>CM076579.1:878043406-879495095 GCA_034641835.2 Pinus albicaulis
GATTGTGCACTTTAGGCCACACCATTTCTATAAATATGGAACATAGGACTACATTAGTGCCCTTTTATTTTTGAGTGATTTGATTGAATTAGTCTCTCTCCTCTTTCTATCCTTGCCATTTTTTATGTCTAGAGTGTGGGAACTACTTGAGAAGACGTTGCGACAATAGGGCTTAGGCTATTTGATCCCGAAAACTATGACCACGACCGAGCCCACCCCCACTATGCCACAAGTAGCTACTTTTGGTGGACCACAGAAGTAGAATAAGGATCAAACATCGGGGACTTGAAAGTCCTCGCACAAGCAAACCATGAAGCCAAAATTGTCATCCCATGTAGATCGACAGAAGCAACCTATGGCAGAAGAAATGGAGGTCATTGTGGAGGAGGAGGTTGTTGAAGAAGTTGACCCAGTCTTGCGGCTACCCACATATATGGCATCACGCAAAGCCATAGTTAAGGTGTCAAAGGACTTGGATAAGGTAAATATTATATAAATACAACTCTACTCCCATAGAATGTTCTAGTTGAAGCAAAACTCTTTGAAAAAGTCTCTTCCTTTAAAATGGAAGACTGGGACTTGGCGCACTGCGCAAAGTTTCCAAAGCTTGCGCCATCAGAGTATTTGGAGTAGGTTCCTTATGATACCAACGTACTTAGATTTGAACCAATGAAATGGGCCCCAGTATTGCATAAGTTCGGGCTCCTGAACCTATTGAATATCCCACATTTTGGTCGCAATCCTATCAATGAAATTCGTATGTGCGAGTTGATGGATCTGGTGCATGAAAACTACCTCTGGGTGGGAACATGGATTCCCATCGATGAGATTCTCATTCACCGCATCACTAGGTTTCCATATCAAGGAGAAGACCCTGCAGAGGCATTCGGAGGAAAGGGCCAGGAAAATAAGGTTGCAGATGATATGAAGAAAGCTTTCAGAGTAATTAGGAATACACGGGGATTTGAATTAAGAAAATAAATGACCCTACCATCAAGTTTTCCACTCAAATATTGGTGTGTAAGATGATGAGGAAGTGTTGCCTCAAGGAAGTACTTGTGCCAGTTATTACATTGGCTAAGCAGTGTGTTAGAGGAGCTCAATACAACTGATCCAATTATCTCTACCAGGAGTTTTTAAAGAACGTCCGAGAGGCCCAAGAAGAAGGAAATTTATTCCATTATGCATGGTTGTTGCTACTCATCATGTTGATTAGATGGAAGCCACCAACACATTCTCAACTATCTAACATTGAACCATAACATTCGTGTGAAGGCATATATGTCAAGGGTGTGGTATGACCTGCCATACCTCGTTAATAAAGAATACCTCGTCCGAATCACAACCGTTTTTCCCCCTATCTGGCTCACTACATTGAGAGATGTTGGTGCAACCTCTCTTTCCTAGCCAAATTCATCAACCTCAAGCCACGAACAAAGAAAGATCCAAAGAGAGACACACAGGAACTAAAAACAACAATAGAGACAGAGGATCAACCCAAGGAGACCGTCGATGTTCTTGGTGATGTAGAGATAGAGGATCGGGAGGGAGACAACACAGACGCCCCCTCGATGTAGGTAGAGACATGTAGAGGCACTAAGAGAAGACCTCAATCCCCACTGGGTCCACGCCTAAAGAGGAAAGCATCTAAGAAGACTGGTATTGAGTCGTTGGTCTTGACAGATGGTGATTTCTATGAGATCAGCAACACAGTAAAAGCAGTAACCAAAGATGCATGGAGTAACATCAATTTGTAGTACAAGTATGTTCTTGATGATGTGTAGCAAGGACTCCAGCAGTTGAAAATGTAAGTGAGCGATATTAAGGCGAGCATGCATCAAGCGAGCATTTTTCAAGCGAATGCGCTGATAGTTGACACGCCAACCGCATCCTTAGAAAGTCGACTGCTCTAGATCCCAAGGCATAACACTTCACTCGTATAATCTTGGGCTGATCACAACTGCCCACTCATGGTCATAAATTGTAGTCAACTTGGTCGTAATCCCTAGTGGCAAGCTACATTCGAAGCATACAATGATAATAGATGAACTACAGTATAGGGAGTATTGTGTGTCGCAAGCTACCACTGATTCAAAAAAGCGGGTTGTAAAGCTACTTTAGGGGAAGAAATTAACCGAAGAAATGTCGTAGAGAGTCAGTGTGCACAGCTAGAGATACTCATCAACTAGCTTTATTCAGAAATTCCCGACTTACCAGTACCCACCACTACACCGACCACTATAAAGCTCAAGAGTCTTGCAGCCACACTCAAAGCATCCAAGACGGAGATCCAAATAGTGTGTGCCTATTTGGAGCAGAAGATTTCAAACCTCCAGACAAAGTTGCAGCCCGAGAGACTTCCAGAAGTCAGAGAACAACATACCGCAATCGTTTATGAAGCCACTACAAGCATCATTTCCACTGTGGATGCCATGAGCATCTGGACATCCATCTAGAATGATCCCGTAGTTCATTATTTGAGGATAGACTTGTGGGCTAAGGAGGAGTAGTTGAATGAAATCTAGGTCGTTTCACGAACCCTAGTACCAACACAAAAATTAGCCTTCTTATAGGAAGGACATAATATCTAGACATAGATAGATGTGTTGTGCTGAAATGAGCAGTTGCTAGAAACCAGAATGTATCCTTAGTCCAATGAAGTACTCCAACTATCACAGATCATAGATGGGGCGCTAAAAGGCCTCCAGAAGACTCAGCGGAGTATCAGTTTAGAAGTAGAAGGACCTACAACAGAGAAGCTGGTTGCCAAGAAGCACACAATGCTGTAGCACAAAGCACTGAGACCCTCCAACCATTAAATCTTACTATCTAGGTTCTCAAGGCCAAGATGCAGGAATCCATACCAGAGTGACTCGAGGAAGAGTCACGAGTTTTTTTTGGGGGCCTATTGGGCTAGGGTCCCCTAGGGTAAAAGCTGAGGAAAAATTAGTCTATTTTGTAAAAGCGCAGCGCACAGATCAAGGGGCTTTGGGGCAGGTCAAATCTCCTTCTTATTGTAATGGGTAGAAGGATAAAACATGGGACTCAAACCACGGTTTGAGCCCATCATTTTTATGCATTTGAATTATATAAATAGGCACGTTGATTCATGTCAGCAGATAACTTGATAGATGATTATGTATAATTGATGTGATTTTGGGAAAGTTTTTGTGATAAGTCTGAGTAGAGATTGGCTCATGCGGCTATGTGTGTGGAGACCTAAGTCCTGGCCTATGTTTGAAGGCTCTATGGCTGTGTGCACAAGAGATTGAATTGTAATAATTGAAGATCTTCTAATAAAGAGAATTTTGGTGAAAGTATTGTCTTACTTATATGTTTATATGTTGATGTATTTATTTACTTATAGAACTACCGTAGTTTACATTACAGATGTGTATTTGTCTAAGTTTATTATATAATTTCACAAGATTTGTATCTATTTCTATTCAGGGTTTCTGTGAAATGATATCTCGATAAACTAGAGCTTTGTGTTTACACAAGTCTTCTTCTGTATTAAGGGTTTTATTAAAGTTATATTCTAATAAGGTTAAAGGGAACTTGTGCAGAATAGTAGTAACTAGATCAAATTGGAAGGGTTAAATCCATAGCATAGTTCTCCCTCAAGGTGGGAAAACCTGGTTCCAGCAACCCCCCCCATACTGCTTCGGGTGATACTTTGGTCTACGCAAGAAGATCACTGCTGAAAGGGCCATTATTTGGAGGGTTTTGTTGGTTGCATAGAACACTATGAACCTGGGTCAGAACCCCTTAAGCCAACAATAATATTCATATAAGGTCCAATACTATATATCCAGATGCATTAGAGGGTAAGATCAGATATAACCTAGATATACCGCTAAAGGTTGGATACATAGCAAAAGAATATAAATCTTGGTACCATCATCTTACAATGGAGCTACATGTCATAGTTACTATGTTGTAATTACCTTAAGTTCGAACATGGTGTATTATTTTTTCTCATGGCTTTGGACACATTTTTCCTGTCAAATGTAATTTTGTATTTTGAAAACAATGAGAAAATTTAAAATTTATAAGTGGAAGTCCAAGAATCACATGAGGAATGTGAAGAGTCATTAGGTATTCCAAAGGTCATAGAGAATCCCAAGAGTCATATGGGAGCTCAAGAGTCACATGAGGAGGTGAAAGGTAACCTCACTTATTATAAATAAACCCTCATGCCTCAATCAAATGGCTTGTAATTTTACATTCTTATCCTTTCCTTCTCTATCTTAACATAAGAGAGATAATATCATTCTTTAGAGGAGAAAATGGTAGCTTCATGTTCCATTATTGGGGCTATTACTGCATCATTGTAATTGTGTACTTGTAACTTTCACTTAATATATTGAACATATTAAAGTTGACGCGCTTTCATGCACGTATCGTGGATGTTGTAAGACTATTGTTTTAATGTTTACGGTATATGTTTGTGTTCATACGTACTAAAGAAAATGAATAATTTCATTGGAGTTGGTACACGTATTGTTGGATGTGCATTGTTACTTTCTTTTATGATGGATTTTACCTTGTGAAATATTTTTCACATTAATTAATGATTCTTTCTATGCTCGTGTGTGTCTTATTAGGATAGTACTATTAATTTTCTTCTAAAATATCACTCTCTCTTATCTTGACTGTGAAAGAACTTTGTATGCATTGCAATTGGTGTTTCATAAAACTAACTCACTTTCTTATCTCAAAGTTATGTGCATGCTCTCATGTGTTGTTGATTGCAGCCAAGGCTAATATTTAATATCATTATAATGGTGGTCAGGCTGAGTTCCCCAATGGGGTTCCTATCTCAAATGATGTGAAGTCTAGTTGGGACTTCATATTGGAGAGACCCCTTGTATGTTGGCACCTTCCAACACCGTCAACATTTTAGTGCTATAAGGAGTTACAGATGACAAGTTTAGTCTGTGAAGTCTGGTTTCAATATTTCATCTTAAATGACTTCTTCCCAAATAATAATCTTGTGGTGTTTTCCTAAGAGTGTAAATTTTACAATACCCGTGCAAATAATTCATAACTTGTCACAATTGAAGTTCAATGGCGATGGTGGAACATCCATTATTGAGAATACACTTACATTTCTTAAATTTTGTGAATCTTATGATGTGAATTGTGAAGATGTTGCATGTAGATTATTCACCCTCACACTTGAAGTTCAAGTTAAGAAATGGTGTCACACTTAACCAGTTACTTCTAGTCATTCATTTGACCAAATGTTTAAGGATATTCATTAAGCATTTGAAAGGTATAATTGTTAAAATGTGTCTAAACAAATTAATCAACTTAGAATGAAATTTGATGAATCATTAGAGTATTTTGATGAAAAAATTATTCATCTTTATTATGAGTTTTCTGAAGATGATATGGATTGGGATTTCATGATTGAAAATTTTTACATTTGGTTAAAATCTCTTTGGAACAATTTGAATCTCAACTACCTTTTGTTTCCCATTCTCTTCCTAGTCATGAGGAACCTCAAATATCATAGGAGGAACATGTTCCTTTTCTTCCTTCTCCTCCTCCTTTTCCTTTACTGAATAAAGTGATCTCATCTATTGATGTTGAAATTAGGAAACCTTAAAATCAAATTGTTACTATCCCTCCATCTCCTTCTCATGATCAAGATTTTAATGAGCACAAGTTAAATCTTGAATTTTATTTTACCGATGATATTACCGTTTCAAGGGATACCTTTGATCCTCTAGCATTTAAATCTTATGACCCTTCATATCTTGATTCGCTAACAATTATTTTAGATTCCCTTAATTCTCAATTTACCAATTTCAATGATGGTCAAGCGCAATATGGTTACATTCCACAAATAGAGGGGAAAAAGAGTGTAGATATTTTCTATGATGATACATTGTTTTTACAAAGGGATATCATTGTACAATATTTGTATTTTGAATCAAAGTCAAGTGTAATTAAATATTTCCCATTTGATTCTTCCATTTTTCCTTCACCCTTCACACATTATTCATTATACCCTTATGTGTTTGATGAATCTATTTTGGTTTCTTTTAATCACAATAAGGCATGGGAAGGTGTTGTTTTTGAAACAAAAGATGAGAAGGTGGAATTTCTTATTGATGATTTGTTTCATTTTTTATCCTCAAGAGGTCCAGAGGAAGGAATTAAAACTTTGAATGATCAACGAAGTCCTCCATTTGATTCATCCATATCGTTTATTCATAAAGAGTCTCATAAACTAAATTTCGAATATGATCAAGTCAGTGGCATTGATAATGTGTTCATTGATTCATCATTTGACATTTGTGCACATCTACCGGTTGATATTTCTAAGCCACCTAAATTCAAGGATTCATTGTTTGGGAGTCTAGAAAATTGTCAAGAAGTCGAGGAAATTTAGCCTTTGTTTATGGTTATGTTAGGTTCTCATGATGTTGATAAGGTTTTTGAACATGATCATATCAAATGTCCTTTACAAGACCCCTTATAATTCGAATGTGATGATTGAGAATATATCTTCCCATGAATTTTGAGGTCCTAAATTGGGTTTTTTTAAATATTATGATCCAATTATTGAATAGCTTGAATAATCCTACTTGGCAAGCTCTATTTCCCATAATAGGCTTCGAACTTTCTTCATGTTTGCTAAATTTTAAAACATGGATGAATGTCCAAGATTGTATGACTGTCAACATCTTAGAATTGCAGACTAGTTAAAGGAAGCATCCATATGATATTTTTCTACCCAGAGGTCAGGCGTACAATCACATGTCACAGATATTTCGTGCAAACATTTTCATTCTTACACATCTCTCACTATGATACTAATTGGCCCTACTCGTGTACCTACAGGTTAGAAGCCACTTTTATGGTTGCCCTCGAAATTTTATTTAACATAGTCCTAACCTTTTATCCATTAGTTTAGGTGTAGGTTTATCTTTTATTTCTTTTGTTTTCTTTTTTGTACAGTTTTGGTTTTGTGTCTTCTTTGATTTGTTTTTGAGTTTTGTATTTCACACCCTTTTTAAACCTTTTACATAAATAATATTTTTTGTGAAATTCGTTTTGTTTAGCCTTGAAATAATGTGGGAAACTCTAAAAGGGGAACTATGGCGACTAACAACGCTTGGTTAAATTTTAAATCCCCTCCTTTTTTTGGGCCTACATATCTTTAAGTCGATGATTCTTAGATAGAAAATATGACTCATTCTGAATGGAGGCTTTAGCAGATTTACCATGCTCGTATCCATAATGGGGTATTCTTTCCTTGAATCGGGATTTCTATATTTATTGATTTTAATGTTTCAACTTAGTTGAGTAGAGATGGGAAAGGAGAAAACTTAAGTGAGAAAATTAATTTCAAAGGTATATATATATATATATAAGAGTCTCTACAAAACAAGGAACAACCTATTTTGCATGTTGAATAATTTAGGATCCCTCTTCCTCCCATGGCAATATTAACACCTATAAAATTCTAATATTTATAAGTAATGAAAGAAATAAAGGCCAAAAGAAGAGAAAGGCTTCCTGCACAGATAGGTGAAGCAAGTAACTTTTTCGGGGTACTAAAAAATTTTGTTATCAACCAAGAAATTTTATTGAATCCTTGAAGTGACTTTGTCGGGGTACTGAACAAGCCTACTGGCAGCAGAGAAACAAAAAAGTTGACAATAAAACTATGAACATCTTAAATTTTCATAATTCATATACTCCTACTCTCTAATTGAAATAATTTAATTTTGACTAGTTTTGTGAAAGTGTTAAGTGGGCAAGAGGAATACGAAAAACCACATTTATAATTGAGCTTAGTAAGGAGACTATTGTGATCTATAGGATGATATAATACTTCATGAAAGCTAGACCCTGTGCATAAATTTATACCCAAACAAAGAAGTTGGGGTTATTCTAGTAAATCACCAAGTGTTGTAGCTGCTACAACTCCCTCCATAATTTTTCCTATATCTAAATTTTGGATCCCCTTAATGACATGTGAACTCTTGATCTAAGTTATTGAAGTCATCCTTGGCCTTAACTTTTAATTTTTCCAGTATTTTCTAGAAACACTAAGTGTCGTCTTCCATGCATCCACAAGTCTAAGTGTCGTTCCCTTCACATGCACACTTTCTAACATAGGCTAAGTACACTTCATAATGATAGTGTTGCACACTCTCTGCTAGTAGTGATTCCACACTCCTTGCCAATAGTGATTGTGAAATTCTCAATGACAGTGATTGTGTAGCTCTCAGTGACAGTGATTGTGTAGTTCCTAAACATAGTGACTGTGAAATTCGTGGAGACAGTGATTGCACAGTTCCTAGAGATAGTGATTGCACGCTTATTTCTTCCGCCTTTCCCATAGCATCCGCCTCTGCCTTTGGTTGGTGCTTATTGTTGATAATCACTGTGCACTCCTTGTGAACAGTTGATGCACAATTCTTATGGACAAATAATGTGCGTGTTCCTAAGTTAGCATTGTCACAACTGGCAGTTAATTCATCATTATCTCATAATTTCCTGCCATGTGTTGAGCTTACTCACAAACCCTAACCCTAATTCCATGTGTGCTCTTCTTATATAAGGAGTTAATCCTAGAGCTCATTCTCACATTGCTCATTTTCTTTGGAGCTTTGCGCATTCCTTGAGCACTATGAGGATTCTTGGTTGCAAGTGTGACACTTTTCAGGGAATTTTCCTAGTTGTCACTACTTTTTTATTTTACTGTCACATGTCTCGATTTTTATTTTTCATGTGTCATTCTTGCTTTATTTTTCCATTGCAAGTGTCACTTTTTCTTATTTTAGATCTTGCATGTGTCGGTTCTAGTGTCATTTCACATTCCAAGTGTTATTGTCAATCAAGTGTCCAATTGCATGAAGGGAGAAGTTGATAGGTCACATGGTCTGCTCCACAAATTGAAATAAACCTTAACTATCAACATATATAACAACTATGATCTCAAGATCCGTTATGCATGTGGAATGAAGTTCTATAGAAAATCAATTTGTACAGTAAAGAAAACAAAAGAAATATTCTTGAATTCAAAGAGTTCTTTAGGACAAAAGAGAATACAAATATAGGTTCATCGTTTGGTTTAAAACCCTTGTATTTTTCAATGGTGGATATTTGTGTTTTAAAAATCAACGGCTCTAGGTAAATTGCGCGACACCCTATATTTTTGAGCTTTAACGGAGGGAAGGGGTCCACAATTTCTTGCTTTCTCCAAACCGCTTTTTCTAGCATGGAGGCCCGAGGAACATTGCACAACCCTTGTCTTGAAAACCACTGATTGTAAAATCCCCCCTCCGCATTCTGCTCATGAAAATTGCTTACCATTAGGACTACGAAAAGAGTGATTGCGTCTTGATAATGGTTATGAAAATCAATAATCATACCCATTTAATTTCTGTATCATGAATCCATATATATCTGGCCAAAGGAGTAGAAGCACGAAGTAAGCAAGAAGGGATGGAATGTTGCTGCAGTCGATGTTGTGGGCCAATCCGAGGGATTAATCGCCATTTGGAATCCTAATCTTGCATCTTTTAGGGCCTATAAATTCTTCGGTGGGATACTGCTTTCAGGACATCTCAGAGGCATGATGGACTTGGTTAATATTATTAACATCTATGCCCCCTATGGCAACAAACAGTCTTTTTGGCAGCATATGATGGTTTCGGGCATTCTCTCTCTGCACAATTTAATCCTGATGGGTGACTTTAATTCTACTATGTGCCCTGATGAAGTTTGGGGAATCCCAGCTAGGAATGATCCTCTTTCTTCCTTTTTATCTGACATTTTTTTTGGGTTCCACTTGGTTGATATTCGCCCACTTCCCATTTTACCGACCTGGACCAACAAGCAAGCTGACGGCCATTTCATTAGCAAAAGACTGGATCGGGCAATGGTCCATGCAAACTTAGTTGACAAATGGTGTATGCTTAGATCTGATGTATTGGTCTCAGATATATCCGATCACATGCCTATCAGGCTTTCATGGAATGATAGTATCAATACTAGTGGCAAGCCTTTCAAATTTAATAGAATTTGGCTTGAAGATGAGGATTATACAAATATGATCTACAGACTATGCCAACAAGATATCGAGGATTTCAGTCTCAAGGATTGGAACGCTTCCATTATAAGCTTCAGAAGATTAAAGGGGCCTCAAAGGAATGGGAGATAAGGAAAAAGGATGCGCTCAGGAAAGAGTATAAGGAGATTACTACCAGAATGGCGGATTTATTTGCATCATCCTCCTCTTGCCCCCCTGACCAATTGGTGCTTGATCTCATGAAGGATCTTGGGGCTCAGAAAAAGGAAATATTTAGGATTGAGGAGATCACATGGCGTTTGAAGAGCAAGATTACATGGCTTCGAGAGGGTGATCTCAACACCCATTTTTTCCACAAAACAGCAAATGCGCGACGAAATAAGAATGCTATATGGCACATTTTAAAAGAGGACAACAGCTTTGCTCATTCCACTGCTGCGATTCAGGATGAAGCTGTTGCTTACTTCTCTAAGTTTTATCTAAAGGATCCCTCTATTGATGCTGAGAATCAAGCATGGGTTCTTGATCACATGCCTAGATTTTTTGACGAAACAGCCATTAATGAAGTGGAGCAGTGTATTACTGGGAATGAAGTCCTTTCGGTCCTTAAGTCTTTTCCACGTGACAAATGCCCCAGGCCTGATGGCTGGCCTGTGGAATTCTTTGTCTTCTTTTTTGATCTCATGGGGTCTGAAATCACTGATATGATGGAACTCTTCCGTAAAAGGGGTATGATGCCTGCAAATCTAAATTCTTCATTTATCGCCCTCATCCCAAAAGTCTCGGATCCTCTATCATTTTCTGATTTTAGACCTATAGCACTTTGTAATTTAATTTACAAAGTAACATCCAAGATTATTTCCAATCGCCTCAAAGCTGTTTTATCTGCTAACATTTCTGTGGAGCAATATGGTTTTCTTAATGGCAGGTCTATACACGACGTGATTGCTATCGCTCGGGAGGTTTGTCACGCAATGCACTCGGACAAGCAAGAAGCGCTTATCATGAAAGTTGATCTACACAAAGCATACGATTTACTCGACTATTCTTTCATCTGGGTTCTACTGCTCAAGATTGGTTTGCCCATTAGAATCATCCGATGGATAATGTCCTGTATTTCAAATGTCAGATATGCGGTGATTATCAATGGGTTCCCATCATGTTTCTTCAGGGCAGGTAGGGGTTTGCGCCAGGGCTACGCACTATCCCCTCTCATATTTATTTTGGCCATGGACGAGTTCAGCAAGATTTTACATGCATCTGAACAGAAGGGCTTCATTAAAGGATTTGCATTCTCAAGTACGGTCTCTACATCGCACTCTCTATTTTTGGATGATCTCTTGTTATTTGGATATTTAAACAGAAACCATTAGTTCTATATCAAGTTCACGCTTACACGATTCAAAGCGGCTATGGGGCTGAGTATAAATGGGGATAAATCCTTCCTCTTATTTGAATTTGGCGATGTTTTAGAAGTCAACTTTATTGCCGATTTCATGGGTATTGGCACTCGGCATATTTCAAGAGGTTTTAAATACCTGGGATTCTATATCAAGCCCTGCGGTTATAAAAACCATGATTGGGAATGGATAATCGACCGATTCCGAGACCGGATTCAGCGCTGGACCCATCGTTGGTTATCTATGGGCGGACGTCTCATATTGATACAATCAGTATTGTCATAGATGATAGTTTTCTGGGCTCACCTTCTATATCTTCCAGCAGGCATCATTTCAAATATTAATAGTATTATTATGCATTTTATATGGGGTGGGGCTAATATGAGCAGATGGGGTATCCTCTGTACCCATAATTTCAACAGTGCCTTACTTATCAAGTCTTTTTGGAGGGCAATCAAAAGTACAGGTATATGGAATAAAATCAACAGGGTTAAATATTTCAATGGTGATGCAATACAGCTGATCAACTGCAATGGTTTTACTTTCCCTCGCATTATCTCTTATATTTGGCGCAGTTTCAAAATGATTGTCACTCTCATTACTCCTCGAATATGCTGGCATTTTCGTGACGGAAGAAAAATTCCTATAGGTGCGTTAAATTTTCTACCACTGCCACGACATTCTGCCCCATCTTATCGCCTTCTTCACGCTTTGGCTATTTGAGGTATTTTCTATTATTCACAGTTAATATACTACTGGTCATATGGCGCCCCCTTTTTTAAATCTTCCGAGCAACTTGGTATTTACGGACCTGATGCTAAAGAGTGGGATACGCTCCGGGACACACTGCGCCGCGCTGGCCTATGTTATGCTCCGGGTGGAGACCAATTAATATGGAATGGCCCTCTCAGAAATAATATTGAAATATTCAAGGAGGTCTACAGTGATATCATTCATTCTGCTCAACATGCGCATGCACCAAAAAAATTTCTTCCTTTTTGGAAAAGGAAAATCCCTACGAAAATAGTTCTATTTGGCTGGCTGGTATGGCGTGGGAAAGCACTCACATGGGATAATATAGTAAAGAGAGGATTTCATGGACCCAGTCGATGTGTGCTATGTCTTTCAGTGAAGGAATCTATAGCTCATCTATTCTTTCGATGCCCCACTGTTACTAGACTATAGAAACTATTCAATTCTTTCTTGATGAATCCATCCTGGTGTCCTGTGGATTTCATTACTACTGCAAATGACTGGGACAAACTGAACAGCAATTATAGATCCTTACCCTTTTACTTTATATGGGAAGTTTGGATTGCGAGGAATCATGTGATTTTTGAACAAAAATCTTTCCACATCCAGAGGGTATATTTGGCTATTAAGTCTTGGATGGATGACTGCCCGCCTATTGTGAATACTATATCAGATGCCTCTCACCGTATTAGACCACATGAAATTGCCTTACCTGCCATATATTTTGACAGTGCTTCAGCTGAGGGTATTACAGGTTGTGGTTCTTGGATCAAAATTTCTGATCGGGAGCGTTTTCACATCTATTGGAATGGAGGGCCAGGTACTAACAACAAGGCTAAAATTATGGCACTCTGGGGGGGCCTTCTTATTGCTGTTGACTTTCAAATCCAGGTGGTTGGAATTTATGGGGATTCTCAGCTGGTCATTGGCTGGATTAACAATAGTTTTCACATGCATAACCAGCTTCTGTTGGGTTGGATTGATCGGATTCAGAGTTTTTGGCACAGACTGGACTGCCCTTCCATCAATCATATCTTTCGTGAAAACAATACCCGGGCAGATCGGCTCTCCAAAATGGGACTCTTGGCTGAATTTGGATCCATGAATGTCTCTCATTTTGTTGAAGTAAGACTGATTGCTGAGCACTCTATTCCTCTTCCATGACTCCACGCCTTCAGCTAATGGATACATTTTTGACTCTTCAAATTTTGCAACTGGTTTTCTTCATTTTCATTTGGTTTGCAGGGATATGTTGACTCTAGTTTCACTCATACAGCTGCCTTCACTCCTATTTTCTTCACTTATAGGAGCTCGGCTTTCAAGTATTTAGAAAACCTCACCATAGGTGTCAAGCGATCGTGATTGACTCTTTCAAGCGAGCGTGGTTACTGTTGTCAGGCGAGCCTGTTTCTAAAATTCAAGCGAGTGTGTTTAACTTCAAGCGAGCGAGTATTATATTATCAAGCGAGCGCGTTACATCTTTCTGGCAAGTCTGATTACATTCAATTTCCTAACGCAGCTGAAGCATTCACATTGTGGCTCAACCATAATCATACAGGCTTGCTATTACTGATATTTTGTTTACAATTCGCCACATCAAGCGAGCCAAATCTAATTCAGGACAACCTTTATTATGGCTTTTGAGATGGCATCTTTTCTAATTTCATGAATCACCTCCTGGAGGTATTATGGATAAGTCATATATTTTATGCACTCCTCTTTTGTATTCCTTTGATGGTTTTATAAGTATTGGGAACGATTTGTCCCAGTTATGTGGCTGCCCATAATTACTTTCTGCTCCACCTTGCTTATGAGCAGTTTCAAATGGGCTTTGTATGGTGGTCTTCTCGTTGAGAGTCATTCTCAGCTGAGATTATTTGGAATATGTATTGTTTTATAAATCATAATATAAATCAGCGTTTTTTTCTTTCTGAAAAAAAAAGAAGAGTTCTCACAATATTATGCAATGAAGTGTGTAGGATTCATGTTTGAATGCTTCTTTATGTACAATGAAATGAAAATACAGATTATTTTTAAGGAAATCAAAGTGTTTTAGGGTATGTTATATCGATTCTTGTTGAAGGCTTGACTTTATTGTGATCGGAACTATATAATTTGATTAGTCTTATGTTTAACTATTACACAATAAGAACCTTGGTATTGCAATAGTTTTATCAATTCAATCGATTTTAGTGTCCCATGAGGGAATTGAAAAGGTATTGGGTGCACTAAAAGACATAAAAACAACGTACAATTGTTACCATAATTTGAAATTTTCTCTTGCAAAGGCCAAATTTGAGCAACCAACAAAAGAAAAACAACATCCACTCTCTTTCAATATGTCTTTCCAAGACACACAACTAGGAATTATGTTAAAAAACATAGTCTATATTCATCAAATTTTGAGACAGATTGATCTTACATTTCAAGAGTAATTGACTGATTGGAATAGATCAAGGGGCTACTTTATATATTTTTCTTACTTCAAATATGATTCAAGTCCAAATTATTAGGAGTACTTCAAAACCAAAGAATTATATAGAATTTTTTCGGTAATAATCACATGCAAGGAATTGGTTTAATTTGCAAAATATGGGTCTAGGGCTTGCAACCCTATTTAAATATACATCAAATGATCATATTGAATCATCTTAGATCAATACTGGAAAGTGTCTTGGATAAGAGAGGCAAAATTTTGATCTATGGAACTTGAAATTTCAAAATTTCATAGAGAAATTAGTTGTTAATGGTGTGATCCAGTTGAAAGGTGACTTCATTGCAACATCATATAAATTTTTGGAAGTAATAATTTGTAAAAGTTGCAAAAGAATACAGTTTTAGTCCTTATAATTTAAACATAAAATCTCTGAAATTAGTTACAAATTCTTTGTTTTCTTCTGGAGATATGTTAAATGTATAATTTTAAGATAAGACTAGGAGAAGAATACACCGAGGATTCTTGACTACTTTTTTTAAAAGGGCTTATTTTAATGTTGTATACATAGGAATATCAAAGGGAAAATTATTTATTTTTATTTGATTATTTTGCAACAAGACATTTTGACATAAATCTGGATTTTAAGGCTGTAAAAGATATTTTGGATAGATCTCATTAATCAGACTGTGTTCTTTAGATGAAGACAAAGAAGAAACACCAGATTTTATGTTAATGATTAATGAGAAATATGAAGATTTGGAAGGTCATGAAAGGCTTTCGTAAATGAAAATGAGAAATCACACTTGTGGTAATTTTTGTGACTTGTGTCAGAACTCATCTAGTTGTAATAAATATTTTTCTATTAAGCTTGGGAATGCAAATCCACACAAGTGTGATTATCTTCAACACGTGTAAGAAGAAATGTTCTCTTCATAGTTGCTAAAATCAGTGTGTTGTTCCAATTGAGTTTGGAAATCATGATAAGCATGCTTGCCATGAAATAAATTTCAGACAGTGTGCCTCATGAAGGGATGTACAAGTACATATGGTTACAAGGTCCATTTTCATGAGCTCAATTGTGACACAAAACATATAGATGAAAATACAAGATTATTTTTATATGAGATGACAAACGGAATAAGAAGTTTGGATGTTGCAATATTTTGAGTATGCCTGGAGTTAATATATTTTGATTGGTATTGTTATATCTATTTTTGATAATATTAGTCCTATGAAGAAATTTCATACATAGAAGCAATATATAAAGCAAATATAAATATTACCATGTCCAACACCCCTTGCAAGATTATTGTTGATTCTTTTTTTTTCTGAAGTTTGTTTCCCCTGCAATAGCTAAGAGGATTCTTCAAACATACAGTGGCACAGAGATACCTAGCACAAATCACACATTCTTCACCTGGTAGTTCTATTGCAATAAGCATCAGTAGAAAGAGTTATCTT
This sequence comes from Pinus albicaulis, assembly GCA_034641835.2. Lineage (NCBI taxonomy): Eukaryota > Viridiplantae > Streptophyta > Pinopsida > Pinales > Pinaceae > Pinus > Pinus albicaulis. The sequence goes on from CM076579.1 coordinate 878,059,515, forward strand.
GGTTTGTAGTATAAGAAAGGCAGTGATGGCGTTTCTTCTACAAGTTATGTCAAACATGAACATGTAGATGTAAAACTTCGATTAGCATTAGATTCTGAAACCAATTTGCATGCAGACTTTTTTAAATTAATAAAAAATCATAACCATTGATGCATTTCCATAAATTGTATTAATAATCAAGAAAATTATAGTGAGAACATATATTCAAGGAGAATTCAAGCTACAAGGAGGATATACAAGTGAAATCAACAAGTACAATTGAGACTCTGCAAACTTGACATATTTTTAGGGAACATATTTAGATCTTCAAGTGGAATATTATAAGGAACATCCATTTCAAATTTAGAGGTAGGGACACAACTGGAAATCAAAGATTAAATGCCATATTAATCAAACTTAGCACTTGAAGATTAATCATAAATCTTGAAACATCTGTTTTAACATTCATACATTAGGTGTCAAAGGTTTTCAAGAATAACATCAGTAAAAGAATCATCTATGGGATATAAAGGCATCTAAATCATCCTCTGAAGGATTAAATCCAAATTTTAAGATATCAATTCCATCCTTTGAGGTTTCAAAGGATACATGTGGCATAGGTTTCTAGGAGCAGCTTCAACAACCTCCAAATTCTAAGGCAAAAAATTAGCAGACAAATGATTAAGGTAGATTTGTGGAGAAAAATGAGCAACCAATTCCAAGAATAAATGCAATCAATCAACAATCAATGAACTATTTCCATATTCCCTCCAAACAGTTAAAGATTGTATTCATTTTTAGTAAATTGTTTGATTTTTATTCCAGGAAGATTGTAACAGATAGGGGGAGGTATTTTTCTATATATTGTTTGATTTGAAATCAACAAGGGTTGGATTTTGATGACAAAACCCTAAGATTTTTTTAAATTCTACTATTACATAGTTTTTAATCAAAGATGTCTAGATTAGGCCTCTCATAGAGTTTGTTTCATGTGAGTACTTTCCTGTGATTACATATCTTTTTCTTGCATATATTTGAGGTTTTATAGGACACTAGGTAAGTCTAGGTTCAGTGTCAATCTCCCTGGAAGCCCACCATAAATTTATGTTCATTAATGAGTGAATCAAGGTGACAGTGTGTCATTTTGATCTCTCTGCATCAATAAATTGTTACTTCTATATTAATTCTTAGATATATTGTTCTTAGCTATAGATTTTATTCTATACGCTTTTGATCCTATCTGATAATTGGATATTTAGGGAGGATATGTTAATTATCTATTTTTTCCTACATTATTCTATCATAACATTTCAAATTATGTTATTATGCCATGATGAATGTTAACACTTTTACTATGCCTTTGTAAGAGAGGTATCTATCTGTTAAGTAGGGATTTGAAATCCTAAGCAACCATCCTTTACAACAACCCCTATATCTCACCATTGAGCTTAATAGGTTGATTTTCAGTGACAGTGAATAACTTTAAAGCATCATAACACTTGACAGAGACCCCTGTAGTTCGAGGGCCAACTTGAACCTAAATTTGGTTGAGTTAGTTTCCTGGCGCAATTTCTAGCCAATAGAATGCCTTTGACAACAGATACAACATTATCTGCATTGTTCTCTTTTATTATTATTGTCTATCACTTAGTCATTTTCGAGCCGATATCTTCTTCCATTCTTTCATGCATTTATCTCTTCCAAGCATCAAGCCCGCACATCTTTCTCAATATTGTTCCAACATGTGCACATCAAAGGATTGTATCCTATTCAACTACGCATTGTGCACTGTCAGTCAACAGTGTTAACCTCCTTTCTCACTATGCTTTACCATTGCACCCCATGTAGCCTCCAATTGCACATTGCACACTTCTAGTCAGCAACATGCAATCCACTATCAATTATTGATGTGACCTTCACAATAGGAGAATGTTACGAGCAAAGCTACCCTAAGGCCTGGGTTGAGGGAACTAATAGAGAGGATGGCATATCATCACAAGAAGCACTCTAATTATTAGTTTTTATGCTTGAACTAGAAAAATGAGGATAGATGACCTTACCTATTTTTCCTTCATTTTAGGTCGATCCCGTAGGGTGAAAACCCTTTGCTACACCTCGTGCTCCATAAACTTGCAAATTAGTCAAGATAAATCACACAAGCTAGTTTCACAACATATGTGTCCTAGATGTCAGCATGTTAGCATATATAATCTCATAAAAATAACATGAAATAAACCATTCAAGATTATTCAACATGTATAGGAGACATATAACACAAAGACATCAGGAACATGACAATACTTATTTTATTGATAATATGTAAAGAGAAAGTGGAGAAATCACCTGAGATCTGCCACAGCCTTGAGCAAAAATTTCCTATAGATCCGTCCAGCCCTAGCCTCACAAAGCTTCTTCCATAAATGGTGCACAAAGGATGTCACATAAAGTGAGGGTGATCATCACAAGGAAACAACGGTTTCCTAAACCTGGGAAGTGCAGGAGGCATAGGGAAATATAAAACTTGATCAGGGCTATAACAGGCTATAATATCAATAGCATTCTCTCTGTCCTCCCTTAGGCCATTCCCTTGAGGTGAATTATACTTCCTCAAATTAGTTTTTTCAGTTGGGGAATAGTTAGGCCACAGGCTGGGGTAGTTAAGTTACAAGAAAAAACCGTAAACCCTGCCTCATTAATAGGGAAATTATATATATTTTAAATATTTTAAATAACATACGGGGGTCAGCTATGGATGGACCCGCGTCTGCACGCAAAAAGAACTAGGCAGAGTTGTGTATGGATTTTAAAATATTGTTTTTTAAGAAGTGTGATCAAGTCTAAATGGAAGGGATTCCCAAGGCCAATGCATAATTCATCAAGTATATAGAGGTGATAAATGATTCTATAATAGATGCCCCCTAATATATGAGGATAGAAGGGGTACATGATGGCCGAAATGTATTATGTGCATAAGAAAGAACCTTGCGGGGACTAGAGAGGACTTCACCAGATTTCAGCTTGCCAGAAACCAGTGATAGAAATCAGAAAGATAGCTCATGTCTGAGGCGGACATACCCATGCTCAGTAAAATAAAATCATGTCCGCATATAAAGTATGGAGCGGATCCAATATGTATACAAGTATAGTTGAACTATAAATTACATAGTGAATCATCTGATCACTGCCTGGGAGTACAAGTCAAAAATCATTTCCAAGTATCACATATAAAAGACTAATCAATGATTCTAGAAATATATTTGATCACTGAAGTCACAACTAAATCTCCAAGTACCAAATCATAAGTGGTGGAACAAATGGTACAACACGCAACTCAAGTGCCAACATATAAGATGTTGCTGTGATGAAACTGTAACATATAAGGGTGGGTGGTGTCACTGGAAGAAAATTGAAAGACTTTTCAAAGTGAACCAAAACATGCTTATGCAAACCTGAGGTCTTCACCGATCACCATGGCACATTTCTACACAATGGGAATAAATGAGCTGAATTCTACCATGTCAGAAATTGTTTGATTACTGGTCATTGATGTATACTATTAACAAATGTGAGACAACTCACCGATAATGATAATGAACATCAAGGTGCCCCAATACAATCTAACAAGTGCGAATAAATTATTTGAAGTTGAACACTTGAGAGAATACACCAATCAGGAGATATTGATGTATTCTCACATTCGAAGGCGAAGGATTCTACCACTGATGACTGCAAACCCTCAGGTACTGACAAAAGGACTCTAAACCTTATTCCCGGAGCAATGAGTTAGAGTCAGTGGGAAAATATCTGCTGTAAGTAATGCATTAAGGCATCCCACATTAGTCCAGTGTGAGTGTAACCCACAGGACAAGATTTGGAAGGAATCAGACGAAGAAAAGTGAAGTAACCAACCTGAAGTACATTTTCGACACGCACAAAATGTAGCTAGCACATGGAAGAAACCCTCTGAACCAACCAATAATGAAAGCTAACAAAGAGGCGAATATCGACCGATAGGGTCAAATAGAAATCAAGGTATTGCATGAATCCCAGGTGTGATAATGTAATTTGAATTCAAACACAAGGGAAACCATTCAGTCAAAGACCCATGATGTTGACTAAATGATGAGCACAAGGTCACCTATCGATGATGTAAATAGGTCCAGGGTGCAGCTCTAGGTTTACTCTCAGAGCAATATGTCGAAGTCGATAAGAGACAAACTCGCCAACAAGAATTCAAGGGAAACCTTCTCAAACCAGCACGAGCAAAGAACCAAATAGCTGATGTGATAGAACAAGATACTGACAGACTGGGATGGATGACTGAAAAATGAGTCAAGGGACACCATAGAAAGGCCGACTTAGGTTAACTTCCCTTAAAAAATGGAACAACTATTTTTTTACTATGGTAGCAAATGATAACTCTGTATAATTTTGTCATGCAGGAGGCGTAAACAAACCCGCCATATAATTGGAAGAGATAACCAACTGGGGGAGTACTAACTCAATAAAAAGGTTATGGCTTCTCCTAAGTCAAAAACTAAAACCATCCCAAATGGAGAAAAGACTTAGCTTTTTTGTGCTTTGTTCAAGGGCGACACAACTGACTCTTTAGCTACCATCAAATATGGAAGTATTGTCCCATTCCCGATATTTTTCAAATATTTAATTTTTTTTGTCTTTTTCATATTTCAAAGCCTAAAAAAGAATAAAAGAATTCCTATAATTCAATGGATAGAATGAGTGTCAGTAAATAGATGCACTAGTTCCTGGGATAGAAACAATCCTATGCTCGATGCAAGGTGGCAAAAACTGGAAAGTGACACTTAGAGGAATGTTCCATCCATGGGTAAAGGTGTCAAGTTGTGAAGGCTAAGTGATTGCATGGTTAACCATGCAGAAAGACATGGTCAGAAGATGGGTTAAACATGAGTCCAAATGAATCTGGCTAAAGGAAAAGAGAAACAAGTGGTCAATATGAAATACAGCAATAAAACTCCGCAACAAAATGGGAGCCTCTAAGGTATATGGCCAGAATAAAAATAGAGAAGAAGAAGAAAAATGAAGCTTCAATTCATAAGTCATGACAGGACTAAAGAGGATTCCCGAGCCTACACATATTGCAACATGGGAAACAAATTCAAGCGAGGAACTAACTAGGAAGGCCATGTAAAGGATGGCTCTACCATCATATCAAGATTTAAAAATCGGCGAGTGAAATTGGTTAAATAGTCATAATATGATGGGTTTGACCCTATGGCAAGATTTTGTAATGGAGGATAGTATGCATAAGTGCAATGGAAAGTCAATTCCCTACCCTATATGCCATTTTAGAATCAAATACCTGCCATGAAAGGTCAGCGGTCATGGATCCGAAGAAAAAATTGGAAATATCTCAAAATCACTAGAATGGACCTGAAAATAAGTTTTCCCAACAGTTACAAGCCAAAAGGTTAAACAATCGTGAACAAATTCAAAAAATGAACACAAACTAAATTTGTGAATTTTTTTTTTTTTTTTTTGCATAAATAGGCCTTTTGGACTCACGTTTGGTCATTTGTGCTGTGAAGAAGTTGAAAAAGTGCTCTAGAGCAAAAAACCCCTTTCTTGCAAATGGAGCAATCATCCATCGAATTGATCCAAATCATCACATAAGCCTCATACTCAACTTGTTTATCAATTTTTTTATCATTTCAATCAAATTTTAGGATTTTTCATTGTAGAAATATATGCTTTTTTTTAAACCCTCTGCGTATACAACGGTGCGTCATGAAGAACTCGTGTATAGACACGACTATGTCCGAATGAAGTCGCGTATGTTCATAGCGGAATTTTAAAATTGTTTTCTAATTGGTTAATGGATGAAATTATTCAGGATGACAATCAACTAGAGGGAAAGAGAGAATAGTACCATTGATAATGAGGTTATGTAGGATCAAGTATTCTTGGATATCCTTCGGGGATGTGGATTATTAAAATTCTTCAAAATGTCAAATATGAAAACTAACACACAGTTGCTCGAGAGGTTAGTGAATTATTGGGACTCGAGTGAAGATTGCTTCATCATAGATCAAATGCCTCTAAGAATTTAAGTTGAAGACATCTATTTCATAATGGGACTCTCCCAGAGAGGGGAACTAGTTAATTTGCAGGGTAAGCCCACAGGAGGTCTTAATGTTGACGACTATGTTCAGGTTTACTGTGTTGAGGGTGATAAGAAGGTGGGGACACAGATCCCAATCAAAGATGTGCAAGATCTGCACATAAAAATCCTCCTTTTCACCATTGCTAGAATAGCAGGATCAACATCCCTACACCAAGCCTCACGAGGCAACATGAGTCTGGCAGTGGATTGCTTGACCACGCTCTATGATTGGTGCACATCCTTATTGGAAAATCTGAAGAAACAATTGACTTCTATCCAGCAGAGAAAAACAAAGAATTTTGGCTATGGTACCATTCTCTGTACATTCTTCATTGAGAGAGCTCCAGGGCTTCGTCCAAATATCATCTCTACCATCAATAGCCCTCGTGATCCGCGGATAGCTATATGGGCAGACTTGATGAAGATATTGGGGGGTGGTGAAGTCCCCATGACTACATGGGATGATGAGTTCTTCCTGTGGTGGGGAGAACATGTCATCTCAGTACAGAACTATCCCTATGCTGGGATGGATTTCAGAGCAGATCCAAATTTGGTTCTTCCACCCGGTGCAACATGGGGTGAAATTGGTAAGATCTCACAATGATTTTTGATTATACGATTTTTTTATTTTTTCAAATTATATGAAAATGAAAAATATTTTTTTAGGAAAATATGACTTACAAAATTTTATGATCGTGATGCAATAATGGGACCAGTCAGACCTGAGGATTTCCCTAAACACAAGGGCCATGGAAGAGAGGCAAATGATGTTGCTGAAGAACCGGGGAGAACCCTTCATTCCATTCAGAGAAACTTGGAGAGTTTGACTCGCCAAGTCCCTTTTGCAGCCATAGACGATCTCCCAGAGGCTATCCATAGATGAGTGGTTGGAGTACCACGTGACTAGGTGTGGCTGTTCTGACCTGTAGCTACTACCATTGTGTTATTCCAGAACACCTATCCTGGGTAGGGCCCTCAGTGATAGATTTTATATTTTATCGGATGACTGCAATATTTTTTTTATGATAGGCATGATCGGGCATAAGCCCTAATTTTGTAGGACATGATGGTCCAATTTTTGCATATTTTGAACACACTCTAGCAATTTTATATGATGTGATTATCCCAAATGTATAATGATGAATAATGTTTTTGGTATTTTTAAAGTATTGAATGATTAATGTGCCAATCAAGTGCTTGATTAGCTAATGAGTCTACTAACCAATTATCTGAACGAGGAATGTGAATGAACATAGTATATTGAAACGAACGTTGTAACAAACGCACTCTCAGAAATAATCGATGTAAAAATGGGTCTCTGAAACAATAGGTCTTGTTTAATTGTGAAACCACCAGTTGTGAATCTGTGTAAACTACTAACGAATCAACACCAAGAGATATTGCCTCTAAGAGTAGGTTGACCACTGCGGTTTACTCTACCACATTGTTCGAAGCATGACCAATGCATACACCCCTTGAGACTAACAACTGACTGGATATTGAATTACCCAAGCCACAGAAGCAAGGTTCTGGGTATGTCTACTAGCACCATCATCAAAGCCAAAATGAATCATCTCATCCAAAAGCACCTACCAAAGAAGATAAAAAATCATCAAAGTCACATCGAAAATCGATAAACAAACATGTTCAAAAATACAATATATAAAACAAAGCAAATTCTAGTTCGAAGCGTAGGCATAATACTTCTTCAAATAGAGACCATTTTTGGCCTCCGCCAGCTCGTTTCCATTGAAATAAACCAAGGCATAAGCTCCCTTTTTCAGGACCTTTTTAACAATAGAAGGGCTATACCACATGGATTTGAACTTGCCTACCCCCAAGGCATCCTTGTCTTGGGAATAAACCAAAACAAGGTCACCTTTAGATAAAACCCTAGGTTTGATTGCCTTATCGTATTGAGCCTTCATTCGTTTCTTATGAGCCTCATTCATCGTAGCTACATCTCGACGCTTCTCATCAAGATGTTCTAGATGGAAAAGGTGTTCTTCGAGACTAGAAGTGTCAGGAAGAAGATCAATTTCTAGCTTTAGGGAACTAATTTTGCATTCAACAAGAAATATAGATTCTAGCCCATAAACTAGCTGGAACAGAGTGAAAATAGTTGCAGTCTTCACAGACATCCAGTAAGCCCAAAGTGCAGGATACAACATGACGTGTGAATTGGATCTAGCTTTATCAATTTTCTGTTGAAGAATAGTCTTCAAGGACTTGTTTACGACTTCAACCTGCCCATTGGTTTAATATTCCCAAATCACAAAAGAAGGAATAGATTACATAAAAGTGGAAATATGCAGAAATATAATAGATCAAAGCATGAGACAATAGTGGATCCATTCCATTATGATTATAATAGCAAAATAGGTACAATATCTTGAGGAAAAATCACTCAAGTTGGCCAAATAATCCTCTCATGAAAGCATACACCTAGATCTAAAATGCTATTAATACATGAAATACATGAACCCAAAAAAATATGTTGTCTAAGAGATAATAGCAGCTGAAATTTATAAAAATATATTTCTTCTGATATAATGTTCCAAAAATGTTAAGGCGAGAGATCCATGCTCCAAAACAAAATTCCACGACAACCCAGAAAAGGTTTCCGGAAATACACATTATACAAAATATAGCAGATTTGGCCCTAGGGCTGAATAATCTCTGCAAATAAATCACTGATGGGAGATGGCTGATCTAATATATAAGATGGCTGATCCTCCTCCAACATATCTCCTAAATGAAGTGTTGATCCCCACACAGGAAACCCAAACACTCCAAATAGGGCAATAAACCCACTGCTGCAACTGCTCTCCAAAATAACACATTCCTTGCAGGAAAATTTGTTGTAGCTGATGACTGCTACTTTGCCTGTTTCCAAAATGCGTAATTAAGCCCTGAGAAATTCCTCACAAGCCTCCGGATGAAAGGATGATCCCTCTAATGGAAAACTAGCTCAGAAAATGGAGATTTCTCTCCTCCACTGCTACACCCCTACAACACAACCCAACTCTAAATAGAGTTGCACTGTACATGAGACTGAAGCTTGGCTAGCTACCTGATTGTGGAAGTATAGTGCAAACTCCTCCAATAGCTTCCAATGGAAGACGTGGGATTCCCGATCAAGAACACCCTGTGCTAAACAACACATGCAATCTTAGCTAAACAGCTAAAGAAAGCTATATGTCTAAAAAGACCATATATCAAAATATCAAACATGCCAAGATGAATAATATGGTTGTCGTCCTCTTCCTTTTATAAGATATGAGCTTCCAAACCCTAAGCCCCATCCATTAATTACACTACTTCCATGCAATGTGTCTCCATATAAAACTGAGTTGTCCCTCCATTAATGTCCACTCCTCCATGACAACGTTGTTGATTTGGTCAAAGTTGACCTAGTCCACATGTTTTAGCCCCTGTTCATACCTTATGGTGCTTTATTAAGCTGAAACGATCATCCACTTTCACATGAGAAATGATTTTATTATTCATAAAGAGATTTATGGGTCTCCCTACCCATTTATTCACCTATCTAAGTGACAAAAAAAAACTTTAATATTCCCATTAGCTGCAAGCTAATTTAGGAATATTACCGTCCTCCCCTCCAAGATGTTGCTTGTCCTCAAGAAACTACAAGGATACTGAAAAATCTCCAATGGATATGTCTCCTCCCAAGAATACAAGTTTGCCTTTGGTGGATAAACCAAATAGTCCTCATCATGAAAAAGTGGAAGATATATGGAAAGATTTATATGTTGTCCATTGGCCTCCTCAAGGCATGAGAGATGATAAATGTTGGGTGTCTCAACCCCAATGAGAAACTCCAATCTCCACGCTATCATCCAAATAAAGTGAGTGATCCTTGGTAGCTCATAGAAACAATCACCAATCCCATTCTTATGAAATGTGTAGGGGTTGCATGGCTGAAAGTGAAAGACAAGATTGTTCAACTTACGTTGTCTCTCTCTCCATTTATGATAAATTTGGAGTTATTGATCTTGGGCTGCAATAATATAGTCCTTATGAAGCCAAAAGATATTTGGAATCTCATGATCCCACTCATTGGTTCTAGGTGGCCTTCTTCCCCAATCCTTCATACATATAGTGAATAGAGTGTCATCACCATATGGGCCCCAAAAGAAACATGGACTAAGTGTCATATGACATATTGGATGGTGACAATATTCCCTCAAATGAGACCAGCGCTATTCTTCCTCCTGCTGTCTCAAAAAATGATATGATAAGAGGCCACCCAACCACTTGTCTGCTACCATAAGCTTCTCAAAATATTGAAAATAGTGAAGGAAATTAGGTGTTGATTGAATAGGAGCCAAACAAAACATGTTTTTCCTAAAGTCCTCCATGAAGTGGTTATTCCCGTCACTGAATGTAGCCTCATTATGACCATGAAATCCAAAGAGAAGTTTGCTCTCTTGTGGAGAAATCTGCTGAAATTTCATGTCAAAGGAATGCACATACATTGTTAGTTGATAAATAAACATCAAAACACAATCTTTACGATATATTGTATACAATTTGGTGAAGAGGTCCATAGAAGAATCTTCCCATTTCTCCCTCAAAAGGGGAAGTGATTGAAACAACCTTGTAAGGTGTTTTCTCTCCTCCTCATACATAAAACAAGCTACATATCTCCTGATATTTTGGTGCAAATCTTCTTTGAGATCCTCCCAATAGAATCCCTCCATGATGGTGTGATAAGACTCAATGAAGTCTACATGACCTGAAGAGAGTGTCTCATATGTTGCATGTAGAATCTCCCTTTTGAGATTGGAGCCTCTAGTCAAGTAGATCTGATCATTTAAATAAATAACTCCATCAACCACTCTATATTTCCCATCTATTACTTGCCCATCAAGAACCTTACGTGTGAAGAGGTCCTTGGAATATTCCACCACTAGTTGGGACTCCCAATATGGATCTAGGATTCCCAACAATGACAGCGCTATAGAAATCTGAGATGAAGCACATGTCACATCATAACTCTCCTCTTTGACATGCTCAACGCCAAAGCCACATGTTGGAGTACTGTTACCCCACTTTTGTTGCCTCCCTTGTAGCTACTCTTGCCCAAGACAAGATTGGAGTACATGGAGGTCAATCTCTTCTTGAAAGGTATTTCCTCTCCAATACTTCCATAGTTTGGCCAATGCATACAAGACTGTCAATAACCTCTTGTCATATTTATAAATCTTCCTCATGTGTGGAAGTATCATTTTTTGCTCCAAGGCTATGGATTAGCCCTTTGACACCATGCTCATGTCATCATATATTTCTGAATCACCATCTTTCAGCGCAAATAGCTGAGAGGGAAATAGCAATGCCCATATCAGAAAATTTTTCACCCCTCCCTTGAGCCCATCAAAGGTTCTCTGTGTTGTGATAGCTCCTCCCAAGGCTCCTTCGTTAGCCAAATATATCAATGATGCACCATGTTGAGAGAAATATTTGTTCATATTCCAATCAGGGGGTCTCCCTGGTGGAATGCCTCCATGTAATGAAACATCAAGGCCTAGAGCAGGCTGTATATGTGAGTGCATTGATTTTTCCTTGTCCTTACTGCACAAATCCTCTTGCCTCTTATGTGCATCAATATTCTGAAATAGATATGGGTGTGTTCTCCTCATAATATGATGCTTTTCCTCCCCTTTATCTCCTTCTATCTTCAAGATCTCACAAGCTGTCAATGATGGCACATCCTGCACATGGACTATGCCTTGATCTCTATATGTGAGATTCCTTGGAACTCCTTGTAAGAGTGCAAGAGTTTCTCTATTTGGAGAAAATGCTCCATCTTCCTCTTCATGAGGTACTAGATCCGCTACTTCTGTGATAGCATTGTTACCTCTTACATTCTCTTCCCCTTCATCATGAATGGAGGTTGTCTCATCAACATTAAGAATTTATTTGTTTAGTTCCTATATATGTTCCCTTTAAGAGGAGAGCTCTTTCTGAAATGGGGATCTTGCCTCTAGCAAGGTATTATGCAATTTTTTAATCCCCTCAATAGTTTTCTGAAATGGAGTTGGATTTATAGATCCTTCCAGCTCATGCAAAGGTTTTGTTTGTATATGCTTGGCTAGCTCAACCAAGGAAGTTTTAGAATGTTTTTCATCAAATCTCTTTACTATATTCCTAGTGAACCTTGCATAATTAGAAATATTTTCATCTTTTAATGAATAATATTCATAAAACCACCAAGCATAAGCCTTACCTTCAAGGTGCAATGCTACTACTCTAATGGCTTCATCTTCTGAAACTTGATTTTGATGCAAACAGGTGTCTAGATCCTCCACCCAAGCCCTAGCTGAACATTTAGGTGACCCATAAAAAGTAGATAAAAAGAAACTACCCACATCATGTTGCTTGCACCTTGTGCTTCTATCATGGTTGATAGGTCTTCTATCCTCCTGTATCTTGCAAAACCCTTGGAAGTTTAAATGATCTCTAAATATCTAAGTTTGAGATTCATACTCTTGAAGATAGTCACCAAGAGTCTCGTCCTTTGGTACATCTCCTTCATCCATCTCTCTTGCTATGACCCTAGGCATAGTACCACGTTGTATATCTAATGGTGTAGATGAATTCTCACACCCATGATGTGAAAACCTAGAGCTTTCTTCACATACAAGCCCTCTTGGAGAATCTCTACATCTCTCCATTCTCATCTCTTTGATGTCTCTGTTAATGCACTGTATAGTTTGAAGAAGAAGTTTTCAAAACTCCTTCCCTCCTGAAAATGAGGTTTTGCCTTCATTTCTTCTTCAGATCTTCTCCTTCCTATGAGAAGCCTCCTTAGATGACATAATAGCTGAAGTACATAGGTTGAGCCAAGATTATGCTCTGATACCATTGTAATATTCCCAAATGGGAAAAGCAGGAATAGAGTGCATAAAACTGGAAATATGCATAAATATAATAAATCAAAGCATGAGAAAACAGTGTATCCATTCCATTATGATTTTAACGGAAAAATAGGTACAATATCTTGAGGAAAATATCACTCAAGTTGGCCAAATAAGGCTCTCATGAAAGCATACACCTAGATCTAAGATGTTGTTAATACATGAAATACATGAATCCAAAAAAATGCGTTGTCTAAGAGAGAATAGCAGCTAAAATTTATAAAAATTATATTTTTGCTAATATAATGCTCCAAAAGTTCTAAGGCTATAGATCCATGCTCCAAAACAGAATTCCAGAACAACCCAGAAAAGGTTTCTGGAAATACACACTATACAAAATATAGTAGATTTGGCCCTAGGGCTGAATAATCTCTACAAATAAATCATTGATGGGAGATGGTTGATATGATATATAAGATGGATTATCCTCCTCCAACATATATCCTAAATTAAGGGTCGATCCCCACACGGGAAACCCAAACAATCCAAATAGGGCAATAAACCCACTGTTGCAGTTGCTCTCCAAAATAACGCATTCCTTGCAGGAAACTGCACTGTAGCTTATGACTGCTACTTGGCCCAGTGCCAAAATGTGTAATCAAGCCCTGAGAACTTCCTCACAAGCATCCGGATGAAAGGATGATCCCTCCAATGGAAAACTAGCTCAGAAAATGGAGATTTCTCTCCTCCATTGCTACACCCCTACAACACAACCCAAGTCTAAACAGAACCGCGTTGTATATGACACTGAAGCTTGGCCAGCTGCCTGATTGTGGAAGTATAGTGCAAACTCCTCCAAGATATTCTCAATGGAAGAGGTGGGATTCCCAATCAGGAACACCCTGTGCCAAACAGCACATGCAATCTTAGCTAAATAGCTGAAGAAAGCTATATGTCTAAACAGACCATATATCAAAATATCAAAGATACCAAGGTGAAGAATATGGCTGCCATACTCTTCCTTTTATAAGATATGAGCTTCCAAACCCTAAGACCCATCCATTAATGACACTACTTCCATGCAATGTAACTTCATCTAAAACTGCGTTGTCCCTCCATTATTGTCCACTCCTCCATGACAGCGTTGTTGATTTGGTCAAATTTGTAATGTCCCTACTTAGCCTTAGCTAAGAGGAGACATTAAATTTTGATTTATTTTATGCTTTATGAATAAATGAATAAAGGAGGACATGTAAAACTCCTAATAAATCAATGCCCATGTGAGCAAAGACAAATCTGGGCTATGTAAATAATCACTTGCAGGTGTGAAAGAGGATTGAGCCAAAGATTGGGTCCACCTTGACCAAATCAACTACGCTATCTAGGTTCAATGCATCACCAAGAGGGACTGCGTAGTTCTAGAAGGGAGCTTCTAATGTGAAAAGGACCAACTCATCCAAGTGGTTTAAGGTTTGAAAAGGCCATCTCATGTTATAAAAAGGAGAAGAAGGTACATGAAGTTGTTGTTGATGAATTATATTTCTGAAGTATTTCTCTACTTAGACAAATACCATTCTCTGTTGTTTAGTGGAGGATTGTGATTGGAATTCCTGTTTAGGAGTTTCATCTCTTCCATTGAGGATAATTTGAGGATTTCTTTGCTGAATTTTGCCACTATTTGGTTTGAGACCAAGCTCTATCTTTCATGAGCAGCGCTGGCCCATTGAGGGTTTTGTAGCTGCTATCTTTTGTAGCAAGTGGCATTGTAGATCTGCTTAGATCTAGTTGTTTTTCAGAGGCTTTCTCAATTGGAGAGTGTTATTCAGCCTCGAAGGAGTTATCTGATCTATATTTTATATCAGATCTCTACTTTTCATTCCATGTACTCAGTCTCCTTCACTCTCTGCACAGTTTCTGATTATACTGCGCTATTTTGTAAGAGGGCTTGTTATTTCAGTTTGCTATCAGTTTGGAGGAGATCTCTTGGTGTTAGGCTTGCCTTCCCTTGGTGATCCATGGATTGGGTTACTGATCCATGTCTCTATAGATCTTATCTATTTCAGTAATAAAATTTATCTTCAGAAATTTCTGGGTTTTCTGCAGCACAGTATATTGTAATTCAGATCTATAGCTTAACATGCAGTATTTTGATGTAATTCCAATTGGATATTGTTATTAAAGTCTTGTAGCTTCTAGATCTATATTAGATCTGATTTTTCATCCATATATATTTCCTAGATCTGAAATTTAATGTACATCAGCTGAACCACCTGCAAAATAACGTTGTCTATGTGTTTTTACAGTTTATTTCTAGTGCATCTCTTATTTCTGAAGGGATCTTGCCCTAGTTCTTCTTGTAAACAATTGTAAAGGCAATAAGCTCATATGTAATTCTGATTTACTATTATATTACTGAAATATCAGACCTTTGGTTGACCTCCTCTGAGTTTCAGTCAGATCTGCACAAGTAGCTGGGGTTTTCATTTTGTAGCAGTCTCTCTCTTTGGATGATTTCTAGCTAGTCTTGTTTCTCGGAGATCTATTTAACATGCTTAAACTTATTTGTTTCTGCTGAAATTGCACATACATGTCACATACAGATTGAATGAGGGGATCCTAGCCTTGATCTGTGTTTTCTTTTCTCATATTTTCTTATACAGCGTTTTCATTGAAGGCCTTGTTGAGTTTCCTGATTCGGGATTATTCCAAGTTCTATAGGCAGAGTCTACAGTTGGCCAGGTAACCTCTGGTTCTCACCCTCTTTTCAGAGGTGACATAACCAGTAAATTCCTCTATATTCCATCTCTGACATAGAATCTTGAGAATCCCCAAAAAGGGACATTACAGTGGTATCAGAGCTCCACTCTTGGCACAGCTTGTGCTAGCTTTGGAGCCTTAGTCATGCTGCATTCCAAAGATGAAGATCCTCTTTCTAAGAGGGAGAGGAGATACCAGAATATAATTCATAGAAATTATGACTATACTACTGTTGACCTTGACAAGGGTCAAGACAAGGGGAAAGGCCCTGAGTTGAATGATAAAAATAAGGAGGCAGAAGAGTTTGCAAAAACTCTCTTGGAAACCATGCAAGATCTATCCAAGGAAATAAAGGAGATGAGGATAGAAAGAATGAGGGAGTCCCTTGGAAGACTCCATCAAGGAGAGAGTTCAGAAATGTCTCAATTTGGGAATGGTCCACCGGTGAGCTTGCCACAAGCTCCACAGATCTCACAACACTCTACAATGCCTACCTTCTTGGCTGTAGAGAATGAAGGGCTTCAAGATTCAACCTCTTTGGAAGGTTATTTTTTATAATATGATTCAAAAAGCCAAAGGTTCAAGGATAACTTGAGCTTTCAAGATTTCTACCATCTGAAGGACCGAAGGAGACCATTGCAGCAATATAGAGATGGAGGTTTCCTTCATGGGAGGCACCACACCATGGGTAGGTTATTCTTGCCTAAGTTTGATGGATCACCCTCTTTTTTAGCTAAAGCATGGGTGGAAAAGTTGGACATCTACTTCCATCTCAATAAAGTGCCTGAAGCAGAAGCCATTAAGATTGTTGCGCTGCTTTTTGATGGAGAAGCCCACAACTGGTGGTTTCATGGAATTTCTACATTGGGGCATAGCAATGTGTCCACTTTTGCTGAGTTCACTAGGATACTAGTGGAAAGATTTGATCGGAAGGATCCGGAGGCCCCTTTCATAAGCTTGGTCAAGCTTAAGCAAACAGGAGATGCTGAAGCCTATATTTCTAAATTTGTGAGCATGTTTTTTATGGTTCCTGATATTTCAGTTGCAAGGAGAGTCTATATGTTCATAGATGGCTTGGAGGAACCTTTGCATGGGTTGGTCAAGTCTACCAAACCCACCACACTGCATGATGCCATTGAAAGAACAAGAGATCTCCAAGATGCCTTGCCAAGAGCAAAGGCAACCCTTCCTAGCAAAGCCACTCACTCTTCTAAGGGGAAGGAAGGGAAAGCTGCTCCACCCAAGGAGAGCTCACAGAAAAAGCTTCTTGACAATGACCTCTGGAGGGAGTTGAGAAAGAAGAAATTATGTTTCACTTGTCAAGAATCATGGGTGTCGGGACATAGATGTGCTGCTAGGAGAGCACATTCTATTGAAGTCTTCTCTGATTGTGAGGAGGAGGAATGTAATGATGGACCTAGGAGAGGTCACAGTGCTGGTGATGATGAGGAGGAGGATCCATCATCATCCAGGGAAGAAGAAGGAGCATTTTCTCCAGCCAGTGGGACTCTTTCTTCTTTTAGGGGAGTGCCCAAATATTTGACTCTTAGAATGCAGGGTTTAGTAATGGACCAAAGGGTATCTATTCTTATTGACAGTGGGGCAACCCACAATTTTATTGATGCTCAGTTTGTGTAGAGGAGAGGGATCCCTATTGATTCTTTTGATGGGTTCTCTGTTTTGGTTTCGAGGGACAGAACTATGCAGTGCATGCAGTATGTTCCCTCACTTTCTGTGACTATGGGGACCTACACTTTGAGGGACCACTTCTTTGTGGTAGACATACCAGACACCAACCTCATCTTGGGTGTCCAGTGCTTGGTTACTTTGGGAAAATTCACCACTGATTGGAGGGCCTTGCAGATGGAGTGGGTGGATTTGAAGAGTGGGAAGCAACAAGTTATTCAAGGCATGCACAGCTACCCTTCACTTGATGTATCTGCCCACACAACAAATATGGATTTGCACAGTGAGGGAAAGGATCTCATGGTTCCTTCTCTCATGTTCATGAGATTGCTGCAAGGGACATTCCTACATCATGGAAAACCTCTTGGGATGCCATTAGATTCTGTGGAGAAATCTTCACCAAGTGCTGAAACAATGGAAGCAAGAGTCACTGCGCTGTGGGAGGAAGAAAAGGGGAGGATCAGCCTTCCCACACAAAATGTTGGCATGTATAATGCAAAAGGAGCAAGCATCAACAAGGCAAGCACCACCATAGATACATCTACAACTTTTTCCTTGTTGAAGAGTGTAGATCCATATTGGAAGTCTCAACTCCTTGTAGAGTACTCCAAAGATCTGCACACCAGGATGATCTTAGATGGCATAAAGAAAGGAGGAGGCTATATGGTCCATGAAGGGGTCATCTATCATCTTGGAAAAGTATTCTTGTCTCAAGCCTCAAATATTAAGCAATAAATACTACAAAGGGCACACAAGGAGTTCCTTTCCAGTTACATGCAATCAGCAAAAATCTACTCCCTAGTCTTGAAGAGTTTTGATTGGGAGGGTATGGAGGAGGAGCTACATCAACATTATGATTAGGAGGAACTAAATCAGCACTTACAAGAGTGAAATAGCTATGTGGAGATGGGGCATTCAAAGGATCCTATGAAGGATATATTTTAGCCATCTCTTTCTTCTCTCAAAAGAGGGGAAAAGCCCATGCCTAACTCTATGAGTATGGGAGGTTTGTATGGTAAGAAATCTGATCTTGTAGAGCAAGTTTATTTTTCTGATTTGTCACACTCTCTTACCATATGTATGCAGGCCATAGATCCTACAAGGAGCAATATTACATGCAGATCTCATGGCAAAGATGGGACCAATGAAAACTCCAAAGTTGGCCACTCCCTTGAGGTGCAAAGGGAGATTGTTTTTCATGATGGGTGCTTTCCAAAGGCACCTAATGAGAGTTTCACTTTCAGCCATGTCAAAGTGGCTTATGCAGCAAGTATGTGGTGGGAGTACCACCTATCACATTTAGATCTACTCAGAACAAGGAGTGTACTGCGCTGGTACCTTATGTGGGATTGTGACCCACCTCCTCATGTGAAAATTTCAGTTTGCCTTTATGTGATTTTGCTACCATACATAGATGACATATTGGTTTTTTTTATGGGAATGTATGGGCAAAGATTCGGTAGTGTACATGTGCCACATGGGATGGAACTATATCTAGTACTTCATGATACATGTTTCAGATGTGACATTGGTTCACCCATGTATATTTCTGTTCAGTTTTACACTCCTGAAGGGGAAAACTATGAACCTATCATGCTAGCATTGGAGGAGAATTTTTTGATGTATTGCCTTGGTGAACACTTGCTTCATGATGAGAGCTTAATTATTGATGGTGTCATCAATGGAGAAAGAGAAGAGACACAGCTCTTACCCTACCAGTTGCTTGAGGACAAGCAACATTTTGAGGGGGAGGACTGTAATGTCCCTACTTAGCCTTAGCTAAGAGGAGACATTAAATTTTGATTTATTTTATTCTTTATGAATAAATGAATAAAGGAGGACATGTAAAAATCCTAATAAATCAATGCCCATGTGAAAAAAAACAAATCTGGGCTATGTAAATAATCACTTGCAGTTGTGAAAGAGGAATGAGCCAAATATTGGGTCCACCTTGACCAAATCAACTGCATTGTCTAGGTTCAATGCATCACCAAGAGGGACTGCGCAGTTTTAGAAGGGAGCTTCTAATGTGAAAAGGACCAACTCATCCAACTGGTTTAGGGTTTGCAAAGGCTATCTCATGTTATAAAAAGGAGGAGAAGGCACATGAAGTTGTTGTTGATGAATTATATTTCTGAAGTATTTGTTTGCTTAGACAAATACCATTCTCTGTTGTTTAGTGGAGGATTGTGATTGGAATTCCTGTTTAGGAGTTTCATCTCTTCCCTTGAGGATCATTGGAGGATTTCTTTGCTGAATTTGGCCACTATATGGTTTGATACCAAGCTCTATCTTTCATGAGCAGCACTGACCCATTGAGGGTTTTGCAGCTGTTATCTTTTGTAGCAAGTGGCATTGTAGATCTGCTTAGATCTAGTTGTTTTTCGGAGGCTTTCTCAATTATAGAGTGTTCTTCAACCTCCAAGGAGTTATCTGATATATATTTTATATTAGATCTATACTTTTCATTCCATGTACTCAGTCTCCTTCACCCTCTGCGCAGTTTCTGCTCTATACTGCGTTATTTTGTAAGAGGGCTTGTTATTTCAGTTTGCTATCAGTTTGGAGGAGATCTCTTGGTGTTAGGCTTACCTTCCCTTGGTGATCCATGGATTGGGTGGCTGATCCATGTCTCTATAGATCTGATCTATTTCAGTAATAAAATTTATCTTCAGAAATTTCTGGGTTTTCTGCAGCACAGTATATTGTAATTCAGATCTACAGCTTAATATGCAGTATTTTGAAGTAATTCCAATTGGATCTTGTTCTTAAATTATTGTAGCTTCTAGATCTGTATTAGATCTAATTTTTCATCCATATATCTTTCCTAGATCTGAAATTTAATGTACATCAGCTAAAACACCTGGAAAATAACGCTGTCTATGTGTTTCTACAGTTTACTTCTAGTTGCAGCTCTTATTTCTGAAGGGATCTTGCCCTAGTTCTTCTTGTAAACAATTGTAAAGGAAATAAGCTCATATTTAATTCTGATTTACTGTTATATTACTGAAATATCATACATTTTTCTGACCTCCTCTGAGTTTCAGTCATATCTGTGCAATTCTAGTAGCTGGAGTTTTCATTTTGCAACAGTCTCTCTCTCTTTGGTTGATTTCTAGCTAGTCTTGTTTCCGGGAAATCTGTTTAACGTGCTTAAACTTATTTTTTTCTGCTGAAATTGCATATACATGTCACATACAGCTTGAATGAGAGGATCCCAACCCTGATCTATTTTTTATTTGCTCATATTTTCTTATACAGCGTTTTCATTGAAGGCCTTGTTGAGTTTCCTGAATCAGGATTATTCTAAGTTCTATAGGGAGAGTCTACAGTTGGCCAGGTAGCCTCTGGTTCTCACCCTCTTATCATAGGTGACATAACCATTAAATTCCTTTGTATTCCATCTCTGACATAGAATCTTGAGAATCCCCAAAAAGGAACATTACAAAATTTGACCCAGTCCACATGTTTTAGCCCCTGTTCACACCTTAGGGTGCTTTATTAAGCTGAAAAGATGATCCACTTTCACATGAGAAGTGGTTTTATTATTCGTAAAGATATTTATGGGTCTCCCTACCCATTTATTCACCTATCTAAGTGACAAAACAAAACTGCTGCAATATAATTTAGGAATATTACAATTGGCTTGAGGATAATACGGAGATGAATGCTTGTACCGAAAACCCAATTTGAGAGCCAATTTAGCCATCATATTGTTCTCAAAATGATTTCCATGTTTGAATAGAAATAGGGTTGTTGTCTCACCATCGTTCCCAAAAGTAGGCATAGCCTTATCCCACTTCGTAAAGTAGTCTACTGCTACAATAATGTACTTATGACCCTTTGGCGAAGGTGGGTTACAATTAGTATAATGAATACCACACTTTTTGAATGGACCGACAGTGACAATATGAAAGAGCGGAGCTGGATGAGCACACATATTCCGAGTATAGACTTGACAAGGATGACACTTTTTGACCGCCTCAATACAATCTTGAAAATCGAGGGCCAAAAATATCTTGCACGCAATATCTTTTGAGCTGTATAAATCCCAGATAAAATGCCACCACAAGCTCCACTTTGGTAATCATTCATCACAACCTCGGCTTCCTCGAGAGTCAAGCAACGTCTAAGGATCAAATCAACCCTGCGATGATATAGAGTGTCACCAATAAACAGATAAATTTTAGCTGAGTGACACAAATTTCAATGTTTGTCTTTCGAAAAAAATAAGGGAAACTTTGCAGTATGGAGATAAACAATGATATCTCCATACCAAGGATCCTGTGAAGAAATGAGGAAAATATGCTCTTCAGGGAATGACTCTTCATAAACAATCTCTTTTTCATAGGGAAACTTAGAAATCAACTCCGAAAATACCATATATTTATTAGATTTGGTAGACAGGAATTAGAGATCAAACTCTTGCAAAATGACAATCCATCGATTTTATTTTCCCCCAATCACTCACCTACTAAGGAAAAATTGAAATGGATTAACTGCTGCCAAAACATAAGTTTTGTGAAGAAGGATATAATGCCTAATACGTTGGTCAGCATGGATAGCTGCCAAAGCTAATTTCTTAATTGGATAATACTGGAGTTCAGGACCCACCAAGCCTCAACTAAGGTAATAAACAACATGCTCGCAAATAGCATCATCTTCCTAAACCAAAACCATACTAATGGTAGATTATGTTGTAGGGAGATACAAAAGGAAGTCTCTGCTATAATCATGTGGACTCAGTACTAGAGCAGAGGTCAATTCCTTTTTCAAAGAATCAAACGTGTGTTGATAAAATCCATCCCAAAAGAATGGAACTACTTTCTTCAACAACCTCATAAATCCCTTTGTCACCTCGGCATAATTCACAATACATCTCCATAAGAAATTCGCTTTACCTTGTAGACTTTGAAGCTAACGAATTGAAGACAGGGGAGGAAACTGAATTATTTCCTCATCCTTGAAGGGATCTACCCGAATCCCTTCCATAGACACGATGAATCCCAACAACCGACCGGATGTGACAAATAAAATGCATTTATTAGGGTTCAACCGAATTTTATAATAATTACACCGTTCTAAAACTTGACTAAGATGTGAAGGATGATCAATTCTCTTTCGAGAACAAGCAACCAAATCATCCAAATATGCTTCGATAATATGCTTGATGTCATGGAAGGCATAGGAAATAGCCCGCTGGAAAGTAGCTCCAGCATTTTTAAGCCTAAAAGGCATCTTTTTGTAAGCAAAAGTACCCCAAGGGAAAATAAAATCAGTCTTATGTTGATCTTCAGGATAGATAGTGATATGATTGTATTCCAAGAAACCGTCCATGAAGGAGAAAAACTCATTCCCTGCACACTCATCAATAATATGATCTATAAATGTTGTGGGGAAATTATCTTTTAGACATGCCTTATTAAAATCCCTGAAATCAATGCAAACTCGTATCATTCCTTGTTTCTTGTCCACAGGTACTGGATTCAAAACCCACTTAGTTAACAGATCGGGGTATATGAAACCCGCCTTTAGCAACTTCTCAAGCTCGACATTGATAGCTACAACCTTCCTAGAGCTGACCGGATGAAGCTTTTGTTGTATAGGCTTAGCATTTTCATAAGTCTTGATCTCATGCTAGAAAATAGATGGATCTATACCAGGGATTTCCTCAAAAGACCAAGAAAACACATCCTGAAATTATCGAAAGAGATCGGTGTAAGTCTGAATCTCTTCAGGGAAACATTCAACACCAATGAAGAAATTCTCAATAATGTTGGGATCTATGGAGATGTTCATCGGGGTAGTAGTAGAAATTTAAACCATGTTCCCTTTAGCAAAACCTGTTCCGGTGCTAAGGGGTTCAAGACTGGATGAACATGACCAGAAGACTGAAGGCTAGACAAAAAAATTTCAACTTCTCGAAAGTCTGGTATAAAATAGAACCGATGATGCAAATCATCCCATAATATTTCCACACTAGTCATTGCTTCAAGGATGGCCTCTTTAGATGGAAGAGTGGTATCAAGGCAATCCTCAGCATAAGATTAAATAAGATTCCAAGCCGGAGCCACATCTCCATACGGTGAAAGAGAAACTAGAATGGAGCCTGCAGAGTCAACAATAAATTGATAAGCAATCTCAGATGTAGACATAGGAAATTTCATTCCACCCACTTGATCTTCCTCTAATGTGGATGTAGGAGAAGGCAAGGTCGCATTTCCCTTCCCATCCTTGTCTTTATTATTATTATTTCATCCCTTCTTCTTCCCATTGTATTTTTTATTTCCTTCGGGGTTAGAAGTCTGAACAACATTAATAATCAAGGGATGAGAAGAAGTCGACACCAACGATGTAGCCTGACCAAAAGGAGAAAATTGTTTAGACAACTTCTGTAATTGATTTACCGGTTATTCGTGCCACTATCAATCGTACCGATAAGTCTGTCAGCATGAGGACCTGGCTTCATTTTGGCTAAATCTATCTTGGAATGAGGAGCATCTGGAAAAATTTTATTAAGTACCCCAGACTGAGAATAGATCAATTCTAACTGTTGAGCCCTAAAGATAGACTATTCCTCAAAAAATACCCTTGAAATGGTTACGTCCTTCAAGTTTTCTGGTTGCAATTATTTAAAAAACCATTTGAGAGGGAGCTATTTCAAAATTTTGGCTTTGATGAGCCTCTTCCTTCTCCTCCATTCCTTAATCTGATCATAAATGTGAGTTGCCTTGTCCTGCTGAAATTGTCCAAGAGATCAGTCACGACGTAATAACGGACAGGCAACTGGAAATGGTTCAAAAACATAGTAGCCAACTCACCAAAAGTAGCAAAACTACCCTGTGTCAGCTCAATGTACCATTTTTCGGCGTTCCCAATTAGGGTTTCTTGAAATAGCCTCAACCTAATCGAATCATCGATAAGGGAGTTCGATGAACACCATAAGTGGAAAGTGGTGACATGGTCAACCAGATCCTCACCGGTCTTCCCTTCAAACTTTGTAATTTCTAAGGGAAGTTTAGTAGGGACCAGAGGCCAACCTGTACTATACCAAATAGGATCATTTGTCAATTTTGATAGATCTAGAAAATTTAAATTTTCCAAGAAAGGTAAGCATGGAGGAGTTTGAGAATACCATCCCCCATAGGAAGGATTCCCAACATTCTGAAAATAATGCCCTAGATTTGTTGAGGCACCACATTGCCAGAGATTTTTTGTAGAAAATGTTGAGGCATAAGAGAAACCCTTTGACCCAACATTCAGACAAAGGACCCCCTCCCATCGTAGGGTTACTATAAAGAAGGGTATTGCCTCTAATCGAAGTGTTAAATGAAGAGGAAACCCTTTGGTAAGGGTTCTAAGCATTGGCGAATGGAGAGAAGCCTTGAGAATCACCTACAGAAGGGAAAGGAAAATTCCCTTGTTGACCAGAGAAAAACTGAATCCCAGCTCATAATCCTGTAAAAGCAGGGTTCCAGCCTAAAAAATCATTAGAGCTTTGACCTCTGATGAAAGGATTGAATCCTTGATTTTGAGAGGTGCAAGGCAAAGATCCTAAGGAAGGGTTCGAAAGAGGAATGTGCCCACTTCCGAAGGGGAAACCCTGAAATGAAGTTGATCCACTAGCCATAGAAGGCATATGCGTGGAGACAATTGAAGCAGTGGTGAAGGAGATAGAAGGAAACACACTAGATGACATTCCAAAAGAAAAGGGACCAGAATGAGAAGAAAATGCCTGGGTGCCCCCACTCGTAGACAGAATAGAGGCAGAGCCAAACATAGAAACACTAGAAGTGATTTTCAAAATGACAATCCCTCCATGATGGTGTGATAAGACTCAATGAAGTCTACATGTCCCGAAGAGAGTGTCTCATATGTTGCATCTAGAATCTCCCTTTTGAGCTTAGAGCCTCTAGTCAAGTAGATCTGATCATGGAAATAAATGACCCCATCAACCACTCTATACTTCCCATATATTACTTTCCCATCAAGAACCTTACATGTGAAGAGGTCCTTGGAATATTCCACCAATAGTTGGGACTCCTAATATGGATCTAGGCTTCCCAACAATGACAGCGCTATAGAAATCTGAGATGAAGCACATGTCACATCATAACTCTCCTCTTTAACATGATCAACGCCAAAGCCACATGTTGGAAAACTGTTACCCCAATTTTGCTACCTCCCTTGCAGTTGATCTTGACCAAGACAAGATTGGAGTACATGGAGGTCAATCTCCTCTTGAAAGGTATTTCCTCTCCAAGACTTCCATAGTTTGGCCAATGCATACAAGAGTGTCAATAACCTCTTGTCATATTTAGAAATCTTCCTCATGTGTGGAAGTATCATTTTTCTCTCCAAGGCTATGGATTAGCCCTTTGACACCATGCTCATGTCATCATATTTTTCTGAATCACCATCTTTCAACACAAATAGCTGAGTGGGAAATAGCAGTGCCCATATCAGAAAATTTCTCACCCCTCCTTTGAGCCCATCAAAGGTTCTCTATGTTGTGATAGCTCCTCCCAAGGCTCCTTCCTTAGCCAAATATATCAATGATGCACCATGTTGAGAGAACTCTTTGTTCATATTCCAATCAGGGGGTCTCCCTAGTGGAATGCCTCCATGTAATGAAACATCAAGGCCTAGAGCAGGTTGTATATGTGAGTGGATTGATTTCTCCTTGTCCTTACTGAACAAATCCTCTTGCCTCTTATGTGCATCAATATTCTAAAATAGATATGGGTGTGTGCTCCTCATCATATGATGCTTGTCCTCCCGTTTATCTCCTTCTATCTTCAAGATCTCACAATCTGACAATGATGGCACATGCTACACATGGACTATACCCTGATCTCTATATGTAAGATTATTTGGAACTCCTTGTAAGAGTGCAAGAGTTTCTCTCTTTGGAGAAAATGCTCCATCTTCCTCTTCATGAGGTACTAGATCCACTACTTCTATGACAACTTTGTTACCTCTTACCTTCTCTTCCCCTTCATCATGAATGGAGGTTGTCTCATCAACATTAAGAAGTTATTTGTTTAGTTCCTCCATATCTTCCCTTTGAGAGGAAAGCTCTTTCTGAAATGGGGATCTTGCCTCTATCAAGGTATTATGAAATTTTTTAATCCCCTCAATAGTTTTCTGAAATGGAGTTGGATTTATAGATCCTTCCAGCTCATGCAAATGGTTTGTTTGTATATGCTTAGCTAGCTCAACCAAGGAAGTTTTAGAATGTTTTTCATCAAATATCTTTACTATCTTCCTAGTGAACCTTGCATAATTAGACATATTTTCATATTTTAATGAACAAGATTCATAAAACCACCAAGCATAAGCCTTACCTTCAAGGTGCAGCACTGCTACTCTAATGGTTTCATCTTCTGAAACTTGGTGTTGATGCAAACAGGTGTCTAGCTCCTCTACCCAAGCCCTAGTTGAACATTTAGGTGACCCATAAAAACTAGATAAAAGAATCTACCCACATCATGTTGCTTGCAGCTTGTGCTTCTATCATGGTTGATAGGTCTTCTATCCTCCTTGATCTTGCAAAACCCTTGGAAGTTTAGATGATCTCTAAATCTCTAAGTTTGATATTCATACTCTTGAAGATAGTCACCAAGAGTCTCGTCCTTTGGTACATCTCCTTCCTCCATCTCTCTTGCTATGACCCTAGGCATAGTACCACGTTGTAGATCTGATGGTGTAGCTGAATTCTCACACCCATGATGTGAAAACCTAGAGCTTTCTTCATGTACAAGCCCTCCTGGAGAATCTCTACATCTCTCCATTCTCATCTCCTTGATGTCTCTATTAATGCACTGCATAGTTTGAAGAAGAATTTTTCAAAACTCCTTCCCTCCTGAAAATGAGGTTTTTCCTTAATTTCTTCTTCAGATCTTCTCCTTCCTATGAGAAGCCTCCTTAGATGACATAATGGCTGAAGTACACAGGTTGAGCCAAGATTATGCTCCGATACCATTGTAATATTCCCAAATGGGAAAAGCAGGAATAGAGTGCATAAACTGGAAATATGAATAAATATAATAGATCAAAGCATGAGACAACAGTGGATCCATTCCATTATTATTTTAACAGAAAAATAGGTACAATATCTTGAGGAAAAGATCACTCAAGTTGGCCAAATAAGGCTCTCATGAAAGCATACACCTAGATGTAAAATGTTGTTAATACATGAAATACATGAACCCAAAAAAAACTGCGCTGTCTAAGAGAGATTAGCAGCTAAAATTTATAAAAAATATATTGCTTCTAATATAATGCTCCAAAATTCTAAGGCTATAGATCCATTCTCCAAAACAGAATTCCAAAACATCTCAGAAAAGGTTTCTGGAAATACACATTATACAAAATATAGCAGATTTGGCCCTAGGCTGAATAATCTCTACAAATAAATCATGGATGGGAGATGGTTGATCTGATATATAATATGGATGATCCTCCTCCAACATATCTCCTAAATTAAGGGTTGATCCCCACATGGGAAACCCGAACACTCCAAATAGGGCAATAAACCCACTATTGCAGTTGCTCTCCAAAATAACGCAGTCCTTGCAAGAACTGCACTGTAGCTTATGACTGCTACTTGGCCTGGTGCAAAAATGTGTAATGAAGCCCTGAGAACTTCCTTACAAGCCTCCAGATGAAAGGATGATCCCTCTAATGGAAAACTAGCTCACAAAATGGAGATTTCTCTCCTCCACTGCTACACCCCTACAACACAACCCAACTCTAAACAGAACTGCACTGTACATGAGACTGAAGCTTGGCTAGCTGCCTGATTGTGGAATTATAGTGCAAAATCCTCCAAGAGCTTCTCGATGGAAGAGGTGGGATTCCTGATCAGGAACACCCTGTGCTAAACAGCACATGAAATCTTAGCTAAACGGCTGAAGAAAGCTATATGTCTAAACATACCATATATCAAAATATCAAACATACCAAGGTGAAGAATATGGCTGCCATCCTCTTCCTTTTATAAGATATGAGCTTCTAAACCCTAAGCCCCATCCATTAATGAAACTACTTCTATGCAATGTGTCTTCATCTAAATTTGTGTTGTCCCTCCATTATTGTCCACTCTTCCATGACATCATTGTTGATTTGGTCAAATTTGACCCATTCCACATGTTTCAGCCCCTGTTTACACCTTAGGGTGCTTTATTAAGCTGAAAAGATGATCCACTTTCACATGAGAAGTGGTTTTATTATTCATAAAGATATTTATGGGTCTCTCTACCCATTTATTCACCTATCTAAGTGAAAAAACAAAACTTTAATATTCCCATTAGCTGCAATATAATTTAGGAATATTACAATTGGCTTGAGGATAATACGGAGATGAATGCTACTATCAAAAACCCAATTTGAGAGCCAATTTAGCCATCATATTGTTCTCAAAATGATTCCCATGGTTGAATAGAAACAAGGTTGTTGTCTCACCATCGTTCCCAAAAGTAGGCATAGCCTTATCCCACTTCGTAAAGTAGTCTACTGCTACAATAATGTACTTATGACCCTTTGGCGAAGGTGGGTTACAAGTAGTATAATCAATACCACACTTTGTGAATAGACCGACAGTGACAACAAGAAAGAGTGGAGCTAGATGAGCACGCATATTCTGAGTATAGACTTGACAAGGATGACACTTTTTGACTGCCTCAATACAATCTTGAAAATCGAGGGCCAAAAATATCATGCACGCAATATATTTTTGGGCTGTAGAAAGCCTAGATAAAATACCACCACAAGCTCCATTGTGGTAATAATTCATCACAACCTCAGCTTCTTCGAGAATCAAGCAACGTCTAAGGATCAAATCAACCCTACGATGATATAGAGTGTCACTAATAAACAGATAACTTTTAGCTAAGTGACGTAACTTTCGATGCTCGTCTTTCGAAAAAACTAAGGGAAACTTCACAATATGGAGATAAATAATGATATCTCCATACCAAGGATCTTGTGAAGAAATGAGGAAAATATGCTCATCAGGGAATGATTCTTCATAAACAATCTCTTTTCCAGAGGGAAACTTAGAAATCAACTCCGAAAATACCAAATATTTCTTAGATTTGGTAGATAGGAATTCGAGATCAAACTCTTGCAAAATTAAAATCCATCGATTTTATTTTCCCCCAATCACTCACCTACTAAGGACAAATTGAAATGGATTAACTGCTGCCAAAACATAAGTTTTTCGAAGAAGGATATAATGCCTGATACGTTGGTCAGCATGGACAGCTGCCAAAGCTAATTTCTTAATTTTATAACACTTGATTTCAGGACCCACCAAGCCTCAACTAAGGTAATAAACAACATGCTCGCAAATATCATCATCTTCCTGAACCAAAACCATACCAATGGTAGATTCCACTGTAGGGAGATACAAAAGGAAGTCTCTGCTATAATCAGGTGGACTCAATAATGGAGCATAAGTCAATTCCTTTTTCAAAGAATCAAACAAGCATTGATAAAAGCCATCCCAGAAGAATGGAACTCCTTTCTTCAAAAACCTCATAAATGCCTTCATCACCTTGGCATAATTCATAATAAATCTCCATAAGAAATTGGCTTTACCTTGTAGACTTTGAAGCTGACGAATTGAAGACGAAGGAGGAAACTGAAGTATTGCCTCATCCTTGAAGGGATCTACCTAAATCCCTTCCATAGACACGTTGAATCCCAACAACCGATCGGATGTGACGGCGAAAATTCATTTATTAGGGTTCAACCGAATTTTATAATAATGACACCGTTCAAAAACTTGAATAATATGTGAAGGATGATCAATTCTCTTTCGAGAACAAGCAACCAAATCATCCAAATATGTTTCGATAATATACTTGATTTCATGGAAGGCATAGGACATAGCCCGTTGGAAAGTAGCTCTAGCATTTTTAAGCCTAAAAGGCATCTTTTTGTAAGCAAAAGTACCCCAAGGGAAAATACAAGTAGTCTTATGTTGATCTTAAGGACAGATAGTGATATGACTGTATCCCTAGAAACCGTCCATGAAGGAGAAAAACTCATTCCCTGCACACTCATCAATAGTAGGATCTATAAAAGATGTTGGGAAATTATCTTTTAGACATGCCTTATTAAAATCCCTGAAATCAATGCAAACTCAAATCGTTCCTTGTTTCTTGTCCACAAGAACTGGATTCGAAACCCACTCAGTTAATAGAACGGGGTATATGAAACCCGCCTTTAGCAGCTTCTCAACCTCGACATTGATAGCTGCAACCTTCCTAGAGTTGACCGGATGAATATTTTTCCATATAGGCTTAGCATTTTTGTAAGTCTTGATCTCAGTCTAGAAAATAGATGGATCTATACTAGGGATTTCCTCAGAAGACCAAGAAAACACATCCTGAAATTATCGAAAGAGATCGGTGTAAGTCTGAATCTCTTCAGGGAAACATTCAACAGCAACGAAGACATTCTAAATAATGTTGGGATCTCTGGAGATGTTCATCGGGGTAGTAGCAGAAATGGAAGCCATTTTCCCTTCAGCAAAACTTGTGCCGGTGCTAAGGGGTTCAAGACAGGGTGAACATGACCAGAAGAATGAAGGCTAGACAAAATTGTTTCAACTTCTTGAAAGTCTGGTAGAAAATAGAACCAATGATGCAAATCATCCCATAATATTTACACACTAGTCATTACTTCAAGGATGGCCTCTTCAGATGGAAGAGTGGTATCAAGGAAATCCTCAGCATAAGATGAAATAAGAGTCCAAGTCGGAGCCACATCTCCATATGGTGAAAGAGAAACTAGAATGGAGTCTGTAGAGTCAACAATAAATTGATAGGCAATCTCATATGTAGACATAGGAAATTTCATTCCACCCACTTGACCTTCCTCTAATGTGGATGTAGGAGAAGGCAAGGTCTAAGGGTCTGAAAAATAATGAGTTCGAAAGAACTCTCTTCGAGTAGGAACCCTAGAGGATGAGATAGCATTGATATGAACCAAAGGAGGCTGAAGATCAAAAGTACCCATCAACGATATATACATTCAAACCCATAAATTCTCAACAGTTTTGTTGGCCTCATTCACCAAGGGTACAGTCGAGTCAGTATATGCGTTCGGATCTATAGGAGAACAATTTATCTGATCAACAGTGACAATCTTCCCTTCGTGGGGAAAACACAAGATGCGAAAAAATGAGGAAGCAATAACATCTATCTCATAAATCTAATTTCACCCCAACATAAGTTGTAGTCCAAATTTTCATCAACTATTTCGACCTCAATATTGATAGTTTTACCCCCAATACAGATGGGTAAAGTTGGAAAAATTCCATGTGACCTGTGAGAATGACCATCAAGCGTAGTCAAAAGAGTATTTGAAGGGACAGCTAAAGGAGATCCAATAGCCTTCCAATATGAGACAGACATCACACATGTGGAAGCACCCTCTTCGACTACTATTCAAAAGATATTGATCTTCCGATATGTAGACTTAATCTTAAAAGCCATATGATGAGGAAGTCTCTTTTTAAAATTCGACATGTCAAATGTGATCATAAGATAATTTTTTGGATCAATAGCCCCAATGGCCGTGAGCAATGCACTCCTTTGTGAAAGGAACGACTAGAGTACCTCCAACGTAGACATGGCACAAGGACTTTGAGCCAGATCTTCTACAATCAAGTATTTTCGGGTAGCCTTGGCATTAGGATTAATCATCATATGCTTTATAGACCCTTTCAGCATCTGAGGTATAGGCTCAACTATGGGCCTCTCGATATGGAGTGGCTCAAAATTACTAGGATCACCTTTAGCTTTCGAAGACTCATTTTCACCATAGTAACGATATCTTGTAGCGATATCAGCGTGAGCACTCATCATATATAAATTTGATGAATTTTCCCCTTCTTGGTTGCCCCCTGTGGGAGCTCTAGTATTTTCATTTGCGCCAGCAAGAAGCTGCTGCCCTTGGGGAAAAGAGTTTGTCAGTACAGCCTGGGAACTAGAAGAACCATGTTGAGCTAGCATGCGTTAAGCATCCTGAATTTTCTGGCAGAGGTGAGTAAGATGGTCTCTGGTGCACAACTTGTATGGAAACTTAAACTTCTTCTTATTGTCCCCATTACCCTCTCCAACACTATCGTTGGATCTGTTCGCATTTCCCTTCCTATCCTTGTCTTTATTCTTATTATTTAATCTCTTCTTCTTCCCATTGTATTTTTTATTTCCTTCGGGGTTAGAAGTCTGAACAACATTAATAGTCAAGGGATGAGAAGAAGTCGACAACAACGATGTAGCTTGACCAAAAACAGAAAAAATTTTAGACAACTTCTGCAATTTATTTAGCAGGTTGGTCGTTCCACTATCAATCGTACCGATAAGTCTGTCAGCATGAGGACCTGGCTTCATTTTGGCAAAATCTATCTTGGAAAGAGGAGCATCCGGAAAATTTTTATTAAGTACCCTAAACTGAGAATAGATCAATTCTAACTATTGAGCCCTAAAGATAGACTATTCCTCAGAAAATACCCTTGAAATGGTTACGTCCTTCAAGTTTTCTGGTTGCAATGATTTAAAAAACCATTCGAGGGAACTATTTCGGAATTTCGGCTTTGTTGAGCCCCTTCCTTCTCCTCCATTCCTTAATATGATCAGAAATATGAGTTGCCTTGTCCTGCTGGAATTGGCCAAGAGATCAGTCCCTACGTCATAACAGATAGGCAACTGGAAATGGTTCAGAAACATAGTAGCCAACTCACCAAAAGTAGCAAAACTACCCTCTGTCAGCTCAATGTACCATTTTTTGGCGTTCCCAATTAGGGTTTCTTGAAATAGCCTCAACCTAATCGAATCATCGATAAGGGAGTTCGATGAACACCATAAGTGGAAAGTGGTGACATGGTCAGCCAAATCCTCATCGATCTTCCCTTAAAACTTTGTTATGTCTGAGGGAAGTTTAATAGGGACCGGAGGCCAACTTGGACTATACCAAATAGGATCATTTGTCAATTTCGATAGATCTAGCAATTTTAAATTTGCCAGGAAAGGTAAGCATGGAGGAGTTTGAGAGTTCCATCCCCCATAGGAATGAATCCCAACATTTTGAAAATAATGCCCTGGATTTTTTGAGGCACCACGTTGCCAGAGATTGTTCGTAGAAAATTTTGAGGCATAAGAGAAACCTTTTGACCCAACGTTCGGAGAAGGACCCCCTCCCATCGTAGGGTTACTATAAACAGGGATATTGCCTCCAATCGAAGTGTTAAATGAAGAGGAAACCATTTGGTAAGGGTTCTAAGCGTTGGCGAATGGAGAGAAGCCTTGAGAAGCACGTATATAAGGGAAAGGAAAATTCCCTTGTTGACCAAAGAAAAACTGACTCCCAGCTCATAACCCTGTAAAAGCAGGGTTCCAGCCTAAAAAATCATTAGAGCTTTGAACTCTGATGAAAGGACTGAATCCTTGATTTTGAGAGGTGAAAGGCAAAGATCCTAAGGAAGGGTTCAAAAGAGGAATGTGCCCACTTCTGAAGGGGAAACCATGAAACCAAGTTGATCCACTAGCCATAGAAGGCATAAGCGAGGAGTGATGAAGGAGACAGAAGGAAATGCACTAGATGACATTCCAAAAGAAAAGGGACCAGAATGAGAAGAAAATGCTTGGGTGCCCCCACTCGTAGATAGAATAGAGGCAAAGCCAAACATAGCAACACTATAAGTGATTGTCAAAATGGAAATAATACCTCTTCCTTCAACCAAAAGAGGAGTATGCACACTTGCAGGACTCATTGCCGAATTTGTGTTCCCATCCCTGAAAATTGAAAGAAAGGGCTAAGGATAGGGGCTAGATGTTCTCGGAGACGTAGGCCCAACGTATAAAAGAATGTCTGGGAAACTGGAAGGAAGAGGATATGAAGGAGTACCAGCAGGTTGAGGAACCTCTTCTACTTCAACTTCTTCTTCCAGTAACAATATTATAGAGATGAGTGGATTACTCCTCTCTATAATACCACTAGTACTAGGACCACCCGCAGAAACAACAACCCCAAACGGAGGATCACTCTCCGTTGCGTTCGAAACTACTGGATGAGAATCATCTACTTAATTGCTCCTATGCCTTCTTGAATAAGGCTCGGCACTTGCAGGAGAAAGCCTATGAAGCCTCCTCAATCGACGAGGCGATCGGTTAGCCACTTTTAATATTATGAGATTAATTAGACTCAAAAAATTAAGAAGCTATGGCAATCTAGGAGCAAAGAGCACACTCTATCAAAAGTCCCTAAGATACAGCAATCAAATAGGCTTCAAGTATTTTTTCTCTGAGTGACAGGATCAAACACAAAAATACAAGAAATTGAATAAAAGACCTTCTAAAAATAGTCTGGGGTAATTACACCCCAGGCCTACTAGCGAAGGTAAAAAAAATAGTTACGCTGACCTCCTGACAAAATCCTTTGCCGGTGCATGTACCCAAGCTTCACAAGGGCACCCTCCAGAAGTACTAATTAAAGTGATACAACGTTTGCCTCATGTACCAAAGGTATTGCCCCCGACAGTCACCTATGTGGTCCCTAGGATAGGAAAATAAGGGCACCAATCTGTATTGGCAGTCAGGCAGAACGGTCTTAGATCAAGATTCAACAAATAGGAGAGGGGGTATCTCTCTTCTCTGCCTTCACTATCCCTCACGCTTAACTCTCTGGAGGTAGAGCTTTCCCAGTCCACTTAATGGAATTGGATTTCACTCATTAATCAACTTTCTATATTTGACCATTTTGAGTGGCCTTGGAGAGTTAACTCTCCACTCACCTATTCCAAGGCCCTATGACCTAGACTAGCTAGTGCATAATTAATGACAATATAAAAAACTTCTAGTTCATTTTAATTAAATTTCTTAACTTCAAATGGTTGTTACTTAAGTCACAGGTAGATGAAGATGAAACTTATGATTTTTTTCAACGCAAAAGAAATCAATGAAAACCTACTACATGAATATGCAATTTTTTCCTTTCGATGAAAAGAGATTTCTAAATGCGTTCTACTAAGATATTAATATAAAAAAAAAAAAAATCTTTTCAATTATCACTCTTCACACACTTCAGAAAACTATCAAAAAGACTAAAAAGTATTAAGTGCAACTAATGCAAAAACTACAAATGATATGAAAATCCTAGGACTACTCACTAAGGAAGAAAAAGAGAGTTTATAAACAATATAGGTTCAATCACTTTGACAGACAAGCAAAGGAAAGTCCCAACAAGAACTCCTTTGCACACAATAAATCCAAAACAAACTTGATATAAAAGAGAGATAAATCCAAACAAGGACTCCTTTTCAGACCAATCAAATTAACCAAAAACAAGAGACTAGGAAATTGCCTCAAAATGGATGAAAACCGAGAAAAGAAAACCAAAGAAAAAGCAACATAAAACAAAGATGTTTTTTGGCTTTTCACTTTTAAGGAAACAAGAAAATTTCAATGAGACAAGCACAAAACTACCAAAAGTCCAAAATAAAGAAAATGAGCCAACAAGGAGGCTTCAAAATGCACAAGCCAACTATGCCACTTTTGTAGAGGGACTCAAATGGACGAGAAGAAGTAACCAACTCAAGAAAATGATTCAGAACAGTAGCACAAACTTCCAACAAACAAAAACTTCAAGAAACCAAGAAAAGGAAACTTTAATATTCACTAGAAAGCTAATCCCAAGAAACAAGAAAACTAAAGAAGTCAAAAAGGAAAAAACAAAAAATAAAAGCAATGCATAAGGAAAACACGAGCAAACAAACAAAGGCTCACTGTTCTGAATAGTCAGAACAACCAAGAACTCCATAAAGAGGTCCTGGTGCTACAACCACAATTGAGACTTCACTAAACAGGAAAAACCCTAGAATGACTATGTCTTCACTTGAAAAAGAGAGGAACTAACATATAGCCACAAGAATCACAGACCAGACACCTAAGAGGTTCCATAGGGATGGCCAACCACAGACAAGAAAGACATACAGTGCCACAAAATTCAAATTTTCAAAATTTACTGGGCATTCACGGGTTCGTTGTTTGCAACACGCATGTATACACGACTGTATCAAAAGAAACACGTGTATATGCGGGTTATTTTGGAGAAAATAGTAGGTATACAAAATTCTGTCCAAAAGAAGTAGCGTATAGAAAATGAAATAAGGAAAAAAGAAAAAACCAGTCCTGATTCAGAAGATTAGGACTTCTTCCTGCCTGGGAAAGGAACCTACTAGACTAAAAAAGTGATTAAACTGACAAGGAACACAAGAGATAGATAAAAAAACCCAAACTAGGAATTACACAGGTGTAATCCCCAACGAAGTCGCCAGTTCTGTAACGGGAAAATCTACCGTAAGGCATGGGTTGAGGTACCTAATAGAGTGGATGGCATATCATCACAAGAAGTACTCTAATTATCAGTTTTTATACTTGAACTAGAAAAATGAGGATAGATGACCTTACCCGTTTGTCCTTCGTTTGAGGTCGATCCCGTAGGGTGTAAACCCTATGCTACTCCTTGTGCTCCATAACCTACAAATCATTCAAGACAAAGCACATAAACAAGTTGCGTAGCATATATGTCCTGGATCTCAGCATGCTAGCATATATAATCTCATAAAAATAACATGAAATAAACCATTTAAGATTATTCAACATGTATAGGAGACATATAACACAAAGACATAAGGAACATGACAATACTTCTTTTATTGATAATATGTAAAGAGAAAGTGGAGAAATCACCTGAGATTTTCCACGGCCTTGAGAAAAATTGTCCTCCAGATCCGTCCATCCCTAGCCTCACAAAGCTTCTTCCATAAATGGTGCACAAAGGATGTCACATAAAGTGAGGGTGATCATCACAAGGAAACAAGGGTTTCCTGAACCTGGGAAGTGCAAAAGGCACAGGGAAATATCAGACTTGATCAGGGCTATAACAGGCTATAATATCAATAGCATTCTCTCTGTCCTCCCTTAGGCCATTCCCTTGAGGTGTATTTATACTTCCTCAAATTATTTTTTTCAGTTGGGGAATACTTAGGCCATGGGATGGGGTAGTTAAGTTATAGTAAAAAACCATAAACCCCACCTCATTAATAGGGAAATTATATATTTTTTAATATTTTAAATAGCATACGCGGGTCAGCTATGGATGGACCCGCGTCTGCATGTGGAAAAAAACTAGGAAGTCGTGTATGGACTTTGAAATAATGTTTTTTAAGAAGTGTGATCAAGCCTGAATGGAAGGGCTTCCCAAGGCCAATGCATAAGTCATCAAGTATATAGAGGTGATAAATGATGCTATAAGAGAGAATCCTCTCTTATTTTAATTACACATTTCACAACTCTAAGTCCTAAGACTCATGTCTTTATCTCTTGTTGATTTTACATGCACATTTCTCGTCTCTCTTCCTTTTCATTGCACAAAGCACATTTATAGTGGCCAGTAGGGCCTCCTTGCCTCAAGCTTTCATCATGGGCTCAGAACTTTGTAATATTCCTAAATTAGCATGCAACTAATTGGAATATTAATTTTTTCACTTACCATTTAGTAAGATTAATAAATTGGTAGGGAGACCCATAAATCTCTTTAGTAGGAATAAAATCCCTCTTAATGTGAAAATGGATCACCTTCATAGTTGGATAAAGCACCCTCATGTGTGAACAGGGGATAATGCATGTGGACAAGGTCAAGTTTGACCAAATCAACAGTGTTGGTATGGAGGGAGTGGATCATCAATGAGAGACAACGCAGTGTGAATGGGAGGAAGTCTCCGTGATAGTAGAAACCCTAATTAGTGGGACCCAAGGTGAAAAGGCTCACATTGTTTATAAGGATGGCAAGGCAGCCATAGATGATCATGTTATTTATTATTGATTTTTTGGTCTGTATGACTTCTTGCATTCTCTAGTTGTTCAACTGATATTGTTGTGTTGTTTAGCACCGGGTGTTCCTGAGCGGGGATCCCACCTCTTCCCTTAAGGTAGCATCTAGGAAGAGTATTGTACTATAATTTCCACACTCTGGCATTTTGGCCAAGCTTCATTCTTCAGCTACAACGTAATTTCTGTTCAGATTTGTGTTGTGTTGCAGGGTGTTGCAGTGGAGGATTGAGAAACCCACTTTCTGAGCTAGTTTGTCAGGAGAGGAAGCATTCTTCTCATTGGGAAATCAAAAAAGGAGATTCTTGAGCTTTATTTCACACCTTGGCACCAATCCAACCTATTCCCATCATCTACAGCGCAGATTCCCTCTTTGACTTTGTTATTTTAGTGAGCATTTGTAGTGGAGGTTTCAGTGCTTGTTTTGGAGGGTGAGATCTTCAGTGTTGGGATCAGCCTTTCACTTGAAGTATCTATTGGAGGAGATCTATTAATTTAGATATAATTCTCATACATCTCCATCTAGTTATTTAGTTGCAGTTGCTATTTAGCCTTAGGGCTGCATTCTAGCATTTTGTACTTTTTGGTATTTCCAGAAACCCTTCCTGGGTTGCCCTCGAAATGTGTTTGGGAGCCTAGATCTTCACTCCTGGAATTGTTTGAGCTATATAAACATCAGATCCATCTTGTTATATCTTGTTGTAGTATTGTATGCCCAAAAACTGCGTTGTCATGGCTCATGGAATTTGTATAGAAATTTTTTCTCATGTATTGACATATTTGCTTAGAGGAGGCTTGTTTTGTATTGCTTGAGTGACTTGATCCTCAAGATATTGTGCCTATTATTTGCTGATATGTTTAATAATATGGTTTTAAATTTGTCTCATATCATGGTGTATTGATTTTTTCACTTCTATTTCCATTATTGTGTTCAAATATTGCTACTTCCCCATTTGGGAATATTGCAGTGCTATCAGAGCATAATCTTGGCTCAACCTGTAGATCTCAGCCATTATGCTATCAGAAGAATAAGAAGAAGGAGAAAGAGATCAGAATGATGGAAAGAATGAGTTTAATCTCATCTCTTTTTAGATATAAGAGGGACCTCACCAAGGAGGTCAAGAAAAGAAGAATGGAGAAAGACAATGAAACCACATTATGGTTTCAAGATGAGGAAGGTCCATGTACTTCCTATCAGCAAAATAAAGAACCGGTATTGCATAGAGCTCCAAAGAAAGATATTATGTCCTTTCCTTTGGAATAAGAATACAAGAGGCATGGAGATGGAGGATACTTAGATCATGAGATTCTAAGTGAGTATCTTGCAGAATAAAAATCTCAAACAAGGGCTTTCAAGGAGAATCTAACTCTCCCACAATTCATTCAACTCAAAGAAGAAAGGAGACATTGTAGCAATAGATTTTTATTGTCTACTTTTGATGGGTCATCCACATGCACATCAAGATCTTGGGGAATGAAGTTGGATGCATTTTTCCTGCTACATCCAGTAGTATAGAAATAATTTGTTGAGATTGCAGCGCTGCACCTTGAGGGTGAAGCAAACATTTGGTGGTTCAGCCATTTGAGTCATGCCGGAGTGATTGCATATGAAACTTTTACTCAAAGGTTGATCAAGATTTTTTACAAGAAGAAATCATAGGAGAAGAAACTTCCACCACCAATTGTTGCAAGAGCACTTGCATCAAGGGAAAGCACACTTGCATATTTGCAAAGTGGTCTTGATCTCTTGACATCTAGAGTCCCATGCACTTTTCTGGAGATGCATGAGGAGGAGGATACTTATACCAATGCTAATGCAGCCATAGAGGAGCAACCATCATCATCAGTAGTTGGGAAAGTCATCACACCAGAGGAAGGAACCCTTGTAGTAGTACAAGATGTTCCCAAGCTTTACCAAGGTATGAACATATTTCCACTTCCTATTATTCAACACCATATATGGAGGATTGTGAGAACATGCCATCTGGGAAAATACATGACCTAGGGTCAAAGCACATTGCTGATTTGGAGTAGCATACTATCACTGCGTAGAGGACCCTTGACTGGTTCAAGGAAAATATTTATAGTCATCTTGGTTTCTCATTGATGAGCTGCACACAACACTTTGGGTTGGAGTGTAGATTTTTAGAGGATAGGATGAACATTATACTAATCAATCCAATGCAGAACTATGTGTTTAGCATTGTGCATGATCATGATACAGTAGATGCACCATCAGGGAGATCAGCAGCGCTGTCATTGAGCAGCAGTGATGGGTTGGGGGGCTAACCACTATTGGATCATTCCAATGACCATTATACATGTGAAGTGAAGGATAGGCAGATGGTTGATGGGAGACATATTATCTTCCATTTTTGTGATGGATCTTTCCTGATGAGCACTTCACAGCTCAATGGGAAGTTTTTTCCTTCAATATACTTGGATTCTTATGGATTCAACATGATCATTGATGAGTGGTCTTCATTTGGAGATCTCCAAGAGATTTTATTTCAACATCCCATGAAATGAAAAGATAGAAATCTGATTTGGAAGGATGGTATTCTCCATTGGAGAAATACCCATTGGGAGCATGATAGTAGACACTCACCATTGGGTGGATGGGTGATGTTGATGAGCAAGAGGTTGGAGAGCCACTTGCATATCTATGACACAGGGCAGCAGGAGGCATGGATGTGCTGGCTACTTTTGAAAGAGTTTGACCATCATGTAACATATCTTATCTTTGAGGGTGTGTTATTAGCTGGGATTGGGCATGGCACTTGCATCACATGGCAGCAAAGAGTTTGGGTGTATTGGCGTGATGTGATGTCCTTCACGTCAACCATCATGTTGTTGCTCCATGGTCTATATGGTGATGGTGTGAGGAGAAAGAAAGAGTTGTTGTTGCTTTAGATACTTTTGGGAGAGTATGGGTTGATTTTCTCCCATACTTTGCATGATGTTGCAGGAGTAGATGTTGGTGGCACCATCATGGTGCAAAGGGGCTACTCCTTAGTTTTTAAGGATCAGAAGGTACTTCCACCTAGGAATAAATCTCCCATATATAGCAGCATTATGGTAGATGACTTTGGCATTTGGCATGTCAAAGAATGGAGCTATGAGATGATAGGAGCCTTATTACAATGGCTAATAGTGTTGTCACTTGGGAGCTTGGGTTTTTTGATGGAGTGTTCCCATGATCACTTCACATATGATGCACTTGATGGAAAATTAGGAGATGAGAGTGATGGAGTAGTGGATGGAGACATCTATGACCATGATATGATCTTCTTGACTTGGATCTCCAAGCATAAGAAGAAGGTTTTACATGCAGCACAAGGTTCATCCCTTTTCATGGAGATATATCATACCTCTATGGAGGGCTCATTCATGGATATTATTATCAACCTACTCTTAGTACCCAGTAAGAATTATGTTTCTGCACTTATCAATTATCTAACACAATATTTTCATTCTCTTACCATCTCTATACAGTACATTTCTCCACAGGAGGGCAAGCCT
Organism: Pinus albicaulis; assembly: GCA_034641835.2. NCBI lineage: Eukaryota > Viridiplantae > Streptophyta > Pinopsida > Pinales > Pinaceae > Pinus > Pinus albicaulis. The sequence continues at coordinate 878,101,385 of CM076579.1, forward strand.
CTATTTTGGCTTCATGGTCATATTGGGACCAACATCAGTGATGGAGATAGCCATATCTTGAATGGCTTTGGGAAAGTGTTGTACTATTATTTATATGCCCAGTTGATAAACAATGTCATTTACTATCTTCTAGTAGATGAGATGACATGCACAACTAGCAACTTGTTGGGAGACAGCATGCCATGTTATGTTTTGAAACGGCAATTAGAAAAACTGTGTTGTAACCACTAGGGAAACTGTTGGTACCATTCAGCATCACATAAAACCTTTAGTACCTTTCTCATTTGGATTCCTTATGATGATAATTTCATAATCACTTTATATGGGATGGTCTGGGCAAGAACGAAACAGTGGATCTATGAGGATATAATTGCCTTTTTGCTTCATAAAGGCAACATTATTGCAGCCCAAGTTTAGCAGCATCTATACATTATCATAAGTGAAGAGAGAGACAACGTGGGATGGTCAATTTTCTCCATCATGTTTAGCTATGCAGCACACCTACTTTGCAGGAGCTTAAGGTGGAGGAGAATTTTCATGATTTGCCATGTTGGAGGGTCACTCATTTTGTATGGATGATAGCTTGGGGATGGGACCTTCACATGGGAATGATGGTTCCCAATATATTTCAGATTCCATGCCTCAATAATGCCTCTAGACAACATATTGTTGCCTCTATAGGTATTTCACTTTTTCATGAAGATAGCTATTTGGGATTGTCACCAAAAGCTAACTTGCATACTTGGGAGGAGCAACTTGGAGATTTATTGATGAGACAACATCTTGTTCCTTGGAGGAGCTTATCATATGAGGATGCTACAGGAGGAGAAGAGGAGACTCTTTATTTCTATCCTTGTATTTTCTTGAGGACAAGCAACATTTGGAAGGGGAGGACCGTAATATTCCTAAATTAGCATGCAGCTAATTGGAATATTAATTTTTTCTCTTACCATTTAGTAAGATGGATAAATGGGTAGGGAGACCCATAAATCTCTTTAGTAGGAATAAAATCCCTCTTAATGTGAAAAGGGATCACCTTCATAGCTGGATAAAGCACCCTCATGTGTGAACAGGGGCTAATGCATGTAGACAAGGTCAAGTTTGACCAAATCAACAGTGTTGGTATGGAGGGAGTGGATCATTAATGAGAGACAACACAGTGTGAATGGGAGGAAGTATCCATGATAGTAGAAACCCTAATGAGTGGGACCCAAGGTGAGAAGGCTCACATTGTTTATAAGGAGGGCAAGGTAGCCATATATGATCATGTTATTGATTATTTATTTTGTGGTGTGTATAACTTCTTGCACTCTCTAGCTATTCAGTTGAAATTGTTGTGTTATTTAGCACCGGGTGTTACTGAGCGGGGATCCCACCTCTTCCCTTGAGGTACCCTCTAGGAAGAGTATTGTACTATAATTTCCACACTCCAACATTCTAGCCAAGCTTCAGTCTTCAGCTACAGCACAGTGTCTGTTCAGATTTGTGTTGTGTTGCAGGGTGTTGCACTAGAGGGTTGAGAAACCCACTTTCTAAGCTAGTTTTTCAGGGGGGGAAGCATTCTTCTCATTGGGAGATCAGAAAAGGAGGCTCTTAAGATTTATTTCACATCTTGGCACCAGGCCAACCTATTCCCATTATCTACATCGCAGATTCCCTCTTTGACTACGTTATTTTAGTGAGCATTTGCAGTGGAGGTTTCAGTGCTTGTTTTGCAGGGTGAGATCTTCGGTGTTGGGATCAGCCTTTCACTTGAAGGATATATTGGAGGAGATCTATTCATTTATATATCATTCTCAGACATCTCCATCCAGTTAAATATTTGCATCTGCTATTCAGCCCTAGGGCTATATTCCGACATTTTTTACTTTTGGTATTTCTGGAAACCCTTCCTGGGTTGTCCTGGAAATGTGCTTGGGAGCCTAGATCTTCACTCTCGACATTGTTTGAGCTATATAAATATTAGATCCATATTTTTATATCTTTTTGTAGCAATGTATGCCCAAAAATTGTGTTTTCATGGCTCATGGAATTTGTATAGCAGTGTTTTCTCATGTATTAACATATTTGCTTAGAGGAGGCTTATTTTGTATTGCTTGAGTGACTTGATCATCAAGATCTTGTGCCTATTATCTGCTGATATGTTTAATAATATGGTTGTAAATTTGTCTCATATCATGGTGTATTGATTTGTTCACTGCTATTTCCATTATTGTGTTCAAATATTTATGCTTCCCCATTTGGGAATATTACAAACTTGCACCATCCTCCCTCATAGTGATTGTCTTTTGCATTGATAGAACAAGTATTTTTGGGAACTGAATTTTTTTCCATGAGTGAATTTCCACTTGCAGGTGCTACAAATCTAGATCTTATTAGTATTTCATCTTCCACTTACACAATGCCTCTAGTCACATGGAAAGGACTAGCAAAGGAGGATATCAAAACCAATATTGAAGTGTCATGGAGAGTTATAAAATAATACTTCCTTTTATATCATATACCAAGTGTTTCAATGATAAGTACCCGACCATCACATGGAAAATCATAAACAAGGCTTTTATTGAGACAAAGTTCCCAAAATATTTGGAATACAGAGAAGTTTACATTAATATTAAAATATCTAGGTTCCATAGGATTTCTTGTAGATATATGGTGTTACCGTGTGTGAAAGCGATAGGATGGATACTGCAGGGTAGTGACTCCAACAACATGATTCTTAGTAGTGTAATTGGGCAAGAGCTCATAACATTTTAGTGATCTAAATGGAAATTCACCCATGGTGTTTAACCATGGTAATGTAACTAAAGGTTATAAATAAATCATGCATGGTATTATCTACCCATGGTATTTTTCCACCCATGCATAGTATTTACCCATGGTAACGTAAATAAAAAAGGCTATAAATAACAAGCCTCCTTTTGTAAGAGGGAAGATTTTCCACAACAATGTAGATTTTATAGTTACTCTTTGTTTTAATAAAAATTAAGTTCCTGATTTATTTTCTAGTTTGGTTTGATTTTGTTATTTTCCTGGTGTGACATTTACTCAAATATTGGGGCCTCCCAGGATCCATATCGGTGGTATCAAAACCAAGTAGGAATCCTCCAATGGTTTTTCTTTTCATAGGCTATCCATCTATGATCACTACCAATATTCTCATCATGGTTTATAATGATAAGAGATTTACAACTTCACAATAGAAGCATTAGGGTTTCTACTTTTACATGGTTTTTACAGCACCCAGTCAATCTAGTGGCTTCAGACCAAATAAGAATGGTATATTTATGTTATGATTTCACAATTTTTGGTGGTTTTGGAAACTTCTCCAGTGCTTGCATCCACCAAGTTTGTGATGCTTATTCGTAAGCCCTAATCCCTCTAACTCATTTGCAATCCCTATGTTGAAAATTTATTCTACATCATACTCTTCCACTAACCACTATGTCATATAAAGTAGTTTGTCTTTCACCCATTATAGGTGTCTCCATTTATTCTTCCCTTGTAATTGATGCAATCTTCGAATCAAACTCCATGACATTCACCAAAATCATGCTACTCTAAATTTGATAAGCTCCTCGTTGCAACAGTCAAACACACATTTTACTCTTAGCAAGCAATGCCAATTGTACAAGTCCACTGGAGCGACTACAATAAATATCATCTCATGTCATGATTCGCAAACTATATATATCAAGCATGGAATAGAATTTCAAACTAACATGCATTCTATCAACCTCGCCACTTTGTGGACCCAAGAAATGGAGACATGGGACATGGATACCAATATCCATACCATCCATGGAACACCGATGTGCCAAGTTTTCTAACGAGAATGGAATCCCTATGTATGAAACCTTAGATCCGTGTTTGTGACATGGACCTTGCTATTTCGGAAGGATTATCCATTTTGGGCCATATGGACCACTGCACTTGAATCACTCACTGAGTTTTCAGAATAGTATCCTTTCCCCATGACTCGAGGCTTCTAGGCCTGATACTACCATCATTATGCTGTAAATAGAATGAGATCCAGAATGTGTTTGAGCACAATTGTGGAAGATACAACCTACTATTTCTTCTCATTATCTTGTGGGCTGTGTGCTTATCATATACAATGACATGTTAAGATATGTTTGATTGTGGAGAAAATGTGTCCTGAGTTTTTTCTCAGTTTTTCTGCTACTTTGGGAACTCTGTTGCTTCTAATTGTTTCCCATTGTAAGATTAATTTAATATCCAAACAACTAAATTTCATAATTTTATTATTCGTCTTATGTTTTTTTTCTCCAACAAATGGCTTGATTTTCTCTATTATTGTGTGTTTTGGTGGCAGTGATGAACTTCAAGTTGCCTCAAATTTGTTACATTGTTTATCAAATGGTATTTACTGCACGGTTTGTGCAAGCTTGTAGACATAACAAAAATTTGAAATGGGAAAACATGATGGTGAGTTTGGACCAGTTAAAAGGGTAAGGCAATATCTTGGTATGCATCAAATGTCTCACATTGACCATAATATCCCACTACCTGATAGATATGCTTCCTATCCTTCCTAACCTCCATATGGTCAAATTTTTCATGGAACATATAATGAGTAGAATGAAAAAAATGGTATAGTAAGACTGGCCTATGAAGAAAAATTTTGTCCTTAAGCAAATTTTTCCTTCCTAGCAAAAAAATTCACTAAAGTTGCATGTGGTCACAATCATACAATTGCAGCAAACTTAGATGGATTTGTTTCCACATGGTGATTTGGAAGTAATGGAAGGATATAACATAAGTAATAGAAAGGTGAGTGGACTCTAAAAAAGTGTGGAAACTTTTCAGAAAAGAAATTTGATTCCTCCCGTGGTTGTGATTGTAGTTGGTGCCACTTACTTTGCATGTAGTGCAAGAGGTGGTCAACTTTCAAATGCGGTAAAGAGAAATGAAAATCTGATAATTGGATGTACAAAAAAATTAATTTTGATTCAAGTGGTTGGAAAATACAATGTTGGAATTTTGGTAATACAAATAATGTATGTGATGCATATCATTTTTTGGCACATACAATTATGGAGAACTCATATTTGTCCCAATAAGCCCAAATCCACCAACAAATCTAAAAGAGAATGATATTATTTAAGGAATGCATGGGATTAGTGTGCTTGTGTTATCAAACACTCCCTTATAGTGTTTTATTGAATTAAGAGGAGTGGATCTCATGTTCATGCCCAAGGTAAACAAGAAATCCCATTAAATGGAGAACATATACAAGGAAATTCAGCAAAAACATCAATATTGGAAATGAAGGAAGCACTAGACAATTCTAAAACAAAATTAATACATGCCATAACCATATCTATGAACCTTCTTTTCATATCTGCATTTAAATGTGCCTTCCTATATCTTTTATGTATGTTTAAATACAATATTTTTCCATTATTTGCAAGCATCATACTCTGAGCATCAAATACATATTTATCTTCTTTTATCGCTCTTAGAGGTGCCCATGGTGACAAAGTTATATTTTCAAATTATCTTGAAGTGTACTTCAGATTCTGACAAAATATCACTCCTAATGCTAAGGTAATGTCTTGGTGGGACTATAAAATCACCACAAAAAAATAAAAAAATGTGAAACTTGAGTACTTGAATGAAGCCTTTACAACATCTCATTGTATAGTGAGAATATGCGATCTCGAGGTTCATTAAAGGGTATCTCTATCCTTTAACCCTTGTTCATCATGGTTATGGGTCAACCACACAAAAATCTTTTCCAATGAAGTCCTTTTTCTCATCCGCAAATTGTCCACCTCACAGTTGGCCCACCAACATTACAGGGTATCTCTATCCTCGGCTCTTTGTTCATCATGGTTATGGGTCAACCATGCAAAACCCTTTCCATTGGAATCCATTTGCTTGGACACACACTATCAATATCATAGTTGGATCACAATCATTATAGGGTATCTCTATCCTCGGATCTTTGTGCATCATGGTTACGAGTCATCCACAAACCTTCGGTTATGGGTCAACCACGCAAAACCCTTGCCTTCAATAGCACTTGGTCATCCACAACTCATCTTTGATAAAGGATTCTCTATAGGGAAATTCATGCAATTTGGATCATTTCTTCCTAAGGGGGAGGAATGGTCTAAATGGAAATTCACCCGTGGTGTTTAAAGGCTATAAATAACTCACACATGGTATTATCCACCCATGGTATTTTCCCGCCCATGGTATTTACCCATGGTAATGTAACTAAAAAAGAGTATAAATAACAAGCTTCCTTTTGTAAGAAGGAAAATTATCCACCACAATATATATTTTACAATTATTATCTGTTTTAATAAAAATTTAGTTCCTGATTAATTTTCTAGTTTGGTTTACTTTTGTTATTTTGTTGGTGTGGAAATTACTCAGATCTTTAGACCCCCCAAGATTCGTATCATTCAGCTCCATGATATTCACTCACACTACAATATGTCAAGTGCTGAAGGGTATATAAATTCAAAGTTCTATACAACTCGGTCTCATTTAAATAAAAAGGATGTGATTAACAAATGTTGGCGGGAACCAACTAAATTTCGCCAGAAGCCAAAGGGAACATATAGGACATAGCCATTAAGGAAAAATAATATTGTGTAGGGGAGATGAAGGTACTTTTCCAATTATCCCAATCATCATCTTTCTATTAACACATAAAGGGTGATTTTTTTGAACACCAAGAAGAATCTGAAAGCATTTTCTTTGGCTAATACAACCTTTATTGTGGCCACAGAAATAATATAGATTTCATGATGAAAAGGAATGAGAAGTTGAAGAAAGATTTGGATACTTCAAAGTAACAAATTTATCATCTCATTATCGAGAATCAGAGAAAGTCATCCACTAATGCTAGTAGAGAGGGGCTAAACGAAATAATATTTGAAGAAATCAAGCTTTTATAAGACACAATGAAGTAGTTGTATGAGGAGATGATCACTATATATGATGAATTTGTTCCCTTGCACGAAGTACAGAGATGATAGAAGGAGATTATGAAGTTTCTAAAGACAGCTTATGCAGCCATCAATGTGATCCAGGAGTGGGGCATCAAGTATTTGAATGTACCTACAACGTTGATTAGGAAAGGAAGGCACGATGGTGAAATGGATAGGGAAGAAATAAAAATGTGTATACAGGTCTGTGAGCAGCTCAATAATTTTATAACCAACATTATCTCAGCATAAGTGTGAATGTACCATGGATTGGAGGCTTTGGTGATAATGCACAAGGTATCTTCTGTCAGCACACTCAGGGAAGTGAAAACCAGGATTTCTATAACGAAGGAGACATAATAGTTCTTAAACAATATAGGATAGAAAACCACCTACAATGATTTAGAGGTGACAAAATATTTTGTTCTGAAATATGTAGTTGATCCATCTAAGATACATATGAAGTTAATCATGTTGTGGAATATTATTTAGACAAGATCCAAAACTATATATCCATATGCATTGGAGGGTAAGATCAAATATAATCTAGATATATTGTTAATTTTTGGATACATATTAGTAGAATAGAAGTCTTTGTACCAGCATATGCAATGGATCTACATGTCAAATCATAGAGTTTCAATTCCCTTAAGTTTGAACATGATGTATTATTTTACCTCATGGTTATGGCCACTTTTTTTTTTCAAACCTAATTTTGTATTTGGAAAATATTGTGAAAATGTAAAATGTGTAAGTGGAAGTCAAAGAGTCACATGAGGAATGTGAAAAGTCATTAGGTATTCCAAAGGTCATAGAGAAGCTCAAGAGTCATATGGGAGCTCAAGATTCATGAGGGAGCTCAAGATTCACATGGGGTGGTGAAATGTCACCTCACTTGTTATAAATAAACCCACATGCCTCAAGCAAATGGATTGGACTTTTTTATTCTTTGCCTTGGCTTCTCTAGCTTAGCATAAGAGATAGAATATCATTCTTTGGAGGAGAAAGTGGTAACTCCATGTCCACTATTGGGGCTAGTGTTGCATCATTGTAATTGTGTACTTGGAAATGTCACTTAATATCTTGAATCTCTCAGGGCCGGTGCATTTTCATGCATGTATCGTGGATGTTTTAAGACTATTATTTTAATGTTTATGGTATATGTTTGTGTTCATACATAATAAAGTAAATAAACTATGTCGTTGGTTTTGGTATACGTCATGTTGAATGCGCATTATTACTTGATTTTATGATCGTTGTTACCTTTTGAAATATTTTGCAAGTTAATTAACGATTCTTTCTATGATCGTTGTGTGCTTTTATTAGGATAGTACTATTATTTTTCTTCTAGGATATCTCTCTCTTTTTTCTCATATGTGAAAGAACTTTGTATGAAATGCAATAGGTTTTTCAAAAAGCTAACTCACATTCTTATCTCAAATTTATTTGAATACTATCATGTGTTGGAGATTGCAACCAAGTTTAATATTTAAGATCATTATAATGGTGGTTGGGTCGACTTTCTAGATGGGGCTCCTATTCCAAACAGTGTTAGGTCTAGTTGGGACTTCATATTAGGGAGACCACCTGTATGTTGGAGGTTTCGAACACCGTAAACACTTGGTCCTGGGTGGGAATATTTTATTACAATCTAAGTGATTCATGAGAGTCTATAACAACACCTAAAGCCACCTTTTACCAACCCTTTCAGCCCTATTTTAGTGAAAGTGAGATATTATGATAGTCCTTTTCACTTTTTTCTCATCGTATGTCTGGGGAGAGTAATAATTCTAATATGGGGGAGATGGGTCCATTTTTACCCTCTACATTGGTAGTTTTTTCCACCATGTAATCATTACCACCACTTCGTGTTTTGGGATTGGTTCCTTCTACAATACCTCTATCATCTTCTTCAAGCATTCCACTAGTCACTCCTATGACCTCTACAAGTTTTTCGTTGTTTTCTGTGTTTATGCCTTCATTCAACTTTGTGTTTGGAATGGGGGGAAACCCTAATCAAGCTATAGGAGTTGGGATATTTACTCCTATCTCATATATATCTATTTTCACTTTACCCAACACGGGCATACCTACTTTGGGAAACATGTAAGGGGGTCAATGTTTACTTATAGCTAAGCTAGGGGAAATAATGTTTTTGGAAGTGCATATCAACCTTGGAATAGTTCTATGTTAGCAAGGACACCTTTCTTTGGGGGTTCCTTTTCCTTTGAATGGGATAGTTTACCTAGGGGAACCAACCCCATTAGTACCATTATCTTATGAGCTATGATTCTTACGATGGTTCTTTGCACAAGGAGTTATTTTATTTGTTGTTGGGTACAATCCCATGAACAACCATGATTTTGGGAACCTTTATTTTAAGGGAACTTACCTTTGAGGAAAAAATTCATTCACCTCATCCATTGGCCTAGAAACTCAATATACTGGGATGAACTATAGCCTTGTTCAGCATTCATATATTATTGGGGGGGCATATGGTATGTCATGGGGTATTTATTTCCCTTATGATCCATTTAATCAATAAAAAATTCCATTTATAACACCTTTTGACTTACCAAATTTGGTTAAATTAACAAATGAGCCCATATGCCATGATCCTAGATAGACCCCAATGCCTGCTAAACTTCCAATTTGATATCCCTAAGTTTGAAGGGAAGTCGGGAGAAAACCCTTCCACACACATCACCACCTACCATCTTTGGTGTTCTTGTAATTCTCTTGTTGATGATTCCGTGAGGTTGATACTTTTCCAACCAAAACCTAGCTAGTGATATCGCCAAATGGTATAACGAACTTGATAGGGAATCTTATAGTCACTTTTATTACTTGGCCTGTACAATTTTGAATCACTTTCAGTTACATGCATGACAAATTTCAGGACTAATTTTTTTTCTAATTTTAAACAAGATAACTCTACTCACATCTATGATCATTTTCTTAAGTGGAGGAGATGAAAGAGGTTAGTGAGAACCAAACTCCCTCTTGAGGTACTTAAAGAATGGTTTACCTGATCCATATTTCCACCTATATCCAAGGATTTGATAATGGTTTCCATGTGGCTACTAAGGAGTAAGAAATCCTACGTATTCAACATATTGACTTGATTTTTTCACAATTTGGCACAATGTATGGTATTATTCCTAATCCTCCATTACCTTAAATTGTTTCTCAATGACCCAAATTGGGATCACACTTTGATGGTGTTCTTGGTTTTATTTCTTCTAATACTTTGAGTCAGCTATATGCTTAACTAGGGAAAACGATTCTCTTATCCCAAGCCTAAAAAAGTGCATCTAGTTCTCAACAAGAACACTCTTCTCAGCAATCCTCCAAGGTTCTCGCGGTGAAGTCCAAAACACCTAAGAATCCAGAGAAACTCGGTGGTAAAATAAAATGAATAAATAAAAGGATATTTATAAGCCTTATCAAGAAACTACTGAAAACAAACCTAATCGGGGTGGGGATACAAATGAGAAATGTCAAAAGGATAATTTTCCTTGTAAGGTTTGTCAGGGAGACCATTTGACTCATGAGTGCCCGTGTATGGATGAAGTCCATCACCTTCTTGCACCACTAAAAACCACCTAGCAGCCAAAATTTTTGACTCATCCATTTCCCACCTAGCCACAACATCAAATGGTTGAACAAGCTCCTCAACCTCCGCCTAAGGGAAATGACAAGGAAAATTTATTTTCCTAAGAGAATAAATGCGCTTGTTCTTGTGTAGCAAGTAGGTTAACTTGTTTAAGAGAGAAAAATATTACGACCCTCTTCGATTGAGTTCTAATTCTAAGGACTCAACCACCCATGTTGCATCCACTAGACATATCACACTAGATAATCCTTTGGAACTAGTATTTCTCCCACATAAGTAAATTTTCACACAATCCTAATGTGTGTGTTTCCCAACATTACAATATTTTTGAGGATTTAGCCCAAGAACCTTGTTCCATGTCTACTTTTGAGGATTTTCATAGTTTTCATACACAATGAAAAGCCTTTTTAACTATTATCATATGGGTGTATTTCTTTGATCGTGTTCGATGGTGACATCCATTGTTTTATACTCTCTCATCCTGTCACTTTTCATATCTCGATGTGCATTTTTAATCAAGACATATAGTGTACTCTTGTGGATGAGGGGTCTTCGAATTGTGTTATGTATGCATCATGTTGGAATACTATTGGTTCTCTACCACTCATTAAGTCAAGTATAGCACTACAATATTTTGATGGACAAATATTCATGCCTCGGGGCGTTTTTCCTTCATTTTCCATTGATCTAGGGGCAAGAATATGACTATTGATGTTGAGGTTGTTGATGCTCTCTTAGACTATAATCTGCATAATTGATCATAGTTGGTTCTATGCCATGTATGTTGTTGTGTCTTTGGTATTTTGTGTGCTTTTATTTTCTCATGAACACAAGACTTTCATGATCAAAAAATTGGATTACTACATATCGTCAACCAATTTTTCCACTATGGGAAATTCTATGTGATTCATTGCAGATAACTTGTTGTCTTATGAGAGTGTTGGTGTAGAGCTATTTAAAATGTTGTCTCATATTTGTGTCTTTCCTTTACCCCGTCCGAAATTTCTTCTTCCTTGGTTTCTCCTATTCATATGATCTCTTCTATCACATGTGGACCTCATTTATCTCCTAAACCTTCGGTGGTGGCTTCTCCATCAAAGGTAGATTAGTATGGTGATAAACTTCATATAATTCCATTTGATATTTCTTATCAATGCATCCATTTGAAATTTGAGTGTACTTAATCGAGTGACGCACCTGGTGAACCATTTGATGGTTATATTATGCCCACATAGGTCCTTACTCTGCCTATTCCTTGTGAATCCCTCGATGACGAGTCAACTTCTTTGAAATTTATCTTGGAGGTAATGGATCCTATTAATAATCCTGGGAAGATTATTCCTATTGATGCCTTTCTCTGATTCGAAAAAGGTATCAATTGGAAAACTAAATCTTGAATCAGGAAATGGGGCATTTTCTCATCCATAAATGGAAGTGCCACCCTCAGACCAAGTCAAGTATTGGATATTTGATAATGAACTTTCCAACGTATTGTCCAACCTCGGTCCTCCCATTAATGAGGGTCTTGTACCCCCTTTATGTCTTGATATTCATTGTCAAGGATCTACATTCGCTCATGAGAGCACTCACCTTTTATGTTCTCAGGTCATTCTTAATAATTTTATGGTTCTAGCCTTTCCATGGCATCATCAACCTTTAAGAATCAATAAATTCAACTCTTTTCGGCATGGCCCCATGATGTTGCACCATATGGTACCCACAACACCCCATGATTTCATGTACAAGGATCCTTAGCATGTGCTCGACATTGGGAAAAACTTGGCATGAACTCTATATTTCATTCTACCTTGTACATATGTAATTTAATTTTGGTTTGGTGTGTGATGTAAGAAATTTTTTTGTACCTCATATATTCCAAAAAACAAAAACAAAAAACATAAAACCAAAAAAAAAAAAAAAAATTATGGTACTATTTTACCTAATCCATGATTTATTTCTTTCATTATACTATTTAACCATGGGTCTAATGTTTTTAGATGATATTTATAGGATTTTTTTGCATTTTATTGTGACATCCATCAGACCTTAAGTGTGTTTCTCTTGAACCTACATGTAGGGGTACGTATTTCATTGCCATATATATTTCATTATTGACCATCATTGCCATCTTCATTGTGCCTTACATATGACCCTGTCATGTTGTGATATTAGTCTATGTTTTTTTCAACATCATAACTTGGAGATAGAGCTTTCCTATACATCGACACCCTAGCTTAACACATTTATTCCATGTTGGTTTCCATGCAACATTTATCTATCCATCTTGGAATCCCTCTGTTTTGAACCACCATGACTTAGAATATGAACCTCAATTATTCTTCTTCATCATCTTCTAGCCTTACCATGGGTGGATTCCACCCTTTTTATACCTTTAGATTGTTGTCTCATTTTAGGCTTTCTTATGAATGTTGATAATCCTTGCTTTTGTTTCACCACCTCTGTTACATTATGCTTGGCCCTCTACTTGCTTTCACTTGGTGTTCTTACCTTTCCTATAGGGGCCACTATGATGAGTGGTCTTATTTTCCAACCTCTTTGCCTTCTTATGCCTAGGGCGGTTTCATCAGCTAAGAACTATTTTTTATCCTTTATACCACTCATTACTCTAGGAAAATATTCCTCTTTGTCATTCTCATGTTCGTTAAATACTTAAATACATCAAGTATATTTTTATCTCTTTTTTGGGCTCGTTAAAACTTAATGAAAAAGGAACTATTGAGCTTATTTATCTCCCCTTTCATGCTCATTAAACTATGAAGGAGACTAAAAATGATAAAATGGAAGAGGAAACATTCACATGAGCTATCATTCAAAATGGAAACGTCACTCACGTTTCCCTTGAACATGGCATATGTTTGAGTCATTTCCTCACAACTAGGTTTTAGCTTGCCTATGAGTTGTACCATACACGTGATTTTGTGTACTCCTTCGACTATTTACTCTTCCAGTCACAAAAAAGTGTGCTTGAGTGCCTCCTATGTTTTTTTCACGATATCATGTTATTCTCATTAGTAAATTTTTCCAAGTCAATTTTGTGTCGTGTCGTTATGTTTTCAAGGGAAGTATCATCCATAGTCGACCATATATAATCCCTGTTGACCTTTTTTTGTAGGCTATCGTTGTTTCATATGTACTTCATGAATTCATCCATTCACATAATCTCTCGATATGTTTTGTGTCAATTGATGGGGGATAAATCAAGGCCCTCCTTTGATGAATATTATCCTTATGAATACAAACCATTATCTAGGAGATTGATCTAGAAACCAATAGTACCTTGGAGCTTTCATATCTCACTGGAACGATTCCTTGTGATCAGCAATGGGTTTACCTCATTGACTCTTGATTTGTCACATCCAAAATTGTTTAACATTAGCTCATTTCTTCACACTTAGTGGATTGTGTTAGGTACCTTGGGGTCCGTTATCATCCTTGGTGGGTCCCCTTACATCTGTTAATGGTATACCACTATGAATGGTAATTAGGTAGTTTCAACCATGCTTGAAATAAAAAAAAATATTCACATTTTTTCGATTCATACCATCGGGGCTAGAGAAGACTCTTATATGACGCCATTACCAAGTTTCATTGGAGTTATGTATCATTTATGTACCTTGTTTACTAATCTGAGGCACCTCTCCTCTATGTTTGTTCCTAGTCCTATTGTTGTATACTATGAAAAAGATCCACATTGTATTTTTTTGTGGCTATGATATTTTGGTTTGTCACATGGATCCACTACGTTTTCCTTCTAGCCATTTCCTAACATTTCATGCCATGGATTTGAAGTGTATAGTTGGCATCCATGTTTAGTTTTTTCTTTATGAGCGAGCATGGGTATGCATGACTTAAGGATGATTTCATTAAGTTTGATACTTAACCATTTGAGTTACTCTAATTCAACTTTGTAGTATTTTCTCCTTCCTCCCATTTTGATCTCCAAGTTTTTGTTCTAATGCATTTCAACCATCAATTCATATTTTGACCTCATGCATTAGGGGGCATTTTCTATAGCCTAAGTTAGTTGCAAAAGTATTTGACTTGTTGACCTTAATGTATAGCTTATATCCTTGATTTTGACCATTTTCTAGCAATGTTTTTGTTTAGCCATGTATATTTTACCCCACTCCCCTCATTCACAGTGTACAACCTGGCCCATTGGCATAGATCAACCCTATGCAACCAACACTAGTATTGAGCCTTCTATATTTTTTTGATTCCCTAGGAGATCATCTCAACTGATTTTTTTATGATTTGGCCATGGGTGAATTATTATAAAAGTTTCATAATTTCTCTTTCCCATATGTGTCTAAATACATTCTCCTATATAAGGAAAAAGGCCTAGACAAACTAGTCATGTCAAGGGGAAAAAATATCTAGAGAGACTAATATAGCGTGAGATATTTGCTAATTTGTGGGGATATCCTTCTTGGAGGTGGAGACTATATTGAAAGCTACAGAGGAGGAATTATTGCTGAAGGTATACCATTATATTTGTATCCATTTGATTCATTAATGAAAGTAATTGATTTGCCTTATTTACATGTCATGTTTATCATGTTAATGTTCATGTTTTATTCATACTAATATACCCTTTGTGGAAGGAAAATTTGTTGTGTTTGGTTGTGCTTGTGTGTAGTACTTTTGGATCATGATTTCTAGGAGAAATGTCTTTGATAAGAAGAGATTTCTCTCCTAAGGCTACAGATCCAACATCCATCACCAACCTACAAGGGTTTGATTGGGCCATTTGTTTGAGATGTTATTATAACGCCTCCTCCCATATCTACCCAATTTAAACGGCCTCCTGGAGTAAAAATGAGATGAGGGATACTTTGAAATGACTCAACCTCCTAGATAAACTTAAGGAAATGGAGTCGATAAAAAAATATTGTACTGACTTCCCTCAGGTGCTACAGGACCCTCAAGAGCTAAACTACCTTTCTAGGTTCCCAATCCCTGAGTGAAGTTGTTTTTTCAGCTATCTGAACTCGTAGTTGCATGAAAAAGCATGCATCCATGTGACTTAAATACTTCAGTCTCAAGCATAAGCCTACAAGGGAGTGAATGCAATCTTTTTAACCCAGTTATGTGCTAGAAACAATAGTATTTAAGCAACATTTTTAGGGATAGTCTCCAAACCAATGCTTGAAACTTGAAAAAACTTTCCAGCATGATATATGACACAAGGAAAAATCATTTAACACAAAAATTAATCAAGAACTTGACCTAACTAGGTCTAACCATGACAATAATTGCATCTGTAACATCCCCCTTCTATATCTACCCAAGTAACTGGACAACCAGGGTAAACATGTGAAGAGGAGTTACTATGATATGATTAAACTCCCAATTTAATAGTTAAGGAATTGGAACTGATATAGCACATACAACTTAACCTTCTACACATGCAACAGAACCCCCAGGAGACATCCAACCCATCCAGGTGACCAACCCTTGAGACAAACTTACATTTTTCTACATTAAACCCTCAGTCTCTCCCTTGATATGGGAATGCATGTGATTGTGACCCTATAGTCACTCTAATAGCAAGGCATGTGTGTGAGTGGCGACTTTTCTAGGTAGTTCTATTCTCAGTGAATCCGAATTTTGTGCCACTTTTTCAGGGCCAGGACTCAAGCCACTATCCAGAACTCCATGAAACTTACAGAAATGAAAAATAGCATCAAAACAAGGATACAAATTCAAATACTTAAAAAATGACTTGACTGGACCCCTACTAGCCATGTCAGACATTTCATCAAACATGTCACAAATATCTATTTTATAGGTTTAAACAACATATATGAGCATAAGGGTCTTACACTTATCTGAGAATCACTAAGAAGCATTGATACCTCATCACAATAATTGCATTACCATCAGTTAGGCCATACATTTATTGTAAATTCAGTGGTTAACTAAAACATGATGAGAGCCATACATTATCACTGCCATAAAACTCAGTCATAACCAATAGAAATATCAAGGATATAACATCCATATAAACCACATATAAACAAGTATATCTACCCATAGAATACCAAGTAGAAGAAAATATTAATATTGAATGCAAATTCCAACCAGGTTCGGGACTTCCATGTTCCACCCGACCATAGATTGGTTGAACCAAATCTCTATTCATTCAATCACCCTTGTGCCATATTCCAAGCATGAGTGTGGTTTCTAATAGAACAAATCCATAAAAACCAAGCCAGGCCTTCCAGAGGCAAAAACACCTCAACCCTCAACCAGTGATTCCAACTCACATTCAAACATCACAAACCATCACTATATTTTTCTCTACCCAAACTATCCAAAGCTCTAGAGTGTTTTTTACAAAAAAGGCTCCATCACTAGTAACTTAATCTACAATTGTTGTCAGGCTCTAGAGCATTTGTCCAAACAAGGCACTAAGACTAGTAAATCAACCCAGCAAAGGCTCCACAACATTTTTCCAACCAAGGCTCTAGGACTAGTAACTCAACTCAATCTATTACAGGGCTCCAAAGCATTTGTCTAACCAATTCTCCAAGAACTAATAACTCAACCCATAGCCAAAGGAACGTGATAACCAACCAAAAAAAAAGGGAAAAACTCCTACAACACCATAATTATCCAAGAAATGGCAAGGCTAGGACAAACCATTGTCAATCGAGGAAATCCTCCATGTCAATGACAGATCATGACGAGGAAACCACATGCATATGCCATGCATTCCAAAACTAGTAAGGAAAACATACATGCAACTTGGTACCTGCAAGAAAAACCAGTTGTAGTTGTTGATCTCGATGTCCTCTTGCGATTTCTTTCTTTTACTTTTCCTTATTGCTTCAAATCCCAAGAATTCCACACTCCTCCAAGAGTGCTCCAAGAAAAATCTAAGTTTCCAAGAGTATGAGAGAGAGAGAGAGAATAGAATGAGTGCTCCAAAACTAAGTTGACAAAAAACTGTGAACGGATCCTCAGAAACCTTTTTATTAATTAGGCCTCTATTTTATTAATTTTTTCTTTATTTTCCTTCATTTTCCTCCTCACATGCAACATGTGACCTTTCACCTCCCTTTTCTCCTATTTTCCATTAATTTCATAAATAAATGCCACTTTTCCTTTCCAGATCCTTTACCATTTCTGTTAGTATGAATCCTTTGTCGAAGTGTACGAAAAAGGACCACTTTAGCTACGCATAACTAATAGCCCTAACAACAAAAGTGGCTGCCAATATCTTCATATCTGCGGTTAGTTAGACATAAAAGAGCTACAAAAGCTGATCTATGCATGGAAAGACATTAAGCAGAAAAAGTAAGGGTTTGCTCCATATACCAATAGACAAGACAAGAACAATTTTTGAAAGAATTTTTGTGTTAATGGGGCACCTGGGAGGAAAACAAGAAGGCGTATCCAATTCTCCTCAGTGGGATGGGTTCTTGGAAGTCCTCAGCACTTCAGATCTAAGATTTCTCTCTCTTGTTGGTGTGGAAAACCCACACAAAGAATGGAACTCAAAGGGAGCTCACACAGCAAATGGTAGAAAAATGGGACCAAGTGTATAGATCCAGAGTGATCTAATAGGCAACAAAAGGTGAAGAATGGTAGGAAAAACCATCCTATTTATAACAAAATATTGGGTCATTCTAGATCTTGGTGCATGATTAAAATAATGTTAACCAAATCTAGATCCACCTTTTATGGAATATTTTATTATGTTTGTTGGAGGGAAAAAGTATTTGACTTGGGTCAAATCCCTTTATTTGTCAAAAATAAATAAATAAATGATTTATTTATCTTTTTAAGGAAGCGGTTAGAAGATAATCAAATAAATAATGATTTATTTAATTATTTAAGGAGGTGGTTGAAAGATAATTAAATAAATGGTGATTTATTTAATTATTTGTGGGTGATTTGGTCATATTTAACAAGGAATATCATCTAAATAAGGTTTAAATGATTATTCCTAGAAAATAATAAGATAAATAAAGGTTTATCTAATTAATTTCTTTGATTTTGGGTTAAACATGACTGGAAATAATAATTAAATTATGGTTTAATTAATTATTCCATGAGGAAAATCAAACAAATATAGGTTTGTTTAATATTTCCTTTTGGGGTTTCCTGTTTTAACATAGTGAAAGCAGTTTTACTTAGGGTAAAACTGGTCTTACATGGTGTACTTGGGTCCATCTAATGATAATAGGTTAGATGACCAAAAAATGGTGTAACAATTTCCTTTGCCAATTTCCATGGCCATAATAAACCAAATCAACACCCAAACTACGATGTTTTTTCCCAAAATTCAGCTTGGAATACGTGTACCATGACCATGGTTATTATTTTTCCTTTATTAACATTATTACATGGAATTTTGACCAGGTTTGTTACAGAACCATGGGGGAACAATGTCCTCGATGTTCAATGACACCTACAACCACAAGACTATTGATATAAAGGCATAATGCCCATGGAGCTTTATAACTTAGCTCATTGCAATATTTCCATTTCAACCTGATGAGAAGCAAACCAACATGACAACGTAACACATAACAACCATAATTACATGACACCATACCGCTTATTGGAGCTTTAAAACATATCTCATGGTTGTATTTACATCCATATACATATGTACATATACCAAAACAAAATACCAAGCATATACCAAATACATATATCAAGGACATTCGCTCAACTAGCGAATAGAGAAGGATACATAGCCCGCATCTAATCCTCCATCTCCCATGTAGCTTCATCGAGCCTAAAGTGATCCCATTGCACTCTAACATGCTTGATTGCTCAGTTTCAGAGCATGAGCATATTTCTTTGAAAAATTCACTATGACTCCAGTTGATAGGAAAACATCATGGAATTTCACTATTTGAGGTAGTGCAAGTTAATAGGATATTGGTCCAATCCTTTCAAGAATACTGAAAGCTCCATAATATTGAGGTGCCAGCTTGGCACATGATCCAATCCTCAATTATCTCTTCTTGGGCTTGATGCACAAGTACACTTGTTTCCCAACCTGAAACTCCTTAAACAACATGTTCCGATCTACATAAATTTTCTACCTGTCATGTGCTGCCTTTATATTCTTGTTTATTACTTACATTTCTTTTTCCATCTCTTCCAACATATCTAGTCCTATTAATACCTTGTTAACTAGATCACTCCAACTAATAAGATCATTACAACTCCACCCATAAAGTGCCTCAAATGGACTCATCCTCTCTTGATGCCCATTGTTGTAATCGAACTCTACCAGTGGCAGATAATCTTACCACCATTTTTGTTGATGCATCACATACATCCTCAACATGTCCTCCAATATCATGTTTACCCTTTATGTTTGTCCATCTTTCTGTGGATGATAAAACACGTTGAAGGCCAACTTTGTTCCCAAACCTGCAAATAACTCTTTCCAAAATCTCCAAATAAACTTAGCATCCTTGTCTGACAAAATATTCTTTGCAACACCGTGCAACCTCACCACATCCCCGATGAAGACCTATGTTACATCACTAGCCAAATAAGTAGACTTCAGTGGAAGGAGGTGTGCTACCTTCATAAATCTCTCCACCACAATCATAATGGAATCATGATTTCTATATGTCCTCATAAAACATGTGAAAAAATCCATAGAAATGGCCTCCCACTTCCACTTTGGAATCAGAATCAGTTGTAATAGTCCACCTGGATGCTTACACTCTTCCTTTACCTATTGACAATCCAAGCATATCACCACAAACTCTGCCACTTCTTTCTTCAATTTTGGCCAGTAATTGAATTTCTTCACTATTTTTAATGTCTTCCGATATCCCAGGTGACCTAAATATGGTTCACATGAAACTCTCTCAAGATAAGCTTCTTCATATCACTGTTATTTGGTACATAGATCATGTCCCTAAATTTGACCAAACCATATTCTTTGAGACGATAGTCCACATCCTGTGCACCTGTACCTGTACCTGTACTATCTTGTAACTTGTTCCTGAGCTCCAATGACTTTTTATCTTGTTGACATGTCTATAACATCTGATTTTGTATTTTTTTCCCATAGGAACTCATAGCTGCAATTTGATTCACCTGCATCTGCCTACTAAGTGCATTTGTAACCATATTCTCTTTTCCCTTGATGAACCTAATCTCGAAGTAAAACTTGTTGATCGTGACCAACCATCTAGCTTTCCTGGCATTTAAATTCAACTGGTCAAACAAATATATCAGCCCACTGTGATCACCCATTAGTACTAATCTCCTGCCAAGAAGATAGTGCCTCAACATATTTAATGCATGGATGATCACTTCCAACTCAAAATCATGTGTTGGATAATTATGCTCATTCTCATTCAGTTTCCATGATTCATAGCATACTACTTGTCCTTCTTGCAGAATAATTCCACCAAGTCCCATTTTGCAAGAATTTAGGCATACCACAAACTCTTTTTCTGGATCTACAATATTTAGCACTCGAGCATGTGTCAAAACTTGTTTCAACTGTTCAAAACTCACTTCACATTCCTATGTCCATTCAAATTTCTTACATTTCCTTTGCAATGACGTAATAGGATAAGAAATCTATGAGAAGTTCCTGATGAACCTACTATAACAATCGGCTAACCCCATAAAGGACCTTACCTCATCCACATTCCTAGGATCTTCCCACTCCATGATATCCCTTATCTTTATGAATCTATTGTTATGCCTTCCTTGGAGACAACATGTCCCAATTAATGTAATTTTTTCTAAATGAAAATACATTTGCTAAGCTTGGCATACAACTAATGTTCTCTTAGAAATATCAACACTCCTACTAAATGCTCGAAATGTACTTCCTCATTCTTAGAAAATACCAATATATCATTAATGAATATAATAAAAAACTTTTCCAGATAAGGACGCAACACACTATTCATAAAGTAGATAAAAGTAGTTGTAGAATTAGTCAAACCAAATGGAACTACAACAAACCCATAATTCCCATACCTGTCCTAGAAGATGTCTTGTGAATGTCACCTTCTTTAATGTGTACCTGATGATAACCTGATCTCAGATCAATCTTCAAGAACACTACTTCTCCCTTAAACTAATCAAACAAATCATCAATCCTTTCCAATGGATACATGTTCACGATGGTCACCTTCTTCAACTTCCTATCATCAATGCATAACCTGAGGGTACCATCCTTCTTCTTCACAAACAATATCGGTGTGCCCCATGGTGATAAACTTGGCCTAATGTATCCATTTTCAAGCATTTCCTTTAACTCCAACTTTAGCTCTACCAATTATGGAGTTATCATCTTGTATGGTGTTTCCCCTGTTACCAACTCAATAGAAAGTCCACTTCTATGTGAGGTGGAAACTCTAAAATATCTACTTGAAACACATCCTAAAATTGTTGTAAAACTAGGTACCTTCTCAATACATTTGCATCCTCAGTTTCCTTACCTTTGTCACTATAAATATGCACTGCAAGTAACACACATCCTTTTTTGAAATTACGCTTTGCATACATAGCCATCACCATCCTAATTTATCTTTCTTTCTTCTTACCCTGTAATATTCTATGTTCTACATTTTCATCCAACCACTTAATTAATTTTTCATAACAACCCACCTTGGTCCTATGAAAATACAACCAGTAGATACCCAAAATCATGCTATACGAACCCAATGACAATAAATTCAAATGTGCTGATGTAGACATACCATTCCACTCAAATGCACAAGCTCTTAACCAATGATGAACTCACTTCTTTGTACTTGTAGCCAACTGCACTAACCAAGGCTCTGCATGCACCTCTTTATTCAAACCACACTTATCCACCAGTTTAAGATTAAGATCACTATAATTAGATCGAGGGTCAATAAAAATAGAAAAAACATTATCACAAAGCTTACTGTCCATCTTGGTAATGGATTCTTGGTGATCTGCCTGCCTGTTATCCAACACTACCTGGATCCTAGGAACACTTTTTCCAACATCCCCAACAATTTGCACCTCCTGAGAACTATAAATATGCGGTCTACCTTCCTAAGGTTGTGGATAATATCTCTGAAGATGATCTTTACCACAATTCCAACACTGTATGGGTTTCCTATCATCACCCTTATTCTGCTCAAACCAAAATTCATGTCCTTTGTTAGATGCATTGAAATTCTTGTGCGGCGCTACCTTATATTTGTTACTTGTGTCCTAAGGCCTTGCCCGCTTCTTGTCCCATCTCCCTATATTCTTATTATTAACTTTATACTTTGTTTTAGTCTCATATATGTGCTTTGATTTCTCATAAAAATGCTTAAGCTTCTGGATGGCCTCCTCTAATGATCTAGGCTCATCAAACTCAATCATTTCTTTAAATTCTATTGGCAACCCACAGATGAATCTTTGAACCTTGGCTTTCTCTTCCTTGAGTTAAGGCACGTACCTATATAACTCCAAGGACCTATTTTTATACCCCTCATCAGTCATAGATCCCACCTTTATCACATAAGACTATTTTTCCCAGTTGTCATATTATCTCTCTGATAGGTACTTCTTCCTAAATATTCTCTCAAATTCACTCCAAGTACATTTCTCCTCATAAATATCCTTGACATTCTTTACAGCTTCCCACCAAATATTTTATTTACCTTTAAGACTGACTTTAGCTATTTTGGCCTTCTTGTTTTCTAAATAATCATGTAACCTAAAGAACTTATTCATCCCAAGAAAGCATGCTTCTGCATCCTGTGATTTCTTCATCTCTCTATCGAATGTAGGTGGCTTTGTTTACTTGAACTCATATTGAAAATATCCCCTATCACTCCTCCTGTAAGGATGATAACGATGATGACCATGATACCTATCAGAACCAGAACTAGAATAGTACTTGTTTCCATCACCTCTCCTTTCTTGTGTATCCAAGAACCTACCATCCCTAATCGTATCATCTCTATATGACCTATGTCCACTATGGGGTCTACTACCATAGGCCCCATTAGTTCTATCCTCATGTCCATAGTTGATCTGAAGTGGTCCCTATATTTGCAATTCTGAAAAACTCTGAAGAATCACTGAATTTCTGCTTATTTCTTCTATGCTTGCATGATTATATCATTGTCTTCTTTTCAACTCCTTATTTCTTCCTTCAAACTCTTCAATGTGTCTGCTAAGTCAAAATAGTCCCCAAAGACACACTTCTCATATGATTCATAGGGAGAATCTTTGTATTCTACCATCTTTCTATTCATATTTGATCTCTTCTTCCTGCAAGGCATACTATGTCACCTAAACCAAATCATAAACAAACCAGTGTACCTTAGTATAGTTCGGGGAGGATTTCTCATCTGCAAGACAGAACAGATTAGCACAATACATATTTAAACATAATCATATCAACATATAAGAATATTTTTAGCCATTATCCAGTTATCAATGCATGACTATGTTGACCACATACCATGAATTCATGCACAATGACCCCCATCCAGCTAATGTATGCATAACAACATATAAACACTAACACACATAACCAATGCATAACTTACATACACTCACAAAAAATACATTCAACAATGGCACCATCAAATTTCATATGGAGACACCGCTGCAATCATGACCCACACCTTACATACACAACAAGCACATATACCACAAACAAAAGGACCTATATGCATTCGACATGTACATATGACAACAAATTCATCCAAGGGGAATGGAAACTTGACATCACCCAAGGAGAACGGAATCATGCTCTGATACTACGTTGTAACACCCTCCTCCCACATCTACCCAAGTAACCGACCAACCTGGGTAAACATGTGATGAGGAGTTACTATGATATGATTCAACTCCCTATGTAATAGTTATGGAAGTGGAACCAATGGAACACGGAGAACTTAACTTTCTACACATGCAACAAAAACCTTTGGAACCATCCAACTCATCCATGTGAATAACCATTGATAAAAACTACCATTTTTCTACACTAAACCCTCAGTCGCTCCCTTAACATGGGCATACATGCGACTGGGGACTTTTCTATGTAGTTTTGTGCCAGCATCTTCGGATTATGTGCCACCTTTTCAGGGCTAGGATTCAAGCCAATACTAATAACTCCATGAAAGTTACATAAATGAAAAATAACCTTGAAACAAGGATACGAATCCAAATACTTTAACAAGGACTTGACTGGATCCCTACTAGCCACGATAGACATTTCGTCAAACATGTCAAAAATATGCATTCTACAGTTTTAAACAAAAAATCTGAGCATAGGGATCTCACACTTATCTGGTAATCACTAAGAATCATTGATACCTCATCACAATAATTTCATTACCATCCATTAAGTCATACATTCATTGTACATTCAATAATTAACCAAAACATGATGAGAGCCATACATTATATTTTCCATAAAACTCAGTCATAACCAAAATATAACCAACAGAAATATCAACGATATAACATCCATATAAACCACATATAAACAAGTATATTTACCCATAGAATATCAAGTAGAAGAAGCTATTAATAATCACTGCAAATTTCAACCAGGTTCGAGACTCCCACGTTCTACCCAACCATATATTGGCTGAACCAAATATCTCTTCAGTGAGTCACCTCCATGCCATATTCCAAGCATGAATGTGGGATCTCATAGAACAAATTCATCAAAACCAAACTAGGGCTTCCAGAGGCCAAACCAACTCAACCCTCAACTAGTGATTCCACCTCACATTCAAACATCACTAACCATCACCATATTTGTCTCTACCCAATTTTTCCAAGGCTCCAGAGCATTTGTTCCAACCAAGGCTCCAGGACTAGTAACTCAACCCACAATCGTTGTCGGGCTCCAGAGCGCTTGTCCAACCAAGGCTCTAGGGCTAGTAACTCAACTTACTAAGGGATCCAAAGAATTTTTCCAACAAAGACTCTAGTACTATTAACTCAACCCAAGTTATTGCAGGGCTCCAAATTGTTTGTCCAACCAAGGCTCCAAGAATTAATAACTCAACCCACAGCTAAAGGAACATGAGAACCAACCAAAAACAAAAGGAAAAATTTCCCACAACAACATGGTTATTCAGGAATTGGCAAGGCTAGTAAATACCACTGTCAATCCAGGAAATCCTCCATGTCAATGATAGATCATGACCAAGAAACCACATGCATATGACATGCATGCCAAAACTAGTAAGGAAATCATACATGCTACTCGGTAATTGTAATAGAAACCCATTGTAGTTGTTGATATAGATGTCCTCCTATTCTTTATTTCTTTTCCTTTTCCTTATTGCTCCAAATCCCAAGCATCCCACACTCCCCCAAGAGTGATCCAAGAAAACTCTAAGTTTCCAAGAGTATGAGAGAGAGAGAGAATAGAATGGGAGCTCCAAAACTGAGCTGACAAAATTCATTGAACTGATCCTCAGAAGGATTTTTATTAATGAGGCTTGTAGTTTCTTCATTTTTCCATTATTTTCCTTAATTTTCCTCCTCACATGCAACCTGTGACCTTTCACCTCCCTTTTCTCTTATTTTCCATTATTTCCATAAATAAATGCCACTTTTCCTTTCCAAAGTCTTTTCCATTTCCTTTGCCAATTTCCATAGCCATAATAAACCAAATGAACACCCACACTAGGATTTTTGTGCCCAACATTCATCTTGGAATGTGTGTCCCTTGACCATGGTTATTATTTTTCCTTTATTAACTTTATAAAATGGAATTTGGACTAGGGTTTTTACACCGTCATACACATGGTAAACATTAAATCTACATGTCATGAATGCATATCTAAACATAGAGATATGAAAATCATCTGAGAAACGTAAAGAAGGTATAATTACCTCTCACAATGGCTACAATAACATCTAGTAGGTCATGCATTCATTAACTAGACATTTACAAGTAAAAATATGATAAGAACCATAACTTGAATCTATCATAAAACTATGCTTATAACCAACATACAACCAAATAAATAACAATGATATAGCAACCATTAAAGTAAAATAGTAATAAGGATAATTACTCATGAATTACAAAGGGAAATAACTCTTATAAATCATATGCAAAATCCAACTAAGTCAGGGATTTCCATGAAGAAATTATTGTGTAGATTCAAAAATTCTCATGAAATTTACTAAAACACAAGACACAAACTCTACTGCTCCATGGAAAGTAATTCATGATAGAGACACATAACATCAACATGCATGGAGAAACATCAAAATTTAGAATAATAATCTTGCAAACATACATAAATGTCATACATGAGAACACATATGTATCTAAGGGGAAAGCAACTGCTAAAAACCCCTTCAACCTTGTTTGCATTAATCAAGTGAAAAAGTGAAGTTATTACATTTGTCGGCTCAATTTCATAGCTCAACCTACAAAATAAAACTTTTCTCTATCTGTTCTATGTTGATGAATGATTGATTCTGGATAGTAATTAACTAATTCAACACACCACACCCCTATTTCCTTGTGATGTTCCTTGAGGAATTGTCCCCTATTAATTAGGAAATTCCTCTAATTGATTTTGCAATTCCCAAGGATGGTCCACCTAACCTCATGCAACACCTGTGCACTCAATTAGTTTACAATTATTGGTTAACTGCCTTGAAAACTCCACCACAATTGGGAAATTGGAATTCTTTGCATGCATGAGCTAATTATTAGTTGATTGACCAGTTAACTAGATGATCTCTGAGTTATACTGATATCCCACTACTTAACTGACCACCAACTAGGTATATTAATAGTTATAACTAGTTTACTGATTACAAATAAAATTAACTCAACCTAGGCTCCTAAAATTTAGAAATAACTACATACAACTGAACTTCATGCCCTTAAATCGATTAACTGAGCTAGACTCCTATTTTTTAGGAATAAAAAAAGTTAACTGACATGAAATCATAACTCAAATTCAGTGTTCTTAACTGAGTGAAAAGAGCCATTGCACCTCGGTTAACTCCTCCAAGTCATATATTGAAGTGTAATTTTGAATTTCCTCAATTTTGTAGAAATTACACCAATAGATTCAATCTGATAATGTAATATACTAAAAAAAGATATTGAATCCTTCTACAATATTTGCGGAAAATAAACATGATCGCACAATCACACCAAGTAAGAGAAAGAAGCAAATAAATCGCACAACGGAGATATTTTTCCTGGGGAAAGCTTGCTACTCGAAACCCCTCTATCTTTATTATATAATCAACCAAGGAATCATGAAGCAATACAATGCACTCTTCTCACAAGAGTCTGCTGCACTCTACCAACTGTTTCACACTGATCCGCACAAAATCGACTAACACTTAGCCAATTTCCTGCCTCTATTCAGCCTGTCTTGCTTGCGCAATTATAAGAACAATTGAACCCTATTAATTACGAAATTCAACCTTCCAAAACTGCGCAATACATCATGGAAAATCTTATGGTTGTCTAATTGCGCGCCGACAATTTACTAATAATACAACTGATAGATAACATCCATTTAAACGCTAACTCAACTGGGTCTTCATCAAAACTGACATGCATGCAGCTATTAATAGTAAATCATCAGTCACTTGACAGATCACTCCATGTGAATTAAATCTGATTTAATTCACTTGACCTCTCACTGGTGCAACAATCAATTACAACTAGCTAGACTGACTTTAACTCACTTAATTGAGTTAATTGATTTCTCATGCATTAAACTAATACACTAACTACAACTTGGACTCTAAAACAAATTGAATCACTCTACCTGCCTCACCAACCACTCTCAACTCGAATTTCGTGAGCTAACTAAGTCTATCACACTCAGTTAACTATTACAAGTGATTATGAGATAAGATTACAATTTATTGTCCAATTTAATTAAGGGAAAATTAAATTAGACACACATTTCTTGTTGACTTTTGAACACTCACTCTCGACAAGAAAGGGATTATCAGTTACCCCGATCCTGCCTTTGTGGTATTCAAATTTTCTCTTGGTGAGTGCCATCGTCATAATATCTACATCATGATCCTCCGTGGGAATGTACTAAAGTAACATAATGCATCTCTGAACACATTTCTCAGATGGTGGTACTATATTTCAATATTCTTGGACCTGTGATGGAATACTGGATTAACCGAGAGTTTTATGCAACTCTTTTTATCACAATGTATCACCGTTAGATCCATCTGATGACCAAAAAAACCAACAAGTATCTTCCTCATCCAAATGGCCTCACATGTCGCCTAACTGGCTACCATGTACTCTGCCTTGGCTGAACTGAGTGCAATTGATCTCTATTTCCTACTGTATCAAGAAACTATTGTCGATCCTATGCAAAATATCCCTCTTGGTGTGCTCTTAAAATTTAGAAATAACTACATACAACTGAACTTCATGCCCTTAAATCGATTAACTGAGCTAGACTCCTATTTTTTAGGAATAAAAAAAGTAAACTGACGTGAACTCATTAACTCGAATTCAATGTTCTTAACTGAGTGAAAAGAGCCATGTCACCTCGGTTAACTCCTCCAAGTCATATATTGATGTGGAATTTTGAATTTCCTCAATTTTGTAGAAATTACACCAATAGATTCAATCTAATCATGTAATATACTAAAACAATATATTAAATCCTTCTACAATATTTGCGGAAAATAAACATGATCGCATAATCACACCAAGTAAGAGAAAAAAGAAAATAAATCGCACAATGCAGATATTTTTCCTGGGGAAATCTTGTTGCTCAAAAACCCTCTATATTTATTATATAATCAACCAAGGAATCATGAAGCAATACAATGCACTCTTCTCACAAGAGTCCGCTGCACTCTACCAACTGTCTCACACTGATCCGGACAAAATCAAATAATACTTAGTCAATTTCCTGCCTCTATTCAGCCTGTCTTGCTTGCGCAATTATAAGAACAATTGATCCCTATTAATTACGGAATTCAACCTTCCAAAACTGTGCAATACGTCATTGGAAATCCTATGGTTGTCTAATTTCGCGCCGACAATTTACTAATAATACAACTGATAGATAACATCCCTTTAAACTCTATCTCAACTGGGTCTTCATCAGAACTGACATGCATGTAGCTATTAATAGTAAATCATCAGTCACTTGACAAATCACTACATGTGAATTAAATCTGATTTAATTCACTTGACCTCTCACTAGTGCAACAATCAGTTACAACTAGCTAGACTGACTTTAACTCACTTAATTGAGTTAATTGATTTCTCATGCATTAAACTAATACACTAACTACAACTTAGACTCTAAAACAAAATGAATCACTCTACATGCCTCACCAACCACTCTCAACTCGAATTTCGTGAGCTAACTGAGTCTATCACACTCAGTTAACTATTACACGTGATTATGCGATAAGATTACAATTTATTGTCCAATTTAATTAAGGGAAAATTAAATTAGACACACATTTCTTTTTTACTTTTGAATACTCCCTCTCAACAAGAAAGGGATTATCAGCTACCCCGATCCTGCCTCTGTGGTATTCAAATTTTCTCTTGGTGAGTGCCTTCATCAGAATATCTACATCCTGATCCTCCATGGGAATGTACTGAAGTAACATAATGCGTCTCTGAACAGATTTATCAGATGGTGGTACTAGATTTCAATATGCTTGGACTTGTGATGGAAAACTAGATTAACCAAGAGTTTTATGCACAACTCTAGTTATCACAATATATCACCGTTAGATCCATATGATGACCAAAAAAACCAACAAGTATCTTCCTCATCCAGATGGCCTCACATGTCGCCTGAATGGCTGCCATGTACTCTGCCTCGGCTGAACTGAGTGCAATTGATCTCTACTTCGTGTTGTACCAAGAAACTGTTGTCGATCCTATGCAAAATATCCCTCCTCGTGTGCTCTTCCTATTTTATGGACTGCCTGCCCAATCTACATCTGTGAAGCCTTGAAGATTCACTCCTCTGTCTATTTGTACCATAATACATACTCTGTAGTGCCCCTAAGATATATCAAGACATGCTTCCTCGCCTTCCAAAAGAGATTGGTCAGCTTAACATGGTTAACTATGTAGCATATGTATAGTCATGTGTTCGCTATGTACATGAGTGAACCCACAAGATGCCTATAAACAATAGTGTCCACTACCTCATCTGAAGTAGCATCCTCCTTCCTCCAATTTCCTGCAAGAGGAGTTTCCATGGGTTTACAGCTCTCCATGTGGAAATTCCTCAGAATCTCTCTGGCATACTTTCCTTGAGAAAAACATATCTCCCCATCCCACTTCCATATCTCCAAACTAAGGAAATAGTGAAGGAGTCCCATCTCCTTCATCTAAAACTCTCTTGCAAGATCTTCTTTGCAAGAATTTATGAGTTTATCATCACCTGTCAAAATAAGATCATAAACATAAAGTATGATAATAAAAATCTTACCATCAACCACAATCTGGTACAGGTTTGCATCCGCTTCACTCTGTGTGAAGCCCAACCTGGTGAAATAGATGTCAATCCTGGTGTACCAAGCACAAGGTGCTTGCTTCAGCCCATACAGTGCTCTTTTGAGTCTACACACATGCAAATCCCTGTCAAAGGTTTCAAAACCTTCTGGCTGCTCAATGTATACTTCTTCCTCAATAAATCCATTGAGAAATGCAGTCTTCACATCCATCTGATGTATCTTCCAACCCATCTGCATTGAGAGTGCAAGGATAGATCTAATCGATGAGTACCGTGAAACTGGTGCAAAAGTATCCTTATAGTCAATCCCCTCAACTTGTGAGAATCCCCGGGCTACAAATATAGCCTTGTACTTCTCCACACTCCCATCCGCTACCTGCTTCACCTTATAGATCTATCTATATCCAACCACTAACTTCCCAACTA
Organism: Pinus albicaulis; assembly: GCA_034641835.2. Lineage (NCBI taxonomy): Eukaryota > Viridiplantae > Streptophyta > Pinopsida > Pinales > Pinaceae > Pinus > Pinus albicaulis. Next base: position 878,132,863 of record CM076579.1, read on the forward strand.
GTCTTGGGACAACTTCTCATGCACTCTTCCTGATGACGGAGTCATACTCCTCAACCATGGCGTCAACCCAAGTTGGTTGTTGCATTGCTTCCTTAAAGTAGGATGGTTCTGTCACAATACACTTACTCAAAAGAGCCATGTATCCAATATACCTATCTGGTGACTATCTCTATCTCCACTATGATGTACGTGCTCCTACATGTTCTACTGCATCAAGTCTCAATTTCTCAGCCTCTGTGGTGCGCCTCCTACCATGTCTATTGGATGGCTCTGCATGAGTGGTTTTTGCCACTCCATGATCCTCCTCATGTGGTTGCTCCACATCTTGAGGTTCATCCCTTGGAACCAAGAGTTCCTCATCTGCATGCAAATCAATCTCCCTCTCAAGGGACAATCACATGGCTTTCTCCTCATCAAAATTTACATCCTGTCTAATAATTTTCATCCTGTTGTCTGGAAAATACACCCGATAGTTGTGGGGAGTATCAGTGTACCCCACAAATATCCCAATCTATACTATTGGTTCTAGCTTATTTTTGGAATCTTTGGTCACATGGCAATAGACAAATGAGCCAAAAATTTTAAAATATGAAACATCAGGTTTCTTATCAAAAAAAACCTCTTCTGGTGTACTCATTCCAAGTATCTAATGAGGACTATGGTTCTACACAAATATCGTTGTGTTGCATGCCTTTTCCCACAGATGCAACAGTAGGCCCTAATAATGTAACATAGCTCGTTCTGCACCCACAATTGATATGTTTTTTATTTTTGCAACCCCATTTTGGTGTGGGTTATGAGGCGCAATCAACTCTCTCTGAATTCCTTATTTGCTACAAAAGTTCTTGAATTCATTGGATATGTACTCACCACCATTGTCGCTCCTTAGAGCCTTCACCTGGTTCCTTGTATATTTCTCAACCAGTGATTTGAACTCACAAAATTTTGAGAACATCTGATCTTTATTATGCATGAAGTAGATCCAACACTTTCTAGAAAAATCATCAACAAAAATCACATAATACATGTGCTTTGTTGTAGAATCTGTAGATAATGGTCCACACACATCTGAGTGAAATCTCTCAAGGATTTCCGCTGCTCGGTTCTCCTTCTCGTGAAAGTGGCCTTTTTATACTTCCCCATGGTACATCCCTTGCATGTGTCTATCTACACAAGAGTACCCTTTGGAAGCCCCATAGAAATCTGTTGCATGACCTTCAAAGCACTTTGGTGTAGATGGAACAATCTCATGTGCCATAACTCACCCTCATCCCAGCTCACCACTCTGTCTTCTTTACTCATCAATGTTGTGCATCCATCTACATCAAGTTTGTAGAGGTTCTTCACACGAACCCTAATCTTCTTAACCTGTCATGTGGCTTTGTGATGAAGGAATGCTTTCCCTTCACTGAAAACCACATCATATCCTATATCCTCCAACATAACAACTAAAACTAAATTATTTTTCAAGCCTGGTACATGCATGACATATTTTAATAAGAAAGGTTTACATGATTTTCTCTGGAAAGTAATTGTACCAATCCTGGTAGCGCTATACCTCCCATCGTCACCCATCTCGATGTGCATCTGAAGATCCTTCTCATCCAAGCTACTAAAGAGTTCTTTGTCTCCCGTCATGTGTAAAGATGCACCACTATCCAAGTACAACACTGATCCCATCGCACTAGACACCATGCATGTGATGAGTGAGAAGTCCACCTCGAATTTTGAAGTCAAAGCATCATTCGCTGCAGATCTTGAAGCCTTCTTGTTGTTCTTGTTCTTCTGTGTACAATTAGTGGGATAATGTCCATGCTCGTGACAGTGAAAACATTTCACTCTGGACATGTCACGCTTCTTTCCTTCTTTGCCAGTCTTAGATTTGGAATAGGATTTCTTTCCCTTCCCCTTCTTTTCCTTACCAACCAAGGCACAATTTTCCTCATCATATGTCTTGGATGAGGATCCATCCATAGTATTCCGCCTGAATTTTTCTTGTACCAAATCCAGCCAAAGTTGCTCCCAATCTGGTAGCTTTTCCCTCCCATTGACAGAGTCCTAATAACTATGCTAGCTCTTGGGAAGGCCTATAAGTGCTAGGCTCACCAATTCATCATCTGCTATAGTAATATTGACACCTCCAAGCTCATCTCGACATTGGATGAACCTGGTCAAGTATTTCGGAATAGTGTTGCTTTTCTCCATTTTGATTTTCTCCAACTTTTCCTTCATTGCTAATTTTCTATGGTCACTGTTGTTCTGAAACATATCTGTCAAGGCCTTCAAAACTACATATGGAGTCACCTTTCCATGGAGACTCAAGATAATGTGATCTCAAACTCCCTCTAATAAGATCCTCCTCGCCTTTTCAACCTTCTTTTTCCAAGCATCAAGAAGAGAGGCAACTGCTGCTACGTGCCTTGGAATATCAGTGTCAATAAATTATTTTAACCTGTTGTCCTCCAGAACTGCTTCCATTTTGTATTTTCATGAAATATAATTACAACTGCCCTTGAGTGCATATTCCAATCTTAATCCATTGAAAGCCATCTTGATCCACTTGTTGCGCCAAAGAATATTTTTGCAAATTTGAATGTTGTTCAACACAAACTCAATTTATTCTCCACTATAGTGATTTCTGGTGCTTTGATACCATGTATAAATTACACCAATGGATTCAATCCGATCATGTAATATACTAAAATAAGATATTGAATCCTTCTATAATATTTGCGGAAAATAATCATGATCACATAATCACACCAAGTAAGAGAAATAAGCAAATCAATCGCACAACATAGATATTTTTCCTAGGGAAAGCTTGCTGCTCAAAACCCCTCTATATTATTGTATAATAAACCAAGGAATCATGAAAAAATACAATGCACTCTTCTCATAAGAGTCTGGTGCACTCTACCAACTATCTCACATTGATCCAGAAAATCGACCAACACTTAGCCAATTTCCTGCCTCTATTCAATCTACCTTGCTTGTGCAATTCTAAGAAAAATTGATCCCAATTAATTAGGAAATTCAACCTTCAAAAACTATGCAATACATCATGGGAAATTCTATGGTTGTCTAATTGTGCGCCGATAATTTACTAATAATACAACTGATAGATAGCATCCCTTTAACCTCTGTCTCAATTGGGTCTTCATCAGAACTGACATGCATGAAGCTATTAATAGTAAATCATCGGTCACTTGATAGATCACTATATGTGAATTAAATCTGATTTAATTCACTTGACCTCTCACTAGTGCAACAATCAGTTACAACTAGTTAGACTGAATTTAACTCACTTAATTGAGTTAACTGATTTCTCATGCATTAAACTAATACACTAACTGCAACTTGGACTCTAAAAAAAATAGAATTACTCTACGTGCCTCACGTCCAACCACCCTTAACTCGAATTTCATGAGCTAACCGATTTTATCACACTCAGTTAACTATTACAAGTGATTATGAGAAAATATTACAATTTATTATCCAATTTAATTAAGGGAAAATTAAATTAGACACACATTTCTTGTTGACTTTTCAACAAATTTGATATTGGAAAAAATCAAAATTGAGAATTTATTGCCACATTTTTAACACTCCCTCTTGGCAAGAAAGGGATTATTAGCCACCCATATCCTACACACATGGAATTGACTGCATGAAACACCTCTCATTGTTGTTGCTTCTACTCAAACATCTGAAACTCAGAAGCATCCAAAAAAAAATTGAATCAATTGTGTCTACAATTGTCTACCATGAAAAATGTCTCGTTGTTGACTTTGCTACTGAGCCTCTTTCTCTGTTTTCAACACTCCTCTTCACTGATCAGTATTTGACTGACACTAACCCTCCTACTACTAAATACTATGGGCCCCTGTAGCAAGGTATTTATACATGAGGAGAACACCTCAATATATCTTGCCAAAATTTCTGCAATTCTGAAGCTAGGGTTTCACATCGCCCACTTCACACCTAGAGGTATGGTTGCATGTGATCCCTTTTCCCACTTGGCTCGAACTGTCCTCTTACTGGAGGTCTCTAGATTTTCCTCATCATCATCATCATCCATCTATTCATCCCAACATCCAACAAGTTGAGGCTCCCTCTTGAGAGCTAAATCATGCTCCCTCTCAACCACAACATCTTTAATCCATGCAGTTCTCCTCAAGGTTGTGCATACACCTTCTACCTCAAGTGCATGTAGGTTCTTGACTCGAACCCCTATCTTCTTCACCTATCTCATGGCTATGTGTCTCAATAATGCCTTTCCTTTGCTAAAGATCACATCATAACCATGGTCTTCCAAAACTGCAACAAAGATGATATTTTTCTTTAGGACCAAAATGAACATGACAGCCTTGAGTATGAGAGGGGATCTCCACTCCCTCTAAAAGGTGATTGTACTAATCCCACTCATGTTGTACCTTCCATCATCTCCAAACTCAATATTCATCTAGAGATCTTTCTCCTCACATTTAATTTTGGACAAGTCTTTATTCTTTCCCTCTTAGCTAGATTTAGCCCCACCTTGGGACTTCCTTCCCTTGACCTTACCTCCTTTTCTGACTAGAAAAAATAATCCTCCACTTCTTTGGATGAGGTCTTGTCTCTGGTATTCCACCTTATTTCCTCTTTTACCAAGTCGGATCATAAGTGTTCCTAATTTGGTAGTTTCTCCCTCCCATTCACTGAATCTTGGTAGTTATTCCAGCTCTTGGGAAGGATTAGAAGGGATATGCTTACCAAATCATCATTTGTAACTGTGAAACCAACTCCTACAAGTTCGTCATGAAATTGTGTGAACCTGTTCAAATACTGTTGAATTGATACATTCTTCTGCATATTGATATTTCAAAGTTTATCTTTGACCACTAGTTTCCAGTGATTGCTGCTATTCTTGAACAGAGTTGTAAATTATTTCCACATTGCATAAGGAGTCCCTTTCTCATGTAGATTCGAGACAATGTGGTCCCTTATTCCCTCCAATATAATTTTCCCCACCTTGGCTACACACTTCTTCCATTCTGCTAGATTGTTGGCATCAACTGATCCTGGTTTCGGGATATCATTATCAACGAATTCCTTCAATCCATTGTCTTCTAGCACCGCTTCCATGCAGTTCTTACAAGAAACATAATTCAAGCTTCCATCAAGGGCATACTCGTGTCTCATTTCATTGAAATCCATCCTTCTAGATCTGAAGAATTGATCCTACAAATTCAATCCACCTGCTAAACAATAAAATTTCTACTCTAGTGTGAATCCTACTATGATACCATGTAGAAATTATTGTGTAGCTTTGAAAATTCTCATGAAATTTACTAAAAAACAAGAATCAAATATACTATTTTTCTCTACGTAAAGTAATTCACAATCAAGAACACATAACATCAACATGCATGAAGAACCGTCACAATTTAGAACAATAATCTTGCAAATATACATCAATCTCATACATGAGAACATAGATGTATCTAAGGGGAAAGAAACTGCAAAAAACCCCTTTAGCCTTTTTTTCATTATGGAAAGTAAAAAAGAGAAGGTAATACAATTTTTAGCTCAATCCCAGAGCTCGACTTACAAAAGAAAAAAGAAAAAAAAATCTATTTGTTCTGTGTTGATGAACGAATCATCTTGGCTAGTACTTAACCAATTCATCACACCACACCCCTATTTTATTGCATTATTCCTTGAGGAATTGGGCCCCTATTAATTAGTAAATTCCTCTAATTTATTGTGTGATTCCCAAGGATGGTCCACTTGACCTCATGCAACACCTATACACTCAACTAGTTTACAATATTTGGTTAATTGCCTTGGAAACTCCACCACAGCTGGGAAATTTGAATTCTTTGCGTGCATGAGATAATTATTATTTGATTTATTGGTTAACTAGATGAACTCTGAGTTATATTGATGTCCCACTACTTAAATAGACACTAACTAGTTCTATTAACAGTTAGAACTAGTTTAACTTAATACAACTGAAATTAACTCAACCTAGGCTCCTAAAATTCAGGAATCACTACATACAATTGAAATTAATTCCCTTAACTCAAATTAACTAAGCTAAACTCCTATTTTTTAGGAATCAACAAAATTAAATTGAACTTGAACTCATTAACTCGAATTCAGTGTTCTAACTGAGTGAAAAGAGCCATGTCACATCAGTTAACTCCTCCAAGTCGTATGTTGACGTAGAATTTAGAATTTTCTCAATTGATTAATGAAAAAATCAAAATTGAGACCTTCTTACTGCATTTTCAACATTCCATGTACCACCCAGCCATAGATTCAGTTGGAGAAAATACTTCTTTCATCCAATCACCCTTGTGTCATATTTTAAGCATGAATGTGGGATCTCATGGGATAAATCGATGCATAAACAACCAAGGGAATCCATAAGTTAAACCAACTCCACCATCACACTACCATGATCTCACCTAACATGGTCTCGGGATCACAAAACCAAACTAAGCTTGGATTCCTCATAATCCCTTCACCATCCCTTGCGTAAATTTCTTGTCTCCACCCACCTGTCGAGGGCTTACTAGAGAAAACCATCTCCACCCCCAACCGTTGGTATTTTCCTAAGACTGCTTCACCTGGATCCAAAACCTTCCAGCAATCCAAATCTCAACCAATAATGAATCCCATCACACCATGGCTATACATAAATGACAATGCAAGGATGAAACCACTATAAAACCAGGAAAAACCCATGCCAATGACAGTAAATGGACCAAATATACACATGCATATACCAAGCATATACCATGCATGATAAAACCATATAAGATATTATATATGAAACCTATTACCTGAAACTATTCCTACTAAAGTAGCTTAATCCAACCTTTCCTTTCTTGATACTTTCTTTCCTTGTCATTTCTTTTCTTTCATTTTCTTGCTTGCTTGCTTTATCCTCTTGATGCTCTTGTCCTCTATGAAACCATTTCCAAAATTGAACCAACAAAAGGCCCCAAAATGATGCAAGTGTGATTTCCTTTATGCAAGTGTGATTTCAATTTCTCTATGTTTGGTTTGAATTGGATTAATTTATTATGTTTTGTAATTATTTTTAATTGAATTAGATTAATCTAATATGAACTATAACCACATAATACATATAGTACATGTATACGTCGTCAGTTTACAAAACCTTGGGTTGACAATTAAATGATAGGGATTTAACCACAATTAAATCGCCAAAAAATAGTCCTCACTAGAATGACGTGAGCTACCTTGCTCAACCTGTCAACCACAACCATAATGAAATCATGCTTCTTCGATGTTCGTGGCAAACCTGTAATGAAATCCATGGAAATTACCTCTTATTTCCATTCCAGAATCATAATAGGTTGTAACAAACCATCTAGGTGCTTACACTCAGATTTCATGTGCTGAAAGTACAGACATGTAACAACAAACTCTGCCACTCCCTTCTTCAAATTCGGCCAATAGTAGAACTTCTTCATAGTTGTCAACATCTTATGCTATCTTGTGTGACTTGAATATGTCTTGACAAAAAACTCCCTCAAGATAATTTTCTTGAGCTCACTATCATCCAACACATAGATCATGTCCCTAAATATCACCAAGCCATTTTTCATACCACATCATGTTCACCTATACACTATTGTAACCTATTCCTAATCTCCTTGTACATGTCATCCTATTTTCCTACGTGTAATATCCAATCCTATAAATATGTATTATAATAGCTCACATATGCAACATGATTTACCTGCACTCTCCTACTGAGAGCATCTTGAACTTTCTTCTCCTTACCCTTTATGTACCTGATCTCGAAGTCAAACTCACTAAGTGTAGAAAACCATCTAGATTTCCTAGAATTCTTATTCGGTTGGTCAAACAAGTACCTCAAACCATTTTGGTTTCTCATCAACACAAACCTCATGTCAAGAAGATAGTACCTCGACATATAAAATGCATGAATGATTTCTCCTAACTCAATATCATGTGTCACATAGTTCTGCTCATGCTCATTTAGTTTCCTTGATTCCTAACATACCACATGTCCCATTTGCATCGAGACCCCACCAAGTCCTCTCTTGCAAGCATACGTACACACCAAAAACTCTTTATCTAGATATGAAACCTTGAGAACTAGAGCATTTGTCAACAACTACTTCAACTGTTCAAAACTTGCTACACATTCCTCTGTCCACTCAAATTTATTTCCCTTTCCCTACAATGATGTAATAGAATAGGAAATCCATGATAAGTTCTTGATGGACCTCTTATAGTAATATGCTAACCCCATGAAAGATATTTCCTCATCCACATTTCTAGGAGCTGCCCATTCCATGATAACTCTTATCTTTTCTGGATCCACTGATATGCCTTCTTTGGAGACAATGTGTACCAAGTAATGTACCTATGTCTGAAAGAAACTTAATTTACTAATATTGGCATAAAATTGATGCTCTCTTAGCTATCTCAACACTACTTCCAAGTGTTTGGCATGTTCTTCGTCATTCTTATAATATATCAATATATCATCAATGAATAAAATAAAAAAATTGTCCAAATAAGGATGCAACACACTATTCATCAAGGACATCAAATTAGCTCGATCATTAGTCAAACTGAAAGGAACCACAAAAAACTCTTAATTCCCATACCTGGTCTAGAAAGTAGTCTTGTAGATATTCTTGTTTTTCACGTGTACCTGATGATATTATGATCTCAAATAAATCTTTGAGAACATCGTTAATCCCTTCAATTGATCAAACAAGTCATCGATCATTGGAAATGGGTACCTTTTCCTGACCGCCGCCTTATTCAATTGTTTGTATTCAATGCACAATCTAAGAGTACCGTCATTCTTCTTCAAAAACAACATTAGTGTACCCCAACGTGATACAATTGGCCTAATGTATCCCTTATCAAACATCTCCTTCAACTACAGATTCAATTCCACTAACTCTGGAGTGCTCATCCTATAAGGTGCTTTTGATGTTGGTGTCGCTCCTACTACAAACTGAAGAGAAAATTCCACTTCCCTATGGGGAGGTAACTTTGAAATATTTTCTGGGAATACATCCTAAAATTGTTGCAAGATAGGGTACCTCTTGAATATTTTTGCATCCTCAACATCCTTACCTTTGTCACTAGAAATATGAATTGCAAAAAATACACACACCTTATTGCAACTATGATTTTCTTGCATAGTTATGATCATCCTCACTGATGTAGGATTCTTCCTTCCCTACAAGATTCTCTTTTCCCCATTATCATCTAGGAACTCAATAGCCTTTCCATAAAAATCTACTTTGGTTCCATGGAGGTATAGACAATTCATACCCAAAAGAATACTATACTATCCCAATGGAAGCACATTTAGATGTGAAGATGTAGACATAATATTCATCTCAAATGCACAAGATCTTACCCAGTGATGAACTCTTTTCTTAGTACCTGTATCCAGCTACACCAACCAATATTTTTCATGCACTTATTTTCTCAAACCACACTTATCCACCAGGTTAGGATTAACATAACTATAATTAGATCCAGGGTAAATCAAAATAGAAACAAATAAACCAGAAAGCTTTCCTTCCAAATTAATAATGGATGTTTGGTCATATTTCTACTTGTTGTCCACAACTACAGAAATATGAGGAATGTTATGACCAACATCCCCAACTGTATGTGCCTCTTGAGAACTGTAGATATGAGGTCTGCCACCCTGGTACAATAAAAAATATTTCCTGTGCTGATCTTTGCCACATATCCAACACTGCAACGGTCCCCTACCATCACCTCTATGTTTTTTCTTTCTAGGATGAGACCCATCTCCCTTCTCAACTGCATTAAACTTCTTGTAAGTAGCAACATTTTCTTTCTCAGTTGCATCCTAAGGTATTCCCTGCTTCGATGGTCAATTCCCTTTAACCTTCTCATTTCCCTTCAATTCGCGCTTATGCTTATATTTATTCTTTGAATTCTCATAAAAATGCTTCAGTTTCCCGATGGCTTCCTCCAACGATCAAGGTTCATGAAACTCAATCTAGTATCTATATGTTGTTAGGAACCCATGATGAACCTTTAAATATTTGATTTCTCATCCTTGATTTAAGGATCATACATCAACAACTCTAGGAACCTGCTAGTATACTCATCATCTATCATGGAACCCATATATAAATCATAAAAATCCTTAGCTCTGTCATCATAGTATCTCTTAGATAGGTACTTGATCCAAGGGATCAAGAAAATGCTTAAATTTAAAAGTGCTCATATTGGCTCAAAAATAGTACCAAAGAGAATACCTCCTCACCCTGAATCCAACACAACTCGTTTCACTCAAAACCGACATCAGATGCTCCCGATATTGCATTCTGATCAATTTGGAAAATAACTAAAATTTTGAAAATGAGTTTGCACGGATGCTTATTCAGCAATGTGTACACTAACTGGGTAATGATTGAGGAAGGTGACCGTGCCATCCATCAACCAACAGGATGAGGACAAGTGGCATGTGGTGATTGGTCAAAATTATGTGAGTTTCTATTGGTTCATTTGATTTTTAGGTGGACCAATTAGGAGGAGCCATGTGGGCCAATCCCTAGTTGCCATGTGGCCTCCTAATGGCCATGTAAAATTTTGTTTAAGGTCAAGTTTCCTCTGCAAGGATCGAACACAAGACCTATCGCCTTCCATCCAATCCCTCCACTAGATCAAATGTGTTAGTTCTTAATAGCTATGGTTCGAATGTTGTATTTAAGCTTTATGGGAAGCAGTGTCGAGGGTGGGGATCGGGGTTAACCCTATACCTCGGTCCACCAACCATGCCATGTGGCGACAGACGAGGTCCAGGGTTAACCTTGACCCAAAACTATATGTTATACATGAAAACCCAAATTCATGGCACATATATTAAACCACCAGCGAATATGCAATGGTTTCATACACCATTCAAACCAGATGATATAATTTAAGCCAAAGCCTGGAGCGGATAAGGGTTGGAACATTGACGGTTAGGTTATGCATAGGAACATTCCACGATCAATATTATATGACATGGTTAAGTTCGATGGGAAGAAGTGGAACCTTCCTAGTGTAGGGTTCCCACTAACCCAAACCATAGTGCCACTAAATCCACAGTCAACCCGGGTCCAAAAATTGGCGAGAATCATTTTTTTAAACCTCGAATATGATGGCGGTAAACATGCCACTCGACGCAATTTTATCGGGTTTAAGGTCGACATAAGAAATTTAAAGAAGCAAACATTTTCACCCGGTGCGACGGGTATATCACCGGTGCGGGGACAATTTATCGCTCCATGTGCCCACAAAAGGTGGAATTTGTAGAATAGTTTGCACAAGAGTGCAAATTGCAGGAAAGTTAGCAGAAAAGCTTCAATGGAGCATAACTCAATCAATTTTTTACCTTTTTGAGTGCAAAAAGACCCCAAATAGGGGTTTTTGACTATTTTGGAGCCATTGGAGACATTTTTTTAGCATTCTGAGCAATTTAACTTGATGTCAACACATATTTTTGAGAATAATGAAAGAGGCCCAACATTGGAAGTTAGACGAGGAGATGTATCCCAGGAGGGGTGAACTACTTCATCATTTGATGTCTTATGTGTATTGTTATGGTATTGATGTATTCTTTATTTTATGAAAAAATGAATTTTAAAGCATGTTAATGTCTTAATGAAATTGACAAAAAAATTTAAAAACCTTAAACATTTCACTTGCAAGTTGCGCCATAAACTCTCAAGTTTACATATACAAATCAGTTTGGTATCAGAACTTAAGCTCTTATTTTTCTTTGAGGGTTTAATTTTGTTGCAAGTGTTTTTTATGCTAACAAGGTTTAAGCTCAAAAGATGAGAAGTTACTTTTGTGGTTGCTAGTCCTCAAGTTAGGTCAAGGTCAAGGAGAGCACATTTTCCACAATCTCCACCACAAATTTCACCTCAAGTTTCACAAAAAGCTTCATCAATCATGGAACATGAAGGAGAACCTAAAAATATCTTAGAGGATGAGAAGGATTTCAGAAAATCATTCTTTGACATCACGCAAATGGTGAAAGTTTTCTATGAAGGGAGAAATACAAGGTTCCAAGATGAGAGCTCCAATCCTCCAAAAGGAGATAAGCCTCCAAGAGGAAATGGAGGAGATGGGGATAAGCCTCCAAAAGGGAATGGAGGGAATGGTGATCAACCACCTTTAAATCCACCAGTCTCTTCACCTCCATCCTCACTATCATCTTCACCATCATCATCTTCTATATCAAACCCTTAAAAATCACCTGAACATTCTCCAAAGCAACATGGTAAAAATCCACTGTTAAAACTCCACATAAGTTTGAATTTCCTATGTATAATGGAGAGGTAAATGTTGAGAGATTACATAATTATGTTTTCCAACTTGAAGTGTATTGCAGGATACAAATGATAAAGGATGATGATACCAAGATTTAGCTTGCTTCATTAAGGTTGGAAAGTGCATCACTTATTTGGTGGGAAGCCAAAACTCAAGAGGACATGAAGAAACATGGTAATGTTTTATCTTCTTGGAATGATTTTTTTGTTGCATTGAGAAGACAATTTTATCCATTAGCATACATGCAAAAATATATCATGGATTGGAAAAAATTTAGGCAATTAAAGCGTCAAAGTGTGAAAAGTTATACCCAAGAGTTTAGAAGGAGCATTGATATTGGGTATATATTTGTCATCTCAATATAATTTGTTGAAATGCATTGAAGGTTTACATATATATTTGAGACAGTCTTTTCTCATGTTTAACCGTATAATTTTAGATGAGGTTTGTGTACTGGAAACACATCTATAAGAAAGAGGGGAAAATGTTCTACAAGAGGGCAGAAAAAATCCATTTAAAGGTGGAGACAAACGAAAGATTAAATTCAAAGGAAAATGGAATAAGAATGCTTCCATAAAGAAAGAGGGGGAAAATTAACCTGAAATCATTGTTCAAATGACAATCACGATGAATATCATCGTTGGAAACTTCATCCTCATATGAGACCCGAAAAGTTTAACAACAAAGGATAGCAAAAGATAGCTGCAACTACACAACATGATATTGGATCCGATACAGGATATGAAACAAAGTTCACAACTATTGGATTGAAAGGTGAGTAATCCATTGGTAGCACTAGTTCTTCAAATAGCCACAATGAAACTCAAAGTGAAAAAAGAAATAATAGAGATTTTCCATATTAGATTCATCTAAAAACATAAAAAAAATTGATACTCTATTTGATAGTGGCTCACAAGAAAATCTCATTTCAGAAAACATTGTCAAAAAGTTGAACTTGGAAACCATTCCACATCCTAAACCATATCCTTCAGGTTGGGTGTGTGACAATGCAAAGTCGCAAGTAACTAGAAAATGCAAATTGAAATTCGCCATTACTACAAACTTCATTAATGAGGTAGAGATTTATGCAATGCCATTAGACATATGTGGTATTTTTTTGGGAAGCCCATATCTTTATGATAGGATATCTATATTTCATCGCCATGAAAACAAATATCACTTGTTTAAATATGGTATTGATTACATTGTTAGAGCACATCGCAAGAAACAAAACCTTTCACTTGTGAATGCATGAAAAATGAAGAGACTTGTTAGCAATTTGTATTTTTGATGATAAAACCAAAGAATGATGTTGATAAGGAAGCCTTACAAGGTTGTGATTCAAAGTTGAAATCTGATTTGGTTGAGGTTGTTAGCCAGTATGATGAGATTTTTTGGGAGCCTAAGGTATTTCCTCCTAAAATAGGAATCCAACATGAAATCCAATTGCAACAATATTTTCCACTTCTTGACATTGGCATGTAGAGGATGTCAGTGATGGAAAATACAAATCCAATAGTTGCTTGACAAGGGGATCATCCGGCCAAGTACATCTCCATGTGGTTCGCCTATTGTTTTAGTGACAAAGAAAGATGGAACATGGTGCATGTTTGTGGACTTACATGCATTTAACAAGATTACGGTACATAATTTTTACCATATTCCTAGAATTGATGATTTACTTGATCAACTGAAAGATATTGTGTATTTCACTAAGTTGGAATTAAGGAGTGGCTATCATCAAATTAGGATCACTGAAGGAGACATATGGAAGATAGCATTAAAAAAAAATGCAAGGTTTGTTTGAATGGTTGGTTATGCCCTTTGGTCTTTGTAATTCTCCTGCCACCTTCATGTGTGTAATGAATGAAGTAGTGAGGCCTTTTCTATATGATTTTTTGATAGTCTACTTAGATGGCATATTAATTTTCAGCAAGTCTCGTGAGGAACATTTCATGCATGACAAACAAGTGTTCGATGTATTTAAGAAAGAAAAATTATTTTAAAATATGTCGAAATGTGAATTTGGAAAAAAAATATTTAGTCTACTTGGGTCATATTGTTAGAGGATATGAGTTGAAAATAGATCCATTCAAGGTTGATGACATTTTAAATTGGCCAAATCCTAAAATAGTGATAGAGGTTAGAAGTTTTTTGGGAGCATCGCAATACTAGAGAAAGTTTATTTATAACTTTTCTTCTATCGAATCTCCATTGCATGCATTGACAAGTGTGAAGCAGGTTTTTCAATGGGGAGGCAAACAGCAAAAATAATTTGATGCATTGAAGGAAAAGATCATTTCAGTTCTTGTACTTGCACTTATTAACTCTAAATAGTCATTTGAGATATAGACTAATGCAAGCGACTATGCCATGAGTGTAGCCCTAATGTAACATGTTAAGCCCATATGTTTTCATTCATTAACTTTTAATGGAGTGATTAACTATACTACATATGACAAGGAATTGTATGCATTGGTGCAAAGTGAGAAAAAGTGGAAATACTATTTAATGGGTAAGGAAACAATCATTCACATGGATCATTAGCCATTGCAATACTTGCAATCACAGCCAAAGCTGCAGCAAGCGAGGCACTTCCAATGAATGTGATTTCTTCAAAAATTCCACTTGGTTATAAGGTATAATAAAGGTATCTATGACAAGGTTTTTGATATGCTTTCTAGACCAATTTTTAGTGTATCCATTATTCTTAAGCATAATTTTTTCATGCATGAGAGCTATATTGAAAAATATGCTTTAGATAATGATTTCAAAAATGTATATGTGACTTTGTGTCAAGGTAACCAAGTAGAGGAATTGGATTATCATGTGCATGTTAACTTGTTGTACCATCTTGGAACACTTTGTATTCCACGGGGAGAGAGAGTCAACACAATAAGGGAAGTGCATACTTCTCTTATTTCTGGTCATTTTGGTGTAGGTAAGACAATGGCACAATTACAGAGGTATTCTTAATGCCTTAGTATGCTTGAAAGTGTGTCACAATTCATAAGAGGATGTTCATCATCTATTGTCAGTAAGCCTATCAATAGAATGTTTGGATTGTATACACCACTTTCAATACCTTCTCGTCCATGGGAGAGTGTTTCTATGGATTTTGCAGGAGGTCTACCTATGTCTAGGAGAGGTCATGATTATCTTTATGTAATTGTGGATAGGTTCAGAAAAATGTGTATTTTGGTGCCTTGTAAAAATTAGGTTATAGTTGAACAAACTGCTCAGTTATTCTTTCATAATGTATGGGTACATTTTTGGTTTCCCACATCCATTTTTAGTGATCAATATTCTCACTTTATCAGGAAATTTTTATCAAGCTTGTGGGGACTCATGGACACCAAATTGAAAAAGAGTACAACATTCCATTCGCAAACAGATGGCCAAACAGAGGTGGTGAACATAAATATGATACATCTTCTTCATGGGTATTGCAGCAAGCATCATAAGTTGTGGGTATTGTAGCAAGACAAGATATCATAAGCATTGTGTGGATCACAATTTCCAAGTCGATGATGAATTTTGACTTCACATTATCAAAGAGAGACTCCAAGGAGAAGGTAAAAAGTTGAAACCAATTCGATATGTTCCATTTAGAATTCTAGAAAAGATTTGTAATAATGCCTTTAGGTTGGATTTTCCTTCATATATGAAAATTTATGTAGTTGTTAATGTTGAGAATTTAATATTGTATGAGCCTCCTTTAATTGAAGATCAAGAAGATAATGTTAAGATTCCTTCAATTGAATATTTCTCTCCTAAATATCTTGAATAATTGCAACTGAAACCATCCTTGACAGAAAAACAAGGACTTGAAAACGAGGGAATGTGGAGTACCTTCGTGTGGTGCTCAAGGGAAAAAATCTAAGCAAATCCAAACAGATTGAGATTGGAAGCATGAGGGAACTATACCCTCATCTATTTTTTAACTGAAAGTGATCTTTTGGGGTCCAAAAGCTTCCAGTGGAGAGAAATAGTTCAAGGGATCAAGAAAATGCTCAAATTTCAAAGTGCTCGGATCAACTCAAAATCAATGCCAAAGCAAATATATCTTCACGCTAAATCCAACGCAACTCATTTCACTCAAAACCAACATCGGATGCTCCTAATATCATGCTCTGATCAATGTGGAAAATAAATCAAATTTCGAAAATTATTTTGTAGGGATTCCCAATTAGCAATCCGTACACTGACTAGGAAATGATTGGGCAAGGTGACTATGCCTTCCATTAGCCAATGCAATGAGGACAAGTGGAATGTGGTGATTGGTGGAAATTATGTGAGTTTCTATTGGTTGATGTGTTTTGTAGGTGGACCAGTTAGGAGGAGCGATGTGGGCCAATCTCTGACTGCCACGTGGCCTCCTAATGGCCATGTCAAAAAAAAAAAATTGAGGCCGAGCTCCCTCTACAAGGATCAAACACGAGACCTATCGCATGCCAGCCAAGCCCTCCACCAGCTCATCTTAGTTCTTAATATCTATGGTTCGAATGTTTTATTTAAGCTTTATGGGCTATAGTGTCGGGGGTGGGGACTGCGGTTAACCCTAGACCCAGGTCCACCAACCACACCACATGGCGGCAGATGGGGTATGGGGTTAACCCCAACCCCAAACTATATGTTATACGTGAAAACCCAAAG
This sequence comes from Pinus albicaulis, assembly GCA_034641835.2. Lineage (NCBI taxonomy): Eukaryota > Viridiplantae > Streptophyta > Pinopsida > Pinales > Pinaceae > Pinus > Pinus albicaulis. The sequence continues at coordinate 878,149,891 of CM076579.1, forward strand.
TCAAAACACATATATTAAACCAATGGAAGATATGCAATGACTTCATACACCATTCAAACCATATGATATAATTTAAGCCAAAGCCTGGAGTGGATAAGGGTTGGAACAATGATAGTTTGGTTCTGCACAGGAACATGCCACGGTCAATAGTTTATGCCACGGTTAATGTCAACGGGAAGGAGGATAACCTTCATGGGGCAAGGTTCCCGCTTGTTAGTAACCTATAAATACAAGATTCATAATTTTGACTTGACTGAGGGTGGTCTTGTAAATATGTACAAACTTTGCTTTCTGCAAGTTATTTTCCCATATTTTGTTAAAAAAAAAAATCAAAAAGAGGGTAAAAAGTCCTAAAAGAAAAATCAAAGGACTTAGAAAAAATAATATACCCCAAAAGAAAAAAGATGAATAAAACATGAAAGTGTGCAAGTCTAAAGGCCACTACTTTTACTTTTTGCATATGATTATGGTAGAGTGTCAGTAAATGCCATAATCCATGATGAGTTGAACAACTTAATCTTGACTTATCATGTTTCAATTTACTTGTTTTAGATAGAGAATAAAGAATTGTCATACACTTTAATCATGACAATTCAGTAGTTAGGTAGAGAATAAAAAAATTCAATAGTTTAATCTGGATTCTTGGATGAAATAAGTATAGAATTAGATAGTTTACTGCTTTCAAAAAGAATAAAATGTTGTAATGTTGCTAGCTCAAATGCACCTAATTAAAATAGAATAAAAAATCTTAGAAGATACGACTGGGTAGGTAGAAGAAGGTGGGAAACATCATTGTAAATATCTTTCACCAAGCTATAAATAATTAATTTCCCCTCCCCATAGCAATTTGATATTCTAGACTATCAGTCAAAGAGGCTCAAGGCATTTCCTTGACTTCTGTTGGGACCGGACCTAAGGCTCAATGACTCATTAGTTGAAAATGTTAAGTTTCTACATTAATCCCAGGCATCGCATCATTTACCCTTCATGCGCTCATCATCATTTAACTTCATAAGTGAGAACTATTTTCTTAATTAAATGTTACATAAAGGCCCATTTGATTAACTTCCTCCATTTTACAAAGCATAAAACCCTTAAAAAACATGATATACTAAGTAAAACTTAGTATATTCATTGTCCCTTTTCATATTGAAATTTAACTTTATTAACTCCCTATAAAATATCCTAGTCCTATTAATATAAATCCTTTTAATTTAATATCCCCAAAAAACCCCTTATTATATGCTTTTTATATCAAATATATTACTCACATGTTGAAAATACATCCCGAAATTATCCCTTTGATATAAAACTACCCATAATATAATATTCTCGCTCCACTATAGTTTTAGAACTTTAAATTAAACTAAAAATATATAATATAATTAAATTTGAAAAATGCGCATTTTGTTTACATACTATGTATATAAAACAGCGTGGAAAAAATAATACTTACACCATTACTCCCGTTTACGCATTACCTTTACCCAAGGTTACAGTTTTAACCTTACCCCTCTTTGCCCGCTAAATACCCCTACACCAAAGTTTAAACCTTGGTTAAACCCTTTATTAACCCACCCCATTCACATTATTTTATGTATAAACTCCTTTTATACATAAGCCTCATCAAATAACCCAGCACCCTCGCGCTCATCCTTAACCCTCCGATCATTTTTATAATCCTAATCCAACGATTCGCATTGAGCGCGATCAATCGGCCTCCAGTCTCACCACTTCTCATTGCAGTGATTTTAAACCGTTGATCATCACTTACCCAATCAACGACGCATATCAAAAATCCCGGTCCCACCTTGTTTCCCAGAAACTTCCCAAGTCATCCTGACCGTTCACATCGCCTTTCAAGATCCAACGACGTAGATTGCATATCACACGAAAAAAGTAATCGTTCAACATTTGATAAAATTTGCGCGATAAAAGTTGTTTTCCCAAACTACCCACTGCTACGTGTCTCTATTCCATTTGATCGCATTCCAAAAATGAAATACAACTTACAGCCTCAAATCCACGCGATACCGCTGAATGGTTTTCGCATTAAAAGAAAAATTGCTCCCGCCATTTACTGTGACATGCCATCAATGCATTTGCATATTAATAAAATCGAAGGTTTTATCCTTAATTTTTCATTTTTTTTCTTATCTTTTGCGCCTCCACCCATTGAGAAATCACGCTCAAACTTCAGTTCGAAACCTTTGTTGTTCAATTTCCCCCCCTGAAGCAAATTTCACCATAGAAACCACTGCGACTAGTTTGAAGACCGATACCAACCTGCAAACCCTCCTCAACCACAAGAATACCTGAAAAAGGTATTTCTCTATATTCAAAACTCGCCAATTTGTACATTCAAAGATCAAAATCAAAACTGTGTATCTGTTTTATTGAAGAAAATAAAATAATTGCCAATCTGAGAAATACCCAAACCATGAAAAAAGAGGGCGAACTCTGGAAAATTTTTTCTAGAATTTGTCATTTCTCCTAACTCTGTTTTAAATCCATTTTCGGCCACTTGAAAGCAATTTCCATGGTTCAATTTGATTTAAATTACACCAAGAGCCATTGAACTCCTGTTTCAGTCTTCTACACCTTGAAAACCTGTGTTTTCATCCCAAAACCCTTGCCCAGATTCCCAAATTTCTCCCAGATTTGCTCAATTGGCCCCTGTTTTCAAATTAACTAAGCAAACAATTTAATCTTGCTTAGTTTTTCCCACAATGACAAGAAAACAGGTCACCCCTAAGACTAGAGGTCCAAAAACTCAAAAATCTGCCTCAAGCAAGCTTCCAAGGCCTGAATATTCTAAAATAAATAAGCCTACCCTAGCCCTAACAGCTAATTCTACTGAAGTGGTCAGACCTTTGCAACCACCTGTGACTTCTGAAGAGAGCAGTTCCTTGATTGATTTAGACTACAGAATTATTGATGCTACATTAGAGTTCGATCTATTTGAAGTGCATAATTGGTATCATGAAAAATTTGTGAAGAAAGTTGAAAATGATTTACCTATATGGGAGTCAAATTTTCCTAAATATGTGGTCCCAATCACTCATCCATCTCAAGAATTGATTAGACTATGCCAATTACATTATGTCCTTGACCAAATATGTATTGTAAACAAAGATAGAGAGGTCTTGTTTTCTATAACTGCAGAATCCATTAATGAAATGCTCCAGCTGAACCATGATCCAAGAGTAGTCTCATTATCCATTGAAGATTTAACTCAGTTGTATTTAGACTTGGATTTCCCTAGGAAGTTTATGATTCTTCATAACTTCATGCCTACTCATGTTGATTTCCCAAAAGTAAATCCACCCTATTCCACTTCTTATTTTCCTGAATCTTCCAAAAAAATCATATCTATGCTTTCCTTCATTCTAGGTTATTCTAATGATGAGTTCATTGATGTATCAGTTCTAGGTTTCCTTTCTACTTTTTCCCCAAGGAAACCTCCTGCAATGGTATTCAATTTTTCCAGATTCATTGCTGATAATATACACTATCAGTTGACCAAGTTGCCTGAAGAAGGAGTGTTTAGGTATTCATCATATCTATTTCACCTCTTTTTATTTTTCCAAGCAGAAAAGTTCCCAATGGCCTTACAGAAAATGGATGTTGAAGGCAATTCTCTCTCAGTAGTTCTTTGGACTTCATTACTTAGAAGAGATGGAAATGAATTCAGCTATAAGTACTTCATAGATTTGTTTATCAGACCAGCCATGAGTTTATTGAACAAGACAGAGCAACCAAGGGTTAATGAGGAAATAAAGAGAATTCCACTGTTGTCTGAAAAATATAAAGTAGGTGACTGGTACCTATATGAAAATCACACAGAACTAAGGATATTTGGAGCAAACCTTGCCCTTTATAAATTGCCCAAATTTCTAACTATCATGGTTTTTGCTTTGGAGTACTTGAAGAAAATTTTGAATATAGATGCAGTGAATTTTATGGCTTTCAAAAAGAAGACACAGTTTAAACTCAAAAATCAAATAGGTCCCTTCATAGTAAATAACAGAGATGCCTTGAAAGAAATAGTCAGCAAATTGTCATAATTCAAGTTCCAAGAAAGCTTTATTGGAACTATGATCCTCAAAGAATTTTTAGTAGCATAAGGGTCAAATGTAAATTAACACCATTCTTTCATGAGTCTAGAATAGAAATTGAAAAATATGCAAATGGAATGGGAAGAAAATACATTGATTGATCCTACTGACAAAACTGAGAAGGGGAGACAGACAGATAATTCATAGGCAATGACAGTCACCCAGCAGACAGAAACTTCCAACAAAAGGACTAGAAATGAAGAAGGCTACACAGAAAAGACCATTGCAGAAAGAAATTCAATATGATTTACAACAAGAAGGCCAGAATGACTACTGTAGAAGAAGAAAAGGTCATATAGATATTTGACAATGAAGATCAAGCAAACAACAATGATCAACAAACAGATGATGAAGCCACATTAATTGTGAATGAGACACTTAAAGAAATTCAGAAAGAGCAGGCACTAACACAGGAAAAGGGAAGAGAAATGGTGTAAATGCAGGTAAATTTAGAAGCTCCCTCCTCTTCCAAAGCAACGGAATAGACAGATTCAGACATCCAGAAAAAATTAAAACAGATCAGAGAAAGAAATGAGGAAATTAAGAATGAGGTTTCTTCTAAATTCCTTAAAGAAAAGCCAGGAAACAAAGACAGATTGCTTACTGCTTTTGATTACTCCACCAATAAGATGATCGTGTCATTTATGAAACCCACCATTGCAGATCCAAAGTCAATTGCAGATTATACTAAAACAGATGTGGAGGTGGACACTGATACAATACATGAATTGGATCAGATAGAACTCCACAGGAGTACCACTGAAATTCTTTATTCAAAAGTGGTTAACAAAACTATGAGTGCTACTATGCTACAAAAAACTGTGTCTAATTTACAAAAACATATGAAATTAGATAAAGCATCTCTACATGCTAAGGATTTGAGGATCAAGTCCTTAGAAGATTTGGTGATAGAAACAGGAGTGGATCCCTCCAATATTGAAGTTGCTAAAACACTCATAAGGCAAAATAATGAAGATATTGCTGCCTTAAGAAAGAAACGTAAACTTCCACAGAGTGAGCATCCACAGGCAAAGGGGATTCTTCAACAACAAAAAGAAAAGGATGAGACTATGCAGCTAGTACTGAAGATGACAGCCCAAATCAAAGAAATGGAGAATCAGACAGAAACTCTGATGAAGGAAAATGAAACATTGAAAAGAGAAAATGAGGTCTCCATTCCTATAGTCATTCCAACTGTCAATATGGTTGTTCCTTCTACACTGGCAGAGCATTTGGCACCAAAAGGAGTATTGGCAACTGTAGTGTCCATAACATCTATAGATACCTCTGCCACTGGATCATCTACATCACAGGTACAGCAAGCAACAGGTACAACTGATATAGTGAGATCTATGGAAGAAATGTCACTGAAAGACAAATAAATCATCACTTTGAAAAAGACTAATCAAAGTCTTGAATATTCCTACCAGAATGCTTTGATAACTTCTAAAGGACATGAACAGAGAGTAAAGGCCTTAGAAGAACAGGTGAAAACTTTGCAAAAAGAGGTGAATTTCAGCGAACATGTAGCATATATCAAAAATCACCTATGGGCTAATATAATCCAAGCTATTCATTTACAATGGCCCTCAATACAGATTATCTATGAGCAAAGAGATTTATTGCAAGCAGCACTTGCAGAAATTCAAAAAACTAAAGCAAAACTAGCAGATAAACCTTCACAAGATGTAAGGCTTATTGGATTCTTGAACAGCAAGAATAGAACTGAATTGGAGGAAATAAACATTCATGATAGGACTGAAATTATTTTGCAAATCAGGAAATTCATAACCAAGAGAAATATCATGAATAGTTTAGAGGAGAAATGTGAAACCATGAACTTATCAATCACAAAGTTCCTTGCAAAATATACGACTTTACAAGAAGCAGGTCTTCCAGATATACATGGTTTCCATGAAAAATTTATGGTGCAAACTGATTATGACAAGAAAATCAAGGCTCATGCCAAGGAACAAGTCAGCAAGCCTTTACCACAAGGTTCCCCAAGTGGTAAAGTGGTCTTACAATATTTTGAAAATTTGTTCTTTCTACAAAATGAGATCAAACACTTGTTTGTTATAAAACCAAACTTTGCAAAATACACAGATGCTGATGAGAATTACAGGAAGTTGAAAGGTATGATAATACCCAATGCAGAGCAATGGCAAGTATTTGCTGATTGGTTATAACATCATGCAAACAGAGCAGAACAAATGCAGTCATATTTTTCATTTTTACAGTTATCAAAGGGTAAAATTTTGCAGTAAAAGTGTATCAGGTGACATAGTAGAGTCAAAGAGTATCTGGGAATGAAACAGTTAAAACAATATTTACTATTGTAATTCTTCATTTTATAGCAATAAAGTAATAAAAGTGGCAACGTGAAAGAGTACAAGAGGTGAAGCACAGGTTAAAGAATGTAAATTAGAAAGATTGTCTTCCAAGCTATCTTCTAATAAGTATTGTTTCCAAGTGCCAGCAAGCATATGCAAAAAAGCAATAAATCAATTTCGATAAGATAAATCAATTCTATTTTTTCTTAATAAGAGGACATCTTGCCAGTTTTTTTTGCAGTTATCCCTCTTTCTTATGTAATAATCTTTATTTTCTCCTAGATATATTCCTACATGTCTCTCAGATATTTTGTAATAATTTTGTATAAATACTTCTCTCTTTGAAGTATTTTAGGGTGGAATAAAATTTGTCAAGACTACTATAGACATTTTTTTTTAATATATTGGAGTTTGTGTGAGCCGATTTGTAAAGCAGCAGACTGGAACTAAGTCAAATAGACATCATAACTCAGGATTCTTGTGCTGATCAGATAAGTCAAGTATTTTCCTGTTTTCACTGTTTATCTTTCTAAGTTCCATACATACATTTACATGTTTTCTGTCTTAAATGATTGACTAGGAAGGTTTATACAGGATTAGTGTCAAAAGCTCCCTGTTTTTTACTAGTTATTCATTTTTATGTTTTCTATTGATATCAGGACTTAAGAATACTTAATTTCTCTTAGTCCCTTTTGATCCTTTTCTTTCATTTTCTTTTCTATAACTTAAGGATCCTTCATTTCCCTTTTGTTCAGATCTTACCATTTCATCAAAAAGCCTATTTCCAAACCCTTTGAAGATCATCTAACTTGCCCTTATTACATTTTCTCTTTAGACCTTATTTCCTAGCTCTGCTTGCCAAGAAGTTGACTCCATAGCCCAATGGTCTGGTAGATCTCTCTGTGGTTTACCTTGAAGTACCTTTTATTCCCACCAAACATTCAAACCAAACCAATTGTCCAATTATACCTAGCCTAAAATATTATAACAAAATCAAGCTAAATCTTGAGGAGAGATCCCTCTCCAGAATTTAGGAAGGCTAGATCCTGAATTTCAAAAGAGGTTCTTGGTTACCCCTAGTTTTCTTCAACTATAAATCCTCATCCCACAACTTGAGAATTACTAGGGTGATAACATACTGGTGACCATACTGGGGAGTTAACCACTCTCCAGTTTTAAATTTAATCTTGAAGGAAGATTTTTAAATCTATCTTTTCTACTTTAAGATTAACTTTAAAAGGTTGTGGGTATTTCATAGTTAGACAGTCTGGCTTCTAGGAAAACTTACTATACCAAGTCCAACCCGGATGCTAAACCTGTTGTAATAGTAGATAACCCATAACATATTGGTAAAAATAAAAAGAAAAAACAAAGTGATAATTTAGAATCTGAAGTGCCTTTGAGAAGAACTAATTACTTACCAAAAGAATTAGTAAGTTTAATAGATATTGACTTTGATTTCAAATTTGAAAATTCATTATTTAGAAATAAATATGAAACTGATTTGAAGGAAACTGTTATAGATCCTGTTTTTACTTCTTTTTTGAATGAGAAATAGAAAATTATTTCGGCATCATTAAAATCAGACAAAATTGAAATTCAAAGTCTAGTAGAAAGGGTTAATGTTACATGAATTAAAGATGTTGATGAAGCTATTAAATTAGCCAATTATTTGTCTCAATTTAAACCTCCAGTTTCTCAATATACACTACAATTTTTCCAGCAGCATATTCAACTCTGTATGCTACCACTTCATTTATAGACTCCACTTTTAGTTCACCCATAGATCCTGTTAGTCCTGAGTTACCTTTGTAGCCTAGGATTATATATTCATCATACCCTCAATCCACTGCAAGTTCATCCACAGAACCATTCATTTCTGAGTTGCCTTTGCAACCTAGGATAGTTTTTCCATCATTCACTCAGCCCATTGCATCCACCAATTTTTTGAGCACTACATTTTTTTGATATAGTTCCATTCATATATCAAAATATTTCCCAAGTTTTTCAAATCTAGCTTTCAGTACATCAGTTGTCATAACCAACACTACTCCTATAATCACTGTTATACCTCCTAGTGTAGAAAAACTTCAAATCATGGCTGTGAGATATGCTCCTCTAGTTTTACCCAAAAACCTCCATGACATGCCCCAAAATGACCAAAAGTATATCCCATTATTTAATAATTTTTCAGAAATTACTGCACAACAACATATCACCAGAATGAATGATTTTTGTGAAATTTATGAGATAGATGAATCTGATTTCCGAATGAGATTGTTTGCACAAAGCCTAACTGGAGAAGTAAAAACATGGTTTAGAAATTTAGGTGCTGGTAGTATAGCATATTTAGCTGCATTTCATAGAGCATTCATTAATAAATGGGTAAAGAAAAAGAATCCCCTACAAATTTTATCTGAAATTGATTCCTTAAAAAGAGCTCCTAATGAGTCTGTCCAGGATTATTGCACCAGATATAACAGTGTCTACAATGCCATCACTGTTGATCTTAAACCTACCCCCTATTCAGTACTTCTAAAATTTCCTGATGGATTTGATCCAGACATGGCATATCAATTAAGAGAAAGAAATGCTGAAACTTTAGAACAAATGCAACTAGACGTTGTTGGTGTAGAAATCAATATCCTAGCCAAAAAAGCTAGACTTATAAATGAAACGAGGGTCGCCATCAAAGAAGAGAATTCAAGTTTAGATCGTAAATTTGATCTTATTAATAAAAATTTAGAAAAAATAGTTGAGAGATTAGACCACATTGAGAAAAAACCACAATGGGATAACCAATCCCAAATCAGGAATCCCAACTACAGAAAAAACAAAAATCCTAGGAAAGGTAAAGAACCTTCCCCATATCAAAACATTAGGCCCCCATTTCAAGAGAACTTTACTGAAAGTTCTCAAAACAATGTTGAGGATGAGGAATACATCAACATAGTTATGGGCATAGATGAAGAAAATACAATTTTCCTCACACAGGAGGATCAAGAACTCTTTGAGCTTCAACAGTTCAAAGTAGAATCTGGTGAATCCTTTTACTATAAGCAAGGTTATGACTTCGCAATCAATGAAATTCATAGCCATTATAACCGTAGGAGCAAGAAAACAAATGAGCCTTCTACTAAAAACAATGCTCCAAATCAACAAAATCAAAACAGAAAGAATGTAGAGACTCCCAAAACAAAAATTCTGCAAATTCTTCCACGAGAGAATAAGAAAAATTCAAACCCACCCAGTCCTAAAAAACAGTCAAGTATAAATATTGTAGATATCATTGATGAGGTGGCTCAATCCTCCAAAGATTCCCAAAAGGCTAATACTTCAAAGGCCACTAATTAAAAAAAAACAATAGTTACTAATCCCAAAAAGAATCCAGCTGACTCAAAATCATCAAATCCTAAATCTTCTGCTGAAAATTCCAGATCTGACAAAGCATCTTCTGCCACTCAAACTGTTCCTAAAAAAATAATCAAAGACAGTAGAAATCAGGAAACTCAAACAGAAGATAAAAGGAAATCTCAAGCTAAAGGTAAAATTGGTGAAACTCAAGAAAAATCATCCCAAACAATAATTCCAAAAGATGAATTAATTCAAGCTATCAAATCTCAGTCAACATTTAATTTTCAATCAGAAATATCTAAGTTGAAGATAGCCATTCCTTTAATTGAAATTGCTAAAAATGACTTGTATAGATCTATTATTACTGAAACATTGAATGTAAATGAAAATGAAGATACAATTAATATGAGTGAGGATAGACCTGAATTAATCTTTGGTCCAAATGTAGATGGTAAGAATTCAGATGGGTCAGTACCCCCATTTTACTTAAGTATTACAATCCATGATCATATATTACATAATGCAATGCTAGATACTGGAGCTTCCCATAATCTAATGCCCAAAGCAATAATGGAAACTCTGAATCTAGACATAACCCGACCATACAAAGATTTATTCTCTTTTGATTCAATTAAAGTCCAATGCATACGATTGATTAAGGATTTATGTGTGAACTTTGTCCAATATCCCAGTAAAAGCATGATCATGGATGTTTTGGTAGCTGATATCCCGCCAAAGTATGGCATCCTTCTTTCTTGCTCATGGGGAGCAAAGTTGCAGGGATCTCTACAACTTGACATGAGTTATGCCACTATCTCGGTATTTGAACAACCCAAAAAGCTTTACAGAGAAACCTTAATGAAGTTTATTATCAGTAGTGTCGAAAGACCTACCAATTACCCAATCTATTCAACTCCCACTGATCTTGATTCCTTTATTCTTTGTAACTCTAATCATAATAATATACAAAATGAACTCACTGATATAAAGCCTAAAATAATGGATGATTACATTGGTCATGAAGCTTTATGGAATTTGGATTTTTATGGTTCAGTAAAGAAATCAGGAGCTAGAGCTGGGTTGTGGATCACCAACATTGAAACTAGCCATTCCCAAGGGCATGCCTTTAGGTTGAATTTCAAATGCACCAATAACATGGCTGAATATGAGGCTCTAATCTTAGGTCTCCAAATCATTAGAAAATTGGGAGGTCAAATAATATTGATAATGGGAGATTCGGAGTTAGTTATCAAACAAATAAATGCAGAATACTCTGTCCACAATCCCAGATTAGCCAGATACAGGGACACAGCAACAAATTTGGTAGAAGATTTGTTAGAAAGCAAGTTTACCATTATTCCTAGAAAACAGAATTTACAAGCTCATTGTTTAGAAACATTTGCCAGTACTTGTAATCTACCATTTTCACCAATAAAAAAATACACTGCTAAAATCAAACATACCTATTGTCCCAGATAATGTAAAATACTGGCAAATTTTCTCGGAAGATGAACAGATCTATCACTTTTTGAACAATGAAGGAGAGTTTCAGAATTGCCAAATTGATAATGATTGTAATATAGATTCAATTTTTTGTCAAATAGATGATTTAGATGTACATACTTTTGATAGAGCCACTATATTTACTCAGAGTGACATAGATGACTTAGAAAAATTAGATATAGAGGAAATGATTGAAGATGAACCAGATTTGATAGATTTAAAACACAATATTTTACCCAGAGGTTTGACTCCCTTAGAAAACCTGTTTGATTCCAATGATGTGCCCAAAAGGCCAAAAATGGAACCAGTCAGATCTGATATTGAAGAGTATAACATAGAAACAAACGAAAAACCAAAAACGATCAAAATTTCAAAATCCTTACCATCAAAAGAAAAGGTTAAATATATAGAACTTTTGAAAGAATATCAAGATGTCTTTACATGGGGTTACGAAGATCTAAAAACTTATAACAAAGACGTAATTCAGCATAAGATTCCTTTGAAAGAAAATCAAAAACCTTTTCAACAAAAATTAAGAAGGATTAATCCAATTTTGTTACCTTTAATTGAAAAAGAGGTTAAAAGAATGTTTGATGCACAAATAATTGCACTAGTCAGGTATTCTGATTGGGTTTCTAATTTAGTGCCCACCCGAAAGAAAACAGGATAAATTCAACTGTGTATAGACTTTAGAAATCTCAACAAAGCTTCTTTGAAAGATAATTACCCCTTGCCTAAAATGGACCATATTTTGCAGAGGGTGGCAGGTTCTTCAAGAATTTCTTTACTAGATGGTTTCTCTGGTTATAATCAAATTCTAGTTCATAAAGATGATCAAACTAAAACTGCATTTACCACTCCATGGGGCACTTTCATGTATGTGAAAATGCCTTTTGGATTAAAAAATGTAGGAGCTACATTTCAAAGGGCCATGGATATTTCCTTTGCTAAGGAAATCCATGAATTTTTAGTTATCTATCTTGATGATATTATTTTCTTTTCAAAAACAATTGATGAACACTTGGATCACCTGAGACAAGTCTTTATCAAGTGTAGAAAATATGGTATATCCTTAAATCCTAAAAAGACTCTTTTCGGACTAGAAGAAGGAAAACTATTAGGACACATAATCTCCAAGGAAGGCATTAGAATAGACCCTGCAAGAATTGAAGATATTTTGAACATTCAACCACCAAGGAACATAAAAAAACTTCAAGCATTCTTGGGTAAAATCAATTTTTTGAGAAGATTTATCTCTAACCTGGCTGAAATCATAAAATAACTCAACAATATGCTTAAAAAGGACTCTGCAATAAAATGGAATATTAAATCCAAACAATCTTTCGAATCCATTAAACAGGCCTTGACAAAAGCACCAGTCTTAATCAGCCCAGATTATACAAAGGATTTCATAATAGTTTCATTTGCCTCAGAACATACCATAGCTGCAGTTCTACTGCAGAAAAAAAATCAAGGTTTTGAACAGCCAATTGCATTTTTTAGTAAAGCCCTTAGAGATGCACCTCTGAAATACAATATAATGGAAAAACAAGCTTTAGCATTGGTTAAAGCCATAAAGGATTTCAGAGTTTACATACTTCATTCCCACATCATTGCATATGTCCCTAATGCAGTAGTCAAAGATATTCTTACACAAGATGGACCTGATGGTAGGAGAGGAAAGTGGATTGCCACTATCCTTGAATATGATCTGGAAATCAAACCAAAAAAGCTCATTAAAGGACAGGGTTTAGCCAGATTGATGGCTAAATCTAATTGTAATGCTTTAGATATAAATTTCATTGCACAAATAGATGACCAAGAAGAGACGGCGACTCCATTGATCAGTGAAGCCTATCTAGACTCACCATGGTACTCTGATATTATCTTTGTACTCACACATTTACAAGCTCCCCCTGGGTTAACTAACACCAAAGCCAGATTCATCCAACAAAAAGCAATGAGGTTTTGAATATTAAATAATGCACTTTATTGGAAGGAAAGTAGTGGGATTTTACTAAATTGTTTATTAAAATCAGAGGTTGACAAAATTCTCGAGGAATTTCATGCAGGTGACTGTGGAGGCCACTTATACTGGAAGAGTATGGCAGACAAAATACTGAGAGCTGGTTTCTACTGGCCAACTTTATTTTCTGATGTCAAAAAATTTGTTGCCTCTTGTCACAAATGCCAGATTTTTGAAGGGAAAAGAAAACTATTACCCTTACCTCTTAAGCATATTTCTACTGAAAAGCCATTTCAACAATGGGGGTTAGACTTCATTGGAGAAATCCACCCTCCATCTTCAAGCCAACATAAATGGATTTTAACTGCTACAGATTATTTTACCAAGTGGATAGATGTTGTTCCCACTAGGCAAGCCACTGATTCAGTTATAATCTCATTTATAGAAAGTAATATTTTGTCAATATTTGGATGTCCACATAAGATTATTACTGAAAATGCAGTTGCATTCAAATCCAAGAAAATTATTTCTTTCTATCACAAATATCATATTACCTTAGGTCATTCCACTGCTTATTACCCCTAGGGTAATGGTTTAGCCGATTCATCAAACAAAAGCTTAATCAATATCATCAAAAAATTACTTCAAGAAAACAAAAAAAAATGGAACAAAAAGCTAGTCTATGCCTTATGGGTTGATAGAATTACCACAAATAAATGTAATGGAACTTCACCTTATCAGATTGTCTATGGAATGGATGTAGTTTTTCCCTCTTCCTTGGGTGTACCAGTCATGAAGATCATTCAGGAATCACAGGTGGAAAAAAATGATATTCTATGAAGAATTAATGAAACCATACATCTCCAACAAACAAGGGAAGAAGTTTATTAAAGATCACAAGTTTTACATGATAAAATCAAAAGGATCTTTGACAAAAGGATTAAAGAAGATTATTTTTTCATTGGAGATCAAGTTTTGAGATGGGATTCACGGAGAGAGGATAAATGCAAACATGGAAAGTTTGACTTTCTATGGCAAGGACCTTAGGTGATATATGGTTACAGAGGTAAAAAAAAAAAAATTCACCAAGAATTTGGATGGAACTGAACTTCAAGAAGGACCAGTGAATGGTAGGATGTTGTAACACTATTATTCTTCTGAGTCAGTCACCAGTTAGATTTATTGATTTTTATCATTGTAAATATTCATTGCAAGTGTGTAGATTGGATTGGAGATTTTATCTACAAAGTTGAAGCTCAAAGAGAAGCTCTAAGCTTTGCAATATAAAATATCATAAGTATGAATTGTTGCAGAAATTAGAAGGCAATTACGATATCACCAAGGTTAAAGTTGAAGGCTACTGATCTCAGAGTTCTTGACATTCCACCAGGGAATGCCATTCCCAAGTGAAGCCGATGTTAGTAACCTATAAATATAGGATTCATAATTTTGACTTGACTGAGCGTAGTATTGTAAATATATACAAACTTTTCTTTCTGCAAGTTATTTTCCCATATTTTGTAAAAAATAAAAATCAAAAATCAAAAAGAGGGTAAAAAGTCCTAAAAGAAAAATCAAAGGACTTAGAAAAAATAATATACCCCAAAAGAAAAAAGATGAATAAAACATGAAAATGTGAAAGTCTAAAGGCCACTACTTTTACTTTGTGCAGATGATTATGGCAGAGTGTTAGTAAATTCCATAATCCATGATGAGTTAAACAATTTAATCTTTAATTATCATGTTTCAATTTACTTTTTTTAGATAGAGAATAAAGAATTGTCATACAGTTTAATCATGACAATTCAGTAGTTAGGTAGAGAATAAAAAAATCCAACAGTTTAACCTGGATTCTTGGATGAAATAAGTATAGAATTAGATAGTTTACTACTTTCAAAAAGAATAAAATGTTGTAACGCTGCTAGCTCAAATGCACCTGATTAAAATAGAAGAAAAAATGTTAGAAGATATGACTAGGTAGGTAGAAGAAGGTGGGAAACATCATTGTAAATATCTTTCACCAGGCTATAAATAACTAATTTCCCCTCCCCATAGCAATTTGATATTCTAGACTATCAGTCAAAGAGGCTCAAGGCATTTCCTTGACTTCTGTTGGGACTGGACCCATGGCTCAATGACTGATTAGTTGAAAATGTTAAGTTTCTACATTAATCCTGGGCATCGCATCATTTACCCTTTCATGCGCTCATCATCATTTAAATTCATAAGTGAGAACTCTTTTCTTACTTAAATGTTACATAAAGGCCCATTTGATTAACTTCCTCCATTTTACAAAGCATAAAACCCTCAAAAAACATGATATACTAAGTAAAAGTGAATGAGTTATGAAAACAAAACTTTATTCTAATTTTCACTTTCTATATTTTTTATTTATGAATTTTTGAGTATTCATTGTCCCTTTTCATATTAACATTTAACTTTATTAACTCCCTATAAAATATCCTAGTCCTATTCATATAACTCCTTTTAATTTAATATCCCCAAAAAACCCCTTATTATATGCTTTTCATATCAAAGATATTACTCACATGTTGAAAATACATCCCAAAATTATCCCTTTGATATAAAACTACCCATAATATAATATTCACGCTCCCCTATGGTTTTAGAACTTTAAATTAATCTAAAACTATATAATATAATTAAATTTGCAAGATGCGCATTTTGTTTACATACTGTGTATATAAAATAGCGTGGAAAAAAGAATACTTACACCATTACTCCCATTTCCGCATTACCTTTACCCAAGGTTACAGTTTTAACCTTACCCCTCTTTGCCCACTAAATACCCCTATACCAAAGTTTAAACCTTGGTTAAAACCTTTATTAACCCGCCCCATTCACATTATTTTATGCATAAAATCCTTTTATACAGAAGCCTCATCAAATAACCCAACACCCTCGCGCTCATCCTCAACCCTCTGATCATTTTTATAATCCTAATCCAACGATTTGCATTGAGCGCGATCAATCGGCCTCCAGCCTCACCATTTCTCATTGCAGTGATTTTAAACCGTTGATCATCACTTACCAAATCAACGGAACATATCAAAAAGCCTGGTCCCACCTTGTTTCCCCGTAGCTTCCCAAGTCATCATGACCGTTCGCATCGCCTTTCAAGATCCAACGACGTATATTGCATATCGCACAACAAAAGTAATCATTCAACATTTGATAAAATTTGCGCGATAAAAGTTGTTTTCCCAAACCACCCGCTACTATGTGTCTCTATTCCATTTGATCGCGTTCCAAAAATGAAATACAACTTACAACCTAAAAGCCATGCGATATTGCTGAATGGTTTTTTCATTCAAATCAAAACTGCTCCCGCCATTTACTGTGACCTGCCATCAATGCATTTGCATATTAATAAAATCTAAGGTTTTAACCTTAATTTTTCATTGTTTTCTTATCTTTTGTGCCTCCGCCCATTGATAAATCACGCTCAGACTTCAGTTTGAAACCTTCGTTGTTCAATTTCCCCCCTGAAGCAAATTTCACCACAGAGCTTCGCCATAGAAACCACTGCAACCAATTTGAAGACCGATACCAACCTGCAAACCCTCCTCCACCACTAGAATACCTGCAAAAGGTATTTCTCTGTATTTAAAACTCACCAATTTGTACATTCAAAGATCAAAATCAAAACTGTGTATCTACTTTTTTGAAGAAAAGAAAATAATTACCAATCTGAGAAATACCCAAACCTTGAAAAAAGAGCGCAAACTCTGGCAAATTTTTTCTAGAATTTTCCATTTCTCCTAACTCTGTTTTAAAGCCATTTTCGGACATCTGAAAGAAATTTCCACGGTTCAATTTTATTTAAATTACACCAAGAGCCATTGAACCCCTGTTTCAGTCTTCTACACCTTGAAAACCTGTGTTTTCATCCCGAAACCCTTGCCCAAATTCCCAAATTTCTCCCAAATTCGCTCATTTGGCCCCTATTTTCAAATTAACTAAGCAAACAGTTTAATCTTGCCTAATTTTCCCCACAATGACAAGAAAACAGGTCACCCCTAAGACCAGAGGTCCAAAAACTCAAAAATCTACCTCAAGCAAGCTTCCAAGGCCTGAATCTTCTAAAATAAATAAGCCTACCCCAGCCCTAATAGTTGATTCTACTGAAGTTGTCATACCTTTGTAGCCACCTGTTACTTCTGAAGAGAGCAGTTCCTTGATTGATTTAGACTACAGAATTAATGATGCTACATTAGAGTTCGATCTATTTGAAGTGCATAATTGGTATCATGAAAAATTTGTGAAGAAATTTGAAAATGATTTACCTCTATGGGAGTCAAATTTGCCTAAATATGTGGTCCCAATCACTCATCCAGCTCAAGACTTGATCAGACTATGCCAATTACATTATTTCCCTGACCAGAGATGTATTGTAAACAAAGATAGAGAGGTCTTGTTTTCTATAACTGCAGAATCCATTAATGCAATGCTCTAGCTGAACCATGATCCAAGAGTAGTCTCATTATCCATTGAATATTTAACTCAGTTGTATTTAGACTTGGATTTCCCTAGGAAGTTTATGATTCTTTAGAAATTCATGCCTACTCATGTTCATTTCCCAAAAGTAAATCCACCCTATTCCACTTCTTATTTTCCTAAATCTTCCAGACAAATCATATCTATGCTTTCCTTCATTCTAGGTTATTCTAATGATGAGTTCATTGATGCATCAATTCTAGGTTTCCTTTCTACTTTGTCCCCAGGGCAACCTCCTGCAATGGTATTCAATTTTTCCAGATTCATTGCTAATAATATACACTTTGAGTTGACCAAGTTGCCTGAAGAAGGAGTGTTTAGGTATTCATCATATCTATTTCACCTCTTTTTATTTTTCCAAGCAAAAAAGTTCCCAATGGCCTTACAAAAAATGGATGTTGAAGGCAATCCTCTCTCAGTAGTTCTTTGGACTTCATTGCTCAGAAGAGATGGAAATGAATTCATCTATAAGGGCTTCACAGATTTGTTTATCAGACCAGCCATGAGTTTATTGAACAAGACAGAGCAACCAAGGGTTAATGAGGAAATAAAGAGAATTCTACAGTTGTCTGAAAACTGCAAAGTAGGTGACTGGTACCTATATGAAAATCACATAGAACTAAGGATTTTTGGAGCAAACCTTGCCCCTTATAAATTGCCTAAATTTCTAACTATCAGGGTTTTTTCTTTGGAGTACTTGAGGCAAAGTTTGAATACAGATGCAATGAATTTTATGGCTTTCAAAAAGAAGACACGGTTTAAACTCAAAAATCAAATAGGTCCCTTCATAGTAAATAACAGAGATGCCTTGAAAGAAATAGTCAGCAAATTGTCAGAATTCAAGTTCCAAGAAAGATTTTATTGGAACTATGATCCTCAAAGCGTTTTGAGTAACATAAGGGTCAAATGTAAATTAACACCATTCCTTCATGAGTCCAGACCAAAAATTGAAAAATATGCAAATCAAATGGAATGGGAAGAAAATACATTTATTGATCCTATTGACAAAACTGAGAAGGGGAGACAGACAGATAATTCACAGGCAATGACAGTCACCCAGCAGATAGAAACTTCCAACAAAAGGACTAGAAATGAAGAAGGCTACACAGCAAAGACCATTGCAGAAAATAAATTCAATATTATTTACAACAAGAAGGCCAGAATGACTACAGTAGAAGAAGAAAAGGTCATAGAGATAGATGAAAACGAAGATCAAGCAAACAACAATGATCAACAAACAGATGATGAAGCCACATTAATTGTCAATGAGACACTTAAAGACATTCAGAAAGAGCAGGTACAAACACAGGAAAAGGGCAGAGAAATGGTGCAAATGCAGGTAAATTCAAAAGCTCCCTTCTCTTCCAAAGCAACAAAAGAGACAGATTCAGACATCCAGAAAAAATTCAAACAGATCAGAGAAAGAAATGAGGAAATTAAGAATGAGGTTTATTCTAAATTCCTTAAAGAAAATCCAGGAAACAAAGACAGATTGCTTACTGCTTTTGATTACTCCACCAATAAGATGATCATGTCATTTCTGAAACCCACCATTGCAGATCCAAAGTCAATTGCAGATTATACTAAAATAGATGTGGAGGTGGACACTGATACAATGCATGAATTGGATCAGATAGAATTCCATAGGAGTACCACTGAAATGTTTTATTCAAAAGTGGTTAACAAAACTATGAGTGCTACTATGCTACAAAAAACTGTGTCCAATTGGAATCTTGTAAGGATCAAGTCCTTACAAGATTTGGTGATAGCAACGGGAGTGGATCCCTCAAATATTGAAGTTGCTAAAACACTTATAAGGCAAAATAATGAAGATATTGTTGCCTTAAGAAAGCAACTTAAACTTCCACAGAGTGAGCATCCACAGGCAAAGGAGATTCTTCAACAACAAAAAGAAAAGGATGAGATTATGCAGCTAGTACTGAAGATGACAGCCCAAATCAAAGAAATGGAGAATCAGACAGAAACTCTGATGAAGGAAAATGAAACATTGAAAAGAGAAAATGAGGTCTCCATTCCTACAGTCATTCCAACTGTCATTACGGTTGTTCCTTCTACATTGGCAGAGCATTTGGCACCAAAATGAGTATTGGCAACTGCAGTGTCAATAACATCTATAGATACCTCTGCCATTGGATCATCTACATCATAGGTACAGCAAGAAACAGGTACAACTAATATAGTGAGATATATGGAAGAAATGTCACTGAAAGACAAAGAAATCATGACTTTGAAAAAGACTAATCAAAGTCTTCAGCCTTCCTACAAGAATGTTTTGATAACTTCTAAAGGACATGAACAGAGAGTAAAGGCCTTAGAAGAACAAGTGAAAACTTTTCAGAAAGAGGTGAATTTCAGCAAACAGGTAGCATATATCAAAAATCACCTGTGGGCTAATATAATCCAAGCTATTCATTTACAGTGGCCCTCAATATAGATTATCTATGAGCAAAGAGATTTATTGCAAGCAGCACTTGCATAAATTAAAAAAACTAAAGCAGAACTGGAAAATAAACCTTCACAAGTTGTAAGGCTTATTGGATTCTTGAACAGCAAGAATAGAACTGAATTGGAGGAAATAAACATTCATGATAGGACTGAAACTATTCTGCAAATTAGGAAAGTCATAACCAAGAGAAATATCATGAATAGTTTAGAGGAGAAATGTGAAACCATGAACTTATCAATCACAAAGTTCCTTGCAAAATATACAACTTTACAAGAAGCAGGTCTTCCAGATATACATGGTTTCCATGAAAAATTGATGGTCCAGACTGATTATGACAAGAAAATCAGGGCTCATGCCAAGGAACAAGTCAGCAAGCCTTTACCACAAGGTTACCCAAGTGGTAAAGTGGTCTTACAATATTTTGAAAATTTGTTCTTTCTACAGAATGAGATCAAACACTTGTTTATTATAAAACCAAACTTTGCAAAATACACTGATGTTGATGAGAATTACAGGAAGTTGAAAGGTATGATAATACCCAATGCAGAGCAATGGCAAGTATTTACTGATTGGTTATAATAGCATGCAAACAGAGCAAAACAAATGCAGTCATATTTTTCATTTTTCAGTTATCAAAGGGTAAAATTTTGCGGTAAAAGTGTATCAGGTGATAGAGCAGAGTCAAAGAGTATCCGAGAATGAAACAGTTAAAACAATATTTACTGTTGTAATTCTTCATTTTACAGTGGTAAAGTAATAAAAGTGGCAACATGAAAGAGTATCAGAGGTGAAGCACGGGTTAAAGAATGTAAATTAGAAAGATTTTCTTCCAAGCTATCTTCTAATAAGTATTGTTTCGAAGTTTCAACAAGCATCTACAACAAAGCAAAAAATCAATTTCGATAAGATAAATCAATTCTATTTTTTTTTAATAAGAGGACAGCTTGCCAGTTTGTTTTGCAGTTGTCCCTCTTTTTTATGTAATAATCTTTATTTTCTCCTAGAGATATTCCAACATGTCTCTCAGATATTTTGTAATAGTTTTTTATAAATACTTCTCTCTTTGAAGTATTTTAGGGTGGAATAAAATTTGTCAATACTACTATAGACATTTTTGCTTAATACATTGGAGTTTGTGTGAGTCAATTTGTAAAGCAGCAGACTGGAACTAAGTCAAACAGACATCATAACTCAGGATTCTTGTGCTGATCAGATAAGTCAAGTATTTTCCTGTTTTCATTGTTTATCTTTCTAAGTTCCATACATACATTTACATGTTTTCTTTTTTAAATGATTGACTAGGAAGGTTTATACAGGATTAGTGTCAAACGCTCCCTGTCACTTTACTAGTTATTCATTGATATGTTTTTTGCTGATATCAGGACTTAAGAATCCTTAATTGCTCTTAGTCCCTTTTGATCCCTTTCTTTCATATTATTTTCTGTAACTTAAGGATCCTTCATTTCCCTTTTGTTCAGATCTTACCATTTCATCAAAAATCCTATTTCCAAACCCTTTGAAGGTCATCTACCCTGCCCTTAGTACATTTTCTCTTTAGACCTTATTTCCTAGCTCTACTTGCCAAGAAGTTGACTCCATAGCCCAATGGTCTGGTAGATCCCTCTGTGGTTTACCTTGAAGTACCTTTTATTCCCACCAAACATTCAAACCAAACCAATTGTCCAATTATACCTAGCCTAAAATCTTATAACAAAATCAAGCTAAATCTTGAGGAGAGATCCCTCTCTGGAATTTAGGAAGGCTAGATCCTAAATTTCAAAAGAGGTTCTTGGTTACCCTTGGTTTTCTTAACTATAAATCCTCATCCCACAACCTGAGAATTACTAGGGTGATAACACTGCTAACCCAAACCATAACACAACTAAACCCACAATCAACCCGTGTCCAAATATCGACGGGAATCGTTGTTTTAAAAACCGAATCTGATGACGGTAAACATGCCACTTGGTGCAATTTTATTGGGTTTAAGGCCGACTTATGAAATTTAAAGAGGAGACAATTTTCACCTAGTCTGGTGGGAATCTCACATGCGCGGGCCGAATTTTTTTCTCCACGTGGATGAAAAAGGCATAATTTGTAGAACATTTTGCAGGAGAGTGTGAATTGTAGGAAAATTAGCATAAAAAATTATATGGAGCATAACTCAGTCAGTTTTTTACCTTTTTGAGAGTATAAATAACCCAGCTAGGGCGTTTTTACTTTTCTCGAGCCCTTGGAGACATTTTTTTAGCATTCTGAGCACAGTAACTTGATGTAAACACATATTTTTAGCATAATGAAAGAGGCCCAAAATTGGAATCTGGACAAGGAGATGTAGACTATGAGGGATGAAATACTTCATCATTTGTTGTCTTATATGTATTGTTATGTTATCGATGTCTTATTTATTTTCTACAAATATGAGTTTTAAAGCATGTTAATGTGTTAATGAAATTGGCATAATTGGTTAAAAGCCCTAAACATTTCAATTGCAAGTTGCACCATAAACTCTCAAGTTTACATATACATATCAATACTTATTCTTAAAGAGTCTCTTGACCTCATCCCAAATCACCTCTTCTTCTCAAATTCTCTTGAAATTCTTCACATATTCCCCCCAAATGTTTTATTTCCCTTTAATACTGAAGGTAACTATTTTGGATTTCATGTTCTCTGAATAGTTATGCAATTTGAAGAACTTCTTCATCCCCAACAACCATGCCTTTGCATATTCTGACTTCTTCATCTCTCCATCAAATGTAGGAGGCTTGAATTTATTAAACTCCTTAGGAAATTCCTCACTCCTCTTATAACAAGGATGGTCGTGATGATGGCAATGGTGTCTCCTTGATGAGGAACTAGAATGATACCCATACATACCAGTCCTTCTGTCAGCTATATCCAATGATCTACCACCTCTAACTGTGTCCCTTCTATCCAAATTGTATCCTGATCAAGACCTGCTACCATAGGCCCCATTATTCGTCTCTTCATGTTCTTGACTAATCCTTAATCTTCGTTGTCTCTACAAGTTTGAAAAAAATCTGAAGTATCACTGCATTTACCTCTTCCTTATTTTCTTGAGCCCTTGCAAGTCTTTCCTAAGCCTTGACTAGCCTGTCATTGGTTGCCTTGCAACTTCTGATCTTTGCTCTCAAACTCCTTAATGTATCTGCTATACCAAGAGAATACTCGTCTCCTTGTTTCCCAACTGATATATTGGGAGATTCATGTGAATTGTATTCTACCATTTTTCTCTTCATATTTGATTCTCTTCTTCCTGCAAGTATACCATGTCAGATAAAGTGAAATATAAACATAATAAACATACCTCAATGAAGTTCAGGGGAGGAATTTCTCGTCTATAAAAGCAATCCAAGTTAGAAAAATAGATGTATAATCATAATCATATCAATATATCAACATCATTCATGACCATACCAACTGCATACCATAACCTCATGCATGACAACCATAACCTTGAAAATGCATGCCTAACAACATGCATCTATCCCATCTGGTGCAAGTGTTTAAACCATGCTTTGATACCACTTT
This sequence comes from Pinus albicaulis, assembly GCA_034641835.2. Taxonomy (NCBI): domain Eukaryota; kingdom Viridiplantae; phylum Streptophyta; class Pinopsida; order Pinales; family Pinaceae; genus Pinus; species Pinus albicaulis. The sequence goes on from CM076579.1 coordinate 878,173,705, forward strand.
GTAACGCCTCCTCCCATATATTCCCACTTTAACCAGCCTGTCAGGGTAAACATGAGAAGAGGGATACTATGGCATGACTCAACCTCCTATATAAACTTAAGGAAATGGAGTCGACCAAACAAGACCTTATTTACTTCCCTCGGGTGCTACAGGACCCCCAAGAGCTAAACCACCCTTCCAGGTGCCTAATCCCTAATTTAACTTGCTTTTTTAGTGATTTGAACTCCTATTCACATGAAAAAACCTGCATCGCTGCGACTAAAATCCTCCAGTTACATGCATAAGCCAACAAGGGAGTGACTACAGTATTTTTCACCCAGTTTTGTGCCAGTGACCGAGGGATTTAAGCCAATTTGTTAGGGTTAGTCTCTAAACAACTGCCTAGAACTTGACAACAAATTCCAAAAGTGTAAATGACACAAGGGAAAATCTTCTAACACAAAACTTAATCAAGGACTTGACCTAACCAGGTCTAACCATAATAGTCATTCTATCAAACACATGGTAAACATGAAATTTATAGGTCATGAATTCATATATGAACATAGATATCTGAAACTTATCTGAGAAACATAAAGAAGCTATAATTCCTTCTCACAATGGCTACAATAACATCTGTTAGGTCATGCATTAATTAATTATTCATTTACAAGTAAAAACATGATAAAAGACATAACTTGAATCTGTCATAAATCCATGCTTATAACTAGCATATAACCAGATAAATAACAATGATAGAACAACCGTTGAAGCCACATAGTAACAAGTATAATTACTCATGAATTACAATGGGAAATAGCTCTTCTCAATCATATGCAAAATCCAACTAAGTTAGGGACTTCCACGTACCACCCGACTGCATATTTAGCTAGACCAAGTATTTCTTTCAGTTAATTGACCTCATGCCAAATTCCAAACCTGAATGTGGGATCTCATGGGATAGACCAATGCATAAACAACCAAGGGAATCCATAGGTTAAACCACCTCTACCCTCACACTACCATGATATCACCTAACATGGTCCTGAGATCACAAAACCAAACCAAGCTTGGAAGCCCCAGAATTCCTTCAATATCGCTTGAGGAATTTTCATGTTTCCACCTACCTATCGAGGGCTTCTCGAAGAAAACCATCTCTACCCCAAACCCTTGGTATTTTACTAAGACCACCTCACCCGGATCCAAAACCTTCTGAAAATCCAAAGCTCAACCAAGAATGAATCCCATCGCACCATGGCTATCTGGAAATGGAAAGGTAAGGCTAAAGCCACTATCAAACCAAGAAAACCCCATGCCAATCACATCAAATGGACCAAATGCACACATGCATATACAGGGCATGCCAAAAGCATCTAGGAAATCATACATGCAACCTGTTACCTACAAGTATTCTAATTGAATCCTCTTGATCTGACCTTTCCTTGCTTGGTAGTTGCTTTCATTCTTCTTTCTTTTATTTCGTTTGCATGTTTGATTGCTTTCTCTTCTTGATGCTCTTCTCCTCTTTAAAACCAATTCCAAAGATGAACTAACAAAAGGCCCCAAACTGATGCTCTGAATCCTTTTTAGTATTGATGCCTCTAATTGCTTCATTTTCCTCTATTTTCCTTCAGTTTCCTCTTCACAAGCTACATGTGACCTTTCACCTTCCTTTTCTCCTAATCTCCTTTATTTTCATAAATAAAATTCCAATAATGCCTTTTTTCCTTTTCAATGCCTTTTCCATTACCTTTTCTAATTTCCCCTTAGCCATAATAAACAACAAGTGATGCCCACTAGGATGTTTTTCACAACATTCAGCTTGGAATATGTGTCTCGTGAACTTTGTCATATTTTTCTTTATTAAATTTATTACATGAAATTTTAACCCGAGGTTGTTATATTTATGCATGAGTGTAATTGACATTGATGGTTTTAATTCATATTTTCACACACATCTCTCTAGTGAGTCTCAGTCAAGGCTCACTAAGAAATAACTCCTTGTGAATGTGTAATTTCAGTTACAAATATATTAATGTAAAATTCATGAGATATTGTTGTAATTGCTCAATTTTTTCTTCTATTCTTTTTTCCATCAATGAGGAGGTCGATGAGAAGTTGTCATTTGTTTCAATGTGCATGGCCTTTTTTAAGGATTCTTTACATGATCTGATTTCATGCATTCTCAATGTCCCTATAATTTATTTTGATAGTCCAAAAATGTACCATTATACTAGGAGATTTTCATGAATCACTTATGGAATTAGACTTAACAAGTCTTTAAATATCTTATTATATTCGTGAAATGTTTATCCTAGTTTCTATTTAATTTCTTTAAGATTTTAGGCTACAATATGCTTAACATCTTGAGCCCTAAACAATGAAAGTAAATTTGTCTTAATATCGCTCTTGGTTCTAACTTGATTACATGTTAAATTCATGAACTAGGCTGGGGATTTTTTTTGGGGCTCCTACAAATTGAGCCATTATTTAATATTATTGGCATCCCATTATTTTTCACAAGAAAAATAATGCTTTCTAGGGTAATTAGCACCCTTTTAGAGAGGGATTGGACACTCTCCCATGTTTTTTTATAATGGAGGACATTGTGTTAAGGTATCTTTGACTGGAGGTCGTCTAATTGGAATTTTAGGTTGTATCAACCCAACTTGATATGTTTTCATATAAATTTATTCCTTGACACTCAAATTTTGGATATGTTCAAATAGGGTGTCACGATTTTCATTTTCGACTTTAACACTCAAATATGTTAGTGGCATATCATCAGTTTGGCATGTTTTTTTTTTAATATTTGATCAACTGATTTATTTCAAGATGCAACGGTTCATCGTTTCAACTTGTCTTTTCTTATTTCATAGTTATTAATTTCATAGGGGATATTTTCATGAGATATCTAATATGAAGAAGTATATCATCATTTTCCTCATTATTGAGAAAAGTCTTCTTAAATGTTGGTATTTCTATTAGGAGACAATCCTTTAGATTTCCTTGCCCATCCCTTCTCTACTAGACTGAGGAAGGTTAAAAACAGATATGGAGCCTTTGAATGGGGAAGTATTTTACATAGGGACTTGTTATATTTTCTATAGGATATCATGGTATCACAGGTCCAGAGTCATTAACTTCCATATTTTCTATATTCCTTCTTATATTAAAGCTTAATTGTATATTTTCACTTTGACTTCAAGGTTGTTAGGTCTACACCTCTCTAATCTAGGTGCTTAATGACAGCCTCAGATGAGTCTCGTGCATCCTCAATTTATAAATATAGAATTTTCTTTTGGTTTGACTGCTAAAGGATCCTTTCCTCATGCATATCTAGTAATTTGTATGCCTTTTGTCTCTTTCAATTTTCTAAATTTTAGTCAATCTCTTATACCATTGCATTTGACATTAGGATTTTCTCTTATATTTTCATCAAGAGTATACCTTCATATTTCTTTTACCAAGAATCTTCCTCTCATGTTGGCTCCTCAACTCTAGTAGAAATTTTCTTCTCTCTCTTCTCTATATATCTCTCCCTCTAAAGGTACCTCACAAATGTATACCCCCTCATATTCTACCTTGACTTACTCTTGGTCGCACCTGAATTTATGATGAGTAACTTCATTTGCTTAAAAAGTAATCACATGCTTCTCTGGTTTCTTTGCAATGAGTGTCAAGAAAATTTTCCAAGTCAGGTTGGCGCTTGTTGCAATTGGGCCTTGATGATGGTTCTAAAGGGATTCTATATTCAACAATATGTCTGACTCCCTTTTCGAGGAGATATTTATGTAACTAGAAAAGTTTATGCGGAAAAATACCTCATGAAAATCATCGTGAAACCTTTCCTTCATCTTTTCGATTGAAGTGCATTCCTCAATCACTTTCTCCTCACCAAAATAGTTGAATATATTTTCAACTGTCTTGTGAAATTTTTTTTATCTCTCATTTTTTCAATTTTAATATCAATGATGCACCATTGTTGGGCCGGTGCATTAGATGGTTGGTCCATGTACTTTAATTCTGAAGAGATCCACTCAATGAGTTTCTAGTGGGTTTCTATAAATAAATGTGACCTCGCTTTTTCCAATCATTAGGGGAATTTTAAGGTCTAAAATGGGCCTCCTAAGAAAAATGTACAACAAAAATAAACTTTATAATAACCAATTGGATTCAAGATGATGATGTCAACCATGGGGGATGATTCACCCTTTTTGGAGTAACAAAGTAAAAATATTAAAAAATAATAAAATAATAAAACTAAGTTTTCAACTCGTATTTTCAACTCATCTCCCTAAGGCTTTACTCAAATTTCGAGCAAGAGTACTCGTTGGATGAAAAATTGAATTCCTCATCCACGGAGAACCCATGTTGCATACTTTCGATGGACCCTACTACACGAAAAATGAGAAATACATGAAAAAATGTGTTTGCAAACATGTTTTTCAGGTATTTCTCATTTTTCATGTAGCAAGGTCCATCGAAAGTATGCAACATGGGTACTTCTTGGATGAGAAATCGAATTATGCATCCAACGAGTGTTTCCGCTCGATCTTTGAGTAAACCCATAGGGCGATAAGTTGAAAATACGAGTTGAAAAAATAGTTTTTCCTTTTTTCCCTCTAAAATTTGATGATGTAGTCAACTCTTATTTTATTGTTTCCACTACTATTTTATAATTTCCTTAGGAGGCCCATTTTAGACCTCAAAATTCCCCTAATGGATACTTTGTTCCTTCAAGCGTATTTCTTCATGTATTTGTTAGTTTTTCTCTTGCATCATTCATGTATCTCCTCCAAGCTCATCATTTGGATATGCATATTTGATGTACTTAGGTCCAAAAAATACTAGTAATGGAATAAATGTTGTAATATAGTGAATAGTATGCATTAGTTATCAATAGTTTGTATAGCAATAAATCTAATGCGACACTATACATAGTTAATAAAGAGGAAAAGAAAGATAAAATAACTAGTGGAGATCGTGCAGAAGCATCCTTATATTATATATATCAAAAACCAACAAAAACTCATAATTTTAAGTACATATATATTTATACTTCCTTTAGATAGTTACAATAGTTATACCAACTAACCAACTCAATCTACCAATGTCACAGGGAGTTGACCAACTTACATTACAAACCAAAAATTAGTTAGATATATCAAATTGTCTAAGTTGACTAGTCCTTCCAACAATCCTCAAAACATCCTACAATTTTTCTTTGCAAACAAATTTATTACACTTACATGATTCATTTTTCTTATAAATATCAGGTTTTTGTATAACCCTAGAATGTGTAGAATGTTATGGAGTGTTATAACCCTTCCATCCTTGAGCCTGAATTTGAATTTTCCTCATCCTGTGACCCTTGTTGTTGAGTCATCCCTAAGGAAAAAATCACCTCCATAATACATTTCATATTCACAAAGGCAATCCCTATGGGGAGTCATATGAAAGGAGGAACCTGAGTTGGTCTACCATATTTCATTATCTAAAAGTGCACTTGAAGAAGTTAGGTACACATCCCCTCCTTGCTTTTAGGAGGTATTCTCTTCTTTTAAGGGTCCATCATCATATTTTTTTCCCTCTCTCAACACCTTTGGATCTATAATTCTTCCTAAAATGCCCTTATTTTCCACATTTCTAGCCTATATTTATAATTTTTCCTAGATATATGGATCTACCTCTAGATTTAGATCTCCCACTTGAGGACTTATTATTATTAATATCCTATGAAAATCATCTTATATATAAGTAATATGTACTTTTACTTTCCATGTTTTTACACCTCATCTCATTTAACAATAGGGATGAGGCCACGTCATCAAGACTTAAAGTAGTTTCAATACTACCTATGGCTACAATGAGTGTATCCCACAGTCTAGTAAATATCATAGTAAGATTATGAAATTATCTTCATGAGGAATATTAATATAAATGGGAAATATCTAAATTACCATAGGAATTGAGGAATTCATAAGCTCCATCATTGAGTCTCCATCATTCATCCTTAGGTTGTATAACTTCTTCTTGTTGGGAATAATATTTTCATTGATAACAACCAATGTCATGTCATTGATGTCAAAGGAGCTATGATGTCTTGGATATCAAAGGTTATATGATTCCTTGGAATATCATTAAGAATTTGCTGACACATTAGTGATGTCAAATATGTCTTGAATATTACTGAGTATTTTTTGAAGTTATGAAAATAAAATAAGTACACAAATGGTCTAGTTGAATAGTCCACTCCAAGAGCTTTCCAATTGCATACTACACTTGGTCAAACCCCTTTTGAATGAGAAGATAAACTATTTTGAAAGTGACATTGATGAAAATGGATTAAAACACCAAATTTGTTAAAATTTTCGCACCTTTAGGGAAGATCCATGCATTTGTGAGAAATCAACAGTTGTGGGAACCTAAACATGTGTTCTATTTAAAAATTTAACTTTTCCACAATTTGGGGCAGATCAATTGGTTATGGATGAATCATGGTTGAATAATGGTGGATTGTGCACATACTTGTGTGATAGTTAATGGGGGACGTTCCCCACCTATGCCTTCCAATCTCTACGACACGGGTCTACTCAAACTAATGAAATGTCAACATGTGGTAGGTTCCATGTGGGCCCTTTAACATAATGCAAAGTGGACCCTTAAATGCAGGAAAGTGATGTCTTGGCCCTTCGACGTGGATGTGCAGGTGATAGCACCAGATTGGTCACAAGTGGTAGCATGAGACTGATACACATAGTTGATGACATGGATTTATACATGACTGATGGCATGGAAGTACAACAAGGTGCCACATGGCATGTCTAGTCAACATTTTGGATGGTCAATCGAGCTAAATCTAGGTCACAGATGGTAACACTTAAATAGTGTCATGTGGCATGATGATGCCAAAATATGTATGTATGTATGTATGACTATGATCTGATGGCATGGATATATTATTTGTGTGTTTTGTTGAAACAAAAAAAGGTGTGGCCTTGTGGTTATAGTGAGGAATTACAATTCTGGGCAACAATAGGTCATGAGGTCGAAGTCTTGGCTTATCATTGGCATGGTCTTTTGGTATGAAAAATAATGCATTGTTTGGAAATTTGTTGCGAGGTTGAGTCTTCATTTGTTATCACATGGTTACCATCCGAGATACAATGTATTATTTTTCACTTTGTTAGAAGGTTGATTCTTGGCTTATTGGTGGCCTGGTTTACAATTGAGTCACAACCTGAAATGTGGAACTCTTTTGCGAGGTTGAGTCTTGGATTTAGCACTTGGTTTTGGTTCTATTGTTTGATTCAGGGTTAAAACAATTTTTTAATGATGGAATAAAAAAGGAACATAATAACATAGTTGGTATTGAGTCCAGTTTCACTGCAATAGGTCATAGGTTCAAGTTCTATCGAGCTCGCTGATTTTTTTTTACCTGGAAATCTATTTTTTGAACCTTTTGTCAAATTGATAGAGTGCATTCTATCAATCCCACACTAGAAAAGTTCATTATATAGATTGCAAATTGGAAAGGAGCATTATGTTGAATTGTTGATTTTTATAATGTTTTATGGGTCATTTTGAGGGTTAAATTGATTTTTTAAAAGGGGAAAATGGCAAGATATTTTTTGTAATTTCAAAGGGGGACATGAAATTCATGAAGGCAAGTTTTTGAGGGAAAAGGGTTCTATTTATCTTATTCTTGTCAAATTTTTATGGGGCATGTTAACAGGTTTAACCTTGCTACAAGAAAATAAGAAGATACCACTATTGATGATTGAATAATAGGTTGAGAGTGCATTAATATGATCATATTTTTTACATTATTTTATTAGCCTACCCATTGGATGATTGACCTTTTGTGCTTGATTCCAATAAATATTATTAGTAGATGTACGAGCTATGTGTATGCTAGCTACATACCCACACCTCGCGTGAATATGCTAGTATTCTAAAGCTTAAAATATTTTATCATCAAATAAATGGTTAAGCTTGATTAATGATCAAGCTTAGGTTATCCTTAAGCTTGATTAATGGATAATATTGATTAGTGTTTAATTAACCTTAAAACATTGGTTTGTAGTTATTAATTTATATTTGAATATGCTTATTAATATTATATTGATTAGATTCTTGTGAATCCGTAAGACTTATTGATATGAATTTTATTATTAGTTTATTATTTATTTATTATTTAATTTCCCAAATTTTGACTAGTTGTCTCCTTGAATTTAATTCTAGATAAGGCATAGCTGGGTTGGAGAGAATTTATGAGGTCGTTTAATTTATGAGGTGGTGGGTGCAATGGAGAGAGTGGTTGAGGTAGATGAGTGGGGGCGGGCATAAGGAGAAAGAGGAAGGAAAGGAGAGGAGGCTGGTATTTATTTCCTTTTTTGGGGCTTTAGAGTTTGAAGTGGGGATAGGGTGGAGAAAAGAAAGGAAAGGAATTGAACTAAAGATAACTGAGGAGATTGGTTAGGGTTGTGATTGGAGAATATTGGACCTATTTTGAACACACTACAACTATTATTGGACTTGGGCTTGAAGGGATAGGTAACCTGTGGAGATTCCCTATGCTAACAACTCGGATAAACATTCCTAGTTGGGAGGGAGGAAAATTCAGTCGGGAAGCCCCAGAAGGAACACCCTAACTAAACCACCATATTGTAATCAGGTATGTATTTTATTGTGAATTAATTGATTTCAGTGGCTGTAAATTAAATTTATTATTCAATAAATATGTTATTGCCAAAAGAAATTGTTGGATTTTGAATATGTTATTTTTTTACTGTCAAATTTATCTCAAATAAATAATTTTATTGCTATAAATATTGTGGTTAATCAAATCATTCTATTGTTATAAATTTTGTCGTTAAATTAGCTTTGTTAGGAGACCTCAGGTTGGGTCTTCACAAGGATTCCCCCTACTCAGTTTTATAAATAAGAGGCTTGAGTAACCTAGTATAGCATATATAGAAGAATGTGAAGAATAAGAGAAGTATAAATTAGTGCTTTCAAGAAAGTTTTGTAACTCTATCATGTATAAGAAAATTTTCAATTAATGGAAGTGACATTTGATTTTATCTCCTAGTTTATAAGGATTCTGGTCTTCCTTGGGTTAGGGCCCAACCTAGGTACTCAACATCCCTCTTGTAACATTTATGTTCATGCATTTGTTTATTTTTTAAAGTTACTTTTGTTTATGGAATTCTTGCATAGTTAATTAGATAAGTTTTATGAATAGTATTTTCTTGAATGTTCTTTTAGCATGTGGTTATCATAGGTATAGTGGTTACATAAGTTAATTGACAATTTCACTTTTCACTTAGTTCATTCCATTTTTTGTTATTCACTTTGTTTTTCATTGTTTATTATCCATTATTCCCTTCATTGTAACCTATTTTGTAGCTACAAGAGACCAACAAATTTGGTTTTTACTAGGATAAACTTGCAACTAGATGCCTTGATGCTTTGGACAAGTGTATTTTATCATTTTCAAACTTCTCCTTAGTTTCATTTCTCTCCAAATTTGCAAGTCTTAGAGTGGTCACCTACTTGTTGGATTGTCTCATGTAGCAAAATAGGGACTCCTATAGCAATTTGTACACACCTTCCAAATTTGATAATATTTCCAAAATTCTCATGATTTTTCTTCCTTAATATATTACAACACTCCTCGAACCTTGAAAATGCAAATTGGAGGTAGAGAGACCTTATATATCCTCTGTTTGATATGATGTAGAAACTTTTTTTTCTGCAAAATTTGGGTTTATTATTTGTGTGATTTCATTTCAATTGTGGGTTTTATTTCCTTAAAATATAGAAAAAAAATTCTTTCAATTCATTAAATATAGTGTAGAATTGTGCAAATGTGACTTCATTTATTGCAAGTAGTCTAGGTTTTTGTGTTATCTTTCTTTCAACAAGTTATTTCTTGCAATTTCAGTTTTCTTGTAGCATAGATCAGTCAACTTGGTCTTTGTACATATATTTTTCATTTCATTATTCCCACCTACATAAATAAACAAGAGAAAGAGATAGTTCCTACTACATATATAGCGTATATCCCTCTTAAGTTTGTATGAATCCCAAGTTCCTACTACATATATAGCGTAGACCCCTCTTAAGTTTGTATGAACCCCAAGTTGACAATCTAAAGTTCAGACCCTAGGTTGTTGTAACATTATTGTTGCAATACTGTGGGAAACCACATGCTATGGATTTTCCTTGTGCACTATGGATTTTACTTGAGTCATTTGGATTTTCCTCGAGCTATGGATTTCTCTCATGCACTATGGATTTTTATTTTTCACCATAGAATTTGTATCGTATTATAAGTTTTTCTTCTACTCTATGAACTTCCCCACATGATAAGAATTTTCCTCACACGCAATTTTCATGACACATATGATATTCTTGACATGTAATCATCACACTACACATGTAAATCTACTTTGTGTGCATTTAAGTCATGTTGTGCATGATACGCCATGGACACAATCATCATTCCATACACATATATTTTCACACCATGCTAACTATTGCCTTGAACATTATAGGTGTGCTATGTGCTATAGATTTGTCTTGAGCACAATTATGTTGTGTCACACTTAGTAGATTTTCATTGTGCACAATTACATGAAAGCATGTGTTATAAATTTTCCTTACACACAGTTACACCACACCATGTGTTTTGTATTAAATTTCTTTGCATGTAATTATGTCACACTGTGCACTATAATTTTTCCTTGCACACAATTACATCATGCCATGATTTCCTTGTGTGAAATTACATTCTGTCACCAGGGAAAATTTTAAGGATGGAAAACTATCTTGAAGTTTAAAAGAGTGGCGAATCTCACTAGTCCATAATATGAAAACTATAAAAATTTTATTGATGTATTTGTAAAAGTATTCAAATTTATAATGATATTATATATATTGTCTATATAATGTTGGCGATTTCTAACGTAAAATAATTTTATATTGTAAAATTTGGGCAAATCATTTTTATAAAAAAATTGAAATTGGCGAATCTTTTTTTGGAAAAACCATGGAAAATTAGCCCACCTACGAATATTAGCCCCTAAAATTTTCCATGTCTATCACACATGTAATTTTTTTTACTATGCATTGATTTTTTTATATTGTGTTATACATTTAATTCCACTACCCATCCAACACTACCATGCTTGCCATGTGACCTAGAACATCATATTTTAGGCCCCATTTTAGTGCACCATAACCCATAATTAAAATTACTTGTAAACTAATCCTAGAACCTTAAATCTTCCACCTTATAAATCTGCCTCTTCTTTGCCACATGGTGTCCACATGTCTTGCATGGAAGTTCTCAAAATTCAAATATTTTCTAATTTTCAACAGCTAAAAAGTGAAACAGTAAACAAAAAAACTTCTTATACTATTATTAAACTCCAATTTAGCTTTCTCAAGTTGAATTAGGATTTATGTGCCATTCATCCAACCTAATTCCGTGAAATTCAACCTTATTGACCTTTATTGTTTTCGTAACTTTCCCTAAAAATTTGGGTTTTTTTCATAATTTTCCCATGACTACATTTATAACCTCACAATTTGACCATTACAATACTAAATTTGAATTATTTTAGGAATTAAATTTGGGGCTTATCCTTCCTATCCTCAATTTTTCAATTTTTTCCTCTTGAAATTTCCCCCAATTTATTCATGGAGGATTTTTTCAAATATTTTATAGCCATTCTTTAATTCTACCTCTATTTGCAATTTTTTTGCATACAACACCTCTGACAACTAGCTCATACAACCCAAGTGTTGTAGCCTTCTCTAACACCACTTTTTAATGTACACGATCACTTAGCTAGCATGCTACCACCACCACTACCTATGATATCTTAAAATCAAAATTTATAGAACTCAACTAATACAGCATATAATACCATGAATAATTACACCCACCAAGGCTCCACCCTCAACTCAATTTATAGTAAACAGTCATTAACTCATCATGGTCAATCTAATAGGCACAATAATACCATTATATTACCCTTGGTATAATATCTCTACCCTATCATGAGTTCATAATGCATACTACATAATATGTAGCATGTAAAATGACTAGAATAACAATATAGTTTTTCATACCACATATACATGAATAAAATATATATAACATAGTAAACACATAAAAGTATAAATGGTATACTTATGTTTTATAAAACACCAACTTTAGATGTTTCACCCATAGACTTCATTTCTAATGCACACTCAACATTGTGTCACCCTTAAGCTAGGGCTATGAATCCACAAGGGAAAAATTGCTCTCCTAAGCTAGCTATGTTCAAGAATCAACATAATCAATTCAAGGCCAAGGTATAAAACCCCAACAACACTCCAACCTACAATCTCTCTTTCCCCGTCAACTTGCACAACCCAAGGTAGTGCACCCCCTTCTTTGCCTCTATTGTCTCTTAGCCTATGTTGCTAACCTTATAGGGCTTTATCACATACCAAATAGGAAGTCACAAAACCACGTGGATCTAGGAGTTACAACTCTCCTTCAATATCTCTAGGTTCCTTCCAAGTATCTCATAATGATACTTATCCCTACACTTCTCCCTCCAAGGTTCTAACCTTCCCAGAGGAAACCTAAGGAGGATTGTGTGCACCTAGATCCACCTAGGATCTATAGGGTAAACTCAATATCATGGGGTCACCTAACTCCTAGAAAAAATATAGTAGTCTAATGAGTGCAATAGAGGGAGTGGGTGTCCAAAATACACTAAAATATCACTTTAATAGTAGTCTAAACTCCTTTCTCGACACTTAGGAATCCATCCCCCTCTATTGGAACTGAGGATAAAACATAAATCATGGCTTATGGATATTTTGATGTTTGGCTTAAGCCCCTTCCTTATACCTAGTCCCCCTTTCCCAATCATGGATCCTTATCACTCCATCTATCTTTTCTAATTTTTTCTGAAAAAAAGATGTATTTTAGTTAATATGAGTTTAGTTACATATTACATTTTATATATTATTGGGATTTCATCACATAGGCTCTCTATCGTAAATTCACATAGTCACTCTAGTCTAAAAACATATATACATAGGCATGCAAGCCCCAAAACGCTTATATAGACATGGAAATTTAGGCCCAACATATCTTGGCTCACTAGCCTAATGAAATATGTACAAATACATACATGAAATGGGTTATAATAAGGGTGCTAAATCAAAATATGACCCCCTCCCTTTTAATCAACCTCCCTTTAATTTATATGAATAGGATGGAGTCATCAATTCATTACCAATATATTTCCATCAAATTATACCTCATCAAAAATATGACCATCCCCTTACACTTAACACCCTGTCTTCCACCCTTTACTTTTTTGGTGAGGATGGAATCATTCAACAAGAGGAACCTCACGAAGATGTATTTTCTCTCTTGAATGATCTTCCTTCTCTCGACCACCCCACCATTTTGCACCCATTTGTCATGCCAAGTAAAAAAGAATATAATAAAATAAAATTAACCTTAGAAAATAGATAAAAAGAGATAAAACAAATTTTAAAACCATAATAACAAATAAAAAATACATTAAAAAATAAATTAAAAAAATAGAACAAAAATAATTGAAAAACATAAAATAATATTTAAATAATTACAGTAATTAAAAAATACAAAACACAAAACTACTTAAAAATACAAAGAAAATAGAATAAAAATAAAATGTCAAACTTCCCCACCGTGACCGCCTCACCCAACTCAAATTCTCCCAACCCTCATCCCCTTTTCTTAACCCCCAATTAACCCTTTTTTTTACTACATAGAATCCCCTCACATTCTCCCCCCTCTACCTTCCCCTTCTCCACTCCCATTCACTTCTATCATATTTCCCCCTATAATAGGCCCTTGTGGCCAATCTCCCACCAATAATGAAGGGGAACGATAATAGTTCAACTAGTGATGGGTGGGAATTATTTCATACAATATATCCATAGTCTAAAACGAGTGATATCCAACCATCCAATGGTGGTTCTACCCATTAGTTGTTTAAAGGGAGGGATACCTTATAGAACCCCTCCACTCTAGATGGATGGGAAGCAACCATCTGATGGAAATTCCTCCCTTCAAGTGTCTAATGGGAGAAGGCCCCATATTCACCTTTCTACTCAATTAATTTCTAGTGGTGGGGTATCCATAAGGCCCCACTCACATTGGGAACTCAATGTAGTTAGTGATGGGGTATTCATGGGGGCTTCATCCCAATGCAAACGTATTCTAATAAAGTATTTAATTGGATGACCACTCCATTATTGATTGGATCAAGTGCCCCGCAAGAGGGGTCCCTATAACCAACTTGTCACTAATTACATTAAATTTCCAGCATGATGCCCTCCCTGTAGCCTCCCCATCATCGACTACATCAAGTGCTTGATGGGAGGAGCCATTGTAGCCACCTTGTTGCTGAAAGCCATGCGATCAATTATTAGATAGTCATCTCCCATAAAGTTTTGATAAATAGGTAGTCATGGAAGGGGGAGGAGGGAGGAATGCGGAAGTGGTTAGTTTTATTTTAGTATTTAAATGCTAATTTTTTAGTTTTTGTTATACTATTTTTTTTTAATATTTGGGGTTTTATTTTCTATGCTTTTTTGTAAGTTAAATTTCATTGATTACTCACAAAACTTATAAAAACCGAAAGTTTTTATTTATCTCTAGCTTAAAAACTGGAAGTTGTTATTTGTCTCTAGCTTGCCATGTAGGAAACCAAACTAGAGATAGAATAGTATGTTATCAATCATCAAGAAAACTTAGAGGAAAATTAATTATTTACAGAGTCTGAAACTTATCCCTATATAGGTAAAACCAGCTAGGAAAATAGTGAGAAGAGCAAACATAGTCTTAGGCATCCTAATTGTTACACAGTAATTTGTCACCGTCCCTGCAATCCCCATCCCACACATTGAAGGGCTTATTCCGTGACCTGTGAGCAGTGACATGACCTGAAACCACTTTCATGGCATCCCCCTAGACAAGGACATTCATTTCCCTGAAGACAATTCCTTGTGAAAAACCCTAAAAATAGCCTTTTTTTCCTTGGCACGACTAGTCAGTTCAGCCCTCGCGCCAATGGGGGAAATCCTCCAAAGAGGGCACGCCAGCTGGCACACTGTCTCAGTGTTGTACCCGCACCAAGCTTATTAAGGAGTGTTTTTTAAAAATAAATGGCGGAATATTGACTCCAACCAATTCTTGAACTGGTCTCTAAATTGAGTTGGGTGGTTTGGCTCCGGATCTCCATGTAGAGGAAATGGTTTTCCACCTCTCATGGAAGCTTCCTTGAGGATAGGGCCAATCCCATGATTATAGGGATCCCAACTCCCCTTCCACCATCTATATAAGCTTGCCATTTTCCTTTTGCAAGCTAGCCTTCAAGAGCCTTCAATAGCTTAGAGAATGTTTCAAGAGCCTTGATAGTCCTCATAGAGCCAAATCAGTAGCAAGGAGATCATTGTCAAGACAACCGAAGAGAGAGGCTTGTCCCATTCCCGACAAGATTTACCAAGACGTATTCTGTTGTCGACCCGTCGAAGGAAGATTCAGTGTCAGAGCCAAGTTGTATCTTTCTTTGTATTGATTAATGATAAGCGACTTTGGTTCGCTTCTTTCTAGTGTAAGACCTATGTTCAGCCCCCAGAGGATCAGATCTGACCTCTGCTTTTCCGAAATTTTCATCTTTTCATGGTTGGCTTGATTGGCACGGTTTTCGCCCTGACAGTCGCGCCAGTTGACACAGGTTGCTAGTTCATCACTCGCGCCATCCCCTATCTGGCGCGGATTACATCGAGACAGTCGCGCCATCTCCTGTAGGTGTTAGGATTTACCTCTCCAAAAAACTGGTGACTCCACTGGGGAGACATTGATTGGAGTTTGTCTTGTATTTTTGGTTGATTTTGTTCTTTGTCTACTTGATCAGCTGTTTTGGTTCGCTTTTTTCTAGTGTAAGACCTCTGTTCAGCCCCCAGAGGATCAGATTTAACCTATGCTTTTCCGAAATTTTCATCTTTTCATGGTTGGCTTGATTGGCGCAGTTTCCGCCCTGACAGTCGCGCCATTTGGCGCAGGTTGCTAGTTCATCACTCGCACCATCCCCTGTCTGGTGTGGATTACAACCAGACAGTCCCGCCATCTCCTATAGGTGCTAGGATTTACCTCTCCAACACTAACTATAACATAAATTAACTAGAACATAAACGTCATGAAGATAAAGATGTATCCACCTCCACGGGTTGAGCTTTGTCCTTGCAGGGAGGAGATTTTTTTAGCCTTGGAGGAAGGCCAATATTGAGATGAGTGAGGTGACATTCAATATCCAAGATCAATAGCTTCAAATTCCATAGCTTTTTCAGAATTTGATTTATTGGATCCTTATGATAAAACAACACCTTGCCTAGTAGAGTTTTTTCATTTCAATACAAATCCACATTATAGATATAATGATTTTGGATTCCTCTATTATTCCTTGGGTTAATAATCGATGTTGTAATGTTATCCAGAACCTTTGCACCTAATGTCCTTTGGTCGTTTCTAACATCCATCTCTAGTTAAGATTTGACTGAATTTTTTGAGGAGTATGGCCTTGAAAGTGGTGAGTCAATGCCTCCACATGGAACTGAGCTCATGAATCACCAATGCCTCTGTGACTGTGATCCCACTGACAGGTCATGACAGAAGACAGGAGAAAGAGTCTCACTAGGTTTAATAATCCCAAATATGGAGGATGGAATAAATGCAGCTGGGAAAAGATGGTGAAGCTTTCAACAATGTCTAGCAGGGTGTTTGTATTGAGCAGTGGATGTGAAAAATGACCATTGAATTCCAAAAATAAGTAAGAGGAGATGATGGAGTAAACCAATGGACCTTGATGAGAATAAAAGGGAAATACAAGGCAAGTCCACGGTGAGTATAGGAAATAGCAACAATGAGTTCAACTAAGCATGATGAAAATCCAACGTAGGAGTGCAACAATGAAACTCATATTGAAATATCTAGAGGCCAGGAAGGCACGGACAAATCTAATGTGAGCTGCCATGTAGAGTCTTGAGCATGGTATGTAAGGACACAAGCGTGTTGACTACACTAGGGAAGCTAGTTAGGATGCCTTACATTCATCCACCTCTACACCAACATTAACACCCCCATTGGGGAGGGTTTTTTTTTTCAATGTTGTTAAATTTTGACAAGTTATTTTTTTCAATTATTTTATATTTTTGTATTTTTTAAGGTTTTTTCCCGGTGGGGGGCAAGAATATTTCTTTTTATTTGTTTGTTTGATTGCATGGTGGCGATGAGGGGTTGTGACAAGGAGGGGTGGCAAGGATAAGGGTGATGTAAAAATGGGTGGGGAATGTCTTCTATGAGTAATATTGTTGTAGAGGTCCACTCCCCAAGCACTACTAGTGTACCATTTTTGTCTAAAAAAAAACTATGTGATTATTGTCCCTAATGAAAGACATTAATAGAGGAATAATCTTCTTGAACTTGAATGTAGTTCTTTTTCATATATTTTAATCAATATTTTTTTTTCACTTTCATCGTAAAAAAACAAATGAATTTTATACTGCGATTAAATCATCCTTGAATTTGAAAAATTTGAAATTTAAAAGGGCCAATTTTCTTATAAAAAAAAATCTATTCCACGAAAATTTATAATTTTTTACAAAAAAACTCTTTTTTATAACACAACAAAATAATAGTTTGAAAAACATTTGTTTTTACTACATTTAATAGACTTATCATTATGATCACAAGCACAACACTATATTTGTAAAAGTGTGATCTGAATGGCAATATTAGTGTTTTTTGTGCTAAGATCCAATTCGGAATTTAAAGAAAGTGCTTGAGTATGATGAGGTTAATTACAAGTTTAACATGAGGTGTTATGTATTTTTATGTGAATTTCATGAGAAAATTAACATAAAAAAAAACATTGGACAACAACATCTAACAGACATGAACATTACCATAAATAGTAACACAATAGCACATGATGAAAGAGTTCACCCCCCCTGAGCCACGTCTCCTTAGTCCAGCTTTCGATGGCTTGGCCCTCTTCTATTATGCTCAAAATTGTGATTACATGTGTTTACAATGCTCAAACAGCTCTAAAATATGTTCCATCAACTCCAAAATGCCCAAATATGCCTATGTAGCCTCTTTCTGCCTCGAATTTGGCCAAAACCTGACTCAGTTATGACTTCCGCAAGTTCCTGCACTATTCACTCCACATTTTCCCCAAAATCCAGCATCATCCTACAAATCCGCTCGGAATCTAGTTAATTGAGCGCCAATTTCACCAAAAATCAGGGAAAATTTTTGGCGCGCCAATTTTCCCAATAACACTTATAAACTAGATTTTTAACCAATTTAACTATGGTTTAATAAAAATAAAAATTATATAAAAATTAACTCTAGTTTTTGTGCCAACTGTTGGCATTAAACTTTTGCATGGGCACATGGCGAGTTGGCAGAAGCGGCGATTACAGTTACGGTTTATGACTGTTACAGAGGGGCATGGGGCTAGCCTCCCACCCATAGTCCTGCCTCCGGCGGTGACTAGGGCTGGGCTAGACCCTAGCAACTTGCCCCCATTGTGAAACATATATGTCAATAAAGAAAATTTTAAACCATAGTATGGTAAGGAATAACATGTTGGTGCAATGGTAAAGGTTTTTTCGTGGTTTGGCAGAGGTCGCGGGTTCGAACCCTGGCGCCTCTGCTCATCCACCCACATAAATTTTGGTAGCCCTCGGGCTGCCACGCGGCAGCCCCTGACTAGGCCACATGGTAGCCTGTGGTTGGACACCATCCCAACCAATGCAAACATGCCATATTAGCGCCTCCAACCACCAAAATAAGGAAGCCAAGTGTCATCAACTTATTCGTCGGAGGACAAATCACTTTGACTAGTAAAATTTCCATATGGGATTGCCCAGTCATGCTGACTGGGTTGTCCTGCATTTTTTTTTTAAATTGTCTGTTTGACAAAGTGGACAGAATGCATTTCTGGGAGCATATGATTCCGGTTTTCTGAAAAACGAGTTGCAGCGGATTCAAAATGATGATATCTACGTGGTCGTTTAGGTTCCACACCATTTCGACAGCTTTCATTTTTTAGCATAAATTTAAGCATCTAATCACTCCTCCCCACTGGAAGCTTTTGGACCCCAAAATATCACATTCAATTGTCAAGTAGATCACGGTATAGCCTCCTCACCTTTCCAATCTTGATCCATTTGGCCTTTGACGAATTTGTTTCCTTGAGCTTCACTTGAAAGTAACCAACATTCCCTTGTCTTGAAGACTTTTTTCTTCTATCACGAATGGCACTGGTTGAAGCTCATTAAGGAATTCTGAAGTGAAATCTTAAAAAGATGGAATTCGAACATTCTCTCCTTGGTCTTCACTTTGAATCCTCTCCTTACAAAAGTGACACCAAAATCCATCATCAACTTGGTACATGTGATCGATAAAATACTTGTACTTGCCTTTTCTCTTTTCAAGATGATCTTGCATTGTTTGTTTTACCATTCGGAGTCGTTCAATGAAATTATTGGGTTTGTCCATGTCGCCATCAAAAGAAACATCCTTCTTACCAAGATGACACAACAAATTATGATGCAAATGGTAAACAAATTACACTACTTGGTTTACTTGACTCGAGCTTGAATGTACATCTTGAAAGTATGCATATTGTTGAACATAAATTTCATGTAAAACAAAAAGATGCTTGAGTACAATAGTTACACAAATAACAGGCCTAGAAGATATATCAAAAAACTTGTCACTTATACTTCTCTTATACCTATTTACCAAGTGGATTTTTTTACGAACACCCATCAAATGAAATTTCCTTAATCGCTGCAACTTAATCATTTCACCATTAAAATTTTCTGAATGAAATAAAATAGCAAAGTCAATTGCATCAACTTGAAACTCAAATGACATTTCAAGTTTAAAAGGGAAAATAAAAGAGTTGAAATGATATTTTTCTTCAAAGCATCGCATGCCTCTTGTTGTTTTCCTCCCCACTAGAAGACCTTTTTCACACGTGTCAACGTATGCCAAGGAGCTACAATAGAAGAAATATTAACAAAAATTGTCCTCCAACATTATGTTACTCCCAAAAAACCTCTTATCGAGATGACCATCTTGGTCGTTGACCAGTCCATAATGGTGTCCATAATGGTCTTCCTTCAACTTACCTCCTCCAACATTATAGCCCAAGTACATCAAATAATTTTTACCCAACTCATACTTTGACATCTTCAAAAACAAATGTTCATGCCTTACGACATCAAGTATTTTTCTCTTATACATGACATGTTAATAAAGAATTTTTATAAAAGTGACAATGTCATACAAGTGGACTATCACATCTAGAAATGGCTCCAATTCATCATTATTCATATGCATGAAAGTGGTAGGAGTATGGAAAAGACCATAAAGCATAATAATACATTCAAACAAACCTTGTTTGATGTTAAATTCCATATTCCACATACCTCCTTCAAAAACTCTTCTTTGATGAAATCCACTCAGTTTTTCCCTCACGATAAAATGCTTTCCATTCTTCTTGGGAACCAAAACCATAGGTGCACTGCATGGTGGAATAGATGGTCAAGTGATTCCATTGTTCAACAACTTTTGGCCTTGCTTTGGTATTTCTACACTTTTCATTTTTGACATCTGATGCATGCCAATGTCACAAAGAGAACATTCTTGCTACAAAAATTTTTCATGTGGGATTCCATTCTTCTTGAGAGGCAATCCCTTCACATCCCGAAACACCTTATCATCATGGTTAATTACATCAACCAAATCTAAATTAAAACTTGTATTACAACCTACATCAAACGCTTCATAATCATCATCAACATTGGGTTTGATCATAAGAAGCACTAAATTTTTGCTTGAATTGACTAGCATTTTCATTTTCCTTGCATTAACTAATGATAGATTTAATTTCTTGTGATGGGCTCTGACTATGTACTCCAGATGATCTTTGAACAAGTGGTATTTTTTTTCATGGCGATAGAATATCTCCTTTCTGTCATAGAGGTAAGGACTTCCCAAAACAATCCCTGAAATGTCAAGTGCTACCACATCTAATTCCACTTTGTGAATGAAATTTGCAGTGATTTCAAACCGTAAAATGCACTTTCTTGTAACCTTTAAATTGGTGTCCTTGCATATCCAACCCAATGGATATGGCTTGGGATGAGGTATGGTTTCAAGATTAAGTTTCTTGACTAAGTCTTCAAATATCAAGTTTTCTTAAGACCCACTATTAAATAATGTGTTGATTTTTGTATGTTTTGAGACAACCCTCACATGAAACAGTTCAATTCTAGTTTCTTCATTTGCGGTACTAGTGTGACAACTTGAAGTGCTAGTGCTAGAAATGGAGTTCTTACCTTTTATCCCCAAGGCTGTGATTTTAGTTTCATCACTTGAATCAGACCCCAAATCCTCTTCAGTTATTGCAACTATCTATTCTTTCCCTTTGTTGTTGAATTTCTTTAGCTTCATCTCCGGATGAAAGTTCCAGCAATGGTCATCATCGTGACCCTCCTTGGAATAATGCTTGCATGTCATTTTCTCTCCTTCTATTTTGATGGCTGCATTTTTCTTTTCTTTTCCTTTGAAACCCTTTCCTTTCTCTCCACCCTTATATGGATTACTTTTACCCTCTTCTGGAATGTTTTTCCCTCTTTCCTCAAGGTGAGTGGCTTGCACACAAACCCCATCTAGACTAGTGGGATTGAAGATAAGGATAGTATGCCTTAGGTAGCTATGTAAACCCCCTATATAATTCAATAACATGTATTGTGAATGAAAATAAACACTTAACATAACATATCTTTTTCTAAATTCTTGGGTTTAATCTTACACACTTTGACCTTTAAGTTGTCTAAAGTTCTGCCAATTCATGATTCATTTTCGCATATATGCTAGAGGGTAAAATTGCCTTTTAATTGCATAAATTAAATTATACCAAGAGAGTGATATATTACCATGTTTTTTAATCTCATCTTGTGTCTTGGCTTCCCACCATACGAGTGATGCACCCTCAAGTCTAAAGGAAGGTAGCTGAATCTTTGTATCACCATCTTGAAGGTTTTGAATTCTACAGTAGACCTCCAACTGATGAACCCAATTGTCAAGATTCTCTGCATTCACTTCACCATTATACATAGGTAGCTCAAATTTAATATCAAGTTTTAATAAGGGTTGTTTACTGATTCCTTTTGAGTTATGTTGATGAGTATGAGTAAGGGTTGTAGTTACGTGGAATAGGATGAAGATGAAGGTGAATATGGTGGTGAGGATGATGTTGGAGTAGATGGTGGCTTATCACCATTTCCATTACCTCCTCCTCCTGGAAAACCCTCTCCTCCTAGAGGTCTAGTTCTTTCACCCTGCAACCTTATGTTCCTCTCTTCATAGAGGACCTTCACCATCTTTCTCATGTCAAAGAAAGCCTTCTTAAATTCCTCCTCATCTTCTGACATGTTATAATTTCCTCCTTCATGAGACATGGTTACTGAAGCTTCTATTGCAATTGGAGGTGAATATTGTGGTGGAGATTGTGGAAATTGTGCCCTCCTTCTCCTTTCTCCTAGTACTAGAGAACCTGCACCCACAAGCTTGCCTTCTCCTCTCTTGAGCTTCAACCTAACCTTGTAAGAATTTAAACACTTGCAAAAAAAAAAAAATCATCCTTGCACAAGTAAACCTAGTGCTTTGATACCAACTTGATCTGAATGGGAATATTAGTGTTTTTTCTGCTAAGATCCAATTCATAATTTAAAGAAAGTTCTTGAGGATGATGAGATTAATTGCAAGTTTAACTTGAGGTTTTATGTGTTTTTATGTGAATTTCATGAGAAAATTAACAAAAAAAAACATTGAACAACAACATCTAATAGACATGAACATCACCATAAATAGTAACCCAATAGCACATGATGAAGGAGTTCACTTTGCCTAGGCTATATCTCCTTAGTTCAGCTTTCAATGGCTTGACCCTCTTATATTATGCTCAAAAGTGTGATTACATGTGTTTACAATGCTTAAAAAACTCTGAAACTTGTTCCATCATCTCCAGAATACCCAAAAATACTTGTGTGGCCTCTTTCTACCTCGAATTTGGCCAAAAACTGACTTAGTTATGACTTCCCCAAGTTCCTGCACTATTCTCTCCACTTTTTCCCCAAAATTCGTCATCATCCTACAAATCCACTCGAAATCTAGTTAACTTAGCACCAATTTCTCCATAAACTGGGCAAAATTGTCAGCGCACCAATTTTCCCAATAGCACTTATAAACCGGATTTTAAACCAATTCAACTATGGTTTAATAAAAAAAAATTATATATAAAAATTAATGCTGATTTTTGTGCCAACTGTCGGCATTAAACTTTCGTATGGGCACATGGAGGGTTGGCGAAAGCGGCGATTACAGTTATGGTTTATGACCGTTGGGGGGATGGGGGGGCACCACTGGGCTATCCTCCCGCCCATTGTCCCACCTCCAGCAGTGACCAGGGTTAGGGCTAGACCCCGACCCCCTCCCCCCATTGCGCAACATATATGTCAATAAAACAAAGTTCAAACCATAGTATGGTAAGGAATAACATGCACGCACAATGGTAAAGGTTTATCTGTGATTTGGTGTAGGTCGCAGGTTCGACCCCCGGTGCCTCTGCTCAACCTCCCACATAAATTCTGGTAGCCCTCGGGCTGCCACGTGACAGCGTGTGGTTGTCCACCATCCCAACAAATGCAAGCACGCCACGTCAGCACTTCCAACCACCAATACAGGGATGCCAAGTGTCATCACCTCATTCATCGGAGGAAAAATCACTTTGACTGGTCAAAATTCAACATGGGCTTGCCTAGTCATCTGTACAGACTACTCACTGGATGTCCTGCATTTAAAAAAAAAAATTGCATGTTTGACAAAGTGGACAAAACTCCTTTCTAGAAGCATACAGTGTCGGTTTTCCACGAAAGAAGTTGTGCCTGATCCGGAACAACGAGATATATGCTGTCATTCAGGTTCCATACCATTCCAACAACTTTCATTTTTTAGCATAATTTTAAGCACCTGCTCAAAGTGTAATATGAAAGGCTAATAGAAGGGTTAAGTAGGGAAAGTGAAGGAGTCTCATTGACATACTTCTTCACTTAAAAGATGAAGAATAAATCAAGACCACTTTAAAAGTTAATAAATCATTTTTTTAAGAAAAATCCTTTTAATTATTATGTACAATATGTGAAGAAACACAAACAAAGGGTAACAGAGTTACAAATTTAAGGTCATAAAACAAAATAATTATAATAACTTATGGATTAAAAATCATTGGTTTAAATTTAAACATAAATAGTCATCAAGCTTTCAAAGGAAGAAAAAAAAATTGATTTTAAGTGGATATATATATATAAACCATATGGGTTTAATGATGGATGTAAAGAATGGTTAGCAGTAAAGGGGTATGTAAAAATTAAGGTATGTGGAATTACAAGTGGATTGGATGTACATATTCACCAAACTTAATTTAAATCAACGGTTCTTGAATATTTATTTAGACAAAGAAAAATATATGAAGCATCTGAAGGGTTACTAGCATTTGAATGGGGAGTACTCCATTTGAAAATTGCAGAGAGCATTGTATGGGCTAAAGCAATATTTTTGAGGTTAGTACTAATGCATGTATATTTACTTGACTAAATAAGATTTCTAAGGTTAAAGTAAATTAAAAAATTTGGTGAGTTAAGTATAATCTTAGCTTTGGTGAGTCAATTACTTATGGAGAGAGCCACTAACTATTCAAGTAAAAAGAGACAACTAGAATAGGAAGATTGATCTAAATCTAAGAGATGTACATCAAAAGTATCTTTTCCAAGTTTTAGATGTGTGAATGTAAAATTGTGACGTGGAAGAACAAATTACAAGGGACATGGTTTGAAAAATCATATTTGGTGAGGAGGTTATGAAGAGAATTTCTTATCAATTGTATTAAAAGTGTGATGTAAGCAATTTATCACATACATAGTAAAGTTAATCAATAATTAAATAATTCTAGGTTTCAAAACTAAGTAGTAGATATGGTAGATGTTAATGGTATAGTATTTCTTTTAGTGGAAGTTCAAAAAGCATACTACACTTGGATATTGTGATGAAAAAAGGATATGTGACATTGGTGAAGGTGTGTGTGTGTGTTTATATATATGTATGTGTGTTCAATAGCACCATCTAATATGCATGTGCATGTAAGAAATAATTACATTCAAATTTAAGTATAAGTATTTTTCCATATTATATAAACAAAAAATTACTATGAATAAACATATTCGGAATTAATCAAATAAGTCTTAAATTTTGAGGTGTGATAAGCAACTTTGCATTGTAAGGATCAATAAGAAACTATCCTATGTTTCATGCAAAAACAAAGCTTTCCCTATATTATAAAACCAACCTAGATCCATCTTAACTTTGGATCTATCAAGAGTCGAGAGGGATCAAATATATCGAGGTGAAAACCTATTTTTTGAGTGAAATATTTGAGGAAAGGTTTGCACCTCGAAAGATTTGATCCCTCTCGGCGCTTGATAGATCCGGAGTTAAGATGGATCTAGGTGGGTTTCAGTCATGTGCGTCCAAGGAAAATATATCAAACATATGATTAATTTTATCAATAATATGCTCAATATGTCTGATATTTATCTCGTCATTTTAATTTTAAATTTTCTTAGTTACCTCAGTTTGTTGAGATGATAAATATTGTTAATAAATTTAATGATGAAAAATGATGAAATAAAAAATTTGAATGCAAAGTGACAATGTAATAATGTTTAATGATTGAAAATGTAAATAATAAGAATTCATCCAATTACAAAGAGTATTCATTGTGATCAATCTCAAACTATTTTCTTCTACTATTCTTATTGTCACCCTTGTTAGTTTTGTCATATTTTCATATGGATTATATGAAAAGGATAGTTGAAATTGTAAGCCATTTAAATATTTAGCTCAAGTTGTTGTACTAAACATCATACATTGTCTATCTTTCTCTCCAATATTAATAGGTTGAATTACTATAACACAAAAATCAATGTACATTGTCAATAATTTTTTCTGCTTAAACTAAAATCAATGCACATTGTTAATTCAATCACTTTAAAATTAATGTACCATCATACATCCAATTACATCAAATTAGAAATCAACCTCTACACTGAAATCAATGCATCTAATGCAAGCACTCAAATAAGTTTAGAAAACAACATCTACACTAAGATCAATGCATCTAATGCAAGTAATCAAATAGGATTAGAAATCAACATCCACACTCAAATCAATGCATCTAGTGCAAGTAGGAAAATAAGATTAGAAACCAACATTTACAGTGAAATCTATGCATCTAGTGCAATCAATCAAATAGGATTAGAAATCACCATCTACACGGAAATCAATGCATTTAGTGCAAGAAATTAAATAAGATTAGAAATCGTCTACATTTAAATCAATGCATCTAATGTACGCAATCAAATATAATTAGAAATCAACATCTATACTGAAATTAATGCATCCAGTGCAACCAATCAAACAGGATTAGAAATCACCATCTACACTGAAATCAATGCATTTATTGTGACCAAACATATAGGATTATAATTCACCTACATTGAAATAAATGCATCTAGTGCAAGCATTTAAATATGATTAGAAATCAACATCTACCCTAAAATCAATGCATCTAGTGCAAACAATCAATTAGGATTAGAAATCACCCTCCACACTGAAATCAATGCATCTACTGAAATAAATCTTCTTCCCTCTCTCCCCCCTCTAACTTTGTCTCTCTTTCCCTCCCTCTCTCCACTCTCTCACATCCTCTCTCTTCCTTCCTCTCTATCCCTTTATTTCCCATCTCTATCTCTCTCTCTATTCACCCTCCAACTATGTTACTATATCCCTCCTTCTCTCCTTTTGTCCTCCGTTCTCTCCACACTCTCCACACTCTCCTTCTTTATCTCTTTATCTCAACCCAAAACATACACACTCTCTCTCCATCTCCCTTGTCACTCCCTCTCTCTCTCCACTTCTCACTCTCTATGTCTTTCTTCTTCCCTCCCTCTCACCCCCTCCAAATCTATCTCTTTATCCCTCCCTCTCTCCTCCTATATTTCTCCCTTTATCTTCCTCTCTCTTCTTTTCTCTCCTACCTCCCTCTCTCTCTCTCTTCCCTCCAATTTTCTCTCTTCCCCCATCACTCTCTTCCTCTCTCTCAATTCCTATCTATCCCTTTCTCTCCTACCTCCCTATGTGTGTGTGTGTGCCATCTAATTCTCTCTCTCTCTCTCTCTCTCTCAACATCTAAACTAAAATCAATAAATATAGTGCAAGAAATCAAATAGGATTATAAATCACCATTTACACTCAAATCAATGCATCTAGTGCAAGAAATATTCTTCCCTTTCTCCGCCCCTCCAACTCCATCTCTCTTCCCCTCCCTCTCTCCACTCTCACACATCCCCTCTCTCTTCCTTCCTCTCTCCCCGTTTCTCTCCGACAACTCTCTCTCTCTCTCTCTCTCTCTCTTAACATCTAAACTAAAATCAATGCATATAGTGCAAGAAATAAAATAGGATTAGAAATCACCATCCACACTCAAATCAATGCATCTAGTGCAAGAAATATTCTTCCCTTTCTCCGCCCCTCCAACTCTATCTCTCTTCCCCTCCCTCTCTCCACACTCACACATCCCCTCTCTCTTCCTTCCTCTCTCCCCCTTTCTCTCCGACAACTCTCTCTCTCTCTCTCTCTCTCTCTCCAACCCTATCTCTTCCCTAATCTCTCTCTCTCTCTCTCTCTCTCTCTCTCCCACCAACTATGTTACTATATCCCTCCTTTTATCCTTCTCTCTCCTTCTTTCCCCCTGCTCTCCATCTCTCCTTTGTCTCTTTATCTCACCCTAAATATACACACTATTTGTCCATCTCTTCCTTGTAACTCACTCTCTCTCTTTCTCCACTTCTCACTCTCTATGTCTTTATTCTTCCCTCCCTCTATCACCCTCCAAATCCATATCTCTATCCCTTCCTCTCCCCTCCTCTCTCTCTTCATTCCTCTCTCTCCCTTTCTCTCCTACCTCCCTCCCTCTCTCTCTCGACTCTCCTCCAATCCTCTCACTATCTCCCTCCCTCTCTCCTCCTCTCTCCCCCCTCCATATTTTTGTTTATCCATCCCTCTCTTACCCTTCCCTACCTCTCTCACTTGTCTCCCTCTCTCTATCTTCATTCCTCCTCTCCCCTCTCCTTTAGTTTATCCCCATCTCTCCCTTATCACTGCCCCTATCTCTCTAGCTCTATGTCTTTGTTCTTCCTTCCCATATATATCTAGAGTTAATGTATATTAGGGTTAATAATATTTTTTTTCATGGTATTTGTAATCATTTGGCCCATGGTATTTGGCCCATAGGCTTCACCTAAATAAAACCTATTTTTGGGGCGTTCGTAAATATAAAGAGGCTTATGGAATAAATATAAAAAGATTTTTTATTTATTTGCCATACCTCTTTTATTTACCATGGCATTTGATCCATATGCTTGGTATGTAATTAGATGTTGATTTCCAATCCTATTTGATATATTTTTATATATTTATCATGCCTCTTTATACCTCTTTTATATTTATTTAGTTACCATACCTCTTTTATAAATATGGTATTTGGCCTATAGGTTTCACCTAAATAAAAAATATGTTTTGAGTTTTTGTAAATATAAAGAGGTTTATGAAGTAAATATAAAACAAGGTTGTTTATTTATATTTTTATTTATTTACCACACCTAAAACTCTTTATATTTTAAATTTATATAGTGTTTATACATAACAATAATTAGTTTTATTTTTAAATAGGACGACATTGGATCAAAAATGTTAAATGTTAAACATTACATTCACATTTACTTTACATTTACATGAGATCTATCCCCATAATCCGTTGTAGAGAGTCTTTCAGTCAATAATACATAGTTTTATTTTAATAATTAATCTTAGCCTATAAATAAGATAAAAAAGTTATATCTAAGTTATATATGATTTGAGATTCAAGTTAATGTTTTTGTCAACATTAGCTAAAAATTATTTTTATTATTTTTTTAGGACGTGACATACTTACACAGCAAGGTCATACAGGGTTGTAGAATGAACCTCTAGACTCAACAAGTTCAAAAAACAAAAATATGTAAATGAAAATTTGTGAAGCCACATTAACTATCATTTATAAAAATAGACAAATATTTTATAAAATAAATTTCTATAAATTATTATTATTATTATTATTATTATTATAAAATATATATATATATATATATATATTTAAGGAGTTGTCTTTAGTGCGACTTTTTGGAGTTTCGGGTGTTGAAATCCAGTGAAAAATTGAGGTAAAATCTTGATTTCTATTATTTAAACTGGTTTTTTCACTGTTTATATGGATTCAGAACCCTAAAAAACCCCTAGGGCACTTTGATTGTGCAAGATTACCCATTAAACTTCTATTTTCACTAAATTCCTAGAATTTAGAGAAATTTGAGTAGAAAAAAACTACCGTAAAAACCTTCAAAAAGTCGCATTATAAACTACTCGAATATTTAACTCTGAATTGGTTCATATATAAAACCATATATATAGATATAGATATATATACACTTTTGGTATGAGAAAGTGCATTCCGGTAAGTGATATCCTTAAAGTGAGTATGTTGTCTTATGAATGCTTATATTTGGAATGCCTAGAGTCTTTTAAAATGAAATGAAGTCCATGGACATGATGATTAGATTTATTAAAGCAAATTTGTTTTATGTGCACATCATTTGTTGAGAAATGGTTGCCAAAAATAATCCGACATCATTATAAGGTCCTTCACTCAATTCTATATTTCTTAGAGTGGCATCCCCGGTCCCCACCAGCCTACATATATTTGTGATTGATGCCTTTTAAGCACCTCCATATATTTCTGATTTACAGCGCAGTCTCAATTAATTTTTGTGATTATCATCACAAAAATAAAGCAGATACGGACACCAATCGGATTGATTTAAAAAGTAAAGTAAATAGTTACTCTGCTTTTGGACTTTCATTTATTTGACTCATATCCGCCAAAGCCAGCCGCAGCCCCACGCAGAGGTGTGACTCATCTTGCTGACGCACTTCCGCTTACGTAATCCGTCCCACGAGATAAGCACCACGCAGTCAGAAGAAGAGAAGAGAAGAGAAGAGAGCGGTCAAAAGAAGTTTGGTAATCCCCAGGGAATCATTTAATTACCACCACCCGACACGAATATTGTTTATTAACCCAACAATGCATTTATGGAATTATGGATTGGAGTAGTCTACCCAGGCAACGTTTTAGCCCGGACGGCAGTTTTTTGCCGGAATCCGGGCAACTTAAATTCAAGAAATCAGGTACTTGCAATGTTTGAAATCCATTTTTGAGGTTGGAAATGGATTCAGCACTACCAAAATCCCTTAGAGCACTCAAAATACTTAAGTTTAACAACTGCAAACATGATTCTGATGAAATCTTTGCCGGATTTTTTAAAAATCTTTGCCGGAGTCCGGGCTAAAACGTTGCCTAGAAACGACAGCCCTTATGGATTCTCTCCGCACACGTGGCTCTGTGCTATAGCCATTTGAATGGCATCTGCCGTACTGTTCATCCCCATCATCTGCCGTAGGGGAGAGTGGATTCCATAATTTTTATGTTTCAAAAAAATACCTATGTGAGATATTGACACATTGGGGGGTTGTACATCCACCCAAGCTTTTGAATCTTATCATAACCTGGAAAACCATAGAGGTAATATGGCGGAAAGTTTTTAACTTTGCAAGAATGATTATCTAAAAAATTGATCTTTTGATAACATGGAAATAATGACATCAATTCGTAGCCCAAACATCTTCCTTCTAGAAAATATGAGTAGATGTGAACATGAAATAAAAGGTGCAAATATTTACCCGCATGTCACGAAACTAAACACTACTTCTCAAAGGAGGAATCACAATTTTGTAATCTTTACTTCAACAAGATTATGTTATTCATCCCAATCTAAAATATGGTCTAGAAAACAACACTCCTAAATAAATGTACGATGAGACCATTTTCACTCTCTCACTCCAATATATTAGAATGACATTATTTGACTATGTCTTAAACGTATTAAAAGTCATACTTTCTATTTTCAATGTTATAATATACAATATTGATATATTAGAATGACATTATTTGACTGTGTCTTAAACGTATTAAAAGTCATACTTTCTATTTTCAATGTTATAATATACAATATTGATCTATAACTCTCATGCATAAAATAAATTTAAATATATAGTATGAGGGTTAAATTCTTTTAGATTCCATATTTGTTAATTATTTATTTTTTATGCATGAAACAAATAAAATGTGGAAAATAGAGAACACTACACAATTCATAAATATTTTCTCAGGAAACATTTACAAGAGAAACCCTGGTTAGATGGTGACATTGTTTTTCTCTCTTTTCTCTAGTATGGAAATAATTCAAGTACAAATGAGAAGACACTATTTAAGGAGATACCTAAGATCTATGGCCTATCAGTTTACTACAGATTGTTAACCTAGTTTTGTAGGCTCTCTAACTCTTATTCCTAATTATGTTACTCTACTATGGAACAAGATACAACAGTATTGAATGAACCCTCACTCCTCCTAGTGAGACAATTTTAAAATAACTTGATAGCCAATTGTGGAGTTAGGTTTTGCTCCTTCAACTCACAAATAGATTTACAAATTTGATCATTCTAGAGTAATGGAGTTGATGTGGCATTATGTCGAACCATGGTGATCAAACCAAAAGGTCAACTTTGACTTTTGCATACAAACTCCAACTGATGTCTTTCTTGCATTGTTGGAAAGGTCTCTAAGCATAGAATAAATTCCAAGGACTCTTGTGTAAGCAAGAATTTTTGGACCCCCAAAAACTCTATTTAATGCCTCAAAATGGCCTTCGAATGTTTTAAATCCCAATTCTCCAAATTGGGACTAGTTGATTAAAATGACCTTGCAAGTTGATTCCTCCAATTTTCTACCTTGAAGGCATCCACATAGATGAAATATAATATAATAATATAATTTGGATCAAAGATCCTTAGATGAACAAATGAAACAATGAACATTAAAAAGAAAAATTACATTTTGTTTAATATGAAATTACAAAGTCATCTAATCTTGTAATAAACTTCCTTCTAATTGTCATAATCATGTTATATAAAGAATATAGTTCCCATCAATCTAAAAGTTTGATTGAATTTCTAAAAATTTAGATTGATTTAGAATTGGTAAAATCCCTAAAATGACTTTTTTACCACACATTGGGGTTTTATCATGATAAAACTTTATTTGGTGTAAAATTTCTATTAAATTTTAATCAAAAATTTATTTGGAAAAAAAAAATAGATATTATAAATTTAACTTACGCTCTAATCCATTAAAAATTATTATGATATATATACATTGTTATATGTTAACTACATTTAAAACTTAAAAAAACATCACTTGTGGCATATTTTTTATATTGTGGGAAAACCTATCATAACTTGATTGTCAAACTAGTTGTGAGGACAACCATCTCTGGCTGCTATCTGCGAATGCAAGCTGACTCATCACCATTATTCAAGGAAAACCATGCCACCTAGAATAACTTGCTGGTGGTCCGTAAGGGGGTAGGCTTTCACTTCTGCTAGATGCCTCTAGGTCTTGGGTCATTAACATGTTTCCTTACGTTTGAGGAAGATAAGCTCTTAGCCAAGAAGAAGCAGTTTTTAGGGCATACTTGTGGTATATTATGAGAGTGTTGGTTATACTTTCAATCACAAAAAACACAAGGTAATTAACATTAAATGTGCTTATTAGAATATTTTGTAGGATCTTATGTAAAATAGTTTCAATTGAAACAAAAACTTTCCAATTACAATACAACCACACATAATATAAAATTTCCAATTATAATACAAACACACACACATAACATAAGATAATTATAACTAATCCGCCTTACCATGTGTATATATATATAGTCATTAGGGTAAGTTATTCATCAACCACTCATCTAGGATGTCTAAGTGTTACATAGCATCTAGACACTGTCCATGTACTCCCTGTAATCCCTGTGTACTTTTCCCATCATGGAAAACTTGCCTTTGGATCCCATACAATCTGAAGTCCAATCCCTCTTTTAGTCATTTCTAGAGTAGCTTCCTAAAAACCCACAGTTTTGGAGCAACACAACCCTTCAGTGTCTCATCGACGCTTATGACAAATCCTTAGCCTGTGACTAGTGCCGAACGGCGCTGGTATGAACCCCATAGCCGCGTCGATCTACTTCTGGAAGTTTTTTAAAAATGGAAACAAAGCTTCATGGCCTAGAAGCTTTAAGAGCGGAGAACTAGATGTTTGTTGATTAGGATATGGCCAAGCTTCCTCCTTTGGGTCCCTTTTTCCTACAAAAGAGGAACCACCCAAGGAGATAAGCCTTTCTCCCATCTTAAGTGGATCCATGTCCCCTCCTCCATCACTATAAATTGATCACCTTCCAATGCCTCTGCAAGATAGAACAAAGTTGAAGAGAATAATAGCAGAGAAAGGTTTGAAGATTTTCATAGGCATAGACGGAGATATTTGAGACCCTTAGCCTTCTCGCATTGAGTTGGAAAAAGCGTGCTTTGGAGACGTGCCCAGATTATGACCTGTCGAAAGAGAGCTTTGACATCAAGGCGCATGTTGTAACTCCCCTTTTTATTAATAATATGATGCATCTGGTATTTTCTTTCCATTCTTGTCTATGGTTATGATAAGAAGTCAAGCAGACCTTGATCAGTTAGATAGATTATTTTTTATATATGCATGTTGCACCTTTACGTTTGTTGTTGTCTTTGGTCACTTGTGCAGGTAATCGAACGCTGGTAGCAGCGAAGATCATGCTTAGAAGAGAAAAATACCGAAAGGCTTCGATGAGGAGCAACAACATAGCATCAGGCCGAGGTAGGTCATCTTCCTCGTTGTGTGTTTCATGTGTAATCTAGGAAAGTAGATATTTGTTTGTTATCTTTGTAGCTAGACTCAACCTAAGGCTAGAGGGATCATCTTTATCCACATAGAGGATTTACCTAGAAACAAATTGGCGACTCTACTGGGGATCAGCCTCTAGTCTCCATATTTTGAGATTTTTAATTTTCATCCACTTTCGTCGAATGTCTGTTTCTCCTTTTTTTTGGCTTATGTGATTAATTACAGTCATAAATCTCCTTTTGGAGTGATAAGCCTAGCCTTATTTGAACCAACCCTTTTGTTTTTAGTAATTTTCCTTGATCATCACTGCTAATTCTATGACAGAAGCGTTCATTGATGCTAGATGTTTTAAAATAGAAGCGCTTATCCCCTTCGAGCGCGAGGTGCAGCCTCACAAGTGTGTCACTTTCTGAGTAATTTTTTTTACGATTTCTCTTCATTTATTGCTACTGTGTCTTATCCTTATAGGCTCCCTTCTTTGCTCAGTTTACTCTTGTTCTCTTCTGTTTTGTGACTTGATTGTCTCAATTAGATCAAATTTGGTGTCTTTTCTTTCGAATCGTGCATCCTCATCATCCTAGGGCTTCTAGGTTCTTTGTGTCATTTGAATGGTTGCATGCTTAACTAAATATTAGACATGTTGTTGAGTTAGTTTTGTCATTTATTTCGAACCATTTGGTTTTGGTTTACTTTTGTTTGATTTCTCTGACTAGGGTTTTCAATCCATTCCATGTCCCTTTGGCTCTCTCTTCCATTGACAAGCATAGATTACATTACTTGCTTTCAACTAAAGAATCTTTCTTTGTGTGTCAATCAGTGTGAAAAGCGAAGAATGTTTGTTTTGAGCAAGTGATTCGAAATATCTCTTTAGTGCTTCGATTGTTTAAGTTTTGTAGCATTTGGAGATTTTCGTTTGGAAATGCTCAAAACCAGTGATTGCATTGTTCCATTTTGTGTCTTTTTGTATCTTGTTCATAAAAATAAAAATAATTTTGCATTCATTTAGTTTTCATCTAAAGGTTTGTATTTCATCGGAAAGTGCATTACATCAAATTGTATTGAGAATTCATTTTTAAGATTTATCACTGAAATTAGATTACATTGTTTAATGATAGAAGCTAAAAAGTGTGTAGAATGCATTCTCCTTCATTAAAAGAAAAAGGAAATTGTGCATAGATTACAATTGCATAGTTTTCAAGGAAATTTTTTTGCATAGATGTCATTGCATTATTTGCGTCTTTGAATGTTTTGAATTGAATTGGGATAGTGAAAGTGATATGGTTAGGAAAATATTGGTTTGTTGCATTATTGTTTTTTGAATCATTGTTTGAAACTCTTCCCTAAACTAAATAACATTCATTGAATTGAAAGAATCCTTTTCTAATGTTAGTTTCATTATAGGTATTCAAGTGACATCATTTTGAGCCTTAAAATTGAAACTTTAATCAAGATAAACTTAAAATGAACCTCAATTAACCTACGAAGCATTTGGGACTTAACACAAAACATTTAGAAGTCTAGGCTAGAGACGTGTTCCAGTGTCTATAAACGTGGCAGTTGTCGCTAACAACCTATGTTGCGTTCCGGGAGTGAAACCCCGTCCCACATACAAAAGTATATAGCACTTGTGGCACATATCATAAGTATATCGGGACGCTCTCACTGAACAATTACACATTAGATAGCGCCAACACAGACTTGTGCTCCCTGTACCGTCGAGTATATAACAGGAGACCCACTATGTTTATATCCTTTATCCACATGTAACCGAGTATGTTGCCTCGTAAACGTGATACATCGAACACAGTATTTGGGGAGATTTCCTGCCCATACTTATTGGCTCGCCAGGAGGTATTCTGCAATTCACAGATACTTGGTAAAACCTCTTGCCTAGATTACCCCTTTTTTATTTATTTTGTGTTTAATTCTAAAATTTACTATCCACAGGAACATTCTGCCTATGCGCAACTCCTTAGCCGATATTAGGTTGGGAATAATGGCAACAGTTCCTAAGTTTACCAATCAAGGAATCCCCTCATATGGGAATCCTAGTCCTTTTCCTTCTTTTGGAAATGTTGGTGCTCCATATATGGCAACATTGTCCCTCCCGAGATTAACCTTTGGTTTGTCGATTTGGTTATTTTCGACCCATGTGGTTTCGAACATCCAAGCTACTTCTCAACCAAGTTCTCCTCCACCTGAAAAATATCAACCCCATGTTAATCCTAAGGTTGACCCCTCGCCTTCTTCGCCTATTTATTCACCCCGTTCTTCCTCTTCGCCTAGTGAAAATCTGAATTATATTAACCAGGTGGCTGAGAAGAAGAAGAAGAAGAGGTCAAAGAAGAAGAAGGACAATAAGCAAGGGGAAACCCAGTGACCATCGCAGCCAATGCGGCTGATGTTGAAAAACCCTCCACTTTATCCCACAAAGTCAAATTCCCTTACAAGCTATGTAAGGGTGACCACCTTCTTAGAGACTGTCCTGGTATTCCCAAGGTATTAGAAGTGTGGTCCACTAGCCCAAATCAAACTTTTTCATCAATCTCTGGAGATCATGTTGGTGACACACCTCAACTAGTGATAATAAGGTTCATAGGAAAAAGGGTAAGGTCAAATTTCCCTATAGATTATGTGAATGGAATCATCCCATTCACCTTTGTCATTATATGTATGAAGCCTCCAAAGTGTTGGATACCCTTACGATTTCTGAGCCCTATCTTCCGATTGGTTACTATAATTTTTCCCCTAATCCTCCGCTAGTTGATCAAGTCATTGATAAAATTTCATATATGGTCAATTCAACTCTCTCCGAAAGTCAATCTCATGAGTCCATTCCCGACCAACCATTGGTTGAGAACATTGTCGACCTGATTCTACCTACGGTTAATCTGGCCTTTCCCGTAGAGAGCGAATCTCATACCACTAAAATTCTCTTTGTTTCTTCATATTCCCAGGGAAATCCTTCCATTCCCACGATACAAGAGGGTGATCCTCCCTCTCTTGTAACACAAGGGGATAGTCCTCCCATTCCCACGACACCCCCTCCAATTAGTTTGATCGCTTCTTTTGACTGGATTCGACTAACAGGATATCGTCTTCCTTATTATGTGCCCTTTGAGATCATGGTATAGGCCTATAATGTGGCCATACCTAGCACAATAATAGATGAAGGTGAATATTTTAGTATTATGTCCTCAACTACCTAGCAAACTTTCGGTTCCCCATGACTTGTGCATGTTACCCATAATATGTTGGCTTTTAACAGAGGAATCAATCAACCATTACAAATTCTTCCTAGGTTGCCTATCACCTTGGCAGGAAAGACTGTCTATATAGACATGATGGTTTTCCAAGGCCCCTTGGATTTTAACTTACCCTTTGGGTGTGACTATACTTATGTCATGGGAGCTCTTGTCTCTTATTTCTTTCGTGTGATGTGTTTTCCACATGAAGGAACCGTTGTGACCATTGATCAAATGTCTTTCATTGGTCCTAAAGTGGTGCCTAGTCTACCATCATCCCTAAATGGTCCTTACATGCCAGTGGTATCTTCCTCTCCCTAGGTCAATTATGTAGCAACATATTCCATGCCCACATCCATTGATGGTTTAGTCAGTGATATTTTGCATCATGTACTAGGGGCATTGGACCCTGCTTTCCAGAGTGTTGTTCTCCCCTCATACGAGAACCTCTTAGAAGCCATGACTTCTTAGGATTCATGATCAAGCATTCGAGAGTAGAGTTCTTTTCTTGTTTCAAGCTCCTTAAAAAATGAAGCAAGATCTTCGGAGTAGAGTTCCTTTCCTTGTGTCAAGCTCCTTAAAAAATGAATCAAGCTCATCAAAGCAGATTTCCTTTTCTTGTGTAAAGCTCTTTAAAACATGAAACAAGGTTTCTTGAGGATAAGTCTTTTACTATGTCAACCTCATTAAAAAATAAAATAGGCCTTTGTGAGCATAGTTATTTTACTGTGTCAAGATCATTAAAAAATGAAACAATTTCCCCTTCGATTTGAGTCTTTTATTAGATATCGTAAAATCCAAGTCAAGTCTTTCACTTGATCTCGTAAATGAACCTTCATTCCACCCACATGTCAGTAACCAACAGTCTACTCAGGTGAATGAACTGAAGCTTGGGGCATGTACCTCGAATTGAGTTAGCATATTGGGGGCATCCCAAACTTATTCCAAGCATAGTTTTCCTTGTTTCAATCTTGTGTAAAAATTAAACCATTCTCACTACATTTTATCAGCTTGTTTTTTTTTTTTTTTTTTCCAAATGAGCCTGGGTTTTCTCATTCCATTGGTACCATCTGCTTGGCCGATTATACGATCTCACTTGGTTATTTTACCCTTGCCTTGGGAACCACAACGATAAATGGTCTTTTGTATAATGACTTTTGTACATTAATGTACAGTCTGGTTTTGGTGTGATCTTTATGAGCAATTTTCCTACTTATCTTGTTTTTCTTGGATAACATATGCATTGTTCTAGATAGACATTGGTGAAATTTGTAAAACCATGGTCATCATCACATGATACATTAAACATGAAATATAGCATATATATATATATATATATATATATATATATATATATCGATAATGTTTGCAAAGTAGTTCAGTACATCATGGTCCAACAAAAAATACATATGTACTCATAAGTCTCAAAAACAAAAAACTGTAGAACTAAGACTAAAAAGACTAGTCATCATGATGCTCATGATAACAAGTCACTACTTTGATAACTTGAGTCAACAACCAATGAATGCCTCCTAAGAACCCCACAATGTGCCTCTGGTAATGACGAGGGATATCATGAACATGGGTGTACTCCAGAATCCGATTGGTTAATGCATCCAGATTCCGAGCTATCTCCTCCTCATTGCCAGCTCCTTCTTCATAATAAGTGGCCTTGAACTTCCTCATCACTCTTCTCACTATGGGGGACATCCCAACAGATCTTTGCGGTCCAGCATCTGCAACATATAATTTTAAAATTTAGAATACATATGCAAAAAATAAATATACAAAAGCCAAAAAACTTAAAAACAGGTTTTACCTCCATCATCCCAATTGTCACCTTCTGGAAGAGGAAGATCTAGGTCGCCTCTGAAATCGGTCCTAGAATATGGCCAATCTTCCACCACAATGATTCAATGCCTCAACCATACAAAGAAAGCTCGTTTGTATGACATATGTTGACCACCTCCTGAGCGAGGCATCAACTCACTCCATCGAATCATTTGAGGATCTCGTGGTGCTGGCATGGCCACTTCCGCGCATTGAAATTAGAACAATGGTACTCGTTCCAAGAATAATAATGCTAGCATCTAACCATACCCGAACTATTTAAGGTGGTTTTTCTTTCATTTAGTGAGTTGTTTCTTCATGTTGGCTAAAACTACTTCTGACCAGTTGAAGATGGTGGGTGCCATGCAATCTATGGCAATCTGAAGCTCAGACTTGGTAGCCTCATGTGGAACTTGTGCCCCATCATCACATGTTATGGTATGAATAACTACCTTTAAAGGCAGGTTATTGATTGTCCTTATGTCAACCTTGCTGCTTGAAGAATTTTTTTCTTTTGGGCAATGTCTCCCTATCAACATGTCCATGCTCGTACCTAGAATTCGACTTCCTGCTAAATGGGGTCGCTCCCCCCTTCGCGACAAGCCAATAATGAAATAGATATAAGATATCTCGATCTCTAGCTCTTGGTCACTGACTATGAATCTTTCTCGAACAATGTCCCTTATTATTACCATATATTGTAGCAAATCGGGCTGAGATCTTAAGCTTGGGGTTAGGAAGAACTTGAGGAGCCCACAATTCCTCAAGGTAGCCAAACAATCTGGATCTTCCATGGCCTCTCTATCCTCTTCCTCATGCTCTCTCTCTCTCCATTCAATAACCATTTTGATTGCTGATTTCTTCCCGCCGATACCGATTATTTAACCCATTGTTAAATATTCGAGCTTAAAAATCCATCTTCAATGGTGCTTTTGGGAATATTTCTTGTTCTTTCACTCTCTGCATTCAGCGCACCTGTTTTTAAAATAAGAGCACTGATCGGCACGAAGCCTTTGCAAAAAAACAAGGATTGGCATGAGCCCGAGGCTGGTACTCGCGCTGATCCTTGGTGAAAACAAGTATAAAAAGTATTCCCCAAAATTGAAATAAAACATTAAAATTGCTACAAAAAAGGTATGAAGTCGAAGAAAACAGAGATATCTCTTACCTGGCATAGATGATTCGACGGATGGCTTCCTGGATCAGTCGCAGTCAGCTCCTAAAGATCAAGGTAAAAACAAGGTGAAAACTCCTCCAATGGCTTGTGAATGTAATGGTAAAATATGTTTTTACTTTTTCATTTTTATAACCATTTAAGTTATTGTTAGGGTTTTTGTCAATATTTTAATTATTTTTC
Source organism: Pinus albicaulis (assembly GCA_034641835.2). Lineage (NCBI taxonomy): Eukaryota > Viridiplantae > Streptophyta > Pinopsida > Pinales > Pinaceae > Pinus > Pinus albicaulis. Next base: position 878,214,303 of record CM076579.1, read on the forward strand.
ATTCGAAACTGATAGTATGTTCACTTTTGTGCAGCAACAGGGTAAAATTTTGACAATGATGCGAGAACGAGTTTTAGTTTATAAATTTTTTAGACTCGGTAAAAACAAATGAAAAATTCACCTCCTTGGAGTAATCTTTAAGCTCTTTTCTGACTCTCGAAATATGAAAATATTGCCAAGTTTTTTTTCGTTTTGAACTCGTTAAAGTAAATTTCTTACTGATTATACGTTTACCCCTTTTTCGGGTTGGGATAAACTATTTACGAAAAATGAACACCTTATTCAATCATGACCAAGAGGTTCTCTTGAACTTTGTTTTCTACCTTTTCGGATTTGAGGGACTATCTATGAAAAGGGGCCCATGGAGTTTTCTTTTCAGCCTCTTTTCATACTCTCTAAACATGAAAAAGCGTCAAGTTACACCTTTTTTGGACTCGTTAAAATTTAATGACATTGGACTCGTCACCAAGACGATACCGATTTCCTCCTTCCTAGGGCTTGTAAAATGTACTAGGATGGATTTGTCCAAAGGAAAAATGTTAGGTCCCTATATTACTAGTTTAGCCACCTATTGTTATTAGTGTAGCCCCATTATTATTATTATTGTACCCCTGTAACCCCAATATTGTTATTATTGTGCCCTTACATTGTTATTGTTAGGTCGGCTAGGATTACATTGTGGCTCACTAGGATTACATTGTGGCCCCATGGACTCCTATATATAGAAAGGAGGTTTTGTCATTTGTATCATCCAATAATTGTTCATTCATGTAATGTATTTGAGGTTGCCCCCTTGAAGTGGCTTATTTCTAAGGCGTTGATGTCTCTTTTCTTCTATTTTTAGAGCTGGTTTCAAAACATTTGGTATCAGAGCTTTGGATTCTAGGGTTTCGCTGCTCCAAACAGGTCATCTTGTTATTTTCACTATAACTTTGTTTCTACAAAGGTTCAAAAGCTGAAATTTTAGAGTGCAAAGCTGAATTCTTGAGGAATATCATCCCAAAATTTCATAGGTCGGTTCATAATATTTTTGGAGATATGATCTGTGGAAGTTAGGGAGTTTTGCAGGCTCCTCAATTTAACCGAAACAGGTCTTCGCGGCATGTTCCGGCATTTGCTTCCGAATACACCTATGTTCATGTGTTCACATACATACAACATATACATGTACATTTGCAGACTCATCTCCTTTGCTCTGATACCAAATGACACTAGGGTACTGGGTTAAACAGATCCTAACATATAAAATTTTGAATGCTTCCTTCATGCATTAAACTCTCAATTCAATTCTTCATTAAATAATCAATTTGCAGCAGCTTGAAATATACATAATGGAAAGAGAGCTATACAAACAAAAATGCTGATATGTAATAAATATAATAAAATTTAAAAACTCCAACATCTGGCTGAATATTTAAATAATTGGCCTTTCGGCTCTCGGCCCTTTATCAAAAGCTCTCAATTCATTCCTTACTTCTCCTCACTTCCTCTCTTCTCTCAGTTGTTTTTCATCCTCACAAAACCCTCCTATTTATACATAAATAATGAATTTATTTCACTCCATAAATTCCTCCACATAAGTCTCAACTTAAAATCTAATTTAGATTTATCTTTTTTTGGACCCAACTAAGTCTCGTTTATGGAATTCCTCATCCCTAGATTATCTACCTATTTCAACTCCACTCATATCCTTAATTATTTAAGGAATATTTACAATAATCCTCACATTTATAGTTTCTCTCCTAATTTATTAAAAATGAGCAAATTAATTAATAAAATAATTAAAATATCTCACCCCCTTAATTACACAATTGGATATGAAAATTTAGCTTTAGTTTTGATGCTCCTGCATCAAAGAAATACAACAAAAAATGGAACAAGAACAAGTATATGAGAAACTCCTAAATTAGGAAAATACAATCTTCACTAACCATAAAAAAAAAATAATAAGAGAAGAGGAAGTAGAATGGTGACTAAAAGCATGGATTTTATGGCTAGCAGCTAGTGATGAGAACACTTTGTATTTTCACAAAAAAACTAAATTCAAATTCCATTGCTTAGCTTAAGAGACGAAATATTGGTAGTTAATGCTTGTTTTCTTATATTCTATCCATATATATGTATTCACCCAATATTTCATCTCTTTAATTCTGGAATTTTTTGTGCTTCCATCCATTATTCATTTAAATTATCCTAGAGATTTTTCAAATTTTTAAGAACTTTGTATTTTCTGCGATTCTTTAGAGATTGATTTCTCGATTATTTTGTAATGCTTTAGATATTGATTAACCGATTATTTTGTCAATGTAGATTCAAATGTTTGAATATTTCGGGTTGAATACCCAAACTCTAGAGGATATTCAATGGTAATTTTTGGACTTCCATGTAAGTTGTTTATATGGTAGGGTTTTTTGATGGAAAATTTTGGGTGGTACATTTTTTGGTTTGCAGAAATCGACAAATCTAAAAATTTGTTGTTAGGAATACAATATAATTGTGATATTTAGATCGAAAGAAGCACAATAAAAAGATCAGGTTTGCTACTAAAAATTGGGTCCTTTAATATTTCAAGGATTGTTGTTGCCACAACTGTTACACAACAATCAACGATAATTGTGTCATACTACCTACAACAAGTTGCAAATAAAAGTTTATTTAATCATTAAAATATCGGTAATAATCCTCTTTTTTTACATATGAGGTCTCTCATTTGAGGAAGGATCAACGATATTGTAAGTTAATAATTTATGAACAATTCTTTTATATATTGTTAAAATTGTTCTATTCCTCAAGTCCTTATTCCACTTCAATATATAATGCTTGAATATCATCTTAATTCATTTTAACCCTTTTAAGCACCCATTTAGGCTATATCTTAGTAAACTTCTTGGGCTTCGTTAAGGGTGCAAAACCTTGATCTTGGTCCATGGTCACTTAGGATGCCTTAATTTGGGTCCATAGCTTTACACCCATTTGGGATTCATTATTTATGGAGATAACTTGAATCAAACCCCTAAACTTTCGTGATGTTTTAGTGCTAACCATAATACAAATCTCCTTAGGATACCACATCTAAAAATCAACAAATATCATAATAGAGGGTCTTTTTGGGCCTCAAAACTTATAGCACCATTATACCAAACTTGCTACATGCATTTAAAAGGTGTTGTATGATGGTTTTGTATGAGTTAGGTCCTAAGTGACTAACCCAATATTTTTTATGCATTGTGGTTGCTCCTTTGTTTATTTATACCATGGTATTTCTCTTTGTAAAGTCTCTTAAAATATTTGATCTTTTTATCTTTGAAAACCCTTATTTACAAGAACACACTCAAGGGAGTTTTCAATCTCCTTCCACCTCTCTCAAGCCCCTAGGGTTGTTTGCACCTATTATCTCTTATACCTCTACACAGACTCCTTTTGCTAGTTTGGTTCTAATCTTATAGGTTTTCTTGATTTGTCCTAGGGCATCTTCATTAGCATAGTTCTACTCATACCTTGGATCTGTCAATCCTAAAAATTAAAGGGAAGTTCCATCATAGGTAGCACAAGGGCTATATATATATATATATATACTTTTTTTTTTTTTGGTCAAAGTGGAGAGTTATGCTAGTTCTCCCAGAGTGATCCATACGAGATATATATATATACGAGATTAGGGCAAGCCTTCTCTTTTGGAAATTTGGAGTTGAGTGTGCAATCCATTCTAGGACATGGATCACTCTGGGAGAACTAGCATAACTCTCCACTTTGACCAAAAAAACATCATTCTCTACAACAATGAATAGTGTGGGAGTTCTCTTTCTTCGTCTAATTTGTTTTTACATTAACATTTCTAACTCATTAACGTAATTATCAATCAATTAACCCTTATCACCCTTATCATTTGACTCTATTTTAATCTATTTTAATTTGTTAGTTAAACCTAATATAAAACTTCATTAAATTACCTTAATCCTCTAAATCTTTAAATTAACATTAATAAGATCCTTAGGTCATAATTAAGGTATTGGTATTCCCTCTTATTTTCATCCCATTTTCTTGCCGCAAAGTTTCTTAATTTCACCCTATAACTCAGGGTAAATCCATTATCTTCGTTCTCCCTTTTAATAGTATGTAGTTTTGGTTCCTTTTCTAGCCGTGCCTTCACGTTGCTTATAATAGCATCAATCTAATCTAATTATTTATTATACATGCAATGATGAATACTTTTATTATATATGAATGTTTATCAATAATAACTTTTGGTATCCTTATAGTACTCTTTAACCCATATTTTGACGATTAATTAATAAGAATCATGCCCGAAATAATTTACAGCATAGTAACGTGTAGGGTTGTCTGCCCAAACTATAAATTTTATAAATTTGTTTGGTGTTATGGTATTTTTTTTTGGAATTTGGTAAAATAATGTTTGAATGGTTTGTTATAGTGGAAATGGATTCAATATTATCAAAATCTTTTAAGCATCTAAAATTCTGAAGTTTTATTGGATTTTATCATTTTTCATTACTTTTCAAACTAATTTGTGGATTTTTTCAATTACGGTGTAACATATAAGTATTATGATAAATAATTCTTTTGCAATGCCATTTCATATATTTTATACAAGTAACTAAATTGTTATTTGCAATGTTTTTTTTTAAACATTAATTTAAATTTTCATTTTAATTACTAAAACTTTAGTTTAAAAATATTTGAATGTAAGGAAGTTGGTTATAAACTATGATTAATAATTTATTTTAGTTTTTGTTTCTTAAAATTATATTTGTAAGGATTCTGGACACCACATATCTCCACAATGGTATGATATTGTCCACTTTGGGCCTAAGCCCTCATGGCTTTTCTTATGGGCTTTACCCCAAAAGGCCTCATACCAATGGAGATATTTGTCCATCCTTATATACCCATGATCCTCCCCACTTCTAGTCAATGTGGGACTTTGGTCGTATACCCAACAATCCTCCCTCGAACAAAGGACCATCGAGCCTCCCTGAAATGATTCCTCATCGTCCACTCTACCAACCGGGGATTCTCACGCTCAGTCATTGGAAGCATGCCCATGTGGGCACCACCTGCCTCGAGAGCTTGCTCTATCCCAGGTCAACTCCTCTTCACCGTGTTGGGACCAGGACACGTCCATGAAGAATCCGGAGCATACCACCTGTCTAACCGAGCTCATCCATGGATCCCATCGTGATATTACCAGGGGCCACCACCTTCGTTCCGCATTCGAGGATTCATCCACTTCGCTAACTTCGGGGCATGGCTCTGATACCACTTGTAAGGATTCTGGACACCACATATCTCCACAATGGTATGATATTGTCCACTTTGGACCTAAGCCCTCATGGCTTTTCTTATGGGCTTTACCCCAAAAGGCCTCATACCAATGGAGATATTTGTCCATCCTTATATACCCATGATCCTCCCCACTTCTAGTCAATGTGGGACTTTGGTCGTATACCCAACAATATTTTGAAATGTATTATTGATGATGTTGATTATTAATGCTTATTAAAACTAATTTTGATTTTTCCAATTTCAGAAAAAATAATAAAAAATAATATATATTTTTTTAATTTTATTTTATATTTAAAAATATTTGAGATAAGTTTTCTTATATTTCCATAATTTTGATAATTTTAAAGTTGAAGAAACTTAATATTGTCACAAATATTTTGAAATTTAAATTTAATATATACATTTTAAGAAAGAGTGTTCTTCATGGTCCACTTTCTTAGTATTATAAAGATGTCTATAAACTATAAACTATTGTTATATTCCTTTAAAACAATTCTTTCCAAAGTATCTTGTAATATTCTAAAGCATTATTATTGTGTATCTTTATATCTTTTGATCTTAGATTTACTATCACGAGTTTGCTTAAATTTATGAAAATAATTGAATTACAAAAGTGAAAGAACAAGTAAATGAACACACCATCAACACAAATAAACACAAGATTTGTCTTAAGGAACTAGACAATGGTGAAAACCTAGCTAGAAAGTGAGGCACATGCTATGCTCTCTTTTATTCAATTATGAAAATGTAAAATACAAAGCAAGGGGCACTCATTATGGAGATATGTTTATGTTGTGGCATGAATGACTAGTACAAAATATTCTCCTTCCTCTGTTTTGCTCTCAAATTTCATTCATGGATGCTAAACTATGGTACAAGTATAATGCTAAAACACTAAAACCCCCTCTCCTCACGATGACCTAGTATTTAACACTAAAACCCCCTCTCCTCACGATGACCTAGTATGATTCATTTCACTAGTTTCGATCCCACTTCTTCACACTTGTGAGCATCACCCGATGCAATGAGTGCTAAGTGGAATATTCAAAAACCATGAGAAACTAGTCAGTTACGACTACTTCTCATGGAAATGGTCATAGATGAATGCCTTATTAACGAAGTTGAAACCCAAAAATGATATCTAATATAATGCACTGCGAAAACCCCTCAATACTTAAATACAAAGAGTGAAGGGAGCTCTACTTGAATGGTTCATGAGGTACGATACTTGCTAAGGGTTTTCAAATGGGGTAGCAACCTAAGTGGGCTTGATTGTGGGGAAAACCCCATAGTCAAGGCGCGCTTGAGCCAGAGGCGATTTGGGATGGGTGACCTCTCGGGAAGTCATGGTTATCAGGTGCAAGCCCTGAAAGTGATGATTGACGCTATGTGATTCATTTCACTAGTTTCAATCCCACTTCTTCACCCCTGTGAGCATCACCCGATGCAATGAGTGCTAAGTGAACTATTCAAAAATCATGAGAAATTAGTCAATTACTACTACTTCTCATGGAAATGGTCATAGATGAATGCCTTATTAAATTGAATCCCAAAAATGATATCTAATATAACTATTATTTAACAAATATATTTAAATACAATATCTATTTCTAAGTGTCAATTTTATAGTATTATTTTGTAAACATCTTCGTATATTAAAGGAAAAAAATTTGGAATAAAGAAGTTTGCTTAATATAATAATTTGATATTTTTATTAAAAATTATTGTTATAATATTAATTTTATATTCGATTATAAATTAGTAATAGCTAATATTTTAATTTTCTTACTAGTAGTTTTAGGTTTCTTTAATCATTATATGCTTTAGAGATTTTGTCCGGAATTTGTTGAGAATTTTGTGATAAAATCTTAATTTTTGTTATTTAAAATGTTGTAATCTAACTAGACTTTTTTTTTTCCCTGAAAATCATGGAAATTCCGGTAAGATTTTAAAAAAATCCAGTAGGGATTTTTGTAAATCCAAATTATAGCTATCAAACTTCAATATTTTGGGTGCCCTAGAGGTTTTGATGGTGCTGAACCTATTTCCACCAAAAACATGATTCAAACACTGCTACTGCAAGATTTCTTAAAAAAAATTGCCCAGATTCCAGCCAATGTTAACCATCCCAACAATTCCGTAGACAACTCTTTTAAAATAGGTTTTTGATTATATATATGGATTTAACACTATGAAAAATCTCTAGAGTTCTCCAAATGTGAAGAGATCACAACTCAAACTTGTAATTCCAACATATCCTTACCAAATCCTAAACAAAATAGACCAGAAAATATCCTGAAAATCTTTAAAAACATATAACAAATAAATTATCATATAATTAAAAACCAAGCCATTCATACATAAAATAATTGATAAATAAAGATAATTGGTAAATAATGCGAAAGAGAGAAGGGAAGAGTAAATGAATGAATGATCCCGATTTACGCCGAAAGACAAAGTAGGAGCCATGATTACAGAAATCTAAATAAATGGAAAAAGTATCGGCAGAAGGTTCTGTAGATTGAAAGGCAAAGGTAGTGCAAGAGTCACGAGCAACTTTATTTAATTAAAAAAGGTATGCGTATCTCACCTCTAGCAGCAATGAGGGAACCCCAAACATAGTGGGAAGAGGGAGATATAATAAGATGAAATCACGTCAGTCCATATTTAAATATATATACATTACATATATACCACCGTGTGGACAGGTGTTAGCGGAATCAAGGGAAGCCATATGCCATGATGGGAATGCGATACCATACCATGGCATCCCTATGATGAGGGGAAGGGGAAGGGGAAGGGGAAGGGGAAGGTATAAAAAAAAGGCACATGGGGGAGTGGAGTGCTTTGTGAAGGCGATGGAGAGGTGGGGCTGAGTAAGCATTTAAATAGGGGGACTACGGCCCATGTAATAATTATCGACCATCGACTTATACAAGACTTCATAACTCATATTTCTCTCGTGGTCAACAGCGTTTATTCATAGGAGGCAGCAGTCGTCACATCCACTCTTCCTTTCACCTGCACCTTCCTCGCAATTGTGAGGAAATTGTCTGAGAGTGTTCCCCCTTTATTTATAATACGACTGCTGCCATTTTGGGATTAAAGGCAAAGGCATTACAGATAAGTGGGAGGGAGGGTTTTCAATTGTAAGCAAGCTTTACAGATATGGATAACTGGGAGGGCAATGGTGACAGTCAATGTGGTGATAGAGGCTTGGATCCCTTCAATTCCTTGCTCTGGTATAATCCCTGGGCTGCTAATGCTTTGAGTGCATTGAACCAGCAGTTGAATGTCTCAGTAGAGGGTCAGGGTCAGGGTCAGAAGGAATCATGGACCCAATTTGTTGTGGAAGATAAGGCAGAGATGAAATCAGATTGGATGGCCAATAGTCCAGTGGCACAATCTGTCCGGAGTCAAGAGGATCAGCACTCTGAGATCTGTAATGTAGAAGAACATGTATCAGAGATTTCGGATAACAAGACATCTGCTGAAGGAGACATTGCGTAAGTAAATGTTTTTTTAGCATGTAGATTTTCATAATTAAGAATATGATATATGAAAATTTCTGGAGCGTGCGATTTCTGTGTGGTTTAGTTGAGGCTTTAGAAGATTTGGGTGAACACTTAACCCATCTCACAGTGACCTGAAACACTTCACTTATCCTTAAATTTTTAATGATTTTATATAGTATTTATAATTTTTCCTTAAATTTGATATATAGATATAGCTGATTTTGTTATATATTAATTGAGCAGGGATAGCAAGATCATAAAAAAGAGGAAGATAAAGACCGAAAAAGGGCCTAGATATGCCTTCAAAACTAGATCAGAGACTGATGTTTTGGAGGATGGCTACAAATGGCGCAAGTATGGGAGAAAGATCGTTAAAAGTAGTCCTCATCCCAGGTATGGGATCTTCCTACTTTCTGGCAACAAGTTATACCAAAGCATGGGATTGGGGATTTTGGGTTTTCCCCAGAGGAGGATATTGATATTGGTTGCTGTAGGGTAGTCAGTCAGTCCCTCCCTAATTTGGAAATAAAAAAATTGGGTTAATGTTTATGAATTTGTGCAGAAGCTATTATAGATGCTCGGAAAGCAATTGCAGCGTGAAGAAGAGGGTGGAACGTGACCCAACTGATCAGGGACTGCTGATAACTACATATGAGGGCACACACAACCATGAAAGCCCCTCTGTAATCTACTACATTGGAAACCCAATAATTTTACCGCAGCAAGGTTCCAAGCCTGCCATAGTCCTTGTCAACGCCAGCTTATGTCCTGAGCCAGTCATCAAGTATACATCCCACCAAGCTTTGTAAATACTGCCATGCCATTCAATCAGCTACAAGCCACCTCTGTTATCTTGGCTTCTTGCAATCCACAACTCAAATGAATGGTCCACTGAACTATGTTGTGCAAAGCGTGAGGTTCATCATTATGGAAACTCATTTTCTTTAGGCTCTATACGTTTACACAAATTTTCTGTGAAAAGGGCACTTATGCTTTCTTCATAATATATATTTACTTGTTTGTTCATCTCTATAACAACTCTTGCTCTTCTTCCCTTCATGCTTCACCTGTTATGCAGTTTATCACCTCATGCCCATTTTCAATGAATTTTTTTAAACCCAATATTTTATCACGTTAGTTACAGAAGATCTAATTTCTATTAGTTTATTCCATAAGTTACAGAAATTTCTTTTATTATAGCTTTTTCTTGGCTCATCTAATATATGATATGATCTCATATATATATTCTTAAAAATTCTTTTGTAGGTTTATGATATAAATTTTCTGGTTACATAAAATATTATTTTGATAATTTCTAATTATATAATATTATTTATTATGTTATTGTTTAGTTAATTTTTTTATGAGATGATTTACTTGTGAGCATTGATATGGTTTTCTGTAAAAGAAATATTTCATATATCACATTATTTTTTGAGAAATCCAGTGTTTTTGGAGATGGTTTGATTTTTTCATTTAATATTTAAGCTTAAAGAACTATTTTTCATGTTTCCATCTCAATGTAAGTTTATTTGATAATTCCATACTAAAAAATATGATTTCTTTCATATTGAGACTTCCTTATGCTTATTAAAGTGCACATGTCTTTACAGGTTATCAATGGCCATTTTTCTTTTAATAGTGACCCACACTATAAATTTTTTATTGCCTTTCCATTTATTTTGTTATTTTATACATTGCTTTAAAATTTAGAATATGAAAACCAGAACTTCCTACAAAATAAAATTCACTTGAGTAAGATTGTCCAGATATATAAATTTTAAAGTCTAACCCTTTATTCTTTTTTTGGTTAATCTTCAGCAAAGATTTCTTCCAATTAATCTCCCTTTCAATGTTGGAAACCATTAAGAGAACCTTCATATATTTGCTTGAAAGTAAAGACATCATAAAATGTAGTATCTTATTGATATGTATGTAAACTAAAAGTGGTGAGTTAAAAAATAAAAATAAATAATTTATTGTCATTTCTCTTTTTCTTGGAGGAAAGTGTTAAGTGGTTTTTGCAAGTATTAATTTTCTAAAAATGTTCTTCTAACAAAAGCATTGTTATTTGTGCATATTTCTTCTATCTCTTATGTAGGTTTGATGCATTTTATGTCAATTTATTTTCAGAAATAATTTATTGTTCTACCTTGTCCTTCCAATATAATGAATATATATTATGATTTAGGGTCATCTTGTCCATATTAGGATGTCATTTTGAAGAATTGAAAATAAATCTAATTATATAACATGCTAGATCCATTGTATCTATGATTTGTCAAACCGAAAAGATTTTTGGAATCTTCTTATGGAAGTCTAGTCCAACTTATCATAGGCCACATAGATATATAATATTACTATTGTAAGACACTTTTGATACATTTAAGGCTAATGAACTTGTATACCTATTTATGTTGTCTAATTTAGATATTTTGCATGTAAAAAAATTCTATATTGTGTAGAATTTACTATTTTCTATTTACTAATAACATATAGTACTTAGCATTTGCATCTATAGTTTAATCAAAGAAATTAAGTTTTCAACACTTTAATTAAAACATTGTAATCAATGTAATCAATTAAGTAGGAAAATAATTGCAAAATAGTTTGATTTAGCAGATTAGGTTAACAATCCAACACCTTAGAACATTGGTAGACTTACCAAACTTGATCTTAACTTCCCAACGAGTGATTAAAAGCCTCTATCGCTCGCTAGCTCTAGGAAACCTTAGAGCTTCATAGCCCTAGGTGACCAAAGCTCCAAGAACAACACCCAACCCACCACCTGTATTTGAATTATCAATAATCAATGGCTTTCTCCTTTGCATGATAGATCTCATTTCACACTTCTTCATTTTCATAGTTCTCCATGCTTCCCATAGTTATGCTTCCTTTCTAAAACAATTCCCCACATTATACAACACCCTTTTCCAAATTCCTGTATCCCTCTTCTACCACCACTTTCCTAGCCTCCCTAGGAAGGGTCCTAGAAAGATCAAACAATCACAAAGCACTCTTCCTCGCGTACCCACATTAATCAACTGAACATTCTATCAAACCAATTAATTAAAATTAAATTTAGGTAGGTCATGAATCCAAGTCTCACTAAATGGAAATCAAATTCAAATGAAACCATATTTCTCGTTTTCAAGCTCCCGTGGTTATAAATTGATGAAGAGGTTTCTGGATTTTCCATAGTGTCAGAGAACATTTGTCGACGTTTCGAATCCCAAGGGGGATCCATCTTTAGGACAGTAATGAATGAAGGAACGAAAGAAGGAATTTCTCCTTTTATTAAAATATAAGAAGTCCTAAAATGAAATATGATAATGGAAATGAAGTACAATTATATCATACACTTTTACTTCCACTATAACAATCGTACACCAACTATTAATAATTATAAATATTATTTTCATTGAAGAAAAAAACTTTATATTTCATGAAATAGAAGTATACATATTACTCTTCTTGTAGGGGTCACAAACTAAAACAATGGGATTGACCTTATGAGAGCCAAAAAGACAAACTACTTTGGATTTACATCTTTCTTTTCTTAAGCAAAAATCTAATGGATGCTTTCCAAAAAAGGGATTAAAAAAAATATCTCCAAAATTTGTTGTTACTTCCCATTTTGATCTTCTTTATAAAACCAAGAGACTCTAGAAAGTAAATATGACATGATGAGAGAAGTCTATACAACGTATATGAGGAGAAGGACATATCCTAGACTAAATAGTCCTCGAAGTATTCATGGGTTATAAAATCCCCATATTGAACAGAGAAGCTTCTTGGAAGTCTCATTAGCAAGATCATTTAACTCTTTATACATATGAGCAATAGAAAACCAATCTATTCTCTAGTGAAATTCTTGATATGACTTAGAATAGGCTACAAACTAACATTTTAGATTTGTGCCTTGTTATTTGCCTAGTCTATCACTAGATTTGGGTCACCCAAACTCTGCAACTTTGAAAGACTAATTTTTAGAGTGAAAAGAGAAGAGTCCTCAGAGCCACAAACTTAACTTTCATATTTGAAAAATGACCTAAATTATATATAATTAGGAAATAATGGAACTGAGATAGGTGGAGAACTACCCAACCCCACATCGTAGAGGGTTCCCTTGATTAAACCCATCAAAAAATCCCCACGAGCCGCCTAATCTAACTGTGGCATGACTGAGATTTGAAATTTTGTGTACTTCGGATCAATCTTATATTCCTTAGTAAGCTTTGCTTCTTTCTTTGGTATGAGATCAACAAGGACTAATTTTTCTTGGAAAATCATCATATTCTTGACCCACCAAATAAAATAGACCAAAAATAAAGGAAGATAACCATAACATGAGGCATCACATATGCATGAATCACATACGCCTCCAAACTTAGACCTTCCCACACAATGGAGAAACCAAATTTCAACTTCAAACCTACCCACACTTGCAAAGTGAAGGCACATGAAATGAATAAATAATGAAGAAACTTAAACTCCCCTTTACATATAAGACACTGATGAGGTCCAAACTGGTCTCTTTTAATCATATTTTCTGATGATAATAGCATGTTACAAAAATCCAACCAAAGGATGAAATTATGGTTTTTTCCTTTATTGTGGCATATATTTTCCACATGCATTCTCATCACCACCTATATTCTTCTAATAATAATAAGTATTATAATAACTAATATATAATAATTATACTAGTATAAAAGCACAGTGTGGGTATATGTAGCTAGTACATACATAGTTTGTGTGTATACTAATGATAATTGTCATCACATGTAAAGCATTGTTCCTATGTGTGCTCATCCAACCATGCAATACAATAATTCTTAAATACAACATCCAACAATTGTATTGAGTCACAATCATGGAGGCTTCACCTTGTTAACTAATATCTTATTATGTTCATCCATTAATGAGTTTTTTAAAATTTTGAAAATTATAGTCGACATATTGTAGGTATGGAAATGAGTGGAAATGTGAGGTATGGGGGGTTTTATAGGTGTTTGGGGGTATAAAATGTGGTATTAATAAAAATAGAGTTTTTTAAATTAAAAATTTGTATTGGGAGTGGGGTTCAACAAAAGGATTTTTGGATGTATTTATGAATATCTAAAAAAAATAGAGGTATCATTATATATCCTATGGCACATGTGCTATGTCATAGGGTCATTGAGTGGAGACGTCGTGATAATAATATTCCATATGAACTAAAAATTACACAAAACTCATCATAAATGAATTAAGTAATCATTTGACACACAAAAAGTATTAAGGAATTAAGTTTTCATTTCTAATTCCCAACAATATTATGAATTGTTTCAAATCGCATTCCTCCCTAACATAATTTCATCTTCAACATCCTATCATTTCCTCTGTTGGATATGGTGGAGCATTAACTACATTAACCTAACCCCATATAGAAATTGTATGCAAAAGTGTCAACTATATTGATCAAGCTTCTCTGGTAGGTAATGTTACTTCCATTATATGTTTAGATAAGTTTGGCTTTACACATCCCTCCCACAACTCCAGATTTCAAAAGATAACTGGTGGATAATACCTCCACCCCTCCTAATATAATTAGGGTTAACACCCCATGGTTGACCCTACCATTCCACTATTGTAGTTCTTAGAGCTTTGTCATTAAACAACTATTTTGGGAAACTGTGTTTCCTGTGAAATATGCATTTTCTCAAATATCATAACATTTTATTAAACCAATAATTATATAATAAAATAATATCTTCTAGAATACCATTTACCTTTTGATGTTTATGTCATCTACGTCACTTAAATGTCAAACTGATATATCTATTATTTATCCAATTCAACCCATAGGTCAATTTACCAAAACACAAAATCTTGCATAACTATATAACCATTTATATAAAATTACAAATAACCATATAAACTAGCTAGTTTTTTTTTATCATGTGCATGGTACCTATTGGTTCATTTCAGTGTATAATTTAAATTGGTATCTACATACTAACATATTTTATTTAAAACTTGTCTGCTAGTAAATCACACAACATCCATTATTAATTACATAAATATAAGTATTCATAACATTCACATATAGGTAGGTCCACATGTCCATATAATACAGTCCCATTGTTCTAACAAAGTTTCATAGACAATAAGAAAAGAAATAAAAAATAGGCCATGTTACAATTCAATTTCCTAAGTAGAAAATGGGGAGTTACATACACCCAATTTTACAAAAATATTTTCCAAAAGTTATGGTTAAAAAATATCAAATGATCTCATTGCATAGTCTTTGTTTCCTCTTATGTGGCAAATCCTAGTCCATACTTGCCTTTTTGGACCTTACCTTGGCCCACTAAGTGTTTCCTAAGGTATCAAACCCTATGAATCAATATGCATAAAAATTTGATCAAAATGTTACCCATGTCTGAAACCTACAATTCCTTCTAGTTAAGCTTATGAACATCACCAACAACATAACGTCATAATATTATATACATGAAAATTTTCATGAGTTTTATGCAAGTGGGATAGAAATATAAGATAATAAATATTTGGTCCAATTCTTTCCTGAAATTTAAATGATCTTACAAATTGAGCTTACAACTATGTCCCCTTTGTAAACTAAATGGTAACTCTTACTAGGCCTTAGAAGAATAAAAATGTATCTCCTACTTTATAACTCTAGTCAAGCTTATGCACATTTTCGTAACTCTTCAACCTATCTTATGCTTCCTTTAACCATTATATAATATAAATTTCCTATTCATTCTCTTAAGTCAATTCTAAAACTACCATATTTCAATCTTCTAACATTTTTCCAACTGAATGGTGTCCTACATGTCCTTCCATACAAAGCTTGATAAAGAGGCCTCTTGATTGAGCTATGGTAATTTGTAAACAAACTCCAACAAAGGTAGGTACTTCTTCCAATGGGTTTTGTTGTTCATAAAATATATTAATAAGTATGTCTTCCATAAGTTGATTCACTCTTTTTATTTTCCCATTCTAGGTTGTGCTCAAGTTCAACTAGATACCCGATGTTGATTACAAACTTGTCACCAACTTGGGTGTAAACCGAGAGTCTCTAATTGGGATGATCTCTATAGGAAGTCCATGTAATGAGTAATTTCACTTATAAATTCTCACACCACGTCTTTGAAATCTTAAGTGTCTAACCGAAATGAAATAAGTTCATTTTGTCAATTTATCAACTATAGCTAAAATGACATTATTCCTTTGCAACATGAGAGGTAATCCCATGATAAATACATGGAAATGGAATCCCATTTGGACATACAAGTGTCATGAAGTTGTCAAAGTCCTACTAGGTGGTGATGATTATCCTTTTTCCACTGATAGTCCAAACATTTAGTGACAAAATATAATACATTGTGCTTCATTCCAACTTAAAGAAATTGTTATTCATTTTTGCATATGACCTCTTCACATCAAATATGCACTGGTAAAGTGCTCTATGGGATTTTTCAATGATATTACTTTGTACATATACTCCATTAGATAGTGAATCCTCCCCTGAAATAATAACAATCCATTTTCTTCAAGGACATACACCTTGAACTAAGGATTTAACTACCTCCCAAAATTTGACCCAACAATCATTCCCTTAAATTGACCCTTAGGGGTAGTATGGAGAAGATATATGGTCTACATAGGGAATCAACCTCCAGATTCTCCTTTCCTTCGATTTATAAAATTACGAAATTGTACTCATTCATAAATTTACTCCACTACCTCTACCTAGCATTCAAATCCCATTTTGTCAAGAGATGTTTCAAGTTTTCATGATT
Source organism: Pinus albicaulis (assembly GCA_034641835.2). Classification (NCBI taxonomy): domain Eukaryota; kingdom Viridiplantae; phylum Streptophyta; class Pinopsida; order Pinales; family Pinaceae; genus Pinus; species Pinus albicaulis. The sequence goes on from CM076579.1 coordinate 878,230,933, forward strand.
AGTTTTGTGCGCAAAGTTTCACTTGATAATATAATGCCTCTAATGCTTTAGATTTAGCATCATGATTGTTAACTCTAAATAATGTATAATTGCTCATGATTCTTCAACCTCTAAGATGCATATGCTATAAATCCCTAATCTTGCATTAATACATCACCCAACTCTTGCGTCAAGGCATGTATGTACATTATGAAATACTTTTCAAATGAGGCATGCAAAATATCACTACATTAGTCAGTAGTCTGTTACGCTTAATGAATGTGACGTTGCATTCTTTAGTCCACTCATGCTTGATTCCCTTGCACTGCAAGGGAGTAATGGGTTTTGAAATATTTAAGAACCTTTCCACAAACCTTTGATGGTATCTAGATAGCCCCATGATGCTTCACACTTCATGAGTATGTTTTGGCAAAGAAAAATATATTATGGTATTCTCCTTTTCTAGGCCCATTGAAATTCCTTTCCCTAAAAAAATATGACCTAGATAATGAATCTCTTTCTAAAACAACAAACATTTAAACAACTTGCCATGAAAATTTTGTTCTCTTTAGAATGATGAAATTAATCACAAACACTCCACAATGTTCCCTTTCATTTCTAGAATAGATGAGAATATTATTTAAAAATACAAGCACAAAGTGATCTAAGTACTTTTAGAGTACATTATTCAATAGGTTCATGTATGCAATTGGTGCATTAGTCAAACTAAATGGTACCACTATGGACTTGCAATTCCTAAACCAATTGTGGAAGGTGGTCTTTGGAATGTCACTTTTTTTAATCCTTAACTGGTGATAACCCAATCATAAATCATTTTTTGAGAAAAATACTACTCTTTTCATATGATCAAAGAGATCATCTACTCTAGGTATCAAGTACATATTCTTCCTTGCGGCTATATTTAAATCCTTTTAATACATGGACATTTGCATGGAGCCATCCTTCTTGAAAATAACACTAGTTCACCCCATGGTGAAACATTGGGCCTAATAATCCATAAGTCTAGTAGTTCCTTCAAAATTTTCACCTCATAAATTCACGAGTTTCCATCTTATAATGTGTCTTGGAAATTGAATTTGTACTAGGTTTTCACTTGATAGTGAAATTAAGTTCCCTATTAGGAGGTAACCTTGGAAACTCTTTGGGAAAAAAATTCTTGAATTTTGATAAAACTAGGCATTGATCTAAAGAGGGTCACTTTCCATCACTTACCACATATATAACTGACATCATTGCTTTATGATACATTTAATTTATTTATTAAGATAAAATGTAGATACACCTTCCTCTTAATAGCATGGATCTCAGTTAACTGCCATCATCATTTACAATGCATTCATTTCTTCAAGTGATCTATGAAAGCTCAATGCATTTCTAGTTGGTCCATACTAATAATTAGATCATATGTCCCTAGGGTATTGACGTGCAATTTTAACATAGTTGCACAAAACAGTAGGTATATAATACATTTCTCAACATTAGGTCCAAATTTTTAATTTACTCTAGAAGCCATCTCAACTTGTTTAAAATAGTCATGCTCATACACCACCAACCCACATATTTCTAATGCAAAAGGTGAAATGAAATTATTCGTTGCATATAGATTGAACACGATTTTATTTTTTTCATTGTTTATTTTACCTAATGTATCCACCATAGTGCATTGATGTTTGTCCTAATGGTTGTCAACCACTGCATATATTTGTTGGTTATTTCCCACCTTCACCATCAAGGCCTTCTATTATTTTTGCATAGTACTAGATTATGACTATAAGAAATGGTGTTGGAAATGAGGCCCCCTACACCCCTAACATGTAATGTGGGGTGATATATGCATATTATTCTACAGAGACCTTTGAGATGAGTTTCTTTCCATGGATACTTATACTGACAGTTCCCTATGAATGCCTTATACTCTAATGAGTTCTTGATGGTGACTAAGATTATGCACTTGTTTCCATTGAAACATGTGATATGACAACTGTAGGTGCAACTCTATGTCCACAAGGAAGTGGCTTAGAATTTTCTCCTTTGGAGAAGGTATAAGGGGCCTTCCTCACAAATAGTGTCTAGAGTGAGGTGCAACTATCTTTATAGGTTTCCCTATTGATTCAAGGCACTATCTTGAAACTAGTAAATTATTATTTTGGCCTTTGATGTGGAGGATTACTCTCTTAGTGCAAAGTATCTTGTCATTCCCTCCAACTTACATCAACACATTCCCTTACAAAACCACCAAAAAACTTTGGAAGCTTGATTTTTTGGAAATTTCTTGTAATTTCCTTAGGAGGAGGTCTTTTCTTTGATTTTTGAACCCTTACAAGTTACCCTCACTAGATGTTAGATACTCCTCTTCTTCTCTCATTGGTAGATGTCTTCTTAATATCTCCTTTATAGCCTCCAAAAGGTGTAGGATGAGAGCTAACTTGAGTGATGGTGGTGATAGTGGAAATGTTGATGGCCACTGTGATGGCATTCTCTGGCCTTGATTTCCATGTGTCTTAACCATATTTATTCTTAGATCCCATGATTATGCATCACAACCCAAGTTTTTTCAATAATGGTTTAATTCACATTGTTATTTCTATCAATAGTCACACGTGAACACACACACACACATGTATGCATGTGTATTTTTCTTATATATTTTCTTCTAATGAGCATATTAATTAAGTCTTGTGCCCTTGAATATCCCCAATAAAATTCAAGGAGATTAACTTTTTGGAGTTCCATTATAATGTCCTCAAGAAGAGGTCCTCATATTGAGTTCCTTGACCCTTCTAGGTTACCCTCACATTGTTGAAATTCCTCTTAACACCTTATTTAAAGCCTCTAGAGAGTGTAGGACGAGAGATAATTCAAGCGATAATGGAGTTATATTTGGCGTTGATGATTCTTTTCATGACATTCCCTAATCCCAATTTCCACTTGTCTTAATCATAATGGTTCTCGAATCTCCCATTTCTTCATCACAACCCAATGTTCATCAGTAAGGTTTTAAGTTTCATTACCATTTTCTATTTGTATGTGCATACACATACACCCATTTATGTGTTTGTGTAAGTTTATTTTATAATTGCTTGTAACGAACATATCAATTAAGGAAAGTTGGTTATAGGTCAGGGGGGTCAAGTAAGCATCTATAAATTTATATTCTCTCTAGTCACCATACATATCCATTACTTTGTCAACCATGCCACCACTACATTAGGACCTTTTAATGTGTGCACCCACTAATTATCTTCTTCTTATTCTTCTTTTTAAATTATTTATTATTGTTGTTGTTGTTTTTAACATATTTAAGAGAAAACAAAAAACAAAAAAATAACACACACACACACACACACACACACACACACACATGCCATTATATGATACATTTTATAACATTGTAAATAAGCTAATAATAAAGTGGAAATAATTAAAAAATAAAAATGGAAAATTTAGTGCACAATGTAAAAAAAGGACATGGGACCTTGCATGAGGTCCACATACCTTTTCAAACACAATGAGAAAAACCCCCCTGGTTCTATTCATCTTTGTCATTTTCACTCAACCAAGGTTTCTTATGTCATGGAGGTGTGAGGGATGAAAATTTACTATGGTAGTGTTAAAAGGGCTCAGGCTTGGCTTCTTGTTGGTTGAGCGCATTCCTATATCTAAGCACTAATATCAAAGGGTTCATTGGAGCGTGCTTGCTTTAAAATCGCATTACCCATGTACCATATGAAAGCACCCACACACCTCAAAAGCACAATAAGCATGAGGTTAGTCTAGATATATCCCATAGAGAGTTACATGCATGGCCCATGACCACTTGGCTGAACTCCCAACACACATGGACCTTATCTCCTCCATGGTTTACACTTGAACTTTGAATCCCTAATTTGTTTGGGTTTAACGTGAAACTTGATTTGAATTTGAGGATTGGTTTCAAAAAAGGTTTAATCTTATGTCATGGTAAATGAACATGATATAAAGGGTCAACCCCATTATTTGTTTAGGGATTCCATATGAGCTCAGATTCAAAATTTTGAACTTTTGATCATCATCATGACATGGCTTGGTGGTCAAGTTAAACTCATATGGTAAAACTTGGTCATATGCCTATGTGTTGGAGGAAAAAAACATGTGTGGGGATGAATTGTGTGTAAGTGATTGAAATATAAAAAGGGTCAAGCTCTATTTTCTTAGGTAATAGGCTTAAAGTGGTGGAGGGATTGACCTTAGCTACCCTTGATTTGGTTGTGTAGTCATGGTTATGGCCCAAATAGTGGAACCACCATGGTGTTATGGCCCCTCTAATTTTTAGACTAAAAATTGGATACCATATGTAAGACCCTTCTAATACATTTAAGAATTATGAACTTGTATACTAATTTTTCTTGTATAATTCATATTTTTTGCATTTCAAAATTTCTATACTGTGAAAATTTTACTATTTCCTATTTACTAATAGCACAATATATTTAGCATTTGCATTTATAGTTTGTAATTTATTTAATATTTGCATCTACAATTAAATTAATAAAATAAATTATGATTTCAACAATTTAATCAATATTGCCAATCAATGCAATTAGCTAAGAGGTAGGAAAATACCTACAACATTGTTTGTTTTAGTAAGTCATATTTAACACTCCAACTCCTTAGATTTTTAGCAGTGTTCCAAAATAGGATTTTTAACCTCCTTTCTAGCTAAGAACAACCTCACCAACTCCCTGGCTATAGAAACAATAAAGTTTCCTATCCCTCCATGCCTAAAGCTCCAATAATAATTCCCAACCTATTACTAGTATCTCATCAATCAATCTCTCCCTCTTAGGCCTAATAAACCTAACAATTCATAGCCCTTTGTTTTCATAGTTCTCCATGCTTCCCATGGCTATGCTCCCCTTCTAAAACATTTTCATCTAATTACACAACCCTATTTTCCTTTATGAAAATCCCATTCATGCCTTCTCTATTGCTAACTTATTAGCCTCCCCGTTAAGGTTCACAAAAAAGTCAAACTATTATAAAATACTCTCCCCCACCTACCCACATTAATCAACCTAATATGTTATAAATCCATTAACTAGAATTAAACTTCAATAGGTCACAAATATTTAAATGAAATCAAATTTATTCTTTTATTAAAATATAATAATTCGTTAAATGAAATCTAATAATTCAAAAGGAAAAAAGTTATAATCATATGATTTTATTTCTACTATAATAATGCTACACTAACTATTAATAGTAACATCATAGTTTCGCTAATACCCATAACATAATGATATTGGTGTGTATGAACATTGTGTATATGTGTGGTCAATACATAAATAGCTTGTGCATATGCTAATGATAACGATAATAACATTTAATGTATAGCTCCATGTTCTCTCATCTAATCATGAAAGACAATAATCCTTGAACACGACATCTAATAGTCTTACTAACTAAATTATAATGTTCCAATATCGATTAAACATTATACCAAAATCATCATAAATGAATTAAGAATTTATTTAATACAAGAAACTAATTAAGAAATTAAGTTTGCGTTTGTAATTCCTAATAACATTCTACTCTGAATCCCCATTTCTGAGAAACCTATTTTTTTTTCCACATTTTATCATTTTCTCTACGATACTATGCTAAAGCATCAACTACATTAACATAACCCCAAATAAAACATGCAAGGGTATGCCAATTATCTCAACCAAGCATTCCCAAGAAGTAGTACTTACTATCACACATCTTCACACATCTAGTGGAGTGTGATATACTTAAAGTATATTGATGATGATGATGATGATGGTTAACGTCCACTGAGACCAAAATTTGGTCTATCGGACCTATACTTTTGTTAGTTCTTAATTTTCTGGCTTCGCGTCTTTCTTGGCGAGATTGGTGTTGTAGCTTTCTTTTTCTTCTCTATGATCTTCCAACTTCCTTTATCTTGCACCTCCTCCATCTCTTCTGATTCTTGGGACACTGGTGTCTTATCTTCGAGATCTGGGAGATCTATTTTGCTGCTAAATTAATTTTTTTCCCCATATATATTAATGTATATAACATTTAAAATTAATTAATTATAAAAATCATTATATATAACATTTAAAATTAATTAATTATAAAAATCATTATCTTATATTTATTGTAATTGTAAATAATAAAAATAATACATTTTCCCCATAGACATAACTTATCAAACCCCACATACACATATTCCCGAAGTTCTCATTCCTAGAAATAAATGATTCAAACCCATTGGAAAAAAGAAGGTCACAGTAAACAAATAAGAACAAAAAGTAAAAAGTTTTCCAAATAATTTTCAGCAGTAAGGCCTAAATCTTTGATATCTAGTAAAAAAAAGGTTTCCAGGGAGTTTTAAAAGTACACGTGGAAAAATCCAAGTCAAGCAAAGATTCCTACATACATGGGAAGAAAAGGTAATTAAACTTATAAAGTTTCTAAATGATTTTAAATTGCAAGTGAAACTGTATTAAAATAATCATTTAAATCTTGCATGAAGGAATAAAAACAAAAATGGAAATATAAACCTCTCTTTGCATCTACAATAAGTTTATTTCTTTGCGTGGGGAATTAAAAAGGAAATACAACTTTCTTTCGACATGAGGAACTTAAATATAAATCTCTTTATATCTAGAAGATAAGTTTTATATGTATTTATGTAAAAGTAAATAACATGAAAGTATTTAAACAAATAAATGGTGAAAGTATTTATTTTCTTAATATATATTCCTTAAAAAGGTCAAATATTATTACCAAAAAATAAGATATCAAGGAAATAGACTTGTTAAATAAAAATATGAGGGGTTTCATAAAAAAGGGACACATTTTTTTATGCTTGGATTCATGGCCATCATAACTAATGGGGAGACTCATTATATTACTTGAAATGGCTAAATGGAAAATGTAGGAATTAAGAAGATATATAAATTAAAAAGTGGTCTTTTAACATTTTTTGTCATTATATTTAATAGAGAATGGTATTAGTAAAGGTAATGGGATAGGGACATGTGTTTGTCCAATAACATGAAACAATTAGTTTGATTTAATCTAAAATATTTCTCATAATAATGAGTCTTGGTTTGGATTTGCTCTGGACTTGAACGTCCAGCAAAAATAAGTATTATGGGAAAATCTTTGGAAACCTATTTCTCAAATTAAAATCACCACATAAATTTGCAAACAAGAACTTTAAAGTAAATAAATTTTATGAACAAAACCAATATCTCACAAATGAGGCAGATATGTTAAAAATACATTAAAATAATAAGTTAATAAAACAAACAAATTAGAAAAAAGAACTTCAAGCACCAATGAAATAATTTCACTTACAAGTGAAGGGTTAAGTGTTGATTCATTGAGAAGTGAGGAGCAGTCACCGCAAAAAGGTAATGAGAATTTAGAAAGAAATATCAGAGATTTGAATAAAATCCTTATCTTCAAACATGAATAAATTATGCCCCACCCAAAGGAAATTGGAGTGCCAAGATATAATAATTAACAATTTTCAACAACAAATAAATGTGTTACAACAATAAAATAATAACATAAAAAATTCTCACAAAAGGAGATTGAAGATATTAATACAAAATCTTTATCCAAAGGATGAAATTTCTCATTTGAGAAATTATAACAAGACTCTACTTGTATAATGAAAAAGTTAAACAATGAGAGGAAAATAAAACAATGAGAAGAAGATCAAACAAAGAACCCAAACCACGGATAAGGGTATTAACATCAACTAAATCAACATGGAAGAATCTACTGTTGTTATTAATGACATATTATTAGTGGAAGAGTTAATAAAAGTTGAGTTCAAGAAACAATTTAGTGATAAGGAAACATATATAGATTTAGTTATGGTTAATATACCATTGATCACAATTAATGAAGAAACATGTTAGTAAAATGATGTTGTGACACCAAATAATACAAATATATCAAATCTCATCATCATTATGGCACAAATAATCCATGATAAGGTTAAAAATAAGTTTAATAAGGATCAACTTACTAGGGTACTATGTTAACACCCAAATCACAAAATTCATAGTGCACAAGAATTAACATAGCAATATCTCAATGTACCTATTTAGAGTCAATGATGTATGAACATATCAAGGCATCCAAATATCTATGGACCCTGAAGTCCACAACAAGGAAGATCAAATCTAGAATTTTATCATAAGATAATTCTCGAAAGAATCAACATCGGATGGATTGACCCTTTTTCAATGCATCGATATTGTTCATGGCTTCAAAATTCGTATAATCTTGAGTTATTAGCATTATATAATTGGTTATAGCTACAAATATTATTCATTATATTATAAGAAGCTTTTCATTTTTAGCACTTTGAGGATAAATAATTTTTAGGGGGGAAAGACTTGCAAATTATATCACCTATTTAAAAATGTATACATCGTTTTATACTAGGTATTCATATAAATCACTATCATATACTTTTATATATTATATAATATGAGTATATGTGATTATTTTATGTATTTATGGCATTCTCATGAAATGGACCACCATGTTTACTTTAAAGGGTGTGGCTTAACATATACCTCCCATGACAATAGGTTTGGAGGATAAATAGTGGGTAATACCTCCACCCCTCTTGATAGAGCTAGGGTCAATACTCTATGGTCGACCATACTATGTTTCTTTTGTTGTTCTTACATAATTTTCATCAAATAAATATTTAGGGAAATCATGCTTCTTGTAAAACTTGCACTTGCTCAAATACCATAGAAATGTGTTGAATCATAGTTAAATAATATTTTGTTTCTAGCCTTCCTAGGAACCATTTCTTTTTTGATGCCCACAACACCTACATCACTTTAGTATCACACTAATCTGTTTATCGCTTAGACTAGTCAACTTGTTACTTAGTTTTCCTCAAGATCATGCATAACCATATAACTATATCTATGTGATTGTCATGTTACTCATCGTCAAACAATGTAAAGTAGATAGTATATTTATCACGTGCATGATACTTATTAATTCATTACAACGTATATCTAAATTGGTATAAATCTACTAAAATATTTTATTTAAAACTGACACTTTATAAGTAAATCAAACAACATCCATCATTAATCATATAAATAATAACTATTCACAACATTCACATACAAAGGGATCCACATGTTCATATAATAAATCCTCCTCATTCTAAAGGTTTGATATATAATAAACAAAGAAATAAAAAGTAGGTCATAATGCATTGTTATTCGCTAAATAAAAAATGGGACATTACAATTATAATTCCACTTTCTCTCTAATTTGTAATTTGTAGTGTGTGTTGTAACTTATACACCTTTAAAAGTTACACTTTTTAAAAAAATTTGCCAAAATTTGCTACCTTCCTTCAATCTTATCCTTGCCTTGGAAAATGCCTTCCTTTAAATGCCATTCCATCTAACCCTTTCCATTGCTAAAAGATGAATTGTCTTTGAGGTTTTTATAAATGTTACTCATGTATTTTTAATAGTTTTTATTTTAAATAAAATTTAATTTTATAAAATATATATAATTATATTTTTTATAAAATTATTTATTTAAAATATTAAACTTACTTTAAAAATATTGAGTCATCCCAATCTCTAAGTACAAGAACCACAATTGTAAATTATGGGTGATTAAAAATTCAAAATCAACGAGTCAAATCAAACCTATGTCCCCACCCTGCATTTCACACATTAAAACACCATTACATACATTACCTCGAGATGTGTGAAGCAAAAAATCTATGGCTTGTGAGGGGGGGGGGGCGGGTGCTGCATATCCTACCTTTAACCTACCCCCCCTGCCCTCGTAATTATGGTTTTACTTTATCACTTTTAACAACTGCCTTCATCTCATGCATTGCAGAACCCCCTATCTAAACCATTTACCATCTACTACACACCACCCACCCCTGCAAGAACATTGTAAAACCACTTTTTTACATCAATTTGAATTTATAAATGTCAAGAGGGAATGTCTAATAGGTAGGCAACAAAATTTAAAAATTATAAATTGTGTATCGAGGGAAATAATGGAGGGAGCATTTTTATAGTTATTTTGACTGGAATGAGATTATGGGCGAAAGCTTAAGGTAAGAGGAGGTTGAGTAAAATGAGGTAAAATGAGGAGACATGTTCCATAAATACACTTAAATACAAAAAATGGAGTTTCCAATGCTAGAAAGAGATGTTTCCTCCTTATGGAATAATTTTATAGCGGTAAAAATGAAATTTTACAGACCAAAGGGAAAAAATTATAAAGAGGAAAATGCTTGTGAACATAAAATTTGCATAAATTTTTATCCAAAGATTTTACATAAGTAAAAAGGGAAACTAAAAAATATTTTACTGATTATGGAAAAACAAGACATGGTTTTCAAAACCATGGGAAGGAAATTAGTCGATGGTTTTATGAAATATGTTTATGAATCTTACTTATTCATAAATATATAAATTCAGGGAAAAACAAGACATGGATTTCAAAACAATACTTGGATTTCAAACAATGAATGGTTTTACGGGATAAAATAATTTGAGGAAATATTTTGAGATTTCATTTATGAAATTCATGAAAATAGGGAAATATGAATTTATAGGTTTAAAAAAACTGGGAAATATTTTATCAAAATATTTTCCTCCCAAATATTTTACGACAATGATTAAGCACTTAAAAGATAATGAAAGAAAATACTATATCTCGTTGATTAAGTATTAAGTATGAATGCTTAATTATCATATATTCTCTTCTAATACAATAAAAAACTCTTTAAAGTTATGTTATTCTTTCAAAGTTTGACGTTGGCACTTTGATCAAGGCCTCTACAAGATAGGGGTTTAGTTTTTAGCAGAGATTGGACACTCATCAACAACCACCTATACAAATCATAGATCTGGCCATTGTGCTTCAAAGGTTGTTGTCCATGGAAAATGAACAATTTAAAAAAAAAAACTCATAACACTTGAGGGAGCCCCCTCTGGTTCGAGGGCTACCTTGAACCTAAAGTTTGGTCGAGTTGGTTTCTCGATGCAGTTTCACAACCAAGAACTGCCTTCGAGAAACAAATACAACATTTTGTATCATTTCCAAAGAGAAAAGTAATGAAGAAATCTTTCCTTAGATAATAATCAATATTAGACCTATTGCTTGTTGGTGAAAAAGGAGTAGGAAGTTGATATTTGTTGCATTGCTTTCACATAGCGGCTCCACTTTGTTTATATGGAAATTCCACTCGGTTACTGATTTTGCTAGTTCAAAAAGGCAAGTGCATCTCTTGTTATGATAATGGCATGCAAAAACATGTTTTTCTTCCTTATGGAAATGATCAGAAATATGAAACTTCAAGAAAGGATGCATTTTTCAAATTATAATTGTAAGTATCAACTACTCAAGGAATTTGAGTTTTATATTGTAAATATTTTACATATCTTTAGCTGAATGCAAAGTGATCAGCCAGTTAATCCACTTCCCACGTGGTTACACTAGAAATTTGACTACACCTAATAGTACATATTTTCAACTTAGTTAGATAGAGTTGTGTGGGATTGAACCAATAGATCATTCAATTTTCGTGTGCATTTTATAAATGGGTTTTATTTTCAATAGTTATTTCAACTTGGATTCCAATTACAGTATGTAGTTTGGTTTGCTTGAAGTGTAATAAGTTGCAAGAGATGGGAATAATATCACGTGTTGACTATTGCTTAAAGTGAAATAAGTTGTAGGAGATGAAAATAATATTATTTGACTATGGACTCCACTAGCCCAATGTATTAAACATTTTTGTAATTACTTTTACTTGCAAGAGCTGATAGTTTGGTTTTAGTTGGAAAATTACTAATTTCAAAATGCACAACAAGTTTCAGGCCACAGATTGCAAGTTTGAGAATGCGTATGATTAATTTTCTTATGGTAGTACTCCATGCCTAACAGATACAAGGCACAAGTCTACAGGTTCTATGCATCCCATAGGGGAAGCAGTCCCCAGTTGGAGCCTGATGTTGTAACTTTTTCTGACACCTTTAAAAGTTACAACATTTTTTAAAATTTCCCAATATTTTCCACCTTCCTTCAATATTATCCTTGCCTTTGCAAATTCCTTCCTTTAAATATCATTCCATCTAACCCTTTCCATTTCTAAACGATGAATTGTTTTTGAGGTTTTTATAAATGTTTGTGAGTTATTTTTAACAGTTTTGATTTTAAATAAAATAAAATTTTATAAAATATATATAATTATATTTTTTATATAATTATTTATTTAAAATAATAAACTTATTTTAAAAATATCGAGTCATCCCAATCTCTAAGTATGAGAACCACATTTGTATTACGATTGATCAAAATGTCAAAATCAATGAGTCATATCAAACCTATGTGCCTACCCTGCATTTCACACGCTAAAACACCAATATATACATTACCTCAAGATGTGTGAAGTAATAAATCTATGGTTTGTTGGAGGGGGCAGGGGGGCCTTCCTATCCAACAATGGTTTTACTTTACCACTTTTTACAGTTGTCTTCATCTCATGCATTACGTGACCCACCCCACCTAAACAATTTACCATCTACTACCCCCCGCAAGGACATTGTAAAACCACTTTTTTACATTGATTTGAATTTATTAATGTTGGGAGGGAATGTCTACTAGGTACGCAAGAAAATTTAAAAATTTTAAAGTGTGTATCGAGGGCAAAAATGGAGGGAGCATTTTATAATTATTTTTATTGGAATGAGATTATGGGAAAAATCTTGAAGTAAGAGGAGGATGAGTAAAATGAGGTAAAATGAGGATACATGTTTTATAAATACATGTTTCCAATGCTAGAAAGAGATGTTTCCTCCTTGTAGAATAATTTTACATAGCTAAAAATGAAATTTTACAGAGCAGGGGAAAGAAATTATAAAGAGGAAAATGCACGTGAACATAAAATTTGGATAAATTCTTATCCAAAGATTTTATAAAAGTAAAAAGAGAAACCAAAAGATATTTTACCAATCATGGCAAAACAAGACATGATTTTCAAAACCACATGAAGGAAATCAGTTAATGGTTTTATGAAATATGTTTATGAATCTTATTTATTCATAAATATATAAATTCGAGGAAAAACAAGACATGGATTTCAAACAATAGATGGATTTATGAGATAAAATCATTTGAAGAAATATTTTGAGATTTCATTTATGAAATTCTTGAAAATAGAGAAGTATGGATTTACAAGTTAAAAAACATAAACATACATGTTTTTTTTTTTTTTGGACTTAGAAATAGCAGTCAAAGGAAAAACTAGTTGATATAGGTGACATAGTTAAACAGTATTGAAGGGTAGATAAAAGATTTTGTGAAAACAACTTCAACAACTCAAGATTCCAAGGCAGAAGACCCGTATCAATTAACCAATTCCCATATTTGAAGACAGAGGATTGTTCTAAATCTCCTGCATATTATTTAGAGATTATTTTTATTTTAGGTGCATTGTTTAGGATTATATTCCAGAAAATTGTAACAGCTTCAGGAGTTGTAATATTTGTATATTATTTGATTTTTGTTGTAAAAGGGTTGGCTTTTGATGCCAAAATCCTCACATTTTTGTAAATAATTTTACTACATGATTTTTAATTGAAGGTTTCTCTCTCCAATTCATGACATAATTTGTTTCTTCTGCATGTTTTTCCAATGATTTCATAATCTATTTCTGGACATGTTCAAGGTAACATAGGATCTAGGGCAAGGCTAGGTTGAGTATCAACCACCCTGACAACCCACTGCGAAGTTATCATCATTATAGAGATAAGCTTATCGAACATTCCATTTGAAATAACTTCTATGCATCTTTAATTGTCGCCTTTTGTCATCTCTTGAATTTATACTTGTTTGGCTACAATTTTTTTTTACATGCATCTACTATATTTGGTTGGTTAAGTATACAGTATGGATGCTTAATTATCATATATTTTCTTATATTCCTCTACCAAAATCTCTAAAGTTATGTTATTATGTCAAAGTTGGACATTGGCACTTTGATCAAGGAATTTGCAAGATAGGGATTTATTTTTTGTAGAGATTGGACAATCATCAACAACCACTTATACAAATAATAGATTTGGTCATTGTGCTTCAAAGGTTTTTGTCCAATAACAGTGAACAACGTTAAAAAAAACCTTGTAACACTTGAGGGAGCCCCCTCTGGTTCGATGACCAACTTGAACCTAAAGTTTGGTCGAGTTGGTTTCTCGATGGAGTTTCGCAGCCAAGAACTGCTTCTAGAAATAAATACAAAAGTGAGCATACTAATTCTTGTGTTATGATGCATCTATAATTTGTGTCCATATAGTAAGCCCACCTTACTACATTGAAATTATCTTGAAATTTTTTTTTTAAATTTATTAATCATTACTTTTCATATAGTTTTGTGGATTTTTCTAAATAAATATATAATATACTTGTTCACGAATATCACTTATTTTTCCTTCTGATTAAGTGATAAAATTATACTTTAGACTTTTTAAAAATGTTTGTGCTTGATTCTTCTAACATTAGTCATTTATTATACATAACTATGTCCAAAAAGAGATTAAAGATGTGTACCAAAACCTCTTCTAAGCTTAGAGATTTTCCTTTATTTAAGTTAAATACTCGTTATAACACCTTAAATAAATACTCGTTATAACACTTAGTGAGTGAGTGGAGAATGGTTGAATTTTTTTTTTGTCCTATGTAACTAATATTGATATACATAAATAAAAATTATTTTATTTTCGTATCAATTGTTGGATTTTTAATAAGCGGTTGCAATATGAAATGAGTTTTTTTTTTCTACCTTATATACAAGTTTTATTTTTATAAAAATATTTAATTGTGTAAAAGTAATATAGGTTGATATAATTATCGTTCTCCAATTTTGTTTGATAAAATAAATTGTTGTTCCAATTTTCCGATAAAATAAATTGTTGTTCCAATTTTCCATACAATGGATTTTTATTTCTAATTTTCTTTTTATATTACAGTTTTTGTATTAATATTGAAATAATAATAATAGTGTAAAAATAATAAAAATAATAAAATATTTTAATTTGAAAAACAAACATGATCTCAATCACTAAATTATGAAGAAAGAAATAGAATTGTATGATTTTAAATTATTTTTTGATATATTAAAATTGAAAAAATTCAAATATAATGTAGAAATCGAACGAAGACATGTTTTTAATTATTAATATATAAAAATGTAATATTGAAAATTTAAAGAATATAAAAAATAAAATTATGAGAAAATGGAAAAAAAATACAATTTAATTATTAGAATTTATATAAAAAAAAAATTTACACTAGAGTTTAAAAATATTGTACTTTATAAAATAAATGTAAATAAACATTTTAACATGAAACAAATTATCAATTTTCTTATTAAAAATAAAGTTTTAAAATTTGTAAAAAAAAAAAAAGAGTTTAGAGAATTTTAAAAAAAAAATTAAATTTAAACCAAAAAAGATTTATCATAAAGATTAATTAAAAAATATAAGATTCATAATATACGATGTTAATTAAAATGAAAAAAGAAAAACATAAATCTTTGAGAAAAAATACTATTTAAGTATTAATTTTATTTTCCAATCTTAACTTAATCTTAATCAAATTGTGATTGAGAAATCTTTCTATCCCATTTTTTCTCTAATAATTTATTGGGTTATGTTATGAATATGTTAATATAACAATTCTACCTTGTAATCATAAGTTGTCATGTCCATTTTTTTTTTACTATATATATTTTTTTCAATCATTGCTTTATATAACTATTATTTCTATTTTATAAATTATTGATGAGGTGCAATACTAATGGAAAATAATTGATTCAATCTTAGTCTTTAAAAAGATTAATTCAACAAATTTCCAATCTAGAATGGATAGCACTTGTCATTGCATTAGCAAGAAATAATGATGGTTACAATTGTAATATTTCTTAAATTTTGATTTTGCTTTCTTCTTCGAAAATTTTTGATGAAAACATTTGAATGTTGGAATTGAGAGACCAGCAACTTGGATGGATAATAATATTTATTTTGTTTATTAAAAAAATAACCAAAGTATAAATTCAATGATTATTCTATTTTATAAACAACATTCCAACAAGTCCATTAAACATGTACATTTTGTTCATGGTTGGTGATGGATAATAATATATATTTTATTTCTTAAAAAAAAATTCAAAGTATAAATTCATTGATTATTATATTTTATAAACAACATTCCAACAAGTCCATAAAACATGTACATTTTTTTTCCTTGTTGGTGATGAATAATAATATTTATTTTATTTATTAAAAAAAATAACCAAAGTATAAATTCATTGATTATTCTATTTTATAAACAACATTCCAACAAGTCCATAAAACATGTACATTTTGTTCTGTTTACAAGTATATTACTAGTAATAAGTTAATATAATATGAATCTATGATATGTGTAACTTGGAACACACTTTAAAAATAATATATTTATGTAAACCTTATTTTAAAAAGTCACAAAATACTTTATTCCAAAGAAACATGTTGAAAATATAATCATTCCACATTTAATGTTGTTTGTGACACCTCTTGGTTTGTAAATATTAATTACTAGAGTAAAATACATGATACTATTGCATAGATGATAAATTAGAATATTTAGTTTTGTTTGATAAATAAATTATGATATATTGCTATGCAAAAATCGAGACACCGTGGAAGTAATGTTAATTATATCTCACATGGTAGGGTGGGTAGATAGTTATGATCAGGTGGCTACATGTTCATAACTTCCCTTGGAGAATTAATTCTCAAAAGAGGAAACCAAGAGGGTATAGGTACCTGAGGTATCTGGAAGAGGAAAAGGAGAATTGTAACAAGAATTGAAAGGCATATGTGTTGATAGGTCAGACAGATTTTGCAAGCAAGATCTATCTGGACTAAGTATGGGTAGGACTAGATAGTCAATGAAGGATATTGCATGTTGTTACAAAATACCCTGTTTGTGAGGATAACATGGGGGGAGAATCAATCGGGAACTGTTCTCTAGGTAGGGTGGAAAACAACATTACTTTTGGAAAGGTGAAGCATATTTCTACATCGATTGACAAAGGAAACATATAATAAAAATGACCTTTACAATCACACCAAAACAAATGTAACAATAGTTATTAAGGTCGACATAACTTAGAATGCATAACCCTGAGAGGACATTTAATGTCTCATCAATATAAATAGACAGAAGTGTAATTGAGCAGTTTGAAGGCGAAAAAGGAAACTTGAGCAGTGCCAAATCCATTTTTAAGCTTACAAAGCCAAACGATAACATGCATTTAAACAAATATGTCATGGAATCAGTAGGGAATGCCTCCGGAAGGGTTCGAAAACCTGCATACAAGCGGATTAGAAAACCTCATGTGCAATGAATGGAATGAGTTGCATATGGAACGAGGGAGTAGGTGGTTGCAATGATCTAACCACGAATGATATCCACCATTCAATGTGCGACCAAACTGGAGGACCATAGATGCTAATCACATCCCGATGTAGTGGATGCCAAATGTTGATATCGGATTCCAACTGTTGAGGTTCTCGACATTGTAACTTGGGTTGAAGATCTAGTATGGTATGACAACAGGCTATGGTTAGTGGTTGTCAAATCCGATCATACCTTATAAAATTTATGTTGAACCTTAGTTTCCTTTCCTCTAACATATTTGTAATGTTTAAAACAAATAATTTCAGACCTTGTACATGTATGACCATACTTGGAAAAAAAATTAATATTTGTTTTTGTCTCTCTTTGAACGAAGAGTTTAACTCATCACTTAGCTAGTTATTTACTTATTTTCTTTTACTAAGAGAAATGTGACAGGTGCTATTAGAGCCACGATCAAAAATTTGTGGCCTACTTAGGACGACGAGGGAATACAAACATTTGTTGTGCTTAACATAGGGAAAGAGGCATAATGAGGAGGATTGGATTTACACCGATACGACCATCAATGGGAGTTGGTACAACACCTTTCCCAGAAACTAACCCAGAAATGTGGGTGCAATTAGGAGAGGAATCACTCACTACTAATGCATCTATTCTTGAGACCGTGCAAGAATTAAAGAATGAAATGGCAAGGCTGCAAGAAGACAACAAGAGGTTGATGCAGGAGTAGGAAAAGATTATGAAAATTTTGTCTGGCAGACAAAACCAGTGACCTCCTATACCTAGCCCATAAGAAATGAACATGAATGGCACACAAGGATGAAGGAATGAGAACTCATAGTTGGAGAGTGATCAAGAAAACTAGGAAGAAAAATCTGATAATGTTTCAAAACACAGAGATAATAAGCGACTGAAGGTTGAGTTGCAGGGGGGATTTAAGAAAATCAAGTCCCCAACCTTTGATGGATAACAAGAAGAGGTTGTTGAAGCTTGGCTTATAAATATGAATAAATATTTTCAACTATATGAGTATGATCGTAACCTAAAGGCCCAGATGGAAATCTATCATTTATAGGGAAAGGTCACTCTATGGTGGGAGGAAGTGAAAACACGTAGAAATTATACAACAAACATGCATATCATGGATTCAATATGGTATAACAATGTACTAAAATTAAATAATGAATTGCTTCTACAAATCAATTGCAGAATTAAAAACACAATCGCCAATCACATGAAGCAAAGAAGAATCAATCAAACCACAACACAGATAATTTCTAGGGGAAAGCTTGCTGCTCAAAACCCCACTATCTTCTTTTGTATATTCAGCATGGAATCATGAAACAATTACATACAAATCTTCCCATAAGAGCCCTCTTGTACTCAGTTAATTGTCTCACACTGTCTCATATAAAACTGACCAATAATTAGCCAATTTACTGCCTCCAGAAAACATGTCTTGCTTGCACAATCCCTGATGAATGCAATCCCTATTATTTAGGAATTTTTCCCTCCCTTGATTGCGCAAGTACCATGGGCACTCCAATGGGTGTTTGGTTGCATGGGTGCAACCCAATAATCCTACAACTGATAGTCAACTTCCCTTTCACCTAGATCTCAACTGGGACTCCACTAGATTTGACATGCATGCAACTAATAATAGTAAATCCTCAGTTGCATGTAAGATCATTCATTGTGAATTAATTAATATTTAATTCACTTGATCTATCACTACTGTATCAAATAGTTACAACTAGCACAACTAAGTTTAACTCACTTCACTGAGTTAAACTAATTACAACCTGCATTAACTAATGCACCACTGCACTTCTAACTCTGTTACAACTATAATTACTCTGCATGCCTCACCAACTACCTCTAACTCGAAATTCATGAGCTAACTGAGTTTATCACACTCAGTTAACTATTACAATTTATTCTGATATTAGAATACATTTTATTTTCCATCTTAATTAAGGGATAACTAAAATAGACATGCACCAATTTTGGCCCACACCAGTGTAGGTGTTGTTAAGACCTGTGGTCCCACACTAATGTAGGTGCTGCTTGGACCTCCTAGTCCCACACTAGCGTGGGTGCTGAAATTTTCTTGTTGAATTTCAACACTCCCTCTCAACAAGAAAGGGATTAACCTTCACCCTGATCCTGCCTCTATGGTATTTGAATTTTCTCCTGGTGAGCGCCTTCGTCAAAATATCTGCATCTTGATATTTTGTGGGAATGAACTAAAGCAACATTATTCTCCTCTGCACACAATCTCTCAGATGGTGGTATCAGATATCTATGTGCTTGGACCTATCATGAAACACATGATTAATCGAGAGTTTAATGCAACTCTGATTATCACAATGTATCACTGTCGAATCCATCTGAGAACCAAACAAACCAACCAAGATCTTTCTCATCTAGATAGCCTCACATGCAGCTTAAATTTCTTCCATCTACTCTGCTTCCACTGAACTGAGTGCCACAGATTGTTGCTTCCTACTGTACCAAGAAACTGTTGTCGATCCTATGTTGAAGATCCCTCCTGATGTGCTCTTTCTGTCTGATGGGCTGCCTACCCAATCTGCATCTGTGAAGCCTTGAAGCTTCACTCCATTTGTATGTATATACCATAGACCATACTCTAATGTACCCCTAAGGTATCTCAAGACATGCTTCCTTGCCTTCCAAAAGAGCTTGGTAGGCTTAAATATAGCTTGATTCAATTGGTTATCTGCGTAGCAAATGTCTGGTCTGGTGTTCAATAGATACATCAGTGAACCAAGTAACTACCTGTAGATAGTAGCATCCACTACCTCTCCAGAAGTAGCATCCTCTTTCCTCCAATTTACTGGAAGAGGAGTGTCCATGGGTTTGTAGCTATCCATGTGAAACTTACCCAATATCTCTTTGGTGTACTTTCTTTGAGAAACAAAAAGTTCACCATCCCGCTACCATATTTCCAAATCAAGGAAATAATGAGGGAGTCCCATGTCCTTCATTTCGAACTCCCTTGCAAGATCCTCCTTACATGAGTGTATCGGTTACTCATCACCAGTAAAAATTAGATCATCAACATAAAGAACAATAATCAATAGCTTACCCTCAACCATAATATGGTACAGGTTTACATCAGCTTCACTTTTGGTGAAGCCCAGTCCGGTGAAATAGTTGTCTATCCAAGTGTACCAAGCACGAGGTGCTTGCTTTAGCCCATACAATGCTCTCTTGAGTTGACACACATGCAAATCATTGTTGAAGATCTAGAAACCTTCTGTCTTCTCTATGTACACTTCTTCCTCAATCACTCCATTGAGAAACACATTTTTCACATCCACTTGATGAATGCGCCAGCCCATCTGCACTGAGAGTGAAAGGATGGATCTAATGGAAGAGTGCCTTGAAATAGGTGCAAAAGTTTCATAATAATAAATCCCCTCAATCGGTGATAATCCCCAAGCCACAAATATGGCTTTTTATTTCTCCACACTCCCGTCAGCAGATTTCTTTACCTTGTAGATCCATCTAGATCCAACCATCGATTTGTCGACCGGTCTTGGGACAATCTCCCATGCACTATTTTTGACAATGGAGTCATACTCCTCCACCATTGCATCAATCCAAGTTGGTTTCTGCACTGCCTCCTGAAAGGATGATGGTTCAGTCACGATACACTTTCTCATAAGAGCCATGTATCTAGTAAACCTGTGTGGAGACTGTCTATGTCTGCGTTGTGATGTAGGTGCTCCTACATTCTATGCAGCATCAAGTCTCAATCTATCAGCTTCTGTGGTGCGCCTTCGGCCATTTTTGATGGATGGCTCTGCATGAGTGTTTTCCACCACTCCATGATCCTCCTCGTGTGGCTACTCCACATATTGAGGCTCATCCATGGGAACCAAGAGTCCCTCCTCTGCATGCAAGTCCAGCTCCCTCTCAAGGGACAACCACATGGCTTTCTCCTCATCAAATTTTATATCTCATCGCACAACAGTCACTCTGTTGTTTGGAAAATACACCCGATAGTTGTGGGGAATTTCAGTGTACCCCACAAAAATCCTAATCTCAGCTGTCGGTTCTAGCTTCTTCCTGGCATCTTTGGTCACATGCACATAAACATATGAGCCAAAAATCTTAAAGTGTGAAACATCAGGTTTCTTACCAGTGAAATCCTCCTCTGGTGTACTCGTGCCAAGTATCCTATGAGGACAACGATTTGAACAAATACTGCAGTGTTGCATGCTTTCGCCCATAGATGCATCAATAGGCCTTGATCATGCAACTTCGCTCTTGCTGCACCCACAATCGTTTTTTTCTTTTTTTCAATGACCCCATTTTGTTGTGGGTTATGAGGCACTATCAGTTCTCTTTTAATTCCTTCTTTGTTGCAGAATTTCTTGAATTCGTTAGAGATGTACTCTCCACCATTATCGCTCCTAAGAGCCTTCACTTGTTTCCCTGACTCTTTCTCCACCAGTGCCTTAAACTCAAGAAACTTTGAGAATGTCTGATCTTTCTTATGCATGAAGAATATACAAAACTTACGAGAAAATTCATCAACAAATATCACATAGTACTTATGTTTCGTTGTCGAAGCAACAAATAATGGTCCACACACGTATGTGTGAACTCTCTCAAGGATCCCCGAAGCTTGGTTCTTCTTCTCATGAAATATGGCCTTTACATATTTTCCCATAGTACATCCCTTGCATGTGTCTGACTGCACAAGTGTACCCTTGGGAAGACCAGTAGAAATCTGCTGCATGAATTTCAAGGCTCCATGGTGAACATGGACCAATCTCCTTTGCCATAATTCACCCTCATCCAACTCACCATTTTTTCTACCTTTCCCATCAATGTTGCGCAACCATCCACATCCAGATTGTAGATATTATTAACTCGAATCCCTATACTCTTGGCTTGTCCTATTGTTTTTTGCCGCAGGAAATCTTTTCCTTCACTAAAAACAACATCATAGCTTCTATCCTCCAACATTGCAACTGAGGCTAAATTTTTCTTCAAACCTGGTACATGCATTACATATTTTAATTAAAAGGTTTTACCTGGATGCCTCTGGAAGGTAATGGGACCAATCCCAGTAGAACTGTATCGTTTGCCATCAGTCATTTCAATATGCATCTGGAGATCCTTCTCCTCCAAGCTACTGAAAATTTCCTTGTATCCCGTCATGTGAAAGGAAGCGCCACTATCCAAATACCACACAGATCCCAATGCACTTGAAACCATGCATGCAATTAATGAGAAGTCAAGCTTTGCGAGGCCAAAGCCTCACCAGCTGCAGATCCTCCAACCGTCTTCTTCTTCTTCTTTTGTGGACAGTTAGTATCATAATTCCCATACTCGTGACAGTGAAAACACTTCACCCTGGACATGTCCCACTTCTTGCCATCTTTGGACTTGGATTTGGAATTTAATTCCTTCCCCTTCCCCTTCTTCACCTTGGCAGCCAAAGCACAATCTTCTTCATCTTCATTCTTAGATGAATATCCATCTCTAGTGTTCTGTCTGAACTCCTCCTGCACGAAATCCGACCACAGTCGTTCCCAATCTGGAAGCTTTTCCCTTCCATTGACAGAGTCTTGATAACTGTTCCAACTCTTGGGAAGACCTAGGAGAGCCAAGCTCACCAAATAATCATCAGAGATAGTTATGCCAACACTCCCCAGTTCACCCCGACATTGTACAAACTTTTTTAAATATTTTGGCATGGAGTCGCCTTTCTCCATCTTGATCTTCCTGAGTTTATCTTTGAGCGCCAATTTCCTATGGTCATTGTTGCTCTGAAATAGATCTGTCAAAGCCTTCCACATTTCATATGGTTTGGATTTCCCATTGAGGTTTGAGATAATGTGGTCTCATACCCCCTCTAATAGGATCCTCCTTGCCTTTTCCACTTTATTTTGCCATGCATCAAGATTTTCTTAAGCCCCTATATTAATAGTGTAGTCCCTTATTATGTTAGTGTAGCCCCCCTTATTGTTATTGTTGTACCTCTGTAACCCCCATATTGTTATTATTGTGCCCTTACATTGTTATTGTTAGGTCGGGTTAGATTACATTGCAGGGTCCCGCTAGGGATTACATCAGGCCCCATGGACTCCTATATATAGAAAGGAGGTTTTGTCATTTGTATCATCCAAGAATTGTTCATTCATGTAATGTATTGGAGGTTTCCCCCTCGAATTGGCTTATTTCTAAGGCATTGATATCTCTTTTCTTCTATTTATGTAGTTGGTTTCACAACATTTGGTATTAGAGCTTTGGATTCTAGGGTTTCGCTGCTTCAAACAGGTCATCGCGGAATTCTCACTATAATTTTTTTTCTACGAAGTTTTAGAACCTGAAATTTATAGAGTGCGAAGCTGAACACCTAAGGAACATCATCGCAAAATTTTAGAGCTTGGTTCACAATATTTTCGGAGATATGATTTGTGGAAGTTAGGCCTTTTTGCAGGCTCCTAAATTTAACCTAAACAGGTCATCACATAATTTTTTCTATAATGTTTTTTCTACAAAGAATCAGAAGCTGGAAGTTTTAGAGCGTGAAGCCGAACTCCTGAGGAACAGCTTCAAAAAAATTTAGAGCTTGGTTCGCAATAGTTTTGGAGATATGATCTGTGGAAGTTAGGTCTTTTTAAGGCTCCCGAATTTCATCTCAAAGAGGTGATTGTGGGAAAATATTCATAACTCTCTCTCTGAGCATTGGATTGGAATTCTGTAAAAAGTGACTAGAAGTGCACGGATTGTAGTTTCCTGTTTATAAGTTTCATGTAGTTTGTTTGAAAAATCAGTTTGAAGTGATTTGAAGGGCATATTGAAGCACATATATCAGTATTGGGTTCTAAAATGCCACCTAAAAATAATTCCATACCCATTAAGACCTCAAAAAGTTATACTATGACGCATGAAGAGGAAGAATTGCAGTATGAGATATCAAAATTACGGTACCAAGTGCAACAATTTCGATCTTGCGAAGAGCAACCGAAGATGAAATAGATGGTTTAAAAGCAGAAATGGAGGCTAATTTGGATG
The DNA here is from genome assembly GCA_034641835.2 of Pinus albicaulis. Lineage (NCBI taxonomy): Eukaryota > Viridiplantae > Streptophyta > Pinopsida > Pinales > Pinaceae > Pinus > Pinus albicaulis. The sequence goes on from CM076579.1 coordinate 878,255,473, forward strand.
GTTTGAAGGATCAAATAATAGCTAATATGGATGATAAATTAGTGTAAATCACATCAAGCATCAACAACAAGTTCTCCAACTCTCAAAGGATAACCTAAATTTGGTGCATAATCTAATGAAACAACAGGAATATCAACATCACATCGAAAAAAGTTCTGAAGCAGTCACAGAAACAAGAACTTGACAAGTACGATCAATTTCAAAGTATCTCAGTAAGTGGAAGAACTTTCCTGTAGAAGATTCCACATGGGAGGATGAGAATTTTATACAGAAGCATCAAGAAATAATCAAGTGTTGAGGACAACACTTGTTTGAAGGAGAGGGGCATGTTAAGTCCCTATATTAATAGTGTAGTCCCTTATTATGTTAGTGTAGCCCCCCCTTATTGTTATTGTTGTACCCCTGTAACCCCCATATTGTTATTATTGTGCCCTTACATTATTATTGTTAGGTAGACTAGGATTACATTGTGGCCCCATGGACTCCTATATATAGAAAGGTGGTTTTGTAATTTGTATCATCCAAGAATTGTTCATTCATGTAATGTATTGGAGGTTTCCCCCTCGAATTGGCTTATTTCTAAGGCATTAATATCTCTTTTCTTCTATTTTTGGAGCTGGTTTCACAACATATTTGCAACATTTGTCACAACGAGTTTTGGAACATCATTGTCAATGAATTCCTTCAAGCCATTGTCTTTGAGTAATGCCTCCATCCTGTCCTTCCAATCAATATATTTATAGCTTCCCTCGAGTGAATACTCCAACCTCAAGCCATTGAAATCCATTGAAATAGATTTCGATCCTGAATCAACTTTTGCACCAAGAAAGTCTTTCTGCAAATTCAAATTATATCTAGTGACAAACTCGGCTCCTTCTTCACTATTGTGATTTCCTATGCTCTAATACCATGTAGAAATTATACAACAAGCATGTATATCATGGATTCAATATGATCTAACAATGTACTAAAGTTAAATACTGAATTGCCTCTACAAATCAATTGTGGAATTAAAAACACAATCGCCAATCACACGAAGCAAAGGAGAATCAATCAAACCACAACACAGATAATTTACCGGGGAAAGCTTACTGCTCAAAACCCCACTATATTCTATTTTATATTCAACATGGAATCATGAAACAATTACATAAAACTATTCTCACAGGAGCCCTCCTGTACTCAGCTAATTGTCTCACACTTTCAGATAAAACTGATCAATACTTAGCAAATTTACTGCCTCAAGACAGTCTGCCTTGCTTGTGCAATCCCTATTATTTAGGAATTTTTTCCTTCCTTGATTGCAAAAGTATCATGGGCACTCCAATGGGTGTTTGGTTGCATGGGTGCAACCCAATAATCCTATAGCTGATAGTCAACTTCCCTTTCACCTAGATCTCAACCAGGTCTTCACTAGATCTGACATGCATGCAGCTAATAATAGTAAATCCTCATTTGCATGTGAGACCACTGATTGTGAATTAATTAATATTTAATTCACTTGATCTCTCACAAATTTATGAGAAACCAATGACTTTCCAGCCATCCTAGTAGGCATGGATGGCTGGAAAGTCATTGGGTTCTCATAAATTGTAAAGATAAAACAATTAGCTATTTAAATGAGGAAGGAGTGAGACAAGATATTCAAGGAGTGAAAAGACCCCTGAAGCTGAGGCCAATATCTTCCTCTCAATTGGTGAAATGCATTCAGAAAATATTTCAAATTTTTGTTGTACAAGTAGGATATTCAAATTCTAAATAAAATATTACCGCTTTAGAAAATCTATCGATTGTAAGAAATTTCCCTGATGTCTTACCTGAATATATTCCTGGGTTGCCCCATAAAAGGGACATATATTTCACTATTAAGTTGGTAGCCAAAGTTCGTTCGGTATTTAAGGCACCCTATTGCATGAGTGTTCGAGAATTGACAGAACTTAAGATGTAGTTACAAGAGCTATTGGATAAAATGTATACTCATCCAAGTGTATCACCCTGGGGTGCCCTTGTACTTTTTATAAAAAATAAATATGATACCTTACATCTATGTATTAATTACCAACAACTAAATAAGTTGAAAATTAAAAATAAATATCCCCTACCCTGCATTGATGAATTTTTTGATCAAGTGAAGGGCGCTATCGTATTCTCTAAAATTGATCTTTGTTCAGGATACCATCAAATAAGGATAAAAGATGAAGACATATACAAAACTTCCTTTAGGACTTGATATGGACATTACGAACTTGTCGGTTTTCCCTTTGGGTTGACTAATGCCCCAACCACTTTTATATGCCTAATGAAAAAATTATTTCATCAATATTTGGATAAGTTCGTGTTGATTTTTATAGATGATATACTTATGTACTCTTAGAACATAGAGGAGCATAAATAATATTTACATGTGGTTTTGTAGACCCTAAGAGAGCATCAATTGTATGAAAAATATAGTAAGTGTGATTGCTTCAAAGAGAAAATTCAATATTTAAGACACATCATAACTAAGGATGGAATTGCGGTGGGCCTATAAAAGATAAAAACCATAATGGAATGGCCAATTCCAAAAAATGTGGCCGATATAAGGTCTTTTATGGGGTTGGTTGGGTACTGCATGTGATTTGTTGAAGGATTTTGAAAGATGGAATACCCCATCACCTCCTTGAAGAAGAAAGGGAGGACCTTCAAATGGAAAAAAAAATGTCAAACTAGTTTTGAGGGGTTAAAACACTTACTTACTTCAACACCTATTTTAAGGATTGCTCACCCAGAAAAAGACTTTATTGTCTGCAAAAATTCTTGTAAGGAAGGTGTAGGGGGAGTATTAATACAAAAAGTTAGAGTTATATCCTACAAGTCTTAGAATCTAAAAGAACATGAATGAAAGTATTCAACATATGATCTGGAGTTAACCACGGTAATTCATGCGCTAAAAATGTGGTGACATTACTAGCTTGGAAATAATTTTTTTGTTAATGATAGATCATGATAGTTTAACTAATTATTTCAGGAAACCCACTTTAAACGCTCGACACACACATTGGGTTTCCTTTCTAATTGAATTTGACTTTGAAATTAAACACTTAAAAGGGAAGGAAAACTAGGTAGCAGATGCCTTAAGTCAAAATTTAAACTGTGTCTATGAGACTTCATTTAGTGAAGTTCAAACCATCTTTAAGGAATTGATTAAAGAAGTTGCTCAAAGGGATCCTAAATACAAATTTTTATGGCAGCAAGCTCAAATTCCAAACAACAATGAACAACAATTAGGATATAAGGTAGATGAGGAAAATTTGTTGATATATTGAGAAATGATGTATGTTCCTAATAAGAAAGGCATTAAACAATTAATTCTCGATGAGTACCATAAAATCCCTTATGCAGCTCACCCTGGCTACTAGAAATTAAATACTGCATTAAGAAAAACATATTTTTAGCGAGGCTTGAAAAAAGAAGTGACAAACTATTTAGCCCGCTGCTTGGAGTGTCAACAAGTGAAATTTGAACATCGAAATCTAGCCGGATTGCTTCACCCACTGCCCCTTCCATAATGGAAGTGGGAGAATATTACAATTGATTTTATCATGAGTTTACCTAAGAGTAAGAAGTAAAATTATTCTATAATGGTCGTAGTAGATAAGTTAAGTAAATCTGCTCATTTTATTCCAGTATAGTGTACTTTTAAAACAGTCCAAATTGCTAACATATTTATGAAATATTTCTTTAGACTGCATGGAATACAAAAAGAAATAATCTCATATCGGGACGTGAAGTTTACAACTTCATTTTTGAAATCATTGTTTAAAGGGTTGGGTACTCAGATACATTTTAACAGGGCATACCATCCTCATACAGATGGAAAACTGAGCGATTAAATGAGGTAATTGAGGATATGATAAGAATGTACGTAATGCAACAACCGTCTAAATGGGAAGACTATATATATTTGGTGGAATTTTCTTACAATAACAACTATCACGCATCTCTAGAGATGAGCTTGTTCGAAGTGTTATATGGTTTAAGGTGTAGAACACCCTCGAACTAGGGAGGCCTCGAGGATAAATTGATGTTGGGTCTTGACATGTTAAAAGAAATGGAATAAGTAGTGAATAAAGTGAGAATGAATTTGAAGGCTGCTCAACATAGGTAGAAAACCTATGCTGAAAAAAAATGATGTTTTCGAGAATTTCATATCGGGGACCATGTATATGTACGAGTGAGACCCAAGAAAAGTACTTTGTAATGGGGAGGTTGTACCAAACTAACACCCCGGTTCTGTGGTCCTTTTCAAATTTTGGCTCGAATTGGGCATGTGGCTTATCAACTAGCCTTACCTAGCTACATACGTGTACATAATTTCTTTCATGTTTATGTGTTAAAAAAGTACATATATGATCCTAGCCACATAATCAATTGGCAAGAGATACAATTAATTTATGTAATAATGAGTATATTATGATTATGTATTTTATTATTTAAATATCAAAGGTAAATTGACAAATTTTTTAATGACTATGTAAGTAGGTTGAGTCGGATGGTGAGTTCTTGGTCGAGCCCCTACGTATACTTGATCAAAGAGAAGTAACGATGTGTAAGCAAGTTATCACCCAAGTTAAAGTGCAATGGCAACAATTTATCCCAGAAGAGGCTACCTGGGAAGATGAAACAATTATGAAGGAATCATATTCAAGTTTGTTCTGACAGTGTACAAACATCAGGACTGTTGTTCAATCTTTATCATTAGTCACGGGAGTACAAAGGTTGGACGAGCCACACATTAAAGTTTTATATTAAATGGCAAATATTCCAAAGGGTGGGCCGCAAAGATTAAAGTTAATGGGAATGCACACGTATTAAAGTTAATGGGCAAACAACGCAAAGTGGTGAAGGGCGGAAAAATGAATGAACAGGAAGTGTAAAGGCAAAAGGGGGACGCAGCGCTAAGCACTAACGGATATATTAAAAGGAGACGCCTCCACGAAAGAAAGCACGTGGGGAAAGTCTGAGGGGGTCAATCAGCGGGGAAAGGACGAGACCCATACCCCCGCGGACTGACGACACGTGGCATGGTAAAGTTTCACAGTGGAAAGGAGATGGTAAGAATAGGCCACGGGATGTGATTACGTGGCAGAGTAAAGGTAAACCCGCACAGTAGGGAAAGACAGGTGTTTGTTCGGCGAAGGAAATCATGCGCGGTAAGGGTTGGACAGCATATGTGGATAAAAGGTAAGGTAAGTTCATTAGGTCAGCTGGTACTGAGGCCCGTACCAGCCTTTAAGCCGACACGAGGCGCACACCTACACCTTGATATCCCCAATCCCCATGCGCCACGTGTCTCATTTTCAGTGTCCTTACGACACTTGCCTTCGTCATTCCACTCATCCGCCTTTTTAACTCAAACAGACTACTCCAGTAGTAACAAACTCCCGTATTTCTCTCCAGTAAAAAGACACAGGTGGTTTTCTACGGCAAATACCAAGTAGGGAAGAGCGCCTGGTATACCCCAATCACTGTCAGGGTTCCCCGCGTCGCTTTCCCGAGCATTGTCACCCTCTGTTCAGGTATTCCATTCTCCATTTTCCCTCTGTTTCCTTTCTCTTTTTGAAATTGTTAAAATGTCAGCCATGGGGAGAGGAACGCCCAAGAAGAACGAGCCTGAAACCCCCCAAGTCCGTGAGTCTAGGAACCCCCCCGGTTTTGAACCCCTCTGCGACTTGCAGTCTGGCATCTGTGACCCAAAGTATCCTTTTGACATACGCAGTATCAAACCCCTGCTTTTTGGCCGCCACTGCAAGAATGCAGATCGTTTCCGAGTTATCGTGTCCGGCTTCTACCACCATATCACTCCCCAGGTCCATTCTTGTATTGATTTCATCGTCTGGCTCAGAGATGCCTATGATGTAAATCGGGGCGCTTTCATTTCCCCTCAGGGGAATGTAATTTTTTCCCTTTCCCCCGATGTTATCAGGCAGGCCCTCCGTTTCCCTCCCAGCGACACATACTACAGTTTCAAAGATGAAACCTTGCTAGCCCAGTTCAATAAGCAGTCAAAGGAAGCCCGCCGTGCCTTCATATCCTCCATAACCATCGACCAGGCAACTGCCCTGCCTACATCGGAGCCGTTTTCACTAAGTCTATTCGTCGAAGAGGTTCGACCTCTGCTGTCTCTCATCGCCGGCCTTTTGGGGGTAGGGAGCCCGGAAGACATTTCTTCGGTATGTATTCGCTTTTTATGGCTCATGTCACAGAACGGGGTTATGTTGGACATCCCGGGTTTCCTCTCCTCAACCATCCTAACCCAATTCCAAGAGCTCGCACAAGCCCGCAAGTTTCGCTTCTGCTCATTGGTGTTCTACCTCTTCTTGTTCCAGCATGCAGATAAGTTCAACCATTTGGGGTTGGATAGGGTTTATTCTGAGAATTCTCAACCTAGACCAGTCTTCGTATGGAATTTCTCTGTCCATCATTTACCTAGGGGAGAGGGTTATGCGAACTTCGTGAACACTTTCATGTCCGTCGCCTACACCATCATTCACGACACACCTTCCCCTAGGGTTTTCCCAGAGATGAAACGCTGGCTGCAGGCTGGGAAATACCATTGTACTGGAGATTGGTTCCTTTCTGAAGATTGCACTGAAATTCGGGTCTATGGAGCCGAAGTTGCTCCATACCGGTTGCCAGTTTTCCCCGTCCGACGAGTTTACACCCTCGAGTACATCCGGCAAGCTCTCAAAGCCGACCAGCTTCATTTTGTCCCTGCTAAGAAAGGCTACATCCTAAGGCTTCCTGTCCAAATTGGCCCATTCGTGGTAAACTCTAGATATGCCCTCCCAATTGCTGAAAAAATGCTACAAAACATGGATCTGAGGTTGGGGACAAGCTGGGCTTATGACCCACGAGAAATCATTTCAAATAAAAGAAAAAGAAACAGGTCTACGCCCTACATACATGAGCCGAGGCCATTTATGGAGTGGAGGGCTAACCTCGAAATTTGGCCCATGTTTTCGTAGATGGAGACAGACTCATCTGCTACAGGGGAAGAGGAGGAAGTGAACAGGGGCGCAGGTGGAGAAGAGGCAGGCACCTCCGGAGGAGCACCACCGCCCAAGAGACAGAGGGTGGCCACCAGTGAAGCAGAGGTAATAGGAGAAGGGCAATTACTGGAACCCTTCACTAAATTTGGCGAATTTGATAAAGGCAAGGCAGGGATAACAATGCTGAGAGATAGCGTCGCCTCCTCCAATTACACAGAGGTTACGCAAGCCATCATCGAGTCCACTTCGTCCAAGGCGAGCGAAAGGGAGCGGACGAATAAAACCATCCAAGACAAATACAAGGCTGAGTTAGGGGGTTTTGTTGAAAAATACCATACCAGGCTCTCCGCCTCTGTTAATGCAGACACTGAAAGCCTGGTACTGTCTATGGCGGAGGCCATCCTGGACCCAAATTCTGATGTTCCTAGTTATAAGGTGCTCGAATTGGCCATTGATATGAAGAAAGTACCGGTCCACGACATGAACGACCTGTTCCAAACGATCTGCGACATGATGAAGGACAAACTATCACAGATTACCCTCGCGTTAAAAAAGACGGAACAAAAATATGACCAGCTCAGGGAATCTTTTGTCGCGGAACATAATGCTTGTCGTGCTAACGCACATCATGTGCGTGATCTCCAGGATAAAATCAGAAATGCGGATGAAGGAGGGAAAGGTTCACAAGCAGCTCTTATAGCTAAGTTGCAGAAGGATATCACAGCCGCAAAGAAACAGGCTCGCATTCCGGCTTCACACCCTGTGCAAACTGCTGAATTGGTGCGGGTAGAGGAAGAGAAAAAGGAACTGTCTGCTAGGCTTTTCAGGGAGAGAGAAGAGAAGGAAAAGATGGCCAAGAGGATCGGCGAGGTAGAAAACAGAGCAACGGAGCTACAGGCCCGATGGGATTCGCACAGTTGTCATACGGCTGAAGCATCAAGCGGAACCGGCTCAGTGTCAGCACAACTATCCACAGCTAGAGCTGAGATCGAAGTGTTGCAGAAACAAGCATCCACGGCCCGGCAAAAGGTCGCAGAATTGGAGGGTGCCCTGGCTGAAAAGGCCAGAACAGTTGAAGAACTACAAAGGGAAGTCGAGGAAGAGAAAAAGGTCACGGCTGAGCAGAGCAAAACCATCACTGACATGAAGAGCCGAGCAAAGGGGAACCTCACCCTTCTCGAGGCCAGAAGCCTAATTTGGTCAGACATAATCAAGGCGGTAACGGAGAAATGGGAATTCTTGACAATGATAGGGGAGCTCAAGTCTACTATTCCTTATCTAAATAGAAAGCTGCAGGAGGCAGGGGGTGATCTACCCAGCAGAGCTCAACACGCCGGTGATTACATCTCATTTCTTTATGCAGTAAGGGAAAACGACTTGGGAAAACATGGTATCTCCAGCCGTTTTACAGAGGTCATCGAAGGACAGAAGATCATCGATAAAGAGGAAGCCCGAGCAGCGGCTTCAAGGGCCCTTCAACGGGTGATCGACAGTGTCAAACAATTTGACGAAGTATGGGATGAGATCACCACAACCGGACTCCCTTCCTGTTGGGAACCAAACGCCCCTGCCGTGCTTGTGCTTCTAGACCAATACACAGAGCGTTTGCAAATGGAAAGAGATCGGACTGACCTCCAAATGGGGAAAGCGACTCAGCTCAGAGCCAGTACAATTGTCACGTCCTCAAAAAGGAGTTTAATCTCCTTTACATGATCAGACACCGGCTCCCCACTGAGGCAGGAATCCACGCTCTTGGCGAAGCCTTTATCAAAGTGGAGAAGCTCTCAGCGATGCCAGAACCGACCTCCGAGAGCCAGCAGAGACTGACACAGTTCATGAGTCAGCATACTAGTTCCTCCGCAAACGTGCCTCCGCCAGAATCTGCAACGGCTTCTACTCAGCCTCGCCCATGAGTTTTCAGTTAACTCATGATAGGTCTAAATGGCCTATTTTACTTTAATTTAGTTTATTTCTTTCAAAGTTCCGAGTGGGTTGTTTTTCCCCCCACTCTTGCATTTTACTTTTTACATCAAACATTTGTTAAGTTTCTGTTTTGAAATTGGCCCGGGGCCTATTTATGCATGATGGGAGGACTGATTCCCCATCATGAAATTTTGCTGTTATGATAGTGACTTTTAACAAATTTTGTTCATGCGAAGAAGATATTTCCCCGAAATATCTTCTCGCTGAAATGAGAGGAATCCTATATAAGTGACATCAAAGAAGAAAGAAAGGTTCCAATTCTTGGGAAGAAATTGACTGTGTAAGGATTTTCTGTATGTGTTTTGTGAAGACTCAAATGCTAATGTGAAGAGCCCGTTGGGCTTCAATGATAAGGAGTTTTACTTTAATAAGGATTCCGGCCTTGGTTTATGGTAGTGTGTAGTCTTCTCTTGTTTATCGCAATATCGTTGTTCATTTCATTTACATTCATGCCTCTGGTATTATATTCTGGAATGCGAGTGTCCCGTTGTTTCTGATATGAATTTATCTCTCTGATACTTATATCATAAGCTTCCTGGTACTTTAAAAATGGCTCAGGTATAATACAGTGTTTCATCTTCACTTCATACATATTTCTACTATATTGAGCATTACGAAGCGCTATTGACGAAAGTTACCAGCATGTATGGATTCTTAATCATATAAGCCCACCATATGCTGGGAAACTCTTCTTGGTGTCGTCTTCATAACAGTCAATATCTCTTTTGTTCTATGCAGTCCAGTAGCCACTTTTATATATCTGCTTTTTCTGCCATATATCATGAATCCGGCCCTGTTTAATGTGAACTGTCTTAAAGTTGTCTGATACAGCAGTGTTTGAGTTCAATATTACATTCATCCAGTATTACTCTTTAAGCATCAAACTGTCTAGAGTTTTGGTTCCACTCAAATATTATTCTCTGTTTGTAAAGAAGTAGTATGAGAGCCCTGTCTTGTTCAAACGTTAAACGTTGTTATGCGTCCTTTGCTCTTCATACATTATAAGATGTCCTAGGCACTGGTCTATAGCAACTCTAGGCTGTCTCTAGGAGTTACAACAAGGACGATGTTCAATATAAGGGGGGAGAGATGTGACACCTCCTGGTAATTTGTAAATATTAATTACCACAGCAAAAGACATGACACTATTACATATACCTATGGAAGGTCAAATGATAAATTAGAATATTTAATTTTGTTTGATAAATAAATTAGGATATAATATTATGCAGAAATCGAGACACCTTGGAAGTAATGTTAATTATATATCACATGTAAGGGTGGGTAGATAGTTATGGTAAGGAGGTTACCTATCCAGAAATTCCCTTGGAGAAATAATTCTCAGAAGAGGAAACCAAGAGGGTATATTTACCTAAGGTATCCAAAAGAGGAAAATGAGAACTGTAACAAGAATTGAAAGGCATACGTGCTCATAGGTAAGACGGATTTTTCAAGAAAGATCTATCTGGACTAAGTCTGGATAGGACCAGATAGTCACTGAAGGATAGTGCATGTTGTTACATATTACCTTGTTTGTGAGGATAGCATGGGGGGAGAATCAGTCTAGAACTGATCTCAAGGTAGGGTGGAAAACAACATTACTTTTGGAAAGGTGAAGTGGATTTCTTCATTGGTTGACAACAGAAACATATAAGTATTATATGATGACTTTGTATGGAAATAATGTTGGGATTATGTTATCTGTTTATGAGTAGGTATAGTACAACCATTACATACAAAATTATCTGCAGTGTTGAAAGTAAAATAACTTGTTTATATGTCAATAATTGTTGAAGAATGTAACTAGGTTTAGTCTTCATTATTATTTTTGTCAAAATAATTTTTTATTATTATTAAATTACTTATTAAATCATGGTTTTCATGCTTGGGTCATATATATATTAAGGTCCCAATTGTGGACTTCTAGGTTAGTTGTTACAGACTTAAATTGATCTTGTTTGGGCTTTTAAATCATGTAATATTAGGTTTGTCAAAAGGATCCTCCATCAAGTCATCTCCTTCAAGGTTATCATCCTCGGTATTTTGAACAAATTTATTCAAGAACAACCCTCAAGTCAGCCTCCTTCAAATGACATACAAGACATTAAAGCAACCTCTTAAAATTCAACCTCAAAACTTCCTTCAAGTTGGCTAAAATCCAAGACGCTACTCTTCACTATCAAGTTAGTTTATTTTATGAAGGAACGAATATAAATAGCCCACTGTAATTTTTCATTTACACATCTCAGGAATTCAGACTCCTCTGAAATTTCGGATCACTATACAACTATAGTTCAGATATAGTTATAGTGGTTCGGTAACATGATATGATGTATGAATGTAAAAATAACTCGATAATGTAATACATTGATACAACAAGGAAGGCTCAAACAACAATACAGTGACTTGGTAAAGGGGTGATATGACATGCTATTTGTTGTTATGAATATCGATGTTACTCCATGATGTTATCTATGTGATGTTATACTCAATACCATGATGATGATGCATACTTAATGTTGTTTCAATACTTGATGTTATGATGATGCTGGATACTGTTATGAATATAATTCATAACTAATAGAATAAATACAAATAAATGTAATTACTAAAATTCGAATAAGGATTATGTTAAGTAGTCATTAGTTAACTAAAAAGGCATGTCTAAAAGACATGCCCAGTCATGAAAGGCCACCTGCCTAGGTATAAAAGCAGGGCCTCATTGTAACATTTATCATCAATCATATATACATTTTTATAATAAATTATTACTACATGTACCTCTTGTGTATTTTTACAATTTAAAGTCAACAAGCATATAGTTTTGTTGCTTCAGTGGTATTAGACCCATCAGAGCCATGTCGCACAATATAGTCTTACAAGCCTATGAACGTAGTATACGAGTATATGAACATTTTTTACCGTACAATGTGCCATTATGTGTAGATCCTGAAGAATGTGAGAAGATTATAAAAATTCAAGAAAATCTTCAACAATTAAAAAAATCATGTGTAGAAGCTAGATCTTGTTTTAAAATATATGCAAAAATCCATAATAAAGAAGAAGATATTTTTGAAGATAATTATGAAAACTACATATTTGAAAAGGAAAAAGTGCATTATGGGAATGATGAAGGAAAAAACCAGTCTCAAAATGATGATTCTGATGAAGCTGATATAAATCAAGATAAGGAACAAGATGAATCTGATCTTAATGTGGATGAAATTGTTGGTGTAGTAGGTAGTCTTGACCATAATGAAAATTGCAGTAGTACAGATTCCCCTGGTTCTTTCCCATCATGTACATTATATGGTCAAGTAGTTGGAGTAGATGCATCAAACATGACTCCAGCTAAAAATTTTACTGGAGAGGTAATGAGGAAATGTAACGTACTTCCTGGAGCAATGTCTCTTGATGAATATATAGGTTCAAGGGAAGGTCAATTGAAGGGAGATGCAAAAGTTGATTAAAAATTTTCTCATTCTCGACATAGTAAGCGGTTTGGATTGGTAATCATGGAAAGTGCCTCTGATACAGAAATCAATGGAGAAGTTCAGGGGATTATCGATAAATTAAAAGTTATAACGGAGAATGCTTCTGACGCGGAGATCAATGTAAAATCTCAGGAGATTATCGATAAATTACAAGTTATAATGGGGAATGCTTCTGACGCGGAGATCAATGTAAAATCTCAGGAGATTATTGATATATTAAAAGTTGGGGAGAGTGTGGAGAGTGCCTCTTATGATGCAGAAATCAAACCAAAAATTCTTGAGTGTTTCGAACATTTTAGAGTGTTTAATGAATACATGCAGACCCCACAAATAGCTGCACAAGTTCAAATAGAATTCGATGTGAAAGTTCAAAAAATAACCAAAGATATACAGCGAGCTTGCGAAAAGTTAGAGAAATCTTCATTTTTTGAGGAATTTATGAGACAAATGGAGAACCCAGAGATTTTTGCACTAATTAAACATTTCATGCCATGTGGAAAAGTGACCTCCATTCAAATGCTATATAATATTTTAACTGGTGATCCAGCTGGGACTGCGATAATTGAGTTCGATTCCAACGAAGCAGCAAACATATCCCTGAGTATGAATGGTTCAACATTTGTGGACAGAAAATTACAGGTTGTGCCAAAATCCCTGTCTCAGGTAACAAACGACGAGATCGATTCTTGGACTGCCGACAACAAGACTACAAATTCCTCTTCCGAATCCTCCCCTTCCTCGTCGAAATCCAAGTTATTGACTCATTTTGGGCGTGCCTGGAACATTTCCCTATTTCACCATCACGGAGCTTGTGATAACTTGCGTTCAAACCACAAGTTAACATACCCTCAGAAGCCGGGAGAAAAAACTGTGCAGATCAGGGTTTCTAAGGCTTCTTCTGGAAAATTTCAGGATCGAATAATATCGAATTTCACAATGTTTGGATCAAGTAACCCATTTTGACAACCAAGTTCCAATCCATTTGGAGCACAACCAGCATTTGGGTAGACCAACACTGCAACAAATACTAATCAATTTAGTCCAAGGCCTTTTGGCAACACAAGTCCATTTGGTGGAACATCTACATTTGGACAAAAGCCCGCCCTCAACCACACTGATCATCCAGCATCGAAGACGCTTGTGTAAAGACATGCCCGTATGGACATGTACGATGACAATCCATTACCCAAATATATATATATATAGAAACAACTAACCAAACAAAATAAATTTAATAAATTTAATAATCTAAATAAATAAATAAATCAAATTTTATTAATTTAATTAATTAAAATTATTATTTAATTAATTAAATTAATATATATATATATATATATATATATATATATATATTATTCAATTCAAAAAAAAATTATTATTTAATTTAAAAATAATAATAATAATTAAAAAAAATTATTATTATTATTATTTAAAAAAAAAAAAGGTGGGAAGTTGATAACCCTAAATTCAAGACAATATCGCCCGCAAAATTATACAAGACAAGGTACCAGTAATTTCGAGTTATAGTTATATTTGATGAGGTGATAAGCACAAAATGAATATAGCTTTGAGGACAAATCTTTTCGAAGAAGGAGGCAATGTTATGAATTTAATTCATAACTAATAGAATAAATAAAAATAAATTTAATTACTAAAATTCAAATAAGGATTATATTTAAGTAGTCATTAGTTAACTGAAAATGCATGTCTAAAAGACATGCCCAGTCATGAAAGGCCACTTGCCTAGGTATAAAAGCAGGGCCTCATTGTAACATTTATCATCAATCATATATACATTTTTATAATAAATTATTACTACAAGTACCTCTTGTGTATTTTTACAATTTAAAGTCAACAAGATATCAATTTTATTGCTTCAGATACTTGGTGCTATAGCTCTCGATGTTATGATGTTATCTTATATATGATGTTTCGGTGTTTTTTAGTGATGCAAAACTCATAACTACTGCGATGGTGGTCACAATGAAGTTGAATATCAGGAGGAATAGGGATGAAGTTTCAAGTGTAAGCAAGGGAGATTTCGGTGCAAGGAGATCTTAGTGCTAACATGGTGAAGGGATGGCTTGATGGAGGAAGCCCACAGTCTAAGAGACTTGGTCGTCTCATATTGAACCTATTGAAGAAAGAAATTTGACTAGGTTTTCCCCAAAGAGTGGGGGTTTTCCTTGACAACGTGCCTACATATTGTGTCACCTTCTATTTGTTTGGCATTAGAATTTATGATAAAAGGTAAATTGCAATAACATATAATAATAATCACAAGATAATGTCAAGATAAGAGAAACTAATTAACTGCCATTTCTCTAACATGGTATCAAATCTATGGTCATGATCCAAGGCATTTTGAAGGTCAATAAGATCAATTCAAGAAGGACTCAAAGACTGACTTCATAATATAAGTTCAAAAGGTTCTTCAGGAACATAGATGAATGATTCTAGGTTAATGGATCTCGGTGAACTAAGCTCAGTCCTAAAAGGCACCTTGAATAATTATGAGAACCTAATAATTCAAAGACAAGTTTAGAAACCCGGATAAAGGGCGATCCATATTATAGCATGGTCATAAGAATCTAAACAATGCTCTCACATTTTCATTTAACTTCCTAGATACTACACAATTCAGTGGGAGACTCTATAACTTTAGTGGATGTTATACAATTAACCACAGTTTGGATACCTCAGTAATATAATATTATTTCCATACTAGTGTAATATATAATGTTCGGTAATGATATACAAATGAACAAGTTCAGGTCAACAACAGTCTCGATGCAGTGATGATTTTGATGAACTTACAGTAATAAGGGTGCGGTTACAATTCATAAAGAATGCCATTACAATTCAGAATATCCAATGAAAATTTCATCACAGTTGGGTGAGAAGGATGCCACTTCAGTTTGGTGGTGTCATATTAACCTTAGTGCAGTGATAAGGTCTCACAGTGTATACTACAATAATAAGTCTTGGTGCTTCCAACAAGAAAGAGGAGCTATGTACTACCATAATGATTAGTTGTCATTACTGCATGAGGGGTTCATTGCATTGAGAAGAAATGGAGCATGGTATAACTGCCTATGAAAGTTGATCAAATACAAGCACAAGAAAATCAAGTAAGTATCACAACTAGTCCAACAAGTTGCAAATCAAAGGTATGTTACTGCAAGGTACGCATGAGCTTCTAGATCCATATAAATTCTTATAACTAATTTAATTTGTGATAACATACATGTTAGAATCTTGATCTTAAGGATCTGCACATTAATCTAGTTAAATGTCTTCTTGTCAATTAAATTTAGAATTCCATCTCTCATAACTGCATAAAAGATATAACTTAAAAAATGAAGTCATGTTCTTGGTATCACCATTTTGCTTGAAAGTATGTACTACAGACCAAGAATTACTCTTTTAGGAAAGGAATTGCTAAAATATCAAGGAGTATGAATGAAGGAATCAAAAAAAGCTTTTCAACAAACAAAGGTATGTCTTAAATTACAAAGATTTGTTAATTCTCTTTAGCAAATCCTTTTCTACATTACTAACATATGTTGTGACTAGCTCTCTTGAACATTCAGAGATTCTTGATTGGGGTGATTCATCATCTGATGAATCTACCCACCTTATACACCTCTAAATTTCTTATATAAACAATGCCTTAAGTAGGTTCTCTAGAAAACCCTAACTAAGGGTATACTGATGGTATGTGAAACCCTAAACCTATTTAGGGTCATTAATGAAGAAGTCGATGTACTAATTGATATATTGATAATGTCGTATTCGAGATTTTGATAAGATCATAGAAGCTCTAACTTATGAGGGCTGAAATGATGCTATTTTAAATCTCAAACATCTGAAGTCTTGATATAACAAGGGTTTGTTTTGAGAATGAACCAAAACCCTAGGTTTTGGTTAGGTCTACAAGCAAAATACTTGCTATGAGAAAGTCCTAGGAATGAAATCCTAGGTACATGTTCCTTTGAATAAATTCCTAGCTTAGTCTAGGTCAATGTATGTCTGATATATTAAATATTGTCTAATCATATGATGTGCTTACGCATGATGGTAATCTCCTAGATATATGACTTGACCAAATTTCTAATGGTCATAAGTCCTAGGGTTTGGAGACAAGTCCTAGTCAAAGCTTGATGCTCTAGGATGATGTTTGAAAAGTATAGGGTTTTACAGCTAAGTTATAGTAATGATTAAATTCTCTAATATGTGTATTCATCTGAATCGATATAATGTTTGTTGAGAATTTATAGATGGAAATTCTAGGGTTTACATCAAACCCTAGTAGAAGTTCTTCATGATATGTTTTGATATTTTATTGAAAATCTAGTGTCTGCAACTAACCTTAGTGAAAGATGATCATGATAATGTCTGAGCTGTGATTAATCTTGATTGAATCTTTTGTATGAAATCTAGGATTTGTATGAATCCCTAGTGAAAAGTGTAAAGGTTGTTAAGATCTATATTGGTTCTAGGGTTTTATATAGGTTACCTTTGAAAGAAACAATGAAACCCTAGATATAATGAAAGATATTATGAAGTAGTCTAGGTTTTATAATAAAAGTCACTAGCAAAATGTTAAAGAGTATATGTCTCTTGTTTGGGTACCTGATATGTATAGAGTTGAAAATGATTTTGTAATTCTGATATGACTAAATTTATGCTTCTATAGTTTTGGTTGTACTTGCTACCTAAAGTTGTGAAAGTACATCATAAATATGATAAGCTGACATGACAAACATGATGAGAAGGATGGAAGCCATGAAATATTCTCCAACATCGAAAGAAGAAGTTAATATCCCTACATTAAGAGGGAGCATGGATAGAAGAACTATCCCTAGTTAAGAGGGAAGGAATAACAAAGTTTCTGGTTGGAGAATATATTCTGGAAAGATATGTTGACACATGTGAAGTAGGAAGAGGAATATTTTCTTAAAATATTCTATTGATAGTCCTAATGAAATTAGTTGAAGGGCAACATTGAAACCTCGAAGATTTTTTTATGAATTATTGATGATTGGGGTTTGTGTTTGCACACGTATATCTCTCGAAGGATTTGATAGCATGTTGGTTACCAATCAATTTGATTAGGAGAGTTGGTTTTCCTTGATTTGATGAATCAAGGTGTGTTTGGTTTTGTCAGTGAATAATTTCCTAGAAAAGACATCGGGCCAACACTTTGTGTTGATGTCTGGTTGGGAGGGTGGCATCGGGTGGATGTGCACCTAGTTCCCTAGGTTAATGGTTAGTAAATAAGCTTGATGGTACATATAGAGGCTGAAATATTTAGTCCATATTAGTCCCACTCGGATAGATTTCCCTGATTAGGAATATAGTTTATGGCATTGCGGTGCCTAAATTGTAGAGACCAAATGGATAGATTTCCTTGGTCAAGAATCTAGTCCATGGCATTGCAGTGCCAAAAATTCTTCATAGATAAAGTGAGATATTTCATGTACTTCTTTTATATATGAATACCTCCCTAGTTAAGAGGGAGTGTTGAAGAATGTAACTAGGTTAGGTCTTCATTATTATTTTTGTCAAAAGAATTTATTATTATTATTAAATGACTTATTAAAGCATGGGTTTCACGCTTGGGTCATATTTAGGTTAAGGTCCCAATTGTGGACTTCTAGGTTAGTTGTTACAGATTTAAATTGATCGTATTTGGGATTTTAAATCATGTAATATTAGGTTGGTAAAAAGGATCCTCCATTAAGTCATCTCCTTCAAGGTTATCATCCTCAGTATATTCCGCAAAATTATTCAAGAAAAACTCTCAAGTCAGCCTCCTTCAAATGATATACAAGAAATTAAAGCATCCTCTTAAAAGTTGCCCTCAAAACTGCCTTCAAGTCGGCTCAGATCCAAGACACTAATCTTCAATGTTAGGTCGACTTATTTTATGAAGGAACGACTATAAATGGCCCACTATAATTTTTCATTTACACATATTAGGAATTCATACTCCTCTAAAATTTCGGATCACTATACAACTATAGGTCAAATATAGTTACAGTGGTTCGGTAACATGATATCACACATGACTGTGACAAATACTCGTTAATGTAATACAGTGATACAAGAAGGAAGGCTCGAACAACAATACAATGAATTGGTAAAGGGGTGCTATGACATGCTATTTGTTGCTATGTATATCGATGTTACTCCATGATGTTATCTCTGTGATGTTATACTCAATACCATGATGATGATGCATACTCAGTGTTGTTTTGATACTTGATGCTATGATGATGTTGGATACTCGATGATATATATATCGGTGTTATGATGCTATCTCATATATGATGTCTCACTGTTGTTCAGAGATGCAAAACTCAGAACTACTACAATGGTGATCACAGTGAAGTTGAATCTCAGGAGGAAGAAGGATGAAGTTTCAAGTGTAAGTCAGGGAGATATCAGTGCTATTAGGGGACTTTTGAGGTCTAAAATGGGCCTCCTAAGGAAATTATAAAATAATAGTGGAAATAATAAAATAAGATTTGATTACATCATCATATTTTAGAGGGAAAAAAGGAAAAACTATTTTTTCAACTCGTATTTTCAACTTATCTCGCCACGGGTTTACTCAAATTTCGAGTGGAAACACTCGTTGGATGCAAAATTTGATTCCTCATCCAAGGAGTATCCATGCTGCATGATTTCAATGGACTTTGCTAGACAAAAAGTGAGCAATACATGAAAAATGTAATTGCAATCACGTTTTTCATGTATTTCTCATTTTTCATGTAACCGAGCCCATCAAAAGTATGAAACATGGGTACTCCTTAGAAATTTTGCATCCAATAAGTACTCCCGCTCGAAAATTGAGTAAAACCTTAGATAGATAAGTTGAAAATATGAGTTGAAAAAGTAGTTTTATTATTTTATTATTTTTTATTATTTTTAATTTTTTACTCCAAAAAAAGTGAATCCTCCCCCATGGTTGACATCATCATCTTGAATCCTACTGGTTCTTATAAAGTTGATTTTGGTTGTACATTTTTTCTTAGGAGGCCCATTTTAGACCTCAAAATTCCCCTAATGAAGGAGATATCAGTGCTAACACGGTGAAGTGATGACTTAACGGAGGAAGCCCATAGTCTAAGAGTCATGGTCATCTCATCTTGAACCTATTGAAGAAAGAATTTTGATTGGGTTTTCCCCAGGTAGTGTGCCTACATCTTGTGTCCTCTTCTATTTTTTTGGCACTAGTCTTGATGATAAAAGATAAATTGCAAGAATATATAATAATAATCACAAGATAATGTCAAGATAAGAGAAACTAATTAACTGCCATTTCTCTAACAATAATAACCCATGAGAATTCATTAACCAAATTTTGTAACTTAAAGCATAGTAAGTAACCAGGGATGAAAAAAACTATATATATACCAGGAAACGAAGGTACTGGTTCGTTCCTTCTATTAATGTCAGAACGGGAAAAATAAAAGTCAAATTTACTTAATAGTTCATTCGAGAACTGGGGTTAGTCTCTCGGCCTAGCCGGGTTAGAAGTCTGGCCGAGAGATAGTCCCACTGTCTCATCCATTCGTTGAAGAAATAACCCAGTAAGGGCTACATAAGGGCAAAGAAAAACATAAAACAAATATTCCAATATTTAGGATTATTGTACGAGAAAATAAATTCATATACTATTAATATTGAAGAATAAAAGAGTATTAATATGAAAAGAGACATAAGTATCAAGAACAACTTAGAGAAACCTTCTTCATAAACTGTAATAAAATTACAAAAGCACTAGGAGATGTAAACACTCAATAAGAAACTCGATATTTCCTTGCCAACAAACAAGATAACTGCATAACCTTCATATTTACAATTTACACAGTGAAAGAATGCAAGAACTATTGGAACCAAAGATAACACTGTCATAAATATATAGAAATAAAGACACATTTATAAACTATTGTAGGTCATAGGACCATTCCGTTCAAATAACAAAACCCTGGAGAAGTCTGGTATAGATAAAGTATTACTATTAATTTAAATAAAAATGACCTTTACAACCACACCAAAACGGATGTAACAACAGTTATTAGGGTCGATACAACTCAAAATGTGTAGCCTTGACTGTGGGTATTTCATCTCATACTCATCGTAGACTCATGGATACACCTGGCCAATTCAGCATACCATTTTATTCTGCAATTGAAAACTTGGAAAGCCGATTAAACTAACCAAACAGAGACGTGAGTAATTCCAACAAGAAAATACAAATCAATTACTCCACCATTTCATGTTCTAATTATCTAAGTCGTAATCTCGACATACCTGGAAAGAGGTGCAAAGCATGTTAATACTCTTGTGAATTCCAATGACCAAGGAGTGGGGAGGGGTAGAATCTGAATACCTTCCAAACAACAAGAAAATGCACGGGCGTCAGTGTTGAAGTACAATAAGAAATTACAACACCTACACTAGTGTGGGACCAATAGGTCCTAGCAGCACCTACACTAGTGTGGGACCAACAGGTCTTAGCAGCACCTACACTGGTGTGGGCTAAATTTGGTGTAGTGTCTATTTTAATTTTCCCTTAATTAAAATGGACAATAAAATGTAATCTTATCTCATAATCACTTGTAATAGTTAACTAAGTGTGATAAACTCAGTTAGCTCATGAATTTCAAGTTGAGAGTAGTTGGTGAGGCATGCTGAGTAATTCTAGTTGTAACAGAGTTCGAAGTGCAGTTGGTGCATTATTTTAATGCATGAGTAATAATTTAACTCAGTTAGGTGAGTTAAATTCAGTTGAGCTAGTTGTAATTGTTTGTTGCACTAGTGAGAGATTAAGTGAATTAAATATTATTTAATTCACAATCAATGATCTAACATGCAACTAATGATTTACTATTATTAGCCGCATGCATGTCAGTTCCAGTGGAGACGTAGTTGAGAGAAAGGTGAAATGGATGTTAACTATCAGTTGTAGGATTATTGGGTTGCACCCATGCAACCAAACACACATTGGATTTTTCATGATCCTTGTGTAGTTTAGGAAGACCAAAATTCCTAAACAATAGGGATTGTGTTGGGGCCCTTGTTTGGAAAAGGAGAGGAAAAGGAGAAGGTAGGGCTAGCCACGGAGGCAAGCAGACCGATGGAGAACGAGGCAGTAGAAAAGGATTGACTCGGGACGAGTCAATAACATGTGGTCGGGGCCTGTTAGGGCCCTTCTTTTGAAAATAAAAATTTTTTGAGTCACGTATAATAGGTGGCAGAGGGCAACCATAGTAGATAGAGAACTGTCACGATTGCGAAGAGCTGAAGAGCAGGTGGCGCGACTGTTGCGGAATCTAGCACAGATGGCAGAAGGGAGTGACAAGAACAAACAGTGGAACTCCTAGCGATTAGGGAGATGCAACAAATAGCATAGCAGAAAAGAAGGGAAAACAACAGAACTCCTAGTGATCAGGGAGATGCAGCAAACAACAGAGAGAAAAAGAAGGGAAAAGAGTGGAACTCCCAGTGATCAGGGAGATGCAGCAAACATCAGAGTGGAAAATAAGGGAAAACTGTCAGTTGCGTCGGCAAAGGAACAAATAAGCAGTCGACCAGCGTAGAAAAGAGGTTGGTGTAGGGGAGAGCAGAGGAAGAGAGCCATAGGAGGGCTCTATTTGCTCTGGTCGTTTTGTTCATTCTGTTCACTCTGTTCATTTTATCTGTTCTACGTGATGATATTGTAATCAGTCCTGCCAGGATCGCTCTGAGGAGCAATGTAACTGTCCACTATTGTTAATGAAATATACTCTTATCTGGGTTTGATGTCCTGAGATTTGTAATGTGTATCTGGTTAAGACGAATGTATTGGTCACTTAAAATTTTTATTTTTTTTTCAAAGGAGAATATTTTGTATAACTTCTAATTTGGGGGGAAATATGACACTAAAGATGTGAAGGGCTCTGAATATGAAGGCTTCAATTTTGATCCTTGGTCCCTAAAACAAGGCTTCAAATTTGAAGCCTTCATATTTAGAGCCCTTCACATCTTTAGTGTCATATTCCCCCCAAATTAGAAGTTATACCAAATTTTTTCTTTTGAAAAAAAAAAAAAAACAAAATTTAAAGTGACCAATACATTTGTCTTAACGAGATACACATTACAGATCTCAAGACATCAAACCCTGATAAGAGTCTATTGCATTAACAATAGTGGACAGTTACATTGCTCCTCAGAGCGATCTTGGAAGGACTGATTACAATATCATCACGTAGAACATACAGAATGAATAGAGTGAACAAAATGAACAGAATGACCAGAGGGAACAGAGCTCTCCTGTGACTCTCTTCCTCTGCTCTCCCCTACACCAACCTCTCGTCTACACTGGCCGATTGCCTATTTGTTCCTTTGCCAACACGACTGACAGTTTTCCCTTCTTTTCCGCTCTGTTGTTTACTACATCTCCCTGATCACTGGGAGTTCCGTTGTTTTCCCTTCTTTTCCACTCTATTGTTTGTTGCATCTCCCTGATCACTGGGAGTTCTGCTGTTTGTTCTTGTCGCTCCCTTTTGCCATCTGTGCTAGCTTCCGCAACAGTCGCGCCACTTTCTCTTCAGCTCTTCGCAACCGTGACAGCTCTTTTTCTACCGTGGTTGCGCTCTGCCACCTTTTATCTGCGACTCAAAACCGTTTTATTTTCAAAACAAGGGCCCCAATAGATTGCATTCATCAAGAATTGTGCAAGCAAGGTAGGCTGTTTAGAGGCTGAGAATTGGCTAAGTGTTGGCCAGTTTTGTCCATGACAGTGTGAGACAATTAGCTAAGTGTTGGAAGCTCTTGTGAGAAGAGTGCATTGTAATTGTTTCATGTTTCCATGCTGAATATAAAATAGAAGATAGTGGGGTTTTGAGTAGCAAGCATTCCCCGAGAAATTATCTATGTTGTGGTTTGATTGATTCCTTCTTTGCTTCATGTGATTAGCAATTGTGTTTAATTTCCACAATTGATTTGTAGAAGCGATTCAATATATATCTTTAGTACATTGTTAGATTAGATTGAATCCATGATATACGTATTGTTTGTATAATTTCTACAGTCAGAGGGGTGGGTTCGTAGATATTTAGCGGAAAACAAAATAACTGCATTAGGGTTTGCCCTATGAATTCCACTTTAAAAACATAGCTTGCAGATTCCAAAACCCTAGCTCTAATGAACTCTGCGCAAAACTCTGAGAAAAACAATGTTATGAAATGCATAAGGGTATGAATAAATAAATACTTTCTTAACTGAAAAATTGAAGCTCCTCATGCACCCAAGAAAATTTCCTCCCATAGAGCACATTTAATGTCTTAGAAAAGAAAGCAACAATATAAACAAACAAAAGGGTAAATGAGCAGTTCGAAGACCAAAAAGGAAACTTGAGCAATGCAAAATCCATTTGTTAGCTTACAGAACCAGAGGATAACAAGAATTCAAAGAAATACACCATGGAATTAGTAGGGAATACCTCTAGAAGGGGTCAAAACCCTGCATTCAAGCGGATTGGAAAACCTCCTATGCAGTGAATGGAATGAGCTGCGGACGAAACAAGGGGGTAGGTGGTTTCCATGATCAAACCATGCTAGATGATCTCCACTGTAGATGTTAATCCCATCCCGATGTAGTGGATGCCAACTATGGAGATTGGATGCCAACTGTGGAGGTGGTCAACGTTTCCAAACTCGACACAATAACCTGGGTTGAAATCTAAGGTGATGTGACAATAGGCTATGGTTAGCGGTTGTCAAATCCGATCAAACCTTATAAAAATTATGTTGAAACTTAGTTTCCTTTCCTCTAACATATTTGTAAAGTTTAAAACAAATAATTTCAAAACTTGTATATGTATGACCATACTTTGCATAAAAAATAATATGTGTTTTTGTCTCTCTTTGAATGAAAAGTTTAACTCGTCATTTAGCTAGTTATTTACTACAAAATATGTGACATTTTCATTCCTCTGTTAATACTAAAATGTTTCGTGTTAATCATTTTCGTCAAAATCTCACAAAACATCTTTAATCATCTTCATCAATGTAAAAATCTCAAACATCATTCATAACATATGATAGTGTTGAAACGTACAACTTCATAGGATTTGCTATATCCCAACTTCACTATATTTATGAATGTGGCCCACAATACAATATCCCAACTGAATTTTCCAAACAAACAAATTTCTACAAACATGCAATATATGCAAGTACATTTTGTCCTATTATTTAAATATCAAATGAACATAAAGAACTTGTTATCACGCTATGGATAATTTAATTGTCAAATATAGGAAATTATTGTGTGTTTGGGGTGATTTGGTAAACCGTAGGAATCTAAAGATTCTCACATTGAATTAAATGAGTTTATGAAAAATTTCAATTTTCATATTCTTTGGCACACGAAAATTGATGCAAACAATTTTTCTTTCTAATCCATGCTGGTGATAAAGCTCAAATATTCGTGAGAATTATGAATTAGAATGAATATGAATTATTTTCTTTCTTATTATAATATGTTAATAATGATTTTTAAAATAAAATATGAGTAAAAATAAAGAAATAAAAAATATTATAATAATATTATTGAAAATAATATTATATTAAAAATTAATTTTTTTAATATTTCATTTTTATAAATTTGAGTATTTTATTTTTTTTAAATATATGCATTATATAAATATTTATTTTTTATATGAAAGAGAGGATAGAGGAAATATTGGGTAATTTATCTAACGAGGAGAAATATTGAGAAAAATATTGTATATGAAGCTAAGAGTAGGAGGTAAAATATTGAGTAAATTATTATAATTTATCTAATATTTCACTCACCCTTATTTTATTGGGTAAATTATAATTAACACAACCATATAAATTACATGGTTGGGAAACATTAGTAGACATCAAACCACTTATTTCATGATACATCTCACATTGCCAAAATTAAGAAAAATCATAAAAAAAAATCTAAATTATAACTTTATTTTAAATGTATTATTATAATTAATTATAAAAAAATTTAATGTATGAGTTAAACATTAATTTATGAGTTAAGCATATCTGAATTTAAAAAAAAATTGTAACAAGATCCTTAACTATGGAGAACTCCACTTTACTATGGAGATTCTTAACTTATAAATATGCATTGTTACAATAACATGGCTTATCAATATCACATGTCCAAAAAATCATAACTCATTTCATATGACACTTGTTCATATGATTTTTTTTTTAATTAATCAGAGAATGTATAACTATTTTTCAGATAAATATCAACCTTTGACCTATGACAACTACTAAGAATATTATAGAATATTTTGTGGAGGTTAAATCTCTATCATCCACTTAATAGTACTTGATAATTAAATTAAAATTCTGGAAGCCCTATTATGAAATAAACACATTAATTTATTCTATATTTCTCTCTACCCCAATCTTTATATACCGGATCTTTATAATTTACCCAATATTTCTCTCTATTTCCACTCATAAAAAATAATCAACACAATGTTTAATAAATGATGCATGACAACTTAGTCTTGCCACTTATTTTAGAAATTATGCTCTCAGAAAAATTGAATATAAGATGGTTGTGTCCAAATTAACTTAAAATCATTGTCAGGTCCTCCAAATTTGAGTTTGAAATGTAATTGATAAAAATATAGAAGAGTTAAGGGAAATTGCTGCAAGAAGGCTATAAATTTTAAATGGGTATGTGTTGAAAAATGGTTTTTTTTAACAATATTGAAAAAAAAAAATACTTATTTTCAAAGTTTAATGTTATAACTCACATTGGTAATGCTAAACTTATATCAGTCAATAGGCATGAACTAATAAATTGATAAGTAAAGTTCCATTGCCTACTTAGGTGCTAGGACTTGCATAAATTCTTGTTGGGGGTAACTACTAGTAAGTGTGCATATTTACATGTTTACTTCTACTTATTAAAGTTCTAAGGAACAAATAATAATGATGGAAAATAACTCCTAGTAAGTTTTTTTTTACAACTTATTTCTATCCATTTTTAATACAAATACTTGCTTAATTTAGGGTGTGTAGAATGAAAAATATGTTATTTACCTAAATATGAGTTATTTTCAAGGATTCTAGTTTTGAGTGGTTTTCTTGCAAAGCTTAACAATAAAATATCACCGCACAAGTGTCTAAAAATCATGGCATGAATATTGCCATTGTATCCAAAAATTTTGACAAAAAAATTGTGAGGAAATTATCCATGTAGCATTATATTATGTAAAGGTTGCAATAAGATCTTCAAGTTATGGTCCAATCATATGTTTGAAAAACAATTGTTTTAATAATATTCAAAAATAAATATTTATATCTTCAAGTTATGGAACAATCATATGTTTGAAAAACAATTCTTTTATTAATATTGAAAAATAAATATTTATTTTTTGTAAGTTAGAGATGTCAAGAATTTATGGCTTAACAAGAGTCCATAATCCATTAGGGCGAGGAAGCCTAATCCCCTACTCCTTCAACCTTATTACAAGGGGCTAAAAATGTCCTTGCATGAGATTTGAAACCAAGTGGAGGGGATGCTATCCCAATGTACCAACCACTTGATTGTCCCACGATGAAAGTAAATTAATATTTAACCTTGACACATAACTCGTAGCAATGGAATTTCCTATTAACCACTATTAGTTTAGCATTGGAAAATGCAAATTGTAATGTTTAACTTTTAAAAATAAATATTTATTCTTCAATTTATTAAGAAAACCTATTTTTCAAGCATTTAATTGAACCATAACTTGAAGGTCTTATTCGAGCCTTTGCATAATATAATTCCAATGGATAACTACCTCACATATTTTCAATAGGGGAATTTTGAGGTCTAAAATGGGTCTCCTAAGAAAAGTGTACAACAAAAATAAACTTTATAAGAACCAATATGATTCAATATGATCATGTCAACTATTGGGGATGATTCACCATTTTTTAAGTAAAAGGGTAGAAAGATTAAAAACTCATAAAATAATAAAATTAAAACATTATCTTATGTCCTTATTTCTGCAGGAGTACATGTATGCCACTAAAAAATGAGAAATACATGAAAAAATGTGATTACGTTTTTTCATGTATTTCTCATTTTTCGTGTAGGAGGATCCATCGAAAGCATGCAACATGGGTACTCCTTGGATGAATAATTAAATTTTGCATCCAACGAGTACTCCCGCTCGAAATTTGGGTAAAAACTTTGGGAGATAAGTTGAAAATACGAGTTGAAAAAGTAGTTTTTTCCTTTTTCCCACTAAAATTTGACGATGTAATCAAATCTTATTTTATTTTCCAGTATTATTTTATATTTTCCTTAGGAGGCCCATTTTAGACCTCAAAATTCCCCTAATGATGCCATAATTTATGGATATGGTTGCAATATTCATACATGATTTTAAGATATTTGTGTAGTGATTTTTTATTCTTAAGCAGTAAAACCATCCAAAAATAAAATCTTCGAAAATAAATCATACTCATGTAAGTAACATATTGACTATGAGTTACTTTCCAACATAATTTAAGAAAGTCTTCGTTGAAAAACTAGATAGGAATAAGATTTAAATAAATAAATATACTTATCAGAATTACTTTCCACTATTATTGCACTCACAAGCACCATCCTAATATGGAAGAGATGTTGTAATGTAAACAAAAACATTTTGACTCGGTCAAATAAAAATAAAATAAATAATTTACTATTGGTGATTTTTGGGCTGCAGGTTTTGACAACCTTCATACTCTGCACTAATAATTTATTTAACATTTTCTCATATTTTGAATAAATAAATTTGATTTTTATAAATAAATAAAAAATCAAAATTAGAGATTCATTTTTTCTTTTTGGAATTAAAAAATTATAAATTTTCAATAGAATTTCCACATTTTATTTGTGTGATGTGGATAAATAAAAAAAATATTTCAAAATAATGATTTTTTTCATAAGAAATGAAGATAAAAAAAAGAAATGTGCCGAGTTGTTTAAAACAAAATTGCTCTTATTTTTATTATAATTTTTATATTAAATGTTATATAAAAATAGTAGAAAAAACAAAACTTCTTAATAATAATAATTATATCTCACAAAAAACAAAAAAATCGTAATTTTAATAATTATATCTCTAGGATGAGTGCTTGCAATGGGGGTGTTCTCAGAGGCTTAAAAGGAGAGTCAAGAAAATACATATGGGTGGTAGGCCACCTTCCAAATGGCAGCGTACATGCACTAAGGTACAAGTTAATTTGGAACAGTTCATGGGAGCTTGCTGCTCTAATGGTTTCAATCATGTGGGATTGTAGTGAAGGATGATGTGTCTTGCATATGGTGTGTAGCAATATATGAGAGGTTATTGTGGGAATTAATGGGTGATCGACTGTGTATTAAAACACAGGATGGGGTTGTAGTTATAGACTCCTCTCTATTTCACTTAGTGTTATGAACAACCATTCTCTATAGGTTTTCGGGAGATTTAATAGGGTTGCTATTCTAGGAGAACATCTAGGAAAAATGAAAGTGGCTCAATGTCTAAATTACAATGGACATTCCACTTCATGCAATGCTAATAATGGTAATCGGTTGTAAATTACCTAGTAGAATGAGCACCACCACTAGTTCGCTATGAGATTGGTAAGGAACTTCAGTTTGACATAAAGATTATCTATGTTTGGAACTATGTATTGCTTCTGAATTTTTTTTTTAAGTCTTAAGCTTAAGACTTAGGCTTATTGTTTTCCCATTTTTCATGCCCTCCATTGAGTTGATAATTCTAGGAGGGTTCTTTTAACTGTCCCCATATGAAAACTCTACCTATTTGTATCTTCCCTTGCCATGCACCTTACCCACTGAATATTGTCTTTAAGCTTGAGATAACTCTTCCTATCCTTTCTACGTTGACCTTTTATCCTTGTTGTTTAATCTTCAAGGACTCTCCTAGTTTCTCCTTTACCTACTTGCCTAGCCTTCACTACATCCTATAGAGGTGGCAGGAGAGGCTTCCCAGGTCCCTTTGTCACCTCCAACCCTTTCCCCTTCTTTGTCAATCAAACCCAGGCCTAGGAAGTGGCTCAAGCAACTATAATTAGATATAGTGATATCATCCTTGCAATGTCCGAAATAAAATTTTAGATGTTGAAGGAAAAGTAAGAAGTTATATTATTTATAGGTGGGTTGAAAATGGTATTAGATACCAAGGAATGGATTCTTAATGTGGGAATTATTCTAGAGCTACATCCTCCTCATATATGCAAACTATCAATTTGTATAAGTAGATTGAAACTCTCACGAGTAGAGTTCTTACAGATAGAATTGACATTCAACAAGAAATTATAATTTGTATGGATGAATCAATGGATAAAGTGGATAGGCTTAACAAAAAAGGCTTAGCTTTAGCGAGGAATTTGACAAACCTAGACTTTTTTTCCCCGAAAAATGACAATGAGCCATAATCACTGAACCAGGTGGACTCTCTAGCCAAATGATAACCAAGCGAGCCAAATATTTTGAGCAATGCTTTTATAATGACACTACCATTGACATGTCTACAATTTTATGGCTTAGTTTCTTTACTAGTTCTTTTTTCATGCTGAAAGACATTCATATAGAAAATAACATTAGCAATCATAAAATTTTAAACTTATGCTATTGGTCTAGTTTCCCAAGTGGTAGACTAGTAGCCAATGATAACTACTTATGTGTCTCTTTCTGAAAGTAATATAAATTTTCTGATCTTACAAATAATAATAATTATTATAGTTTAATTATAATTATAATTTATGTTTACCATATTTATGATGATGTCCATGTTAAAGTCATGGAAAGGAAGACAAGGGATTAATATAAATGTATCCTTTCCTCTCTCACCATCCCTTGATAAGGGAAAGGTTGTTGGGGTGGAGACTTTGCAATAACATCTACAATCTCATCTACAATCCCACAAATCCCATAATGTTACATGTGGTAGGGCTAACAAGGTGGCACTAACATGACCACCTTGGTAATTTTTCCCAAAGGGGGCAATATGTCCTCGTAACCATGTCACCATGGAAACACTACAAAGGTGGTGGCAATGTTGCTGGGATTATACAATGCCCACAATTCCATGCCATCCACCATGACTTTGGTTTAACATAGTGAAAATGCAAATTCTTGTTTTCAATTTCTTTTCAAATTTTAATATATATATATATATATATATATATATAATCTCAAACATTAAATTTGAATTTTAGAATTTGAAAATAAAATAATCAAATGTAAGAATTTAATAATAATTTTTTTAAAATGTGTTATCAAAATGTTTTGGGTGAAAAAACGATACAATTTTTCCAAAATCTAATGCTAAATTTATTATATTTATAGTTTTTCAAGTTGATTTATTATGAAATTTTACTTACTATGGTCTATAATGTGGTGTAATCTTCATTCAACTCATTATTTCTCAATAAGTACTTTTCAACTCTTCCAAGTACAAATGGCCAACCTTGTACATAAATCCAAAATTTATTTAAATTTCTCAAAATTGGTGTTGTAGAGAGCAAGTGTCATGTTGATCATATATCTTCCAAAATATCAATCTTAAGATCAACTAGATACTCCATTGACAATTGAGTAATTATATGCATATTCACAATATATTAAAGAGAATACAACTTGTAAGAAGTATATTTCACAATTATGTAACATAACAACTTACTCACAATATAGCTTATAGTAAAACCAAGACAAAAAAACTATTCGTTTCCCCAACATCAAGGACTTGACAAAACCTTTTTTTGTAGGATAGACGTTCTTAATCAATTGTAGTAACCCATCAATGAACCATTTGTTGTGCTGAAAATCTTATATTATAACTCAATCATCTCATCAAACTACCAAACTATCGTCATATTCTCTTATAGTCTCTCCAACTATTTACTTGATATCTTTTACTTGAGTAAATATTTGTTGTTTAGATTTCAACTTTCAAAATTATTTCACAGAGGCTTTGATATGGTTTATATAAAGTGTAGAAATACTACTAGGGAACTCTTCATATGCCTCATATACATATGCAATGATCTCCTACATATAGTGGTTTGTAACTCAACCAAATAGAGAATATTTTTTGTCTCCTATGCACTTTAGACAATGTTGGAGAGGAGGCAATGTTGTTCTCTGTCTTCCTTGCATTTTCCTAATAGGGGAAACCACAAGGTTGACATTATGGGTTGAGTATCACATTCCATTCCTATTATTTTACTTGGAGCTATAAGGAATACCAAAGTACATAGCTAAAAAACCAAATTAGAACCTCTAACTTTAATGCTTGTGATACTATACAAGATATTAATTAAGCTTTGATCACTTCTTGTAGTTATATAAAGACAACTAACGATATACTTTGACTAACAACACTCTCTATGCAAGACAACATCAACGGGGTTTTTCTACGAATAACAATTGCATGGGTCTGAGACTAAGGACAAAATTGCAACAATCTTACTCTAATATTCCTCTTTTTAAATGCAATGACCTTCCATGATCCTACACCACCAAAAGTGACACATCATCCAAAGCATCTTCCTTGGTTTTTCACATCCACAACTTTAACGAAAACTTTAGGTTCCACAGTCTCAACCAAGTTCCTTTATGCTTTTAGTACGAGTACTCGTGTCAGTTACTTGGAGCATTTCTTTGCCACAATGTTCATGTGAGATTCCCTCCAACCTTGGTAACATAACTTCTTCTACTATCTTCTCATAAACAAACTCTCTATCACAAACTTTAGGGTTGGGAAAAACTCCTTTTTTTACTCTTATCCTCTTTTCTTGATGAATTTTAGTACTATGTTTCCCCACAAGGGAGTATTAATTAGTGTATATTTTTCCATATTCTCTTACCATTAAACCTTGTTAAACTTTTCATGTTTGGTAATATCCCTTCAATTTTCTAGAATGCTTATATTCATCCACCATAGTTGAAATTTAAGCAACTTATATC
Source organism: Pinus albicaulis (assembly GCA_034641835.2). Lineage (NCBI taxonomy): Eukaryota > Viridiplantae > Streptophyta > Pinopsida > Pinales > Pinaceae > Pinus > Pinus albicaulis. Next base: position 878,288,000 of record CM076579.1, read on the forward strand.
ATAGATTTTGTGACCAAGTCCTCCTACAACACTAACCAAAACATGAGGCTTACACTTCCATGCCACTCAGGTTAGTTTACAAACCTTATTCCACTATTAATGTCTTAACCGATAGGAATTTTTTTAATTAAATTTCAATGGGTCCTTTTTTGAAAATTTGTAAAGCCTTAGTCAAATAGTGGTGACATTCTATAACAAATTCCAAGGTATATCATTTAACTATAGCTTCTAAAAAAAAACATACAGTTTACATCACTTCATCCTTATAGGTCTAAATATTTAGTGATTTTGCAATTGTCCACACAACTTTTGCATACAAACATCAACACATATGTTGCTCCATTAACTCCTTTATACATGTATACAAGGTTATGGAAAATTTAGCTAAAAGAACTCATTTGAAGACTCAATAATGTTGATCTCTTTAAATAAAAAATTTATAAGTCCAAATATACATGTACTTGCCATGCAAAACCATACATATTCACATGGAACTAGTCTTGCAACTCATCTCTCATATGCTTCTAATCCATTTCTCCTAATATGCATTAGTTAATATTTTTGCAATAAAACCATTTCATTATCTCTTATATAGACCTAGGGTTCGTTGAGGCTACCCAACAAAGGTTTCATGTAGTCTACTTATGAAAACATTGTTAACCTTTTGAATGAAGGAGGTTTCACTTGAGGCAGATTTGATACATTTCCTTAAAAATTATGCAAAGTAGAGAGAAAAGATGAAAGAAAATTTCCAGTTAACATTTATTTAACATTTGATCATCTTAGATACTTAAGAAACATATCGGTATTTCATGGATGTAAAAAGTAAGGATAAAAACACTATCTAAGTATAAAACTATAACGCTAATATAAGGGAAACCTCCTTGCTACTCCTTTTCTTTCCCTTTTTCTTTTCATGCTTATTTTAATTAGGTTATTGAATGAAATTGAGAGTTAACTTAAGGCTAGCTTGCATTTGCTTTTTCTCTAAATTATTTAATGTAAACACCTTAATCAATTTAGAGGCCTTTTCATCTCTTTCCTTCCTCTTGATCTAATGGTGTCTCCACTTTCTCTTCTTTCCTTATTAGTAGAGTTTGTTGTAGGTTCATTGCCCATGGGTACTCGTATGTTTTGTGGTAGTGTAAATTAGTGTACTCACTACAAGATGTATTGGTGTGCGTCAACAAGTGTGAGCACAAGTACAAATAAGTCTTTTAATAAGACTTAAACCTTGGTGGGGTTATATTAGCTACACAAGCACAAAAAGTCTCTTAATAAGACTTAAAACTTGGTGGGGTTATATTAGCTACACAAGCACACATAAGTCTCTTAATAAGACTTAAAACTTAGTGGGGCTATATTAGCCGGCCTAGTGAGTCATCATTGATCAATTTTTTTAACTATGTTTCACATATTTATAAGAAATTTTCGGTGACAATCACATAAAAGAAATTTTTGTCGACATGTTTCGAACCAGCAAGTGTGGTTCATCATCAGGACAAGATGAGAAATATGATCAAGAAACCTAATTAAATAGACAAGGAAAACTCCATCTAGATGTTATAACATAACGACTAGTTTGACTAAAATAATAAATTAAATTAAATTTCATCAAATTAAATTAAATTTTACTATATTTAATTTAAATAAAAAATTTGATATTGAGGTTATAATTTAAATCTCATTTAATATTAAAGATTTTTTAATAGATATAATGTTGAAAAGAAATTTTCTTATAAATACATTTATATATATTTTTTATTACTATGAAGAGATGAAAAAAGAAAGAAAAAATAAATAAATAAAAAATAAATAAAAAATAAAAATAAAAATAAATAAATAAAAAATAAAAATAAAAATAAAAATAAATAAATAAATAAAAATTAATAACAATACAAAATAAAAATAAAATAAAAGTAAAAATTTTAATTTTTTAAAAACAATAAATAAAATAAATAAATAAATACAATAATACCAAAGATATAAATAAATAACTAACCAAACAAAAATAGTAAAAAAGAATATAAAAATAAATAAATAAGTTTTTATATAATATACTTCACAGCTAAATAAAATCATAAAAGTATATTTAAAAAATAAATAAATAAATAAAATGAAACGGTTAAAATTCATAAAAATAAATCAGAAAGAATGGAAAAAGAGAAAGAAAACGGTAACGAGAGGGAGCACAGAAGGAGGAAAAAGAAAAAGGGGGCAGCTAGGAGTGAAGGGTGGGAATCCAACATCTACTGACACTCCATCCGTCATCCCTGTTAAGGTTGACTGGCCTCTTTTCAATTTCCAAGGCTTCCCTTAACTTGCGGTGGTGGAAATGGTCAATCCTCGCAATAACCTCAGCATTCTCAACACATATATGATGATTTGTCTTTTCGGCATGCTCTGCCAAGGCAGAGGACCGAGATCTACAATGTCTGAGGTCAGCGATATGTTCTTGAATTCTTTGATTAATGGATCGACCAGTTTCCCCAATGTAAGGCATCCCACAAGAACACGTAATCAAGTAAACACCTTTACTATCCTTAGGGAAAACCGGGTCCTTAACCGATCTAAGCGAACTCCGAATGGTACGAAGGGGCTTGAAGGTTGAGGAAACAATATGTTTCTTCAAGATTCTAGCGATTTTATCGATAGTACCTTGAATAAACGGAAGGTGAACTCTAGATAACTGGTCATAAGGATCTTTTTTAACATTAGGAGCTTTTTCAGCTTTTTGAAAAGCTCTAATACAATGGGCCTTGCTATAACCGTTCTTACTGAAAACATTAAAGAGATGAGATTTTTCACCATCAAAGTTGTGCTCATCTGAGATTCTAAGGGCTCTGGTAACTAGGGTGCTGAGAACCCCAAACTTCTGAGCCGGGAATTGATGAGAATTAGCATGCAAATACTGCTTAGTATGAGTCTTCTTTCTAAAGACTTGATGAGAGAAGGAATCATCATCATTCCTTGAAAGAAGTACATCAAGGAAGGGCAGACTACCATCCACTTCAAATTCCATGGTAAACTTAATGAAGTCAGATTGATCATTAAGATGTTGGAAGAAAAGGTCCAGTTTCTCTTTTCCATGGGGCCACACCACACAGGTGTCATCAACAAACCTTTTCCAAAGCCTAGGTTGAAAATGTGATGAGGAAAGGGCCTTAGATTCGAAGTCTTCCATGAAAAGATTAGCCACTACAGGGGAGAGAGGGGAACCCATGGCCACCCCACAAGTCTGCTCATAAAAAACACCTTCAAAACTAAAGAAGGTCGAAGTTAGACAAATATCAACAAGATGAGCAATATCGGGATCAGTGACTCGAGAAATGACATCGATGGCTTCCTTAATGGGAATGCAAGTGTATAATGAGACAACATCAAAACTCACAAACCTATCCTCGGGATCCAACTTAATAATGTTTCACATAGTTACCGATCAAACGAGAATTATTACCTCAAAATAGTAACAAAAAATAAAATAAAAAAAGACCATGAAAAAAAAAACCCAAGAACGAAAAGTCGTATAACCTTTTTTTTTTTTTTCGGGGTAAATTTTCAACATTTTTAAAAAAAAGTTGTATTCTGGAATAACCTTTTTTTTTCGAGGTAAATGTTCAACATTTTTTAAAAAAAGAAGTAAAAACCAATTTTTTTTGGTGTAAAAAACACCCCTGAAACAAAAATTTATATTAAAAATATAAAAAATTGAAAAAAACATTTTAAAATAATTGAAAAAAAAATCATTATATTTTTATAAAGTAAAAAATTAAAAAAATTAAAAAATAAATAAATAAAATAAAATAATAAAAATTTTAAAATTAAAATTTAAAAACATATTAAAAATTGAAATATAAGAAAAATAAATAAATTAAAAAACATATAAATTTTAAAAAATAAAATAAATTTAAAATATACCAGTTAAATTTAATATATATATATATATATATATATATAATCAAATTAAAAACAAAAAAATTAAATTTAAAAATAAAAAATTAAATTTAAAAAAAAAATATTAAATTTTATTAATTTTAAAATAAAGAGTTAAATTAAAAAAAATATATTAAATTTTATTAAATTAAAAAAATTAAAAATAAATAAAATTAAAAAACATTATTTAAATTAAAATTAAAAAAAAAAATTATAAATTGATTAAAAATTGTAAATGAAAAAAAATAAAAAAAATAAAAAATATTAAATTAAAAAAGAAAATTATTAAAAAAAATATTTTAAATATAAAAATTAAATTAAAAACAATATATACTAAACTTTATTAAATTAAAAAAACTTAATATTAAGATAAAAAGTTAAATTAAAAAATATATATAGATTTGAGGCTTATGCGATGAGTATTTTGTGTAGAGAAGTTTTCCAGATCAATCACATTCATTCTTGGTAAATTCGAGGTTTCGAACAAAGCCACCATGGTTCATCTTCAGGAAAAGATCCATGAAGCCACGTTGGCTTGGTTCGAAATGTCGAATTTACCAAGAATAGATGTGACTGATCTGGAAAACTTTTATATATATATATATTAAATGTTAATAAATATAAATAAATTTTAAAATAAAAAAGAAAAATTAGAAAAATAAAAATAAAAAACACTTTTAAAATTTAAATTAAAAAAAAAATGAAAAATGGGAATAAATAAATAAATTAAAAAAAAAACAAATTGTTTAAAATAATAATAATAATTTAAAATATAAAAAATGAAAATTAAATAACAAATTTTAAATTTTAAATTTTAAATGTCAATTTTTTTAATTAAAAAAATATACATATTAAATTAAAATTAATTAAAAAATTATTAAAATTTAGTAAATAAAATAAAATTAATAGAGTTTAACAAAATGATCGAATTTCCCTTCCAGGTGGTGGCGGGGATCGGTCACTGGCCGAGCGAGGGGCTATAGCCTCCCTACCTGCCTAGCGCCCTGCTCTCACCACCACCTGGGCAAAAGGCGATTTTCGGACGCCCCTGCTCGCCCAGCGGCCAGCCCCGCCGCCACCTAGGCTGCCGATTGTCATTTATTAAAAATTAAATTAATTTTTTTTTTTAAATTTATTAAAGTTTAATAAATTTTTTTTATTTCATATTTTCTTTTTAAATCTAATATTTGCTTTTTTATTTTAATTTTAATTTTTTTTATAAATTTAATATTTTTAGATTAATTTTTTATTTAATTAATTTTTAATTTTAATTTAAAAAATATTTTTTTTTTAAATTTTATTTTCATTAGGTTAAAATTTCTTTAAATGGTTTAATTAAAAAAAATGTTTTTTTTTGTTTTTTTCCTTTTTTTTAGGTTTTTTTAATCTTAAATTTTTTTATTTTAGAAGTTTAAATTTTTTTATTTTTTTATTATTTTTATTTTTAATTTTTATTAATTTTTATTTCTAAGTTTTAATTATTTTTGTTTTGTATTTTAATTATTTTTAAATTTTGTTTTTTTAGTAACTAAAAAATTGTTTTTGATATTTTTTTTCCCTTAAATTATGTGTTTTTTTTTATAAATTTTTTCATCTTTTTTTTATTTAATTTTGGATTTATTTTTTTGTGTTTTATTTATTTATTTTTGTTTAAATTTCATATTTTTACAAGTTAATTTTGTTTTTTTTTTACATTTTTATTTATTATTTTTTATATTTGATTTTTTTTGTCATGTTTTTTTAATTTTATGTTTATGTTTTATTAGCAACATGAAAATCACAACTTAAAAAAAAAATGGTTGATGTTGCATCAACACTTTTCAAAATTAGCCTGAAAATCACTAATATTTTAAAACAAATGTTCATACTTCATAAATAAAAAAATTTAAGGTGTCAAAAATATGCTTAAAAAAAAGGGCGATTCTACATCACCACTTTTGAAAATCCGGTGCTTTTTTTGCTACCTGAAAAAAGTAGGTACTAGTTCAGTTACCTATTTGATCAGAAACTATGTTTAGACTACTTACTATAATGATATTAACATGCCTAGATTTAGAGATGTGGAAGAACCATTAGTATATGTCCAACTATTATTTTGGACTAAGTAATACTGAGTTATAAATATCTATCCCACCAAGATTTGCCTCTAACCCTGAATCCAAATGAATACCATATAAACCACCCACTTACATTAATCTAACAAATAACTATTCATATTATTAATTTTCTTAAAAATATGGTCTTTTATTTTAAAATTTACTAATTATGTGGATATGTGTGTCTATTCGAAATAAGGGTCTATATTTTGGAATAGGGCTTCCAAAATTTTATTTTAATCATCAATAATTATTAGATGGATGGTAGAGATTTAACATTCATAGAATATTCTTGAATATTTTTAGTAGTAGTGACAAATCAAAGGTTTAGATTTATCTCAAAAGTAATTAGGCCTTTTTCTACCTTTTAATTAAATTCATTAATTTAAAAAAAGAATGTCATATGAAATGATTTATGTGTTTTTGGCCATGTGATATTGATAAGCTATGGTATTGACATATGTTATTGTGACCAATCCTATTTATGGGATAAGAATCTCCATGGTAAATAGAGAGTGAATCTCAAAGACTAAAATTTTGTTGTTATGTTTTTTTAAATATATATGTTTAACACATATATTAATTATTTTTATAATCATAATAATAAAAAATTAAAATAAAGTCTTAATTTAATTCATTTTTATGATTTAATTATGAATTAAATATTTTAATGTTTATCAAGGATTGATGTGCATTAACATTTATTAGCCATTTAATTTATATGATGACACCATAAAAACTATTTTGAATAACCAACTACTTTCTATTATTTCATATATATATATATGAAGTAAACAAAGGAATTGACAACTAGATTGGGTTCCTACGAAGATGATATGGGGTTAATTCCTATCATTACTGCTATACATTTGGGACCTATGATCTATTTTCCTCTTTAGACTACATCAGAAGAGTTTGAACCTTAAATCTCTTCATTTACACAATACTTTATATCAAGACTATAATTAACTAAACTACCCTTAAAAACATTATTTCTAATATATTTTAAAAATACATTATTTATAATAATGTGCTGAAACATTATTTCCAATATATTTTAAAAGTATATTATTTATAATAATCTATTTTTAAAATTTTAAATGTAATTCTTCCTCGACACGCGTTAAAAAAAAAAAATCATTGAAGAACTCATCAATTTTATCTCAGTTAAAGCTCATCAAATTTCTATTGCAATGTAAAATAAATTCCATTATTTTCCTATCTTGTAACCTCATCGTGAATAAAAAGGTGGACCAGGACAATGTATGCCAAATACTGAAAGGCCCCCGCAATTAAATGTGAATATAATACGCTCCACTCATTCTTGGCTGGCTGAAAAGAGGTATCGATATAGTCCTCATGCTCCCCTGCCCCTTAAATTCATTTTTTCTTTCATGGAAGATAGTTGGTTAAAGTTGAAAAAAATTATTACTAAATTGGTACGAACCAGATTCTGTTCACAACCAAAGATACGACAATGTTATGGTTTGGAAAATGAATAATGATGTTGTTGGTTTTGTTTTTGTTCTTTTTTAAATGAGCATAATTGAAAATTAGGTGGCTTTTTACGGTGTGGGATAAGATTTATTTTGTCTTTTAGTATGAAGATTCTCACCATTAATAATATAATGTTGATAGTCAAGTATGAAGATTTTCACAATTAATAATATATTGTTGATAGTCCAGTAAGAGTAAATTTAGTGGTTAAGATGTACTATATTTTTTTCTCAATCCTAGTATCTTTCAAAATGACACTTATAGCTTGTCATAGTAAAGCTAGAATGATAAGTGCATGTTGGAGTCTGGGCTCTGGTATAAGGTGGTCTCTAAACATGTTATTCCTAGGTTGAACTATGAGTTTCTAATATATATTCCCCATCAAAAATTTGCCAATGAATGTTTTATCCATCAAACTAAGATTGATGGGTTACAATCTCATAAACAATTTTAGCTACCTGTCCGGTAAAGTGTTCGCTCGAAACATCGCACACCTCAACCAAATCCCAAAATATTCCAAAAAAAATTCACATCTATTTTGTCAATCAATATTATAATTATTAGATATATCAGATGCATCACCTCTACATTTAATTTAAGGTTTTATAATACTTTATATTACATGCTTTATTTCTATTTATATAGTGAGAAAACATATCATTCTCATGAGAGGCGTGCATTCTACAACCCACTATAATGTGTAAGGGTGTCAATCTATCCTCAAAGTTGAAATTTTGCTTATTTTAATCCAAAAAAAATAAAAATTAAATAACTATCCAAAACAATTAAATAATGCGGGTTCATAATTTTTTTTAACTAAATGTATAAATAAATCATTAAAAATCTATTGAAGTGCAAACTTTCTTTTGAAGTATAGAATTTGGGGAAAGGTTTGCACCTTCATCTCTCTCTGCCTATGATAAATCCGAAATTAGATAGATTTAAGCTAATAACTTTAACAATGAGGATAGTCATCAATGATTACTGTATGTGAATATAAGCTAATTCATCACAATCACAATAATTCAAGGAAAAACATACTCATCTAGCCACCGGTTAAAAAGTAGACTTTCACTCTAAATAAGTACCTTGAACTATTAAGGTGTTTAGTTAAAAAAATAGAAGGCGAGAAAACATTCGCGGAAATTTCGTTGTATTGTGTATATATAAAAATAAGAAATCCGTAGAAGCTTCCCAGCGCCCATATATATTAAAAAAAGAGAAAAGGACAAAGATAACAGTTTGAACTACATGGGCGGTGGATAAAGCAACGGATGATGCTGCTGACGACATGATATGATGTCAGCAGAATGACGACGCCAGATGACGTAATGAATCAGATGACATGACATTACATGTATCCATCCATGATCCATTCATTCACCCATTTAAGTCTTCTTCCGTGTTGCCCAGCTGGTGTCCGTGTTTTTCGGTAAGATTCATTGAACATCAATTAGGCGAATCTCAATAGCCCAGCAAAATGTTAACCGCAGTAATGACATGCGTACGTCACAATGGGTGGATTAGATGAATGTGGTCGCAGATGGAATATATATATATATATATTGGTCGCAGTCGGAGCATACATATATATATATATATATAATGTATATATGTTTATTGTATGCGCATCTCGATCCCATTTTGATTCGTGTGTGTTTGGAATATTCCGATGCCGAAAAAGCCGTGGTATATATATTATATTATACTCTTCTAATCACTGCATTTAGATTTGGACAACAGAGGGCAGAGTCATCCTATCTTATCTTTATTACCTCTTTCAACTTTTTGGCGACCGTTATGCCCCACCATATATATATACTTTTTGAAAAATGCGGCCTTCATTCTCTTTTACAATAACGGTCACGTCAATACAGCCCCGACCTGTGTTGCATGGGGGTCACAAGGAATATCCATTAGAAAGAAAGCGTATATGTATAAGTTGTCAAACAAATGCATTTATTCAATCTCCTCCGACCTACTAATGCCTAATGTTATAGGCTTGTCATTGCCACATGTTCATATTCCCTACCACTCAATGCTTGCCTAATTTTTCACTCCTCTCATTCCCACATGTTCATATTTCCTACCGCTCAATGAAGTCTTCAAGTTGTAATCACAAAGTTCATATAAGTACATATTTGGTTCATAACGTAAGGTTTTCTTAACTTATCTTGTCTCACTATCTCATTGAAGGTGGTTTTGGAGAAATCTCAAAACAAAAATCAACCATTTGGCAGAAATAAATATTGTCGATATAGGATTAAAGGAATTGATATGTAATAATAAATAAGAAGGAATATGAATCTAGGAATTAATGATCCCAAGTTTATTATAGTTTAGGATATTATAGGAGAATGTTACATTGTAAATTGAGTGTATTTTAAGTAGTTTTGAGGGTTTAATGATAACTTTCTCACATAAATTCAAGTTTTATTGACATGATTATGTATGGTTATCGTAAATATGTTGTACTATGTATCTTTTTCTTGAATTAATTAAGATGACATTGTACTGCAATTCATGCAATATTATAAATATTAAAAAGACAAAAACATTCATTGGAAGACATAACTCCTTGTTGTGTATCAACAATTGCAATTACGTTTATAATATCATCAATTATCTCCCTCATTAGCCATTGTAGTAATTCCAACAATTACAATGAGAAGAAGCATAACACTATAATTAATCATTTTTCGTAAATCATTATCACCTCATTTCTTATGTTAATCGTTATGCAAGTGAACATTAATATGAAATATGGTATTTTTGGGCTTCTAAGAATTTGTATGTATGTGAAGTCTAGTGTTTCATAGCTTCCAAACCTTGTAAAAACAAAAAAATTCAAAAAATAAGGGTTAATTTTGAGCTTTCAAAGAAATTAAAGAGACTAACACTAGCTATTGTAGTGAGTTTATACCCATAATCTCAATGTTTGTATATATTTTATCTAACATGGCATTTTTCTTGTTGCTATCACAATGAGTGAGTCTTCTTTAGTCGCCCTACATCACTTTCTTTAAGAGAAGATTTACAAGTACCATCTTGGATCATTTTTCAAATAAAAAATTGACAATCATTGGGTTGAGAAACTATTTCCTTATACTATGAAAAAGGTAACTTCCTAACTTGCTCCATCAACATTGAGTACCTTCTTAGATCCTCAATCTATCCAACTCTCCACTTCCAAATGCCAAGCATTTTCTAGTTCCCATTCACTCAAAAGTTATTTTCCATGGCTCTTGCCAAAACCAAATCCTTAATGGAACTATGTTGATCCAGGGGGTACAAGGAATGAAATGAAATGCAGGAAAACAAATTGAACACACACACAGAGAAATATAACAGAGATTACAATAATGTGGTGGAAACCCAACTTTTATTAATAAATGAAATAACATAATACTATAGAACACGATATGACTAGAATCATTGTATCTATCTTTAAACAAAGAGAGATGGCAACTATGCACATTTTCCAAATCTATTAAAATGAGGACGAGAGGCCCTTTTTAACATAAAAAACAATGAGAAAACCCTATACATCCAAAATCCTAACCCTGGGAGATTAAATGCTAAAAGGTTTGTGGCCTTGATAGGGTTAGTTGGTACATCAACTCCAGGGGTCGTAACTTGTGCATACAATCTCCATTTGGCACACTATATAGCCCATTGGAAATATCTGGTTGAGAAGTACACATTCCAAAAGGGCCCAAGCTATGCCTATGGCTATTTCATGGATTGATACCATGTCAAAAAAATATTTTTTAGGGCCTCAAAACGACCACAGAAGTTTTAGACCCAAAAAACTATAAAAAACTACCAAGATGGAGAAGTATACTTTGAACCAATGAAATAGGTAGTTGGTTTCCAATATCCAATTAGATTAATCCTCCTCCCTTAGGAAGTAACAGTATCCATTGTGTTGAGTGCCCCCATCATACGAGGAAATGTTTGTTGAATTTGGATCCTAGTTAACCACTTGCATTGGTGAAGAAGTTGCCCTGCTTTCATAACCTGATAGAGTCATATATGTTGATGGAAGATATAATTTTTCTTGGTATACATGATCTGATCCACTGTAGCCATTTCATTGTGGCCATGATTGATTTTTGTGGGGGCTAGTAACTCAATTGCCTTTGAGGTGTTCAATAGAGGTCAAAAATATAGTCGAAGTAGCTCCACATTAAACACTAGGTATAAGCAAAGGAAAGGGAGAATGCTCAATTCAGAAGCATTTTCACCCACAACCTCTATGATTGTGTAAGGTCCATATCATAGTGGTTGGAGCTTCTTATTAGGGCCTCTGAGGTTCTCTTTTTGTAAATTTAACAACACCTTATCTCCAACCTAAAACTTATGGGGAACCATGCGCTACTACTTGTACTTGGCATTGACTTTCTGTCGAATATCATGGACTTGTTGTTGGAGATGTTGGATCCACCCAAAAAAAATTCTACCATATAGTCCTTGACCTAAGAATGGGAGGAATTTTTTTGTGAATATGCAATGGGAATGGCTACTTCAATTGGGGCCAATGGTTAGAACCCAAAGCACACCTAAAAATTACTGTGGCCAGTAGAGTTGTGCAGATATTTATTATAACTATGTTAAACATATTGAAGGACTTCCTCTCATGTACGAGGATGCTTGGAATTATACATGTGCAAGATAAGTACAATCATCTTGTTGACCACTTTTGTTTTCTAATCTGATTAGGGATGAGAGGAAGTTTGTTTGGTTAACTTGGTATCCATGAGAGACCATTGGATGGACACAAAGGTGATGAGGAACATGTTATTCCTATCTAAAATAATGGTTGAGGTATCCCAAAATGAATCCAAACATGCTTAATTAAGAGTTTAACAATGACTTCAGTTGTGATACTCTTATTGCACCGTGCCAAAATGTCCATCTTGGAGAACCGATCGAGACCCACAAGCACACAATCATTACCATTCTTAGTGGATGGAAAACTTGACATGTAATCCATGGAGTCATACTCCCAATGCTTGTCTAAGGTAGGTAGAGAAATGTACAACCCTTGCTTCTTAATGGTTTTTTTAGTAATGACATAGGTAGTGCATGATCTAATATACCACTAGACATCCTGTCAAAGCTTTGGCCAATGACATACTTTTGAATTTTTTTTATATATTCTCTACACCAAAATGCCCTACCACTCAACTATAATGTACCTCCTAGATTAACTTGGCATGATTGCTTGAAGGAACACAAAGGTTCCCCAAGTTGCACAAGGGTGAATCCTAGAGGTGGAAGTTTGAACTTGTTTTCCTTCCATTAACATCTTGTATGTGGCAGCGAAGTCAGAGTCACTATTGTATAATTATGGACACCTAAAGGTCTCATGCTCATAATATTTATGAAATATGGTTAGTGCCACAATTGGGGACCGAATAAGATAGTTTGTGCCATGATTAGGGTTATGCTTCTTGTATTTTATGTTCAAATAGAATCGCTGCAGGATTGTGGGCCATTTTTTATGACGCTCATTCTATAACTTTCCTCATGTCTACAAAAATTCTAGAGGCCTATGATTAATGTTAATGATTGTGTCCTTCCCTAGAATATAATGCTTCCATTTTCAACAGGATTGCACAATGGAGTACATCTCTTTATCATGGGTGGGGTGTTGCTAGATAATATCAAAGGCGTGTTTCATTGTGATAGGCCACAAAATGTATTTTTTAGTGAGGATAGCACCAATAACATAGTCAAAAGAATATGTATCATTATGAAGTGGTTGTTGTAGGTCTATTAGGGTGAGGACTAGTGTAGAGAGAATGTAGTGTTTCAAATCCTCGAATGCCTTTTGTTGTGAATCAAACTAGAAAAAAAATATTTTTCTCCCCCTTTGATCACTTGACTTAAGGGCCAAGTGATATAAGAGAACCCCAACACAAATCTTCAGTAGAATTTAGCAAGGCCCAAGAAGATATGAAGCTCTATTATAGTCATCAATTTTGGCCAATCCTGAATGAATTGGATCTTGGATGGGTCCACATGCACCCCATTTTCATCCACAAAGGATCCAAAGTATTGTATTCTTTATATTCCAAATGATCATGTTTCCTAATTGGTATACAACTTGTGTTTCCACAAGATGCTTAAGACCTATTGAACGTGCTGCAAATGCTCTGCCTAGGTTTTGCTAAATATGAGGATGTCATTCAAATATATAACCACAAAAGAGTTTGTGAATGGTTATAGGATATCATCCATCATCCTAATGAATGTTGTTGGAGCATTAGTCAAGCCAAAGCGCATGACCAACCACTCGAAAATGCCTTCTTTAGATTTGAATGTCGTCATCCATACATCAATTTTTTTCAATTGGAACATGGTGGTAGATTGACTTCATATCAATATTGCTAAAGAATGTGGCACCCTTAACCTGGTCAAGAATATCATTAATCCCGGGGATTGGGTATCTATTTTTAACAGTGATTTAGTTCAGGGCTTGATAATCAATACAAAGTCTCCATGTCCCATCCTTCTTTAGCAATAATAAAATTGGACTCCCACAAGATGACGAGATCGATTGAATGTGGCCCCTTTTGGATGAGCTCTTGAACATGATGTTTTATTTCCTCATTCTCCAAGAGAGAGAATCTATATATTGGAGCATTAGTGAAAGGAGCACTAGGTACCAAGTCAATTGAGTGTTTTAATTGGCAGTGTAGGGGCACCCCCACATGTGTAGTAAAGATATCTTTGTATGTCTCTACAACATTGCGCACATTCTTCCGTTGGGTAGAGAAGCCTCATGTAGAGTTTTTGGTGGTTGTAGTTACCTTCCGTTCACCTTCTTACCGAACCATGAAGAGAATGAAATTTTTAGTTTGAGAGATTACCTTTTTGTTGAGATTAATGAAACTACAATAGTTGGGAATAAATTTTGTATTTTATAGAATTGGAATCTGATAGTAACAATGACACTAGGAGTATGAGAGTTATAAACAACATGATGTTCCACATATAAGGTTTTCCTAAAATAACATAACAAACTTCAAGTGTGGTAACATCACACAATACCTCATCTTTGAAAGGATTAATGTCATAGGGCATGCATAACTATTAGTTGACATAAATGTCTCATCCATGGCTCACCCAACCAATGCAGTATGGTTGGGGGTGTGGCACTATCAACAAATTAAATACCTTGATGAAATTAGCTGATATCAGGTTCTTTTGGATCTTATTGTCAACGATGAAATGGAGTGGAGTCCCTTTCACCGACATCCATGAGGGGAAGAATCACTCCTCCTATTCAATCTCCTTTGGCTTTTCTGGTTATATCTTTGTGGTTGTTGTTATAGGCCATTTGTCACATCCATTCATTAGGCCTCCTAATGGGATCAATCAACCTCTTATTCCCCCTTTTCAACATCATTGCACAAAACCCTAAGTGAACCTCCTTAATTTCCCATAATTTCTTCCTGAAACCACCTCATTTGAGCCAGTTTTAGCACCAATGCTCTCTATCCTTCCTCTGGACAACGTTCACCTACAGGTTGCATCACTATGTCCAACGTTGATCACCTACAAGTTGCTCCCCTTTTCATCTGTGTTGGTTCTAGAAATTCGAGAAAAAGAGAGAATTTCTGGAAGCTTCCTCTTCTAGAAGCTTCCACAAATTGTTACAACCATTTACCTCAGATTAAAATTTTGTATTCTATCTCATCCTTCTTTGGATTTTCCATCACGTATCCTTTGATCCCATCCTCCCATCAAAGGTGGATCTAAACCCTTAGATTGGTAATTGGATAAGAACTCCCAACTTACCCCACTCCTCTATATATTTACCATCTTGCATTTGCAAGAGGTTAATGGTTGAATTATAGAGAGTGATTCTACCCTTATGTTGTTGAGGTGAGAGGTTAACATTCCTTGCATTTAGGGTGATTGGAGGTGCATATTGTGATCAGGAGCTCAGTATTTAGCTAAAAAATGAAAGTGCTCAGAAATGCTTCAGACCTAAATGAACGGATAGAGATTGTCACCAGTATTCTAACGCAACTCATTTCATCAAAATCCGAGTTCGTATGAGTGAGTTATGGTCTGCTGTTTGTTTTCCCAAACAGGTAAAAATTGTGCAGAACAATGACAAACTGATGACTTGGAAGTCCAGTTAGCACCTCAAGAATCTTCAGGGAATATTATCCAGTTTCAAACAATGACACTGTGACAAGTGTCATCACCAGATTCACTAATGTTGCTTGGGGAAGTTGAATTTTTCTCCTATTCCTAAGTTTGGAATTATTATCTATGGTGGATTATTTTTATTAAGGGTGAATTTTAGGCCAATGGGGAAGGGCCACATGGCACAGCCAGAGGCTGCCATGTGCCCCCCCATGGAAAGGTGGTTAGCATTATTTTTATGCAAGGTCGAAATGTGGACACATTATTAATTTTATACAAAGTTCAGAACCATAGCATGGGGCACATATATTATACAAACCTTATTCTAAAGGTTGGACCATAGTCGGCGCAACACACACACACACACACATATATATATTAACCAAAGTTTCTATATACTATGGCTGAACTATATGCCACATTCAACAAAAATTATGGCGGGGGTCGGGGTCAAACCCACGACCACCCACCTACGACACCACTTCCTTACCACTACGCCCTCCACCGAAGTCCTTAACCATATGGGTTCTCACCTCTATTTAAAGAGTATTGACGACAAGTATGGGGGTTCGGAGGGGGCAAGCCCCTCCCACACGACCGCGAGTTTAAGACCAACGGCTAAGACAAAAAATCCGGCGAGAGTTAAAGTTTTAAAAAATATTTAATTAACGATAATACATGGTTAGGCCACAATAAACTGGGATTTGCGGATAAGTGTGGGCTAGCACAAAACACGCTTAACCCCACGTAATGCTTACTTATCGTTAATTAATGATATACTTATCTTGGCGGAAGAGATAACGGACCCACCAAATGCAGAGCAGCTCCACATTTAGTGGAGTTAACTGTCAGACTTCTGGATTTAGTGGAGAAAAACTAGGAAAATTTGGTTTTTCCATAATTGAGGAAATTTTCAACCAATTTTGGCTCAGGAAGAGTCATTCTTGGTAGTTTTTGATGTTTTGGAGCCATTGGATCAGGTTACAGAGGCAACAGGATACTATAAACAATACTTTTTTCACAATTGAAGCTAATACAAAGGCTCACACTATGAAGCTGGACCAAGGAGATGTAGCCTAGGAGGGGTGAACTCCTTCATCAAAAACTTGTGTATTTGTCTCTGTTATTTGTGCTTGATATGTTTTATTATGCTACTGTTCAACATTGAGTTTCCATACTTTTAAGTTCATGAAATACACTTAATCTCATCGAGTTTAATGAATTGTCACTCATAAACACATGTATAAACCCTTGTATGATAAGCAAACCAAAGCACTTTCATGTTAATTTTGAAACTGATATTTGCACAAAATTAACTAACAATCAATTTCAGATCAAGTTGGTATCAGAGCACAAGGTTTCTAAAGGTTTATTTCTTGCTTTGCTTGAGATTGTGTAAGAAGGGTTTTAATAGTTGCAATTTTGTGATGCTTACAAGGTTGAAGTTGCAGAGAAGAGAAGGGAAGCTATTGGTTGTTAGTCCTGAGATTAGGGAAAGGAGAAATAGAGTTGAGAAAGAATCATCTTCACCTAAAGTTCCATTCAAAACTGCACTTGAAGCACCTCAAATTCCATCTCTAGCAGTTGAGATTGAAGAGTTACAAATTGCACAAGAAGTTGAAGTGATTGAAGAGGTACAAGCATCAAAGGTTGAGCTTGAATCCTTAGCCATTATGTCAGATGTTGGAGAGACTCATAGAAATTTAGAAGAAGAGGATGTCAAGAGATACTTCAAAGACATACAAATAATGGTTAAAATCATTTTTGATGCATTCACTGCAGAAAGAGCAGGAGAAGGTTCTAAGCCTCCACATGGAGAAGGATCTTCAGATGGTAAGAAGGATGAAGAGAAGAAGCAAATTATGGAGAGATGGTAAGGATGGTATCGCATGTAAATTATGGAGAGCTTGAAAATCAAGAAGCAAATTCAATAATTGCTGAACAAAGGTATCATACGCCCATCTACTTCACCATGTGGTTCACCAATTTTTTTGGTACCAAAGAAGGACGCGACTTGGTGCATGTGCATCGATTTCCACGCACTAAATAAAATCACAGTAAAGAATCACAACCCACTTCCATGCATTGATGATTTGCTAGATCAGTTAAAGTATGAAATATACTTCACTAAGTTAGACTAGCGAAGTGGTTATCATCAAGTTAGAATAGCTTAAGAGGAAATTTGGAAAACTGCTTTCAAAACTAGACAAGGATTGTTTGAGTGGCTAGTTATGCCATTTGGTCTAAAAAATGCTCCAACTACTTTCATGAGAGTCGTGAATCATGTACTTAGACCATTTCTAGATGAATTTTTCATTGTTTAATTAGATGACATACTTATATTAAGCAAATCAAGAGAAGAATATTTCATGCATGTGAAAAAGGTACTTGATGTCTTGAAAAAAGAGAAATTATTTTTAAAGAGGTCAAAGTGCGAGTCTGGGAAGAATTATTTGGTGTATTTGGGACATATTGTTGGAGGAGGTGAGTTGAAGATTGACCCTTCCAAATTAGAGGTAATTTTGAATTGGCCCAAGCCCAATACAGTTACAGAGGTAAGAAGCTTTCCTGGGGCAGCACAGTATTGGAGGAAATTCATTGCTAATTTTTCTTCCATTGCAGCTCCGTTACATGCATTGACAAGTGTTAAGAAAGTCTTCCATTGGGGAGATATGCAGCAAAAATAATTTGATGCTTTAAAGAAAAATATAAGCTCAACACTAGTATTGGCTCTTTCGGATCTTAGACATCCATTTGACATCCAAATATATGCAAGTGATTATGCTATGGGAGCAATGCTCATGCAACATGGTAAACCTATTTCGTTTCATTCTGAAATTTTAATGGAGCTGTGAATAATTATCCCACCTATGATAAAGAGTTATATGCATTGGTACAAAGTGTAAATAAATGGAAGCACTATTTGATGGGGAAAGAGACCATTATCCATACTGACCATCGACCATTGCGGTACTTACAATCACAGTAAAAGTTGCAACAATCAAGACATTTTAGATGGATGGGATTTCTACAACAATTTAATTTGGTTATTAGGTACAAAAAGGGAATCTACAATAAGGTAGTTGATATTCTCTCTAGGCCTATTGTAAATTCATCTATTATACTCAAGCACAATTCAATTATGCATGAAAGTTACATTGAACAATATTCATATGATAGTGATTTTCAAGATGTGTATGAAAGCTTGAGTCAAGGAAACCAAAATGAAGAGTTGGATTATCATGTGCATAACAATTTGTTGTATCACTTGGGCAAGTTATGTATACCACAGGGAGAAAGAAACAATATCATAAGGGAGGCGCACACATCATTGATCGTTGGAAATTTCGGTGTAGGCAAGACAATAGTGAATCTCCAAAGGTATTGTTATTGGCCACACATGATTGATAGTGTATCTCGTTTTATTAGAGGATGTTATTTATGTGAAATTTAAGTAAGCCTAGTAATAGGAAACTTGGATTGTACGCTCCACTTCCAGTTCCTTCACATCCTTGGGAGAGTATCTCAATGGATTTTATAGGTGGTCTTCCTATGTCAAGGAAAGGTCATGATTACTTGTATGTTGTGGTAGATAGGTTCAGCAGAATGTGTCTTTTGATGCCTTGTAAGAAAACAATTATAGCTGAAGAAAGAGCTAATATTTTCTTTCAAAATTTATGGGTTCATTTTGGTCTTCCTACTTCTATTGTAAGTGATCAAGATTCCTGGTTTGTCACAGAATTTTTGGTCAAAATTATGGGACATGATGGACACAAAGTTGAAGAAGAGTAAATCATTTCATCCGCAAACATATGGTCAGATCGAGGTGGTAAAAAAGACAATTATTCATCTTCTTAGAGGCTATTGCAACAAGCATCCCAAGTTGTGGGGTGAACAGTTGCATTACATTCAACATGCATACAACAAGGCAAAGGATTCTTCCACAAACACATCGCCATTTGAGGCATGTTTTGGGTACTTTCCAAGATCGCCTTTGGACTTCATATTTGAGAAATATGTCACTATAGATGGTCATAGTAACATAGATAAGGCAAGGAAGTTCAGTGAGAAAATTCAGTTGATACGTCACACAATGCAAGAGCAACTTGAAAAGAGTCAAAGCAACTACAAGGCAAGACATGACAAGCACCGTGTTGATCACAAATTCCAGGTTGGAGATGAAGTTTGGTTGTATATCAGCAAAGAAATATTGCAAGGGGAAGGTAAAATGATCAAGCCAATCCGTTATGGTCCATTTAAAATTATGGAAAAGATTGGTACTAATGCATTTAAGCTAGATTTGCCTCCTTATATGCAAATATGTTTTGTCATTAATGTTGAGAATTTGAGATTGATTGAGCCTCCTTTGATTGATGATCAAGGAGAGCATGTTGAGTTTCCATCAATAGATGATTTCTTGCCAGAATATCTTGATGAACTTCAGCAAGATCTCATACTTGACAGAAGAATCAGAACTTCAAGAAGAGGGAATGTCAAATGCCTTAGATTGGGACTCAAGGGACAAAATCCTTCAAAGGCCAAATGGATGGAGAGTGAAAGGGTGAGGGAGATGTACCCTCACCTGCTGAACAATTGATAGTATCTTTTGGGGTCCAAAAGGATTCTATTGGGGAGGAATGACCAGGAGCTCAATATTTAGCTAAAAAATGAAAGTTCTAAAAAATTCTTCAGACCTAAATGAATGAATAGAGATCGTCATCAGTATTCTAATGCAACTCATTTCATCAAAATCCGAGTTCGTATGAGTGAGTTATGGCCTACTGTTTGTTTTCCCAAACAGGTAAAAATTGTGCAGAACAGTGATAGACTGATGACTTAGCAGTCCAGTCAGCACCTCAGGAATCTTCAGGGAATATTCTCCAGGTTTATGCTAGTGACACTGTGATAAGTTTCATCACCAGATTCACCAATGTTGCTCGGGGAAGTTGAATTTTTCTCCTATTCCTAAGTTTGGAATTATTATCTATGGTGGATTATTTTTATTAAGGGTGAGTTTTAGGCCAATGGGGAAGGGCCATGTGGCACAGTCGGAGGCTACCACGTGCCCCCCTCATGGCAAGGTGGTTGGCATGATTTTTATGCAAGGTAATAATGTGGGCGCATTATTAATTTTATACAAAGTTCAGAACCATAGCATGGGGTGCATATTATACAAACCTTATTCTAAAGGTTGGACGATAGTTGGTGCAACACACACACACACACATATATATATCAAAATATTAACCAAATTTTCTATATATTATGGTCGAAATTATGCCACATTCAACAAAAATTATGGCGGGGGTCGGGGTCGAACCCACGACCACCCGCCTACGGTACCACCGCCTTACCACTACGCCCTCCACCAAAGTCCTTAACCATATGGGTTCTCACATGTATTTAAAGAGTATCGACGACAAGTATGGGTGTTCAGAGGGGGCTAGCCCCACAGGCTAGTCCCCTCCAACACGACCACGAGTTGAAGACCAATGACTAAGACAGAGAATCCGATGGGAGTTAAAGTTTTAAAACATATTTAATTAACGATAATACGTGGTTACGCCACGATAAACCGAGATTTGCGGATAAGTGTGGATTAGCGCTAAACGCGCTTAACCCCACTTAACTCCCACTTATCGTTAATTAATGACATAATGATAGCATTGTTTGCAGAATAAACCCCACTAATTACCCACATCACCATTATGGAGTCAATGCTACTCCATATATGCACGCGCAAGCTTTAAAAAAATGGTTTTTGGGTTTAAAGCTCAAATATAAAATATCATATGTTATATTTATACGGATTCACATACCTCGATGAATCCCTTCAACACGTGGCTTCAAACTATTCCTTGTGGCATCACATTCCCTTATCGCAAACACAACATCACAAATCCGAAACATATCACAATTTCACAGATTGAATGATTTTGCAGATCGTAGAACATGCCACTTTGCAGATCGATGAATATAGAATTTTGCACATCGAAGATTATAACATATTGCACTTCCCAGGCTTCTCCTATCATATGCGATATGCGATCGCATCGCATCACAATATCGCAACTTTAGGCTTCATCACAAATCGGCAAATATTAATATCGCATATTGACTTTTCACACCTTTAACTCCTTTTGGCAAACTGCAAACTTACCTCATCACACTTTGCAATTTTAACTCCACCGTTAACTGTTATACCATATCGCATGCGATATGTGATATGCACATGGAATCTCCATCTAACATGTGTCCACTTTGGCACTTTTACAATTTAATCTTTGCGATGTGATCTTAGCCGTCGGTATTTTGCCTTTCTTTGCGACTTAATCCTTGCCGTCCGATCTCTTTTCTATCATCTTTAAAGGGTTTTGGCTACCTTACTCATTTTTCCTGTTTGTTCAACTGCTGCTACTCTGTAACTCTGTCTCCTCCAAGACTACTCATTCCTGGGCTTTCTCTTCTGGTTTTCACTTAGATCCATGATTATTAGCTACTGCACACCTTGCATGCTATTCAATCCAGAATACAGAACACCATTCTGTATTACTTCTCCAAATCCAGAATTCGCGATTTGCTTCTTATTCAACCTGCACACACATCCACTTGCTCCAGACTGGAATCACACAGATTCTACCCAGCCATTAAGTCTTTTATCTCTAAAAAAGACTTATACATTCAATTAGAATTCATTCAAAATGGTTTATCAGACAAAAACCATAATTTCTCAGTGACAGATCACTTAGCATGTAAAAGGAATGACACACAGTCACAATGAATTTGATTTCCTCATTAATTAAATAAATGTACAGATACAAACAAAAAAACTTGTTTATAATCTAGCTTTGGCCTGATGCGCATTTTACATGACCTTCTATCTCCTACAAAACCTTCTCTGTCTCTCAGCTCTTATCTCTCTACTCTATCCTTGGCCTAATTTCTTTGTTAAATCGGCCTCTCCTCTCTGATCTGATTTTCATTTTTTTAAATTGGTCTCTTCCTTCCTTAGAGGCTTACAATGAATTTATATTACAATTTCAGAGCTTATCCAACCCTCACTCAACTCCTATAGACTTGTAACCACTTCTATTCTCAAAAAATCCTTCCTATCTCTAATTTATGACTAATATAATATCTAAGCATAAATAGGAAATATCTTCTCTAAATATCCCTTTTTTCTATGGATATGACAAAAGTCAACTAGAATATCCCATATCTATGTTTTCTAGGAATTTAAACATTTTACAAGAGAATATTACAATATTTACAACTTGACCCCTCATTGGTCTAATCAAACAATTAAATTTAATTTGAGTGCTAATGCTCTTGCATCACATACTTATTTTGGCTGAAGAGATATCAGACCCTCCAAATGCGGAGCAACTCCACATTTAGTGGACTTCTAGATTTAGTGGAGAAAAACTAGGAAAAAAATGGTTTTGCCATAATTGAGGCAATTTTCGACCAATTTCAGCTCAGGAAGAGTCATTCTTGGTAGATTTTGATGTTTTGGAGCCATTGGAGCAGGTTGCAAAGGCAATGGGAGATTGTAAACAACACTTTTTCACAATTGAAGCTAATACAAAGGCCCGCACTATGAAGTTGCACCAAGGAGATGTAGGCTAGGAGGGGTGAACTCCTTCATCAAAAACTTGTGTATTTGTCTTTGTTATTTGTGCTTGCTGTGTTTTATTATGATGTTGTTCAAAATTGAGTTTCCATGATTTTAACTTCATGAAATACACTTAATCTCATCAAGTTTAATGAATTGTCACTCATAAACATATGTATAAACCCTTGTAACACTGTTACCGATGAAATAGGTAACATGACCTCAAAACGGGAACTCTAGCCCAAAAAGACTCAAAAAACATGAAAAAACACCCCAAAAACAAAAAAAAGTGTATTCCGGAACGCACTTGGTTTTTTTTGAAGGTCAAATTTCAACATTTTATAAAATTATGCTAAAAACAAAATTGTTTCTTGAAAAAAGGATTGAAAAAACACCCTCAAAACAAAACCAGTTGACGCTGGAATAACAAAAAAAAAATTGTCATATTTTTGACATTTTTAAAAATAGAAATAACATTTTTTAATTTTTAAAATTCAAACATTAAAAAAAAACCTAAAATTTAAGAAAAAAATAAATTTAAAAAATAAAAACATTTTAAAGCTTAAAATTTAAAAATATATATGAATAAAAAAATAAAAATAAAAACAAAATAAAAATTTTAATTCAAACAAAAAATTTAAAGATTAAAATTTCAAAATATATAGAAATAAAAACAAAATAAAAATATTAAATTAAAAAGAAAAGCAAGTTAAAAAAAGAAAGAAATTATTAAAAAAAAAAAAAAAAAAAAAAAATTATTGAAATTAAAAGTATAAAAATGAAAAATTAAATTAAAAATATATATATTAGATTTTATTAAATTAAAAAAAATGTTAATATTAAAATAACAAATTAAATTAAAAAAAAAATAAATATTAATAAAAAAATGAATAAACAAATAAATTTTGAAATAAAAATTAAATTTTAAATATAAAGAAAAAAAAAAACGTTGTTAAAATAAAAAGTTAAAAAACTTTAAAAATCAATTAAAATTGAAAAGTTGAAAAAAATATATTAAATAAAATATAAAATAAAAAACAAATTAATTTGAAAATATTAAGTTTAACTTAAAAAAATCTAATTTTAAATACACAATTTTAATTGAAATAAAAAAATATATAAAAATTTTATGTAATTAAAAAAAATAATAAAAAAATTAAAAATTAAATAAAATATTAAATTCAAATAAATAAATAAATAAAAATACAAAATTTACTAAATTTTAAAAAATTAAATGAAAAAACTAAACATAAAATTTAATAATAATAAAAAAATATGAAAAAAAAAAACAATTAAATAAAAAAAAATACAAAATTTAATAAAAATTATTAACAAAATTTAGAAAAAAAAAAAATTTAAAAACAAAAATTAAAAAAAAAACAAAAAAAATAAAAAAAAATAAAATTTCAAATATAAAAATTAAATTAAAAAATAATAATTTAAAATTTTTTAAATTAAAAGAAAAATTAAAAAAAAATCAAATTAAAATAAAATATTAAAAATATTAAAAATAAAAAATAAAAAAAGAATTTTTTGATTGTGGTGGCATAAGCGGTGGCCTCAGCGGAGGTGACGACGGACTGGCCCAGTTTGTTGGCGAGACCGGTGGAATCATCCGCGGCGGAGGCCGGTCGGAATCGCCCTCCGCGGCCGGAGGCCGATTAGAATCGCCCTCCGCCGACGGGAGGCCAATTTCGAGAATCTCCCTCCTGCGCAGCGGGAGGGCGATTCCTGGA
This sequence comes from Pinus albicaulis, assembly GCA_034641835.2. Taxonomy (NCBI): domain Eukaryota; kingdom Viridiplantae; phylum Streptophyta; class Pinopsida; order Pinales; family Pinaceae; genus Pinus; species Pinus albicaulis. Next base: position 878,313,043 of record CM076579.1, read on the forward strand.
ATCAGCCTCCTGCCGCGGGAGGGCGATTCCTGGAATCGCCTGAGGATGTAGGAGGGCGATTCCCGGAATCGGCCTCCCGTGGCGGGAGGGCAATTCCCGGAATAGGCGGGAGGGCGATTCCCGGAATCGGCCTGAGGGTGAGGGCGATTCCCAATATCGGCCTCCCGCGACGAGAGGGCAATTCCCGGAATCGGCCTCACACGGCGAGAGGGCGATTCCCGGAATCGACCTTCCGCCGCGGGAGGGCGATTCCCGGAATCGGCCTCCCACGGCGAGAGGGCGATTCTCGGAATCGGCTTCCTGCCGCGGGAGGGTGATTTCCGGAATTGGCCTCCCGCCCAAGTGGCAGCAGAGGTCAACTGGCGGCGCCACCACAATAAAAAAATTCTTTTATTTTTAAATTTTTTTAAATTTTTAATATATATATATATATATATATTTTTTAATTTGATTTTTTTTTTTTTTTTTTTTTTTTTTTTTTTTTTTTAAATTAAAAAAAATATTTATTTTTTTTTAATTCAATTTTTTTTTTTAATTTTAATTTTTTTTTTAAATTTAATATTTTAGATTAATTATTTTTTAAAATTTAAAATTTATTCATTAAATTTATTAAATTTTAATTTAAATTTTTTTTTTTTTAAATCTTTTAGTTTATTTGGTTTTTCATTTTTAAAATTTATAAATTGTTTCATTTTAAAAAAAACAGCAAATTTATGGATATTTGTTTTTTAATTATTTGCATGTGGTTTTTTTCATTTTTTTTGTTTTTAAATGATAGTTTTTTTATTATAATTCTTTTATTTTAATTTTCTTTTTCAATTTTAAATTTTGTTTTTTTTTTTTAAATTTGCTTTTTTTGTTAATTTTAAAATTAGTATTTTTGTTTTCTTATTATTATTATTATTATTTTAATTTAAAATTTAAAATTTATTTTTTTCTTTTTTGTATTTTATTTTTTTAATCTAAATTTTAATTTTGTAATTTTAATTTTTTTTAATTTTTTTTTTTTAATTTTTTTTTTTTTAAATTTTTGTTTGTTTTCTTTAAATTATGTGTTTTTTTTTTTAAATTTTGTCATTTCTTTTGATATAATTTTCGAATATTTTTGTTTTTATTTTATTTTTTTTGTTTAAATTTTTTATTTTTACGAGTTAATTTTGTTTTTTTTTTTACATTTTTATTGTTTTTATATATATATTTTTATCTAAGTTTTGTGTTTTATTACCAACATGAAAATCACCACTCTAAAAAAAAAGGTTGATGCTGCATCAATACGTTTCAAAATTAGCATGAAAATCACCGCTCTAAAAAAAAAGTTGATGCTGCATCAATACGTTTCAAAATTAGCATGAAAATCACTAACATTTTAAAACAAATATTCATACTTCATAAATAAAAATATTAGAGTGTCAAAAATGTGCTAAAAAATAAGAGAGGTGATTCTGCATCACCACTTTTCAAAATCGGGTGCTTTTTATGCTACCAAAAAAAAGCAGGTAACAGTGCGGTTACCTATTTCATCGGTAACATTGTTTTGTAAGATAAGCAAACCAAAGCACTTTCATGTTAATTTTGAAACTTATATTGGCAAAACATTAACTAACAATCAATTTCAGATCATATTGTGACAAGGAAAGGACAAGTTAATAACTTGGAGGAGATATTCTACAATATCAAAACCTTTGTAATCTCCTTCCATTTATATTAATGCAAAGAGTTCTATGTTTTCCTATATGTGATTGTTTTTATTTCACTTATTTTAGTACTATGTTGATCTATTGAATAAAGTACTTATATGATACCACATATCTCTCATATTTTCTTGGCTTGTGTTATTTGAATGTGCAGGTTCTAATATTGGCAATCAGAGCTGGAATTGGAGCATTCAAGCTGAAGAAGGAACAAAGTGTGCGACAGATTCTAGGTAGACTTCATTCCATCATATATTTCATTTAAGGAAAGAATTGGGTTCCTTGTTTCTCTGTTGTTCTAAGTTGGCCATCGAACCTTGGGGAGATACTTTTGTGTGCAATCGTAAATCTGGCATAATAAATTGGCAACTCCACTGGGGAACGATGCATTTCCTTGGTGGTTTTCCTTTTCCTTTGTATTTGATTTCCTCTTTCATAGACCTTTACTGCTTTGATCAGTCAAGAAAAAACCTAGGAAATGATTTCATTGAGAATTTTATGTAATTTTTGTGCCGGAAACCTCTTTCCTAGGACCAACGCTCCCCCATTTCCTCTGACACAACATTGAACCTCACTTAGGCCCACTCTATCCCAGCATTGCAGAAAACTGGTGCCTCCTCTGCACCAGCGTTGACCCCTATTTTTGCACAAAATTTTCCTCTGTTTCTAAGTGCCTCTTTGATCAACATACTTCCAGCTGAACTTCCCTGAGTCTTCAGTGTCTTGTGGTCTTCCTTAAGCCTCCATTTGGTTTTCATTTGAGTTTGATTTCCTTCGGTAATAATTGATTTTTATTTTTCTTTATTCTTATCATTTATTTTCTTGCAAATTGATTTTTTTTGGTCATTGATCACTTGGATGAATTTTTGTTCTAGTCCTCATTCTAAAACGTGCATTTGAATAAGTGATTAAACATTTGCATATTAGTTTTCTTCATTTCAAAAATTAAGTGTGGTGTAAAGAATTTTTTTGCATTTGGCATTTATGGTTTTGTATGTGCATTAGTTTAGGAATGGTTAGTAACAATCTTGAATCTTGTTTGTTGCATGTTATATGTTGCATACTGATTGTTTCTTCCCTTCCTTAGCTATATTTTCATTGAAAGAGAAAGATTTCCATTTTCTCACGCTAGATTTTCATTTATGGATTTTCAAGTGACATTCATGGTGAGCCCTAAAACTAAAACTTAATCAAAGATAAACAGTAAAATTTATTGAATAAACCTAAGGAGCATGTGTAACATTAACACAAACACATAGAGGTATAGGCTACATACATGTTCTGACGTCGTTAAACACATGAGATGTCATTGTTTTCCAATGTTGTATTCTGGGGTGATATCCTGTTCCACATATGTTAGTGTATATGGTTGTTCTCCACAAACCTTTGGGTACATTGGACGATGCTCCACACGCGTAAAGTATAAGGGAATGCTCTCATCGAAAAACTACACATTAGACAACACTATCACGGACTGTACTCCCACTTACCATCGAGTATATTTTTGGAGTCCCCTATAGGTTGATATCCATCCATAGGTAACCGATTTTGTCGCCTTGTATACCGTGATACACCGAGCACAACATTCGGTGAGATTGGCTGCCGTACATTAATTCTTTCGTTCGCCAAGGTGTATATTGCAGTTCACAGTTGCTTGGTAATCCTTATGCCTATATTTCCCTCTTTTTGATTTATTTATTTTTTGTGTTCATAAAATTTATTGTCAAACATGGAAGAAACAAATCCCCCACCCTGCCATTCATGTAGAATGCAAAATAAGCCTCCACTTCCACCAGAGGCCACTCTTGGTAGTCGTTAGAAGCACAAGAAGATGCAAACTACCAAATTTGGAACATCGAGAACCACTTATGGCCCTCCTCTTGATATTAATCCTCCAAAATCATCCGTCCCTTTGAGTTTTGAGCTCGAGAACACATCTACTCTTGATGGTGACAATAACATAATCAAAACAGAAGTCCCTGAAACTTTGTTGACTTAGGTTGTTGAGCTTGAGTTTATTGAGTCAGAAACTTTGATTCCTAAGGTTTTTGAGCCTAAGGAGCCTCAACCATCTATACCTGTTACTTAAGGACCTTCCTCTTTTCTTCCTTTGTCTCAGTCAAAACCTATATATTTTAATAGCCCTGGCGAAAATTCCATGTAATAAAGTTAAAATAATAACCAAAATTGATGGGACATGTATTCCAAGATCAATTTTGGGAAAAATATCCTAGTGCAGGTGTTCACATAGCTTATTATGGCTATGGAAATTGGCAAAGTCAATGGCTAGGGCATTAAAGAGGCACAAATGTTTTTTGGCACATTTATTTATGAAAATAATGGAAAATAGGAGAAAAGGGAGATGAAAGGTCACAGGTTGCATGTGAGGCGGAAAATGAAGAAAACAAAGGCCTAATTGATAAAAAGGATTCTGAGGATCAGTTGGCACCTTTTGTCAGTGCATTTTTGGAGCTCTCTCATTATTCTCTCTCTCTCTCTCTCTCTCTCTCTCTCTCATACTCTTGGATACTTAGGGTTTTATTAGATAAATCTTGGAGGTTGTGGAATACTTGGTGATTTGGAGAAAGAAGGCAAAGGAAGAGCAGAAAATTGCAAGTGGACTTCAGGATCAACAACTACAAGGAGTTTTGATTGTAGGTACTGAATTTCATGTATGTTTTCCTCACTAGTTTTGACATGCATGGTGTATGCATGTGGTTTCTTAGTCATTATCTGTCATTGACACAAGGGATTGCATGCATTGAGAATATATTTTCCTAGCCTTTCCATTTCCTAGATATTCATGGTGTTGTGGGTTTATTCCCAGTGATTGGTTTATGGTTGGTTCTCCTGTTCCCATAGCTGTGGTTTGAGTTATTATTTCTTGGATCCTTGGTTGGACAAACACTCTAGAGCTCGAAGGACAACTGTTGGGTTTAGTTACTAGTCCTGGAGCCTATGTTGGACAAACACTCTAGATCCCTAGGTGGGTTGAGTTACTAGTCTTGGAGCCTTGGTTGGAACAAACACTCTGGAGCCCTAGAACAACTTGGGTAAAGACCAATCCATGATGGTTGTGATGTGTGACCATGAGGTGGAATCACTGGTTTAGGCTTGAGGTGGTTTGGCATTTGGAAGCCCTGGATTGGTTGTGATTGATGTGTTTGATGAGATCCCACATTCATGTTCGGAATATGGCACTCGGGTGACTGGTTGAAGAGAGATTTGGCTCAACCAATATATGGTTGGGTGGAATGTGGAAGTCCCAACTACCATTTTTTTCTAAATTAATTAAAGATAAATTCATTCCCTTCATGGTATTTGGTATGAAAATGTACTGATTTATATGTGGATTCTATTGCTATTGTATCCATGGTATTTCTATTGTTATTATGTTGGTTATATGCATGTATTTTATCAGTGATGACATATGGATCTCCCCATTTTTTTACTTGTAAATGAATGCATAATGTATCTATGGTCAAATAGATTGTATTATAGCTAATGATGTATGGGAAAAATTATTCTTAGCGATTCTCAAATAAGTATGAGACCCCTATGCTCAGATCTGTTGTTTACACATGTAGTTTCAATGTTTGTGACATGTTTGACAAAATTCATGTCATGGCTAGGGTGGTTCCAGATGAGTTCTTATTGATGTGTTTGCTTATGTATCATTGTCATGTTGTTATTTATGATCTCTGAACTTTCCATGAAGTTCTGAGCCTGAAAAGGTGGGTCAAATCCCAAGGACGCTTGCACAACACTGGGGAGTTCAGTTTCTGGACGTTGGCATGTTGTGTTATGTCTACATCCAGATCCTCCTGGACTTTGGATTGCAAGCCTGTGCCTGCGTATATAGCTCAACAAGGTCAAAATGTCAGTGTGACCCAGGGGTAAGAGGCTTGAATGGTTGGGTTAACTCCTGGGGTGTTAATGTTGTTGTACAAAGTATGTATGGTGTGTTTCCATCAGTTCCACTTCCTTAAGGTAACCTAGGAGGTTGAATCTCATTATAGTAGCCTCTCATCACATGTTTACCCTAGTTGGCTGGTTAATTAGGTATATGTGGGAAGAGGGTGTTACGGAGTGGTATCAGAGCATGGTTCAACCCTTGGACTCGATGGGTAGTGTGTTCGTCATGATTTTCTATTGGTTGCATATGTGTTTCTCATTTATAGAGCGTATGTGCTTGTTGCATCCGTGTTGTGTTGGCCATGGTGGCAGTGGTGTCGCCATGTAAGGGATGATGATGTTGTCATCAACATGTTTTCATGCATGTATGACTGACTATGTGTTTTTCACGATTTCATATTTTCATTGCATGCTTGCTTACATGTTGCTACATAGTGTATATGCATTGCTTGTTTATGTTAGGTCACATATTTGTCATGCTTGTGTGTTGTACGTGTATGATTTCTTACGTGATGCTATATGTTGAACATGCATTGGTCATTCATGCTTGGTTAGACATGTCAGATGGGCACATGTGGTCAAGTTTTCCTTGGTATGGTTGAGGTTGTCATGTATTAGGTCATGGTGTGTAGTTGGTATGATTATGCATTGATGAATAGACTCCAACTAGAATGATGCTTATGCGCTAAGATACCATGTGTTACGAGTTTATATGCTGTTATGATTATGTATATACATGTATTTCGGAGATTGGATGATCTTGTAGGATGTATCCTCCCAAAATTACACTAAGGTATGTTGGTTTATTTTGATTTTGTTTAGCTGACATATTTAACCTTACATGAAGAAATCAAAGATGAATAGCATAATGGTAGACTACAAATATTTTCCCTATGAGTCATATGAGAAGCATGGTGTTGGGCACTCATCTGACTGGGAAGACACACTGAGAATTTTAAAGGAAGAAATAAGGAGTTGCAAGGCATACAATGACAAACTCATACATGCACAGTAAAAGCAAGAAGAGGTTAATGCAACCATCCTTCAAAGTTTGTCAAAGTTGTAGAAATAGAGGCCACTTCAGATCAGATATGGGTAGGAGGATGGGACCAATGACACATATGGAATTATGTCTATCGATGGTCACAGGTTGGATAGGATGACACGGTTAGAGATGGCAGATTGTTGGACACTCTAGACATGAGAGATGACAAACATAGGTATCATTCTAGCTCAGGTTCTGATAGGCATTAAGATTGTCATCACTATCATCCTTACAGGAGGAGTGATAGGGGATATTTTATGGATGATTTTAATAAGGAAAAACACCTACATTTGATGGAGAGATGAAGAAACCATATGATTTAGAGGCATGTTTGCTTGGTATGAAGAAGTTTTTCAGGTTGCATGATTACATGGAAAATATGAAAGCCATAATAACTAAATTCAGCCTCAGAGGTAGAGAAAATATTTGGTGGGAAGATGTGAAGAGTGTCAAAGATATTTATGAGTGGAATTTAAATTGGAGTGAGTTAGAGAGGCTATTATGGAAGAAGTATCTATCAGAGAGATACTACGATGATATGGAAAATGAGTTTTATGAGCTGAATATGGGTTCCATGATAGATGAAGAGTATATTAGGAGGTTCTTGGAGTTACTCAGATACATACCTTATCTAAAGGAAGATAAGGCCAATATTCAAATATTTATTAGTGGGATTCTGATAGCATTCAAAGATAGGTTTGAGTTTGATGACCCTAGGTCATTGGATGAGGCCATCTAGAAAATCAATCATTGTTATGAGCAATCGAAGCGTAGATCTGAGGCAAAGCTAGAATGGAAATATAATGATACGAATAGAGGAAAATGGGATAAGAAGTGAGCAAGGCCTTAGGATACAAGTAACAAAGAGACTGCTACACCACCTATGAATATCGATACATCTGGCAGAGGATAGGGATTTCGGTTGGAGGAGCATAATAAGAATGAGAATAGGGAGCCTATGCGGTGTTGGAATTGTGGAGGAGATCATCATAGGGGAGATTGTCCACAACATTGGGGTGGTAGGACACATATCTATAGTATGCAAGAGGCACAAAAAAGGGGATATAGTGGACATAGTATTTCCAGGATCTATGCAGCGCTGGAAAATAGGGATGCAGACCATCAATCATCTATCATTGAGATGGACGGTAAGATTTGTGATCAGGTTGTTTTTATTTTGATTTACTCTGGATCTAATTATAGATATGCTAATCTTGACCTAGTGGATAAGTGTGATTTGAACAGAGAAGTGTATGCAGAGTCTTGGTTAGTGCAGTTGGATACAAGTACCAAGGAGAGAATTCATCATTGGGTAAGAGTGTGTGAATTTGCATTAAATGGAAGTCCTACAATAACGCATATGAAAATATTGCCATTAGTTTCATATAATATTACATTGGGTATGGATTGGTTATACTTTCATAGGACCAAGGTAGATTGCTATGTCAAATCTATTGAATGCTTGGACGAAAATGGGGAACCAAGGGTCTTACAGGGAAAGAAGAAAACCACATCAGTTAGGATGGTGACAACTATGTAGGCTAAGCACAGTCACAGGAAAGGGTGTGTACTATTTTTAGTTCATATCTCAAGTGACAAAGGTAAGGAGTATGAGGATGTGGATGTTGTGAGCAGGTACCCAGTTCTATAGCTGTTTTAGGATGTATTTCCTGCAGATATTTCAGAGTTTCCACCTCACCAGGAGGTAGAGTTTTCTATTGAGTTGATTCTAGGGGAAACTCCAGCATCAAAGGCACCTTACAGGATGAGCACACTTGATTTGGTAGAATTAAAGTTGCACCCGAAAGAGATGCTTGAAAAAGGGTACATTAGGCCAAGTGTATCACCATGGGCACACTAGTGTTGTTCGTGAAGAATGTTAGGTCCCTATAATACTAGTGTATCCTCTTATTTTTATTGTTATTATAGCCCCCTTATTGTTATTGTTGTGCCCATGTAGTCCACATATTGTTATTGTTGTTCCCCTTAGAAGCCCACTTTTGTTATTGGTCTGCCCTTACATCGTTATGTCGACTAGGATCATATTCTGATCCATTGGACTCCAATATATGGAAAGTAGGTTTTTTCATTTGTATCATCCAAGAATTGTTAATTTATGTAATGAAAAGGAGGTTTACCCCTTGAAGAGTCTGATTTCTAAGGCGTTGATCTATCTTTTCTTCTATTTTGTGAGCTGGTTTCATAACATTTGGTATCAGAGCTTTGGATTTTAGGCTTTTTCTGCTTCAAACAAGTCATCGTGGAAATTATCACTTAAAATTTTTTTCTACGAAGTTTCAGAATCTACAAAAAAATCCATTTGAGCCGAAATCCTGAGGAACATTGTTAGTGTGAATTCCAATCGCAAGCGTATGAAAAAATCTCATTTTAGTTGTGCATAACAAACATCCCTAAAATCAAAGGTGGCTATCAATTTCCTTATATCTGCAGTTAGTGATTAGAATAAATGCTACAAAAATCCATATCTATGCAATTAAAGACATTAAACAACAAATAAAATGAAAGAGTTGCTCCATGCATCCAATGAACAAGACAATAATTTTTAAAGATTTTTTTGTATTATGACACCTGGGAAGGGAACATAGAAAGATGCTACCAGTCCCCCTCAATGGGATGGGTTCTTGTATGTCCTCAGTGCTTCAGATCTAAGATCTCTCTCACTTGATGGTGCAGAAAACCCAGACAAAAATGGAACTCAAAGGGAGCTCACAAGCAAAAAGTAGAAAAATATGACAATGATGGAGGATCAAAGTCAGACCAAAAGTATAGATCTAGAGTGATCTTTAGGCAACAAAAGGTAGTGAATGAATGGAAAAACCCTTCTATTTATAACAAAACATTGAGTTAGTCTAGATATTGGTGCATAATTAAAATATTATTAACCAAATCTAGATCCAACTTTTATGGAATATTTTATTATTTTTGTTGGAGGGAAAAAGAATTTGAATTTGTTTAAATCCTTTTATTTGTAAATAATAAATAAATAAATAAATGATTTATTTATTATTTTAAGAATTTGGTTGAGTAATAATTAAATAAATAGCGATTTATTACTAGACACCGAAGGGGGAGTAAGAGAGAGAGAAATATAAGGTAGACTAAAGCATGCGAGGACAAGACCCTGAGGAGGTGAGACTTACAGGTGTGATAAGTCTCTTTTATGAGTGGGTACCTGTTCTACATGAGGCGGGGGAGGCATACCTATGCCCGCTAAGATAACAAAGTACAAAGAATAATGGCGCGTCCAACAAACAAGGGATTGAACGATATAATGCATGTTGGCATAAACATGGGCTACATTAAGACATGATAATGGATCCCACATACATACTGTGTCTGGGACAACAGCCAAGACTTATAAAATAATATTTGAGTACATGAGATATAAGTACAACCAAAGAGGCACTGTAAAATAGGAAAGGGCTTTGAAAATCTGAATGATACATGAAAACTAAGAAGGCGTTGGAAGCGGTTGAGGCTGAAACCATCAAATCTATGGAGCTGCATCCAAGGCTGTAGTAGAGAGGTCATATGGGCATGTGGGGGGCTACTTGAAGGGCCACCCCCTCATGAGGTCTGAAACATCTCACACACACCCAGGATTCACTGGTACAATTTGCTGCATCACTGAACCATCAAGTATACGGATCTCGATCATGCCATAAGGAGATGGAGCTAAGAAAAAATCAACTCAAAGGGTAATAAAAGGTCCATTTTCTTGATTTGAGGCACCAAAAAAAATTGGAATTTGGAACTAAGGTACATTGCCCTCTAGACTTGTCTTCTGGAATGAATAAGCTGATGTTGACAGGAGGAGGTCCACGATAGGTGAGGCAATAAGGAATCCTCAACTAAGGCATGAATGATAATAGTAGAGAAATTGATATACTGACACCAGGGATGATGGTGGAATGGGGGGGGGGGGACTGAGTAGTGGGCTGACAACTTCCCTAGTTAGAGCATAAAGGGCATGGATGACTTGGCAACTACTGATTCGACCCCAGAGGGGATAGGGGACAGTATGACTGAAGGCCAAAATGTGTGACACGAGAGAGGAATAAAGCAATGAAGGATGGAGGATTGTGGTAGGATACATAGGGGCTCGATACAAACTCCATGGATGCGATGATGACTCAACTCAGATGCTCTAAACAAGGGCGACTCAATGATGCTTCCACACAGAACAGGCCTGGTGGGGACCATAAAAACATGAGTACAAGATGGTTATTCACAAAGAAAATCCACCCAAGCATGGACAAGTATGAAGGAAAAGTGGTGCCCCAAGTACAAGTGTTGAAAGTGAAGAAATTCGATTTTGAGGAGTGGTGAAGTGACCCTTCTTGGAAAAAATGTGTCTAGGTGAAGTATCAAATCACAAAAAATGAAAGGATACACATTTGAGAGCTCGGTGAGAGATTTATAATGGTGCTGATCGTTTTTCAAACCAAGCTATGGTTTGGTCGCAGCTGGCGAAAGAAAAATATGGGGTTTCTCTTTTAATAATGCATTTTCCCTCCAATTTGATTCATTTGCAAATGTAGCTGTTGTGAATGTAGAGAGGAAAAAAGGCCCTAAATCTTATGGTGATCGTAGCGAAAAAACTGGTCGTTGGAATCGATATCCGTCAGTTGCAGATAAGAGGCTTAACCATACTTTTTCAATTCAGTGGATTAAAATTTCAGTTTAGGCACCCAGAGCTCATGAAAAAGCCAAGTTGCACATTTTGGGATCTGTTCTGCGACCTCGATAGTAGGTACTAGGCAAAAAACTGCGACCTGTCCCAGGAAATGACTTGAAAAGTGTGACCTGTGAGAGAAAGGAGTTTTAGTGTTGTTTTTGGCACAGAGCTGGGATTTTTATGGTTGAGGGGCGTAGGTGCCCCCAAGCATGTTATGGTCATTCCAAATGTATTTAGAAGAGGGGAATCTAAACACATTTTTATGATGTGGTTCACCATTTGTTTACATTATGGTTATCTTCTATGGGAATAATGGATAGATGCAGTTCGAGAAAGGGAATGGAGTATTACTAATCTCTTTTGGTACTGCATATATGAAGAAAATGGACTATATTTCTGGGTTCGCATACATGGTGTCGCTATCCCAAAGAGTGGATTTGGATATAATGAATTGGTGGTCACCTAGGAAACACACAGGTTGGTCAACAACAATGTCTAGGGGACTGGGTTGTTGATGTAAGATGAAGGAATGATGAGGGGGATCATCCCTAGAGTGATCTGAAGTGATATGGGACTCTAGAGGTTCTTTTAAATGGGGAAGAATTATGGTACTAGAGTCGACATGACCAGATGCACTAGGAGGGTTGTGAAGAATTGCTTCTCCTGGACTCTCAAATATGGGTGCCCCTTACCCAAACATTGGGTGTCAATGTAATGGCCACAAGGTGTATGTGGTTCAAATGCATGGTTTGAATGTAAGGGGGAAAATATAAAGTCAGGGGTGGTAAATGCTTCCATAATTTCATCATCACAATAGAATATGGGTGATTGGTGGAAGAAAGACCACATGATGCAGCGAAGCTACCTGACTCATCATCATGAGAAGAAAGTTTCACATGCACATCATCACGGAGTGCACATCATCACGGAGGGTGACCGAAAAACAAGTAGATGAAGGATCCACTGATGTTGAGCCCAAGGTGATCGCTTAAGGGAGGTTAGGCGAAACAAAACGGTAAGTCCGAGGGGGGTCTTCCACCAAGGATATCATAGATGATGAAAAATAGGTAATGGTGGTTGAAGGCTCCTTCATCTCAACTTCCGGAGGGGGAATGTCAATGGGAGTAGATGTGTCCTCTGGTTTTGCAGAAGAAAAAATCGCAAATAAGGGAGAGGTTGCGCTTGGCCTCGAATTTGCGGACAACTTCCAAAGAGGTACGATAGTCTTCGAGGTGGGGAAAGAGGTGAGTATAGTGGCCATGGAAATCACACAAAGCATAAGGATGATTTGCGCACAAAGACTTGAGTTTCGAGGATGAATCGGGTAAGGTGTCATGGACCTCTGGGATATCAGACTTAGGAAATGCTTTGTTGACCATAGGATTGGGACGAGGCAATTCAGGACAATTATGGGTGGCATGACCGACAACATCACACAAAGCACATGAAGGTGTATGCTTTGGAGGCTGAGGAGGAGCAGGGGTTATCTGGGCAGCCTTATCCTTAGGTGCCTTTTTGTGAGATTTCTCCCCCTCACTCGAGGCTTTCGCCACAGGAGTAGGTTCATGTTGAGGTGGCTGAGGCACAAAAGCAAGGGGGGGGGGGGTCATGGCAACCGGTTGGACAGGGGTCAAAGCAGTGTAAGGTTTGGGCTGACCGGGTGGGGTATTGGCTGGGGGATCAATGTACCAGACTGGGATCCCCATGGTCATGTTAGGAAGAGACAAGGTAGCCATAACAGGTACCAAAAATACTCCAGGAGGGGGAGCAAGAAACATTATCTAACCGGACGGGTAATGGCCAGGTAGGACAGCTCCGAGATGGTTACGGCTAGGGGGAAACATTTCAGGAGGATAGATAGGATCATGGACACCAACTACAGATGAGGGGCCTTAAAGAGGAGGTCCTGAAGGGCGATTCAAAGTATTAGGAGCAGGTTGCAGAGGGCGGGTCTGCTGACTAGTCGAACTAGTCCGTTTGTGGTCAGATTGAGACGATTGCATCATGAAAACATTCGACGAGCTTGGGTCAGAGATGGGAGGAGGGAGACCAGGGAATGAAACAAGCAAAGAGGAATCTTTATAGACTCCGAGTGAGACACTAGTTGGAGTTTTGACTATTTTTTTATTGGCCAACGAAGAAATAATGGACTCGGGAGAGGTCTGAGACTTTGGTTCGTAATATGTCAGCTGGTCAATAGTGACGATCTTTCTATTGAGAGGAAAGCACATCTTACGGTGAACCGCAAATGGGACAATAGACATTGCATAAGTGTAGCTACAACCCAATGGAATGTTGTAGTATAAGGGGGCATCAATGACTTCAACGTCAACACAAACAGTCTTTCCCGCAAGAGTAATAGGACAATTGCGGAACATGCCAAGGGGCTGGGAAGAGTGACCATCCCACACACGGAGGGTGATAGTGGAAGGGGCTAGCTCAGGATATCCGATTTGCTTCCAAAAAGAAGTGGAATCACACAGGTGGATGCCCCCTCGTCAATGATACAACAGGAGACATTGACATTCCAGATCTTGACATGGATTTGGAAGGTGACAGATGTAGGAAGGGGGGGATGCTTTGAATTTTCAACGTTGAAGAAAATCAAATGATCATCTGAAGGATCTACAACACCCATAGAAGTTATTAGAGCTTTTCGTTGTGAAGGGCGTGATTGGAGAACTTCTAGCATTGACGTGGCAATAGGGGATCACACCAAGTCATCTAGTATACTGTAGGAGTGGGCAGATTTACCGGAAGCAGCGTTTCGGTGGAATGGTCCCTTGGGGATCTTGGTATGAACCCCTTCCTTAAGTAGCGTGATCTGTAAAGGGCCATTGGGTGTCGAAAGAGGCTCAGTGGGACCTAAAGACGAGGGCTCAGTGGCAGACGTAACAGGGGGCTTGTTGTACTGACGGGACCAAGTCTGAAGGTTGAGGTCGGCGGTATTGGCCTAGTCAGGTTGCATCGTGAGGATTTGGTAATCATGGGTACCAGATGGAGGAGGTTGAGTGGTCACCTGACTTTTAGGGGTTTGGGCAACCACATATCCTTGCTGAGGGAAAGGATTGGTAAACACAACTGATTGAGTAGGGGCAACATAGGGAAGAACCGAAGTAGAGGCTTGTTGTCCTCGAGATGTTGCTTGAGCTTCCCACAGTTGATGCATCTGAGGTAAAAGTGGACAATCATGGGTATAGTGACCATGGAAACTACAACAAGAACAAGGCTTATTCATGCGAGGAGGCTTGTTCTGCTTGGGCTGATCACCCTGTTGCTGGGTTGCAGTGTTAGATATTTTCCCTTAGTAGTTGTTTCCTGGATTACCTAGAGCTTGATAAGGCATGGGAGGTGGAGGTGCTTGTGCTGGGGGAGCTGGAGCACTTGGCTACAGATACAGATAATAAGGAAGTTGAGCAACATTAGGGTAAATAGGGTGGGAAAAAGGAGACCCTGGCATCGGAGGATGTGATTGGGCAAAGGCGTGAGGCATGCCATGTCCTGGATACATGATGCTAGGAGGGGGAAAAGTGCTAAAGGAGTTGGCCCTCCATGAGAGAAATCATAACCCATAGGAGGATGAGTGTACGGATGTGAAAGGGATCCTAATGGAAACTGAGGATGAAGGCCTTGGAGTCTCTGGGATAAAATCCTTGGGGCTGTAATGATGGTAAAGACACACGGGACACAAAAAGGAAAAGTGGTATACAGGGGTAGGGAGGTGCAAGATCAATTGATTACAATGTTGAAACAAGGGCAGAGAGGTGCAGGATCAATTTATTACAATGTTTAAGTCTTGGCCTGGCGGTGTAAACCATGCACTCTTCACTTAGGGTGTGCGTGTATGTGATAATTGTGTTAATTTTAACTAAGCCCAGATGTGTGTAGAGAAAAAAACAAAAAAAAGATGTTGTATAATTGTAAATAAATCTTAAAATGACAGTAAAGGAAACTGAATGTGAAAGTAAAATAAACAACTAAATATGCATCAATTTAAACCCAAGGAGGAGGGCTTCCGAAAAACTAGTCTATGGGTGGGTGAAATCTAGTCAAAACACACAAAATGGCCAATGGATCAAAAGTCGGGAGGGACAAGAACTAAAGGTCAGATCTTCTGGAAATAGGTGCAGAAAACAACAAAAAACTAGAGGGAAAAATGCTGCAAAAAGGGTGGCGAAAGGCTACGACCTGAAGGGAAACGGAGGGGACCCTAAAGGAGGACCAAACAAAACTTAAAAGAGGTGTTTTGGATGGATGAATAACTGATCTGAAATGGATATGAAAGTGCAGGTTCAGATATGAAAAATTGCTGAAAACATTGAAATATCAGAGGACCTGCTTCAACTAAACTCCTCCTAAAAAGGTGGAGGCGTATTAAAGCCATAGGGGGCTTGGTTCCTACTTCGAAACATAAAAATAAGCAAGTACAGGTCCAAGACAGGTGAAGAGGGAGGTCAAAAAACCCTAAATAGTGCCCAGATAAAACCCAGAAAAAGCACAGAAAAAATCCTGGAAAAGGACAAGTCGCAGGTTCTGACCTGTTTTCCGCTGAGGTCGCAATTTTCTGGCAGTTTTCCGCTACTTGAGAGCTGACGTCGCAGGTTTTGGCCCAAAAATTGCGACCAACACTTTCGGCTATTTCGGGAGCATATTTCAGAAAAAATTTGCCGTCTCTACTGTGGCTGATACCTGTTACCTGCGCAATAGGCCCAGAAACACATAGAAGTTAGAATTTTGACTGTTTTAGGGTTTTAAAGGTTAAAAAAACATCAGGAAATGCAAAATAAGAAGCTGAGGAAAGACCCTAGGGGTTAAAGAAGCTGGTCATGCACAGATCTGAAAAATGACATCGATCGTAATTATAAACCCTTGTAGAGTCGCCAACTGTTAGTGTGAACTCTAATCACAAGCGTACGAAAAAAACTCACATTAGTTGTGCATAAAAAACAGCCCTAAGATCAAAGACGTCTGTCAATTTTTTTAGATATACAGTTAGTGATCAGAATAAATGCTACAGAAATCGAGATCTATGTAGTTAAAGGCATTAAACAACAAATAAAAATAAAGATTTTCTCCGTGCATCCAATGAACAAGACATGAATTTTTAAAGAATTTTTTGTATTATGACACCTGGAAGGGAACATAGAAAGATGTTACCAGCTGTCCCCCTCAATGGGATGGGTTCTTGTTTGTCCTCAGTGCTTCAGATCTAAGATCTCTCTCTCTTGATGGTGCAGAAAACCTAGACAAAAATGGAACTCAAAGGGAGCTCACAAGAAAAATGGTAGCAAAATATGACAATGATGGAGGATCAAAGTCAGACCAAAAGTATAGATCCAGAGTGATCTTTAGGCAATAAAAGGTAGTGAATGAATGGAAAAACCCTTCTATTTATAACAAAATATTGAGTTAGTCTAGATATTGGTGCATAATTAAAATATTATTAACCAAATCTAGATCCAACTTTTATGGAAAATTTTATTATTTTTGTTGGAGGGAAAAAGAATTTGAATTTGTTCAAATCCCTTTATTTGTAAATAATAAATAAATAAATGATTTATTTATTATTTTAAGAATGTGGTTGAGTAATAATTAAATAAATAGTGATTTATTAAATTATTTATAAATGATTTAGTCAAAATTAACAAGGAATATTATTTAAATAATGTTTTAAATAATTATTCCTAGAAAATAATAGGATATATAATGATTTATCGAATTAATTTTCCCGTTTTTGGGTTAAATATGACCAGGAATATTAATTAAAAATTGATTTAATTAATTATCCCTTGAGGAAAATCAAACAAATAAGGATTTATTAAATTATTCCTCACGGGGTTTCTTGTTTAGACCAGAAACAATTTAACAAATTATGGATTACTAACTTATTTTTCATAGTGAAAGCAATTTTACTATGGTAAAATTGGTCTTACATGGTGTACTTTATTCCATCTAATAGTAACAGGTTAGATGACAAAAATTTGTTGTAACAAATGTCGTGTAAAAATTTTAGACCTTGGTTCACTATTTTTTCGGAGATATGATCTGAGGGAGTTAGGGATTTTGAATGCTCCAGATTTTCATCTCAAACAGGTGGCCGAGGGAAAATCGTCATAAATTTCATTTCAGACATTGGATTGGAATTCTGTAAAAAATGACTGAAAGTACACGGACTGTAGTTTCTTTTGGATTGATTATAGAGCTGAAGGATGAAACAGTGACACATGGAACTCCATACAAGTTTGCTCTACTGATCCATTCCATAATTAGGACATTGTGGGAGATTGGACATAACTTTGTATTGAAGAATCTAAATCAGGTCTAACTTATGACATTGGAAACAAGACTCAGAGGGCTACTACAGATCCAAAGTTCAAATATTGGGGATCCAAAATAATAGAGATACATTAGTTTCAATATTGAGATTCTCAAAAGCAAGAAAAATGTGTGTATTTTTTTTTTAATTGCATAAGTCTTGTTTGAAAAATAAGTTTGAAATGATTCCAAGGGAATATTGAAGCATATATATCATTATTGGGTTCTAAAATGCCCCCTAAAAAGAATTCCACACCCATTAAGCCCTCATAAAACTATACTATGACGCATGAAGAGGAATAATTGCAGGATGATATATCAAAATTACGGTACCAAGTGCAACAAATTTTGATATCACAAAGAGCAACCTAAGATGACATAGGTGGTTTAAAAGCAGACATGGAGGCTAAGGTGGATGGTTTGAAGGATGAAATGAAAGCTAATATGAATGATCAAGTAGTGGGATATGACATCTATCATCAAAAACAAGTTCTCCAACTCTTAAAGGATAACCTAACTTTGGTGTAGAATCAAATGAAACAACATGCAAATTAACATTGCAATGAAATAAGTTTTGATGTAGGTAACCGGGTATTTTTACGGTTGCAACCATATAAACCAATGTCCCTCAAGCAAGATAAGAAGTATAATAAATTATCGCTAAAGTAATATGGTCCTTATAAGGTGTTGCAAAAGATCGGTACTATGGAATACAAATTGGAGTTGCCTGCATCTTCCTGAGTGCACCTAGTTTTCCATGTTTCGTGCTTAAAGAATGTTATAGGTAAAAAAATCCCTGTTCAAAATATATTTCCAGAACTTGATGAGGAAGAGCATGTCGAGCATTTGGTAGCAATGTTGAGATTGTTGAGAGAGCATCAGTTGTATGATAAGCTCAACAAATTCAGTTTATTCTAGACCGAGGTACATTACTTGGGACACGTTGTCTCCAAGGAGGGAATTGTAGTAGATCCAAAAAATATAAGAGCCATCATGGAATGGGTAGCTCCTAAGAATGTAGATGAGGTGAGATAATTCATGGGATTGGCAGGTTATTATATGAGGTTCATCAAGAACATCTCACAGATTGTTTATCCTATTATATCATTGCAGAGGAAAGTTAAGAAGTTTGATTGGACAAAAGAGTGTGAGGCTAGTTTTGAGCAGCTTCAATAGTTTTTGACACATTCTCTAGTGCTAAATACTACAAATTAGGAAAAGGATTTTGTAGTGTTTAAAAATTCTTTCAAGAGAGGACTTGGTGGGGTACTTATGCAGGATGGAAAAGTGGTATGCTATGAGTCATGAAAAATGAATGAGCACGATAAAAACTACCTGACTCATGATCTTAAGCTAGCATTGATCATTCATGCACTAAAGATGTGGAGGAAGTATCTTCTTGGTAGGAGGTTTTTACTCATGAGTGATCACATTAGGTTGAGGTACTTGTTTAACCAGCTGAATTTTAACATCAGGCAAGCTAGATGGTTGGCCATGATCAGTGATTTTGACTTCAGGATCAACTACATCAAGGGAAAGGAGAATAGGGTCACAAATGCTCTTAGCAGGCGAGTACAGGTAAATCACATAGCAAAAATAAGATGCTACGGGACAGACTTACAAGATAGGATCTTGCAGGCAGGTCTGCAGGATCATAGGTATATGGATATTGTGCACAGGTTACAACAGGGTACATGTACATGTATAGGTACAGGTGGTACATGTGGTACATTTATAGGTAGAGGTACATGTGGTATAGGTATATGTACGATACAGGTGGTACATATAAATGTTTAGGTTGTAGTATAGGTACAAGTATAGGTGTAGGTGTACAGGATTTGGACTATCATCTCAAGGCAGATGGATTTATCATATTTATAGACAAGATATATTGGTTTGACAACAACAAGATCAAGAAGGTGATATTGAGGGAGTTTCATGTGAAACCATATTCGGGTCACCCAGGCTACTAGAAGACATTGGCTACAGTGAATAGGTTCTACTATTGGCCAAATCTAAAGAAGGATGTGGCAAATTTTGTATCCATATGTTTGAACTATCATATGGCTAAGGCAGAGTGTAAGCATCCAGGTGGATTTCTACAGCCGATTGACATTCCAGAGTGGAAATGGGTTTTCATTTCCATGGATTTCATCACAGGTTTTCCCATGACACATAGAGAGCATCATTCCACCATGGTTTTTGTGGACATGTTGACAAAGGTTATACATTTCATTCCAGTGAAGACTACATACTCAACTAGCGATGTAGCACAGGTGTTCATCAGAGACAATCAAATTGCATGGTGTTTCAAAGAATATTGTGTCAGACAGGGATGGAAAGTTTTGTTTTCATGTTTAATGGGCATAGAGTTTGCATTCAACACAATTTATCATTTTCAGATAGATGGACATATTGAGAAGGTCAACATGATATTGGAGTATATGTTGAGGATTTATGTGATGCATCAGTAGTGTAAGTGGAAAGATTATCTTCCATTGGTATAGTTTTCCTACAACAACGAGTATCAAGAGTCATTGAGAATGAGTCCATTTGAGGCATTTTATGGGTGGAGTTACAACACTCCCATCGGTTGGAGTGATCTAGTTAACATGGTATTGATTGGACCAGATATGTTGACAGAAATGGAAAATGAAATGCAGGTGATCAAGAAGAACTTGAAAAAAACACATGATATGCAGAATAGTTATGCATTCAGGAACCAATTGTTTAAGGATTTTCAGGTTGGGGAACATGTTTACTTTCGCATCAAGCCCAAGAAGAGATCCCTGTGGATTGGATCATGTGCCAAGTTGGCACCAAGGTTTCGTGGACCCTTTAGGATCACTAAGAAGATCATATCAGTAGCCTATTGACTTGCACTACCTTCGACAGTGAAAGTCCATGATTTTTTTCATATATCATTGCTTAAGAAGCATGTTAAAGATGTTGACAATGTGATTGACTAGTTTGTATTGCAGGTGGATCCATAAGGAGAATTCTAGCCAGAATTGAATGCATTTTGCAAAAAAACATGCTCATGCTTCAGAATCAAAAAATTGAGAAAGTAAAAGTGAAATTGAATCACTTTGGTCCTGATGAAGCTACATGGGAGATGACGAATCAGATGTAGGCTATGTGTCCTTCCTTGTTTGCTAGTTAAGGAAAATAATTTTGGTGTGATGTTAGTATATGTTTGGCATATGTTTTGATGATGCTTTGATATATGTTTTATGTGATATTTAGGTATATGTACATATGTATATGGATGTAATACTGCCATCATATATGTTATAAAGCTCCAATAAGTGGTATGGGTGTCATGTCATTATAGTTTTCATGTTGTTGCGATGTCATGTTGGTTTTCTTTTCAACAGGGTGATCATTGTAAATACTGCATTGAGCTATGTCATAAAGCTCCATGGGTAGTATGTTTGATTTTCAGCGGTGTTGTTGAGGTATATGTGTGATTGAAAACCGAGGATGGTGTCCCCCAATGGGGAGGGTTTTGTAACAACCCTAGTGAAAATTCCTTGTAATAAAGTTAAAATAATAACCACGGTTGATGGTGTTAATTTTTCATAGATGAGCATTGTTCTTTACTTTTATAATTACATTTCTTCGCTAACATGTTAAGTTCACCCCAAATAATTATACCATTGTACATATCTATATTATTAACCATTAGAATACGAAACTATGTAGAAACAAAAATACCATCATCATCATCATCTAAGACGTGGAAAGTAAAAGATCAAAGGAAGAGAAGCATGAACACATACAGACACCAGGATTGGTCCAAGACCAGGGGAAAACCCACTATGGGGAAAACCCTTGCAAATTCTTCTTCTTAGATCATCATCAAATGATTCAAAAATAAAAGTACAATGATCCATGGGTAAATATCTTTACGATGTATAAAACAACTAGCATACACACAATGAAACCATAACCATACTTTTTCTTAAAGGAGCCTGAATCTGAGAACTGAAATGAACTGACACTGGCTGTAGCAAACTGATGAATACAGTTGATAATGAATAAGTAATGTAGATACATATTGCAGTGGAAACAAAAAAAATTGATCTACATATCAGTAGATCTATAATACCAAAGCATTACTATGATAGATCACCAAGTGATCTCAACTCTGAATTCCTAGATCTAAATCTAGGAGACTGTCAATGATTGTGATGAAGCAATTGTGATTGAATGACTAATGTCTGGGGGCACTACGCAAACCACTAAAGGTGTCCCAACTCAAATTTTCTCAAAAAATCTCTTGGCTGCTGCCTTAACACGCTCTGCCCATGGCTCTGGTGTCCTTGGCTGCTACCAAGACACTTTGTGTTCGTGACTCTGCTTCATATTAGCCTGATCTGACCTCAGAATCTTGGTCGTGCCCGTAAAAAGTTGTGCCAACGGCTCTAGGGTCCTTGGCTATAGTCATAGCACATCCATCCTGTGATTATGCTCAGCTAGGCCGCTACCTAATCTCTTTCTACCCATGGTTCTACTTCAGATCACTTAGAGCTAATGCGAGATCATGTATGTGATCCCGAACCTTTGCGTGAGCTCCTCCTAACGTACATGTGTGAGATAGAAACATAAAATACAAACCAAAACAAAAATAGCGTGGAGGAGATCTCATGAGAGATTGTGTGCAAATGAACTTGGGGTTGCTTCTATTTATAACTTTGTGAAGGACCACTTGGGGCTTTGACCAAATCAACATGCGGTTAGGCCGACCCATCAAATAATAAAATAATTCATAACTTAACTTCCGCTTGACTGATTTGGACGATTTATAGGTAAATTTTGATCCTCTCAAAAAGAGGAATCTAATTAAATTATTATCTCAATTATCCGAGGTGTCTAATGTGGAATTTGACCCTAGTTGCAAAAATTAACACTCCCTCTCAACTAGGATGAATTCCACTTTGCAATGTTTACTTGTAGATCTCTGCATCAAGGTGTCATCATAGCTCAACTCAATTTGCTGATATTTTTTCATCGATCAGTATGCCATTTTTTTATCTTCATGCATCATCATGTATCGTCACTGAACACCTGTGTCATGTAGTCTTCATATTGTGAAACTTTCTCATTACAAATTATCAATGTATTCTTCATGATTATTTCTTCTTGTCTCTTGATTTTTTTTCTCATATGCTGAACATTCTCAAATTTAGAAGAATAACTTGTCATCAGAGGGGAGCTTAGGATATCACCCTTCATCCGTCAGGTTATCATCATGCAATCTTTGCCATTAGGCTACTACCCGAAATATCATCAATGGAGAGTATATCAACATGGAGTGCACCTCAACTTGTAACTGCATCGGGTTGCACATCTCGACCTAGATTCTCATGGGGGACCTATACCTCTACAACCCCATATATAGTAATAGGATATCCATCCACACAGGGGAGACCATCTTGACCCTAGTATTGCATTGGGGAGCTCACTCTCAACCTAGAACCACATAGGGTTACCTCAACCCATCCTATTGCCTACTGATCTTCCCATTGATGACCCTGAATAGTCATGTGGTAGAACACCTACATCATAATCCAATATGGTTTTACACCCCAAGTACACTCTCAAATCGTTGGCCAAATGAGGAGTGGTATTCTCGACAAGCCTTGTTTGTGGGTATGATGCCAATTGGGGTATAATTTGCATATAATATATAGGGGAGAAACATTCTCCGACCCTATGAAGATAAGGGAGAAACATTCTCAACCCTGGGAAACATATAGGGAATATGCCCTATTTTCCAGAGTTCCCTCAACCCAGGAGCCCTCTATCTCAATTCCTCGTTCTGGGAGCTCAAATAGAGAGGAAGAGATGGCTCAGTGTCCTCGATCAATGTTGCTCTCATCTGGTATCTGCTGATTCCTATTCCTGCAGGACATCAAATCAAGTGTTATGTTAGAACATATATAAACATGAAAATCATAACAAGATACCAATCATAGCAAGATACCATAATCATCCTCCCTTTCACATAGGTGTCAGAAACACATGGATACCATAATCAACCTCTCTCTCACGAAGGTGTCAATCACAAGCCTAAGCTTGTCTCGAGTAGCTGTACTGTCTCAATAAATGGAAAAATCATAGTCCCAACTCTACATGTTTGGGATTCTCTGTCATCATAGTGAATCCATGTCTTATCTATATCATGTTCAGACATCTCTCTAAGGAGCTTCTACATCATGCCTCACAGCTAGCCTTGCTAGCAGCATTGTACTCGACCTCGCTCATGCTATGGACCTCTCGTCCAAGATATCATGGAAGATATCATACTAAGGCATCATATAAGTGTGCTCATAAATAATAATGCCCAACATCATCAGTTCAGTCATGCAACTACGTATGATGGGAGAAATATATCAACCTTTAAGAGTATAAAAATAAAATATGTTTGGTGGCAATGTAATATTCCTTTTTCAGAAATATCACAAGTCTGTGCCAGAGATGGACTGCGGGGGCATTTACCGGATATGTCACCTTCTAAGGAAGGGTGAGATCTAGAGGATTTTTGGCCCTTTGCAGACTCTGTCTATAGATATGTGAAATTTCCTAGTAGGAATGACTAGCAACCCAAGCCTGGAAAACGCATTTCCCAGAAATGCAGGTAGCAGGATTTGATCCCTGGCCTGGGATCCTTTAAATATATCTGTCTGGAGCTGAAATCCTGAAGTGGACTAAAAAAAAATCCTTCTAGGAGCTTGAGACAAGCCTCCTTCACCTGTTATCTTCAGAAAAGGGCCCAATGAAGAGGGTTGCAACAACACTTTGCTCAACAAAGGAAATGATAACGTTATTTCTAAGGAGATGTGTCACATGAAGATGAAATCAGCCTTCAAATACATATGCAGCAGAAAATGTAGACAAACTCTTGAGAAATCTATTACTCAAATCAAGTAAAGAGTCTCAATGAGACACGTGCATAAAAATGGAGAAAAACACTACTTGCATAGTTTATTCCCAGCTAAGACTGCGCAGTATATGGAGGTACTGCAACAGTAAATACATGTAAATGAATGATACAACAATGTAAGCTCAACTAAGAAAGGGGGAGAAAGGTATCAACCCCTGAAAATACAATACAACAATCCTCTAAAAGGATTGGATGAAAACTAGACAAAATGGCATTTTTACCAAAATGCCGGAGTTGTTGAGAAGCTACTGCAACTCAATAGAAACTGGAAATGAAAGGAGCTTTCTGAATATGATGCTTTTGCTGAAATAACTCCTTTGTTCAATCTTCTATATGAAAGGCTGATCCTTTCATTGAAGATCTCACTACCCACTAAAACACTGCAACCCTCACTGCAAATGCTCTCTATGAACTGCGCAGTCAAGGAAGAGGGATGCTCTTCTGTTGATGGAAAATGATTTTCCTGATGCCAAAGATGAAGGAATGAAGATAAAAAAATCCCTCACTAATCTCCCAAAGGAATGGAGACTCCCTCCTCTGAAATACAATGCCAGGAGTGGTGTTGAGAAACCCTCCCCTGCAACACCCAGCAACACAACTCAACCACCAATGGAAACTATGCTGGAGCTGAATGGAATTATTTGGCCTCAAGACAGAATATGGGGAATATGAAGAACAAGCTCTTCCAAGAGCTACTCAATGGAAGAGATGGGATTCACGCCTGGGAACACCCAGTGCTAGCAGCACTGCATCTCAGCTAAACAGCCAAAGGATGCTCTTGTATGAGAAGACAAGCAAAATGATAATCAAAAGCATGAATGAGAATGGCTGCTTCATTCTCCTTTTAAACAAGTGAAGGGTGCTTTGCCATGGGCCCCACACCTTAGGGTTTCCTCTCTAGAATTATCTCCTCCTCATGCAAACTGCGCTGGCCCACCAAGTGAACCTTATCTTCTCAATCTGCATAGTCAACTTGGCTTCTTCTAGAATTATCCACCTGCAAATTGTCTCCTTTCACACATGGGGTGTGAAATCCAGTTCTTTATTGATCCCTTTTCACATTATAAGGGTTCCTTATTCATATTTTTATTATCAAAGGGTTTCCTTACCCATTTATTCTCCTCCTAAAGAAAAAACAAAATTTTTTAATGTTCCATAAAATTTTTGAACATTACAGGCAATTCTGAGTGAAGTAGCTCAATCATGAATTAAATAAGGTTCCATCATATATGGATGGATGTTTAAAATGGAACATCAATGCTTCAAATAACTAATAGATTCCATGTCACGTTCAATCAACATTTTAACTTTAAATCAGAGTGTCCAGGGATTTATATTATACAAATACATTTCAACAATCTTTCACTATGGAATTTCTTTCCCAAATTTCAGAAATCAATTCATCATGCCATGATACATCATTACGATATTCAAAATTCATCTCCCTCCTAGATTTTTCAGAGGCTGTTCACCTTTCAAGGATATACTATCAGTATGTATAATCAAATATTCGTCAAAATCAAGGCCATACCTTGGAACTCATTATCCTGAATTCACCAGATAACTGTCAAATAGAAACAAATATGAATCAATGAGATTGCATCACACAATTCTCTCTACAAGAATAATGCCTTACCATGCCAACATATCCAACCTTAGAAAATCAATGTTGTGTTAACAAAATCAGCTTCATCAAAGTTTAGAAGCCAATCAAAACTATTATCAAAGACAATGATTTCATAGTATCAATTCTTTCAACCATAGACAGGTAGAGCACATATCAAGTCTTGACTTCATTTCATGTCAAGATCTCAAGTTTGCCATTCAACATGTCATTACATGCCTTTTCTGTCACTAGATGCAAGTGCATACACATCGAGATTAAGTCATTCATGTTCATACTAAGTCACAGAAACCATTGTGATAGGATAAAAGAGGCCAATACATAGCCATAGTTTTGTATACTCACATATGACACTGAAGGTCACTATGCCCACATAGCATTGTCATCTGGAAAAATCAACTATTGCCAGATGAAATGATGTCAAATCCAAATGTGCGATCATGGTAAGATATATAATTCTATACACATCTCAATCATTAAGTATCATGTCAAAAGTAACAAACACAATTTATCAATATCAATAAGCCAAAACATGTAGCACAATCCTCAAACATAATGACATATCCATATGAATGTCTTGGTCACTTGCACACACCAGTTCGGTTCAAACATACGAACTTTCTTTGTTAAAAAATATTACTGGCATCTGCAATACATCTACAGAACTGACATCTTCCAAGTGACTATATGATTTCATGCTCAATTCCAGCAATTATAGAAATCAATTTACAATGGCAAAAAAAATCAAAGATTCATGGATTCAGAGTATAAATTGAATTCACTGTATAAAATTTCAATTATGTGTCTATCAAACATAGTCACATATATGAGCCTTCTTTTGCATGAATGAGGCTCATACCTCTAATTTAGATAAAAAATTTCAAACACTTATAAATCATATTTCAATAGACCATACACTGGTGACATGAGTAAGAATCTTTGAGAATGAGAATCCACTTCATTCATGCCATAAACATATATTTCATGGAGTCTTACAAAAACATGTTTGTTAGATCATAAACACATATCTATCATGATCATCAACATCATGTCATTAATCTTTCATCAAGGGATGGACTTGAAAGATCAGGGTGGTAGGCCGATGTGACAACACAATCTTAAGATCCCAATAACAATACTTCAAATTAGAGCATTTAATTTCACCGCATGCTATAACCACAGATAGTCAAACATCAATCTCATAGATATTCCTCTATCATCATAGTTTTCAATACCACGCATATCATAATCAATAGGATCAAGTTAGATTATTCAACATACCAATAAAGTGCAATCACTCTTTTTCCATGAGCTTTCATCATGCTTATCACAAGGATTATCAATACCATATAAATGAGGTAACTTTTATAAGAGGTCCAAAAATCTTATGCATATGAAGAGTCAAGAATACCATCCACTAGATTCAGAATCAGGATCTCAAAAACAATAGATCAAGTTATGCCACTATATCCAAGATCAACAATCACATCAAGTACTCTTGTAGAGTCAAGATCAAAAAATTCACTACCAGGTGCGCTATTTCATCATAAAAAACATAAATCCCAATCACTCTTATATGCAAGCATGAGCCATTTGAGAAGTATACATTCTCAATATACCATAAGGCTTACGTAGCCATCGAATTTTATAGCTGAAACATACCATTAAAAAATATACCATGCATACCTAATAGTATTACCTATGCACCTTCACATATGCATCTTTAGTGCTCAAGTGCCTCTTTACCTTTTCCAGATCTCACCATCTTTACCTTTTCCATATCTAGCCATATTTATATTTTCTAGATCTAGCCATATTTCATGCATTTCCAAATATCCTCAAGAGGGATCCACTCATCACATCTCATCATGAAGGTTAGAAATATCCAGGTGCTCAAATATACATGCATGAAGTAACGACTAGAAACAGTATTCATAGAAACCAGATCCATAATTGTAAACAAGAGTAAGGTTACGAGTCAAAGAATACTTATCTTCAATGAGATATGATCCTCTCCCTCTCAAACCAAACTTCAAGAGCCATCCATAGACCAAAAAAACAATATTTACTTCAATCAATAACCAGGTCATGTGTCAAATCGATCCCAAGTACTTGAGCATCTTCACAAAGGCTATGCAAGGGTTACATGTGCCAAATATCAAGAATTTACCATAAACCATGGCTTCTCTCAAACCCTTATCCACTAACTACCTAAAGTTTTCTTCATACCCTAGAATTCATTTAGGTCTCTACCATCCTTTTCTTGCTTCCATAAAAGTGTCTCCTTATGGTGATCTCCATGGATTTTCTTCAACCAGCTCTGATACCATGTTAATTTTTCATAGATCAGCATTTTTCTTTTATTCAATAGTTAAATTTCTTCGCTAACATGTTAAGTTCACCCTAAATAATTATACCATTGTACAAATTTATATTATTAACCATCAAAATATGAAACTATGCAAAAATAATAATACCATCATCATCATCATTTAAGCAGCGAAAAGTAAAATATCAATGGACATGAAGCATGAACACATAGAGACACCAAGATTGGTCTGAGACCGGGGCAAAACCTACTATGAGGAAAACCCTTGCAAATTATTCTTCTTAGATCATCATCAAAAGATCAACAACAAATGATTTAGCAATAAGAGTACAATTATCCATAGATACATATCTTTATGATGCAGAAAATGACTATCATACACGCAATGAAACCATCACCATACTTTTGCTTGAAGGAGCCTGAATCTAAGAACTTAAATGCACTGACACTGGCTGTAGAAGATTGATGAATACAACTGATACTAAATGAGGACTGTAGATACATGTTGCAGCGGAAAAAAACATATATTATCTATAGATAAAAGATATATAATACCAAAACACAGATATGATAGATCACCAAGTGATCTCAACTCTGAATTCCTAGATCTGAATCTAGGAGATTGTCAATGATTGTTCTGACGCAACTGTGACTGAATCACTAATGTTTGGAGACACTAAGCAATCAAATTAAGGTGACCCAACTCATATTTTCTCAGAAAATATCTTTCCTGCAGCCTTAACATGCTCTCCCTTCGGCTCTGGGGTCCTTGGCTGCTACCAGGACACTCTATGTGTGCGGTGTTATCACTCCGTAATTTCCCAAGGTTGTGAAGGAAACCTAGAGGTAACCACAAAACCACTTTGTAAACTGGGAATATATCCCTTCCAATTTTAGAGAGGGATCTCTCTTTATAATTTAGCTTTGTTTGAAAGAAGGTATTATGCTAGCTATTAAGTTTAGGTTTGGGTTTTTTGTGTTGTTGGGTTGAAAACTGAGAAGATAAGCCATTGGAAAAATGAAGTCACGGGTTTGGATTTATAAAATACAACTTTTATAAGCCAAAATTATAGGGCAGGGTAGGAAAATTTACTGGATATTTTAAGATTTGTGGTGTGGATGAGAGGAAAATATTTAGAAATCCAATTAAAAATGGAGTAGTTAAGAATTCTAATTTTAATATTCAGTAGAAAACATAAAAATGATTCTTAATCCAGAGAAAAAGTGTATTGAAACAAATTTAGAACTTAATCTTCTTAGAATAATTCAGATTTAGAAAAACATATGATAATAGAGAAAACATACTAACAAATAGAGATGCACTTCACCAATAAAAATGACACAAGAATCCTGTAATGATTGCACTATATAACCGAAAAAATGATCAATGATGGCTCTATGAGCTTCTGTACAATACAAAACGTTTTCTTCAAACAAGTCCCAACATCTATTACTTCAAACTATGAAGTATTTATACAAATTCTTCACCAAATATCTAGATTGGAAATATCAATATTTATTACAAATATCTCAAAACTATGTTACACAAATAGAACTAAAATATAGAACAAATAAAATTGTTGAAATTTTTTGGAGCTATATTTGAGGATTTCTAGTGATAAAGAAAAACAATTCGAATTTTATAGCAAGTCTAATTTAATGAGGTGTCATCCAAGTCACTAACTATTCATGAGATTTTTCCTCACGAAATTATGAAAAATAGGGTCCAATGATCCCTTTTAATAAGTCAATCCATGATATTTGTGTAAAAATTGAGAGAGGTTTTTTTATATAACTATGTCACCAACAAACACCTCTTTCAATTTTTGAAAATTCATTTCCACCTGTTCAAAAAACGGATTTGAAAACAATGACAAAAAATATGAAAATTATGGAAAATTTGGCTTCAAAGATTCACTCGTATATCCCTAACCATAATATTTGTTAGGAAAATTTGAGAGGGATTTTTAAATGGGTTTGTTCTGGACAAACGTGTCTTTCGGTTTTTAGAAATTATTTCTCATTTGTTTGTAAACCATGCTTGAAATTACTGTGTTGTATAAGAAAAAACATAGTTTTAACTAACCATTTTTCTAACTCGGTGCTAACTTTATATGCCAATGTTCACTATTGATTTGTCCGAAGTGGGATGAAATGGATATATGATGTGGAGGTTAGAGGTGACATGGAGGCACATGTTTGGTGGAAATAATTGATGTGTGAGAGCGGAAGGAAGGTGCGGGAATGGAGTGGTAACCGAGAAAGGGTACGTGGCAGTAGGGGAGTGGATGTGATGGGAAGACGTGGCAAGGGAATAATTCCAGGTGGCAACATTTTATTGGGAGATAAATGATGGTAGGGAATAATTTGATGGTAGGAAAATAGGGTCCGTAGAGGTGAGGTGATAGCCGAATAGTGGAGGAGGAGGAACTGTGGTGGAATCGATGGTGGGGTCGGGAAGTTCTCGTGGCAGGATCTTATTAGCGTAGGAGAAATGGAGTCAACAGTCAATGGGATATATCTTTTCGGAGGTGGGGGGGGGGGTGAAAATTCTCGCGTTGTTGCCACGTTACCATGGTAGGTCTCGCCTTTTCGGATCCCCCCTATAAATAAAGTGTGAAGGAGCTCGGGGGGAGGGGGTGCGGGGGGCGAAAATGATCCCCCGCCATTGATCCAGTGTTATTACATACCATAAAATTTATGCATAAAATTTATTACAATTTATAATAATCGCACTTTAGAGGTTGTGATTTAACTAATCTAAACCTACTTAATTATCCTCTAAAAGTACTTAATTATCATCTAGTGCTGCATTTGATTTGCAAGCCTGTTTTTTCTTTATTGGAAATAATTTGAAGAATAAAACATTATTTACAATATCATCATATGAAAATCAATAGTCATCAATTGATCCTATGAATCATAGAACCCTAACACACGACTTTGCTTCAGATCAACCTGATTTGACCTCAAAAGCTTGGTTGTGCCCTTAACAAGTTGTGCCAACGACTCTAGGGTCCTTGGTCGCGGACGTAACACACTCATCCTATGGCTCTGCTCAGCTAGGCCACTGCCTAAGCTCTTCCTGCCCATGGTTCTGCTTTAGATCACTCAGATCTAATTCGAGATCATGTCTGTGATCCTAACCCTTTGCGCGATCTCCTCCTAACGTACTTGTGTGAGCCAAAAACATAAAATACAAACCAAAACCAAAATAGCATGGAGTAGATCTCATGAGTGAATGTGTGCAAATTAACTTGGGTTCTCTTTTATTTATAAATTTGTGAGGGGCCGCTTGGGGTTTGACCAAATCAACATGTAGTTAGGTCGACCCATAAAATAATAAAATAACTCATAACTTAATTTTTGCTTAACCGATTGGGACGATCTGTAGGTCAATTTTGATCCTATCGAAAAGAGGAATATAAATAAATTATTATCCCAATCATCTAAGCTCTCCAATGTGGAATTTGACCCTAGTTACAAAAATTAACAGATGGGACAAGTATTCCAAGCTGAAAGTTGGGAAAAACATCTTAGTGTGGGTGTTCACATGGTTATTTATGGCTATGGAAATTGGAAAAGGAAATGGATAAAGCATTAAAGAGGCAAAAAGTATTTTTGGTACATTTATTTACAAAAATAATGGAAATGAGGAGTAAAGGGAGATGAAAGGTCACTTGTTGCATGTGAGGAGTAAAATGAAGGAAAATAATGGAAAATGAAGAAAATAGGGGTCTAATGGATAAAAAAGGCTTATGAGGATCACTTGGTACCTTTTGTTAGTGAATTTTTGGAGCTCTCTCATTATTCTCTCTCTCACTCATACTCATGGATACTCAGAGTTTTCTTGGAGCACTCTTGGAGAGTGTGGCATAATTGGTGATTTGAAGCAAGAAAGAAAAGGAAGAGCAGGAAAGTGCAAGTGAACATCGCTATCATCAACTACAATGGGTTTTGATTGCAGTTATCGAGTTGCATGTATGCTTTCCTCACTAGTTTTGGCATGCATGGTGTATGCATGTGGTTTCTTGGTCATGATATGTCATTGGCATGGAGGATTGACTGGATTGAAAATGAATTTTCCTAGCCTTTCCATTTCCTAGATAGCCATTGTGTTGTGGGTTAAATATCTCCATTGATTGTTTTCTGGTTGGTTCCATGGAAAATTTTAGGGGCTAATATTCGCAGGTGGGCTAATTTTCCATGGTTTTTCCAAAAAAAAGATTTGCCAATTTCCATTTTTTATAAAAATAATTCGCCCAAATTTTACAATATAAAATTATATTACGTTAAAAATCACCAACGTTATATAGACAATATATATAATATCATTATAAATTTGATTAAATTTACAAATACATCAATAAATTTTTTATAGTTTTCATATTAGGGACTAGTGAGATTCGCCAATTTTTCAAACTTCAAGATAATTTTCCATCCTTAAAATTTTCCCTGGTTCATGTTCCTGTAGCTATGGGTTGAGTTATTAGTTCCTGGAGCCTTGGTTAGAAAAACGCTCTGGAGCCTACCAGAAAATTGTTGCATTGAGTTACTAGTCCCAGAGCCTTGGTTGGACAAATGATCTGGAGCCCTAGGTGCTTTGAGTTACTAGTCCTCGATCCTTGGTTGTACAAACACTTTGGAGTCTAGAAACAACTAGGTTTAAATTACTACTCCTGGAGCCTTGGTTGGAAAAAATACTATGGAGCCCTAGAATAGCTTGGTTAAAGACCAATTGGTGATGGTTTTGATGTCTGACCGTGAGGTGGAATTACTGGTTGATGGTTGAGGTGGTTTGGCCTCTGGAAGCCCTTTATTGGTTGTGGCTGATGTGTTTTATGAGATCCCACATTCATGCTTGGAATATGGCACGGGGTGGTTGGTTGAAGTGAGATTTGGCTCAACCAATCTATGGTCGGGTGGAACGTGGAAGTCCCATCTCCATTTGGTTTCTACATTCATTAATGAGCAATTCATTCCCTTGTTATTTGGTATGAAAATGTACAGATTTATATGTGGATTCTATTGATGTTCTATCCATGGTATTTCTGTTTTTATTTTGTTGGTTATAAGAATTTATTTTATCAATGATGATGTATGGATCCCCCCATGTTTTTACTTGTAAATGAATGCATAATGTATTTATGGTCAAATATATTGTATTACAACTAATTATTTAGGGGAGAAATGCTTCTTAGTGATTCACAGATAAGTATTAGAACCCTATGCTCAGAACTATTTTTTACACGTGTAGTTTCAATGTTTGTAATATGTTTGAAAAAATGTTTGTCATAGCTAGGAGGGGTCTAGATGAGTCCTTATTTATCATTTTTCTTTCGTATCATTGTCCTGTTGTTATTTATCATCTTTGAAATTTCCATGAAGTTCTAGGTAGAGAATTGGGTTATGGACCTGAAAAGGTGGATCAAATCCCGGGGACACTGGCACAACACTGGGGAATTTAGTCCCTGGACGCTAGTATCCTGCGTTATTCCTATGTCCAAAACCTCTTGGACATTGGCTTGCAAGCCTTTTCCTATGTCTATAGCTAAGCAAGGTCAAAAAGTTAGTGTGACCTAGGGGTTAGAGGCTTGAATGGTTGGGTTAACTCCTGAGGGTGTTGTTGTTGTTATACAAGGTATATATGTTGTGTTTCCATTGGTTCCACTTCCTTAAGGTCACCTAGGAGTTTGAATCTCATTATAGTAGCCTCTCATCACATGTTTACCCTTGTTGGATGATTACTTAGGTAGATGTGGGAATAGGGTGTTACATATATCTTGGACGATGAACCTCTTCCACCCAAACTTATGAGTATTGAGGAGATACTTCAAGAAGAGCCTCGTCCTTCTACTCCTATTCATTGAGAAGGACTTTATTTTTATCAAACCGACCCTCTTCCTCTTCAAAATCCTACATAAGATCCTTTACCTCGTTCCTTGGATTCACCCATGGATTTATCACGGAAATATTCATCAGAGTTGTTAAACATGACTTTAATTGATCCAAATTCTCAACCTGTGTTTGCCACCATGGTCGAGACATCAAATGTTGCCTCCACATCTATGCTTGCAACATCACAAGAGCCACATCTCTATGGTGGTACGTCTATCCCACCAGGTTATTAATATTTATATGGTACCTTTTCAGGTTCAGCTTCCAGTCCTTAGACCTATCCCATGTCATCCAATACAAGAATATCATATGGTACTTCCCTTATGAGTTCCACACAGTTTGCTCCTCCTCCTCCTCTGATTACACCTATAGTTGAGTAGTAGGTTTTCTCTTATATCAATGGGAAAGGTTAGCTTCAACAACCTAACTCTCCTT
Source organism: Pinus albicaulis (assembly GCA_034641835.2). Taxonomy (NCBI): domain Eukaryota; kingdom Viridiplantae; phylum Streptophyta; class Pinopsida; order Pinales; family Pinaceae; genus Pinus; species Pinus albicaulis. The sequence continues at coordinate 878,347,943 of CM076579.1, forward strand.
ATGTTGGGTATCCTTTATCCGTGTCACAGTTGCCTCCATCATCCCCTCCTCCTTTGGCAGGGTTGAAACCTATTATTTGTATGCCTCAAATTGGTAACCAACCTCATTATAGTCCTCCTTATCCTAGAATGGCTTCCAGTGTTTGAAAACCTACTTTTCCCATTCAACTTGGTTCATATTGGGACCAATTTTTGAATCATGAACTTGAACCATCTTCTCAAATCCCTATCCATCCATCGACACCCCAAAAAGCACAAATACATGTGAGCCAACCCTTACAAGATTTCATTGCATCTCAATCTATTCCAATGGTATCTAGAACTTCCCAAGTTCCACTTACCCAACCAGTACAAGGTACCTCTCATTCTAAATCGATTGGATAGGGTACTCCTCAAGTCTCGATAGGAAATATTGTTCATAGTATGGCGCAAACCCAACTGAACCCACCTTATCATGGGACAATGAAAAATACCTTCAGGCAGTAGTATGGTCCATATTAAGTGCCTTTTCAAGGACAAAAAATCCATACCCAACCATTCCAACAACATTACTATCACCTTGGTGTTGGGCATCAAGGCCACTTGTTTACTGGTTATCAAAATTCTCCTTATCTTGGTACCCAAGTTCCTTATTATTAGAATCCACCTTATCTGAGAATGCAAGTGCCTAGTTCTCAAGCTATTATTTCATATCCAGGTCATCCTCCTTCAGACTTTAGCTGACAATTTCCTTTTGTGGCCACTCTCGAATTACCATGATTAAATCGGCTCACTAATGAACGCATCGATCATTCGCCATGGTGGCCGATTATTCCCACTAAATTTCCTTCGGATATCCCAAAATTAAATGGAAATTAAGGAGAAGACCCGTTGACGCACGTCATGACTTATCATCTATGGTGTTCTTCGAACTCAACGATGATTCCATTCAACTTCGTGTTTTCAAATGAACGCTTACAGGTACTGAAACTAAATGGTATATTGAGTTAACTAGATCTTCGTTTCATGATTTCAACACTTTAGCCACTAACTTCCTCACACATTTCCAATTAACCATGATATATGAAACTGGTGTTACACCATTTTTTGGTCATCTAACCTTTCATCATTAGATGGACCCAAGTACACCATGTAAGACCAGTTTTACCCCAAGTAAAACTGCTTTCACTATGTTAATTAGGAAACCCCAAAAGGAATAATTAATTAAACCATAATTTAATTATTATTCCCAGTCACGTTTAACCCAAAAACAAAGAAATTAATGAGATAAACCCATAGTTATCTTATTATTTTCTAGGAATAATTATTTAATAAAATTCCTTGTTAAATATGACCAAATCAACCACCATTAATCAAATAAATCATTATTTATTTGATTATATCCCAACCACTTCCTTAAAAAGATAAATAAATCATTTATTTATTTATTTTTCACTAATCAAGGGATTTGACCCAAGTCAAACACCCTTTCCCTCCAACAAATAATAATAAAATATTCCATGGAGGTGGATCTAGATGTGATTAACATTATTTTAATCATGCACCAAGATCTAGAAGGACCCAATATTTTGTTATAAATAGGAGGGTTTTCCCCATCATTCTTCACCTTTTGTTGCATATTAGATCACTCTGGATCTGTACACTTGGTCTCATTTCTGCCATTTTGCTCCCATTGAGCTCTACCTTCTACATTGGGTTTTCTACATCTACAAGAGAGAGAAAGCTTAGATCTGAAGTGTTGAGGACTACAAAGAACCCATCCCATTGAGGAGATCTGGATACACCTTCTTGTTTCCTCCCAGGTGCCCTGTAATATAAAAATTCATTCAAAAATCGTGTTCTTGTCTTGTCCGTTGGATGCATGGAGAAAACTATTTACTTTACTACTTAATGTCTTTCCATTTATAGATCTGTTTGTTGCAGCATTTTAACTACTAATCGCAGATCTGAAGATGTTTGGCAGCCTCTATTGTTGTTAGGGCTATTAGTTATGCGTAGCTAAAGTGGTTCTTTTTCGTGCACTTCGACGAAGAATTCATACTAACAAATGGCGACTCCACACGGGTTTTAAATTACGACCGCTGTCGTTTTTCATATTCCTGCATATCCAGCTACTTCAGGCCCTAGGGCTTCTTTTCAGCTGCTTAGTTTTCCTCTTTTTATGTCATTTTTCTCACATAAAACCCTAAAACTTAAAATTTCTAACTTCCGTGTGTTTCTGGCCCTATTGCGCAGGTAAGCGACACCAGCCGCAACTGAGACGGCAACTTTTCTGAAAATCTGCCGCCGCGGAGACAGTCCTAATAGGGGGTCACTTTGGTCTCCCAACCCGCAATTCCGGACCTCCAGTCGCACTTTTCAAATCTTGCTTTTTCGCGACCTCAACTCGCATCGTGTCGTAATTTAGCCGACTTTTTTCCAAGCATTTTTTCTCGCAATTTTTTCTGGGGTTCTCACGCAGCCTTCGCGTGTCTTCAAACTGCCTCACCCCGCCTGACCAAGATCTCGATTTTTTTACTCATCTATGGGAACCCGCCCCTTAGGGCTTTAGTACCCTCCACTTTTTGTGGAAGAGTTTTAGCTATTTCAAATTGTTTGCCGGTAGTCAAATTTCCTCTTTTTCCAGATCTGTGACCTCACTTCCAGATCCATTGAAATCAGCCTCTTTTCCTTTCAAATCACCTCTTGTCGCTTTGTTTGGACCTCCCCTAAAGGCCTCTGCCTTGCCCCCCCCGGCTTTTTGCTGATTTCCCTTTTTCCAGCCACCTTGCCTCTGTCTCTTGGCTGTGATCTGCACCCCTTATCTGCAGCTTTATCCTCCAGATCTCTGTCCCCTTTGACCCTAGATCCGTTGAGCTTCCCTTGTGTGTGTTTCCATAGTTTTTCCCTTTCTTTTCACTCCTAGCTGTGAGAGACCCACCTTCCCGGTTTTAGATAGATGTACACGTAGTCGTTTTTTCTCCGTTATTTCAAAGACTTTATTCGTTTCCTTCGTAGGTTTATTTTCAGCTACGCAACACACTTTTTCTTGCTCTCAACAACGGAAAGGGTTTAAAAATTAAAATTAACGCACGCCACACACTGACCCTAAGTGAAGAAGCGCCTGGTTTACACCGCCTGGAAAAGAATCTAAAATCAATTGTCACTGCACCTTATCTGCCCTTGACCTTTCTTGATTTTTATCCCTTTCTGCCCTTGTCGGTTTACTTCTTCCCGTCATCATTGCGCCCCCAAGGCGCCTTTCCCGGAGACTTTTTGGCCTTCACCCTCAGTTTCCGGTTGATCGACCTGCTCCGCACCGCCGTCGTCGAGCCAGTCCACCTTCGAGTCCGCACTCCGACTCCTCTCCTGATTCATCGGGTCCTCCTTCTCCTTCTGGTTCTCCCCCTGTCACCTTCACCATGTCTGGACCAGGGCCTAATGCTAGCGGTTCTCCCGACCCCAATGCCGGCCCTACTTCTAGCGGAACCGTCACAACCACCACTCCGGCCACCCCTGTGCTGCCGTACATTGCAGGCCTCAGCCTCCCCGATTTCCATCAGTTGATTAATGACCCCATACACCACAATACTACATGGCCCGCTATGCCCACCAAGTTGCCCTCTGATATCCCTAAGTTCGAGGGCCTTAATGGAGAAGATCCAACCAATCACGTCCGGTCTTTCCACATGTGGTGTTCCTCAAATTCCATTACCGATGACTCCATCCGTCTTCGTTTGTTCCAACGCACGCTTACCGGCGAAGATTCTAAATGGTATGTCGAACAGGCCACTTCCTCCCATACCACGTTCGAGACTCTTGCCCAAGCCTTTTTGTCGTACTTCCAGCTCCCTCTCCGATACGACACTGGCACGGAGCTCTTGACTTCATTTAAGCAATCTCTTCCACACGCCTTTCTGCCCATGTTCAGGAATGGCGACGAAGACGGAGCTTATGTCGAGCCCCTCCCTTTGAAGATCGGGTTTACATGGACTGGTTCCTTCGCACCCTCCCGTCTCCCATCGGCAAAGATGTCGCCTCTCACTTTCCCCAATCTGAAGAAGCCGCCCTCCAAATAGCTTTAAAATATGACCTGATCTACGCTCAATCTGGTTATGTTTATACCGTTCTTCCTGACATCCCCAGGCCCGGTGGCGCTAACGCCCCGGGGGCATCTCATTCCGCCGATGGTATTGTTGGATCTCTTTCCCACCCATCTGCTCACCCTCCTATGGGCTATGGTCTCCCTCAGGGAGGGGCCAGCACCTCAAGCACTCTTCCCCCTCCCGGCAACATGTATCCAGGATACGGCATGCCCCCTCCTTTTGCCCAACCTCCTGCTTACCTCAATGTCGCCCAACCCAACCCTTACTTTTATCCACAGCCTGGTGCGCCAGCTCCTCCAGCATATGCGCTTCCGCCTCCCTTGCCTCCTCACAACCCGCAATAGCACTTACAACCCCCTCCAGGGCAAGTATTTGCACAGCAGGGTGCGATTAATCCCCCTTCTTCTCAAAGAAGGCGGAGAGGCAACCAGAACACATCTGCCCCCGGTAACCGAGGACCCAATTCTGGTGTTGACCCTAACACTAGCAACCAGCCTCAGGGCATTCCGCCTAGGACGGACAGGCAGCTTCGCACAAACAAGCCCTGTTCGTGTTGTGGTGTTTACGGTCACTACACTCACGATTGTCCTCTCTTACCCCAGATGCGACAGATGTGGGAGTCTCAAGCCACATTGCGCGGACAGCACGCCTCCCCTCATGCTCCTCCTAATGTGGCCACCACCCAGCCAGTTGTGTTCACTGATCCTTTTCCTCACCAGGGATTCGTGGCTACCCAACCCCCCGACAGCCATGTAGCCACCCCCTCGTCCCTTTCTGGTTCCTCTGATTATCATATCCTTATGATGCGCTCCGATCCTTCCCCTTCCGTCACTCTCTCGCGACAACCAAATGATTGCTTCGACGCCCAATCGACCATCCCCCTCTCCTCCTTCCACGCTTCCAAATCCCTCAAAATCCGGAATGCCACCATATCCCGGTGTATAATCGATGAGGGGGCATCCACCTGTGTGATGTCCACTTCGGTTTGGAAGCAACTCGGATCCCCTGAGCTGGCCCCTTCCATGATCACCCTTCGAGCGTGGGACGGTCATGCCTCCCAGCCTATTGGCCTGTTTCATAACTGTCCCATCACCCTCGCTGGTAAGACGGTTTGCGTTGACATCGAAGTCATTGACGCCCCTCTAGACTACAACATTCTATTGGGGCGAAGCTACACCTATGCCATGTCTGCTGTCCCATCCGCGGTTTTCCGCAAGATGTCTTTTCCTCATAATGGGAAGATAGTCACCATCGACCAGCTATCTTATCATGAGCCGCCGTCTCCGACCTCCTCTGAGACGACCATCTCTTCCGTAGCCAACAAGCAAACCATCGATTCTTTGACCAGTGTCTCCCCCGGCGTCTACAAAGATTCCACCTTGCTTGGTACCTTCCCTCACCTTCCCCCTCCTCCGGTCACTCATACCAGCTCGTCGAATGTTTGCATGATGCAATCGTCTCAGGCCGCCCATAAACGGCCTGCCTCGGCTAGTCAGCCACCTCCTCCCCGCCCTCCGCAACCCGCTCCTAGCCATTCATCTCAGCCAGCCGGACCTCCTCCTTCTGGCCCTGCCCCTACAACCGGTATCCCTGAACCCCTTTATCCTCCCGGATCAGTTCCTCCTGGCCTTAACCATCTTGGAGCCGTCCCTCCTGGTCATTTCCCTGCTGGGCAGATCCCTTTCTTAGCTCCCCCTCCCGGAGTATATTCTGTCCCCGTCATGGCCACCCTCTCCCTCCCTAACTTAACCTTGGGCATTCCGGTTTGGTACCTTGATCCGCCAGCCGCCACCCCCCCTGGTCACCCCAAACCTTACATAGCTTTGACACCGGTCCAACCGGTCCCCCTCGCTTCCTCCGTAGCCACTGTGCCCCCAGCACCTCCACAGGACCCTTCTCCTGTTGCGACGGCTCCTAGGAAGAAAGGCAAAGTTCGTAAGGGGGCAACCCATCAGGATCAGGCCGCCCCGACACCTCTTCCCCACCCACGACCACCAAAACCCGCCATTCAATGCGCTTTGTGTGATATCGTCGGTCATACCACTCACCTGTGTCCCGAATTGCCACACCTCAAGCTTCTGGTCAACGAGACATTCCCCGACTCTGATATCCCAGAAGTCTATGTCACTATCCCTGACTCCCTCCCAAAACTCAAACACTTGCGCACAAACCACCCTTGTGCCTTGTGCGATTTTCACGGCCATTACACCCACCTCTGTCCCCGCCTTGACGAGTATCGTTCCTCCTTGGACGTGTACCGCCAATTCAAGGCCGCTTCAATCGGACCAGAGGACATTCCTACCCCCATTCACATTCTGTCTCTTCCTATTACGCCAACGGATCCCTCACACACCATTTTGTACATGTCATCATCCTCAAGAAATAATTCACCGGCCTCTCAACCTACCGATCCCCCCAGCTCCTCAGCCAACCTTGGATCTGTTGATATCGCCCATCCGAGCCCTTCTCCTCATGATGACCCGTCCCCCACCACTACTTCCTTGGGTGTCCCACCTTCCTCCAGTCTTCCCATCTTCCAATCTGATGAAGACATCATGGAAGCCATGACCAACCCCGACTTTCCCTGGGATGATATGCACCACCGCGCATATTTCCTCCCACAGCAGTCCCATGACCTATACGCTGTGGAAACCAAAGACTTCATTCCTCATGCAGTCGACTGGTTCAAAAACCCCATCCCTGCACCTGATGCTTTCGAAGAAGGAAACATGGCCAATATCTCGTCTACCATCAAAGTTGACATTTCGGTCAAACCAAGAATAGAAGAATACATCACCTTGGGTGCCCAATGCACCCCGGAAGAAATTGAAACTTACACCAAGCTTTTCAAAGAATTCCGCGATATCTTCGCCTGGTCCTATTCTGAAATGCCCGGACTCGATCCTGCCATTGTCGAACATCATATCGACACCTGGCCTGATGCCAAACCAGTCCGCCAAAAGATGAGACCCATTCATCCTTCCTGACGTGACGCTATCAAAGCCGAAATCGATAAGCTCAAGCAGGCTGGTTTCATTTACCCCATTGAATACACCACTTGGGTTTCTAACCCCGTTCCTGTTCTCAAGAAACAAGGCACCATTCGTGTCTGCACGGACTTTCGCGACTTGAACAAAGCTTGTCCCAAAGACAACTTCCCCACACCGTTTATCGACCAAATCATTGACGAGTGTGCGGGGCATGAGGTCCTATCCTTCATGGATGGTTTCTCCGGATACAACCAAATTGCTATCCGTCCTGATGATCAACTAAAAACCGCGTTCATTAGTCCGTGGGGAACTTTTGCTTACCGGGTCATGCCTTTCGGCCTCAAAAACGCCGGCGCCACCTTTCAACGGGCCATGTCTTATTGCTTCCATGACTTAGCTCATATTATCCTTGCCTATTTAGACGACCTCACGGCGCGTTCTAAGCATCGGGCGCAACACATACATGATCTGCGCACCATTTTTCTCCGATGTCGCAAGTATAATATCCGCCTTAACCCGTTGAAATGCGTTTTTTGCGTTCCTGCCGGCCGTCTCCTAGGCTTCATTGTGTCTAAGGACGGTATCACTCTTGACCCTTTGAAATTTCAAGCCATTCTTGAACTCCCCATCCCGCGTACCCTCCGCCAGCTCCAAAGCCTCCAAGGCAAAGCTAATTTTCTCCGTCGGTTCGTCCCTGACTACGCCACCACCGCACACGGGTTCCTTAGACTCCTACGCTCTCACATCCCCTTTGTTTGGGATACCCATGCTCACGAGTCTTTTGATGCCCTCAAGCAGGCTCTCACATCTGCTCCCTTAATTCGCCCTCCCGACTTTAATCGGGACTTCATCCTATATATCTCCGCTTCCACCTATTCGGTCGCTGGAGTCCTTATCCAAGAGGATGACCATGGCATTGAGCATGTGATCTACTATGTCAGCAAGAACCTTGTGGGACCCCCTGCCTCATACTCCTATGACGAGAAATTAGCGCTGGCTGTCGTGTTCTCAGTCCAAAAACTTCGTCATTATATCCTCCTGCGCTCCACCAAGGTTGTGACAAATTCCAACCCTATGGCCTTTCTATTGAGTCGTCGTCTACTTACTGGGAAGTACGCCCGTTGGGTCGTTATTCTTCAGGAATTCGATCTTGAATTTGTCACCCCAAAAAGTAAGAAAGGCTTAGCCCTCGCTGAGCTCATTTCTGAATTACCTACCGGATCGCAAGACCCTCCCATTAATGACGATTTCCCTGATGAACACCTGTTTACCATTTCTTCCGTTGACCCGTGGTATGGCGATATTCTTACTTATTTGCGAACCCAAAATTTCGCTCTCCATCTTGACTGTGAGGCTCGTCGCCGTATCCGACACCAAGCCCCCCGATACCTTCTTATCGGTGACGACCTTTATCGTCGTGGGGTTGATACGGTCCTTCGTCGTTGCCTCACCCACGCTGAAGCTGAACAGGTCCTTAATGCCTGCCATAGCGGCGCTTGTGGTGGCCACCTCTCCGGTCTCGCTACTGCCCAAAAAATAATGCGCGCTGGGTATTTTTGGCCTTCCCTCTTCAGTGATTGCATCGAGGCAGTCAAACACTGTCCCAGTTGCCAACATTTCGCCCCTAAGGCGAGAGCTCCACCAGCTCCCCTCCATCCGGTCGTCTCCACTGGCCCCTTTTGTAAATGGGCTATCGACTTTATGGAGTGTCGCCCGCCATCCTCTGGTAGCCACAAGTATATCGTTGTGGCGGTCGATTATTTCACCAAATGGGCCGAGGCCATGCCAACGTTCACCAACACAGCAGCTACCGCGGCCCTCTTTTTCTTTAACCATGTTATAGCTCGCTTCGGGGTTCCCAAGCAACTGGTCTCTGATCATGGCAGACATTTTGAAGATGAGATATGGCGTGAGCTATCCTCACTGTTGGGTTTTGAGCACCAATATTCCTCCTCCTATTACCCCCAAGGTAATGGCCAAGTTGAAGCAGTCAACAAAACCCTCAAGACCATGCTTCAACGAACCGTGAATAAGCACAAAACCAACTGGCATCTCATGCTCTTTCCTGCCTTATGGGCCTATCGAACCTCCGTTAAAATCGCCACCGGGTTCACCCCTTTCCACCTTGTTTTTGGAGAGGAGGCAGTTTTACCAATCGAGTGTGAAATTCCTTCTCTGCAACTAGCCGTTGAACTTCTCCCTGACACCCAACCGCTAGAACAACGACTTATCATGCTCGAGCGTGCCTCTGAAGACCGCCGTATTGCCTTGCAAACCATGGAAGTGGCCAAAAAACGCACCAAAGCTCAGTATGACCGAAAAGTCCAGCCTCGCACTTTTCACGAAGGCGACCTTGTTCTAGTCTATGACCAGGCCCATGATATCCTGGGTCATGGGAAGTTTGACTCATTATGGCTAGGCCCTTACATCATTAGTAAGGATCTTGGCAAAGGGGCATACCTCTTAGAGGATTTTGAAGGTCATCCCCTTCCTAACCCTCGCAATGCACTCTATCTCAAGAAATATTACCCTTAGCATTTCCCCTCGAAATGCATGTTTTATTTTCTTTTAGATAGCCAGCACCTGTTGTTTCATTTTTTCCTACTGCGCCAAGACCCATTTCGTCCTCGCAAAGTTACCTCACCTTCATTTAAAATCGAATTTCCTCACCTACAACTCTTGTACTGGGGGCACCATACTGCCCCCCTACTCGTCCATGTCCGTGTCGATTTTCGTCATGAGTGCCCACCTTGTACTCATGCTTCCTTGGTCCCCCATTGGGGCCTTTACTGTGTGGCAGCACTATCATGTCGCCCTTGTTTAGAGCATCCGAGTTGAGTCATCATTGCATTCATGGAGTCTATCCTGCGGCCTTTTACACCCTACTATAGCCCTCCATTCTTTTTGCTTGGTTCCTCTCTTGTGTCGCATATCATGACCTTCAGCCCCACTGTCCCCTATCCCTTTCGATATCGTGTCAGTCGCTGCCATGTCATTCATGCCCTTTATGCTCTAACAAGGGAAGTCGTCCATTCGCCACTCCATCCTTCCCATTTCCACCTTCATCATTAGTGTCAGTCTGTTCGTCGCCCTATTGTTCTTCTCTCGTGCCTTAGTTGAGGATCTCTCATTGCCTCACCTACGGCGGACCTCCTTCTGTCGACATCAGCACATTTATTCCAGAAGCAAGGTCTAGAGGGCGGTGTACCTTGGTTCCAGCTTCCACTCTTGTTCGGTGCCTCGGATCAGGCACGGGGATCTCTCACTTCCCTTTGACTTGATTGCTTCTCCAGCTCCTTTCAGCATGATCGAGATTCGTATACTGGACAGTCCAGTGACCCAGCAGCAGCTCCTGATGATTCCCGGGCGTGTGTGAGATGTCTCAGCCCTCATGAGGGGGTGGCCCCGCAGGTAGCCCCCCACATGCCCGGATGACCTCTTCATTGCAGCCTTTGATGCCGCTCCAGATTTTGATGATGTTGGCCTTAGCCACTTGCAGCACCTCTATGATTTGCATGTATCAGTCAGACTTTGTGAGCCCTTCCCCATTTACAGGGGGCATTTGGGTTGTATTTATCTCATGTACTCAGATGTTATTGTACTAGTCCTGGCTGTTATCTCAGGCACAGCATGTATGTGAGACTCTTCATTGTATTTTATCTGGCCCTTGATTATGCCAGCTGTACTCTATGGTTCGGTCCCTTGTTCACTGGACACACTATTCTTTTGTACTTTGTCACGGCGGGCATAGGTATGCCTCCCCCGCCGCCTTCAGCACAGGTACCCTCTCATAAAAAGAGACTTGTTGCACCTGCGAGTCTCGTCCCCTCAGGGTCTAGTCCTTCAGCACACTATCTACCTCACATTTCTCTCTCTGACATCCCTTTTGTTGTCTAGTGATTGTGTTCTTACAACGTACTTCGGTCATACGATTTGCTCCTGACACTCGCACGCTGGGGGGCAATCTGTTACACCAATTTTTTGTCATCTAACCTGTTATCATTAGATGGACCCAAGTACACCATGTAAGACCAATTTTACCCCAAGTAAAACTGCTTTCACTATGTTAATTAGGAAACCCCAAAAGGAATAATTAATTAAACCATAATTTAATTATTATTCCCAGTCATGTTTAACCCAAAAACAAAGAAATTAATGAGATAAACCTATAGTTATCTTATTATTTTCTAGGAATAATTATTTAATAATATTCCTTGTTAAATATGACCAAATCAACCACCATTAATCAAATAAATCATTATTTATTTGATTATATCCCAACCACTTCCTTAAAAAGATAAATAAATCATTTATTTATTTATTTTTCACTAATCAAGGGATTTGACCCAAGTCAAACACCCTTTTCCCTCCAACAAATAATAATAAAATATTCCATAGAGGTGGATCTAGATGTGATTAACATTATTTTAATCATGCACCAAGATCTAGAAGGACCCAATATTTTGTTATAAATAGGAGGGTTTTCCCCATCATTCTTCACCTTTTGTTGCCTATTAGATCACTCTCGATCTATACACTTGGTCTCATTTCTACCATTTTTGCTCCCATTGACTCTATCTTCTACATTGGGTTTTCTACATCTACAAGAGAGAGAAAGCTTAGATCTGAAGTGCTGAGGACTACAAAGAACCCATCCCATTGAGGAGATCTCGATACACCTTCTTGTTTCCTCCCAGGTGCCCTGTAATATAAAAATTCATTCAAAAATCGTGTTCTTGTCTTGTCTGTTGGATGCATGGAGCAAACTCTTTACTTTACTGCTTAATGTCTTTCCATTTATAGATCCGTTTGTTGCAGCATTTTAACTACTAATTGCAGATCTGAAGATGTTTTGCAGCCTCTATTGTTGTTAGGGCTATTAGTTATGCGTAGCTAAAGTGGTTCTTTTTCGTACACTTCGACGAAGAATTCATACTAACAACTGGAATGAAACTATTGACCAATTTCAAACAATCTAATTCCATTCACATCTTAGATCACATTCATGAGTAGAGGTGTCACCACCGATTGGTCAAGGCTTACGTTCCCAATCAATTTCTAGTGGAATGGTTTACCAAATATCTGTTGTCACCTATAACAAAAGATGTGGCTAAAGGTGGAGTCGTGACCAAATATAAAGTTATTTCTCATGCACAATATTTGGACCTTATTTATACCCAATCAGGCACACTCTATGATAAGATATCGAATGCTCCAAGACCTTCAAATAAATTTTCTCCTCCACCTGGTCAAGAATATCATGTCATTGATGGTGTGATTGGTTCTACTAGTTCGCATTTGGTAAGTAAACCATCTAGTGTTGCTCTTATCGCATCTACTCAAAACCCTCAATCCAATCCTCCTGTGGCTTCTGCTTCCAAGATAAATGCCATTCCATCTGATAAGGGAAAGTCTCCATAGCAACCCAGAACCAAGAATAAAGGAAAAGGTAAAAAGAAGAAAGATTATTCACCACCGGATAAACAAACAAATCAGTCTTCTGATGAGAAGATAAAGCCTCATTACCCGTTCTTGGTTTGTAATGAGGATCACTTTACACATGACTTTCCGTACTGCGCTGAAGTTAATCAGTTTCTTAAACCTTTTTCTTCTCCTATCGTGCTGACCAATCTGTTTCCCAATCAGGAGACCCGTTTGGTTTCCTAAGACCCTTCTTCCTCTAAGACGGTTTTGATGCTTTCATCTTCAAAGCTGAGATCAGATATTATGGTGGCCACTCAGAATAAGGACTATGGTAATGTGATTCCACTGAATTGTCAGACTAGTGATCAGTTTGCTAGTTTGACATCACCTTCATCTGATTCTACTCCACCTCCAATTCATGCGGAATTGACTACCAAACATCCAAAGGTAATTATTCGTAAGTCTACTTTCAACCCTCGTTCAAGAGATTCCAAAAATTGTAACGTTGTTGAAGACTTGGCTCAGTCTCCATCAGCTATGTAAACTCTTGAGGGGTTCCAAAATAGCCCCGCCCAAAAGAAGGCCTTGTTGTCAGCTATCGGATGCGTGGATCCATCGGATTCCAACCTAGTGGTTTTCTCTCATGAAAACTATACCCCTTGGTTTCTAGCTCAATTAGCTTTTGTAATACAAGTCATCTTCCATGGTGAGAAAATTCATCATTTTATAGTGGATGAGGGAGCCTTGACCTACATTATGTCCATGTCTTGCTGGAAGGTGATAGTTTTAACTTAGCTAAGACAATCGACCACCACATTGAAATCTTTCGATGGAAAAAATTACAAATCTTGTGGGATCTTGAATTCCCTTCAAGTAGAGTTAGGGGGAAAAACGTATCTATAGAAGTAGAATTTATTGACAGACCTATTGATTAAAATATTCTACTAGGACGCACATGGGTTTATGCTATGGCCGCCATTGTTTCAACCTAATTTTGTATGATTTATTGTCCTCATAAAGGCAAGAATGTAGCCATAGATAAAATCACCTTTTTCACCTCTGATTCTCATGTTACTGAAAGTGTCCCTCTTGTGGAGGAATCCCTACAATCCTATTAGCATGTCAGGGTTTGATTATTGAAGGATTCATCACTTATGGGAGAATTTTCTCTTCCTCCTCCTCCCCTTCTCAACAACTCTTTTTTGGTTGCTTATATCAACATGATATCATCATCTACTATCCTGGCTGATCCATGGATTGTACCTTATGAAACCAACATCCAATATTTTAGCAACCGAATTCCATTGAGCCCTGTTGAGTGAGATTATGAAGCCATTTATTCAGATTGTGAAATTTATACCTTCTCTTTGATTAATTGGGTAGATCGATCATTGGATTATGGCACATTTTCTGACCCTTTTTACTGTGTATTCTCTATTGATGAAAGCATCATGGAGATCATGATTCCAGATGACAGGCCATAGGATGAGCATCATCATCATTCCTTAGTACCATATTCCATTAGGGATAATCTCAGTGTTTTCTATTTACCCAATTCTATTGAACCTCTTATGAATTATGTCTCTATTGTTGAGATTGACTCCGAAAATAACATCTTGAATATCGAAGATACAATACCTATCAATATTTATATCAAACGAATTATTGTCAAAAATATGTATATTAGAGCATCTTGTTTTCCATCTGAGATAGATATTTATAGAGCCATTTCTGTGAGTTTCAGGATGTCTTTGCATGAACTTATGAAGAAATGTTAGGCATTGACCCAAATATAGTCCCACACAAGATTAAGACGTATCCTGATGCCAAACCCTTCTGACAATGCCTCTTTCCGGTTCATCCCAAAAAGACTACCAGGATCAAGGCTGAAGTTGAAAATATTCTTCAAGATGGTTTTTATATGCCCCATTCCTTTAATAGATTGGGTATCAAATGTCATCCATGTCTTGAATAAATAGGGCACGATCTGAGTATGTGTTGATTACCAGGATGTGAATCATGTTTGTCCCAAGGATAACTATTCCACCCCTTTCATCGACCAGATTGTTGATGATTGCGTTGGCTGTGAGATCTATCCATTCATGCATGGGTTCTCAAGATACAATAAAATCAACATTCTCCTGACGGACCAACCTTAAACTGAATTTTTCTATCCCTGGGGTACTTTTTCTTATCAAAAGCTCCCATTCATATTGAAGAACACGAGTGCCACATTTCAACATGCGATGGATTACACTTTGCATGATATAAAACACATCATACAACCATATTTGGACAATCTCCTTGCTCATTTCAAACATCAGTATGATCACCCGATGCATCTCTTGGATATCTTTCTCTGTTGCAGATATTATAGAATTTGACTTAACCCGCACAAATGCGTGTTCTATGTTGGTTTTGGTCATCTCCTGGGTTTTTTTATTTCAAAACAAGGAATTTGTATTTATCCTATGAAAGTGAAAACAATCATTGACTTGCCTGCACCATCTTCTCTTGTTTAGTTAAAAATACTCCAAGGGAAAGATAACTTCCTATGAAGGTTCATTCCCAATTACGCCAAGCTAACCAAAGGATTCACTCGCTTACTGAAAAAAAGGGTACCCTTCCTTTGGGATGATGCTGCTAAAAAAGCGTTTGATGCCCTGAAAGATGTACTAGTTCAGATATCTCTTCTATAACCCCCTGCTTATCAGTGTGATTATTTCTTGTACTTAGTCGCTTCCATTTCTACTATAACAAAGGTATTGGTCCAAGGGGACAATATCGATATTGAACATCCCATTTATTATCTAAGTTGAAACATCAATGATATTGAGATCAGATATACTCATGTAGAAAATTTGTCTTTGATGGTCGTTTAAGTTGTCCAAAGGTTTTGTCGTTATATCTTGCTTAGGAAAACAATGGTAATTTCATATTGCAACCCTATGAAATTTATAATGTCAAGTCAATTGCTGGGGGAAAATTACTCTAAATGGATCGTTATTCTCCAAGAGTTCAACTTGGAATTTATCAAATCCAAGTTGAATAAATCCCTAGTTTTCATTGAGCTTATGTGCAAACTTACTTCCCCTAATTCTGAATCTACATCTGAAGATTCTATCCCTGAAGAGTCATTGTTTTCGATTTCATCATCTGAAATGTGGTATGGATATTTCCTGATTTATCTCTAGACCTAGACTTATACCTCTCACAGTGAACATCGATGTATCCAATACCAATCCAAAAATTACATCATTATTGGTGACACTCTTTATCGTTGTGGTATTGATACGATCTTATGGAGGTGCCTCAATCTTGAGGAAGCCGGGAAAGTTCTCAACGAATTCCATTCAGGGGCATTGGGTGGACTTCTATCTAGTTACACTATCATGAAAGAGATATTATCTATTCATAAGTTTCGTACATTCTAGATCTATGATCACAAGATGCGTGCTTCACTTGCTCCTTTGCATCCCATCATCGTTGTTGGTCCTTTTTCGTAATGGGGAATTGAATTTATGACATGTAACCCTCAGTCGATCGGGGGGCATGGTTATATTATTGTCATTGTTGAATACTTTATTAAGTGGGTCAAGGATATACCTACATTCAAAAACACTAGCGAGACGACTGCATACTTTTCTTGAACCACATTATTGCTAGGTTTGGCATACTGCAAGTGATAGTTACATATCACGAAAAACATTTCTAGAATCATATGATGACCAAAATAGTTTCCAAATTGGGAATTTCATATGAAAATTACACTCCCTACTATCCACAGGATAATGGAAAAGTTGAGGTTGTCAACAAATTTCTTAAAAATATGCTTCAACGTGTGGTTGGGGTCCATAAATCAGACTGGAACTTGCTTCTTTACGCAGCCTTGTGGGCATACCGAACCTTAGTTAGGACTGCTACCAGATTCAAGCCCTTTGAGTTGGTATATGGTCTAGAAGCGATCCTGTCCATTGTGTCTGAAATTCCATCATTGAACCTAGCTGTCAAACTTCTTCCTACCACTTTCGTAGAGGAGGAGCATCTGTTACATTTGACCTATTTGGATGAAACTCGACACGATGCCACTTTAACCAATGAAGCTCATAAGAGACATGTTAAGATACAATATGCCAAAAATTTCAAGCCTCGAGTCTTCTCAGAAGGAGAAATGGTTCTATCATATGTCCAGGAGGCCGATACGTTAGGTCCAGGAATGTTCCAACCTATGTGGTTGAGCCCATACATTTTCAGGTGAGTCCTTGCGAGTGGGGCCTATGAGCTGGTAGATTTTGATGGAGTTCCATTGGCACAACCCATAAATGGGTTGTACCTCAAAAAATACTATGCTTGATCACAGGTGTTTACATTGTGTACATAATGTCTATAGGCATGTTTGAGTGTGCCTTTTTAGAGTTTCCCACGGTTTTTGTTGATCTTGTTTGCATTTGGTTTGAAGATGTTGACATCTCTCAAACTGTACATTATTATGTTAATGGTGTTGAGTTGTAGTACTCGGAACCTATCTTCTATAGCGTGGGCTATCTTTGATCCAAATGGCGAGATGGTGAGTATACAAGGCATTTGCATTGGTCGCTCAACTAGCAACATCACTGAGAGTAGCACAGTGGTTGAGCTACTATTTGATGCTATTTCACATGGTATTCTCCATTTAGTCACAAAACTCGATTCCCAACTCGTAGTACTACAACTTTAGAATATCTATTCGGTTATAAATCCTAGCATCCTTCGCATGGTTTTGAGAGTATGTATTTGATAAAGATATTCCAATTTCATACAATATGAACATATTTCTAGAAATTTAAACACTTTAGCAGACACCCTAGATAATCTCGGTTTAGATAGACATTTTCAAAAAATGTAATCAATTTTCAATTCACATCACATCATATTGAAAATATATATATAAGTTTGGTTTTACAAAAAATTGTACCCTCGAACACAGATGGCTACATCGTCCATATGAAAAAATACACACAGATATCTAAGTAGACAAATGGTACTCATGATAAAGAGACACTGCATGATCCATCTTGTGCAGCAAAAGACCAATAAACTTGGCACCTAGATGTTGTGCCATTGAAGTCGCATAGTAACCTTATCAACTACGATCTCATCAACCTCGTGGGTTAATCCCTCCATGTGGCGCTCTACCTCTGATAGGATATTGGCTACCTCAAGATCTCGTAGCACATCTTGTCCTATCGTAGTGGCCTGTATTGGTACCACTACCTCCTCATGTGGTTATCCTCCTGCACGATGGAGATATGATGCACCCACTGGTTGAGATGGTCCAAAATATACATGGAAACATTAAATAGTTTAGTCTCAGAAACATAAAAAACATGAAAAAAATTGTAAAATTTTCAAAATCTTAATGGTAAAAATATTTTTACCTGAAGCATCCCATTGCTCGCCCTAAGGAAGCATGAGCTCATTATCATCATGGAAATCCATCTTGCATAAGAATATTCATCCATCATGATGAACTTTCTGCGCAACTATCCAAAGAAGGTTGGTGAAAAACTGATCATCGATGGATCTGCATGTCAGCCCATATGATCTATCCATTGCCTCATCCATGGTACCCTTGAATAGATCAGCTCTTGTATAACCTGATGAGGCTGAAGAAATTCCACCCGCTCTAAAGAAAAAGAGACTAAAATCGAGCCATAACCGAAGATTTTCAACTTCCCCTCTTTCGATTTGGTCATTTTTTATTTCATATTGACTGGGATGCCTTGCTCTAGTTGAACACTATTGGCGCTAGGCTCTCTATCCCATACTACATGTAAAATTAAATCACTACATGGAGTGTCGAGCTACGTCTCAATATAACAATGATAAATAGGATCGTCCTCAATGGTAATCAGTTCACATCTTTGATATTAATCTTCCCATCCCTGGTAGGCTAGGTTTGAGGTCGACCATAGGTATTGATATAGTATTTCATGGTCTCCCCACCACTCCTCCCACCTAGAAGAGAGATGGGGGCACCCCTCTTAGATAACCCTATAAGAAAGTATATATTGTATACCTTTATCTCAAGTAGATGTTCCCAAAACCAGAATTCTTGTACTTGAACATCCCATGAATGAACGAGATATTTCAACAACTCCATTTGTTGCCTCATACTGGGTAGCTAGAATAATTTCAACGATCCACAGTTTTTCAACGCCTGGATAGTGGTAGGATCATTTTATACAGTCAAATATTTCTCTTCATGTTCTCTTTCTTTCCAAATGAATGCCATTTCGTGCTAATGGGTACTTGAAACATTAACAACAGATTCATTAGGCTCCTTTTCATACATAAAATCTGTCAAAAATTGAGGAAAAACAGGCAAACCATTGATATTTTTGTGCCCAACACACCCATATAGTGAAAATAAGAGAATTTCACCTCCCCCAAGAGTCATAGTCTACCTAGGTGCAACACAATTTTCGACACACGGGGAGTGCGTTGGTCCTACGGTGAGTTTTAGTAACCGCAGGGCCCTCAAAAATTCAAAAAATTGCCATGAAATCACAAAAATGGACCATCAAATAAAAGAGAAGGGTTTTAGCTCCTACCTGGGAGCGATGATACTCAAAATTATCCACTAGATTGGCCACAATCAGGCGTAGAATATTGAGGGAAAAATTTCTCCAAAGCTCCTACTGCTAAAGGTAACTGTCAAATGGTAAAACAAATAGTCAATTTGAGTATTTATGGGCGTTTCTTGCATTATTTTATTCAAATTTAATGTTTTGACCTAGATATGCTTTAGTTTTACTATGAAACAAGAATTTTTAATCCTTTTTGTGGTGTTTTAAGCATGTCGACAATTGTTAAGGGTGTTTTGAAATGTATTAAACATGTTATTTTGACCAAGGAGCATACTTTTATCTCTTTTTCTAGCTCTATAAATCTATGAAAAAGGAACCCCGTAGGAGTCCTCTTTTAGCTCTTTTCAGACTCCCAAAACATGAAAAGATTGATGAGTACTTGTCTTTTCAAACTGTTTTCTTAGTATAAGGTTAACCCTTTTCTAGACTGAGACAAACTATTTACGAAAAAGGAATAGCTTAGTTGAACATGGTTAAGAGGTTCTCTTGAGTATTTTTTTCTACCTTTTTGGACTCATGAGACTATCTACGAAAATGACCATCTAGAGTTTTATTTTTTGCCTCTTTTTCAAACTTTCTAAACATGAAAAATTTGACATGTTTTAGCTTCGCCAGACTCATTAAAACATGACACAATGATGGACTTGTCGAACATGACAAGGCAAAACCACTCCTTCTTAGTGTTTCTTTAAAAATACTCGAAGGTATTCATACAAAGGATGAACTTACAGACCAAGCATATGCTATCCTCAATCTTTTTAAAAAATAAATAGGTACTGACTAGTATAGTTGGGGATATTGGGAAAACAAAGTACTTCACTTTTTCTAATGGCAACAAGTTTCTCTTGAACACGACACTATTCCACTTCATCTCCATGGCTGTTGGGTCGAGTAATATGCTTGTCATTAGGTTCATCAAACCTTTTTAGAGCCTTTGTCTCAATTTTGGGTCAATGCTGACAACTCCATTAAGTGTCATTATGTGTTCATTAGAAGTCACTTCGATTGATATATGTTGCAATAATTTTAAGCCTTCATTCCATGTTTTCCTTTTCCTGATCAAGTTTCGTATCAACATCACTCTGTCTGAATCATGATACCCATTTTGTGTCATTGATGGGGGATACATCAAGGCCCTCCTCCGACAGGTCACTTCTTGTCGACATTAGCACATTATCCAGGAAGTTGACTCAGAAACAACCCTTCTGGTACCTTGGTGTTTGCATACTTCAATAGAAAGTTTCCTTGCTCTCAGCGAAATGTTTACATCAATGGCCTTCGACCAAAATATTCTGTGTGGTGTTTGACATCAACTCATCGAATTACACCATACAGATTTTACTGTATTACCTTGAAAGACATTAACATCATTGGTGGTTTCTCTCGTTTTTGTTAATGGCTTACATCACCAATTGGTAATCAGATGGTATCTACCATGTTCGACCTGAACTCATTGATTCACATGGATAGAATCGTACTTTTGCTGGTAATGTGAATGAGATAGAAGACCACAGATCTAGTTTCATAAATCCGGGTTGTGATTTCAAGAGTTATACAAAGATCACAATGTATAATGGTTGTGATCATTTTGATAATAATCTAGTCATGGGTCCACCAATTGGATTTGTGGGAACGTATTTTGATCACTATACATGTGATGTTTTCTTATGTTTTGAGTATGGGTATTCCTCCCTCAACTAAGAGATGTCATGATCTAAATGTATTGTGATAGATGAAGCTCATCGGTTGTTCTTGATCCAGACTTGTCACAAGGTAAATCACTTCAATCATCAGTCATCATTTCTGACTTTTCACTTTAGGGGTGATTCTGTTATAGGCCATTTTTTCACATCCAGTCATCATGCCTCCTAATGGGATCAATCAAAATCTTATTCCCCCTTTTCAACATTATTACACAAAGCCCTAAGTGAACCTCCTTCATTTCCCATAATTTATGCCTAAAACTACCTCATCTGAGCCAATTTTAGCACCAACTCTCCTTTCCCTTTCTATGGATAGTGTTCACCTATAGGTTGCATTATTGTGGCCAACGTTGATCACCGATATGTTTCTCCCCTTTCCACCTTCATTGGTTCTAGAAATTCAGGAAAAAGAGACAATGCCTGGAAGCTTCCTCTCCAGAATCTTCTAGAATTTGTTACAACCATTTACCTTGGATTAAAATTTTGGATCTTATCTAATCCTTCCGTGGACTTTCCATCACTTATCCTTTGATCCCATCCTCCTATTAAAGGTGGATGTAAACCTTATATTTTTAATTGGATAAGAACTCCCAACTTACCCCACTCCTCTATATGTTTACCATCTTGCATATGCAAGAGGTTAGTGGTTGGATTTTGGAGAGTGATTCTACCCTTATGTTGTTTATGTGAAAGGTTAAATTTACTTAAATTTAGGGTGATTTGAGGTGCATATTTTGATAAGGAAACGACAAGTTAACATCTTGGAGGAGCTCTTCTATAAGATAAACACCTATTTGTGGTTGTAATCTCCTTCCATTTATATTAATGAAAATATTTCTCTGTTTTCCTATATGCGATTTTCGTTATTTCACTTATTTAAGTACCATGTTGATCTATTGAATAAAGTACTTAGATGATACTTCATAGATATTTTAGTTTTTTGGCTTGTGTTATCTGGCTGTGCAGGTTCTAATTTTGGAAATGAGAGTTGTAATTGGAGCATTCAAGCTGAAGAAGGAATGAAGCGTGTGACATATTCTAGGTAGGCTTCATTCCATCCTCCATTTACTTTAAGGAAAATATTGTGTTCCTTATTTATATGTTTTTATAAGTTGGCCATCGAACCTAGGGGAGATAATTTTTTTATGAAATCGTAAATACCACATAACAGTTGTGATGGTAGCATTGGGTTTTACATTGATGACATGCTTTCATTTATCCTATTCTAATTCAGAATTAGAGCTAGTTTCTATTTCCTTTTCTTTAAGCTCCACCAACAATTTTTATTTCAAGTTAAATTCATGAGTGTTGTGCTAGGGCCTTTTATGGAACTCACACTACTTTCAAGTGTCCCTTTTTTAATATGGCACTGTATGGTCTCTTTCCTACCACAACTTTGTCCATCTAATTTATTGGTCATCATAGTTCCCTACAAGGTAGAATTAATCCTTAATCGAATCAACAAAAGTGACCCAGGTTGGCCCAACATTGAATAACATAGACTCATATTCACTATGTCTCTCCTAGTAACCTTCCCACCAATGTTTGACATGGGGAAAAACTGTCAGTATCACGAAGGAAATCTCATTGTCGAATTTGTTTTGGACAAAGCAATATCCCTCTAAAATATTTAACCATTTATCCAAAGAATTTGCATATATTAATTAGACTTAAAATAACGGTATATCAAAGTTAAATTGTACGTTGAATGATGTCATGCCTTAACAATTGTTGTTTGTTGAAGGTGCCTCAGGTGCTATTGGAAGTCACCGAAGGATATGTGCAAAATTTTCCATCATATCATTTCTATGTCATGTGAGCGCTTCCGGAAGAAAAAACTTGATAGGATCTCCTGCTTCATCTTCTATCTTTTATTTTTCCATGGGAACCTGCTTGGGTTTGTGAGAGCAATCATTCCCAAGTGAAACTAGCGAGAGACCCAACTCTTTATACCCAAACTGTGTTGGGGTTATGCACAGAGAAATAATAAGGAACAAATTTCTTTGATACCACTGTTGGAGAGGTAAATCCCCTCTGCGGACAGAGGCAATCCCACTAGCCCTAGAGTGGGTCTAGCAACAAACAAAACATGCTACGATATCAATTCCTAGTTACAAAAGACAAAGCTGTGATAGATAGCCTACCTCAAGTCCTATGCTGCTGTTGTCGAAGAAGAAGTGCTGCTTCCCGTTCCTAGCTTGACAGATCACAATCCTTAAGCTCATCGCGTCTGGACACCTATACACACGCAGAGAAGAAACAATGGAATACATGTTAATAATTCAAACATGTAACTATCAATGAGTCAGAAAATATTGAATCAAATTGCATTACACAGATAAGCAATACAACAGTGGAACCAATAACATAGTCAAGCATATATTAAAATTTGAAAGAAAGATTACAACCGAGTTCCGACGTCGCGTTCTTCCTTTGGCAAGGCTTCCAGTGGAGCACGTCTCACAAAGCTTGTCGGGAATTTAGACAAGGCTCTCTCTCTTACAGGGTTCTCCTTAGCTCTACTTTCAATAGTCGCTTAGCTATAGTTTTATTCCCAAATGTTCAGCTAGGTTTCAAATAGAGAGGGAAGGCTTTTATAGAGGGGGAAGGAGAGGTTAGGCTCCCTATAATCATGGGGGAGAGTCCTATCTCTTAGGAAGGTTCCACGAGAGGTGGAAAACCTCTTCCTAAACAAGGAGATCTGGAGCCAAACATCCCAACCTCTTTTTGATGATTCATTCCCGAGGTGGTTAAAGGAAACTTCTGCTTCAATTTGTTAACAAAAATTCCAAAACAGGTTGGCATGGGTACAACACAGGGACAGAGCGCAGCTGGTGCGCCCACTAGTGTATATTTTCCCCATTGGCATGAGGGATGAACTGGCTACTTGCGGCAATGCCAAAACATGGGTTTTTGGGGATTTTCTGAGGAAATGTTCTCAAGGAGAATTATTTCCCTTATGCAGAAGGATGCCATCAAGGTGTTTTTAGGACATTTTACTGTTCATAGGTCATGGGAATAGTCCTCCAATGTACGGGATGAGGGATTGCAGGGACGGTGACAAAATGCTGTGTAATAGATGCTCCCTAAAGCATGAGGTCCGAGAGAGAGGGAGGGGTGAAATGCTTTATGCGAATGCGTTCAACTGAAAACACTGTCATCAGAAGACCTGCGAATACAAATACAACTGATATCTATGATACATGATCTGTGGTATGGGCGCAGGCATCCATAATAAAGTGTACAAAAACCGTGATCCAAGGTATGGACGTAGCCATCCTGTAAAATAAGAATCAACAAGTAGACTTTAGGTATGGTCATAGCCATTCAATCAAAAGATTCATGTAATAAGTCATAATAATCCACAAAGAACCCACAGCCTGGATTTCATCAGACAAAATCCAGGGAATTGCGCTCCATTTCGACCCGAACAAAGTACAAGTTCGACCATGCGAATATGTGAGCTGAAGTCGAACATGCAAGAACATCATCTGATTACTAGCCAATGATGAACACTGTTAACAGACGCGAGAGAAACCACCAATAATGATAATGGCTCTCAAGGTACAAGAGGTACAATCCACGGAATGTGAATATGGATCTGGTGTCGAACACCCACAGAATCATCCGATCGAAGGCCAATAATGAAAACCTTGCGTCGAATGCGAAGAACTTTCCATTGAGGCATGCAGGCTCCAAGGTACCTAAAAGAAGTCTCTAGATCAATTTCCTGGATAATGAGATGAAGTCGACAGGAAGTGACCTTGATTGAAGGTGGGCCATAATTTTTCCCACATCATCGACACGAGATAGAGGAACATGCTGTTTGTGAATCAAGACCAATAGAGAATCAGAGGGAGGTTGAAAATTGTAGAGGCCAACTTCTCTTGAACATATCAGCGTCACAACACTGGATTTGGCAGTATTTGACATCAAGGGATGCGAGGTCATGGTGATGTGGCAATGAGCAGATGAGCGGTCAAAAGAGATTACCGAAACCCATGAAGGCAAGTAGATAACGAGATGAGATGTCCCCAACCCGACATGAATGCAGACAAGTTCCATGTTCAAGAGAAACATACTGCCGATACGACTATGATTTTGGTTCCATTTTCCCCCACAATTTCTGGCGAGTACCCCAATTAGTTTTGGAAACAAGCTTGAAGGGGATAGCACGTGCTTGTGATGTAAGTTTGTCCTTCAGAAAAATATAACCTAGTACATTTTACGAGCCCTAGGAAGGAGAAACTCGAGTAACGTCATTTCGACGGAGTCCAATGTCATCAATTTTTAACGAGTCTGACAAAGGAAGATATCAACATCTTTTCATATTTAGAGATTTTGAAAAGAAGGCAGAAAAGAAAACTCCAACAGTCCCTTTTCATAGATAGTTCCTCAAATCCAAAAAGGTAGAAAACTGTGTCTGAGAAAACCTCCTAGTCACGATAGGTTAGGGTATTCCTTTTTCATAAATAATCTATCCCAGCCCGAAAAGGGGTAAATGTATACTAGGTAGATATCATTTCGCAACCATTTATTGAGTTCAAAATGACAAGAGTCTCGACAATATTTTCAATTTTTAAGAGTCAGAAAAGAGCCGAAAGATGACTCCTCATAGAGGAACGAGTGGTATTAAGAGTAGCTACTGGTTCTAGTAATGGTGGAACTACTCATAACAAATAAAGGTCAAGAGGCTGGCTAACAAGACCACTCATCGCAGCGGTTCCTCAGGAATGGGTAACACAATCAAGTGAAGGTGTATGATTGGACGAGCAGATGGGGACGATGGAATGAGAGAACCAAGGCTCATCTGGAAAAACATGCTGATAAATGGAAATCACGAGAGGTAAAATGGGAATGGTTTCATTTTTACACAAGCTTGAAATCATGAAACTTTGCTTGAAGTTGGTTTCATTTTTATGCAATCCTGAAACAAAGATAAACTATGCTTGAAACCGGTTTCATTTTTACACAAGCTTGAAACGGAAACAAACTATGCTTGAAAAAGTAAGCATGCCCCCAACATGGTGACTCAATTCGAGGTACAATCCCCCCAAGCTTCAGTCCATATGAAAGGTAGATGGAGTGGAGGTTCAAATACGAGATCAAGAGAAAGACTCGACTAAGATTTTACGAGATCTGATCAAAGACTCGAACTGAACGGGAACGTGTTTCATTATTTTAATGAGGTTGACACAGTAAAAGAACTATCCTCATGAAATCTTGTTTCATTTTTTAGGGAGCTTGAAAAAATGAAACTAACTGTGCTCCAACCAGCTTGTTTCATTTTTTAAGGAGCTTGACACAAGAAAATGGACTCTGCTCCAGTGAGCTTGTTTCATTTTTTTAGGAGCTTGACACAGGAAAACGAACTATGCTCCAACCAGCTAGTTTCATTTTTTAAGGAGCTTGACACAAGAAAAAGGACACTGCTCCAAAGACAACTCATCATGATGAATAAGAAGTCATGGCTTCCAAGAGTTCTGCACCGGATGGGATAACAACATCTTGGAAATCGGGACCCAATGCTCCAAGCACACTATGCACAATGACAATATCACTAATTACGAGCACGAGATTGGTAGCCACATAATTGACCTGCGGCAGGGAGTATACAACTGGCGGATAAAGACCCGAAAGGGATGATGGTGGACCAGATGTCATGCTAGGACCAAAGAATGAAAGCTGATCAATGGTCACGATTCTACCTTTGTGTGAAAGTAGATCACACGAAAGAGGGAAGAGACAACTGCCCCCCTGACATAAGTATAATCACGCCCCAAGAGTAAATTGAAATCTAAGGGGCTTGGAACAACCATCACATCTATATGGATGGTTTTCCCTCCCAAATTAATATGAAACTTCGTAAGGATCCCTAACAATTGACTGGTTCCTCTGTTAAACGCCAACAGATTCTGAGTAACAGGCATAAGCGGTGGAGAACCAAAAGCTTTCCAAGTAGTGGAAGACATAATACTAACAGATGCGCCTTCATCTATAATAGTGCTGGGTACGACCAGATCAAAGGTTTGTATCGTTATCTCGAAAGGCACATAAGACGGAAGGCGGTATCCTACAAATCAACTCCAATCAAAGGAAGTGACCAAACTACTTGGGGGAGATACCATCTAACTGAGATGGTTTTCCCCCAGTGTTACCAGAGCAAGAGGAGCATCCTCCGAGATGTCCATCATGGGAGTAGGAGTAGCAGTTTCTTGGACTACCAGGACGGAAGAATCTTTCTCCAAGTCTGAAGAATCTGAAGAAACAAGAAGAACATGGGGGGGATGAGATCGAATCTCAACGGAAAAAACCTGATGCACCACAGATGGGGTTAGATCGATTGATTCCTTGGCCAATGGTTGGTCAGGAACAAATTCTTGAACTTGAATTTTCGGGGGAGCGGGATCGAGCAAGGATGACGATTGACCAATCATGGAATCAACTAGCGAAGGACTCAAGGAAAACTTCTGGTAACCAGCCGGAAGGCAGGGTGCAGAAAAAGTGGATTTGTCCAACACTCTCTTGGCTTCATCCATATATAGACAAAGGTGAATGGGATGATTCCCTTCACACAACTTACAACGATTAGTAATCTTGCCCTGTTTTTTATGAGCCTTATCAGGGCTAGTCAAAGATGTGCCAATAATATGACTTCCAGAAGCCAAATGCAACGGTGGGCGGCTGTCGGACCATGCTTCAAGTACCTTGGGAATACTAGGGCAGTCTCGAAGAAAATGGTTACTTTTGCAGAGCATGCAAGGGAATTTGACTTTCCGTGGAAGCGTGGATGGTTCTGCAAGGGAAATCTTCTTAAGCGTAGTAGCGGTAGTATTAGCCTCTCATTTATCTGACTTCTTCTTCTTTGTCTTCTTCTTCTTCTTCTTAGCCACTAGGTGAAGTAGAAGAGGAGGACGAAGAAATAGGCAAAGAAGGGGAGAGGTCCACCTTAGAAGAAACATGATGTTGTTCAGGTGGAGGAGATGGTTGTACGATGGATGGAACACTCAGGACCACCGAGGTCAAAAATAACCATACACGCAATCCAACAGTTAAGCAAGGTAGGGAAAATGTTGCTATATAAGGAGCACCAACATTCCCAAAGGCAGGAAAAGGACCATGATTCCCTTTGGAAGGGATTCCTGGGTTAGTGAACTCTGGAAACGTTGCCATTAGAAACAACTTTCAAAACAACACCCTAAGGAAACTAACTTTAACCAGGAATATTTCATGGGCAGTTAATTTTTAAAACATTGAAATAAAACTCTGCCGTTTCATATTTTAAGAGTTGAGAAATAGGAAAAAGGTGACTATATCACTTTCAGGTTGAAACGAGCATGAAAGGACAAGTGCTTGATGATCTTTTTAAATTTATGGAGTCAGTAAAGATCGAAAATGACTGCTCATGTAGTCTAGGTAGAAGGGTGTACCAGGTTCCCGTGAACTTCCATATACACCTTGGTTATAAAATGAAAGAGAAATCAACCAAGGACTTGATGTACGTGCAGGTACTCTCCCCAAATGTTGTGTTTGGTGCATCACGGTTACAAGGCGGTAGACTCAACTTCCTACGGATAAAAGGATTTCAACCTAGAGGGGTATCCCTTTATATACTTGACGGTATAGGGAGCACAAGTCCGTACTAGCACTGTCTAAAGCCAAATGGCGAGATATAACTGCTAGGTTTAAAGACGCCGGAACATGTCTCTAACTTAGACCACTAAATATTCTGTTAGGTTTCAATGTTGCCTTACGTTAATGTAGTAAATTTTAAAGTTGATCTTCAATTTACGTTTCAATTCCAAGGTCCTATCAAATGTTGAAACTCACGAATCCCTAAATGCAGGCTACATGCTATAAAGTACCATTTCGTTCAATGAAAGGCTATCTACGAGAGAGTTAAGAGCTTCAGAGTGATAGAAATAATATGAACATACGAAAAAATCCAACACTGAATCTGATGCAAGCTAATGAAATTGAAAAGCTCTTTCCTAGAATTATATAATGCTAGAAATGCGAAAGATTTTCCAATTTTCACTATGCTAATCAAGAATGCAGAAGATTTTTTTTTGTATTTTTCAATATATCGGAGCAAGTGCACTAAATGATGTGAAAAATAAATCAAAACACCAATTCGAGAATGGTGAAGTGAGAGCTGAAACAAAACAATTTCACTCAACTCAACGCAAGCACAACAAGACTCAAACCAATGACGAAATCCCTCAAATCAAAGAAAGATCTCAAAAGAGACCCAAGCAAGCTGTGTAATCTAGGCTTGGAGTGACAAGAGAAAAAACTCAATGAAATAAAGGACAATCACTCAATTAACACAATCACTCAAATGGATCTAAGAAGCTGAATGCAAAGAAGCAGAAATGATGTTGACTAGGAAACCAAGGGCCCGAAACTCCCACGGGAGGCTCAGCAGGTTGAAACACCTATAAAACCTAGGGCTAAAAAAAAACTAAGAGAAGAGGGCAAACAAACAAAGGATGAGGGCTATTCTCAGTAAAAAACAAACCCAAAGCACTCAAAACAAGCTAAGAAAACACCCAGAGACACCAAGTTGGAACAAAAACTAAAAAACAGGGAAAACCCTAGCACATACAGGAGTTGGCGCGACTGTCCGGCTGTAATTCACGCCAGACAGGGGATGGCGCGAGTGATAAACTAGCAACAAGCGCCAGCTGGTGTGACTGTCAGGCTGGAACCCGCACCAATCAAGCCACCCTTGGAAAGGTGGAAATTTTGGAAATAAAACTGAGGTCAAATTGAACTTTTAGGGATGAACAGGGGTCTTAGAATCAACAAATATAATTAGAAAAGCAAGCTAAGCAAGCAAAGACCAGGAAGATGACCTAAAGGACGAAAGAAGAAATCACACTGATCCCCAACAGAGTCGCCAATTTGTTGGAGAGGTAAATCCCCTCTGTGGAAATAGGCGATCCCACTAGCCCTAAAGTGGGTCTAGCAACAAACAAAACACGCTCAATTCCTAGTTACAAAAGACAAATCTACGATAGATAGCCTACCTCAAGTCCTATGTTGCTGTTGTCGAAGAAGAAGCGCTGCTTCCCGTTCCTAGCTTGACAGATCACAATCCTTATGCTCATCGCGCCTGGACACCTGTACACATGCAGAGAAGAAACAACGACATACAACGTAATAATTCAAACATGTAACTATCAATCAGTCGGAAAAGATTGAATAAAATTGCATTACACATATAAGCAATAAAACAGTGGAACCAATAACATAGTCAAGCATATATTAAAATGTGAAAGAAATATTACAACCGAGTTCCGTTGTCGCATTCTTCCTTTGGCAGGGCTTCCAGCGGAGCGCGTCTCACAAAGCTTGTCGGGAATTTAGACAAGGATCTCTCTCTTACGGGGTTCTCCTTAGCTCTGCTTTCAATAGTCGCTCAGCTATATTTTTCTTCCCAAATGTTCAACGAGGTTGCAAATAGAGAGGGCAGGCTTTTATAGAGGGAGAAGGAGAGGTTAGGCTCCCTATAATCATGGGGGAGAGTCCTATCTCTTAGGAAGGTTCCATGAGAGGTGGAAAACCTCTTCCTAAACAAGGAGATCCGGAGCCAAACAACCCAACCTCCTTTTGATAATTCATTCCCGAGGTGGTTAAAGGAAAGTTCTGCCTCAATTTGTTAAAAAACATTCTAGAACAGGTTGGCGCGGGTACAACATAGGGACAGAGCACCAGCTGGCGCGCTCACTAGTGTATATTTTGCCCATTGGCATGAGGGATGAACTGGCTACTCGCGCCAATGCCAAAACATGGGTTTTGGGGGCTTTTCTGAGGAAATGTTCTCAAGGAGAATTCTTTCCCTTATGCAGAAGGATGCCATCAAGGTGTTTTCAGGACATTTTACTATTCACAGGTCACAATAATAGTCCTCCAATGTACGGGACGAGGGATTGCAGGGATGGTGACAAAATGATGTGTAACAACCACTGAACCATGGTGCACAAGGAATGAAATGAAAGTAAATGGAACACATACAATAAATATAACATAGATTATAATAATGTGGTGGAAAAGCAACTTTTATTAATAAATGGAAAATAAAATATTGTAAAACATGAACTGGAGAGAGTGGTGGTAGATTTATCTAAAAAAAGAGAGATGGAGGCTATGAATATTTGTAAAAGTTATTAGAATGAGGTTGAAAGGGCCCTTTTAACATAAAAAAGAAATGATAAAACACTAAAAATACAAAAAATTAACTCTAGGATATGAAACACCAAAAGGATTTTGGCACTAATGGGGTTAGTTGGTACATCAACTTCCTGGGGTCGTAATACGATACGCATTTGGTGCACTCAATAGCTCATTACAAAGGTCTAGTTGACAATTACACATTCAAAATGGGCATAGGATATTCTTATGGTTATTTCCTAGGAAACTGCCACATCAAAAAAATGTCTTTTAGGACTTGAAAAACTATAAAACAATGACCACAATGGAGAAAAATGCTTTGAGCTAGTGGAATCCACCTAGATTAATGACAAATATAACTTCCCAACTTTCTCCTTTGACATCAAATACCATATCTAATCCTCAAATATATCTAACCATCCACTTCCAAACACCAAGCTCATGTTTCTTCTCATTCTCTCCAATTTTCAAAAGTTATTTTCCATGGATATTTCCAATTCCCAATCCTTGACTAAAATTCAGCATATTTTGATCACTTTCCTTATTTAATGCATCCACTATATAAGAGTTAAATTCACACATGATAACACTCCTCACTCCCCACTTCATCATCATAATTGTCTTCTTTGAATTACTTACCCTTCATTACCATATTCATCATTAACTCTTGAATTTCATGCCTTGTGCACTAGTTTAGGCATTTTATAACATGACTCCTAAGTATGGATGTAAAGATATTCTTCTTGAAAAAATGATCACACTCATGTTAATGTTGTCTAGAAACAAACATTAAGAGAATCTATATTTGATTTCCATAGGGTGATTGTAGCAACACATCTCTCAGCTCCACCCTACAAGTTTATCATAACACACAACCATATTGTATAAAAAATGTGGAGCCTCTTTTAAGAACGAAATTGAGAATGATGATCAATGATGTCACCCCAACCCTTCTAGCCATCAAAATCTATGTATGCCACTTTTATTTCTAGTATGTTGTTTTGGTCTATCAATTATATGATAATGAGTATAAGAGATTATTTGAAAAATTAGAGAAATTAGAGGAATTTATCATTCAGTTTGATTGATAATATATTTTGGATAAACAAAATGCACATGGTACTATAAGGAAAACACCACCTAGTAGAGAATTTTTCACAAGATTGTATTGTTAGAATATTGGGCCAAATATATATATTTTCAGCTAATGCCTCAACTATTGACAGTGGAGGTTTTTAGTGTTATAAGCTTGGGATAAATTATTGAAAAAAGGCTTTAATATTGATAGAAAATGTTTTAGTGGAGGGATCGACATATGCTCATGTTATAATATTGGACTAAATTATTGAAAAAAGGCTCTACTATTGTTAGCAAATGTTTTAGTGGAGTGATCGACATATGTTCACTACAAATAAAAGTTCTAGGTGATTAGAACTAATATATCTATTCAAGCATATAACATCAATGCATGATAATTACACAAAAGTTGTCCCTTTTTGAAATTGGTGCTAGGCATTGTCTACATTTTTCATCTCCATTTGACATTTGTCTATTGTTGTTTTGACATGGGTCAACTTTAACTTAAGAAAAAAGAGGAATTACACATCTTCTTGTAAAATGAACCATTTTTATATATAAATTTTCTTATATATAAATGAATTTTATAAATAATAATGAGAAACTTATCATGAAGGAACTTATTAGAATTGGAATGATCTCAAATCCCTAGGAAATTGGTGGGTGGAGAGCCATGTGTCACGAATATATTTTTTAATTTATGAAAAGTAATGGACCATTTTGATAAATAAAATTTGCTTATATATAAATGAATTTTATAAATAATAATGAAGAACTTATCAAGGAGGAATTTATTAGAATTGGAATGATCTCTAATCCCTAGGAAATTGGTGGGTGGAGAGCCATGTGTCAGGAATATATATTTTTAAATTTATTAAAAGTAATGGACCATTTTGATAAATAATATTTGTTTATATATAAATGGATGTTATAAATTTCACTCCTTTATATTTATGCTTTGTTAATATGAAATTGATATTTATAATTTATCCATTCTAGATACAAAACAAATATATGTAAAATAAACAATTCAATAATGTGAAAATTTTCTAAACTACAAATGCATATCATATACTTAGTAGGCAATCCTTCAAATCAAGAGTGAGGAGTGTTTACTTATTGTTTCAAATTAAAAGTGGGGGAAATGTTTACTCAATCATTATTAAAGAAAAGTAGAGAATAACAACAAAATTATTAACAATTTTAAAAGTGATGGAAAAATGATCACATCAATTGAATAAATCACTTTCATTTAAACTAGATATTTCCATTTAAAAACATATATTATATTTATTTTTCTTTTTCTTTTTTAATTCAAAGTTTTTTCATTACTCAAAAATCATATACAAAGATGTCGAAATGCATGTTGTCTCACCCCGACCATGTTTGTTGACCAATGCTATTACCATGCTACATACAAAAATAAAAATGCCCAACAGAGAGATCCACAACCTTATAGGCCTTACATACTAGAAAACAAAAATAACTAGAAAGACATCGGTTACCATAATCAGTCATCAGAAGTGATTGAAGCAGGATTATCTAGCCCCGTTCTTGGAGGAGGAGAAATACGGTACATGTAGTTGACATATTTCTTAAAGTGAGAAATCTAGGCTTCCATATTTTCGATATTCTTATTCGGCAGATTCTGCCTATGCCAGAAAACCAAAATTATTTCGTGGACATGGCATTGAAAATAATGGATTTTCTCCGGCTTGGCCATAAATTCCACGTGTTCCTCCCTGTGGAACCTATCATGAGATTTCACTATGTCTATGATATATTGGACCATCGCTTGGAGAATAGTAGTTCTCCCAACACGTCTAGCAAATGTGCATCCAAATGACCCCACATTATCAACTAGGTCCTTCCCCATCTCACTGAGTTTTTCCTCCATTAGCCCCACATCCTCAACATTTATGGACTTTGAAATTTGCCTCCACCTGTGGGTGTACCCCTTTCTATTTCTAGCTCATAAAAGAAATGGATTGAGAGCTTCTCAGGGATCAACCTCCCCAATTCAATGAATTTGTAGTAAGATATCAAACTGGGTTGTCAACATAGTTTTAATGTTTCAAAAGCTACTGAGATACAATGACATTAACCAAAATACTGAAGCATAAATGAAACAAAAATTTACACAAGAGATACTGCAGCTCATGGATTAGGCCCTAACCCACCATCTTCAGTCCTCTCAAATCAACTCAGTGAGAAATAGTCCAACTGTTCATTCTTATTTCATAACAAGTCTCTTACGTAAAAAATGACAATCGAAATATCTCTACTACAAAGCCAAGAGTTCTCTAGCTGCCTATGGAAATTGAATCCTAATGAGATCTTGCTCTTGCTAATTTATACTAAAGGGAAACTACCAACAACTCCCTAAAAAGTAGGCATTTTTCCTCTTGATCTTCGAGTGGTGTGGAGCTTGGCTCCCTCTTAAAATTAACTTGCTTGGATGCATTTAACGTTGAACTGTTGGAGGAGGATCTGAGGAGATATTAGGCTGATTGTGGAAGTTAAGAAGGTGGAAAACCTTCCTATAATTTGTCCTCGTTGTATACTCTGAGCCCTAACATGGAATTTTACTCAAAAATAGCTTTATTTCCTGCAATTAAACCATGTTAGGTTTCAAGTCACAATAATCCTCTTACACCTTTCTCACTAAGAAAAATATGACAAGATGTAATCAAATGTGTGTGTGAAAGAGAGAGTAAATAAACTAAAATGTGGCACTATAAGCCCTTAAAATATACCTAATGATGGGCCTCATCATCACCCCCTACTGAAATGGTTGCTCATCCTCTGGAAACTTAGTCCTCTCCCCCGATTTTCTTGAAAGCTATGATAGCTTCCCTAACATCCCAAGGTAGCTCAAAAGGAGTTCCTTCTAGTGGGTGGAATCCTACATTCTTTTCTCCTTCCTCCCATTCCCTCAGGCTCTCTATTTTTTCTCTCCCTTCATGTAGCACTACTATCAAAGGTGGGCTTAACATTAATCATATCCACTAGATCTTAATTCTTTGCATTTCTCTCCCGTAGAAGGGTGCTCTTTCTAAGTCAACTCTCAATATATCTCGATTATGGTACTCCCTGATCTTTAAGCCAAGTGGTAGATCATGCCATATTATTTGGTATGCCTCCACACTCTCTTCTCCTAGTAATCTGAAGATGTCATCAAAATTTTACATTTCCTATTCTTTGGTGTTAATTTATTTGTCTTCCAGGTCAGCATTATTAGA
Source organism: Pinus albicaulis (assembly GCA_034641835.2). NCBI lineage: Eukaryota > Viridiplantae > Streptophyta > Pinopsida > Pinales > Pinaceae > Pinus > Pinus albicaulis. The sequence continues at coordinate 878,383,268 of CM076579.1, forward strand.
GATCATTAAATGACGCCTCTATGGATTATGAGCTCTACCCTGATTTGAGGGGGGGGTTCTATTTCTTCTCTCTTCATCACCATATTGAATTATTCTACCCTTGTTTCCTCATTTTTACCCAAGATGCTAAGGCCATCAACTGCATATCACCAAACCTAGAATTGGGGTCCCAAATATTCATGTCAGTCAAGATGAGGTTGCGCATGTAAAACTTTGCCATCCTAGCCCTCTATTCCACATTAGATTGTCTGCAAAATCAATGAATTTCCTATAATTTTTAAAGGGAAATGAACCATGTTGTGCTAAGTTTTTGATTTGAAACTTCAACCATTTCTCTTTCAAGTATATTGCACAAGAATTAGAAGGGTGTTTGTATTTCATTGCCTCCATGAAAATATTTTCCATGGTGGCAAGTTGTGTGTCCTTCTGTTGCAATTTTTCCTTCAGCCTCATGTTCTCTTCTTGCTCCACTTGCAACTATTCTCTCAAAACTTATTCTCTGAGTCTAGAATCAACTAGGTCCTTCCCCATCTCACTGAGTTTTTCCTCCATTAGCCCCACATCCTCAACATTGATGGACTTTGAAATTTTCATCCACCTGTGGGTGTACCCCTTTCTATTTCTAGCTCATAAAAGAAATGGATTGAGAGCTTCTCAGGGATTAAACTCCCCAATTCAGCAAATTTGTAGTAAGATCTCAAACTAGGTTGTCAACATAGTTTTAATGTTTCAAAAGCTACTAAGATACAATGACATTAACCAAAACACTGAAGCATAAATAAAAAAAAATGTACACAATAGATACTGCAGCTCATGGATTGGGCCCTAACCCACCATCTTCATTCCTCTCAAATCAGCTTAGTGAGAAATAGTCCAACTGTTCATTCTTATTTCATAACAAGTCTCTTACGTAAAAAATGACAATCGAAATATCTCTACTACAAAGCCAAGAGTTCTCTATCTGCCTATGGAAATCGAATCCTAATGAGCTCTTGCTCTTGTTAATTTATACTAAAGGGAAACTACCAAAAACTCCCTAAAAATTAGGCATTTTTCTTCTTGATCTTCGAGTGGTGTGGAGCTTGGCTCCCTCTTAAAATTCACTTGCTTGGATGCCTTTAACGTCGAACTGTTGGAGGAGGATCTGAGGAGATATTAGGCCGATTGTGGAAGTTAAGAAGGTGGAAAACCTTCTTATAATTTGTCCTCGTTGTCTACTCCGAGCCCTAACATGAAATTTTACTCAAAAATAGCTTTATTTCCTACAATTAAACCATGTTAGGTTTCAAGTCACAATAATCCTCTTACACCTTTCTCACTAAGAAAAATATGACAAGATGTAATCAAATGTGTGTGTGAGAGAGAGAATAAATAAACTAAAATGTGACACTATAACCCCTTAAAATATACCTAATGATGGGCCTCATCATCACCCCCTATTGAAATGGTTGCTCATCCTTTGAGAAACTTAATCCTCTCCCCCGATTTTTTTGAAAGCTATGATAGCTTCCCTAACATCCCAAGGTAGCTCAAAAGGAGTTCCTTCTGGTGGGTGGAATCCCACATTCTTTTCTCCTTTCCTCCCATTCCCTCTGGCTCTCTATTTTGTCTCTCCCTTCATGTAGCCCTACTATCAAAGGTGGGCTTAACATTAATCCTATCCACTAGATCTTCATTCTTTGCATTTCTCTCTTGTAGAAGGGTGCTCTTTCTAAGTCAACTCTCAATATATCTGGAGTATGGTACTCCCTGATCTTTAAGCCAAGTGGTAGATCATGCCATATTATTTGGTATGCCTCCACACTCTCTTCTCCTAGTAATATGAAGATGTCATAAAAATTTTACATTGCCTATTCTTTGGTGTTAATTTATTTGTCTTCCAGGTCAGCATTATTGGAGTTCATTGAATGATGCCTTTATGGATTATGAGCTCTACCCTGATTTGGGGGGGTTCTATTTCTTCTCTCTTCATCACCATATTGAATTATTCTACCCTTGTTTCCTCATTTTTTACCCAAGATGCTAAGGCCATCAACTGCATATAATCCAAACTAGAATTGGGGTCCCAAATATTCATGTCAGTCAAGATGAGGTTGTGCATGTAAAACTTTGCCATCCTAGCCCTCTCTTCCACATTGGATTGTCTGCAAAAATCAATGAATTGCCTATAATTTTTAAAGGGAAATGAACCATGTTGTGCTAAGTTTTTGATTTGAAACTTCAACCATTTCTCTCTCAAGTAGATTGCATAAGAATTAGAAGGGTGTTTGTGTTTCATTGCCTCCATGAAAATATTTTCCATGGTGGCAAGTTGTGTGTCCTTCTGTTGCAATTTTTCCTTCAGCCTCATGTTCTTTGCTTGCTCCACTTGCAACTATTCTCTCAACAATTATTCTATGAGTCTAGAATCAACTAGGTCCTTCCCCATCTCACTGAGTTTTTCCTCCATTAGCCCCACATCCCCAACATTTAAGGACTTTGAAATTTTCACCCACCTGTGGGTGTACCCCTTTCTATTTCTAGCTCATAAAGGAAATGGATTGAGAGCTTCTCAGGGATCAACCTCCCCAATTCAACGAATTTATAGTAAGATCTCAAACTGGGTTGTGGGTATGTTCTTGGAACTCTGTGATGTCTTTTTGAAATTTTTTTAGAGAGGATTATTCTTCTTGTGGATGTTTTCTTACAACTTGTGCCTCCCCCTGTACCTATTGTTCTTCAATTTGGGCACTCTTCTCTTCTATAGATGCATTATTTTCTTCCTGTTAGGCATTCTATTCTTCTTGTAGCTTTTCTTGTCTTTCATGTAGCACAACCTGTGTTTCCTGTAGCATAACCTGTGTTTCCTACAACATCTCTCTCTATCCTCCTTGGAGGTCTATAGGCATGTATACCTATTTCAAGAATGCTAATCTAGTAGAGTGATTTGTTGCATATGTGATGGGTGTCTTGGGTTTGGTATTTGGGGAAGTAATTTCCTCAAATTTTCCTTCCTCTAGCCCTATTTATTCCTTCTTTCTAGGGGACTCCTCATTGGTGATGGGGATCTCTGTTGGAGTTTGATGTCTTCCTTGTTTCATCCTAATGCTCTTTATGGTATTAAAATACACAGGAGTCTGCCTTTGCCTCTTCTTATTGGGTTTCATAGGGGTGCTTAAGGTGGCTAAGGTGGAAACCACCTCATCTTCATTATTTCACGGTGATAGACTTGTTTGTTGAGGGGATATATCAGTGGCCTCCTTGGGCCTCAAAGCCTCCTGTTCTACTTCCCTCTCTTCTTCTTCCTCATCACTTTTTCTCTCTTCCTCTACATCCTCTACCTTTCATTCCTCTATCTCCATATATTCTTCTTTAGTCTCTTACCCCTCCGCTCTAATATCCCTATCTCCAAGGCTAGAGGCAGGGGTTTCTCCAGGATTGATATTATGTGTCCCTATCAAATTATCTCTGTCCATGTCAATGAAATTAGACCATAATAAAGGAATTCTGAGCTTATTGAGGGTATCATCCACTATCAATTTAATCAAAACATGGTGAGCCAGGTGTTGGTGTTTCCCTTCTCTAACCCTGTGGCTCATATCTCTAATGGAGTGGAGGAGGAAGTAGGTTATGTTAAGCCTATGCTCCAAAGGCAAATCCTCCTTAAAGCTAAGCTCATGCAACAATCTGAAATGGTATCCATAGAATACACTAAATCTGCCTTAATAAGAAATGTATTTGATGATGTGGTAGGCTACTTCATCCCATGGATAAGGTAAGCTCTCCATTTTGAACCCATTTTTCTTTACTTTTCATTGGTAAAAAGAAGTTTTTCTTGGAAGAGGCACTAGTTACCTTGTCTTCTCTATTCCACTTGATTCCTAGGGGTAGTGTTGTTATTCTGCTGATCAATTCAGGTGTGATTGTTATGGCTAGTCCTCTTACCATAATATTAGCACTATCATATGCTTGAGAGTGTAGGGCCATTTCAAATTCGCGAGCTATCTCATCATCATATCCCCTTAGGTTCTCAAAGAAACAAAACCATTGGTGCCTCCTAAAAATGTCTGCTACATGAGTGTGTAATTGAATTCTCTTTGTATTTGTAGGTTCTCTTTTATTAAACCCTCCCCCCATTTCTCTTTGTTGTGTCTTACTTGAGTTCAAAAGGTATTCTTCTATGGTATTAGTGTCGGATTAGCTAGTGATAGTGGCAATAAGACTCTTAACACTCCAAAATCAGTTTTTTTACCTCCTATATTTTCACACAGTTTCTTCAATTTCCTTAATTATGTCCCTAGTACATGCAGAAATTTTGTGAACTTGATGGAGGTGATGGCCAGTTACCTCTGTAAATTGAATTTCCTGAATGGAGGGTGGTTTATTTGTGCTAATTGACTCTTGTGGTGGCTTGCATGCTTCTTCCCAGCACCCTGTAGCACTCCTTGAAGATTCTTGTAGAAATTGTAAGCGTTGCTATAGCACTTCCCGCAGGAACAACTCAGCAGTGATCGAACCTCCTTGGTGGCTTCGTAACTTCGTCCTTTATTTAACTATTTTTGAAATGATCATAAACACGAGGGGAAGTGAGCCAAGGTACTTTTTATGCCATTTCAAGTGGACTTGGAGCATTGTACTGAGGGGTACCTCACACGAGATTTACTCATTTGGACCATTGGCCCCACTCAAAGTGACTCCCACTGTTTGTGATTTCATTGCCACTGGCATGAAAGCTCCTCGTGGAATGTCACTTTACCAAACTCTTTTAGTTCCACTGTCGAGTGTGACCAAGTTAACTAGACACCTTTTAGTGATCCGTATTTATGTAGGAACACAACAGAATAAACATATAACCATAAATACAAAGATGCAGTGGAAATAACACTTCATTTCATTAATATCAAAGAACTGAAATTTGCTTACAAACAGAATGGAAATAAACTAGCTAGGGCACTGGTAGCTATCTCTAAGAAGAGATGTGGTGGCTACAGGCCTCTGAACTGAGTTAAAATGAGGCTTGAGGGCCTATTTATTATTTAGAAACAATGGAAAACCCTAAACATCCAAAACCCTAACCCTAGGAGATGAAGCACCAAAACTATGGGTCTCGTTTGGGTAAATTGGTGTTTCAACTTCCCGGGGATGTAATGTTGGCATACGATCTCCGTTTGACGCGAACCATACCTCGTTAGAAAGATCTATACGAGGACTACATGGACCGATGTTTCTCCCGGTTTTCCCAAAAAATGTCTTTTAGGGCCTCAAAACGTCTTCGGAAGTTCAAGACTCAAAAAGCTACTAAAAATACTAAGTTGTACTAAAACTGAAAAACTGAAAGAGAGAATAGTGGTGCCCCAAGTGGAATAGGCGGGTGACCACCAATATCCACCTGGATCATTTAGCTTATTAAACCTCCTCTCTTCAACATTAATTCATTTAGTCAAATATTCATAGCGAGAGGGTGAGAGGGTCATACCTGAGCCTTACCTCGTTGCAAATTAATTGCAGGGTCCTTCATGCAGAGAGATGGAGCAGTGGAGTAATCAAAGGAGATGCATTTATTCGTTATGTTTTTTTTCCTAAGTGAGGTTATTAATTTGTTTTTTGTGTCTTTTTCAGGTACCTAGTGGAGGTTTCAAGTTGATGCTGTTGAGGTAGCTTATTCTCTAGAGACATGTGGTTGCATTCATGATCATATATTCAACCTTTCTCTGATGCTCTGGATGTGCCAAGCCATAGTTGAATGTTTCTACTGCTTGTACAGGTGTACTATAGGAAGAGATAATTTTCCTGTAGCAGTCTCTCTTCTGCATATTACGGAGTCCAAAATGACATGATGTGGTGAGGGGATGATGTGGAAATGTTGGAGGTTGTGTTAGGATTTTGAGGTAGTGGTGTGTTTTAGGAGAAACATGAAAGAAAAGGCCCTGTGTTTATGTAAAAACAGTTTGCACCACGGTGGAAGAATAAAAGTTTATACAAGGAAATAGTAATGCATGGGATGGCATGATGATTAGGGTTGATAGGAATAGGTAGGGTGACACTTTTCATTCCCCTTCTAAGGATTAGAGAGCCCTGGGTGAATGATTTTTTCCTTGGCCTTTCTTCATGTAGGTGTTCAGGACTTCCTATAGCTTTCTAGGACATCTTGTAGAAGTATAGGGACATGAGGAATTTTGAGTTTTCTTGCTCACATGGTGGTAGAATTTGATGGTGGGATGAGTACTGGAGTTTGGTGTGGAGTAAGTATATAGAGGAAAGAATGGGAGATTGAGAAATTTTGTACGCTCATCCATGTTATGACATTGTTTATAAACCTGTAAAATAGAGATAGGTTAGTTGCCTTGGTGTTATTTCATTCTTTTGATTCTTTTTTTTTTTTTGTGTATTTATTTTTTGTCTTTTTTTTGTAGAAATTTGCTGAATAATGAATATTTATTCACCGAGATTATCCTGGTCACACACTAATTCGAATTCATGCATAACACATAACCTCTTCTACAATTGATCATCAATATGCGGAAATAAGCTTGATCTCATGCACTTTTATAAACACAATATGTAATGGGGAAAGCTAATAGCTGAAAACCCCCAACTATATGTATATTATAATGATAGAGAACATGTAACAATCATAGTACAATAATCCTCACAAGTACTCAGTACTATCTCCAATAGTTACACACAAACTAGAATTTGTTTGATATGATTACGGGTTCAAAACTCATCTGTTACTTTGCTACCGCACAATCAAAGTTGAGTCGAAATAGAGAGATCCAGTTGAAAATCCTTGAATTGATCACATGCAATCTCATTAAAAATATCCTCCAATGCTTGTGCAAATCTCATGCTGAAATAATTTACATAACTAATAGCATGCCCTTTCATCTACCTCTTCCCTTAAGTCTTTCTTGACATCCGCCTGCTATGATCCAACTGTAGTGTTATTTAGTTGAATAATGAGTTAATATTTGTGAATTAAATAATATTTAATTCACCCCACTCATCTCTAGTGTATTAGCTAGTTAAACTAAACACAACTAGTTCAACTAAGTTAACCCGAACACAACTTCACCAACTGTCTCATCAACTCCACCAAACTCCGCCACTTGAGTTCTAACTGAAGTCAATCATGCATGAACTCACCAAACCCCTAGGAATAGCATAATTCCTTCTGTCAGATGCATGGGCCACATCCGTAGCTCCAACTGAAGTGCTGTAAGAGGATAAACTAAAGTTTATAGTCCAAATATTATTAAGGGTTAATAATATTTGACTGACCTATTTTTAGACAGGCAGTCTAAAAATAGACTTCGACCTGTATGTCTAAAAATAGCTGTCCATCTATTTTTACCAACTTGACCAATCATCCAAGAATAGCATACTGCAACTCCTAGACCATGCTCCATATGTCTAAAAATAGACATAGTCTAAAAATAGACTTTGCGCCAAAAATAGCTTGCGGGCCCACTTAGTGAAGGCGACTTCATTTCACTAAGCTCCATCATCTTGTTGCATTTTCAACATTTTTTTTTTAAGACAAGTGGGCTGCCTCAAAAAAGGTATTCAACCCACAAGCCTTCCTTCGGTGTCTCCAAGGGGTTTTCACCCAAGGATATTTTTTTTCTTTAATTTTTTCTTTTTTCCCTTTTTTTTTTGCTCCAGGATTGCCTCATGGAGGTTTTCAATCCTAGAGTTGGCCTTGGATTCCTTAGAAAGGTTTTCACCCAGGCCTCTTTATTTGTTTCTTTTCCTTTTTCCTAGGAGGGTGAGGGAATGGATGTTGTTATCACTCTATAATTTTCGAGGTTTTAAAATAAATTACAAAGGTAACCACAAAACCACTTTGGAAGCTGGGATTTAGCCCTGCCAACTTTAGAGAGGGATCTCTCTATCAAATTTACCTTTGTTTGTATTTAGGATATTAAGCTAGTTATGAAGGTTCAATGTTTGTTTGATTAATTGAGATTTTTTGATTTGTTTGGTTGATTAAATGCCTAAATTTCCATTGGGTTATGGAGTCTATGAATTAAACCTGGATCTTTTTTAGCTTTTATAAAGAGATTTCACAGGGCAGGGTAGCCAAAATAATTGGGTTTTGTAAATTTAAATGAAGTGTAGGAGAAGAGATGAAAGGAATTCCATTAAGTAAAGAGAAATTAAGAGTTCATTTACTTAATTTCAGATGGAAACATTAAAATTATTCAAAGCCAGAATCAGAGTGTGTTTTAATACAAATTATGTTCTTTAATTTTTCTATTGAATAATTCAAATTATGCATACATAAGCATGGAAAATAGAGAAAATAAACACATAAACAGTGAGAGATGAACTTCACCAAAAATCTGACACACAAATCCTGTGAAAGGTCTTGTTTATTACTGATCAGTCCACAAAACTTGAAAATGTATAGTAGCCTTCTTGGATGCAAAAATAAACCCTCTATAATTCAAAATGAGAAGTATTTATAAGTTTATTTACAAAAAATCTTGTCATGACATATCAGGATGTATTTTAGGAATATCTAAAACAACTTACATCTTTTATTTAAAAAAATAGGATAAGTTGGATCTGCTCGAATGCTGGCTCTATTTTGGAGGAGGTTGTTGCTGATCTGTCCTTCTGACTCTTTCTTATCTGTTGGTCCTGTTACTGAAGATATAACTACCTTTTTTACTAAAGTAAGTCGCATAACTTGTCCCACCTTTATTCACTTAGAATGGATAACTTAATAAATCTCCTGTAAATCTCATCTACCTCTGTATACTTGGAAAATGTGGGTTTGGTAATAAAAATGTGCTTGATGTCATGTTGGATATTTAAATCATATTCCAGTGTTTCAAGGGAATACTTTCCTGTAATGCTTTCTAGTATACCTGCAAATTTGGAACTATCATTATCTACATCTGTCAAATTCTTGTTATAATCATCTAAGGTGATTAATTTATCATTCAACACAAATAAACCTAGAATCCCTTTCTTATTTAGCACTTCAATTTTGTTGAGGAACCTGTTGAAACTGATTTCTAGAACTTGGCACTTCTCTTCTTACTACAACATGATGTTCTTCTTAGTTAATATTTTTTGGACCTCCAGTATTGTTTCAGCTCTATCCTTAATCTACAATTTTTCTAGCTCATACTTGTTTTTGGAATTCAAATATTTGATGAGGTATGTGGATTCAATTGGCTTTTCTCCTAGCTTTTCTATGATCTGTACAATTGATTCCTTGGAATTCTGAATTAACTCATTATGTTCAAAAATAATTTGAATGGAAGGCCAAATATCATTCATGGATTTATGGATATCTATCCATATTTTTTCCTTAGCTTGTGCTAAGGTATGAGCCGTGGCATTTTAATTCCCTAATTGTTGTAGTCTTTGAGTGAGTCTTTGAGACTTTTGTACTTTGGATAGTAAGGTTTTGATCCTTTCTTTCTGCTCTTGTAGGGTCGTTACCTGTCCTTGTAACCTTTTTATTTCTTCTCCTTGTATGGACATGTCTTCTATAGCCTTCACCAATTTTCCAGCAGCATTTAATTATTGTGATGGGGGTGGTGTTGATGTAGAAACCCCTGATGTAGTTGAGGTAGCCATTCCTGTATGTGGTTTTTTTGTAAGAGGTACTACATCTAGTGGGACTACATCCAGCTGTGCATTTTTTTCCTTTTCCTTGACTAACTTGTCCATCTCTACTTCCATGTTCCTATTTGTGCATTTTTCTCCATGATTAGCTTGAGAATGTATTCTTTTTGTCCCTTTGTCTCCCTTATTTATTTGGTTTGTGGATCCTCAGTTATTGACAATTTTAATTGTTTCTTGAGTTATGCAATGCCAACATTATTCTTCTTGATCAGTTCTTCAGTTGCTTTAACATTTGCTGGGTCATATCCTATCTTAATGAATAATTATTCTAAGGATTTGATTTTATTATCTTTTGCCAAGGAAGAGATATTTTCAATATTTAATTGGGACTGGATATTGGTGAGTGATACTTGCGATTTTGTGGTAGTCATTGCAGTGTTTTTCAACGTAGAACATATCATTTCGCCTTTATGCTTGTGCATATGCATCAAATCAATAGGATGGAAATATTTTGCATCAAATTCAAATGACGTTTTCTTGTAATCAACTGCAGATTTAGGATGGGGAACCTATGCCTACAAGAATTCCACACGCATTATACCTTTCTTGGTGTCGAAGGCTGATAAGAGCCTATGCTGGACTGTGGTAGTTTGTTTCCAAAATTGATCATATGTGCTGACTTTGAGAAGTTCATTTTTCTGCTTTATCTCTTTATACTTATCCAACGTACTTGTCTCTGTTTTTTCTAGAATGAATCCTGATGTTTGAGTTGTGTTTGGATTCCCGTGTGAAAACGATGATGTTGGAGATCCAACAAAGAAACTTTCTGACTTTGCTGCAGAGTGTGGAACCTTTAGTTTTATGGTAGTTTTCTCTTCCTCCTCTTTTGCAAAGTTTGTTTTAGGATTGGACTTTGCTTTCTTCCCATAAATATTGAATTCTTTAGCTAAAATTTCTGTGACTGAAGGAGAGTCTTCCTCTCTTGGTCATTTCTCTACTTTTTCTTGAGGTGTGGGAGTCTGTGAAGTTGATGTAGATAGAAGCTTCTCCTTATCTTCTTTCAAAGTGCTTTCTTCTTAGCCGAAACAAAGTGAATTTCATCTGAATTTATCATCTACATGATGTACTCTAATGCAAAAACCCTCATTGGGAGGTATTTAGGCAACTTGTAGGGTTGCAACTCAGACCCATACACTCTTATTCATGTGTAATTCGAGTACAAGTACTAGTACCTTTCTTAGTCTACTCACTGAGGTGTAAAATATTATGAATCTCCTCACTGACCTTGGGTTCTGCATTACTGCTCAGAAAACATGTGGCTGGATGAATCAACTGATCAATATAGTCTTTGAAACTTTATTCTTCTGAATTCTTCCTTACCAAGGAGGTCCAAAAAATGACTGAAGGTGGATCCCCTTTTTCATTTAGCTTTTGTAGTGTAAATGGAAACATGTCTGCTTGATAAAATAAATTGATGTAAATTAAAACATAAGAATATTTGAACATTTCTTCAATTTGAAACATAAGGAATTGTTTGTGGATGCTATCAGTGAAAAATTGGCTAAAATTCAAAATTAGAGAGGGTCTCTCTTCAGTGAAGAAAATGGACAAAAAGCCTAATATAGGTTCATATAGTACCCATTCATCTAAATAATAGCCTAACAAACATGAAAGCATGGAGATTATTTTCTTGGGCTTGTCTAGAAAAATGGACAAGGGATAGGGTGGATTTTTCTTAGGTAACTGGGCATTTTCTGGCAGGAATATTTCAAAAATCCTAGCTCTTTGGGAAAAAGTTAATTTATGATATAGTTCATCCAGGGCTTCCACTGAGAAAGGGACTGTGGCAACATTCTCGGGGATATGTAACATTTAATTGATGGTTTTAGGGGTTTTTGTAAATAAAACGTCCCCAATATGGGCTACAATAGCTCTTTGGGTGGGAAAATAACAAGATTGGCATTAGAGGATAAACTCTGGGAAATGGTATGTCTAAGGAAACATAAAAAGAGGCAAATTGGATTCCCAAAGTCCAATTTCATCACTATGGTCTAGGTGATTATCTCTGAGCCAACATTTAAATTCGAATAGGTCAAATTTTCTTCTTGGCTCTGTAATTTTGTAGTCTCTGTCAGCTAGAGGGATATGGTCGAGATCAAATATGGCAGGGATCACTGGGTTATTTGAATTATCGTTTCTTTTTACTTTAAGAGCTATTTTGACAATTCATAAAATAGGAAAAAGAAAGGCTGAAAGTGGGATGGTTACCGGGAAATTGCTGGTAGTTGACAGTTGGTGGCTATTATTTTTATTTCACATCGTACTCTGGTATCTTTATCAATATTTGAGACGCTCTTACTATGCAGGGGGGATTTTGAAAATACATAGATGATTTGGATGAACGAAAATGCGACAAAATGGTGTAAAATGAGTGAATTGGGAGGATTTTCTGATTACAGTGGACGCCCATTGGGGACGTGGGACCATTAGGAGGCATAAACAGTAATCATGGGAAAATTCAATGCACAATGAATGGGACATGTGTTGTGAAAGGATAGGATGTGAGGGTGTGGGGAATGTTGGTGGGAAAGTCAAGTGGCTTGATGGTTTTTGGAGAGGGGTAGAGGCGGTAAGCGATATGCGAAAGGGGAGGGGGGTGCGAAATGATGAGGATTTGACACGTAATGTGGGGCCGGCAGGGGACCAAACCACTTTTTGGATCCCCCCTCCACCGATAAAGTTAGGAAGGGAAGGGGGGTCGAAAGGCGTTCGAGGCTGTTGGTTCAAATGGAGGAAGGTCAAGGCATTGGATCATACGTGCCACTTACCACTACACGACAAATTTTTTTTTGTCTTTTGCGAACTTTATAACATAAGGGTAAATACTAAGGATAAGCACAGAAATGGTCCAAAAAATGAATAATTACACTTTCAAAAAATTTTATTCCAATTGTTTCCTATACTAGGGTTAATTATTACTAACTAAGGGTGCATTTAGATGTGAAACCCCTCATTTATTTTTTCTTTGAAAGGAAAATAATCTAATCTAATCCTAACCTAAAATTTACATCATTGATCCAGCTTAAACAATTGGACCAATTTCTTCATCTACCTAACATTTTTTAGCCAAGTTTAAACAGTTTGTCTAAATTATTCTCTAATCTAATAACATAAATTCAAATATGTTTGACCATGATTACACTGTATGATCTAAACAAAGAATCATGGTTGTGGCATTTAAAATAAGGTGCACACAACATCCAATTTTATTTTTCAAAACAAACTAATTTTCTTCTAGTGGAATTTGAATTTGCAGCACTTTAACACTTGTTTTTTTTTTTTTTTTTCATGGGGTTCTTTCATCATCATTTTTTATTCTTTTATTCTATTTTTATTTTCATGTACCCTATTTTCATTTTTTTACTTTTGTTTATATATAATTTTGGAAATCATTTGAAAACTGCAATATAATTTACAAATTTCATATGACTGAGAGAAAATATTCAATCACCTTGTGATCCTATGAATTATAGGACCCTAACTGAAGCTATGAGGCTCCAAATTAAATTCACCTCTCTGATGACTGTGTTGATGCATTTTGCCTTGGACAATGGCCTCTTATACATTTTTAGCATGTAACCATTGAAAAGCATAGGGATCCCCTCCTCATCTATGGTTGTGATTTGAAAAACTCCATTGTCATGAAATTTATCTGTTCGATAGGGCCCTAGCCATATGGTCATTAAATTTCCCCTGAAGTCCTTAAATCTGGATTCATTGAGCAGAGCCCAGTCCCCTTCCTAAATTTTCTTCTCTTTGATGTGCTTGTCATGCCAGAATTTCCTTTGTACTTGGATTACTTATGAGTGAAGGAGGCCTTGCATTCTAAATTCATCCAAACCATTTAGCTGAAGCTGTCTTTCTATTTGTGCCTTTGTGATTTCTAAATACAATTATTGGGTTGCCATTATGAGGGTGTTATACTCAAACTTGATAGAAAGCAAAACCTTCTTCACATAGACTAGATCATACGGAGTAAACCCTATAGTTGTATTCCAGGTGGTGTTGTAGGCCCAAGTGGCCTCCACCAGTCTATCTCCCCAATCTCTTCTACTATTGCTCACAACCTTGGTAAGGATTTTCTTTAATGCTCTATTGGTCACCTCCACTTGCCCATTTTCTTGAGGATGATAGGAAGTAGAAGTCATGTGCTTGATATTATGCTACCTCATGAGATTTTCAAGTGCATGGGATGTGAATTGAGCCCCATGATCGCTGGCTATCTCCTTGGGATATCCAAACTTGTAAAACACATTCTCTCTCAAGAATTCGACCACCTTTTATTTTGTTTCTACCTTGACATCCCTTTTTTCAGCTCACTTGGTCAAGTAATCAGTGCACAATGTGATCTCTCTCTTTTGCCTGGATGATGGATCAATTGGTCCAATGAAGTCCATGCCCCACGTTTTAAATGGATCCAAGGCCACCTGAGTTTTTAGAGGCATCTCATCCCTCGGTGTATGTTTCCCCATCATATGATATTGATCACATCTACTCGTGTATCTCCTGGCATCTTGATGGAGAGTAGGCTAATAATAGCCAGCTTGCAAGGCTTTGAAAGTTGTCCTCTTAACATCAAATGACCCCCACAGGGCCCATCATGACATGATAAGAGGATTGCAAAGAATTACTCTTCCCTAAAAGATCTTGTTAGGATTTTATCTGGCCCAATTTTCCATTAATCCAAGTGAAAGGGGTGCTCTTTCTTACAATTCTGCTCTTTTCTTTGGATGAAAGGTTTGGAGGAAACATCTAAACAAATTGGTACTTGGCTATGTAAAAAAACTAGGGAGAGAGTATTAAGATAACAAGTAAGTATTCATCTGGAAGCTGATCATCAATCGTCCCTTCATCATTTTCCGGAAAAGTGAGTCTAGACAAAAAATCTGCAACGACATTTTCTTTCCCTGGCTTATCAACAATGGTAAAATCAAACCGTTGCAATAATAATAACTATCTCATGATTCTATCATTTACAATAGGTTTGTTCATTAAGTACTTAATTGCTGCATGTTCAGTATGCAAAAAATTTTGATACCTGGTAATGTAATGTTTGGACTTATTCAAAGAATGTACAACAACTAAAATCTCTTTCTTAGTGACTATCTAGTTTAGTTCAACCTTAGACATGTTTTTGCTGATGAAATAAATGGAATAGGGTAATTTATCATCCAATTGTCACAAGGCTTCCCCCACAACTTTATCTCATGCATCATTATGGATGTGGAAGTGCAGGGCCCGGTTTGGACCTCAAAGTATAGGGGTAGTGGTAAGTTTTTCCTTCATGATATCAAAAGCATCTTGACAAAGACTTGACTAATAGAGGTCAGAATCCTTGGCCAGTAATCCAAACAATGGGGAGGCCACTTTGCTAAAGTCCTTAATGAATCTCCTATAATTACCATCCAAGCCTAAGAAACTTCTGACATCCCTCTGCTTTGGAGGAATAAATACTGTTTTTATGATGGAAATTTTGTTTGGATCTACTTGTATCCCCACCTGAGATATGGAGTGTCCAAGGAAAATCCATAATTTTTTTAAGAATTTACATTTCTCAGGGCTCAGAGAGAGATGCATTTCAATGCATTTTCTTAGTACCTTACTGAGAATGGAGAGAGGCTCCTGGAAATCATACCCATAGGGAGTGAAATCATCGATGTATATTTCCCAAAAATCATGGACAAGCTCAACATGCTCAATATTTCTCCCTGGAAAGTGGCAGGGGCATTGCATAGGCCAAAGGGAAGAACTCTATAAGCTAAGGTGCCCTGAGGACATGTGAATGTGGTCTTGTATTTTTCTTCAGGGCTGATCTGAATCTGATTGTACCCACTGAATCCATCCAGGAAAGAGAATAACTTATTTCTTGTAAGACCATCCAAGACTTGGTCAATGAAAGGCAAAGGGAAATGGTATTTATTAGTGGCTTTGTTCAATTCTATGTAGTCAACATAGTTCCTCCACTTCCCATCATGGAAAATTTTAGGGGCTAATATTTGCAGGTGGGCTAATTTTCAATGGTTTTTCTAAATAAAATATTTGCCAATTTCCATTTTTTTTATAAAAATGATTCGCCCAAATTTTACAATATAAAATTATTTTATGTTAAAAATCGCCAAAATTATATAGACAATATATATAATATCATTATAAATTTGAATAATTTTACAAATACATCAATAAACAATTTATAGTTTGCATATTAGGGACAAGTGAGATTCGCCAATTTTTTAAACTTCAAGATAATTTTTCTTCCTTAAAATTTTCCCTGCTTCCCATTCTTATTTGGGACTAAGACAAGAGGAGATACCCACTCATTGTTTGATATGGGGTATATGAACCTTGCATCAAGAAAATTCTGTAACTCATCCTTTACTATATCTTTTAAGTATGGGTTCGTTCTCATTTGGGGTCGGCGCTTGCATCCCTCTTGTTAGTGTCATTATGTGAGTGATAAAAAATAACGCTTTTAGTTGTTTTCTTTAAAGTCATAGGTCAATTTCTTTTACTTTTTAAAACAAGTTTTCAGAAAATAATTTTGCTCACTAAAGTGGTCTAGGTCAAGTGTGTTTCTCCTTCATCTCATTCATTGCCACCATCATTTTCAAGGTCATCTCCATCATCATCTTTTAAGGTCTAGGGTTATGTCACTCCATCTCCTATAGGTCACTGTTTAGGGTCATCTCTGCCTTTGAAAAATGTTCAGTTTGTTACCTAAAACAAGGCTCTAACCCTCCATCCTACTCATTAAACTTTAAAGAGGGAGATAGCATGCTTAAGGAATGAAATAAAGACAATATGTCTTGTTTCCAATGGTTCAAGTGTAAAAGAGTTCAAAAAACTCAACTATGTCTTATTGTCTCATTAAAAAGAGTAAAAAGGTCATCTCAAGATTATAAAAGGAAAAAACCAAGAACATTTTCACTCATTATTATCCTTTGATGTGTGGAAGAACACCTATCTACCTCACTTTCCCTCCAAAGGTAGTCTAAACTCCAAATCGAAGGCTCAAATTCACTTCAAAATTCATTTTCTACCCTTCAAATAGCTTGTGTTATGCTTTTTGCCCCTCTTGTTACGTTTTTGGGAGCTTTGTTACGCTTTTGGGTAACACTGTTACACTTCTGTAGGGTGCTACACAACCCTTTCTTATGCTTCTCTACGTTGCGCAGGTGCGTCACAACCCCTTTGTTACACTTTTGTGCCTCCTTGTTACGCTTTTCCTCACTATTGTTATGCTTCTGGAGCAGAGATAATTTTCGGTTGTGGGCTCCAAAAACCTCCAAACTAGCTTCAAGCTTGGCACCATTACCTTATGAAATCCTCATAAAAGGTAAATATTATCTCTTATTCTCTCTCGTGGTCAAATTTGTAAGTATTTAACAATTTTTATGCTCATTCTGTTTGTCTCCATATTTTCACTTAACAATGTATAAAATTTTCATTTGAAAAACCCTAGCCTACCCCACCTACCTAAACCCTAACCCTAGTAATCTAAACCCTAAATCACACATCCCATATACATTATCCCCACCTTTCCCATTATCTACACCATGCAAACATGTTAAATTCACCCAAACCCTAGATTTTAGCTTTTTTTCACAGTAAAAACACTTGAAATTTCTTGTGTTTGCTAGATTTATCCACCCTCCACACCTCCATTTATCCTCATTCCACTTACAATATGGAGCTAAGATACTACTCTATGCACTAAATTTTTCCAAGAATATTCGCTCAGCTCCATGACCCTCATTTCACCTTATAAACTTACCCCACCTCTACACTAGCTATTCTCACAGTCAAACATTGGGAATTTCCTGTGTTTTCATCATTTTGACACGTTCCTCACACTCATTTTCCCTCATTCCACCCACAACTTGGAGCTAACACACAACTAAATTCACTCAATTTTTTCTATAATATCTCTCAGCTCCATTATCCTTCATATTGTCCTCTAAACTCACACTTTCCTACACTTTGTTTTTCCATATTTCCATACATTCACCCATCTCATCAACACTCTAGGTTTTTTATCATTCAAGTGAAAAAGAAAATGGAAAGTGAAAAGAAAATATTCAAGGGAGAGCACCACCTCATGCTAGAATCCTTCACAATGCATGAACTTAATTCCTCGCCATTAGCTAGAAGATTCTTTGAGAGGGCTCAGTGTTTGAGATTTTGTGAAAGGCTTATGGAAGAGGGGTGCCATCTTCAATTGAATAGCCTATTTTCTACAAGCTTCAACATGGGAAAGCTCACTATTGCAGGTATGGAGATAAGCCTATTAACAGACATAATTTCTTCAGCAACATGTATCCCTTGTTGTGGAGAGCAGTGGTTCAAGGGCATGGATTTAAACATTGAATCTTATAGACAATTTCTCAGGCCTCATGCTAGAGAGGATCCAAATTACCTCTTCCCTTTCAGACACCTCAAAAACGAATATGATCCTTTGATAATGTTAATAATGAATTACTTCACACGTGAAGGAATATTTTCTGGGTTGTATATGTACCATATCAGGTTGTTGATGCATTTCACCTTTGTCAAAACACTTGATTTTCCATATTATTTGTACAGGAGTTTGATTAAGATGTCTGAGAAGTTTCAGAGTAGAATACAAGATCATCACACTAGTCTTTTTCATCGTGGTCTGATCAAGGTCATTATGTTGCATCACCTGTCCTCCATCAACATGACTTGGGAAATTTTCTTGGAGAGATTCTCAACAATGCCTAGCATTAGCCCTCCTATCTTGCCTAGTACATCATCAACACATCGAATGGAGGTTGGATCTTCTAGCATGAAAAATAAATTTTCATATGCTCGTAGGGTTTTTGATTTTACTCACACCTATGAGAAGGGGAAGAGATAAGTATTTGCGCCTAAGTCTGCCAAAAGTGTGCTTACACTTGACACCATTGTGGAGCATAGTAAGATAGAGGAGAAACCTCTTTTGCATCAACAAGTGAATCAATGCCATTGGGGGTTGAGGTAGCAGAGAAGGTGGAGGTTAGATCAACTGAAGAGATCATCAAAGAGAAAGATGAAGAAATAGCATAATTGGAGAAGATGTTTTCCATCGATAATTCTCAAATTACCTTTTTGTAGTAAGAAGAGTTTCAATTGAAAGTGAAGCAGCTCTTACAAATCAAGCCCAAGCATGACCTAGAGGCAGTACAAGGTAAAGGAAAGGAGGTCATTGATGTTGAATAAATGCAAGATATGGAGGCTGAAACATAAACAAGAAGACCAAAAACAAGAGGCCTAAACAGGGCACTGGAACTAGAAAGACAATCAATTCATCCACATGAAGAGTTGAACTTTGATGAACTTATAACCATGGAGATTAATGAAGACATAGAGCTTTGTTTTTCAAGGGTAAATGAACATTTGGAGAAGATATTGAAGAGGGCTAAGAGGGACAGTAAGATACAAAGACACATGGAAAACCATTATCGCACCAGAAACACAATTTCCCAAATAAGGCTGAAACAATTGAAGAAAAGGCTAAAAGAAGAAAAGATGAAGATAAAAGAGAAGGATTGTTTGGAATTGTTGGCTGAAGCTTATTTATATATTTATCCCATGACTCACATGTACCATAGAATCAATTTTGAGAAGTTTTGATAAATTTTGAATTTTTTTTGTGATTTTTGCAAAATTTTGGAAATTCCTCATTGGAGAAGGGTTACAAACTTTTGTTATGATTTTTTTGGGGCCATCCAAATGATGATTTATTTACATGGATGGATGTATTTTTATTAGTACATCACACATTAGGAATCCCCATGGCATGAAAAGCTGTAAGTTTGGAGAAAAAGCTGAAAAACCACTCATTTTTCATGTTTCTGCCACCTTTTTGGAGCCTCTAGAGTTACCTTGGGAGAATGGATATTGGAAGCCCTTCTCATGGGTCATTTTTAAAAATTCAAGATGTTATGGAAACTAGACACATAGGGATATTTGAATTTTCTTTCTTAAGTGTATTTGGACTTAAAATTGCCTCAAAAGTGACTCTAAATTTCTATTACGCTTCTGCAAATTTTTGTTACCCTTCTGTCAGAAATGTCACAAATTAGAATTGGATTCCTCAGGACACTTGTCAAGCTCAAAAATTGTCTCAAATTCGAGGATTTTCTATCCTATGATTTGGAATTATAGTTATTGATAGTTTTTTCCTCCTATCATGAGGGAATATGTAATTAATGTAAGGGACAAAGACTCGTAGTTCATAACTAAAATTCCAGGAATGATTTCTAACCTCCCTAGAATCTAGGAAATGACTCATCTTGTGTATTTATGATCCATTTTTTATGGGATTTCGACATGATGAGGTGTAATAGTCCATTTTTTCTATAAGTATACACTCTTTAGTCTTTTTTTTTTTCAGTTGGAAGTCTCATATTATAGTGGAGCTTTTGTGATCAACAATTTGGAATGAAATAAGAGACATATTTGCAGGAATTGGGTTGAGATACTTGTGGTATGCATTGGAGCATATGTTATTCTTATGCATGTTTATCATTTCATGCTTAATACCATGTATTCTTCTTTCATATATGTTTATCTCGTAATTTTATGAGTAGAAATCATGTTTATTTGTGCTCTGTTTTAGACAAGGTTTAAATTTCTAAGTTTATTTGTTTCTAAACTGAATGAATTCACCTCAGTGCTCATTCAAACTCTATTATACTTCATCCTATACTCAAATTACCTATTAAAATTCTTTCAAACTACCTATCTAGCCTCACATATTCTTTGCAAATTCACCTTGGAGTTCAAACCTAAAAACCTTATACACAGTCTACTCACTGACTTTTCTATCCAACACTAAATGTTGAAGTCCAATAAGAAATTGCAGCACACACCCTAGTGTGGGACCAACAAGTCCTAGTGATACATTAGTGTGAAGGCGAATTTAATTAATTAAATTGGTGCAGTGTATAATTTAATTTTCCCTTAATTAAATTGGACAATAAAATGTAATCTTATCTCATGATCACTTGTAATAGTTAACTGAGGGTGATAAAATTAGTTATCTCATGTATTTCGATTTGAGGGTGGTTGGTGAGGCATGAAGAGTAATTCTATTAGTTATGGAGTTCGAATTGAAATTGGTGCATTAGTTTAATTCATGAGTAATCAGTTAACTTAGTTAGGTGAGTTAGAGTCAGTTGAACTAGTTGTAACTGTTTGTTGCAATAGTGAGAGATCAAGTGAATTAAATATTGTTTAATTCACAATCAGTGATCTGCCATGCAACAGATGATTTACTATTAATATATGTGTGCATGTCAGTTCCAGTGGAGACCTAGTTGAGACAAAGGTTAAAGGGATGTTAACTATTAGTTGTGTAATTAGTAGGTTTCCCACATGCAACCAGACACCCATTGGATTTCCCATGATCCTTGCGTAGTTTTGGAAGGAAAAAATTCCTAAAGAATAGGGATTGCGTTCATCAAGAATTGCGCAAGCAAGGCATGCTGTTTAAAGGATGAGAATTGGCTAAGTGTTGGTTAGTTTTGTCCAAGACAGTGTGAGATAGTTGTGAGAGTGTAGGAGACTCTTGTGAGAAGAGTGCATTGTAATTGTTTCATGATTCCATGGTGAATATAAAATAGAAGACACAGGGGTTTTGAGCAGGAATTTCTCCCCGGGAAATTATCTGTGTTGTGGTTTGATTTGATTCTTTCTGTGCTATGTGATTGGCAATTACGTTTAATTTCCACAATTTATTTGTAGAATGATTCAATATCTAGCTTCAGTACATTTTTATATTGGATTGAATCCATTGATATACATATGTTTGTATAATTTCTACACTAAAAACATTAAACAAATCCTATTTGCTGAGCTTACATACCTAGCCTATGATTATTATATACTTATTCATTCCTTTGACTGTAAATGTAACAACAAGAGAGACCTCTTTGGTCCTGGTAGGGTAAGCTACCTGACCCAAAGCCTGGTTTGTGGTTACCTTTCTTCAAACTCATTTTCAGCCTTGGGAAGTTGGGGAGAGATAACATTCTTGCCGTCGTTATCAGGAAGCGATTGCTAAATTTTACCTAGGAATATTTCTTTAATCCTATGAAGGTTAGACTTGTAGGTGACAAGCTATAGCATTTGAAATAGGCTGAATTCTTAAATCTGAGCCAAAGTTCAAAATTCCTATATTAATCTGGCTCCTAAAAGACATACCAAGTAAAATCCAGACCCAAATCCCTCACCAATTGTGTATGACCCTGAGAGTCTTTTTAGAAAGCATAAAACCAAGTCTCAGAAGGTTAGAAGATCTATTCCCGCACTTGTCAAATGAAATTCCTTTCCTATGAGATTTGTTTCATAAGATTTTTTTTATAGTTCAGAATTTGAAATATCTTTGTTTAGAACTAAGTCTGAAACCTTTCTTTCAGAAACAACCTTTGATACTTTTTATTTGAGACCTTTGCACCATTTTCTGAGTCTTTCTATTCTGAAGTTGATAGAGAAGTCTAGTCTAATTTCCACAAACTTAAAGGCTTGGTCGATAAGTTCAAGAAACTTCAGAGAAAGCTTATTTCCAATATAAAAAACAGCCTTTTGTTTCACCAGTCATCACACCTTCTCATAAAGCTACATCATCAACCCTTCCTTTCATTCCATCATTTCCTCTGTAAGTTTTACTCCCTCAGCACCTTCACCACCTCCTTCATTTGTCATGGAAAAATTTTCTCCATTGATCCTACCACTTCAGCTCACTCCACTACCTAAGAATTATGGTCAAATACTTCCCCTTTTCTATGGAACATCAGAGATTACAACTTATCAACACACTGCTAAAGTGATTGATTTCATAGACCTTGAAGATATTGACAATGACGATGCCAAGATGGGCATCATTACATGAAGTTTCTCTGGAGAGGTAAAGAAATGGTTTCGCTCTCTCAAAACTGGTTCAATAGGTACTTCATAGTAGCTGATTGACTTGTTTATGGAGAAATGGGAAGAGAATAAAAATCCATTACAAATTTTAGCTAAGGATAACACCTTGAAAAGGAATCCCAATGAGTGCTCCCAAGACTTTACAACTAGATTCAATCAAATCTATGATTCAATTCCTGAAAACATTAAGCCTCCTCCAGGCATTTCTTTACTTCATTATCCTGATGTTTTCGATCCGGGTCCATCAGCTATCGGATTTACCCATGATATTTTACTTCTACGATGTGGTTAGGATTTCATTTTAAAAGAGCATAAAAGAACACATGTGCATGCTTAATAAAGATGAAACAAGACAACCATCAAAAACATAAGAACATGAGATGTTCATAACATAGTTCACCCAGTGTGGGCTACATCTCTGAGCTTGGTGTGAAAATAGGGTAGGTCACTTCATATAGTGCTGGAAATGGTGAGATGTAGATGGATGATGTTATCTATCATACAAGGATATGTGCCCTCAAAATGAGTGGCTTGTCTCTCCACGAGACGTTCCACAACAGGATTTTTCGCTCAAAATGGACCTCATATCAGCATGACATAATCTCACATGAAAAAACAAAGTTCTTGCAACATGCATCAAGAAAGGATCTAGAAATCATAATACATCTCACAACAACTGATAAAAGAGACACATGATAAAAACTGCATATACCTCAACCCCTGAAGTTGGTTGAGGAAGAGGATGCTCAGCTGCTGCATCCAGATACACCATCGAATTCGTGGCATCGAGGGGCATAGAATCAACTATCCACACTTAAAAATATGACACCATCTCTCCAATCTGAAAAATAGCTGAAAAATGGGAAGCTTTGCTGCTGAAACAACCATCGGATTCCTATCGCAGAGAGGCATAAAATCGACATAAATTTTGTCGAATTTTTATTCCTGCAACTTATGCACCTTAGGGAATCTTTTGATGCTCCCCCAAGATTCCTAGGGCATGGTTTTGCATCTCTGTGGGGTCGTGGTTTTGAACTCCTGCTCTGTTGGTCCGCCCTTTGTCCCGTGCAAATGAAATTGGGTTTTTATATGTGTTGGTGGGCGGATTTTACAAAGCGCGCCCACCTGGCGCAATAGTAAAAAAAGGTAATGGTTGAGGAGGGGTCGAGGGCTAAAATCCCACCCCTCCTCATTTATTATTTTTTTGCATCGTCATGAATTTTGGTAAAGGTTTGGGGCACGTTGTTACAATGTTTCACCGACAGGTTTTTTTTTTGTCATAACTGTTGGTTGGTGGCACTAAGTTTGGTTCGTTTGGTTGGACCACCCATGGAGTGGGCCGACCTATGTGGCCAGGCGGGTTCAATTCCTGCCGGCCCACATATATGTGCCATATATGGTGGGGCATGGGCCAGATCCACCAGAGGTGGCCCGCCCACCCCCTGTTGGTGGTTCTTCCATGGGGTTCGTCTAGGGTCATGTCCCGCCAACCCAAAATATTTTATTGTAATATGGATTCGACAAGGGTGGCGGGGGTCATGGTCACCACCCTTATTGTAATTTTTTTTTTTTTTTTTTTAAATATTTCTCGTTTTTTAATTTATTGAAAATAAGGGTTATTGAGCCTTTTAAAGAGGCCATAGTTTCACCCGTTTTCGGGAGCTAAGTTCCCTGCTGATTGACGGTGAATTTTTGGGACACTTAAACCTGGCTCACTCTCCAACTTTGACCAAAAATTTTACTCGCTCTAACTTCTCCATACGGGCTTGGATTGGAGATCCATATGCAACATTGGAATCAAGGCAATGAGCACTTCAATTTGAACCTATTGTGAGAGAAATCTGACCACTTTGAATTTTGACCATTTCTGAGCCCTCTTGGTCTCCTGAGAGTCTATAGAGCCACCTAGATCAATCCTCCCCACTGAGGAGCTTTTGGTCCACCAAAAGCATGAACATAATCTACAACTACTTTGTACCTTGTCAGCACCACTCGTGTCCTGAAGGTCACCATTCATTATCCTTCACCTTTGTCCTTCAGAGCCATAAGTGATCGGCCGACACCTACATCCTCTGCAAACTTGTAGTACATTCTTCTACAAATTATATGCTCAATTACATGACCAAATATGACCCAATCATCCCATACTTTCCATGAGTTTATAACACATACTCGCTGGTCAAGTTTACATTAAAATGGAATCAATACCCCAACTATCAATACAAGGCCAAAAACATCATTGTTGCTTCATAAGTGATGGAAAACACATCATCACTTTTACATTTTAAATTGCAACACATGATTTACAAAGTAAAAACACACTAACTAACCTAGAAAAACCATCTCTCACTTATCAAAGTGAATGGGTCATCTCTCTATGGCACATTTACTTGTCGATTAGTTGTTTCAACTGGTTCATATACAGACACTTTGTCCTTAAGGCGTTGCTCTGGATGGAGCCTTTGACACGTGGCTCTTTGATGACCGCTTCTATTGCAATGCTTGCAATGAGTCTTCTTCCTCTAGACTTGATTTACCTTCTTCTTTTCCTACCATGGAGAAGGCCTTTCATGCCTCATCCTCTTTCATGCTGCCATTATTTTCCAACACTCAGCAGAGACATGGTTATGTAATCCACAAAAACTACATGTTTTTCAATGCTATGATTTATTTTCATTGTTAGGGACATGCTTGTAATAAAAAAGAACATTAGAATACCAGGACTTGTTATACCTTTCTTGTTGGTCTCTAGTGCAATCATGGTGACAAGAGCTTGCATCAAATCTTTCTTTGCAATGTGTGTTGTCATAGGATTATGGCGAAGTGTTCCCATCAATATCTTTCTCCAATGGTTTCAACCATGCATTGGGAGCTTTTGACACTTTTGAGCACTGTCCTTCAGTGTATCCCAAACCTATGAATCAAGGTCTTTGCATGACCTCTAATGGATGAATCATGGCTTGGCCATTAATGCCAAGTCCTCCTCCTTTGTTTCCCATCTTAGTGAGGAGTCTCATGCTGGTTTTTGTAATGGGTATCTCCACATTTCCCATAGAAATGATAACATGTGAAGATGAAACTGAAGAAAAATCAACATTTTTTACCTCAGATGTCAATTCAGAAATAGGTGATGATGGATACTTCAAGGCTTTGTTGTGTTTCAACTCCTCCAAGGCCTCTTCCACGACTTGTAGCTGAAGCTGCAGTCTCTGCTTATCCTCTTTCTCTGCTTGTAGAAGCCTCCTTAATTCAACATCAGGGAAAATTTTAAGGATGGAATTTTATTGTAAATTTTAGAAACCTTGGCGAATCTTACTAGTCCCTAATATGCAAATTGTAAATTTTGATTGATATTTTTGTAGAAATATCTAGATTTCCAATTATTTAATATTAGTCTTTATAATATTTTGGCAATTTTTAAGGTAAAATAATGGTGTCCTATAAAATTTGGGCGAATCATTTTAAAAAATAATGGAAATTGGCGATTTTTTTTTGGAAAAAACATGCAAAATTAGTCCACCTGTGAATATTAGCCCCTAAAATTTTCCTTGTTCAACATCCTTTGCTTGAAGGCTCTAGTGGTTGCACTTCATTTCTTCCAAGGCTACCTCTGCGGCTTGCAGTTAAAGCTCAACTCTCTTCTTATCCTCTTTATCCTATCGTAGAAGTACTTTTAGTTCTGTATTATCTTCTTGAAGGCTATGGTTGATATATTCATTTGAATGATGAGAAGATGGCGAGGGCGATGAATATTCACTGGAAGATGTGGATGAAACATCACTTTCTGCTTCTTCTTTCTCCCATCTTTATAGAGCTTCATACATCATGTCCACCATTTTGGACATCCTGAGCATGACCTCGTACATTTCTTTTCCATCCTCTAGTGCTGCACGTTCAATTTTTGTTCATGCTCGCAATTCACATTAGCAAGAATACCGCTATGATATCACTTGATCCGGTTCCATCAACTACGAGATTTACCCATAAAATTTTACATCTGTGATGTGGTTAAAATTTCATTTTAAAAGAGCATATAATAACACATGTGCATGCTTAAGCAAGAGGAAACAAGGTAACCGTCAGCAACATAAGGACACTAGATGTTGATAATGAAGTTCACCCAGTGTGGGCTACATCTTTGGGCCTGGTGTCAAAATAGGGTAGGCCGCTTCATATAGTGCTAGAAATGGTTTGATGTACATGGATGATGTTCTCTGTCATACAAGGATATGTGCCCTCAACTTGAGTGGCTTGTCTCTCCACGAGGTGTTCCACTATAGGAACTCTCTCTCACAATGGAAATCCTATCAGCATGACATAATCTCACATAAAAAAAAAAGACCCTGCAACATGCATCAAGCAAGGATCTAGAGATCATAATACATCTCACAAAAACTAATAAAAGAGACACATGATCAAAACTGCATATGCCTCAACCCCTGAAGTTGGCTGCAGAAGAGGATGCTCAACTCCCGAATCTGGCTACACCATTGAATTCGTGGCATCGAGGGGCATATAATCGATTGTCCACACTTGAAAATCTAACACGGTCACTCCAATATGGAAAATGGTTGAAAAATGGGAAGCTATGCTGATAAAACAAACATTGCCATCAGATTCCTGTCGCCGAGAGGTGTAATATTGGCATACATTTAGTCAAATTATGACTCCTGCAACTTCTACACCTTATGGAATATTTTGATGCTCCCACAAGATTCCTAGGGCATGGTTCTGCATCTCTGTGGGGTCGTGGTTCCACACTCCTGCTCCCCTGGTCTGCCTTCTATCCCGTGCAAATGAAATTGGGTTTTTATATGTGTTGGTGGGCGAATTTTACAAAGTGTGCCCAGCTGATGTAATGGTTAAAAAAGGTAATGGTTGAGGAGGGGTTGGGGAATCAAATCTCACCCATCCCCATTTAGTATTCCGTTGCATCGTTATGAATTTTGGTAAAGGTTTGGGGCACATTGTTACAACGTTTCACTGGAGGGTTTTTTTTTACGACATAACCGTTGGTTGGTGGCATTAAATTTGGTTCGTTTGGTTACGCCGCCTGTGTAGCGGGCCAACCTACGTGGATGGGCGGGTTCAATTCCCACTGGAACATATATATGTTCCATATACTATGGGGTGTGGGTCGGGTCCACTAGAGCTGGCCCTTCCACTGCCCAGTTGGTGGTTCTTCCGTGGGGTTCAGCGGGGGTCATGCCCTGTCAACCCAAAATATGTTATTGTAATATGGATCCGACAAGGGTGGTGGGGGTCATGGCCCGCCACCCTTATTTTAATATATATATATATATATATATATATATATATATATATATATATATATATATATATATATATATATATATATATATATATATATATACCCAAATAATATTGTTCATTTTTTAATTTAACGAAAATAAGGGTCATTGGGCTTTTTAAAGAGGCCACAATTTCACCCATTTTCGGGAGCTAAGTTCCCTGCAGGTTGACGGTGAATTTGTGGGACACTTAAACATAGTGAATTATTATGCAAATTATATGCTCAATTACATGACCAACTTTGACCCAAGCATCTCATACTTTCCACGATTTTATAACACATACTCGGTGGTCAAGTTTACATTAAAATGGAATCAATACCCCAATTATCAATACAAGGCCAAAAACATCATTGTTTCTTCATAAGTGTTGGAAAACACATCATCTCTGTTACATTTTAAATTGAAACACATGATTTACAAAGTAAGGCCAAACACATTACCATACCTAGAAGAACCATCTTGCACTTATCAAAGTGAATAGGTCATCTCTCTGTGGCACATTTACTTGTTGAACAATTGTTTCAACTAGTCCATATATGAACAATTTGTCCTTAAGGCACTTCTCTGGATGGAGCCACAAACAAGTGGCTCTTTGATGACCACTTCTATTGCAATGATTGCAATGATTATTCTTCCTCCATACCTTATTTACCTTCTTCTTTTCCTATGGTGGAGAATACCTTTCACACCTCATACTCTTTCGTGATGCCATTATTTTCCAACACTGAGAAAATACATGGTTATGTAATCCACAAAAACTACATATTTTTCAATGCCACGATTTATGTTCATTGTTAGCGACATGCTTGTAATCAAAATGAACATTATAATACCGAGACTTGTTATACATTTCTTATTGGTCTCTGGTGCAATCATGGTGACAAGAGCTTGCCTCAGCTCTTTCTCTGCAATGTGCGATGTCATAGGATGATGGTGAAGTGTTCCCATAATTCTCTTTCCCCAATGGTTTCAACCATGCATTGGGAGCTTTTAAAATATTCGAGAACTATCCTTTGATGTATCCCAAACCTATGAATCGAGGTCTTTGCATGACCTCCAATGGATGAATCATGCCTTTGCCATTAATGCCAAGTCCTCCTCCTTTGTATCCCATCTTGGTGAGGAGTCTCATGCCAGTTCCTATAATGGGTATCTCCACATTTCCCACAGAAATGGTAGCATGTGAAGACGAAACTGAAGAAAAATCAATAATGTTTACCTCAGATGTCGATTCAGAAACAGGTGATGATGGCTACTTCAAAATGGTGAGCCATTCTACTAAAATGGACATCGCCATCGGATCCTTGTCACCAAGAGGTGTAAAATCGACATAAATTTTGTCAAGTTCTGACTCCTGCAACTTCTGCACCTCAGGGAATCTTTTGATGCTCCCCCAAGATTCTTAGGGCATGGTTCCGCATCTCCTGTGGGTCGTGGTTCGACTTACTTGCTCCATTGGTCCGCCCTCTATCCCATACAAATGAATTTTGGGTTTTATATGTGTTGGTGGGTGGATTTTACAATGTGCGCCCACCTGACGCAATGGTAAAAAAAGTCAATGGTTGAGGAGGAGTCGGGAGATCAAATCCTGCCCCTCCCCATTTAGTATTTCATTGTTTCATTATGCATTTTGGTAAAGATTTGGGGCACATTGTTAAAACGTTTCACCGATGAGTTTTTTTTATGTCATAATCTTTGGTTGGTGGCATTAAATTTGGTTCATTTGGTTGGGCTGCCTGTGGAGCAGACCGACCTACGTGGCCATGTGGGTTCAATTCCCGCCAGCCCATATATATGTGCCATATACGGTGGGGCATGGGTTGGGTCCATTGGAGGTGCCCCGCCCACCGCCCAGTCGGTGGTTCTTCCATGGGGTTCAGCGGGGGTCATGGCCCTCCGACCCAAAATATATTATTTTAATATGGATCCAACAAGGGTGGCGGGGGTCATGGCCTTCCGACCCAAAATATATTATTGTAATATGGATTCAACAAGGGTGGTGGGGGTCACGGCCCACCACCCTTATTTTAATGTTTTTTTGTTTAAAAAAAAATATTGTTCATTTTTTAATTTAACGAAAATAAGGGTTATTGGGCCTTTTAAAGAGCCACAATTTCTCCCATTTTTCGGGAGCTAAGTTCCCTGCCATTTGATGGTGAATTTATGGGACACATAAACCTCGCCCACTATCCAACTTTGACCAAAACTTTAGCTCGCTCTAACTTTTCCATACGGGCTCAGATTGGAGATCCATTCACACCATTGGAATCAGGGAGACGAGCACTTCACTCTGAACATGTTTTGAGAAAAATCCATCCACATTTAATTTTGACCATTTTTGAGCCCTCTTGGTCTCATGAGGGTGTCTAGAGCCACATGGATCACATGGCCTATCAGTTGAGGGAAAGAAACCCATAAACTATTGAAGAAATGTACAAAAATGCAGTGAGCATTGAAGCTAATTTGATCATCAAGAAGTCTAAAAGCAAGAAAAAGAAAAGAGTCACTACCAAAGAGGAAACATCCACTTCATTAGAGGAAAAATTAGATACCTTGATCAAGACCATGGAGAAGATTATCGATAAAATTTCCATCGTTGATCAACAAGCTAAGCCCTCTATTATAGATCCCCATTTCAGGGGTCCAAATCAGCAGCTTCAATAAACAATCAAGCAAAGGGAACAAAGGGTCAAGATCCACAAAGTCAACAGAAAATTCACACTCAATTTTAGTAGAATTACACTGAAGGCCCTGATGAAGATGATGAAGAAGAAATTTCTGACGAGAATAATTTATTTGAGGAAAATCAACAACCTATTTTCCTCACTGAAGAGGTCTAGGTAAAGTGTGTTGCTCCTTCATCTCATTCTTCACCACCATCATTTTTAAGGTCATATCAATCATCATATTTTAAGGTCTAGGGTTATGTCACTCCATCTTATATAGGTCACTATCTAGGGTCATCTCTCCCTTTGAAATATGTTCAATTTGTCACCTAAAACAAGGCTCTAACCCTCCATCCCACTCATAAAATTTTAAGAGATAGATAGAATGCTTAGGAAATGAAATAAAGACAATTTGTCTTGTTTCCAATGGTTCAAGTGTCAAAAAAGTTCAAAAAACTCAACTTCGTCTTATTGTCTCATTAAAACGAGTAAAAAGGTCATATCAAGCTTATAAAAGGAAAACACCAAGAAAATTTTCACTCATTGTTATCCTTTGATGTGTTGAAGAGCACATCTCTACCTCACTTTCCCTCCAAAGGTAGTCTAAACTCCAAATCCGATGTTCAAATTCACTTCAAAATTCGTTTTCTACCCTTCAAACAGCATGTGTTACGCTTTTTGCCTCTCTTATTATGTTTTTGGGAGTTTTGTTACGCTTTTGGGCAACAATTTTATGCTTCTGTAGGGTGCTACAGAACCCTTTCGTAATCTTTTGTACGCTACACAATGCCTTTGTTACACTTTTCCTCATCACTATTACGCTTTTGTAGAAGCTTGTTACGCTTCTGGAGGAGAGGCAGTTTTCGGTTGTGGGCTCCAAAAACCTCCAAACCAGCTTCAAGCCTCGAACCGTTACCTTATGACATCCTCATAAAAGGTAAATATCATCTCTTATTCTCTCTTGTGGTCAAATTTGTGAGTATTTAACACATTTTTATGCTCATTTTGTTTGTCTCTATATTTTCACTTGTCCATGTATAAAATTTTCATTTGACAAACCCTAACCTACCCCACCTACATAAACTCTAACCCTAGTAATATAAACCCTAAATCACACATCCCATATAAATTATCCCCTCCTTTCCTATCATCTACATCATCCCAACATGTTAAATTCACCCAAACCCTAGATTCGAGTTTTTTTTTATAGTAAAAAACTTGAAATTTCTTGTGTTTACTAGATTTAGCCACCCTCCACACCTCCATTTATCCTCATTCCACTTAAATTATGGAGCTAAGATGCTACTCTATGCACTGAATTTTTCTTTGAATTTTTGCTCAGCTCCATGACCCTCATTTCACCTTCTAAACTTACCCCACCTCTACACTAGCTATTCTCACAGTCAAACATTGGGAATTTCCTGTGTTTTCATCATTTTGACACCTTCCTCACTCTCATTTTCCCTCATTCCACCCAGAACTTAGAGCTAACACACAACTCAATTCACTCAATGTTTTCTAGAATTTATCTTAGCTCCATTATCCTTCATCTTGTCCTCTAAACTCATGCTTTCCTACACTTTGTTTTTCCATATTTCCATACATTAACTCATCTCATCAGCACTCTAGGGGTTTCATCATTCCAGTGACAAAAAAAAATGGAAAGTGACAAGAAGAGCTTCAAGGGAGGGCACCACCTCAAGCTAGAACCCTTCCAAAAAGCATGGACTTAATGCCTCATCATTGGCTAGAAGATGATTTGAGAGGGCTCAATGTTTGAAATTTTGTGAAAGGCTTATGGAAGAGGGGTATCATCTTCAATTGAACAACCTATTTTCTACAATATTCAACATGGGAAAGGTCACTATTACAGGTATGGATATAAGCCTATCAACAAACCTAATTTCTTCAGCGAAGGTATCCCTTGTCATGGAGAGCAGTGGTTCAAGGGCATGGATTTAGACATTGACAATTGCAAAAAATTTCTAAAGCCTCATGCTAGATAGGATCCATATCACCTCTTCCCTTTCAGACACCTAAAAAACAAATATGATCCTTTGATGATGTTAATAATGAATTACTTCACATGTGAAGGAAAATTTTCCAGGTTTTATAAGTACCATATCAGGTTGCTGATGCATTTCACCTCTATCAAAATACTTGATTTTCCGTATTATTTGTATAGGAATTTGATTAAGATGACTGAGAAGGTTAAGATTAGAAGACAAGATCGCCACACTATTCTTTTTCATCATGGTATGATCAAGCTCATTGTGTTGCATCACCTGTCCTCCATCAAGATGACTTGGGAAAATTTCTTGGAGAGATTATCAGTAGTGCCTACCATTATCCCTCCTATCTTGCCTAGTACATCATTAGCACAACCAATAGAGGTTGGATCTTCTAGCATGACAACTAAATTTTTAGATGCTCCTAGGATTTTTGAGTTTAATCACACCTATGAGAAGGGTAAGAGACAAGTATTTGCGGCTAAGTCTACCAAAAGTGTGCTTACACTTAACACCATTGTGGAACATAGTCAGATAGAGGAGCAGCCTCTGTTGTATCAACATAATGAATCAACACAATTGGAGGTTGAGGTTGTAGAGAAGGTGGAGTTCATATCAACTGAAGAGATCATCAAAGAGAAAGATGAAGAAATATTAGAATTGAAGAAGATTTTTTCCATTGCTAATTCTCAAATTACCTTTTTGCAGCAAGAGAATTTTCAATTGAAAGTGAAGCAACTCCTACAAAGCAAGCCCAAGCATGACCTAGAGGCATTCAAAGGTAAAGGCAAGGAGGTTATTGATGTTTACCAAATGCAGGATATGGAGGCTAAAACACAAATAAGAAGACCAAAAAAAAGAGGGCTCAAAAGGGATCTTGAACTAGAAAGACAATCAACTCATCTACTTGAAGAGTTGACCTTTGATGAAATTATAGCCATGGAGATTAATGAAGACAAAGATATCTGGTTGTCAAGGTTAAATCTACATTTGCAGAAACTCTTGAAGAGGGCTAAGAGGGACAATAAGCTACAAAGACACATGGCAAAAAATTATCCCACCTGAAACAAAATTTCCCAAATAAGGCTGAAACAATTGAAGAAAAGGCTAAAAGAAGAAAAAATGAAGCTTAAAGAGAAGGATAGCTTGGACTTGTTGGCTGAAGCTTCTTTGGCTATTTAGTCTATCGCTCACAGGTGCCATAGAATCAATTTTGAGAAGTTTTGATAAATTTTGGTCACAAACAAAATGAGCGTAAAAATGTGTTAAATACTCACAAATTTGACCACAAGAGAGCATAAGAGATTATATTTACCTTTTTATGAGGATGTCATAAGGTAATGGTTCCAAGCTTGAAGCTGGTTTGGAGGTTTTTGGATCCCGCAACCAAACACTGCCTCTCCTCCAGAAGCGTAACAAGCTTCTACAGAAGCATAACAACAATGAGGAAAAGTGTAACAAGGAGGCACAAAAGCATAACAAAGGGGTTGTGAAACACCTACGCATCACCTACGCAGTGAAAAAAATCATAACAAAGGGTTGTGTAGCACCCAATTGAAGCGTAACACTATTTCCTAGAAGCATAACAAAACTCACATAAATGTAACAACAGGGGAAAGAAGCGTAACACAAGCTTTTTGAAGGGTATAAAATGAATTTTGAAGTGAATTTGAGCCTTGGATTTGGAGTTTAGACTACCTTTTGACGGCAAGTGAGGTAGAGAGGTGCTCTTCCACACATAAAAGGATAATAATGAGTTAAAATGCTCTTGGTGTTTTCCTTTTATAAGCTTGAGATTACCTTTTTACTCTATTTTAATGAGATGGTAAGACAAAGTTGAGTTTTTTGAAAATTTTTGACACTTGAACCATTGGAAAAAAGAAAAATTATCTTTAATTCATTCCCTAAGCATGCTAGATCCCTCTTTAAAATTTTATGAGTGGGATGGAGGGTTAGAGCCTTGTTGTGCCGAGAGGTGCATTCTACAGACCAGTATGACCTCGATGTGTAAGTATGTCGGAAGCCAAAATAAAACAAATATTTAAAAAAATAAATAAAATATAAATAATGTTGGCTTTAAAAATAACTTACATAACCATATAAATAAATAATTAAAAATAAATTTAAACAATATAAATTTAAAATATGAAGAGTTTTAGGAACACTCAAAAAAGAGATACGGTAAATAAATAAAAATATAAATAAACGAGAGGCATGGTAAATAAATAAAACTTCTTTTTATACTTACTTCATAGGTATGGTAAATAAATATAAATGTAAATAAACTAGAGGTATGGTAAATTAATAAAACCTCTTTTTATATTTACTCCATAAACCTTTTTATATTTACAAAAAGTCAAAAATAAGTTTTATTTAGGTGAAGCCTATGGGCCAAATACCATGGGACAAATTATTATCAATACCATGGGCCAAATACCATATTTATGAAAGAGGTATGAAAAGGTGAAGGTAAATAAATAAAATATATCAAATAGGAGTAGAAATCAACATCTAATTATATTTGAAGCCTATGGACCAAATACCATGAACCAAATTAATAATAATAATACCATGAAAAAAACAAACATTATTAACCCTAACATTAATATTAAAATTTATTAAATTTAATAACCTTATATTAATACCATATTAAATTTGTTATATATATATATAAACTCTAGATATATATGGGAGGGAAGAACAAAGACATATGATAGAGGTGGAGAAATAGAGGGAGTGACAAGGGAGAGATGGAGATAAAATGAAGGAGAGGGGAGAGGAGGAATGAAGAGAGAGATAGTGGGAGGGAGAGGAGTGAGAGAGGTAGAAAAGGGTAAGAGAGGGAGAGGGAGACTTAAAGATGGAGGTGGGAGAGAGAGATAAGGAGAGAGGGAGGTATAAGGAGAAAGGATTGGAGGGTACAGAGAGACATAGAGGGAGAGAGAGAGAGAGAGAGAGAGAGAGAGAGAGAGAGAGAGAGAGAGGGTGGGATGGAGAGATAGGAAGGATGAGAGGAGGAAAGAGGGAGGGATAGACATATGGAGTTAGAGAGGGAGGGAAGAAGAAAGAAATATAGAGTGGGAAGTGGAGAGAGAGGGAGTGACAAGGGAGAGATGGAGAGAGAGTGTGTATGTTTAGGGGTGAGATAAAGAGACATAGGATGAGTGATGGAGACAAGGGGGGAAAGAAGGAAAGGGAAGAATAAATGGAGGGATATAGTAACATATTTTGAGAGATAGATAGAGTGATGGGGGAAGAGAGTTGATTTGAGGGCAGAGAGAGAGAGAGGGGGGGGGGGCTGCGGGGGTGAAGATAGAGGGAGGCAGACGATAAAAGGAGAGAGATGACTTGAGAGGGAGGAAGAGAGTGATGGCGGAATATAGAGGATCGTAGGGGATAAGAAGAGAGATATAGAGTGATGGGGAAGAGAGAGGTAGGTATGAGAGAAACGGAGAGAGAGGAGGAGAGAGGGAGGGATAGAGATATGGAGTTGGAGGGGGAGAGAGGGAATGAAAGAGAGATGGAGTTGGATAGGGAGAGAGTGAAGGATAGAGAGGGATAGGTAGAGAGATGGAGCTAGATAGGGAGAGAGGGAGGGAAGAAGAAATACATAGAGAGTGACAAGTGGAGAGAGAGGGGGAGTGACAAGGGGTAAGAGAGTGAGTGTGTATGTTTGGGGGTGAGATAAATAGACAAAGAAGAAGAGATGGGGAGAATGGGGGAGAGAAGGAGAGAGAGAGGAATATAGTGAAAAAGTTAGAAGGTGAAGAGAGAGAGAGAGAGGTAGGGAAAGAGATGGATATGGATGGGGAGAGAGAGGGAGGTAAGAATAAAGACATAGAGAGTGAAATTTGGAGAGAGAGAGAGAGAGAGAGAGAGAGAGTGATAATGAATATGGAGGGAGAGATAGAGAGGATAGTAGGAGGGAAGAGAGATATAAGCAGGGGAGAGGGAGGGAAGGGGAAGAGAGAGAGAGGGAGGGAGAGGAGGGAGTGATGGATAGATAGATTGGAGAAAGAGAGTGTATGTTTTGGGGTTGATATAAAGAGACAAAGGGAGATAGAGATATAGATGGAAGGTGAAGAGAAAGAAGAGATAGATGGAGACAGGGAGGGAGGGACAAAGAGATTGATAAATATGGAGTGAGAGAGAGAGTGTGTGTTTGTGGGGGTGAGATAAAGAGATAAATAAGGAGAGATGGAGTGACATATAGATATATATGGAGGGAGGGGAGAGGGAAGAAGATTTATTATAATAGATGCATTTCTTTCAGTGTAGATGGTGATTTTTAATCCTATTTAATTGCTTGCACTAGAAGCATTGATTTCAGTGTAGATTTTTATTTCTATTGATATTTGATTACTTGCACTAGATGCATTGATTTCATTGTAGAATTTTTCTAATTTTATTTGATTGCTTGCACTAAATGCATTTATTTCAGTGTAGATGGTGATTTCTAATCCTATTTGATTGCTTGCACTAGATGCATTAATTTCAATGTAGGTGTTGATTTACAATTATATTTTATTGCTTACACTATGTGCAATGATTTCAATATAAATGATTTCTAATCCTATTTTATTTCTTGCAATAAATGCATTCATTTCAGTGTAGATGGTGATTTATAATCCTATTTGATTGCTTTCACTAGATGCATTGATTTTAGTGTATATGTTCCTCATATTATCAATAGATTTTCCTTGGTTGCACACCACTAAAACAAGCCTAGATCCATATTAACTATGGATCTATCAAGTGCAGAGATGGATCAAATATCTCGAGGTGAAAACCTTTCCTCAAATTTTTCACTCAAAAAAGAGGTTTACACCTCGAGATATTTGATCCCTCTCGGTGCTTGATAGATCCATAGTTAAGATGGATCTAGGTTGGTTTTAGGTAACAAATTGAACATTTGTTAAGGGCAGAGATGACCCTAGACACTAACCTATATGATATGGAGTAACATAACCCTATACCTTAAAGTATTATGATTGAGATGACCTTGAAAATTATGGTGGCGATGAATGAGATGAAGGAGAAACACACTTGACCTAAACCCCTTCATTGACCAAAATTATTTTTTTGAAAAACTGTTTGAAAAGGTAAAACAAATTGACCTATGACTTTAGGAAAACAACTGAAAGAGTTATTTTTTATCACTGACATAATGACACTAACATTAGCTCTAGTTGGGGATGGAAGCTCCTTTAGGAGGTGTCAAGAATACCATAGACCAGGTAGCCTTACCATTTGTCAATGGAGTCAAAACTGGACATTTAAAAACTTTGACAAACTGGAAAAGATGAACTAAATCTGGAAATCACTTTGACTAGAAAAAACTAACTTGAATCTGACTTGACAACTAATTGAAACTTTTTGAACTTTTTAAAAGAAAACATGAGCTGAATGTAGAAGTCATGACCTTCTCCTCGGGCTTCAAACTTCTACAACAACTTCCTTATTTCTTGGAAAACAAATTAAAATGATATGTACAGTGAAAGTGAATTTTATCTTCAATGATCAAGTAAGATAATGTTTTAGGAACCTACGATATATTGGACCTCCCAACACTTCTTGCCATTCAATATCCTCTAATAGAAATGCTTTATTACCTCTAAATGTAGTGATCTTGTAAGGTCATTTATATAGATTGTCAAACTTTATGTGCTTACTCTTGTCATCATTCTAGGCATCCTAGTGAAGAAAAACATCTCCAAGATTGAAATCATTAGCATTGGTATTCCTATCATAAATCTTTTTGATTTTCTCATGAAGATCTGAAGTATGAATGAATAATTCATCTCTTGACTGCAGTATATGGCTCATTTGGTTGATTCTTCGTTGGATATCATTTGGTTCACCGTCGATATCTTACAGAATTTTCACCACAGGTACAACTAGAGAAGTAGGAAACAGTGCATCAACACCATATGCGAGCTAGGAAGGTGAGATGCTAATTGATCTCTTTGTGCTAACTCTATTTTCCTATAGAGCATTGCTGAGCTTTTTGTACCAGTTTCTCTTGTTTTCTTGCAGCATCTTCTTGATTATGTTCACCAAATATTTATTTGACGATTCAACAAGCTCGTTGCCTTGAGGATAGTATGTTGTGGAATGAACAAGCCTAATGTGATACTTATCACAAAATTCAATCATTTTATTGGACTTAAAGGCCGATACATTGTGAGTAATTATTTTGTGTGGATAACCAAAATGAGACATAAGATTGTTCTCTAAAAACTGAATAATTACAGTGCCAGTAGCTTGCCTCGTGGGGATGGAATCAATCCATTTAGTGAAATAATCTGTGGCAGTGAGTATCCATTTATGTTGAGCTGATGATGGAAGATGGATCTCGTAATGAATTCAAGTCCCCATTGCTGGAATGGCACTTGCACTTCAATTGGTTTTAAGGGAAAAGGTAAGAGCTTCCTCTTTCCCTAAAAGATTTGACATTCATGATAGCTCATGATTGTCTTATAAACATCAGAAAATAAACTTGGCCAGTAGAATCCCACCCTCAAGATCTTGTTAGTTGTAGTCTTCCAATAAATATGACTGCCACAGTCACCTTTATGAAAATTTGTCATCACTTTTTCAAATTCTCCTTCTGATGGGTCAAGAAGGTGACTGTTAAAGGTAACCTTAATGCTCCACATTAATCATCAACCCAGGGTAAGATTTTTTATTTCAAGAGTGCGAGAAAAATAATTTCGAGTTAAATCAGAGGTCACTTACTCTAGATCGTTGTAAGAAATATTATCTAATTCTTGAAGTTCAATCAACCAACTCAAAAGTAAACTATGAAATACTTCAAATCAATCAAAGGAGTAAAATTTAATGTAGACCTATGCAGAAGTAAACACTCAATGCTGAAATAAAGGATCTTTTGCAATTGAACAACACGCTTAATGAATTGAACAACAATCAATTATTTAACATTTTTCAATGGAATTATCTATAGCTCAACTAATAACAACATTTGGAATTGAACATCAAACCATACATTCACACTTATGATGGAAAAACTTAAGAAATAACCATATGCAGAATTGAACAACAACTACTTTACCACATTGAAATCAATCTAATGAATGTAAGGACGTCACTCAATCATAAAGGAACATCAATGATAAATTAAACCTATTTGAAAAGGAAGCTGTAACACATCACACTTGCGATTAATGAATTGAATAGTAATTCTAAAAAGCACAAAGAATAACTAAATTTTGAGAATCAGGAAATAAACATATAACGCAAAATAGTAGGAGAACTCCTAGGGACCAAGCCCGAATCCTCTAGAAGTATTATTCCAAGAAATACTTAGAATCCACTTATAATGAAAACACCAACTTCTTCATTAATCAATGGAATGTTACATCAACACGAGTTCAAAGATTCTATCTGAATAAGTTTATTACAGAAAATTTATAATACATGAACAATTCCTTGTTTCCTTCCACCTACAACCTTTTATAACTTTAAAGGAGAAAAAAAACAGAATAACGAATCCTTAGGATCAAGAGATCCCGAGGCTTCAAAGCCATAAACCAAATGCTTCGAGAATAGGCATGTCTCTGCATCTTTTTCTAATTCATAGGAACCGACGTGATTCCATTTACTTTTCTTGACTGTTGTTGTTTGGTCATTTTGGTCAACAGTTGGTTTGTTTCGATTCCCTATCAATAAAGACAACAAAAGTTAGTTTTCATACTATTAAACACAACTTTGATTAATAATTCGGTTTAGCCTAGTTTTACATTATTCTCCTTTGATTTATTTCTAAAATGAAGAAAAACATACAAAATTTAATAATAAATCACGCTAAAGATAGGGGTAAAATGTACCTTTTCCTCGACACAACATAATCACCTGCTTGCCTTTTTGCATGTTCTCCTGCAACTAGATGATTGAGGTGTAGTTGAGTTAAGGAATAGGCGGGATATACTTCTTCCTTGTAAAGTATAAAACCATGATTTTGTTTCACTTTTGCAAATTCTGAGTTTGTATGTCCCTCTGGTAGTTCATAATAATGACGGTAGTCTTCAGGAGGGTACCATATGATGGGGAATATATACCAGCATCCTATCCATGTAGGGCCGATGTTTAAAATCAAATTTCTATACAGGTGAAAATGAGAAGCGACATCTTTAAAATTCATATACCCAAATGGCTCTCTATTCTTAATGTTATTGGTAGAGGCCTGCCATCTCTGTTTTGCTTCTAATTAAGCTTCTTCCTGAATATCCTGGAAGTATGCTTTTCCATTCTGCACAATATCTTTGTGAATTGGCCCTAACTTAGCTATCACCCCTTCCCGTTGCATAAAATTCTTATTTTGAGTAAATAAATGTAGGGTTTTGTAGGCTTCCCTCTAACCTATATATCTAACCCATGTTCTATTTTCTGAAGATATTGTAAGCTTTAGCCCATATAATCTGATTTTTAGCAAAGGATAGAAAATCTTAGAATTGAATGTCCCCAATGAAGGGACTAGTGTTACTATCTCTTTCCTCTTCTAAAAAGAAATTGTGAAAATAAAATTTTCAAAGAAGGTGATGGACCGGTTCATCCTGATCATTACAACATTGGAAAAATTCTTCAATGGTTTTAAATGTATTAAGCTTCCCTACTCTGACAGCTTTGATCTTCAACAACAAATACCTTTCAACTAAAAATAAGGCATAATTGGTGGCTAATGCTCTGCAATTCAATACATCTGAGTAAAGAGAACAAACAACATTGGTTTGTTTCTTAGCCTGTTCCAGTTGATCTTGTGCCCTTTTCACTTTTACTCTTTCTTCCCTAAGTTGGGCAAAGGTTTCGTCTTCAGTTGCAGAAAGGTCTTTAAATCATTTTAGTAATGCCCAATTT
Organism: Pinus albicaulis; assembly: GCA_034641835.2. Taxonomy (NCBI): domain Eukaryota; kingdom Viridiplantae; phylum Streptophyta; class Pinopsida; order Pinales; family Pinaceae; genus Pinus; species Pinus albicaulis. The sequence goes on from CM076579.1 coordinate 878,424,683, forward strand.
TCTTACAAAGGCACTAATTCCTTCTTATACTGGGCCAATTCATGCTAAACTTGAGTTAATTCATTGCGAAGATTTCGATTGAAAACTCTTTCTAACAAAGGAGTATAAGCAGGTGTTTCCTATGTTTGAGTTTCTTTGTCTTATGTAGGTATCAAATCAGTCTGCACAGAGATTTCAGTAGTATCTACCATTTGTGTGATTTGGGTTTCCATGGTATCTAAGTCCTTCTTAGGATTCCATGACTTGTTCACCTCTTTCAACCATTCCCTTAACTGTTTTACCATTTTCCTCAATTTTGTGCATTTCCTGTGCATTTTTCTCAACTTAACCCTTGCTAATTTTCCTTCGAAGGGGTTCTGGCAGGAGAAGGAACAACAACAGCTTCAGGTTCAGGAAGGGTTGTGCTATTATAAGGGTTATCATTTAATGAAATAATTTTTTCTTCAGACGTCAAAGAGGCTATTCTAGCATTGATGTCTTGACTAGGTGGAGCAATATTTTATTCAGGTGTTAGAGGATTTGTCTCAATAATTGTGTCCTGTTCTAATAGAACAATATCCCCTAACTGGTTTCCAGACTCAGATGCTCTCTCTATTTGGTATTCCTTTTTCACCCATTCATTATCAGAGGGAGATAAAACCCTCAAATCCTGCAATTCATCATTGGAAGGTAGGATTTCAGTATGGTCAGAGCTGCCAGCAGAGGTAGACTAGTTTGAATGGTCCCTCTGCTCCTTAGATTATTCAGATGGGTTTCTAATTTCGCAATATGCTCTCATATGTTCTAACACTTGAGCCATTTCCTCCTAATAGTCTTGTAAAGACACATTTCGAGGGCTCGAAGGTTGTGTATAGGATGGACCTGTATCATCTAGCAATGCTGAGGTATTTTTCTGTAGTTGTAATCTTTTAGAACGTCTCCATTTTACTGGTTCTGAGGTCGAAACATAGGTTCTCTTCCCTCTAGCTTTCCTAGGAATGACTGTTCTTGGAAGTTCAATTTCTACTTTGTCAGGGATTTCTTCAGGGGCAGGTAGGGCAAGATTGAAAAATCTATCCCATGCTAACTGATTTTTGTTTAATTCATGTACAATAATCAATTTTATTCGGTGATGGCGGCTGACAACTGCCTGAGGGTTTTTAGATTTCCTAATCAGAACAACATTGTCATGTAATATAGAATTCAAGAAAAAAGGTAAATTAACTGAAATATTTTGTTTGAGTACAACTAACATTTTGAGTTGAAGGGACTTCACCACATCTTGGTGTCCATGACTAGTGATATACTTTTGGATGAAGACTGCCAGTTCTTGCCAAGGCTACTTCAAGGACGCATGGTCAATACCTTTTCCTTTTCGTAACAGTTGCTCATCTGGATTTTGATACACTGAAACTTCTTCTTGTATGAGGACATGTTTATCAGTCCATTTTTCCCATTCTATTGGAAGTTCAGAGACCTCAGCAATTACTTCTTTGGAGACTGGTATAATTCTGCCTTTAACTATGGTGTTCCCTTCCCGCCGGTTCTGTAGGAATTCAATTTTTGTCTCCATATTAAACCCTTGTAGTCTGTATATGAAATCCAACCAGCTTACAAGAGAATGGTGCGAGCTAATTATGAGACTTGAAAGATTGTGGGTTCATTGCGAAAAGAATTTCCACCCATGACTACTGTATTTTAGGAACTGGTTTCTTCACCCTTCTGCACGCGCTTCTTTCAGCTCTATTAGTTAAAAACAATACAAACACTGCATGTGGATTTTATAAAACATATTATTAGAAATGTGACTGCATGACGTTAATGTAATGATTCTATTGTCCAATCACCATATCCGAATGGAGTCACATGGTTAATTCGCATGCTTGTTTATTATAGATATTCATACCCCCTCCAATGAGAGAAGGGCGTCCACGGCCTTCAAGCACAAGAAAATAGGGAAGGTGTTAGAAATCATGAATTCACACGAAGTAGAAGTCAGAAGTTGGAATCATCGCAAATGTACGTTAGGTGGAAATGACCAAAAAGGAAGAAAAGCGGAGTAGCAATCATTGTGAAAAGGATTTCCTACTTTGATGGCATAATATGACAGAAGCATGACAGGTGAAAGATTATGATTGATGTTTTTATCACTGAATTTGGCATGATAAGATAATTCATATAAAATCATATTTGATTATGCATATAGGTTTTGATAATGATAACACTTAGTCAAATAGTGCATTATTCTTCAGGAATGGATCAATAGGAAATAGGGGCATATAAAAATAATTGGATGCTATCAGAAAAATAATCCAATACCATAATCAGAGACACTGCTACCAGTAGGCGTCCATAGCGTCGACAGGGTTGCTTTTTTAACCCAAAAAATGAGCCAGAATCCTCTATTTAAAAGTAGACATTTTTCTTGTTTTGTGGAGAGACTATTATGCTGGTGTGGTGGCCAGATAGTCATAGTGCCATTCACGGGGATTTAACAGAGTGATCATGCCAACTCGTGATGAGACCTCTTGGCCTTCAAGCAGTTTTAGTTTTCGAGAAGGTCACTATCCTAGTGTGGTGGCCATTGTGGGAATGTCACCTGTTAGATCCTCATGATCATGGTAGGATGGCTCGTAATGAGATCCCCTATCCTCTCTTCTTTAAGAATTTGAACATATTTTATTTTTATTATAAATGGAGGAAGGCCCATTAACTCCTTAAGAGTTAGGGATGGTGTAAGAAGTAAAAATAATACCAACACAAATGATGCTCTTATTCCTATATCCTCATGTCGAAGAGAATTACCACTCGAGAGTTTAAAAATATACACCAGCATAAAACTATGATAATGAATTGTGTGATAATATGTCTGAATAGGAGATATCCAACCATTCATTATATAGATAAACCATGTCAACTTCCAAAGTAAAGATGACTATCAAAATTTCAGGAAAAAACATAATATTAGTAATATCACTGCTTTTCTCTTCTTTAGGTGCAAATTCCTCTTGTATAAAATGTTTTTATGGCAAGAGTGTGTAAAGGAAGAGTGGATATTAAAAGGAAGTCATTAAAAGAAAAAAGAGACGAAAGTTTGCTACTTTGAACAACAAATTTATTAAAAAAAAAATGCTTAAAAAAAGACAACCGTTCAATTGGATTGAACGGAAACTGTTCAATCAATTGAACAACAACTGTTCAATGGATTGAACATCAAAGATAAAAAAAACACTAAAAAAATAGTCGTTCAATTGGTTTGAACGTCAACTGTTCAATCAATTGAACAACAACTGTTCAATGGATTGAACAACAAAAATAAAAAAAACATGCTAAAAAAACAATCGTTCAATTGGTTTGAACGACAGCTGTTGAATCAATTGAACAACAACTGTTCAATCAATTGAACAACAAATATTCAATGGATTGAAAAAAATAAATAAAAAGACATGCTAAAAAAAAACATCCGTTCAATTGGATTGAACGACATCTTGTTCAATCAATTGAACAACAACTGTTCAATAGATTGAACAAAAAAGACAAAAATACGCTAAAAAATAGTCGTTCAATTGGATTGAACAACAACTATTAAATGAATTGAACAACAACTGTTCAATGGGTTGAACAACAAAAATAAAAAAACATGCTGAAAATAACCGTTCATCTGGTTTGAAAAACAAATCTTTAATTAATTGAATGGCAGTTGTTCAATTGTTTGGACAATAGAAGCAATCAAACACACAAAGGAAAAAGAACGTGGCTGTGAACAACAAAACAATAAAAAATAATGAAAATGGAATTACATGGTGATGAAAAGAACTATAAATTACAATTAAATGCAGGAAGCATATATACACTATTAACAAGAGGAAGTAACACATTTTTATGAAGTTAAAGCTACCGGGCCATTATTCCCTACAACTAAAATTTGAATAGTGGGATCGTCACGCACCTGCTGGAAAAAAGATTCTTTTGTGAGTGGTGTATGATAGAGGCACACACAGTGTCCATTGAATCGAAAGGCGAAGCCAGATACATCTATGGTGGTCAAGGTAATGGTATTGTTGTTGTGCACTTCTGGAATTTCATATGGCCCAAGCCACCTTGTTTGTAACTTACCCGGGAAGTCTTGGAATCTAGAGTCATAGAGGAGTGCCCAATCTCCTTTCTGGAATGTCTTATTTTTGATGAGGCTATCATGCCACTTAGCCCGTTGTTGTTGAATAATTGCATTGCGTTGTAGAGCAAGTGGTCGTGCTTCATCTAATTCATTTATCTCTTGGATTCTTCTAACTTGGGCCTCTTTCAAATCCAACCCCAATTCCTAGGCTATTCTAAGAGTTTTTATCTCAAATTCAAATGGGAAAATTGGTTCCTTTCCAAATACCAGGTGGTACGGAGAATATCCAGTGGTGTTTCGCCAAGTTGTGTGATAAGCCCACAAGGCTTTTAGCAGTTTAGTAGCCCAACCTCGGTGATTTGTTGAGGTTGTTTTAGTGAGAATTTCCTCAATGACTTTATTGGTGCTTTTGACCTTCCCGTTTGGCTGTGGGTGGTAGGGAGAGGTGACTCTATGAGTGACATGGTGGTTCCGTAGAGTGTCCATAATTTTATGTCCCACAAATTGTGCCTCTCCATCAGTTATCACTTCCCTAGGTAAGCCATACTGCATAAATAGCTCAAAAAGAAAATTAATCACAGACTCTTCTGTAGCTCTTGGCAAAGCCACTTTTTCTACCCACTTCATCACATAGTCTGTGCCAACCAGTATGTAGGCCTTATGATTCGATGGCCGGTTGAATGGCCCAACAAAGTCCAGCGCCCATCGTTCGAAAATTTCTACTACCAACTGTGGCTGCAATGGCATCTCGTCGGATTGGCAAGGGCAGCCAATTCTTTGGCAAATATCACAGGCTTGCACATATTTCTTTGCATCTTTAAAAATTTTGGTCCAACAGTAGCCCATTTGTAATACTTTGTGCCCTGTCATGCGATTTGAAAAATGTCCGCCACATGGTTCATCATGCTAGGCCTTCAAGATGTCAATAATCTCGTCTTCCTGAATGCATCTACGTATATGCATATCAGCTCCTGTATGGAAAATATATCCACCAATCCAGGGGAATATAACATTGCGTTGAACAATCATCTTCCATTCCTTTGTTGTTAAGTGTCTTGGAAGCTTTCCTACTGCCAGATAATTCTCTACATCTGCGTACCATGGCGCTTTTACCGCCACAACAAAAAAATGCTCATCAGGGAACTGATCATCTACCGCCAGTGGGTCATTTGTCTTTGGAACTCTATATAGGAAATTTACATCTACGTTCTCCTTCCCTGGACGGTCCTTAATGGTTATATCGAACTCATGTAAAAGCAACAAACAATGAGTCACTCTTCAATTTGTAATATGTTTGTTAGCTAAATATATAATGGAAGAATGATCGGTATACAGGAATACTTGAATTTATTTATAGCATAAATGACAGCCAAGAATTCCTTTTCGGTCACTCTATAATTTAGTTCAGCAGGAGTGAGATTCTTGCTAGTATAGTAAATAGTGTAGGGCTTATTTTCCTCCTCTTGACCGAGAACCGCTCCTATTGTTGTATCTGATGCATCTGAAGAAATATGAAAGCGCAGCTCCCAATTGGGGCCACGCAATACTGGTTCCGTCGAGACCATTTCTCCAAATCTAAAAAAACAGTGTCACATCTTTCAGACCACTGGAATTCAACATTCCCAGTTAATGCATACAAAGGCACATGAATTTGTGAAAAATTATTTACAAACCTACGATAGTATCCTGCATATCCAAGGAAACTACGTACCTCTCTCTGAGTACAAGGTGTTTATAATAAGAGAATTACCTCTATCTTTGCCAGATCTACCTGTATTCTAGCTGCAAAGATGTAGTGTCCTAGGATCACGCCTTCGGTCATCATCATGTGACACTTTTCATTGCTCAAGCATAATCTGGTAGCTATACATTGTTCCAATACTTTTTCCAGTGTTTGCAGTTCCTGATCGAAGTCATCTCCATATGGAGTAAAGTCATCCATGTAGACCTTGAGCCCTTCATTTATTAAATCAGAAAAAATACTAAGTATGGCCCTTTGAAATGTTGTTGGGGCATTGCATAAAATGAATGGTAATACTCTATAGGTAAATGTACCCAAGGGGCAGGTGAAGGTTGTTTTATCTTGGTCTTCAGGGGCTATCTAGATTTGATTGTAACCACTGAAACCATCAAGAAAGGAAAGGAACCACTTCCCTTCCAATGTATCAAGGACCTGATCAATAAAGGGGAGGGGGAAGTGGTCTTTCTGTGTGGCTTTGTTCAGCTCTCTGTAATCCACACAAATTCGCCACTTACCATTCTTTTTAGGAACGACCACTAATGGAGAGACCAATTTGCTGTCTAAAATAGGATAAATTAAGTTTACATATAGAAGCTTCTATAATTTGTCTTTTACAATGTCTTTCAGATGCGAGTTTAACCTTCATTGAGGCTGCTGAATAGGACGAGCATCCTTTTTAGTGTAAATATGATGTGTGCACAATTGAGGATCTATACCCTTCATGTCTTGGTAGTCCCAAGCAAAGGTTCATTTGTATTTTTGCAAGACTTTAACGAGATTTTGTTGTTGGTCACTATCCAGACTGCCATTGATATTTAAAATTTTACCTAGCTCGATTTCAATTGGCATGCTGTTACGAACAAGAGTCGTGGGTATGTGCTAGTCATCAGTATCTGCTAGGGGGTCTTCTTGTGCTTCGTTATCAATAATTGCTTTTAACATTTGGAACTTCAAATTCCTTGAAGTAGATGGTTGGTTTATAAAGTTATTGATCACATCATCTTCATTTTGATCTTTGAATTCAAGTGCTTCAACTATTGTCAATGGTGAACGAATGTTTTGTTCCCAGTAGGTATGTGGTTGTTTGTGAATATTTACAGTGGGAAGATCTGGTTTGGTAGGGTGATATATAGAAATATTATTTATGGAATCTCCTCTAGAAATGGTCATGCTACTTGTTTGGCATCCTATGTAAGTATTAGTCGTCGCTAACCAAGGTCGTCCCAATATCAGGGGATGTTCTTCTAATCTACTTTTTGGGTTAATAACTAAAATTTCCGCCGAGTATTCCCATGAGTCCATAGAAACCAGGATATCTTGTAAGGTACCTTCTAGTTTAACAACAGGTCAGTCAGCAAGTTCTAGCAAGGTAGAGGTGGGTTCCAAGGCTATTATACCCAATGTTTCATAGATTTATGTAGTTAAGATATTAATAGATTCTCCCGAATCGACTAATGTGTTTGAAAAGGAGCGGCCATGGATTTGTACTGTGACCATGGTTTTTCCCGGATCCTCATATTTTATTGGTGTTTCTTTACCCAAAAGTAAATCTAATAGTGCCCCTACTACATGAACAGTTGGTAAAGTCTTTTCTTTCCTCAAAGATTTTTTTACACACAATTATTTATTTGTTTTAGCATAGATAGGGATGTCTTGTATAGATTGCAGGAGAGGAATTTTAATGCAAATATTTTTTAATTCCCCTATGAGATCAAAATCTGAAGAGATAATTGGCTTGGGTATTATTAATCTCTCAGGGAATGGAGGAGAGGAAATAATAATATTTTCAGGATCTTTTTGGTCTACTGTGTCCCTCTCCTGTTCTATCTCTGTTTCAATCATAGTTGATTTTTTAGGTTCTATTGGAATTTTAGACTCAATTTGTGGTAGGGAACTATCTTCTTTAGGTGAAATAACAAGCCCTGATCTTAACCTAAGTTCATTGCATTCCTTTTTTTCAGTTTCGGAGTCTGGATTATCAATAATCTGGATCAACTGAACCAGTCTGTTATTATCCTTATGATTTGGTTGAGCTAGAAGTTGAGGGCATATAATAGGCTGAGGATTTTGTTGTATTGAGTATGGAGCTGGTAATGTGGGTTGAGTTTGAGCCCCTGTTCACATAGGTAAATTGGTCATTCCTAGGGGTCGTTGCCAATTTTGAGATCAATTCGTATTTTGTGAGGTGGAGGAAGTCCACTGGGACTGATACAGATTTTTTTGCTAGTATGGAGGACAAAAAGGAAAACTTGGACAACCATTACCTCGAGAGAATTGAGTCGGACAAGGGGGAATGGAAAATGATTGGGATGGCCAAACAGAAAAAGGTGATTGGCTTTGCCATGCTGTTCTAGAGTTCTGTTGATTAAATTGTGAAGAAGGAAAGAATAGAGACAGGTCTTGTGACATACTTGTTCGTGCTTTCCAATGTCGACGTTGATTCACTATATACACTGGTTCTATTTCTTCTTCTGCTTCTTTTAAAACTGCTTTCAACCCTGGAAGTGAAGGGAAATATTTAGTGGTGTGGTCCTTGGTACAGATAGCACATGTCTAGACCATGTCTAATGGACACTCCCACTGGTTGTGCTTCTTCCGACAACGTGGAAAAAAAACAACCAAGTTTTGTTCTGCTAAAGCTTGCTTCTGCTTGGCTTATAAGACATCTAGTTGTGTTGTGAGGGTGCCCAAGATATCGGATTTGAAATCTTCCAAGAGATTAACGAATTATTCTCTAGTCACGCTGCCACCTAACTGTTTGTAATTCCTAGTAATTGAATCTCGTCCAACTGTTCTATTCTGTGTACTACCTTGAGAGCACCTAATACAAAATGCAATAATGTCATCATAATATTCTTGATAGATGTCCCCTTATCCCATTATATTAAGTGTTTCTACCCATTCTTCTTTCATTCCTTTAATCATTATTGCTTTAAGGATATCTTTAGAAAATGTAGTATATGGAGATATTTGCAAATTATATTGAATTCATTCAACGTATTCTTTTAATGTCTCATTGTCTTTTGTAGACATGTTGAATATTTCATCTTTTAGTTCTCGAGTCCGGCAGTAATCTTGATATATATTAAGAAAGAAGTTTTTCATCTAATCCAAACTATTAATGGTTCCCCCACCAAGCCCCATAAAACAATGTAGAGTTGCCCCCTTCAATGTAGAGGGGAATAGTTTCAGTTTTTGAGGGTCAGTGGTGTAGTCATATCCCCTACACAAAACATCAAATTAAAATAAAAATGCATCCAAATCTTCTGAGGTCATTCCATAGAAGGTGGGACTGTTTTGTAACGAGATAACATTCATAGGGGAATTTGCAGCCAGATCAACAATAGGGTACTCCAATGTTGATGTCTACCTTTGGTTTTGGTTATGCGCCATCTGATCAAAGATGTGCCAATAAACTTCAGGAATTTCCTGGTCTGGGAGAATAATTTGAGTGGAATTAGGGGGTGGATTTTGACGACACCTTGCAACACTACCTTGATCTGGAATATTGGGTGTCTCTGTCCCAACCACTATTTCAGGAGATCTAGGCTCTAGATTTTTTTATCTTTACTACACTACATGGTTGTCCCTCTCCTTCTTTCAAATTGCAAGAATTTCCCTCTCGCGAAGGGTCAGGACTCAAATGTTCTATAGTCTAAAAGATCCGTTCATATCCTTATGTTTCATTGTGAATCTCGGCGTGGGCTACAGATGGTGAGGTTGCTGCTTGAGGGATTGTAGTAGGAATCTTTTCAAAAATGGTTTTGGGTCCTACAGATGCATGGGATTCAACTTTCCTTATGATTTTTTCTATGAATGTTGTTCTGCCAAGGACCACCGATCCCTTGGGTTTTGTGGATTTAGATGGGGGCTTTCGATCTAATTCTATCTTTTTCTTCCTAGTCATTCATATAAAAATAACAAACACCTATCTTATATAACCTCTGCACAATTTCTGAGAAGCGAGATGGAGAGCAAGTGTATTTCTTTCTATTACGTAGGTTCTTACCTCTCGTTTTCAATACCCAATTCTTTCACAGCAAAAGGAAAAATAAAAAGAAATCACTCTAAACACTCTCCCCGGAAACGATGCCAAAATGTTGGGTCAAGAAGGTGACTATTAAAGGTAACCTTAATGCTTCACATTAATCATCAACCCAAGGCAAGTATTTTTATTTCAAGATTGTGAGAAAAATATATGTGAGTGAAATCAGAGGTCAATTACTCTAGATCATTGTAAGAAATATTATCTAATTCTTGAAGTTCAATCAACCAACTCAAAATTAAACTATGAAATACTTCAAATCAATCAAAGGAATAAAACCTAATCTGGACATATGTAGAAGTAAACACTCAATGCTTAAATAAAGGATCTTTTGCAATTGAATAACACGCTTAATGAATTGAACATCAATCTTGATGAATTGAACAAAAATATTAATGAATTGAACAACAATCAATTATTTAACATTTTGCAATGGAATTATCTATAAATCAACTAATAACATCATTCAGAATTTAAAAACAAACCATACATTCACACTTATGATGGAAAAAATTCAGAAATAACCATATGCAGAATTGAACATCAACTACTTAACCACGCTGAAATCAATCTAATGAATGTAATGGCGTCACTTAGTAATAAAGGAACATCAATGATAAATTCAACCTATTTGAAAAGGAAACTGTAGCACATCACACTTGCGATTAATGAATCGAATGTTAATTCTACAAAGCACAAAGAATAACTAAATTGTGAGAATCAGGAAATAAACATATAACACAAAATAACAGGAGAACTCCTAGGAATATCCATTGCTCATTGAAAAGTAGCCCCTGCATTCTTCAATCCAAAACAAATTTTGGCATACATGAAGGTGCCCCAAGGTGTTGTAAAGGTTGTCTTTTCTTGATCATATGGATGGACTAAAATTTGATTATACCCGAAGTATTTGTCCAATAATGAAAGCCTCGAAGATACAACTACCCTTTGTAGAATAAGGTCCATCTTTGGTAGTGGGTAAATATCCTTCAATGACACTTTATTCAGATTTCTAAAATCAATGCACAAACAAATCTCTCATGTCTTCTTTCTCATTGGCACTAGATTAGACATCCAATTTTAAAGGCAAAGATGCACTATAATACCATAGTAAATAATATTTACCTCCTTTTGAATAGAGGGAAACAACTTGGGATTCATTCTCCATAACTTCTGGTAGAAAGTTTTATGATCCGACTTCAAGGGAATGGTATGCTGAATTATGCTCTTAACATAAACTTTCAAATCATAATATCCCCAAGCAAATACATCAGCAAACTAAGACATAATAGCTACATATTTACCTTTCATTTATTCACTCAGATTTTGAAATTTTGACCATCTTTGGCTTTTCCAGAGTGCCAATATTGAGATCTTCCACTCGCACTTCTATTGGTAGCATGGTTGGTATGCGTGCAAAATCATCTTGATCGAAAAGCTCTTCCAAAGGTACCGAACCTCTTGGATTGGAGTTATATTTTAGCTGAAGTACTTGCATCTCTGCTGCATGAATTTCTTGGTCAACTTCATAACACTAGTTATTCATTTGAGAATTCAAAAATTCCTCTTCTATCTGCAATAAGTTGCTGATATGTTTCTCATCTTGAAAGACCTGCCAATATTGAACATTGTCTGGGACAACGGGGTGGTTTTTGACATTTATCTCATACTTCTTATTAGGATACAATCGAATTTTGAAAATGTTGGCTAAAGTAACAAGATAATCAACAATAACGTTGTTGTCCCTTGGGATCAATGACAAAGTATACTCGGTGAATGTCTTGTGGATGTCTAGCACTGCATTTTGATAAGCTTGCATCCTTGGATTCTTGTCCTTGTATTCCCCTTTAAATTTATTTATTACTAAGTCTGAGTCACCATATACAAAAATATTCTTAGCACCTAGCTACATGAGAATTTTCAGACCGGCTATGAAAGCCTTATCCTCAGCTTCATTGTTTGAACATTCGAAAGTGAGCTTGTAGGAGGACATTCAAACATTAGGAGGAATGTTTAATCAATGATTTACAGGGTTGTGAATGTGTTAGAATCTTATATTTCAGAGCATCAGAAGGTGACTGATTATTTCTCAGATATTTCATACTGAAAATAATGTTCCATGGATGTCATTTATTTCTAGAAATAGAAGGGGAGATCCTGACTGTCAAGAACTTCAAAGGAACCAATCTGTCGTTCAGTTCAATTGAAAGAGGAAAGTTTTGCTGATTAAGTGTGATGGTGAGAAAACTTCATTCTTCCCTCATTCTTTCATCTACCCTCTTTTTAACTTCATTTCCGATTTTTCTAAAAATCCCATGCTTCGTTTCTTTCAAACTCCTCTTTAACTATTAAAATTTGATTTTTATAGTTGAAGAAATAACTCTGCCCCCACTTTAGGCCACTTGATACATACATACATATCATATAAACCGCAAAGAAGCCTTACTCCTTCCTTAATTTTCACAGCAACATATAAAAAGTATCCCGTGCTAATTCATTGCTATTTCATAGATCTTCCGACACGACATTAAAGGGGCCCACCTCCTTGCCACATCACCCTTTTCCCCACCACACTTCGCACTATGCAAATCTTAACACTCAATCTCTATTGTTCATATGTAAAACCTGCGATCTGCAATGTTGTAGGCAGGCCCGCCTCCTTGCCACATCATGATTTTCCTCCACTGCACTTCGCACCGCACAAATCTTAGCACTTACCTCCTGCTCCCCATATGTAAAACCTACGATTTGCGATATGCGGGCAGCCCCACCTTCCCCGCCACATCACCTTCCATTCCCAATGCACATCACACTCTGCGAGTCTTAACCTTTCATGAGGGGAATTTTGAGGTCTAAAATGGGCCTCCTAAGGAAATAATAAAATAAGATTTGATTACATCATCAAATTTTAGAGGGAAAAAATTAAAAAACTACTTTTTCAACTTGTATTTTTAACTTATCTCCCAATTTTTTTACCCAAATTTCGAGCGGGAGTACTCGTTGGATGCAAAATTTAATTCCTCATCCAAGGAGTACCCATGTTGAAAATTTTCGATGGATCCTCCTACACGAAAAATGATAAATACATGAAAAATGTGATTGCAATCACGTTTTTTCATGTATTTCTCATTTTTCGTGTAGTAGGATCTGTCAGAAGTATGCAGCATGGGTACTCCTTGGATGACGAATTAAGTTTTGCATCCAACGAGTACTACCACTTGAAATTTGAGTAAAAAATTTGGGAGATAAGTTAAAAATACGAGTTTAAAAGTAGTTTTATTATTTTATTATTTTTTAATCTTTTTACCTTTTTACTTAAAAAATGGTGAATCATCCCCCATGGTTGACATAATTATCTTGAATCCTATTGGTTCTTTTAAAGTTTATTTTTTTTGTACATTTTTATTAGGAGGCCCATTTTAGACCTCAAAATTCCCCTAATGAACTTTTGTTCCTCATGAACAAACTCCTGATTTGTGACTTGCGGTATTATCCAGGCCCCACCATCCCCTCCATGTTAAATAACGTCCACCTTATCTGCCATCTCCGCTCGCCCCCACAAATCAGATGGCCCACAATGATTTTTGGCCCCCCCTCAGCCATCGAATGTTAACAAAGGTGGGAGGGGGGGTACGAAATAATTGGTATCCACTACCGCTCGCTATGCTATGTGTCACACCCACGGCTTTTCGCACTCCCATCTCTGATACGACTCACTGTCCTCACCTCCATCCAAAAATAGTTCTTTGCTGTTCAAACTAAACCACCCCCGATGTTCCGTGTCTGCCAACCAATGCCCATCACCGTTGCGCCATGTCGACTCCTGCCACCACCCCCTTCTCCGATACCACTCCCTGTCCCTCCATGTAATATTCCTAATTTTTCACAAGATAATTGGAATATTAGAGTTCTTAATTTCCTTATTTAATTAAGTCACTAAAAGGGTGGAGGGGCCCATAATCCTCAAAGATGAATAAGATACACTTTTGATGTGTGAATGTGGATTAATTAAACATAGATCTACATAATGGAGTAGTGGAGCAGCTACTAATGTGGAAGGAGTGGAGATCATGTCTCATTAATGAGATAGATCCTAGAGATTGAAGTAGTCAACTGAGATCATGGAGGGAATCTAATGTAAGATCATAGAGCATTCATGATGAAGTGATTGAGGAAGTAGTGCATTTAATGCACACATGATGGAGAGGGTGCACATTGCATGTAGACATGATGGAGGACTTGGAGAGACAACGCAGTCAACCATGGAGGATTATGTTCACGTGAAAATTGCAGTTTAGAGGTGGGCTAGGGCTTGGGAAGGCTCACTTTGTATATAAAGAAGATGAAGGAAACATTGGAGGCAGGCTTCAGTTTATGATTTGATGATCTGTTTAGATTTGAATTTTTTAGGTGACATTTCCATGCACTCTTATGTTGTTTAGCTAAGTTTGCAGTGTTGTTTAGCATAGGGTGTTCCTGAGTGGGAATCCCACCTTTAACCACAGGGGACTTGTGTGCCTACTCTGGGAAGGTTATTCTGAGCTGCCATTCATCATCAGGCATTAGTGCCACACTATTTCCACTCTCCGCAGAACACATACGTTCAGGAATTACGCAATTTCTAAAGACCATTTTGGAAGGAAGAGGTTGCCTTTAGTATTTCAGATGGAGAACTGATGAAGGATTATTCCTACCACCTTGGGCTTCAAGATCAACATTCTCAGGGCTTCATTTCAGATCTGGCATCAAGCCAAACTTTATTGACCTCCTATCAGCAATAGTCCCATCAAGGATTGTAGAATCCATCATTGCAGATCCAAAGGAGGAAGGAAGTTTTTAGCATTTCAGCTAGGAATCCTGTGAGGGATCATCCCCTCACCTTGACATCATCACTTGCAACAGTCTGGAGCTTATTGCAGCAATTTTAGCAGGCATTGAGTCTCTCCCTTTTGTACAACGCAGTTTCTTCAGCAGCTGCATATTCAGTTGTTGCATTTTGAGGAGGGGGAAGAAGAGACAAGATCTCAAGCTTATAACTTGGAGATCTGAAGGGGGGGATCAACCCTCAAAGTTATATCTAGCTTCAAATATGAATAACCTAGCAGTTAAGGGATCAAACCATAGGAGGGTGATTTTCCAAACTCATAGATATGGTAAATCCTTTTTGGGTTTTCTTGGGTTTCCATCACATTGGCTAGATCTTGAATCTTGGCATCATGAGCATTAAGGAAATTTTGAGGTCTAAAATGGGCTTCCTAAGGAAAATGTACAATAAAAATTCATTTTATGAGAACCAATCACATTTTAGGGGATGACATCATCCCTAATGGTTGTGGTGGCATTGCTTGAGTTAAAGGTACTTGTCATCTTCTCAATGGTGGATAAAAACTCATAGTTAACCATGGTAGTGCTCTAAGTACTTTTAAAGTCATAAAGTAAAGTACTCATAATAAATGTCATTTCACACTTTTTGAATAAAATATTATTATTTTCATTTCATATTTTTTGAAAGAAACAATGCATATCCCTACACAATCTTCATGTATTTACACACTTTTCAATAAATATTATATTTGTATATTTTCAAATATTTATTTATAAATCAAATCAATTCAATATATAATATAAAGTTCATACATAAAACAATATATTATATTATATTATTTTTATATAGTATATTAATTACTGTTATTATATAATTTAAATAATAAAAATTTTAATTAATAGTATATTCTATAATTAAGAATTTATGAATTTATATTTATATTTTATTTGAAGTTAGTTAAGTACAAAGGACAAATGAAATAGTTGTGCAATTATGATGATTTTTTCTTGAAAATCTCATTCTTATTTATAGTCACATCAATACAATTTTTTTATTAGATTGGAGGTTTCTGTGGTGTAGTTTTTCAGATGTAGGACTCGGAATATCCACAGTAGTCATTTTTAGTCAATTTTTTTATTATTTTTATTTTGGTACAACTTTTGAATTGAATTCAACCATGGTTACATTGATTTTGGTGCAAAAAGTGAATTGCAAATTCATAAATATTATTTTATTGGTTTAGCTATTATTTTATTATTTCCTTAGGAGGCCCATTTTAGACTTCAAAATTTCCCTAATGAGCTCCTGAGCTCCATAGATCTACATTTCCATTTTAGCTAGCAGTCACATGTTCATTATCTGCTGAAGGTATAGCGCAATATTGCTTCCTTCAACTCTCCAGTTACACGGTGCTTGTTGTAGCATGCTTTCAGGGTCATTCAAGGCCATCTCCTTGGTTAGATTACCTTATATTTTGTACACTGTTGTAACTGTAATCCATCTCCACATAATAAAATGGCTCAGCTTCTCTGTACATTATGATGTTGTCTTTAGATTAATTTTTTACATTGATGAAGTTCTTATATTGTCTTTTAGTATTACTGCATTCTCCCTTTTGGGATATTACATTTTTGTTGTACATTTTTCTTAGGAGGCCCATTTTAGACCTCAAAATTCCCATAATGAACTTCTGTTCCTCATGACCAAACTCTCGATTCATGACTTGCAGTATTATCCAGGCCCCACCATCCCCTCCATGTTAAATAAAATCCATCTTATCTGTCATCTCTTCTCGCCCTCACACATCGGATGACCCACAATGATTTTCGCTCACCCCTTGGTTGTCGAACGTTAACAAAGGGGGGCGGGGGGGGGGGGGGTCTGAAATAACTCGTATCCATTATTTCTCGCTCCGCTACATGTCATGCCCATGGTTTTTCACACCCCCCTCTCTGATACCAGTCACTGTCCTCACCTCCCTCCAAAAACAATTTTTTGATGTTCAAACTAAACCATCCTCACTATTCCATGTCCACCAACCAACGCCAGCCATCATTGTGCCACACTGACTCGAGCCACCACTGCCTCATATAGTCATTTCACACCATTCCCGTCATAAGTTTTGAATCATTTCTCTGCATTTCAAGAGGAAGGCGGTGGGATTTTCCATTTTCAAAGATCCGTTGCAACAATAGCCTGCGCAAAAGATACAAAGGTCGTTTAACAGAAAGTGGCCATCATTACAACTAGCACACTCTACTCAGAAACCGTTTCGCACTAAGGTAGAGCCAAGAGGTTAGAGAATTTAAAGAGGTAGAGCTAAAATTTAAAAGCTGTCATTGCCTCTTCGACATCAGACAAGCCGAATTTTGATCATTTCATAATCAATATCGAATTGTCAGAGTAAATACATCAACCGCTTGTCAGTGTTATCTTATCACCACCTGCATGTTTCCACTTGTCCAAATTTCTGCTTGAATGTGATAAATGATCATCACTGCAGTAGATAGGGTAACTGACTCAAATTTTATATAAATACTTCATGAATTAGCAGTAAGAAGGAGGCCCGAAAGGGGAAAAAACCATTGTAATAAACTTAGCTAGTCATAAACACTCTCGTTGGATGAATGAAAGATGATGTTGTTTTCCAGATTCTTGTGTCATGTTCTGTGGTGAAGTGCACCTTTTCTTGTAATCTATCATCTCTAGTTTTATATATTGTTGTTCTTTCTTTACTGTGGATAGAAATTTTTGTGTAGGATTTACCATGGGGTACCATGCTCAGTCTTGAAACAGTACTTCATGTTTTCCTCCGAGACCAGAATGAAAAATTCAGAGATGGTTGACTCTGCATTCCCGTTGAACCTTAATCTCCTCCTCCTTTCCATTTCATAAGCTGTTAAGATCCATTGACATGGCTAGCTTGCCTGGTTTCACCTGACCTCATTTATTCATCCATTTGAATTTGTTTATATCTGTTTGACTCCATAACCCAATGGCCCTCTTTTGCTGCCTCGACTAAAAATTCTCAAACAAACCCCTATGCACTGATAGCTAGCCTAAAATGCATCGATAAAAAAAGATATATCTAATAGAGAGAGCCCTCTTGAATCTAGGAAGGCTGGGTCCTGGATTCCAAAGCGGTTTGATGTAGCCCTCCATAGTTTTGTCTTCAGCCTTTAGAAATTTACGGGGAGCTAACATATTGGCGAATCAAATGGGGACAATGACCAGACACAAGAAGGCTACATTATTCACCTAGAGACATCATGATTTAAAGAACCCAGCTTTTGAGCATTCAAGACGAGTCCACAACATGCTGTCCAAAGTTCCTGCTGAACAAGATGACAAGGTTTGTGGCAGATGTTTTATCTTGTGAAGATTTAAATGCATTCAGGAGTCAGTTATCATAATTTTAGCTTGATGAAGATTTTCTATAGGCTTTCTTTCTTATTTTGAAATCAAGAAAATTTAGTCCTGAAGCTAAAGCATGTTATCTGGAGGTAGTTGTTGAATGATACGAATATGGTATTGAAATTTTGAATTCTCAAATTTAGTCATATAATTTCCGAGATCCTCAACAATTCTTGGAAAATATTCCTTCCCCTAAGAAAGAGGAAATTGTACTACCTCTTGAATTACATATTGAGGATGATTGTGCTTTCAAGTACCAAACTGAAGATGAGGTTTCAAGGTTTAATATAAAGGATACAACTGATCAACTAGTCATTGAAGGCCTAGAAGCAAATATTATATATCGTGATTTTATTGATCCTATAGTAAATTATATGGAGGGTCTTCTTAGCTCAAATTTTCAAATGTGTACTCTCTATAAGGATCAAATGCATCAGCATTTTCCATTACATATTATAACTTTGGTTATGAGGACACATAATCAAGTTATACTTCTGATTTTTTTGACAAGCAGTCAAGTTGTCCATTTATCACTGCTCCTACTTGAATGAATGCACTAGCATTATTGTATCATTTAGAACATCAGAAATTTGAGTAAGGTAGGGTAGGTAGGTGTGCAAATAAGCTCAGCACTCTGAGCATTTTTTTAGCTTTTGTTCTAGAGTGTTGTTTTGTTTTCAGTTCAAGTGTGTTCCAGATTTGAGTTTTGTAGAGAGTGTTGATTTCAGCTTGAAGATTGTCAGCCACAAAGGTTTTTGTAGAATATTAAGTTGCAGGTTTGGGATCAGCCAAATGGATCAGGTCACTGGTCTACGGTGTTCTTGACACCTCTTGAAGGAGTTTCCATCCCCAGCTGGAGCATCTATTAGACTCCTTTATTTCATAGTATCACAAGGTGACTGATTATTTCTCAGATCTTTCATACTGAAAATAATATTCCATGGCTGTCATTTATTTCTAGAAAAAGAAGGGGAGATCCTGATTGTCAAGAACTTCAAAGGAACCAATCTACTGTTTCGTTCATTTGAAAGAGAAAAGTGTTTCTGATTAAGTGCGATGGTAAGAAAATTTCATTCTACCCTCATTCTTTCATCTACCCTCTTTTTAACTTCATTTCCCATTTTTCTAAAAATCCCATGCTTCGTTTCTTTCAAACTCCTTCTTTAACTATTAAAATTAGATTTTTATAGTTGAAGAAACAACTCCACCCCCACTTTAGGCCACTTGATACATACATACATATCATAAAAACCACAAAGAAGCGTTTCCCCTTCCTTACCTTTTCGTAGCGGCATATCACAAATATCCCGTGCCAATTCATTGCTATTTCATAGATCTTCTGACATGACATTAAAGGAGCCCACCTCCTTGCCACGCCACCCTTTTCCCCACCGCACTTTGCACAGCACAAATATTAATGCTCACCCTTCGTTGTTCATAAGTAAAACCTGCGATCTGTGATGTTGTGGATGAGCCTGCCTCCTTGCCACATCACCCTTTTCCCCCACCGCACTTTGCACCATGCAAATATTAGCAGTTACCTCCCTCTCCCCATATGAAAATCCTGTGATTCGCGATGTGCGGGTGGCCACACCTTTGCTGCCATGCCACCTTCCATTTCCATCGCACTCCGTGAGTCTTAACCTTTAACTTAAGTTCCTCATGACCAAACTCCCGATTCATGACTTGCGATATTGTCCCTACCCAACCATCCCATCCATGTTAAATAACATCCACCTTATCTGCCATCTCCGCTCGCCCCCACACATCGGATGGCCCATAATGCTTTTTAGTCCCCCCTCGGCTGCCGACCGTTAACAAGGGGGGGGGGGGGGTCTGAAATAAGTGGTATCCATTACCACTCGCTCCGCTATGTGTCATGCCCACAACATTTCTCACCCCCCTCTTCAATACCACTCACTTTCCTCACCTCCCTCCAAAAATGGTTTTTTTTGTTCAAACTAAACCACCCCCATTGTTCCACATCCTCCAACCAATGCCCTCCACTACTGCACCATGCTGAATCCTGCCACTACTACCTCATATAGTCGTTCCACACCATTCCCATCCTAAGTTTTGAATAATTGTTGTGCGTTTCAAGAGGAAGGTGGTGGGGTTTTCAATTTCAAAGATTTTCTGCAACAATAACCCACGCAGAAGATACAGAGGTCGTTTAACAGAAAGTGGCCATCATTACAGCCAACACACTTTGCTCAACAACCGTTTCACACCAAGGTATAGCAAAGAGGTTAGAGCCTTTAAAGAGGTAGAGCCAAGATGTCAGAGCCATGATTGCCTCTTTGACATCAAACAAGCCGAATGTTGATCATTTCACAATCAATATCGGACTGTCAGAGTAATTACAACCACCGCTTGTTAGTGTTATCTTATCACCGCTTGCATGTTTCCACTTGTCCAAATTTCTACTTGAATGTAATAAATGATCATCACTACAGTAGATAGGGTAACTGACTCAAGTTTTATATAAATACTACATGAATTAGCAGTACGAAGGAGGATTAGAAGGGGAAAAAACCATTGTAATAGAATCAGTTGGTCGTAAACACTCTCGTTGGATGAATGAAAGATGATGTTGTTTTCTAGATTCTTGTGTCATGTTATGTGGTGAAGTGCACCTTTTCTCATAATCTGTCATCTCTAGTTTTATATATTGTTATTCTTTCTTTACTGCGAATAGAAATTTTTGTGTAGGATTTACCATGGGGTACCCTGCTCAGTCTTGAAACATTACTTCATGTTTTCCTTTGAGACCAGAATGCAAAATTCAGAGACGATTTTCTCTGAATTCCTATTGAACCTTAATCTCCTCCTCCTTTCCATTTCATAAGCTGTTAATCCATTGACATGGCTAGCTTTCCTGGTTGCACCCGACCTCAGTTATTCATCCATTTGAATATGTTTATACCTATTTGACTTGATAGCCCAATGGCCCTCTTTTGTTGCCTCAACTAAAAATTCTCAAAAAAACCCCTATGAAATAATAGCTAGCCTAAAATTCCCCAATAAAAAAAGCTATATCTAATAGAGAGAGCCCTCTATGAATCTAGGAAGGCTAGGTCATGGATTCGAAAGCGGTTTTCTGTTGCCCTCCGTAGTTTTGTCTTCAGCCTTCAGAAATTTATGGGGAGCTAACATACTAGCAACTCCACTGGGGACGAAATTGATCTTCCTCATAAAGTACATCAAATTTCAGATCTGATTATTGATGGTGGACAATGACTAGACACAAGAAGGCTGCATTATTCACCTTATTCACCTTGTGACTCCATGATTCAAATAACCAAGATTTTTAGAATTCATGGTGACTCGACAACATGCTGTTAATATTTCTTGGTGAACAAGATGACAAGGCTTGTGGCAGATGTTTTATATTGTGAATATTTAAATGCATTCAGGAATCAGTTATCTGAATTTCAGCTTGATGAATACTTTCTAGAGGATGTCTTTCTCATTTTTAAATCAAGAAAATTTAGTCCTGAAGCTAAAACATGTTTTCTGGACGTACTTGTTGAACGATCCGAAACTGGTATTGAACTTTTGAATTCTCAAATTTAGTCATATAATTTCCGAGATCCTCAACAATTCTTGGAAAATATTCCTTCCCCTAAGAAAGAGGAAATTGTACTACCTATTGACTTACATATTTAGGATGATTGTGCTTTCAAGTACCAAACTGAAGATGAGGTTTCAAGGTTCAATATCGAGGATACAACTGATCAACTAGTCATTGAAGGCCTAGAAGCAAATATTATACATCATGCTTCTATTGATCCTATAGCAGATTATATGGAGGGTCTTTTTATCTCAAATTTTCAAACATGTACTCTCTATAAGGATCAAATACATCAAAATTTTCCATTAAATATTATAACTTTGGTTATGTGGACACATAATCAAGTTATACTTCTAATTTTCCTGACAAGCAGTCAAGTTGTCCATTTATATCTAGTGCTACTTGACTGGCTACACTGGCATTATTGTATCATTTAGAACAACAACAATTTTAGTAAGGTAGGGTAGGTAGTTGTGAAAATAAGCTCAGCACTTTGAGTATTTTTTCAGCTTTAGCTCCAAAGTGCTATTTTTTTTATAGTTCAAGTGTGTTCCAGATTTGAGTTTTGTAGAGAGTGTTGATTTCAGCTTGAAGATTGTCAGCCACAGAGGTTTTTGTAGCAGATTAAGTTGCAGGTTTGGGATCAGGCAAATGGACCAGGCCACTAGTCTACGGTGTTCTTGACACCTCCTGAAGGAGTTGGCATCCCCATCTGGAGCCACTGTTAGACTCCTTTATTTCACAGTATCACAAGGTGACTGATTATTTCTCAGATCTTTCATACTGAAAATAATATTCCATGGCTGTCATTTATTTCCAGAAAAATAAGGGGAGATCTTGACTGTCAATAACTTCAAAGGAACCAATCTTCCGTTTAGTTCAATTGAAAGAGGAAAGTGTTGCTGATTAAGTGTGAAGGTGAGAAAACTTCATTCTGCCCTCATTATTTCATCTACCCTCTTTTTGCCTTCATTTCCCATTTTTTTAAAAATCCCATGCTTTGTTTCTTTCAAACTCCTTCTTTAACTATTAAAATTCTATTTTTATAGTTGAAGAAACACTATGCCCCACTTTAGGCCACTTGGTACATATATACATATCATATAAACTGCAAAAAAGCCTTACCCCTTCCTTAACTTTTCACAGTGACATATCGCAAATATCCCGTGTCGATTCATTGTTATTTCATAGATCTTATGACGTGACATTAAAGGGGACCACCTCCTTGCCACGTCACCCTTTTCCCCACCGCACTTCATACTGCAAAAATATTAACACTCACCCTCCACTTTTCATATGTAAAACCTACGATCTGTGATGCTGTGGGCGGGCCCGACTCCTTGCCACATCGCCCTTTTCCCCCACCACACTTCACACCACACAAATCTTAGCACTTACCTCCAAATCGCCATATGTAAAATCTGCGATTCGCGATATGCAAGAGGCCCCACCTTCCCTGCCACATCACCTTCCATTCCCATCGCACATTGCACTCTATGAGTCTTAACCTTTAACTTTCGTTCCTCATGATCAAACTCTCGATTCACGACTTGCGGTATTGTCTGGGCCCCTCCATCCCCTCCATGTTAAATAACGTCCACCTTATCTGCCATCTTCGCTCGCCCCCACATATCGAATGGCCCACAATGCTTTCGCCCCCCCCTTGGTCGTCAAACGTTAAAAAGGGGGGGTGGTCCGAAATAAGTGGTATCCATTACTGCTCTCTCCGCTAAGTGTCATACCCACGGATTTTCGCACCCCCTTCTCCGATACCACTCACTGTCCTCACCTCCCTCCAAAAACAGTTTTTTGTTGTTCAAACTAAACCACCCCTGTTGTTCCACGTTCGCCAACCAATGCTCGCCACCGCTGTGCCACACCAAATCCCGACACCACTTCCTCATATAACCATTCCACACCATTCCCGTCCTAATTTTTGAATCATTGTTGTTCATTTCAAGAGGAAGGTGGTGGGGTTTTCTGTTTCAAAGCTCCGTTGAAACAATAACCCGTGCATAAGATACAAAGTTCATTTAACAGAAAGTGGCCATCATTACGACCAACACACTTTTCTCAGCAACCATTTCGCACCAAGGTAGAGCCAAGAGGTTAGATCCTTTAAAGAGGTAGAGCCAAGATGTCAGAGCCTTCATTTCATCTTCGACATCAGAGAAGCCGAATGTTGATCATTTTACAATCAATATCGGACTGTCAAAGTAAATACAACAACTTCTTGTCAGTGTTATCTTATCAACGCCTACATGTTTCCACTTGTCCAAATTTCTGCTTGAATATAATAAATGATCATCGCTACAGTAGATATGGTAACTGACTCAAGTTTTATATAAATATTTCATGCATTAGCAGTAAGAAAGAGGCCCGGAAGGGGAAAAAACCATTGTAATAGAATCAATTGGTCGTAAACACTCTCGTTGGATGAATGAAAGAGGATGTTGTTTTCTAGATTCTTGTGTTATGTTTTGTGGTGAAGTGCACATTTTCTCGTAATCTGTCATCTCTAGTTTTATATATTGTTGTTATTTCTTTACTGCGGATAGAAATTTTTGTGTAGGATTTACCATGGGTTACCCTGCTCAGTCTTGAAATAGTACTTCATGTTTTCCTCTGAGATTGGAATGCAGAATTCAGAGATGGTCTACTCTTCGTTCCCGATGAACCTTAATCTCCTCCTCCTTTCCATTTCATAATTTGTTAAGATCCATTGACATGGTTAGCTTGCATGGTTTCACCTGACCTTAGTTATTCATCCATTTGGATCTATTTATACCTTTTTTACTCCATATCCCAATGGCCCTCTTTTGCTGCCTCAACTACAAATTCTCAAACAAACCCCTACGCACTAATAGCTAGCCTAAAATTCCCTGATAAACAAAGCTATATCTAATAGAGAGAGCCCTCTCTGAATCTAGGAAGGCTAGGTCCTGGATTCCAAAGTGGTTTTATGTTGGCCCTATATAGTTATGTCTTCAGCCTTCGAAATTACGGGGTGCATAACATAATGCACACTCCAATTCCAGCCCCTTCTTTTCCCAAAGCTCCATCGAAGTCCATTGTCCAAGAACTAATTTCCTCATTCGGAAACTGCAAATTGGATGATTGAACTTTTCTTGCTGCTTGAGAGATTTCTGTTGTACTAAATTTTTTTGTTTCTTTTAGTATTTCATCACCTTTTTGAGGTAATGCGCTTGGTACCAAACCAATTTTCACTTTTTCATAAATTTCTTCATTTGCCAATTCTAAAACAAAATTTGAGAATTCAGAATTTTCTACTTTTTATTCAATCAAAACTTTGGAAGATGTTGAAAATTCATCATTGAATAAGATAAAGGACTCTAAATTTGTATAAACACCATGAATAAGATGGTTATTTGGCTTTTCTCAGCTGCTGATCATGTACTTCATATTACTTTCTTGGTATAGTTTCTTAACTTGCCCAAATACAAGAATGGTAGCATATAAAAATTCAAGCTATAAGGTACCTCTAAGCTTCGCTCCCTATGACCGAGAGAGAAACATTCCATATCTAAGATGGATATCAGCCACGGAAACATCCATTAGGACATTCTTGGTTGGGATTTTCTCTAATGACATCACTAGGTCCTTAATGAGGCGAAGACATTTCACCCTCCCTGAATCAAATGAATAAATATCATGATAAGGTCTTGTGATATCCAGTCCTAATATATCCATAATGTCTTTGGGCATGAGGTTGTGAGAGGTTCCAGAATCACGCATGGAATTATGAAGGATAAACTCATGGAATTTAAGGCTTAGATAAAATGGATTAACCTCACTATCTTCTACATCACCATCAACAACACGACCAAAAAGAAACAAACGGTGATCATCACTCACATTAACCAAGTCAGACATTTGATCAACTCTAAGCAACTTAGCTACTTGAACTTTGTACAGATCATTCTTGACTATTTCAGTTAGAGGAATGGAGACTTTCAATTTGGAAATTTCATTTTCAAGACTAAGAAGAGCATAATGTTTTTCTACCTCTTTCAATGGTGCATCTTTTTTTTGAGGTTGAACTTTGTGTGAAGACTCTTTCTTTTGTCCTCCATCTTGGACTTATTTATCCTTTCTTTGACCATTGGAGGAAGCTTCGTTTCCTTTAGCATGATTAGGAACAATAGGTCCTTTGTATTTACTTTGATTTGGAGAAAAATATTCTTTATGATGTTAATAATGAAGTACTTCACATGTGAAGGAAGATTTTCTAGGTTGTATAGGTACTGTTATCACTCTACCAGATTCCCAAGGCTGAAGGAAGGAATCCCAACAGAGGTAACTACAAACCAAGCTTTTGAATTGATAGCTAGCCCTATCAAGCCGGAGAAGGCTCTCTCCAAAAGGGTCACAGCCAAGAGGGCTGGATAAATTAGGTTTTTAGGATAGATAATGAGTGCAATGGTTTTTTTTGATTTGGGGTTGGGCTCACTGAAAAGAGGATTAGGTCAAGGCGACTAGATTAGGGCTAATGAGATGAAATTGCAGTCCATTCGATGGGGCTAGGTAGGTAGGAAGGTTTAACACTTAAAGGTGATTTTGGTGAGATGAATAGACCGGTGAGGAGCTAGGAAGATCATATGAGAAAAATTCTCCCTAAACTGAAGAAGATGGAAAAATTATACAAAATTCCCAAAAACAGACATGAAAAACATGAATTCTACTTTTCAACTTGAAATTAAGCATATCATAGACATGAAAAGGTTTATGAGCTTACAATACATTCATACAAATTATCACAGAGAATAAACTATGTCAAACATTCATACCACATGAATCCCAAAGAAATAACTACAATTTGTCATTAAAATCTAGGCCAAAATGTTTCTTTATCAATACACAAACTTTGAAACTGATGCCTCTTCCAACCCTTGACTCCTTTAAAAACCTGAGCTAAATAGACCTAAAAACACCTCCTCTCATCCTCAGGGGTCGAATCCATGAGGTGAGGGATTTGTTACATGAAAAGCTGAACTGAAAGCTAGACTATAGGATGAGAAAAGTGACTCATTCCTATCTCTAGAAACTAATTCATTACACATCAACTGATTGACTTACCTAATGTATCTACCCTAGATAAAAGCAAAAAAATGACTTTTACATTCATCTTTACCATTTGCATTATTCATTTCTCATTTCCCAAGGTGAAAAGTAAAACTGGAGAAAAATTGTTGAAGACTGTGAAAATTGGAAATTTCCTAGTAAACGCGTAGCGTGCAAGCAAAAAACATAGCCTGTTTTCAAAGTTGGTTTTGAATGCATTCCCGGTGTCCAAATCAGCTCTATGATAACTCATTGGAAATATCACGGAATCTATTTTCCAAATATACCTCCATTTTCCAAACGGGGGCTCATTTTCGCTTTCAAAAACTTGATCTCCCAAGACTGGTAAACGCGCAACATGCAGACCAAAAAGGAGGCAGAAACATGAAATTTAGTTATTTTTTTGCATTTTTGAGGGACCAGTTCTCCTTCAAATATTCTGAAACTTGCAAGGGTTTATGTCCTCATCATTATGAACATGATGGTGGTGGCCATTTTCCAATTGGAGGACCAAAAAAATAGCACAGCGTGCAGGTCGCTGTACCTTAAGAAAATTTTCTGAGTGCAAAACTACTCAAAAATACAAAATTTTCACCTTTTTGAAGACCACATTTGGAGGCCTTCCTAGTGTCCAAATTGGGTGCAGGATAGCTCGTTGGAAATCCCTTCAAGTATAATTTCCAAACATACCTTTGGTGGTCTGCTTGGAGTTGACGTGCCTTGTCAAAATTTTATTTTCCCAAGACTGGTCAAAAAGTGGTGAATGAAGGAAGATAAATGCAGAGTGATGTTGCAGGTAACTTGTGGAGGCCTTCCTCAACTTTAAATTGAGCTCATGATAGCTCATTGGAAATATATATCTATATAGTTATCATTTGACTCATCAAGAAAGCCATTTTGACAGTCCAGCTATGAGAAAACTTGATTTTCCCAAGGTTACTCTAAAAGTGTAGCAACTCTCCTGTGGCACATGTGTTTTTAGAAATTTCTTTGAAACCATGAAATCAGTGTAAAATATGAAGGATTTTTTTCTTTCTTGACCTATGAGGGACATAAACCTCTCTCACTATTGTTAAATTCATCTTTGTTTGGTCAGAAACATAGTTTGAAGAAAAACTGACCCTATGAGTGGAAAATGACTTGACTCTTGGAATGAATTCTAAAAAAATGATGGAGACATGATGTTTATGAGCTGAAATGACCTCAAAATTACTGATATGACCTAGTTTATGGATCCTCTACTCAATTTCTTGTTTCCATAGCAAACCCTAGCTTAGTGGGAGAGGAAATTAGGGTTTGGTGCCTGTGAACAAAGATGACTTGGGCACCTTTGGGAAAAGACAAATCCCTTTGAAATTTGATCAATTGATGAAATAAAAACTCTTTCACTTTGAAATTTCATGTGTTGGAATGTGGAAATACGAGTTGGCATCCTTTGGGAGACTAAATACTTATTACATTAGGATTGACATAAAATTACATGAATAAATAAAAATTACATCTTGGAATGAAACTCACACTTGAAATCAAATTACAACTTTGGAAACCATCTTGGAGGTAAAATTTGCATGGTAAAGAGACATTATTGGGATCACTCTCATACTTTGCTAACCTTATGCAACTAAAATGGTGTATTTTTGGACCTTGAAAGACAAAACCCTAATGACCTAATGAGACTTTGAATAACTTGACTCCCATGGTTGACTTTAACTGAGACAAGACATGGTGAAATGAGATTTTCATAGGTTTTATTATGCTCAAGAAGACATGGAAGTGAGTTAGAAATGTGAATCTCTAAGGGAGAGTGAATTTTTATTGAGGGAGGCTACCATCATTGAAACAATTTTTAGCATGATCTAATGGAATGATATAAAAATTTCAGAATGAGACACCTAATATGAGAAATGAAGGAATGATATCAGTCACCGATGGTAGAATGCATATTTTGACTCTAACATTGGACTTATTGGGGATGGTAGCTCTGATAGAGGTGTCAAGAACCGCAGATCTTTGAGTTGAGCAGATCAGTGCTTTTTTCCATTGGGCCAAATACGATTAAAAAATAACTGAAGCTAAAATGGAGGACTAACTATTTGATAACTTAATGACACAAATTTAATGAAACTAAATCACTTTGAATGAATTGACTTAGACTAAAACACAACTAAAAAAATAAAAATAATGCTCAGAATTGAGCTTATTCAACTCACCTACTCTAGCTAATCCATTCCTTACCTAATCAAGTGAAATGGAACAATTAGTGCAACAATGTAAGCATTCTAGCTACTAGTTGAATTCTCCGCAAGTGCTTCGTTATGAGCAAGAGAAGAGAACTACTAAAAGGAAAATCCCATGAAAACTTGAAATCATATTGAATCTTAATGAAATTTCAAAGCATCGGCCCACCGTCTGACCTCAAGAATGGTGCAAAAAGATCTTTATAGGAATACATATTAATTTCCAACCCATCTAATACATTACTACTCTTATCTAGGTAGTCTTCATACCTTGAATATTAAATTTCATCTTTACCCTTACTTTCCTGATATGGCTACAAATGTTCGGATGATCTTTGTAATGAGACTGTTGGTAAACAAGACAATGAAGTCGGCTGTCGAATCAAGTTTATATCAACACTCTTTTCAGGCTCACAGTTATCTAATGGAGAAGGAATTTTATTGCATATATCATCCCACACATCAGCTATTGGGTCATGAAAAACTTGAAAAGATTGTTGCAACCTGTTTTCCATTGGTTCTGATGAGACAACATAACTTTCTACAGGCTGCTCATCCTTTTCTTTAGAGACATTATGAAAAGTTTCCTTTAAAATTTGAAATGCTTCAAAAAATAATGGTACAAAATCATCTTGCATCGTTTGATCATATGTTTCAATTTCCAAGCCTTCATCTACAACTTGACATTCAATGGAATTCGAGGGCTGCAAATTTGGATCTTAGGAGGGTTCTATGTCGCAAATGATTTCCTCAACCATCTCAGGATAATGTTTATCATTTATAATGTTGACCATTCGCTTATCTCCCTGCCCATAGTTTTTTCTTATTTTTACAAATGAGGAGAAACACAAGGGTCTAGAGCTCTGATCCAGAATTTCATTATCCTCTTG
The DNA here is from genome assembly GCA_034641835.2 of Pinus albicaulis. Lineage (NCBI taxonomy): Eukaryota > Viridiplantae > Streptophyta > Pinopsida > Pinales > Pinaceae > Pinus > Pinus albicaulis. The sequence continues at coordinate 878,454,587 of CM076579.1, forward strand.
ATTGTCAAGATCAAATATTAATGACTGCTGATTTATGATTCCATGAAAGTTATCTGTGATGAACTGAAATGAAGTAAAACAAAGAGGCAACGATCCTTCACTTGCTTCCAAATTTTCTACATTTTCCTCATCACTTCCATATCTGATATGCATCGACTGATCCCTGTGTTTGAGCTACTGAAACTGAAATTTCTTCTATCACAAACTAGCTGTTGATTGCTGTGCAAGATTAGCCTCTATTTGGAGAACATAATTTTCGTCATACTAATCATACTTAGATAAAGCATTAAAAGGAAGAACGTCATCAAGCATGCATATCGGATCTACAAATATCTCCTCTACAAGCTGATCTGTAAAACAGATTTCTTTATTGTCTCTTAATGCATACATAAAATCATTATAAGATCTATGATAACTAGGATTGGAAGGAAAATGTTTCAGATCAACAGCTTGTTTTTCTTCAATCAGTGCGACATGATCCTCTTGAACATCAATTTCATCTCTCATGGTGATATTTTGCATCATTTCCTCTACTGTACTAACCAAAATGTTGAGCTTCACTTCTGAAGATGTCAAGCATTCTTTCTCTATGTTTTTCCTTTCTTCTTCTTTCAAATTTAACCTTTTGATCAACAAATTAGGTTCTACGGATATTGCACTGTCCTACATTTTTTCAAGTGTTGTAATGTCCCTTTCTCTCAATCGAAATTTAATTTCCGGATCAAAGGAATCTGGGTAGTGTAAGAGGGCTGAACCAAGAGGTGGTTTTATATCAGCAGGGATTGAATGGTATACTTTATTGAATCTAGCTGAAAATTTTTTCATTGTTTCTCTTGGATGCCTTTTCAAATTATCATATTCTTCTAAAATCAGAAAAGGATTTATCTTGATCACCCATTTATCAAGAAAGACTTTCAAAAACTAATGGAAATAAAAAATACTTGCAACTGGCAAGTTTTTGAACCATTCCTTGGCTTTGCCTTGCAAAGATAGAGTGAAGATCCTGATACTAAGATCATCTTCATCAACCTCAAAAAGTTTGAAAAAACTTTCAAAACACTGAATGTGTTTCTCAGCAGTGATGTTACCATATTCTCCATCAAACTTGGGAAGATATTTGTAATAATTTTAAGGGAAAGCATGGAGTACAAGAGGTAAGATGAGTGGTATATATCTATCTGGAATTTTACAAGGTGTAGGATTATGTAGAGAAGATATAGGATCAGTCTTGTTCTCTTGTGGTTCATGAGCTTGAAAAGGATATGCACAATTTTCAGGTAAGAGGTCTTAATCTTGAAGGATAAACTCATGGACTTTAAGGCTTAGATAAAATGGATTAACCTCACTATATTCTACTTCACCATCAACAACACGACCAAAAAGAAGCAAAGGGTGATCATCCCTCACATTAACCAAGTCGGACATTTGATCAACTCAAAGCAACTTAGCTACTTGAAATTTTTATAGATCATTCTTGACTATTTCAGTTAGAGGAATGGAGACTTTCAATTTGGAAATTTCATTTTCAAGACTAAGAAAAGCATAATTTTTTTCTACCTCTTCCGATGGTGCATATTTCTTTTGAGGTTGATCTTTGTGTGAAGACTCTTTTTTTTGTCCTCCATCTTGGACTTCTTTATCCTTTCTTTGACCACTAGAGGAAGCTTTGTTGCCTTTAGCATGATTAGGAACAACAGGTCCTTTGTATTTACTTTGATTTGGAGCAACATCTTCTTTATGATGTTAATAATGGAGTACTTCACATGTGAAGGAATATTTTCTAGGTTGTATATGTAGAAATTATATAACTTATGTGTTATATGTCCAAGATTGTCATGATATCACACTATTTTAACTTCATGCAAAATACAGAATCTATTCCACCATTGATCATTTGCAGAAATTAAATCAAGATTGCAATGCACACATGAAACAATAAAAATTCACACACATTAACATAGTTGTTTAACAGGAAAGCCTGAAGCTGAAAACCCCAACTATCTATATATAATATATGTCATAGAGATCATGTAACAATCCTAATACAAAGCTGATCATATCAAGCTCTCAGTACAATATAATCGCTACACACTATTTAGGCCTGATCTTGCAAATCCATGCATTGATCTTTGCGACCTGCTAGCTTGCCTCTACTATGCAATCCCTGCTAAAGAATGGCTCTGAATGAGTTCGAATTGCTCCAACATTTCTCACGCAATCCTCATTGGCATCTCCACTGAGTGTTGGATGCAAGCAATGCATCACTATAGTCACAACTGATAATGACACTTGCCCTTTCACCTATCTCTCCACTAGTCTCCACTGAAACTGCCATGCACTATAGTTAACTTATGTATTCTTCATTTGATTAATGAGTTATTATTTGTGAATTAATTAACTAATTAATTCACTCCACTCTCACTAGTGTATCAATCAGTTAGACTAGATACAACTAGCTCAACTGAGTCTAACTGAGTTAAACTGAATACAAATCCATAACTACTTCTTCCAACTGTGTCATAACTCTGCCACTTGAGTTCTAACTGAGTCCTCCATGCAATAGCTCCAGTAAACCCTCAATAATAACGTAATTCCTTCTGTCAGCTGATGTGCCACATCTGTGCACTGAACTGAAGTGCTCCAAGAGAATAAGTTGTTGTTTAGAGTCCAAATATTATTAAGAGCTAATAATATTCGACATATCTATTTTTAGACTAGCAGTCTAAAAATAGACTCCACCCAATATGTCTAAAAATAGAAGTCCATCTATTTTTCCAACTTGACCAACCATCCACAAATAGCATCCTACAACTCATAGAATATGATCGACATGTCTAAAAATAGACATAGTCTAAAAATGGACTTTGCACCAAAAATAGCCTGCGGGCCTACTTAGTGAAGGAGACTCTTTTCACTAAGCTCATCATCTTGTTGAATCTCAACACTCCCTCTCAACAAGATAGGGATTATCTGCCACCTCGATCCTATCTCTATGGTATTCGAATTTTCTCTTGGTGAGTGCCTTCGTCAGAATATCTGCATCCTGATCTTCCATAGGAATGTAAGAAAGCAACATGATCTTCTGCTGCACAAAATCTCTGATATGATGGTACCGGATGTCAATATTTTTAGATCTATCATGAAATAATGGATTAACCAAGAGTTTAATGCAACTCTGATTATCACAATATATCACAGTAGGATCTAAGTGAGAACTGAACAAACCAATCAGGATCTTCCTCATCCATATAGCCTTGCATGCAGCCAAACTTCCTGCCATGTACTCGGCCTCCGCTGAACTGAGTGCCACGGATCTTTATTTCCTATTTTACCAAGAAACTATTGTAGATCCGATACTGAAAATCCCTCCAGATGTGCTCTTTCTGTCTGTTGGGCTTCCTGCCCAATCTGCATCTGTGAAGCCATGTAGCTTCACTTCATCTGACTATCTGTACCACAATCCATACCCAGATGTGCCCCTGAGATATCTCAGTACATGCTTGCCTGCCTTCCAAAAGAGCTTGGTAGGCTTAACCATCTCTTGTGAAAGCTGGTTCACTACATAGCATATGTTTGGTCTTGTATTGACTAAATACATGAGCGAACCAACCAACTGTCGATAAATAGTGGCATCCACTACCTCTACCGATGTAGCATCCTCCTTCCTCCAACCACCAGGAAGGGGAGTGTCGATAGGCTTGCAGCCTTGCATGTGAAACTTCTCCAGTATCTCCTGGGCGTACTTGCCTTGAGACACAAACATTTCACCTTTCCGTTTCCAAATTTCCAATCCTAGGAAATAATGAAGGAGGTAGAAATCCTTCATCTCGAACTCCTTTGCAATATTTCCCTTGCATGAGTGTATCAACATTTTATCACCTGTTAGTATCAAATCATCAACATAAAGTACAATGATCAAAATATTACCATCCACCACAATCTGGTATAGGTTTGGATCCGCCTCACTCTTGGCGAAACCAAGTCCGGTGAAATAACTGTCTATTTGTGTGTACCAAGCACAAGGTGCTTGTTTCAGCCCATACAATGCTCTTTTGGGCCTGCACACATGCGATTCACTGCTGAAGATTTCGAATCCTTTAGGCTGCTCAATGTACACCTCCTCCTCAATGATTCTATTGAGGAATGCACTCTTCACATCCATCTGATGAATGTACCATCCCATCTGCGCTGAGAGAGCAAGGATGGTCCGTATGAAAGAATATCTTGCGACAGGTGCAAAGGTTTCTTCATAGTCGATCCCCTCGATCTGTGAGAAGCCTTGGGAAAATAATCTTGCCTTATACTTCTCAACGCTCCCATCAACAACTTGCTTCACTTTGTAGATCCATCTCAAACCTACCACTGATTTCCCTTCTGGCCTTGGGACAATATCCCATGCACTATTTCTGACAATTGAATCATACTCTTCCACCATGGCATCTACCCATGTGGATCCTCCATAGCTTCCTCGAAGGAGGATGGCTCCATCATGATACACTTGCTCATCAGAGCTATGTATCCATTAAATCGGTCAGGTGACTGTCTCTGTCTGCGCTGTGATGTAGGAACTCCTACATTCTGCATTGCATCAAGATTCAGTCGCTCAGCTTCTGTAGTGCGCTTCTGCCCTCTGATGTTTGGCACTGCATGAATGGTTTCTTCCACTCCATGAACCTCATCTTATGGCTGATCCACATCTTGAGGCTCATCTTTAGGAACAAGTAGCTCCTCTTCTGCATGCAAGTGTAGCTCCCTCCCAAGCGACAATTTCATGGCTTTCTCCTCATGAAATTTGATATCTCGTCACACAACAGTCATCCAACTGTCTGGAAAATACACACGATAATTGTGGGGTGTTTCTGTGTACCCCAAAATTATCCCAACCTCTGCAGTCGGCTCCAGCTTCTTTGTGGCATCCTTCGTCACATGAATGTAAACAGGTGAGCCAAAAATATTCAAATGAGAAATATCAGGCTTCTTACCAGAAAATGCCTCTTCGGGTGTACTCATGCCAAGTACTCTATGAGGACAACGGTATTGCACATAAATCACAGTGTTTCATGCCTTAGCCCACAAGTGTATGGGAAGGCCCTGATCATGCAACATCACCCGTGCAACACCCACGATCATTCTGTTCTTCCTCTCCGCAACCCCATTTTGTTGTGGGTTATGAGGCACTATGAGTTCTCTTCGAATTCCTTATTTGCTAAAGAAGTCTTTGAATTTTCCAGAGATGTATTCACCAGCATTATCACTCCTTAGAGATTTCACCTACTTCCCCGTTTCTTTCTCAACCAGTGCCTTGAATTGACAGAACTTTGAGTATGTCTCGCTCTTCTTCTGCATGAAGAAGATCCAGCACTTACCAGAAAATTCATCAACAAATATCACATAATACCTGTGCTTTTCTGTTGAAGCAACTGAGAAAGGTCCATACACGTCTATGTGAATTCTCTCAAGGGTCTTCGAAGCACGACTATCCTTCTCATGAAAAGTGGTCTTCACAAATTTTCCCAAAGTACATCCCTTGCACTGATCTGATTGCACAAGTGTACCTTTGGGAAGCCTGGTATAAATCTGCTGCAAAATTTTCAAAGTGCCATGGTGAAGATGGCCCAATCTCCTGTGCCACAATTCGCCCTCATCTCGGCTCACCACTCCTTTTTCTTTTCCTGCCATTGTAATGCAGTCATCTACCTACAATTGATAAAGATTCTTAACTCGAATCCCTATCCTCCTGGTTTGACCAGTTGCTTTATATCGAAGGAAGGATTTTCCCTCACTGAAAACAACATCATAACCCTTGTCTTCCAACATCGCCATAGAGATTAGATTCTTCTTCAATCATGTAACATGCATGACATCCTTCAAGATGAAAGGTTTACCGGACTCCCGCTCAAAGGAAATGGTCTCGATACCAGTCGCATTGTATCTACCATCATCACCCATCTCGATGTGCACTCCAAGATCCTTTTCCTCCAGATCACTAAATAAATCTTTGTCTCCGGTCATATGGAAAGACGCACCATTGTCAAGAAACCACACTGATCCCATCACACTTGAAACTAAGCATGCGATCAAAGAAAAATCCAGCTCAAAATGCGAGGCTAAGGCCTCTCCAGCTGCAGAACCAACAATGCTCTTATTCTTCTTCTTCTGTGGACAATTAGTGGCGAAATGCATGTGCTGGTGACAATGAAAACACTTCACCTTGGAAAAATCCTGCTTCTTGCCTTTAGCTTCGGATTTGGAAGATTTCTTCCCTTTTCCTTTCCGAGATTTGGCAGCCAAGGTGAAATTTTATTCATATTCATTCTTCGATGAAGATCCATCCCTGGTACCCTGCCTTATCTCCTCCTGCACAAGATCCGACCAAAGTTGCTCCCATCCTGGCAATTTCTCCCGTCCATTGACAGAGTCTTCGTAGCTATGCCAACTCTTCGAAAGCCCAAGGAGAGCCAAGCTCACCAATTATTCATCATCAACAGTAACCCCCACACTTCCCAGATCATCCTTGCAGTGGACAAAATTTGTGAGGTATTTTGGAATACTGTCGCCTTTCTCCATTTTTATTTTTCTGAGCTTGTCTTTAAGCACCAACTTCCTCTGGTCACTTCTGCTTTGGAAACAATCTGTCAAAGCCTTCCAGATTAAGAATGGAGTGGCTTTCCCATGAAGGCTAGACACAATGTGGTCCTTCACACCTTCCAACATAATCCTTCGACACTTTGCTACCTTCTTTTGCCATGCGCCAAGTGCAGCTGCATCACTAGAACTTGGCTTAGGAACATCGCGATCGATGAAATCCTTCAGCCCATTATCCTCCAGCACCACCTCCATCCTATCCTTCCATGCTATGTAATTCGAGCTCCCATCAAGGGCATACTCCAATCGCAATCCGTTGAAAGACATTTCAATAAATGCTCAACTTCGACACCAAGAAAACACTGCAGCAAATTCGAATTCCACCAGCACAAAACTCAACCGCTTCAATAATCTCCTCCAATGATCAATACTGCTCTGATATCATGTAGAAATTATATAACTTATGTGTTATATGTCAAATATTTTCTTGATCTCACACTATTTTAACTTCATGCAAAATACAGAATCTATTCCACCATTGATCATTTGTGGAAATTAAATCAAGATTGCAATGCACACATGAAACAATAAAAATTCACACACATTAACACAGTTGTTTAATAGGAAAGCCTGAGGCTGAAAACCCCAACTATCTATATATAATATATTTCATAGAGATCATGTAACAATCCTCATACAAAGCTGATCATATGAAGCTCTCAGTACAATACAATCGCTACACACTAATCAGGCTCGATCTTGCAAATCCATGCATCGATCTTTGCCACCTACTAGCCTACCTCTACTACGCAATCCCTGCTGAATAATGGCTCTAAATGAGTTCGAATTTCTCCAGCCTTGCTCACGAAATCCTCATTGGCATCTCTATTGAGTGTTGGATGCAATCAATGCATCACTATAGTCATAACTGATAGTCACACTTGCCCTTTCACCTATCTCTCCACTGGTCTCCACTGAAACTGCCATGCACTGTAGTTAACTGATGTATTCTTCAGTTGATTAATGAGTTATTATTCATGAATTAATTAACTAATTAATTCACTCCACTCTCACTAGTGTATCAATCAGTTAGACTAGATACAACTAGCTCAACTGAGTCTAACTGAGTTAAAATGAATACAACTCCATAAATACTTCTTCCAACTGTGTCATAACTCTGCCACTTGAGTTATAACTAAGTCCTCCATGCAATAGCTCCAGTAAACCCTCAGGAATAACGTAATTCCTTCTGTCAGCTGATGTGCCACATCTGTGCACTGAACTGAAGTGCTCCAATAGAATAAGTTGTTGTTTAGAGTCCAAATATTATTAAGAGCTAATAATATTCGACATATCTATGTTTAGACTGGCAGTCTAAAAATAGACTCTGCCCAATATGTCTAAAAATAGAAGTCCATCTATTTTTCCAACTTGACCAACCATCCAAAAATAGAATCCTGCAACTCATAGAATATGATCGACATGTCTAAAACTAGACATAGTTTAAAAATAGACTTTGCGCCAAAAATAGCCTGCGGGCCCACTTAGTGAAGGCGACTCTTTTCACTAAGCTCATCATTTTGTTTAATCTCAACAGTATAGGTACTTTTATCACTCCGCCAGATTCCCAAGACTGGAGGAAGGAATCCCAACAGAGGTAAATACAAACCAAGGTTTTGACTTGATAGCTAGCCCTATCAAGCCGGAGAAATCTCTCTCCAAAAGGGTCACAGCTAGGAGGGTTGGAGAAATTAGGGTTTTAGGCTAGATAATGAGTGCAAGGGTTTGTTTTGATTTGGGGTTGGGCTCACTGAAATGAGGATTAGGTCAAGGGGACTAGATTAGGGCCAATGAGATGAAATTACAGTCCATTCGATGGGGCAAGGTAGGTAGGAAGGTTTAAAAGTTAAAGGTGATTTTGGTGAGGTGAATAGACCAGTGAGGAGCTAGGAAGAGCATATGAGACGAATTCTCCCTAAACTGAAGAAGATGGAAAAATTATGAAAAATTCCCCAAAAAAAAGCATGAAAAACATGAATTCTACCTTTCAACTTGAAATTAAGCATATAATAGACATGAAAAGGTTTATTAGGGACAAAAACCTCTCTCACATTTGTAAAATTCATCTATGTTTGGTCAGAAACATAGTTTGAAGAAAAACCGACCCTATGAGTGCAAAATGACTTGACTCTTGGAATCACTTCTCAAAATATGATGGATATATGATGTTTATGAGCTGAAATTACCTCATACTTACTGATATGACCTACCTTATGGCTCCTCTTCTCAAATTTCTTGTTTCCATAGCAAACCCTAGCTCAGTGAGAGAGGAAATTAGGGTTTGGTGATTGTGAACAATGATGACTTGGGCACCTTTGGGAAAATACAAGTCCCTTTGAAATTTGATCAATTGATGAACTAAACACTCTTTCACTTTGACATTTCAAGTGTTGGCATGTGGAAATCTGAGTTGGCAGCCTTTGGGAGACTGAATACTTATTACATTTGAATTGACATAAAATTACATGAATAAATAAAAATTACATCTTGGAATGAAACTCACACATAAAATCAAATTACAAGCTTGGAAAATGTCTTGGAGGTCATATTTACATGGTAAAGAGACATTATTGGGATCAATTTGATACTTTTATGACCTTATGCAAATGAAATGGTGCATTTTTGGACCTTGAAAGACAAAACCCTAATGACCTAATGAGACTTTGAATAACTTGACTCCCATGGTTGACTTTAATTGAGACAAGACATGGTTAAATGAGATTTTCATAGGTGTTATTATGCTAAAAAAGACATGGAAGTGAGTAAACAATGTGAATCTTTGAGGGAGTGAAGTTTTATTGAGGGAGGCTACCATCAGTGAAACAATTTTTAGCATGACCTAATGGAATGATATAAAAATTTCGAAATGAGACACCTAATATGAGAAATGGAGGAATGATATTAGTCACTGATGGCAGAATGCATATTCTGACTTTAACATTGGATTTATTGGGGATGGTAGCTGTGACAGAGGTGTCAAGAACCACAGATCTCTGAGTTGAGAAAATCAATGCTTTATTCCATTGGGCCAAATACGGTAAAAAATAACTGAAGCTAAAATGAAAGACTGAATATTTGACAACTTAATGACACAAATTGAATGAAAATGAATCAATTTGACTAAGCTGACTCAGACTAAAACACAAATGACAAACTAAAAAAATGCTCAGAATTGAGCTTATTCAACTCACCTACTCTAACTGATCCATTCATTACCTAATCAAGTGAAATGGAACAACCAACACAACCATGTAAGCATTCTGGCTGCTAGTTGAATTCTCCACTAGTGCTTGGTTATGAGTAAGAAAAGAGAACTACTAAAAGGAAACTCCCATGAAAACTTGAAATCATATTGAATCTTAATGAAATTGCAAAGCATCGGCCCACCGTCTGACCTCAAGAATGCTGCAAAAGGATATTCATAGGAATACATATTAATTTCCAACCCATATAATACATTAATGCTCTGTTCTAGGTAGTCTTTGTACCTTGAATATGAGCTTTCATCTTTACCCTTACTTTCCTGATATGGCTGCAAATGTTTGGATGAGCTTTGTAATGAGACTCCTGGTAAACAAGATAATGAAGTTGGCTGTCAGATCAAGTTTATATCAACACTCTTTCCAGACTCACCATTAGCTAATGGAGAAGGAATTTTACTCCAGATATCATACAACACATCAGCGATTGGGTCATGAAAAACTTGAAAAGATTGTTGCAACCTATTTTCCATTGGTTATAATGAGACTGCATAACTTTCTATAGGCTTCTCATCCTTTGCTTTAGAGACATTATAAAAAGTTTCCTTTAAAAAATGAAATTCTTCAAAACATAATGGTACAGAATCATCTTACATCATTTGATCATATGTTTCAATTTCCAATCCTTCATCTGCAACTTGAAAATCAATGGCATTCAAGGGCTGCAAATATGGATCTAAGGAGGGTTCTATGTTGCAAATGATTTCCTTAACTATTTCAGGATAATTTTTATCATTTATATTGTTGACCATTCACTTATCTCCTTGCTCATAGTTTTCTCTTATTTTTACAAATGAGGAGAAACACAAGGGTAAGTAGCTCTGATCCAGAATTTCATTATCCTCTTGATTGTCAAGATAAAATTTTAATGACTATTGATTTAAGATTGCATGAAAGTTATCTCTGATGAAATTAAATGAAGTAAAAAAAAGAAGCAAAGATCCTTCACTTACTTCCTAATTTTCTAAACTTTTCTCATCACTGCCATATCTGATATGCATCGGCCGATCCCTATGTTCGAGCTACTAAAATTGAACTTTCTTCTCCCGCAAACCAGCTGGTGATTGCTCTGCAATATTAGCTTATGTTTGGAGAACATAATTTTTGTCATATTGATCATACTTAGGTAAATCATCAAAAGGAAGAATGTCATCAAGCATGCATATTGGATCTATAGATCTCTCCTCTGCAAGCTGATCTATAAAACTGATTTCTTTTTTGTCTCTTAATGCATACATAAAATCATTATCAGATCTATGATAACTAGGATACAACGGAAAATGTTTCAGATTAGCAAATTTTTTTTCTTCAAGCAGTGCGACATGGTTATCTTGAACATTAATTTCATCTCTCATTGTGATACTTTGCATCATTTCCTCTATTGTACTAACCAAAATGTCGATCTTCACTTCTGAAGATTTCAAGCATTCTTTCTCTATGTTTTCCCTTTATTCTGATTTAAAATTTAACCTTTTGATCAACAAATTAGCTTCTATGGCTATTGCATTATCCTGCATTTTTTCAAGTGTTTTAATGTCCCTTTCTCTCAACTGAAATTCCATTTTTGGATCAACGACATCTGGGTCGCGTAAGAGGGTTAAACCAAGAGGCGGTTTTATATCAGCAGGGATTGAATGGTATACTTGATTGAATCTAGATGAAAAGTTTTGCACTATTTCTCCTCGTTGCCTTTTCAAATTATCATATTCTTATAAAATCAGAAAAGGATTTCTCTTGATCACCCATTTATCAAGAAATAATTTCAGAAAGTGATGGAAATCAAAAATACTTGCAACTGGCAAGTTTTTGAACCATTCCTTGGCTTCGCCTTGCAAATATAGAACGAAGATCCTGATACTAACATCATCCTCATCAACCTCAAAAAGGTCGAGAAAACTTTCAGAACTCTGAATGTGTTTCTTAGTAGTGATGTTACCATATTATCCATCAAACCTGGGAATATATTTGTAATAATTTTCAGGGAAAGCATGGAGTATAGGAGGTAAGATGAGTGGTTTATATCTATCTGGAATTTTACAAGGTGTGGGAATATGTACAAAAGCTATAGGATCAATCTTGATCTCTTGAGGTTCATGAGATTGAAAAGGATATGCACAATTTTCAGGTAAGAGGTCTTGATCTTGATCAAAATCAAAGGGAAACTCGGCATTTACACTCTTAAAATAGGCGGAATCAAAACTTTGATCATCTTTTTAATATAACAAACTCCGGAAAAATTTCAGGATAGTTTCAGGGAAAGAAAACAAGTAATTTACAAGAAATTATATTACATCTTGAATACAATTCCATATTGAATACCTGACCTTTTGTGATATTCTTCCATTTTCCCGCTGGCAAGGTCTATCCTTCAATGGAATGTTTACATCAAGTTGGAGTCGCCATGTGAATGGTTCAGCCTTCATATGAGTTTGACCACTATCCACCATCAACAATCAGATCTGATCTTTGTCATTCTTTCCCAAGGAAGATTTGTCTTTTCACCTCCCCGGCAACGACGCCACTATGTTATCACTTTGCCAGATTCCCAAGGTTGAAGGAAGGAATCCCAACGGAGGTAACCACAAACCAAGCTTTTGACTTGATAGCTAGCCCTATCAAGACAGAGAAGGCTCTCTCCAAAAGGGTCATAGCAAGGAGGGCTAGAGTAATTAGGGTTTTAGGCTAGATAATGAGTGCAAGGGTTTGTTTTGATTTGGGGTTGGGCTCACTGAAACGAGGATTAGGTCAAGGGGACTAGATTAGGGCCAATGAGATGAAATTGTGGTCCATTGGATGGGGCAAGGTAGGTAGGAAGATTTAACACTTAAAGGTGGTTTTGGTGAGATGATTAGACCAGTAAGGAGATAGGAAGAGCATATGAGATGAATTATCCCTAAACTGAAGAAGATGGACAAATTATGCAAAATTCCAAAAAACAGAGCATGAAAAACATGAATTTTTCCTTTCAACTTGAAATTAAGTATATCATAGACATGAAAAGGTTTATGAGCTTAAAATAAATTCATACAAATGATAAAAGAGAAAAAAGTATGCCAAACATTCAAACCACATGAATCCCAAAGAAATAGCTACAATTTTTCATTAAAATCCAGGCCAAAATGTTTCTTGATCAATGCACAAACTTTCAAACTAATGCCCCTTCCTACCCTTGAATCCTATAAAAAACTAAGCTAAATATACCTCAAACCACCTCCTCTCATCCTCAGAGGTTGAATCCACGAGGTGAGGGAGCTGTTACATGAAAAGCTGAACTGAAAGCTAGAGTGTAGGATGAGAAAAGTGACTTATTCCTATCTCTAGGAACTGATTCATTATACCTCAACTGATTGACTTACCTAATGTATCTACCCTAGATAAAAGTAAAAACATGAATTTTACATTCATATTGACCATTTAAATTAGTCATTTATCATTTCCCAAGGTGAAAATTCAAATTGGAGAAAAATTGTTGAAGACTGTGAAAATTGAAAATTTCCTAGTAAACACACAGCGTGTAAGTAGAAAAAATATCATGTTTTCAAAGCAATTTTTTAATGCCTTCCTGGTGTCCAAATCAGCTTCATAATAGCTCATTTGAAATCTCTCTGAGTGTAGTTTTAGAATATACCTCCAGTTCCCAAAATGGTGCTCATTTGACCTGTAAAAAACTTGATCTCCCAAGACTGGTAAACGCGTAGCGTGTAAGCGAAAAAGGAGGCAGAAACATGAAATTTAGGTAGTTGTTTGCATTTTTGAGGGACTAGTTCTCCTTCAAATATTTTGAAACTTGCTAGGGTTGATGTCCTAATCATTATGAACATGATGGTGGTTTCTGTTTTTCAATTGGAGGCTCCAAAAAAGAGTGCAGCGTGCAGGTTGCTGTGCCTTTGGAAAATTTTCTGAATGCAAAACTACTCAAAAACACATAATTTTCACCTTTTGGAAGACCACATTTGGAGGCCTTCCCGGTGTCCAAATTGGGCCTAGGATAGCTCATTAGAAATCCCTTCAAGTCTATTTTACAAATATACCTTTGGTTGTCTGCTAAGAGGTGATGTGCCTTGTCAAAAGTTTATTTTCCCAAGACTGGTCAAAAAGTGTTGAATGAAGGTGCAGAAATGCAGAGTGATGTTGCAGGCAACTTGTGGAGGCCTTCCTCAACTAAAAATAGAGCTCATGATAGCGCATTGGAAAGATATCTCTATCTAGTTATCATTTGACTCATCAAGCAAGTAATTTTGACACTCCATCTATGATAAAAATTGATTTTCCCAAGGTTACTCTAGTAGTGTATCAACTCTCTTGTGGCGCCTGTGTTTTTTGACATTTCTCTAAAACCATGACACCTATGTAAAATATGAAGGATTTTTTTCTTTATTGATATTTTTTTGGTCAGAAACACAGTTTGAAGAAAAACTAACCTTATGAGTGGCAAATGACTTGACTCTTGGAATGACTTCTCAAAAAATGATGGAGACATGATTTTTATGAGCTGAAATGACCTCATACTTACTGATATCACCTACCTTATGGCTCCTCTTCTCAAATGTCTCGTTTCCATAGCAAACCATAGCTCATTGGGAGAGGAAATTAGGGTTTGATGTTTGTGAACAATGATGACTTGGGCACCTTTGGGAAAAGACAACTCCCTTTGAAATTTGATCAATTGATGAACTAAAAACTCTTTCACTTTGACATTTCATGTGTTGGCATGTGGAAATCTGAGTTGGAAGCCTTTGGGAGTTTGAATACTTATTACACTTGAATTGACACAAAATTACATGAATAAATAAAAATTACATCTTGGAATGAAACTCACACTTGAAATCAAATTACAACTTTGGAAACCATCTTGGAGGTCATATTTACATGGTAAAGAGACGTTCTTGGGATCACTCTCATACTTTGATGATCTTATGCAAATGAAATGGTGCATTTTTGGACCTTGAAAGACAAAACCCTAATGACCTAATGAGACTTTGAATAACCTGACTCCCATGGTTGACTTTAACTGAGAGAAGACATGGTGAAATGAGCTTTTCATAGGTGTTATTATGCTCAAGAAGACATGGAAGTGAGTCAACAATGTGAATCTTTGAGGGAGAGTGAAGTTTTATTGAGGGAGGCTACCATTAGTGAAACAATTTTTATCATGACCTAATGGAATGATATAAAAATTTCGGAATGAGACACCTAATATGAGAAATCAAGGAATGATATCAATCACTAATGGCAGAATGCATATTTTGACTCTAAAATTGGCCTTATTAGGGATGGTAGCTCTGATAGAGGTGTCAAGAACTGTAGATCTATGAGTTGAGCAGATCAGTGCTTTATTCCATTGGGCCAAATACGGTAAAAAATAACTGAAGCTGAAATGCAAGACTGACTATTTGACAACTTAATGACACAGATTGAATGAAACTGAATCAATTTGATTGAACTGACTCAAACTAAAACACAAATGAAAAACTAAAAAAAATGCTCAGAATTGAGCTTATTCAACTCACCTACTCTAACTAATCCATTCATTACCTAATCAAGTGAAATGGAATAGCCAATGAAACCATGTAAGAATTTTGGTTGCTAGTTGAATTCTTTGCAAGTGCTTGGTTATGAGCAAGAGAAGGGAACTACTAAAAGGAAACTCCCATGAAAACTTGAAATTAGATTGAATCTTAGTGAATTGCAAAGCATCGACCCACCAACTAACCTCAAGAATGTTGCAAAAGGATCTTCATAGGAATACATATTAATTTCCAGCCCATATAATATATTACTACTCTGTTATAGGTAGTCTTCGTACCTTGAATATGAATTCTCATATTTACCCTTACTTTCCTGATATGGCTACAAATGTTCGAATGATATTTGTAATGAGACTCCTGGTAAACAAGACAATGAATTCAGCTGTCGGATCAAGTTTATATCAACACTCTTTTCAAGCTCACAGTTAGCTAATGGAGAAGGAATTTTACTGTAGATATCATCCAACACATCAGCTATTGGGTCATGAAAATCTTGAAAATATTGTTGCAGCCTATTTTCCATTGGTTCTAATGATACTACATAACTTTATACAGGCTGCTTATCCTTTGTTGTAGAGACATTATGAAAATTTTCCTTTAAAAACTGAAATTCTTCAAAACATAATGGTACAAAATCATTTTGCATCGTTTGATCATATGTTTCAATTTCCAAGCCTTCATCTGCAACCTGACATTCAATGGCATTTGAGGGCTACAAATCTGGATCTAAGGAGGGTTTTATGTTGCAAATGATTTCATCAACCATTTCAGGATAATGTTTATCATTTATAATGTTGACCATTCGCATATCTCCTTGCTCATAGTTCTCTCTTATTTTTACAAATGAGAAGAAACACAAGGGTAAGGAGCTCTGATCCATAATTTCATTATCCTCTTGATTTTCAAGATCAAATCTTAATGACTGCTGATTTATGATTGCATGAAATTTATCTCTGATGAGCTGAAATGAAGTAAAACAAAGAGGCAAATATTCTTCACTTACTTCCAAATTTTCTACACTTTCCTCATCACTTCCATATCTGATATGCATCAGCTGATCCCTGTGTTCGAGTTGCTAAAACTGAAATTTCTTCTCCCACAAACAAGCTGTTGATTACTCTACAAGATTAGCTTCTATTTGGAGAACATAATTTTCATCATACTGATCATACTTAGGTAAATCATCAAAAGGGATAATGTCATCAAACATGCATATTGGATCTACAAATCTCTCATCTAAAAGCTGATCTATAAAATTGATTTCTTTATTGTCTCTTAATGAATACATAAAATCATTATCACATCTATGATAATTAGGATAGGAAGGAAAATGTTTCAGATCAACAACTTGTTTTTCTTCAATCAGTGCAACATGGTCCTCTTGAACATCAATTTCATCTCTCATGGTGAGCTTTTGCATCATTTCCTCTATTTTACTAACCAAAATGTCGAGCTTCTCTATGTTTTCCCTTTATTCTGCTTTCAAATTTAACCTTTTGATCGGAAAATTAGCTTCTATGGCTATTTCATTGTCCTGCATTTTTTCAAGTGTTGTAATGTCCCTTTATCTCAATCAAAATTCCATTTCTGGATCAAAGGCATCTGGGTAGTGTAAGAGGGTTGAACCAAGAGGCGGTTTTATATTAGCACAGATTGAATGGTATACTTGATTGAATCTAGCTGGAAATTTTTGCACTGTATCTACTGGTTTCCTTTTCAAATTATCATATTCTTCTAAAATAAGAAAAGGATTTCTCTTGATCACCCATTTATTAAGAAACACTTTCAAAAACTGATGGAAATCACAAATACTTGCAACCGGCAAGTTTTTGAACCATTCCTTGGCTTCGCCTTCCAAAGATAGAGTGAAGATCCTGATACTAACATCATCTTCATCAACCTCAAAAAGGTCAAGAAAACTTTCAAAACTATGAATGTGTTTCTTAGCAGTGATGTTACCATATTCTCCATCAAACCTGGGAAGATATTTGTAATAATTTTCAGGGAAAGCATGGAGTACAGGAGGTAAGATGAGTGGTTTATATCTATCTGGAATTTTACAAGGTGTAGGAGTACGTACAAAAGCTATAGGATTAGTCTTGATCTCTTGAGGTTCATGAGCTTGAAAAGGATATGCACAATTTTCAGGTAAGAGGTCTTGATCTTGATCAAAATCAAATGGAAACTTGGTATTGACACTCTTCAAATAGGCAGAATAAAAAATTTGATCATATTTTTCATACAACAAACTCCGGAAAACTTTCAAGATAGTTTTAGGGATAGAAAAGAAATAATTTATAAGAAAGCCTATTACATCTTGAATACAATTCCATTTTGAATATCTGACCTTTTTGTGATATTCTTCCATTTTCCTGCTGGCAAGGTCAATCCTTCAGTGGAGTGTTTACATCAAGTTGGATTCGCCAAGAGAATGGTTCAGCCTTCATATGCATCTAACCACTGTCCACCATCAACAATCAGATCTGATCTTTGTTGTTCTTTCCTGGGGAAGATTTGTCTTTTCGCCTCCCCGGCAACGGCACTAGTATGTTATCACTTCGCCATATTCCCAAGTCTGAAGGAGGGGATCCCAATAGAGGTAACCAGAAACCAATATTTTGACTTGATAGCTAGCCCTATCAAGCAAGAGAAGGCTCTCTCCAAAAGGGTCACAACTAGGAGGGCTGGATAAATTAGTGTTTAGGCTAGATAATGAGTGCAAGGGTTTGTTTTGATTTGGGGTTGGGCTCACTGAAACGAGGATTAGATCAAGGGGACTTATTAGGGCCAATGATATGAAATTGAAGTCCATTTGATGGGGGAAGGCAGGTAGGAAGGTTTAACACTTAAAGGTTATTTTGGTGAGATGAATAGACCGGTTAGGAGCTAGGAAGAGCATATGAGATGAATTCTCCCTAAACTAAAGAAGATGGAAAAATTATGCAAAATTCCCCAAAACAGAGCATGAAAAACTTGAATTTTTCCTTTCAACTTGAAATTAAGCATTTCAGAGACATGAAAAGGTTTACGATCTTACATTACATTCACACAAATGATCACAGAGAAAAAACTATGTCAAACATTCATACCACATGAATCCCAAAGAAATAGCTACAATTTGTCATTAAAATCCAAGCCAAAATGTTTCTTGATCAATCCACAAACTTTCAAACTGATGCCCCTTCCAACCTTTGAATCCTTTGAAAACCTAAGCTAAATATACCTCAAGAAACCTCCTCTCATCCTCAGGGGTTGAATCCATGAGGTGAGGGAGTTGTTACATGAAAATTTGAACTGAAAGCTAGAGTGTAGGATGAGAAAAGTGACTCATTCCTATCTCTAGGAACTGATTCATTACACCTCAGCTGATCGACTTACCTAATGTATCTACCATAGATAAAAGTAAAAACATGAATTTTACATTCGCCTTGACCATTTACATTAGTTATTTCATATTTCCCAAGGTGAAAAGTCAAACTAGAGAAAAATTGCTGAAGACTGTCAAAATTGGAAATTTCCTGGTAAACACGCAACATGCAAGCATAAAACATGTCATGTTTTCAAATCTGGTTTAGAATGCCTTCCTAGTGTCCAAATCAGCTCCATGATATCTCATTGGAAATGTATTTGAGTCTAGTTTCCAAATAGACCTCCATTTTCCAAAATGGTGCTCATTTTTCCTGTAAAAAACGTGATCTCCCAAGACTGGTAAACACGCAGCGTGCAGGCCAAAAAGGAGGCAGAAGCGTGAAATTTAGGTAGTGTTTTTCATTTTTGAGGGACCAATTCTGCTTAAAATATTCTGAAACTTGCAAGGTTTGATGTCATCATCATTAGGAACATGATGATGGTGGCAATTTTTCAATTGGAGGCCCCAGAAAAGAGTGCAGCGTGTAGGTCGTCTCGCCTTTGGAAAATTTTCTGAGTGCAAAACTACTCAAAAACACATAATTTTGACCTTTTTGAATACCACATTTGGAGGCCTTCCTTGTGTCCAAATTGGTCCTCGGATAGCTTGTTGGAAAGCCCTTCAAGTCGAATTTCCACATATACATTTTTGTTTTATGATTGGAGTTGATTTGCCTTGTCAAAAGTGTATTTTCCCAAGACTGGTCAAAAAGTGTTGAATCAAGGTGCAGAAATGCAGAGTGATGTTGTAGGAAACTTTTGGAGGCCTTCCTCAACTCCAAATTGAGTTCATGATAGCTCATTGTAAATATCTCTCTATCTAGTTATCCTTTGACCCAATAGGAAAGTCATTTTGACAATCCAGCTATGAGAAACCATGATTTTCCCAAGGCTACGCTAGAAGTGAAGAAACTCTCCTGTGGCACCTGTGTTTTTTGACAATTATCTAAAACCATGACACCTGTGTAAAATATGAAGGAGAGTTTCTTTCTTGACCTATGAGGGATAAAAAAAATCTCTCACTTTTGTTAAATTCATCTCTATTTGGTCATAAACATAGTTTGAAGAAAAACCGACCCTATGAGTAGCAAATGACTTGACTCTTGAAATGACTTCTCAAAAATTGATGGAGACATGATGTTTATGAGTTGAAATGACCTCATACTTACTGATATGACCTACCTTATGGCCTCTCTACTTAAATTTCTCGTTTCCATAGCAAACCCTAGCTCAGTGGGAGAGGAAATTAGGGTTTGGTGCTTGTGAACAATGATGAATTGGGCACCTTTGGGAAAAGACAACTCCCTTTGAAATTTGATCAATTGATGAACTAAAAACTCTTTCACTTTGACATTTCATGTGTTGGCATGTGGAAATCTGAGTTGGCAGCCTTTGGGAGACTTAATACTTAATACATTTGAATTGACATAAAATTACATGAATAAATAAAAACTACTTCTTGGAATGAAACTCACACTTGAAATCAAATTACAACTTTGGAAACCATCTTGGAGGTCATATTTACATGGTAAAGTGACATTATTGGGATCACTCTCATACCTTGTTGAAATTATGAAAATGAAATGGTGCATTTTTGGACCTTGAAAGAAAAAACCCTAATGACCTAATGAGACTTTGAATGACCTGACTCCCATGGTTGACATTAACTGAGACAAGACATGGAAGTGAGTCAGCAATGTGAATATTTGAGGGAGAGTTAATTTTTATTGAGGGAGGCTACCATCAGTGAAACAATTTTTAGCATGACCTAATGGAATGATGTAAAAATTTCGGAATGAGACACCTAATATGAGAAATTAAGGAATGATATCAATCACTAATGGAAAAATGCATATTCTGACTCTAACAGGTACCATATCAGGTTGTTGATGCATTTCACCTTTGTCAAAACACTTGATTTACCAAATTATTTGTATGAAAGTTTCATTAAGATGACTAAGAAGGTTCAGAGTAGAAGACAAGATCATCACATTAGTCTTTTTCATCATGGTATGATCAATCTCATTGTGTTGCATCACCTGTCCTCCATCAACATGACTTGGAAAAATTTCTTGGAGAGATTATCAGCAACGCCTACCATTAGCCCTCCTATCTTGCCTAGTACATCATGAGAACAACCAATGGAGTTTGGCTCTTCTAGCTTTCCAACTCAGTTTTTAGATGCTCCTAGGGTTGTTTAGTTTACTCACACCTATGATAAGGGGAAGAGACACGTATTTCCACCTAAGTCTGCCAAAAGTGTGCTTACACTTGACACCATTGTGGAACATAATCAGATAGAGGAGTAGCCTCTTTTTCATCAGCATAGTGAATCAACTCCATTGGAGGTTGAGGTAGCAGAGCAGGTGGAGGTCAGATCAACTGAAGAGACCATCAAAGAGAAAGATGAAGAAATAACAGAATTTAAGAAGATGTTTTCCATTGCTAATTCTCAAATTACCTTTTTGCGGCAAGAAAAATTTCAATTGAAAATGAATAAGCTCCTACAAAGCAAGCCCACACATGACCTAGAGGCAGTCAAAGATAAAGGAAAGGAGGTTATTGATGTTTACCAAATGTAGGATATGGAGGCTGAAATACAAACAAGAATACCAAAAACAAGAGGCCTCAATAGGGCACTGGAACTAGAAAGACAATCAACTCACCCACGTGAATAATTAACCTTTGATGAACTTATAGCCATGGAGATTAATGAAGACATAGAGCTTTCATTGTCAAGGGTAAATGAGCATTTGGAGAAGCTCTCAAAGAGTGCTAAGAGGGAAAATTATCTATAAGGACACACGAAAAACTATAATCACACCAAAAACAAAATTTCCCAAATAAGGATGAAACAATTGAAGAAAAGGGTAAAAGAAGCACAAATGAAGCTTAAAGAGAAGGATAGATTGGACTTGTTGTTTGAATATTATTTGGCTATTTAGCCCATCACTCACATGTGCCATAGAAGAAATTTTGAGAAGTTTTGATGAATTTTGGAATTTTTTGTGATATTTGCAAAATTCTGGAAATTCCTTGTTGCAAAAGGCTAACAAACTTTTGTTATGATTATTTTGGGTCCATATAAATGATGATTTATTTACATGTATGGATGTATTTTGATGAGTACATCAAATATTAGGAATGCCCATGGCATGACAAGCTGTAATTTTGGAGAAAAATATTAAAAACCACTCATTTTTCATGTTTCCGCCACGTTTTTGGAGCCTTTGTTACGCTTTTGGAGTAACCTTGGGAGAATATATATTTCAAGACCTTCCATGGGTCATTTTTCAAAATTCAAGATGTTATGGAAAATAGACACACAGAGCTAGTTTTTTCAGATTTTTTGTTTTTGGGGTAGGATCAATTGTGCTCTAGCTCCCAAATTCGGAGGAAGGACTATAGTACACTTGATCTACAAGACCCAGAAATGGATTTGGGAAATTTCATTTGGTTTATGAGATATTAAATTAATTAATTATTTTAATGTATTTCCTAAGTTAAAACTTAGGGAACTTAAATAATTAAAGTGAATTTAATTAAACATTTGATGAAATTGTCTTATGTCACACAGATCAAGATTTATTTTAATCTTAGCCATTGATTCAAGATCTTATCATGGTCGTTGGTTTCCCAATGAGAAAAGTATAAAGGAAAGGCTTGGGGTCATTTGTAAAGACACACAGAGGTAGAGCACAGAAGCTAATCTTAGATTCTAGGGCGGGTTTGCTAAGAATTCTCAGAAGTGTTTCAGCTGCAGAGAGGGGCTAACCCAATATTGCATTGGAATTTTGACCTACCAAATTACTATATTCTATTTCAATAATGCTTTTGATGGCTTCTACTTGTCGAGATGTTTCCTTTGATATATGGCACGCCACGTAATTCTTCATGGTTTGAGAGATATTCATGTTTGAAGTTTATATGCCCAGTTAGTGGGCTAAAACCCCATAGGGTTGTGGCATGGGTCATTGAAAAGTCATAATTAATATTTTTTAAGCTCCTAAAATCCCTCCCACGTTCACTTGATGAAGCCCCTCTCAAAATAAGCATTTATATAAATTGTGATCCTCATATCCTCCTTATGCAAGGGATTTCAGCATCTGAAACAGGTCATCATGGAATTTTCGCTCTAACTTTTTCTCTATGAAGGTTTAGATGAAGGTATGCAATATTGTCGGAGATATGATCTGTGGAATTCAGTGTTTTTGCAGGCTCTTGACATTCATCTCAAAGAAGTGACCTTGGGAAAATCGTCATAACTCTCTCTCTGAGTATCGGATTGGAATTATGTAAAAAGTGACAGATAGGGCATGGAATTTAGTTTTCGCCCTATAAATTCTAGAGCCAAATGAAGAAACAATGACACGTGGCACGCTGTACAAGTTTTCTCTACTAAAATAGTCCATAATTAGGGAATTGTGAGAGATTGGGCATAACTCTCACTTGAAGAATCCAAATTGGGTCAGGCCTATGGCATTCGAAAGATGACTTAGAGGACTACTACAAGATTGAAAATCACATATTGGGGATCTCAAATAACAGAGATAAACCAGTTTCAATATCGAGCTCCTAGAAGGAAAGAAAAAGCTAGATCATGTGTTATCAATGGTTGCAAAGGACCAGACTTTCTAGGGCAACAAAGCAAAGCAAGGTGCAGCAGAGGGTAGCATGACAAGAGCAACAACAAAGGTGCATAATAGCAACAAGAAGTTCATCACATGAAGTCTTTAAGTGGGAAACACTGCATACAGTCATTGTAAAGGTATCATTGTACTAAGTCATTGTAAATAAATTATTGTAAAAATTTTACTAGTTTCTATCTGCCAAGAGTTAAAGAGGTAGTGTCGGGTGGTCTAGGATCATCATTAGGTGGTTGTGTCATAGTTGGGGTTATGTTATAGTGTGTCTTCTTCTTCTACATCATTTTATATCATTGTAAAGTGGACCATTTTCCCTGGTACGAGAATCCATTCTTATTTTATTCTTCTATAGGGTGGTAGGGTGGTGCTAGGGTGAGTTGTAACTCATTGGGCGTTGGGGCATCCATTTAGTTGAATACTGAAGAATCTCGGGTGTTGGAGCATCCATCCAGTGGGAGCTAGAGAAAAATTCTTTTCTAGATTCTAGGAATTTGGAGCTTTATTTTCAATTGGAGTTGAATATTAAAGAATTATTAGAAAAGCATTAGGTGGTTTTTGTCCCGAAGTGGGTTTCCACCTTAAAAACTGTGTGCATTTGTGTTCCTTTTGTTTACTACTATCATTGTACATACACTGATAATAATTGAAGATTAACTAATGTTGTAATTGAAAGGAATTATGATTCACCCCCCTCAAGTATTTCCAACAATTGGTATCAAAGCTTGGTTCCTTCAATAGTAGTTTAACAGCTGGAAGGAGGTCATGGAGCATAAAAAGAATGGTGTACCTTTGTTCAATGAAAATAATTATGCACTCTGGAAAGGAAGAATGGAGGTCTATCTCTTGGTGCAAGGTTACGAAGTATGGGACACTATTCAAAATGGATTTACATCAACCGTGGATGAACAAGGTAAGAAGAATTTGGTAAATGATGCAAAAGCAAAGAATATTATTATCAGTGGACTTATTGAATCTGCTTATCATAAGGTGTTGGGTTTTAAAACCACCAAAAATGTATGGGACAAGCTTGAGAATATATATGCAGGTGACTCAAATGTCAAAGAAACAAAGCTTCAAATCTATAGAGAAAAATTTGAGCAACTCAGAATGAAAGAAGATTGCAACATTGTTGCATACTTCTAATACGTTGATGAAATAACCAATACTCTGGAAGGATTGGGAGAGCCAGTTGATTAGAAGACTGTTATATTAAATATTCTTAGAACGTTAACAGGGAGATTCAACCCAAAAGGTATCGGTCTTAGAATACAGTGCAAATCTGGACAAACTCAGCAAAGAGGAATTACATGGAGTTCTCATAGCATATAAAATGAGACTTGATGAAGAAGAGGGTACTTCGAATCTAGAAATTGCGTTCGTTGCATCTAAGAAAGCTAAAAAGGACAAACAACCTTCAATTGAAATGACATTCACATGCAAGTGTGAAGAAAGGGAGACGATGGAGAAGATCTTTTAGATGAAGAATATGCTTACTTTACGAGAAAAATAAAAATTGGTAAGGGAAAATTCAAAGATAAACTTCCATTGATATGTTTCAGTTGTGGTGAGGTTGGGCATTTCGCAGCAAAATGTCCGAACAAACGTGAATGCAACTCAAAAGGAAAGAAAGTGTAATGTTCCAAAATTTTGAGGAACATTATTTTTTTCTAATTTTATGAAGAAGGTGAATAAAATGGGTAGGAGACCCATTCCTTGCATGAATAGAGAATAAAAATCCTCTAAGTGTGAAAGAGGATCATATTTGGAGCTAGATTTCACACCTTCATGTGTGAAAGGAGGTTTTTTCATACATGCTTGGCCAAGGTTGACCAAGTCAAACTGCGTTGGCATGAGTTGGAAAGCACTATGTGGGAGAATGTAGGAGGGAAGATTATAGAGGGAGGAAAACCTAATTCGAAGTAGGGCCCATGGAGGGAAGGCTCACTTGTTTAAAAGAGGAGCAAGGCAGCCATTGTGGACATCTTTGATCATTTTTACATCCAAGTCTTGGAGACTTGTTGATGCCTCTTGTTGTTCAGCAAAGCTGCAGTGCCTTCAGGCACGAGGGAGTCCTGTTGAGGATTTCCTCTCCTTCTTGAGTAGCTCATGAAGGATTGCACTCCATTCCCCATTGTGGAGCTATAAAAAGGGTCTCTTTCACCTCTAATTACCTCACATTAATATGTCAATCCGGGAGCATTTTGTCATTACAAAGAGTGACTCAATCCGAGGCTATCATTTGTCAGAGTAATGCTAGTAGTACAATGCATAAGAAATACAAGAGTAAAAGGATGCTTGCTTGTAACTAAATAACTTCAAAGAATAAATCACACACTCAGAAAACTCAACAGTTTATCAGTCAAGGGTTCGGCAGTGATAACCCATCCCTTCGGAAACTGATGGAAAGGAAACTCGAGCATAGATCACGAGCCTGGGAGCTAGACAGTGACTGCCAATGCTCACTACAGCCTTAGATCATCTCTCACACCAAATCAACAACTGCAAGTAAATGGAACAGCAAAGCGAATAAAGGATTGAACAACAATTCTGGAATAGAACAGCAAGTCTAAAATGGAACAGAAATTGAAATAACTAAGTCCCGCGGGTTGTAACCTATTAACTCAAATACTCTCTATGCAATCAAATGACATTCTTTCACTCCAAAGGCAATTCACACAAATCACACTAAAGGAACAACAACAACGATTAATGAATTATGGAATAGTACTGATGAATTAGAAACGCACACAACACGAACGTTTAATATAACAGCTCTGTAACATAACAGTAAGAACATGCAATGAACTCTTGAAAGGATTAATAACTTGGTGCGGAGTCAACACACAATTCTATCTGCAAGAACTTCAATGATTCAATCTTTAATAGAGCATGTAACATGAACTTATAAAACATACCGAATTACCAAATACAATGATAAACAAAAAACACAGAAATAAAGCCGTAATGGTACAGAAGCAAGTGTCCTTCGGGGTCGGGCCCTTAGCCTCCAAGGATACACCGCTTGAAGTTAATCCAGTCGCAGAGATGAAATAATCACCAAACTTTCATTAATGCATCGGTCAAAAATACATTGAACCAGTTCTCAACGAAACTTAATAATCAAAGCTGATGTCTTACAGAAATTACATAAAAGAGTATCCTTCATCTCTATATCTATATTCTCTCCTCTCAAGCTAACAGTGCTGTCTCTTTATATAAAGACGACGGCGGAGATGTCCAAGTGACAAGGTAAATAAAGCAGCGATCCCTCAGGATCGAAGATCCTGAGGGATTCGCCAAACTGTTTAACTCTTCATCCTATCTTTTCTTTTGCGCTGAGATGGTGCCTTCTCCTTCTTTTCCGAGCCGATTTGCTTTGATCTGTTTATCTTTGTTTGCGTTCGGTTCTCGTCCAGAGGGACAACAGTTATCTCAACTTTGTCCTTTCCTTTGGAACGACAATCCCTCGTTTTCTCCTTTTCCTGTATAGAAAATAACCATTATCAGTGGCTAAGTCTTGCATATCAATTCTCACATGTTTTGTTATAATTCCTTATTACTTTCCAAATTCATGACACAAAAAGGTTCACAAATTCTATTAAAAAGCCACTGAAATAATGATCAAAAGCATACCTTTTTAGTACTCCACACACCCCCCTGCTTACCTTGTTTCATGTCCTCATGAAAACATTGTAGTTTACATGCAATGCAGTGAGAGAATATGCTGGAGAAGGAGTCTCATGCGGAGGCCTACAACCATGTTGAGTAATTAGATAGTCAAAGAACTGACCTGTTTTCCCCTCAGGCATATCATACAGGGCCTGGTATCCGGGTGCAGGGTGCCAAATAATTGGAGTGCGAAATCTATATCCTAACCAGGATGACCCTGCTTTCAGAATGGTCTCGCCATAGAGGTTCAAACGGTCGGCAGCTAACTCAAAGTTCTCATACTTAAATGGTTCTCTGAGCTGGATGTGTGGATCAGAGATTCGGTATCGAAATTTGGCTGCATTAATGGCCAAGTCTTTGATGGAAAGAAAATAATCTAAACTCTCTTGAATGAGTGCCTCATGCATGGGTCCTAATGTTTCAATGGCACCAGGAGCCTTTATAAGATATCTATGAGCTTTCCACAACTGTACTGGGTTCCTAGGCTCAGCCCTAACCCGTAAATCTAGACCATTTTCCTGACCCTGGAAAGTGTCATAGGATTTGAGCCACTTAATCTGATTAACCCCGAATGAAATGAATGCTTGGAATTGGATGTCTCCAATGAAAGGGCCAGGGTTTAATTCAGTCTCCTGACTTAACACAAGGTCGTGCAAATAAAGTTCACACAACAATCTCTGGACTTTCACCCCATAATGTTTACAGCAGTATATAAAGTCATTGACGGTGTTAATTTGTATAGGGGTGCCTGCTTTAACAGCTTTGATTTTTAATTGTAAATACCGTTCTAATAAAAACAGAGCATAGTTTTTAGCAGGAGCCCTACATGCTAAAACATCATTGTATAAAGAACACAAGTCATTCATCCGTTTGATAACAGTATTTAGTCTACTGGTTACCTGTGCAACATCCTCTTGTTCCTTTTTCCAACCTTCAAAGGCCTGGCTTTTGGATTGACTGACGTCCCTTAATTGCTGCTGTAACTCTTCATATTTTTCTCGGGGAACCGTTTGCTCTCTAAGCTGTTCGACTTCTTGCTGGGCTTGCTTCACCATCTTATGCAAGGTTTTCGTTTTCGGATCTTTTTTCCATAGGTCAGTGGAGGCCGGGAGTTTTACCTGAACTTTCTTATTATGATGTTTGGAGTTCAGAACCCTTATTACCCCTGAGGGTGGTGCCTCTGTCTGAATTTGCTTGTCACTGATCCTTATATCATCCTTTTCTGTTTTAACGCGAACCCCGTCTGTTCCTCAGCATCATTTGGAACGGCAGCTGGATTCTCAGTAGGGTTTTGAACAGCAGGCCGCTTGTTGGCCTTCTTTTTCCTCCCTCCGGTCTTTCTTACCTTCTGGTTCTTTTTCAGAATCCTAATTTGTTGTCTGAGCTGGGTTATCGTATTCAACAATTTATTCCGTTCCCTCCGCAACTTCTTAATTTCCAATGTTTCATTCGAAGGAACAACAGTCTGTTTGCTACGGACTGGATCAGGACTAGTTGCTAAATCTTCCTCTTGGGGTTCTTCCTCACTGCTCTGCTCTGGCTGTTCAGGGGTAGGAGCCTCGACTGGTTCTGTCTCTTCCTGAGCGGATGCTGTCTCTGCTCCTACTTCCTCTAGAATTTCCTCTTGTGACCTGGGAACAGATTGTTCCCGTTCAGTATCTTCATCATGAACAGGCATGTTTTCTTCTTGGGGTTTGTCGTGCGGGTCCTCTGAACTAGAAGGTTGACCATACTTACTCATATTGGCTAGGACTGCGGCCAAGTCATCATCTCCCAGTAGGTCTTGTAATGGGCTATCTTCCCGCTGTCCCATTTCTTCCTCCTGTTCAGTTTCTGCTTCTATTTCTGTTCCCGAAGGCTCGTCTGCTTCTTCTTCGGGTTGCTCGTCTTCAATTATCACTGGTTGGCTGGTGCTTCCCTGAAGCTTTTCCAGCCTCCCTCTTATCCGAGCCAACCGGGCTGATTTTCTGGGCTTATCTATGCTTCCTCTCATCCGAGCCAACCGGGCTGATTTTCTGGGCTTATCTATGCTTCCTCTCATCCGAGCTAACCGAGCTGATTTTCTGGGTTCCTCTGGTTGCTCGGGTGAGTCAATGGCATGCTTGCGCTTTGCCGATTCTTGATGTATCTCTGGTTGTTCTGATGTACTAGCAACATGTTCTCTGCGTTTTCCCGGACACTCTGGTGTGCTTATAGAATGTCTGCGTTTTGGGGATGGCTCTGTCAATCCCCCCTCAATTAGTGCAATCAGTTCTTCCCAGCTGCTCTGCTGCTGGGTGAGACCATAACTAATCACTAGTCGTATCAACCCATGGTGGCTAACGACTGACTCTACGTGCTGTGCCTTTTTCATACTTTGTGCAGCATCATGCAGTAAGGAGTTCAGGAGTGCAGGTAAATTTACCAGAGCATCTCTGCTTTAAAACAGCTAAAAGTTTAAGATGTCGTGGTCTTACCACGTCTTTCCTTCCTTCGCAGGTAATGTAACTCTGCACTGTTCTTGCTAGCTCCGTCCAAGGTTCTCCTAGGGTTGCTGGCAGAATAGCCTTCCCTTTAATTGTCAGATTCTGGCCTTCGTCCTGGAACAGTTCCATGACCTTCTGTAATCGTTCCTTTTTTAATGTCCATACCGGTCTGGTGGCTGGTAGTCCTGAAACTTCTGCAATTATGGCATCAGTGACCGCTATCCGCTTCCCTCTTACTGTGGAGTGGTCATCTTGTAAATTCTGCAAAAATTCCATCGCTACTATTTCATTGGACTCCTGTAGGCGATTGAAATAATTCAACCATCCTGCTCTTTCCAGGATCTCCCGGGCAGTAGCGGAGATCGTCAGCTGTTGAGGCTCACTTCGAATTTCCCTTCCTCCCATAGTTTCACTGTAGATTCTAAATGGAACAGTAACTACGTTTTCTGTATGAAACA
The DNA here is from genome assembly GCA_034641835.2 of Pinus albicaulis. Taxonomy (NCBI): domain Eukaryota; kingdom Viridiplantae; phylum Streptophyta; class Pinopsida; order Pinales; family Pinaceae; genus Pinus; species Pinus albicaulis. The sequence continues at coordinate 878,484,666 of CM076579.1, forward strand.
CAGAGAGGGTGATAATCGCAAGGTTTCGAAAAAAACACAGAGTATGCAACAGTGCAACAGAAAGCAATTTGTGACAAAAATAGAAATGCCATGCCGTTAAACCATGCCAAACCGTCGTATACTAGCTTTCCCGAATGGTAAGTTGACACGTAATACAGGGAATGATGAGGTTAACCTCCCCCCCCGCAATGTGATAGGCTGTCCCAGCCGGCAAATAAAGGAGCGGCACCCTGTCTGCAATCAAGTCAGAAAGGAACAACATATGGAATTATGCCATGTTAAAAAGGACAACGAATTACCGAAATCGAGGCGGAGAATTGATCGCGTATGATATAAGAGGCTGCTGTGTTATGATTTGAGGCTGATGGATAGGGCATGTATCGTACTTGCCAATCTCAAGTGGTCATGGTCACTTCCGTTGCCATGATTGGTAATGATAAATATTCATGCGATATATAAAGCGGGAAATGACATATAATTAGTTCCTAGGAGATAAGAAACAAAAGAATATTAGTATCTTTACCCATTGGTGTAAGCAAGGTGACTTCAATACCATTAACAGTACTCTGCTGCCAACAGGTGTCCATAACCTTGGCAGAGTTGTTTTTTCACCCTCGGAACCATGATCCTTTGTGTATACTTAGGAATTTTGTTATGTCAAAATGTAGACCATTATGCTGGCTTGGTGACCAGTTAACCATAATGCCATTCACGAGGAAGGAGCGAAACGTGGGCAGGTCGGCTCGTAATGAGACCTCCTGTTCCAAGGTTTGTTTGTTTGATATACCTTTTGGACCATATCCCTGGTGTGGTGGCCATAATGGGAATGCCACTTCACTTCCATCCTCATGATCATGGTAGGCTGGCTCTTAATGAGACCCCCTATCCTGCATTTGACACTTCACATATCATGTTCACCTATTTTTTCTTTTTCATCGAATACTTTTCCTTATACACAAAGGGTGGCTCAACACTCCTTAAGAGTAGGAATGGTGGAAGAAGTCTTATTATCTCAATAGGAAGATATAAACTCTTTGCTCTTATTCCCAAGTACTAATAAAAAAAGTTTAAGGGAATCTGCATGATAAAGATAACCAATCAGGGCAAAATTAGTAAAACCATGTCAACAAAAGGTAAGAAATAAGTATGTCCTTCCATTTGTCCTCTTACTAATGCAGAGCCTTATAGATATAGCGATTTATGGTTTGCAGATTTCGGTATGTTGTGATTTTATATTTTATTGCACAAATACATAGCTGTATCTTAAAGACTAGAAAGAAGATGGGCAATAAGCATCCTCAATTTAGATCAGCAAAAGAATAAGTTGTTTCACAAGGAGAGCAGAAGTATGCGAGTGGTGTTCCTTTGAAAAAGAAACAACAACGGATGATAAAAAACAGCAAAAATGCAAATGCCGTTCCTTTGGGAAAAAGGAACAGCAAAAATAAAAATACTATAAAAACACTCAAAATGCCATTCCTTTGAAAAAGGAACAACAACAATAAAAGAATGCTGGTTCTTTGAAGAAAAAGAAGAGTGGTAAGCAAAAGGAACAGCGGAAAATGTAACAATGCCGTTCCTTTGAAAAAGGAACAGCAGAGATCCCGAATGCTGTTCCTTTAGAAAAGGAACAGCAAAACCAACATCATAAAAAAACACACATATGCTATTTTTAGAAGAGAAAAAATCGAGCTTTGTAAAAGAAAAGGAACAGCAAAAATGACAAGAAAATATTTAATTCAAACTTATGTACAAGAACCACTCAAAAAAAACAAGAACTTATGTACAAATTGCAAAAAGAAATGAACCCTTAATGAATTACAGGTGAGGAAGATTTCTCTTCCTCTCCCAAGATCTCCATATCAGTATCTCGGCGTAGCTGCTGGCAGAAGGATTCCCAAGTGAGTGGTTTACGATAGAGACGGACTCGGTGGCCATTTACTTTGAATGCATATCCAGAACCGTCAATGGTGATTAAAGTAAGGGTTCCGTTGTCATGCACCTTCTGGATTTTGTATGGTCCCAACCATCGAGTCTGAAGTTTTCCAGGGAAGTCCTGAAACCGAGAATCGTATAACAGAGCCTAGTCTCCCTCATGGAAGACTTTGTTCTTGATGAGCGCATCATGCCATTTGGCTCGCTGTTGTTGAATCAATGCTGTATTTTGTAGTGCAGAGAGCCGAATTTCGTCTAATTCATTGATCTGCTGTAGTCGATTGAGTTGTGCCTCGCTTAGATCTAGGCCAACTTCCTGTGATGTCCGTAATGTTTGGATTTCGAATTCTATGGGAAAAATGGGTTGTTTTCCAAACACTAATTGATAAGGTGAATAACCGGTGGTGCTCCTCCATGTGGTTCTATAGGCCCAAAGTGCTTCAGGTAGTCGGGTAGCCCAATCACGCCTATGTGACGCAATGGTTTTCGTTAGGATTGATTCTATTATCTTATTGCTACTTTCTACCTGCCCATTCGCCTGTGGGTGATATGGAGTAGTGATCTTATGTTGGACATGATAATTGTTAAGTGTTGCAGCTAATTTATGCCCAACAAATTGTGGTCCTCCATCTGTAATTATTTCTCTGGGAAGGCCATAACGAACAAATAGATGGAACATGAACTGTATGACAGAGTCCTCTGTGGCTCTTGGTAATGCTTCTGCCTCAACCCATTTGGTGACATATTCTGTTGCCACCAAAATATATTTTTTCTGATTTGATGAAGGGTTGATGGGTCCAACGAAATCAAGAGCCCACCGCTCGAATGGTTCGATGACTAACTGTGGTTTCAGAGGCATCTCATCAGCTTGACCAGGTCGTCCTGCTCGCTGGCAGCTGTCACAGGCTTGGACAAACTTCTTCGCATCTTTGAAAATCGTAGGCCAGTAATATCCTGTCTGCAATACTTTATGTCCAGTTCTACGCTCAGCGAAGTGCCCCCCACACGGTCCATCGTGACAGGCTTTTAGGATGTCGAAGATTTCATCCTCTCTAACGCATCGCCTGATATGCATGTCTGCTCCTATGTGAAACAAATAGCCTCCAATCCACGAAAATCGAGAACTTTTCTGAATAATCTGCTTGCGCTCATTAGGAGTTAAATGTTTTGGTAATTTACCTACTGCGAGGTAGTTGGCAACATCAGCATACCAGGGTGTTTGAACGGCAACAGAAAACAGGTGCTCATCCGGAAATTGATCTTCAACTGCTGTTGCATCGCTTGATTTTGGTATTCTCGAAAGAAAATCGGCTACAGGGTTTTCTTTGCCAGGCCGGTCCTTGATTGTGATGTCGAATTCCTGCAATAAGATTAACCATCGAGTTACTCTGGCATTTGTGACAGGCTTATTTACTAAATATTTTATAGCAGAATGGTCTGTATACAAGATAACAGGATAGCCTGTAATATAATGTCTAAATTTATTGACAGCATGTATTACAGCTAGGAATTATTTTTCAGTAACAGTGTAATTCAATTCAGCAGGGGATAAATTTTTGCTGATGTAATAGATAGCATATGGTTTTTTATCCTCTTCCTGCCCAAGGACACCGCCAATGGCTGTATCTGAGGCATCAGATGATATCTGGAATGGTAGATCCCAGTTTGGTCCTCGAAGGACTGGGGCTGTGGATACAAGCTTCTTTAGATCCTCGAAAGCACGGTCACATTTGTCTGTCCAAAGAAAATCAACGTTACCAGTTAGTGCATATAAAGGAGCAGCAATGTGCGAATAATGCTCTATAAATCGTCTATAGTAACCAGAAAATCCATGAAAGCTGCGTACCTTTGTTTGAGTAGTAGGAGTGGGAATGAGCAAAAGTATTTGGATTTTGGCCGGGTCTACCTGAATGCCGGCTGCTGAAACATAATGTCCTAGGATAAGTCCTTCAGTCATCATCAAGAAACATTTTTCGTGGCTAAAGCAAAGCCTGGTAACAATGCAGCGTTGTAGGACTTTTTCTAGGGTGTCTAGAGCTGGATCAAAATCATCTCCATATGGTGTAAAGTCATCCATGTAAACTTCAAGTCCATCATTTATTAAATCTGCAAAAATACTAAGGATAGCCCTCTGAAATGTGGCAGGAGCATTACATAGGCCAAAAGGTAGAACACGATAGGCAAATGTTCCCCAGGGACAAGTAAAAGTAGTTTTATCCTGGTCTTCAGGGGCAATCTGAATCTGATTGTATCCACTGAAGCCATCCAGGAAAGAAAAGAACTTCTTCCCTGCTAAAGTATCCAATACTTGATCTATGAAAGGAAGAGGAAAATGATCCTTTTGTGTTGCCTTGTTTAGTTCCCTATAATCCACACAAATTCTCCATTTCCCGTTCTTTTTTGGTACCACCACAAGCGGAGAGACCCATTTACTATCAGAAATAGGGTAGATAAAATTCACATCTAAAAGTTTCTGAAGTTCAGTTTTTACGACATCTTTTAGATGAGGATTAAGTCTCCTTTGCGGCTGACGCACAGGTCTGGCATCTTTTTCTATATAAATGTGGTGTGTACATAATTGGGGATCGATTCCTTTCATATCGGGGTAGTCCCATGCAAATGCTTCTTGATATTTTGTTAACAGATGGATGAGATTTGTTTCTTGTTCAGGTGTGAGATTAGCATTGATGTTTAAAGTTTTCCCCGGTGCAATTTCCACAGTTTTACTATTTGCAACAGAAGTAACAGGTATCGTTTGGTCATGAATATCTTTCAAGGGATCTTCTTCCAAGTCATTATCAAACGCTGCTTCTATCATGTGACACTGTATACGAGGTTTAGTTTGAGTAATGAAATTATTAATGGCATCGTCTTCTGTTTGATCTTTGAAATCGAGTGCCTCTTGTATAGTTAATGGAGATCTAATGTTATCAGTAAGGTATGATACAGGGTGTTTATTAGTTTTAATCATTGTGACACTTGGCTGCGCTGGAGGATATAGAACTAAATTTTTGCTATTCGGTCCTCTGGTTATGGTCATATTTCCCTGTCGACAGCCAATGTAGGCATCGGCAGTAGCAAGCCAAGGCCTACCTAAAATTAGTGGATGTCCATCAAGTCGGGTCTTTGGATTAATTATCAGGAAATCGGTTGGATACTCCCAGGATTCTACAGAGACCATGACATCATGCAGAGTACCCTCTGGTCTAACCACAGATCGATCAGCCAATTCCAACAGAGTAGAGGTGGGTTCTATAGATGTAATGCCGAGCTTTTGGCAAGTTGTGGTTGTTAAAATATTAATTGCAGCCCCTAGATCAACTAAGGCATTAGATAGGGTCTGACCATAAATTTGAACAGTTATAATCGGATTCCCGGGGTCTTCATATTTAAGGGGTGTTTCTCTTCCCGACAATAGATCAGATAAAGTACCGACTACTTGGACTCTTGGATTATTTGTTATATTCCTCCTTGGTTTCTTTATGCACAATTCTTTGATAGTTTTTGCGTATATGGGAATGTCTTGAATGGCTTGGAGGAATGGAATTTTTATGTACAGATTTTGTAATTCTCCCAGAATGTCAAAGTCGGGATATTGTATGGGTCGAGGTATGGCTAATCGTTCTGGGAACGGAGGAGAGGATGTGGTTGCTTGATTATGAGTTTGTTGCTTATTTACATCCTCTTGTTGTGACTGATGTTCTCTGGGTAACTGATCTTCAATATGAACCGTTTTATCTCCCTCAGTTTCAATTATACGTCCAGATCTTAACTGAAGGTCATTGCACTCCCTCAGGTCAGGTCCTATTTCTGGTGTTTCTATGATTTGAATAGATTGGACCTGTCTGTTATTTGGATTGGGATCGGGTTGGGCTGGGAGTTGCGGTCTCAGGTTAGACTGGGGATTCTGTTGTAAGGCTGGCAGAGTAGGTTGAGGGAGCGGAATAGTTCCAGCTGGGTGGTACATCGGTCTTTGCCAGCTTGTCTGCCAGGGTGAACTTTGTGAAGTAGAGGGAGTCCACTGTGAAGGGTATGGGCTATTTTGCCAATATGGTGGAGTATAAGGGAAATTCGGCCAACCAGTTTGGCTTGTTTGATTCAGCCATGGTTTGATTCTGACGGCGCTGGTTGATCGAATTCACCGATTCTGGTTCTTCTTCTGCTTCCTTATATACCGCTTTCAATCCAGGAAGTGAGGGGCAGCTCTCCGTAAGGTGATCTTTTGTACATATGGCGCATGTTTGGACTTTATCCAATGGACACTCCTTGTGGCTATGTTTTTTTCTGCATCGGGGGCAGAAGATTGCCAAATTCTGTTCTGCCTCCAGCTGCTTCTGTTTAGCCTGCACAATATCAAGTTGTGTAGTTAGTGTCCCCATAATATCAGTTTTAAAATTTTTTAATAAATTTCCAATTTCTGCACGTGTTACTCCTTCTGCTGATACTTTGTTATCTCTTGCAAACCGATCATATTCTGTCGGTTTTATTCTTGTGCTGCCTCTCGAACTCCTGATACATAAGTCAAGGATGTCAGTAAAATTCTCTTGATAAATATCCCCTTTTCCCATAATGTTTAATGTTTCAATCCATTGTTCCTTCATGCCCCTCATTAATGCAGTTTTTAACACATTATCGGGTAAAGGTAGCGATGCATAAGGAGATCTTTGTAGATTATACTGAAAACGTTCCACATACTCCTCTAATGTTTCATTTGGTTTGGCTGTCATTTGAAATATTTCGTCTTTTAATTCTCTAGATCTACAATAATCCTGATATTTTTTTAAGAAGGATTCTTTCATTTGATCCCAATTGTTGATAAACCCGCCACCTAGCCCCATAAACCATCTTAAAGCAGCCCCTTTTAATGTAGAGGGAAATAATTTCAATTTTTGGGGATCGGTGGTGTAATCGTACCCCCTACATAACACATCGAATTCGAATAAGAATGCATCCAGATCTTCTGATGTGAGTCCATGAAATGTAGGGATATGCTGAAGAGGGATAGCTTTCATGGGTGCATTTGCTGCAGAATCCACTATAGGATATTGTAATGTAGAGGTTTGAGTATTTGGCTGGTTTTGAGCGTTTGGTTGGTTTTGAGCCATGGGATCGAATATATGCCAATAACCTTATGGGATATCTAGGAGGGTATTCCTAGGTTGAGTGGGAACGGTTTTGACAGGGATCTTCTTAACAGCGCTTCCTTTATCTGGAATAATGGGAATACCAGGTGTCTGAGGAGATTGAATTCCTTCAACAATGACTTTCGCAGCACTCCCCTTATCTGGGCTATCTAATGGCTGATTTGTCTCACTAGGGGATTTTGGTTCCTTGGTTTCCCATGTTTCTCCTTCTCCCTCACAAAAGTTGCTAGAGTTCCCTTCTTGCAATAATTCTGGAGTAGAATTTTCAACTTCTTGAAAGTCCTGCTCTTCAGTTTGACTATGCACCTCAGCACAGGCTACAGATGGTGATCCTGTGGCCTGAAGGGAACTAGTAGGCGGTTTAGAAATGTTTTTCTTGAGGCCTACTGATGGCTGAGATTCTATTTTCTTATAGATTTCGTCTATGAAGGTCGTTCGGCCAAGGGTCACCGGCCCCTTAGCTTTTTCAGGTTTGGATGGGGGTTTGATATTCTTTTCTGGTCTTTTCTGCTTAGTCATGCACTCAAAAAAAATGAACTACCAACTTCTATTCAAACAAAGCAAAGACAAATCTGTTAGGAAAGAGGATAGTGGAGCAGGCCTTTTACATGCTCCGCACGTAGGTTCTTACCTTCCGTTTTTAGGATCCAACTCCTCCCTAGCAGGCTCGTACACTACTATGAAAAAAAGACAAATGGCTACACTCTTTCCCCGGCAACGGCGCCAAAATGTAGAGCTATAAAAAGGGTCTCTTTCACCTCTAATTACCTCACATTAATATGTCAATCCGGGAGCGTTTTGTTATTACAAAGAGTGACTCAATCCGAGGCTATCATTTGTCAGAGTAATGCTAGTAGTACAGTGCATAAGAAATACAAGAGTAAACGGATGCTTTCTTGTAACTAAATTACTTCAAAGAATAAATCACACACTCAGAAAACTCAACAGCTTATCAGTCAAGGGTTCGGCAGTGATAACCCATCCCTTCGGAAACTGATGGAAAGGAAACTAGAGCACGGATCACGAGCTTGGGAGCTAGACAGTGACTGCCAATGCTCACTACAGCCTTAGATCATCTCTCACACCAAATCAACAACTGCAAGTAAATGGAACAGCAAAGCGAATAAAGGATTGAACAACAATTCTGGAATAGAACAGCAAGTCTAAAATGGAACAGCAATTGACTAACTAAGTCCCGCGGGTTATAACCAAACTCAATCTATTAACTCAAATATACTCTTTGCAATCAAATAACATTCTTTCACTCCAAAGGCAATTCACACAGATCACACTAAAGGAACAGCAATAACGATTAATGAATTGTGGAACAGTACTAATAAATTAGAAACGCACACAACATGAACATTTAATATAACAGCTCTGTAACATAACAGTAAGAACATGCAATGAACTCTTGAAAGGATTAATAACTTGGTGCGGAGTCAACACGCAATTCTATCTGCAAAAACTTCAATGATTCAATCTTTAACAGAGCATGTAATATGAACTTATAAAACATACCGAATTACCAAATACAATGATAAACAAACCACACAGAAATAAAGCCGTAATGGTACAGAAGCAAGTGTCCTTCGGCGCCGGGCCCTTAGCCTCCAAGGATACACCGCTTGAAGTTAATCCAGTCGCAGAGATGAAATAATCACCAAACTTTCATTAATGCATCGGTCAAAAATACATTGAACCAGTTCTCAACGAAACTTAATAATCAAAGCTGATGTCTTACAGAAATTACATAAAAGCGTATCCTTCATCTCTATATCTATATTCTCTCCTCTCAAGCTAACAGTGCTGTCTCTTTATATAAAGACGACGGCGGAGATGTCCAAGTGACAAGGTAAATAAAGCAGCGATCCCTCAGGATCGCCAAACTGTTTAACTCTTCATCCTATCTTTTCTTTTGCGCTGAGCTGGTGCCTTCTCCTTCTTTTCCGAGCCGATTTGCTTTGATCTGTTTATCTTTGTTTGCGTTCGGTTCTCGTCCAGAGGGACAGCAGTTATCTCAACTTTGTCCTTTCCTTTGGAACGACAATCCCTCGTTTTCTCCTTTTCCTGTATAGAAAATAACCATTATCAGTGGCTAAGTCTTGCATATCAATTCTCACATGTTTTGTTATAGTTCCTTATTACTTTCCAAATTCATGACACAAAAAGGTTCACAAATTCTATTAAAAAGCCACTGAAATAATGATCAAAAGCATACCTTTTTAGTACTCCACACCCATATTCAGGAATTCAGGACATAGCTTTATCCATCTACATCAGCACAGTTTCTACAGCAGTTATTGTGAAGTGTTGCTGGGTGTTTCCAGGGAGGTTTCCATACACCATCCGGAGCTTGTTTTTCAGTGGAGAGAGGTTATATTCATTGGGAGATCAGAAAAGGTGGTTCTTGAGCATATCCCACCATCTTTGGCATCAGGCCAACCACTTCCCATCAGAGGTAGTGTAGTCCCTCTCTTAGACAACGTTCTCATTGGTGATTATTTGCTATGAGGGATTGAAATTCATTGGAGGAGAAGTCTTGGGTGAAAGGATCAACCTTTCACTTTAGATTTCCATTGGAGGAGGATTCTTCAATTTTTTTAGACACTTCATCCTTCTCCATGTATTTCTAGCTCTTGAGTTGCTGCTACCCAACAACTCCAGCATTTCTACAAAATGCCATTTTTGTATAGATTTTAGCCAATCCTTTTAGAGGATTCATGTTATGTATTTTCAGGGGTTGAGATCTTACTCTCCCTTCTTTATTTGAGCCCATATTTCTATATCATTGTATTTCATTTTTTATGCAGCAGTTCCTCTCTAAAACTGCACAGTCATGGCCTAGGGCTTTAGTTATGCAACTATGTATTTCATATTTACATGTATAGGTTTCTTGAGACTTCTAGTGCCTAGCTTGAGTGATCATTTCCTCAAGGAGTTGTATATTTTATTGCTGCTATGATCTAATATGATGGCCATTGATTTCTCCAGCATTTCATGTGTATATGATTCACTTCTATTTACCATTTGATGTATTTTTTATTGCTGTAGCTACAATGTTGGGGTTATCTTAAGAGATTCCCAATCTTGTTGTATTTCCCTATTGGGGATATTGTCCTTTGAAAATCACTCTATAGACAGAGTCTGCTAGTGGGCCAGGTAGCCTCTGAAGCTCATCCTTTGTTCAAAGGTGACAAATCCGGTAAATGCCCCAACAGTCTATCTCTGTAATAGATTTTCTTTGTTGATTGACAATGTTTCTGAAAAAGGAACATTACAGTGGTATCAGAGCATCGAACTGGCACAACATGTGAGTTCAAATTTAGAGGAGAATGATGGAGGAGATGAGACTGATCTCATATAATTTTGGATTAAAGAAGAGCCTCCCTGAGGAGGAGGAGAAGAAAAGGGGAGAAGAGGAAGGTCCATGCACTTCCTATTCTCTTGAAGACCAACATGGCAGATTCTTGGATTTCCAGATCTTAAGCAAGTACCTGGGTGACTATAAACCCCATTCTGCAGCATTCAAGGGAGAAAAAGTGTTCCCACAGTCTATTCAGTAGATGGAGGAGATAAGGCCCTGTGGAAAAGAATAAATCAGCGGCAATAGTTTTCTATTTTCTACATTTGATGGGGTTACTTCAGCTAGAGCTTGGGAGAAGAAGCTGGAGGCATTTTTATTGCTGCATCCAGTGGCAGAGAAAGAAGCAGTGGAGATGGCAGCGCTGTACATGGAGGATAAAACCTCTGTTTGGTGGTTCAAACCCTTGGTCCACTCAAGGTTGAGTTATTTTGCAGTCTTTGTTCAAAGGTTGATCCAAGCCTTTGATGGAGAAAGAACAAAGGAAGAGAAGCTCACACCACCATGGGAGGAGGATTGCACCAATGCTGCTACAGCTTTGGAGGGGCAACCTTCTACATATATGGATGAGGTAGCCATTGCATTAGAAGAAAAATCCATAGTAGCCACACAAGAATACCCCAAGATCCACCAAGGTATGAGTAAAGTTCCACTTTCTATTTCAGCCAAATAACCTTAAGGATGGTGGAATTTCATATGAAGAGGTCCAATGATCAAATCACATGGCCAGTTTAGGGCCTCATGATTGCACTGCGCTATGCAAAGGGTTCAAGGAGGAGAAGAACCCTCATCCTCATACATCTTCGATGATTTTCATTCAACCTTCAAGGTGGGAGTGTAAACTTTTTGAGGATGAAATAAACTGTGACACCTCCAGAGAGAATCATGAAACAATTTGTGAACCGGAGGAAGATACAGCTGCTACATCATTGGAGGAACCAACAGCGTTGTTGAACATGGATGGAGAGGAGACATCACCTCCATCACATTTGGATCCTCATGGGTCCAACATAGTCATGGGAAAGAGGCATTTCTTAAGGGGTCTGCAAGGAGCTGCATTTCAAACTCTCATGAAATGCATGGAGCAAGAACTAATTTGGGAGGATGGTAGCCCTCATAGGAGGAGTACCAAAAGGATGGAAAAGAGATGGCAGGATACTTGCATCATTGAGAAACATAGAGTATGTATGCATGATGTTGATGTGATGCTCATATCATTCATTGTGTCTTCATCACATGAGTTGTATGATGGAAGTATGGGAGGGTAGCAAAATACTTTGTTGCTTTGCTTGGGACAGCAAGGGCAAAATTGCTCTCATACTTTGCATGATGTTGTAGGAGGAGGAAATGGAATTCTCTCCTTGAATTTTGATGATAGAGAGGTAATTCCACCTTGGGAGGGGCTTCGTATGTATTCAAGCAAAATTATGAAAGATATCTTTGAAAATGAACATGTCAAAGAATGGAGCTTGATATTTATGAGAGCCTATGGGTATAGGCCAACAGCGTTGTCCCTTTGGAGCAGTGATCTATGGATGAAGTGTGCCCAACAGAAGTGTGGTGGATCCATAACCCACAGGTCCCAGGATCATTTCATATTTTTTGCACTTGATGGACAAAGAGGAGGTGAGATGGATATGGTAGTAGATATATTACTATGCTACATTCTTCTTGACTTGGATTCCCAAGCATGAGAAGAAGGATCTTCTTGCAGCACCTAGTTCATTCCTCTTCATGGGAGCATGCCAAACAACTATGGAGGGTTCATTCATGGATCCATACATCATCTTACTCCTGGTATATGGTAAGAAATATGTTCTTACATTGGCTGATTTGTATACTCTTACCATTATTTTGCAGTGCATGGCTCTACAAGAGGGCAAGATTTTCAGATTGCTCCATGGACCAAAATTGGGTCAATTTGTATGATGGAGATAGCCATCCTTTATATGGCTTTGGGAAAGTGTTTTATTTCATGTATGATCAGTTGGTACACTCAGCCATTTTCTATTCATCAGTAGCTATCATGACATACATCACTATTCATGTCACACAAAACAACTTGCCATGTGATTTTCTAAAGCAACAATTTAGAAAACTGCTCTGTCACTTTTGGGAAAACTGTTGGTACATTCTTGCAATCACATGAAACCTTCAAAAGTTTCCTCATTGTAAATCTGGTCATGACTTCCTTTTCTTATATGGATTAGATTTGTGTAGAAGCATGATTATGAGAAAGGCACATGAGTTGGATGTGTCTTTGAGTGAGAAAAACTCTCACATTTTCTGCAGTGCATGTTCTAAAGGGAACATGAGAGGAGGCATGGCTATAGCCACATATTTGCTCATTTGTGGGGAGAGCCATGGGCTTGGTGATGTTATCCATCCATTTTATGTATATTGGCAGGTGTTTGACCTTATGTTGCTGATTCACTCATCTATTTACTATTTAGTAGTAGAAGTGATATTTGTTGTGCAATACTTGCCGTGTTATTTTCTGCAGCTGCAGTGGATGAGGTTGCATTATAACCCTATGAGGCATTGTTTGCGCTTTTCTGCAAATGGTATAAGCTACACCAAACATGTCATGGGGGAATTCTATGTTGATCTTGTCCCATTCATCATAGATGACATGTCTTGGGCCAACTAGATTATCATTGATAAAGGAGAGATTCTTGGGGATTACTCTTCATTTTTCCATTTGAGGGCAATAAATTTGCAGCCCAGTATCAGCATACACTCCACACTTGTTACAAGTGGGGGAGATGACAGCATGGGGCAATTTATAGTGCTTTCCATGATCATATTTTCATCCCACCTTCATTTCCGGAGCTCAAGGTGGAGGGTGTTTTTCCATGAGTTGTCTTGTTGGGAGGCAACTTATGTTCATGATTGATGGCTTGGGGATGAGAGATTCATCTGGGGGATGATCAGTCCCATTATATATCATATCTCATGCCTCAAGGAGTCCCTTAGATAGATCTTTTTTCCTTCATGGATATTTTTTCCTACATGATAGTTGTTTTGGGAATGATCACCCAAGGCTAGATTGCATATGTTGGAGGGACAGTTTGGAGACTTGATTGCTGATATGACATCCTTTTCTTAAGGAGGTCATCACATAAGGATGCTACAGGAGGAAAAGGGTAGAAATAAACTTAGTTCATCCTTGCAATTGCTTGAGGGAAAGCCATATTTTGAGAGGGGAGGACTGCAATGTTCCAAAATTTTGAGGAACATTAAATTTTGCTAATTTTATGAAGAATGTGAATAAAATGGGTAGGAGATCCATTCCTTGCATGAATAGAGAATAAAAATCCTCTAAGTATGAAATAGGATCATATTTTGAGCTAGATTTCACACCTCCATGTGTGAAAGGAGGTTTTTGCATACATGCTTGGCCAAGGTTGACCAAGTCAAACTGTGTTGGCATGAGTTGGAAAGCACTATGTGGGACAACGTAGGAGGGAAGATTTTAGAGGGAGGAAAACCTAATTACAAGTAGGGCCCATGGAGGGAAGTCTCACTTGTTTAAAATAGGAGCAATGTAGCCATTGTGGACATCTTTGATCATTTTTACATCTAAGTCTTGGAGACTTGTTGCTGCTTCTTGCTGTTCAGCAGAGCTGCAGTGCCTTCGGGCATGAGGGAGTCCTATTGAGGATTTCCTCGCCTTATTTAGTAGCTCATGAAGGATTGCACTTCATTCCCCATATTCATGCATTCAGGCCATAGCTTCGGCCATCTACATCAGCGCAGTTTCTACAACAGTTATTGTGCAGTGTTGTTGGGTGTTGTCGGGGAGGTTTCCATACACCATCCAGAGCTTGTTTTTCAGTGGAGAGAGGTTATATTCATTGGGAGATCAAAAAAGTTGGTTCTTGGGCATATCCCACCATCTTTGGCATCATGCCAACCAATTCCCATTATAGGCAGCGCAGTCCCTCTCTTAGACAACATTCTCAATGTTTATTATTTGTTGTGAGGGATTGACATTCCTTGGAGGAGAAGTCTTGGGTGAAAGGATCAGCCTTTCACTTTAGATTTCCATTGGAGGTGGATTATTCAGTTTTTGTATACATTTCAACCTTCTCCATGTATTTCCAGCTCTTGAGTTGCTGCTGCCCAGCAACTCCAGCATTTATGCAAAATGCCATTTTTGTATAGATTTCAGCCAATCCTTTTAGAGGATTGATGTTATGTATTTTTAGGGGTTGATATCTTACTTCCCCTTCTTTATTTGAGCCCATATTTCTATATCATTTTATTTAATTTTTTATGTAGCATTTCCTCTCTAAAATTGCGAAGTCATGGCCTAGGGATTTAGTTATGTAGCTATGTATTTCATATATACATGTACAGATTTCTTGAGGCTTCTAGTGCCTAGCTTGAGTGATCATTTCCTAAAGGAGTTGTATATTTTATTGCTTCTATGATCTAATATGATGGCCATTGATTTCTCCAACATTTCATGTGTATATGATTCACTGCTATTTACCATTTGATGTATTTGTTATTGCTGTAGCTGCAATGTTGGGGTTATCTTAAGATATTCCCAATCTTGTTGTATTTCCCTATTGGGGATATTGTCCTTTGACAATCACTCTATAGACAGAGTCTGCTAATGGTCCAGGTAGCCTTTGGAGCTCATCCTTTGTTCAAAGGTGACAAATCCAGTAAATGCCCCAGGAGTCTATCTCTGGAATATATTTTCTTTGTCGATTGACAATGTTTCTGAAAAAGGAACATTACAGAAAGGATTTAAGAAATTCAACAAGAAAGGCAAAAAGAAAGGATCCAAAAGGAAGTTTCTCTCTAAAGAAGATAGCTCATCATCTGATGAAGAAAGTGATAGCAAAGAAGAAGCCAATGAGAAAGTATTGTCTATGGCCAAGCACAATAAACAAGAGGTGTCAAACAATGAAGAAGAAGGGTTGACCATAGAATAATTTTCTGAGGAGGAAATCAAGCTTATAAAAGAGCTCAAGGCTAAGAATATCCGTTCTAATACTCTTGAAGAAAAATTTCAAGGTCTAAAAATTGAAGTTGAAGAAAAAAAATGTATTGAAGAGTCGCTTCAAAAGAAGGCGGAAGAAAGCAACCAAGAAAGGGAAGAATTAGAAGCTGAAGTAGTCTTGCTGTGTAAGGAAGTGAAGAAGGGAAAAACTGTCCAAAACTATGCCAACAGCTCAAGGGAATTGGAAGAAATCATCAACAATCAATGATCTTACAATGACAGAACTGGCCTCGGTTACAAAGAAGAAGAAGCAGGACCTTCTACAACAAACACAATGCAGATATGAGATCTGACATGCATGTAGACTTCATTGGACAAGATTCACAAGCACATCCTTGGAAGATGATTCCTCGATGAAGATTTCCATCTAGGTACCAACATATTTTTCATGGCTATTGTTATTCATGTGGAAAATTTGGTCATAAAGCTATACAATGTTGCACATACCCTAGGAACCAATACAATTACAGGATATCCTTCAAATATGAACCTCCCGGGGCCCAACAAAACATCAATAGATTTGAACATTTAAGAAATAATATGGAATTTTACAAATGTCAAAACTTTGGACAAATAGCCAAAGAATGCAGACTTGAAAATCCTCTAGAAGAATCTTCGAAGCCACAAAATGAATGAAAATGGAAGAAGAAGAAGACTGATAATCGTGCTCTCACTCTCAAGGTTCAAAACAAAAATGATGTGTGGTATGTTGAGAGCGGTTGCTCAACACATATGACTGGAGATAGAAGGAAATTTGTATCTCTGAAAGAGAAGAAGGATGGAACCATATCCTTTGGAAATGATGGATCTTCAAATGTTATAGGATCAGGTACCGTCACTCTCGGAAGCAAAGATGTTATAGCCAAGAATGTTCTATTGGTTGAAAACATGAATTACAATCTGCTCAGTGTTGGACAAATGTGTGATCAAGAACACACAATGCTATTCAACTCCACAAAATGTGAAATCAGGAAAGGTAGGTATGGTAAAATTGTGGCTACAACAAGTCGAGTTCCAAATGACATATATGTTCTGGATGAAGCAACTAAAGCATGTCTACTAGATAAAGAAGATGAAAGCTGGTTATGGGACAAATGAATGGGTCACATAAACTTTGACAATCTTGTCAGGATAAGAAAAGAGAAGTAGTACGAGAAATGCCGAAAACCTCAAAACCTTCCAACACACTATGTGAGGCCTGTCAGCATGGCAAGCAGACAAAATTCCAATTTAAAACAAAAGAACACTTTGCATCACATCCATTTGAATTGATACATACTAATCTATGTGGTCCAGTGAGAACAAAAGGCTTAGATGGAGAATTATATTTCATGTTAATTATAGATGACTATACCAGGATGACAACCGTCAGTGTCCTAAAGAAAAAATCTGAAGCATTTGAGTGCTTTAAGATCTACAGGGAGTTGGTCGAAAATGAAACTGATTTGAAAATAAAGTTTCTAAGATCAGATAATGGTGGAGAATTCACTTCCAAATTATTTAAGAAATACTGTGACGAAAATGGAATAAAAAGACAATTTTCAACAGCACGAACACCTTAGCAAAATGGAGTTGCTGAAAGAAAGAAAAAAACTGTACAGGAAATGGGTAGAACAATGTTAAAGGACTCAAAATTGGATGAAAAATTCTGGGTTCAAGCAACTGATACGACAATGTTCATTATCAACCAAAGTCTTCTCAGAAATAATTGCAACAAGACCCAATATGAATTATGGAAAGGAAAACCAGCTGATGTAAAATATTTCAGAATATTCGGAAGCAAATGTTATGTCAAAAGAGAAGATCAAAATTTGGGTATGTTTGAATCACGTGTTGATGAAGGTATCTTTGTTGGTTACTCACACAAAAGAAAGGCCTATAAATTTTATAATCTAAAACGAAAACAGATAGTGGAGAGCATAAATGTTACATTTGACGAAGATGGTGTTCTAGCGAATAATGATGAGGATCTAGAATCTTTGAAACTTGAGACAGAAGCTAAAAAAGACACAGATAAAATTGTAGAACAAGAAGCAACTATCAACGAGGAAGAAGTAAATAATGATCATCAAGATATACCTGAACAAAAACATGAAGCTCCTCTAAGGAGAACAAAAGAATGGATTCAAAAGAGCCATCCATCAAATCAAATCATTGGTGACATAAATGAAGGTCGAAAGCTTCATTCATCACAACAAGCTCACATTTCTTTTCTAGCAACCTTTGAGCCAAGTAGTTTTGAGGAAGCCTGCTAGAATGAACATTGGGTAGCAGCTATGAATGAAGAATTGGATCAAATCGAGAAGAATAACACCTGGGAATTAGTTCCACGACTAAAAGATAAAAATGTCATTGGGACTAAATGGGTGTTCAGGAACAAATTGAATGAAGATGGACAGGTTACCAGAAACAAAGAAATATTGGTTTGCAAAGGCTATGCACAAGTGGAAGGAATTGATTTCGACGAAACATTTGCACCTGATTCCAGAATGGAAGCCATCCGAATGTTTCTCACCTATGCATGTTCAAGAAAAATAAAATTCTACCAAATGGATGTTAAGTCAACATTTTTGAATGGAGAATTAGAAGAAGAAGTTTACATTGAAAAGCTTGAAGGTTTTCTACTATCAGAAAAAGAAGACTATGTTTGTAGGTTAAAGAAGGCTCTATATGGTCTCAAGTAGGATCCCAGAGCATGGTATGCTCATCTTGATGGATATCTACATCAACAAGGGTTCAAGAAAGGTACTGTTGATAGCAATATTTATGTACAAATAGATAAATATAATTTAACAATCATTGAGGTATATGTGGATGATATAATATTTGGTAGCAATGATGATCGACTAAGTAAGAACTTTTCTACAAAGATGCAAAGTGAATTCAAGACGTCTTTACTTGGTGAGTTGACATACTTCTTAGGGCTTCAAATATCTTAGCAAGAGAAAGGAATATTTATATGTCAAGCTAAGTACATCAAGGAAATGCTTAAGAAATTCAAAATGGAAGATTGCAAACCCGTTCTTACTCCGATGGTAACAGGTTGCAAATTGAGCATAGACGACTCATCTAAGGATATGGATCAAAGGTTGTACAGATCTATGATTGGTAGTCTTCTATATTTAACAACCTTCCGGCCAAATGTTATGCAAGCAGTTGGACAAGTAGCAAGATTCCAAGCAACACCAAAAGAATCACATATTATTGATGTCAAAAGAATTCTTTGATATCTAAAGGGGACAGAAGAATATGGCTTGTGGTATCCCAAGGGTAAAAATCTCATTATTCAAGCCTTTATAGATGCAGGTTGGGTAGGAAGCATTGATGATTGTAAGAGTACTAGTGGAGCAACATTCTATCTAGGTGGTTGTCTCGTATCATGGTTGAGAAAAAAAAAAACCTCAATCTCGTTATCTATAGTGGAAGCAGAATACATTGCAGTAGCATCATGTTGTACTCATTTCCTTTGGATGAAAAAAACTTTGAAAGAGATTCAAGTACAATTTAGTGAGCCTATTCCCATATTATGTGACAACACTAGTGCCATCAACATCTCCAAGAATCTTGTCATGCATTAAAAAAAAAAACACATTCCGATCAATATCATTTTTTTTAGAGAACAAGTCGTTGAAAAGAATATCAAAATTGAGTATGTTGGTACAAAAGAACAAATTGCCGACATCTTCACTAAACCTTTACCTCGTGAAGCATTTGAATATCTTCGCCAGAAGCTTGGGATTCTCCCAAGTTCTCATTAGATTACAGGTCCACAGGACAGTTGTGTGTCAGGGGGAGTGGAAGTGTGTATAGGTCCGCAGGATGGTTGTGTGTCAGGGGGAGTTACCCTTTGCCATTGATGTCAAAGGGGGAGAAAATTTTATAGGAAGAGGTGTCATGATCGTAGGGGGAGTACTTGTGAGAATGTTGTAGGAAGAGGTGTCATGATCGCAGGGGGAGTACTTGTTTTTCCATCAATGCCAAAGGGGGAGATTGTTGATCAATGGTTGTCATTGATTTCAACCCAAGCAGCACCAGGGGCTAACCCAATATTGCATGGGAATTTTTACCTACCAAATTACTATATTTTGGTTCAACAATTCTTTATATGGTTTCTACTTGTCGAGATGTTTCCGTTGATATATGGCACACCATGTAATTCTTCACAGTTTGAGAGATATTCATGTTTGAAGTTTATACCCCTAGTTAGTGGGCTAAAACCCCATAGGGTTGTGGCATGGGTCATTGAAAATTCATAATTAATATTGTTTAAGCTCCTAAAATCCCTCCCACATTCAATTTTTGAAGCCCCTCTCAACCTAAGCATTTATATAAATTTTGATCCTCATATCCTCCTTATGCAAGGGATTTCGCCATCTGAAACAGGTCATCGTGGAATTTTCGCTCTAACTTATTTTCTACGAAGTTTCAGAAGCTGAAATTTTTATGAGGCAAATATGAAATCTTGAGGAAGCTCCTGTGAAAATTTCAGATCAAGGTGTGCAAAATTTTTGGAGATATGATCTGTGTAAGTCAGTGTTTTTGTAGGCTCCTAAAATTAATCTCAAAGAAGTGACCTTGTGAACATAGTCATAACTCTCTCTCTGAGTATTGGATTGGAATTCTGTAAACTGTGATAGATATTGTACGAAATGTAGTTTTCACTCTATAATTCCAGAGCCAAATGAAGAAACAATGACACATGGCACGCTGTACAAGTTCGATATACTGAAACAATCCATAATTAGGGTATTGTGAGAGATTGGGCATAACTCTCTCTTGAAGAATCCAAATTGGGTCAGACATATGGCACTGGAAAGATGACTCAAAGGAATACTATAGGAATGAAAATCACATATTGGGGATCTGAAATAACAGAGATAAACTAGTTTCAATATCGAGCTCCTAGAAGGCAAGAAAAAGCTAGATCATGTATTGTCAAGGGCTGCAAAGGACCAAAATTTCTAGGGCGGCAAAGCAAAGCAAGGTGCAGTAGAGGGTAGCATGATAAGAGTAGTAACAAAGGCGCATAACAGTAGAAAAAAGTTCATCATATGAAGTCTTCAAGTGAGCAGCACTATATACAGTCATTGTAAAGGTATCATTGTACTAAGTCATTGTAAATACATTATTGTAAAAATTTTACTAGTGTCTATTTGCCAAGAGTTGAAGAGGCATTTTCGGGTGGTATAGGATCATCATTAGGTGGTTGTGTCATATTTGGGGTTATGTTCTAGTGTGTCTTCTTCTTCTACATCATTCTATATCACTGTAAAGTGGACCATTTTCCCTAGTACGGGAGTCCATTCTTCTTTTATTCTTCTACAGGGTGGTAGGGTGGTGCTAGGGTGAGTTGTAGCTCATTGGGTGTTGGGGCATCCATTCAGTTGACTACTGAAGAATCTCGGGCGTTGGAGTGTCCATCCAGTGGGAGCTGGAGAAGAATGATTTTCTAGCTTCTAGGAAGTTGGAGCTTTATTTTCAATTGGAGTTGAATTTTAAAGAATTATTAGAAAAGAATTAGGTGTTTTTTTCCTCGGAGTGGGTTTCCACCTTAAAAACTGTGTGCATTTGTGTTCCTTTTTTTATTTCTATCATTGTACATACACTGATAATAATTGAAGATTAACTAATTCTCTAATTGAAAGGAATACTGATTCACCCCCCCTCTCAGTATTTCCAACACAATCTACTTTGGAGACGGATACATCTAGTAGGGAGTTCAAAATGAAATACAAAAAGAGAGGAAGAATCCATATGGACATAGATCAAGGAAAGGAAATAGAGTAGAAGATAGTCATAACTATCAGAGATTCTCCTAGTTCTTCTCCAA
The DNA here is from genome assembly GCA_034641835.2 of Pinus albicaulis. Lineage (NCBI taxonomy): Eukaryota > Viridiplantae > Streptophyta > Pinopsida > Pinales > Pinaceae > Pinus > Pinus albicaulis. The sequence goes on from CM076579.1 coordinate 878,505,956, forward strand.
CAGGTGGCCAAACTATATTTTCTACAACTTCAGCTACAATTCCATTTCAGTAGGAAAGTATTCAAACACCTACATCTACTGCTGCTATAGGGGAAAAGGAGGAGACAATTTATGACACTTTCAGGGATATTAAGAGAAAAAATGATATATTTAAGACCAGAACCTATAACTAGTTTTGGAAGCAGACCACTAGTTCAAAAATAAGGCTTTTATCAGCCTTCGATTAAGAGAAAGGAAAGATGTGTATGTCTTTCTTAGAAGCCCAGATTTCTCATCCAAAATCACCTCCATATTTCAAGCATACAAATTTTGAATTTAATTTCAAGGACATCCATCCAATAGATCAGATGGAGATGCACACAAAAACTGAGATATGATCTCATCTACCTTGACAAGCACTGCAATGATCCTGTCTAAATTGCAGGTATCACTGGCTAATATTCAATCACAACTCAAGATGGAGAATATTTATTCTCTTGCCAAGGATAGCAGAATAAAATGCCGGGAGGATTTAGTTGTGAAGATTGGATATGATCCAGCAAATGTAGAAGCAGTGGGGTAGGTCCTGAAGAAGAAAAACATAGACATAGCAGCCCTGAGAAAGCAGCTTAAAATGTCAGCTACTGAAGACCCTCTAACAAAGGACCTAAAAGAGAATGAAGCACAAAAAGCAGAGATGATGAAGCTGATAATGGAGCAGTTAGCACAACTGAAGCAGATGGAGACAAAAATGGAGAAATTGGTTAAGGAAAAGGAAAAAGCAGCAGAGAAGTCCATTATCCCTTTAGATGTTCTTCCTATTGTAGCCATCCCTACAGCTACATTAGCAACCACAGGAACATCAGGTGGTACAGAACAGTTGGCTAAAGCCATGAAGAATATGTCCATACAAAAAGAAGAGATTAAAAAGATGGAATCAGAAATTAGTACCTTGAAGGATTTAAAGGTGAGGTCTGAGAATGCACATGAAATAGAAATACAAAGAGCCCAAAAGTAGATCAAAAGTTTGATAAAGGCAGAGAGCGAAGCTTCCATTGGTCAGACCATTGTCCAGGCAAAGGAGATCATTTCGACAAGCATAATTGATTCTATGAATGAAATATGGCCTTCTATTCAAATCATATTTGAACAGAAAGAACTAATTGAAAAAGTAAATGATGCCATAAATAAAGAAACCAAGGAGCTTGGAGACATGCCTGAGACAACAAATAACATCATCAAATTTCTAAATTCCAAGAATAGGTTCGAATTGGAGACACTTGTATTTGAGGACAAAACAACAATAATTCTAGAAGTCAAGAAGGTGCTCAATAAGTAAAGCTTCTTCACACAGTTAGAGGCAACAATTTAGAAATTGGTGTCAATAGAATCTTTAATAGAATCAAGCCACTGACCAAAAGAGGGTTACCCTCACTGTTTGTAATAAATGATAAACTTATGGCCAGACAAGACTAGGTAAAGAAGTTGAAAGACATTGCTAAGGACACAACCAAGTTTTCAGGGCTTAAAGGAGAAGTGACTAGAAGAGCTTTATTTGAGACCATGAGCAACGATCCATTCATAGAGCATGAAATTAAACAAATTTTTGTGTTGAGGCCAATTTTTTTGAAATTCACAGAGATAGATGAGATATATCGAAACCTGATCAGGATCAAGATCCCAAAAGAGAAACAATGGGAAAAATTGTGTGACTACCAAGAAGGGTGAAGGCCATCGCATTAGCCAAATCAGCATATCATCATATGAGCCAAATCAACATAGCATCAGATCACCCAAAACTACCAGCACAACGATAGATCAAATCAAGCAGCAACAACCTTCTTAAGAATAGGGCCAGATGTCAAAGTTATTTCATCGTGTCCACTTCGTGGTCACACCAGTCGAATTTTTCTTATTTTGTAGTTAATAATAGATTGCCTATGTAGATACGACAATCATTGTAGAAATGAGTTAAATATTTCATACTTTTTGAGTATTAGGGGTTGGACCTTGGAATGTAATACTTTTCTATTGGAGCATTGTATATTTCCTGAAGCTGGAGCATCAATAATAAAATACCTTTTGTAAGATACTTTAGTTGTGTTTATCTGGTGGTGTTAATTCTTTTCTGTGTTAATATTTTCCATTGTTTTTCTAAAAGTGAATCATTTAAATCTGATTGTAAAGTATAAATCTAAATATTAAGATTTTTTGTAAGAGAACCTTATTTCGAGCTGTATTTACAATATTAATGTTTTTCTTCTAAAGTCTGGTTAAGAGATTTTTAATTGTTTTTTAACCACTACTGAATTCACTTTTTTTGTCATCTCATAATTCATTATGTTTTAAGATCCAATAAGTGGAGTTAGCTTGCCTTGTGAATTTTCTTAAATTTTTGATGCAACAACCTAGCATTTTATGACTCCATAGCCCAATTGAATTAGTTTAAGCAGATCTTCTAATCCAACCAAACAATCAATCGAAAATCAACCCCTACAATCATTATAACTAGCCTAATATCATAATCATAAAACAAAGCTAAATCTAAAAGAGAGATCCTTATCTGAGTCTAGGAGGGCTATATCCTAGGCTCTAAAGTGGTTTTGATGTTGTCCTATATAATTATTCTTAACAATATTAAAATTATAGAATGATAACATAGTGGTGACCATATTGCAGAAATTAACTAAAAAACATGACTCCTCTTTCGAATTCAGAAACCCCGGTTAAAAGCATTGTATGATAGAAGTATTTTCTAAGATTGGTTTTCTTTCAGTTTTTTGAAAATAAGTAGTTTGTCTATGCTTCTGATCTAAATTTTGGCTCCTCAAATAATTTATACTAGATCCCATCCTGATCTAAATCCTCCTACTATAGTGGACAATCCTGAATTTTTTTAATAAAAACTCCTAGAACTGAGAGCCAAACAAGTAGCAGATTTCTTCACAGAGCAAATTCCCTCCCTGAAAACTTTGTCACCTTACAAGACATTCAATTTGATTTACACTTTGAAAAAGCCTTATTCAGGACTAAATCTGAGAATTGGATAGACCAAACAGTATTAGATCCATCTATTTTGCAACAAAGTCCAATGAGGGAAGCTTATTCACAAATTAAATTTGATCTTTAGCTTCTCCAATATTTTGACACTCTCCAAGATTTGGTAACATAGTTTACTTCAACTGTTGATGATGCTTACCTTCAAAAATCTGTAGAATTAACTGCATTTACTATAAAAACTTCTTCTATTACCTACCAGACTACACATCTTAAGTCAGCTAGTCCTACTGTTTCCTTCATCCCCACTAATTATTTTATCTTTCCTCATAAGATTACTCAAACCTGCACACATACATCTCCTCCCATCATCCATCCTACTTCATCCACTGTCCACATTCCTCCACCACCTCCACCAATCATGGTAGCCAAGTATGCCCCATTGGTGTTTCCGACACCATTGGCAGCTATGCCACAATATTACCAATCGAAAATTACATTATATGATGGAACTGGTCCTGTAACTACCCAACAACATGTTGACAAAATGAATGATTGTTTTGAAGTTCAAGAGGTAGATGAAGAAAGTGTTAAGTTAAGGAAGTTTGTTCAGAGTCTTAGTGGAGAAGTTAGAAAATGTTTCAAAGCATTACTTGAAAACAGTATCAATGAAATATCTACATTTCATCAAAAATTCATAAATAGGTGGGAAGTAAAAAATAACCCTCTTCAAATTTTATCTGAATATTAAAAAATTAGGAGGGCCCCAGCTGAAAGCGTTCAAGATTATTGCACTCGGTTTAATAGTTTATATAATGTGATACCTGCTCATATAAAACCACCACAAGGTTTAGCCTTGGTTAAATTCCCAGATGGTTTTGAACCAAAAATGTCTTATCAGCTAAGGAAAAGAAACTCAGCCACATTAGAGGAAATGCAAAGGGATGCAGTGAGTGTAAAATCCAACCTGTTAGAAAAAAGAACTAGAATGAGAAGAAGAGTTAATATAAGAGAGGAACCTTCAACTTCCACATCTGATGCTAAAATTGACTCATTGGTTAGAATTATGGAGAGAATGATGGAAAGTATTAACCTAAATGAGAGAACTATTCCTAGAGAAAATCAACCAGCTCCTCAAAACATAAATCAAAATCCTAGAAGAAACCCTCCTAAAATAAGATAGAGAAATAAAAAAGTCACTGATAAGAAAATTATGCCTCCATTCCAAGAGAATTATGCTGATGAGGATGAAGGAGTAGTGGAGGAAGTAGAAGAAAATCATATAAATCTGATGGGAATTAATGAAGTTGACTGTTTTTCTCACTCAAGAAGAACAAGAATTATTTTCATTAACTTAAACAGAGTTAGAATCCGAAGAATCTGATGATTATAAACAAGGAATTCAAAATTCTATCATGGAGGTTCACCGACAGTATAACCTTAGAAGAAAGAATTTTTTTGATAATTTCAATAAAAATAATTCTGAAAATTCTGCCAAAAAAGTATTTGAACCTAATCTCAAAAAACAACAGAAAGTTCAAAGAAAAGTGTAAACAATTAAGAAAAGAAGAACACATAAAAAATTACTAGGAGAATAGTTGATACCCCTACCAAAATTGTTCAAACTGATATCCCTAGTACAATTCAAAAAACTGAACTTACCAAAAAAGTAGTGGCTGAAAGAATTGATTTTCAAATCTGCTCAAAGTTCAAACACCATTCAACATTAAGAATGAACTTGATAAACTGAAAATTTATATTCTTTCACTGAATCTATAAACAAGAATGTGTATAGGTCTCAGGTCTAAAGTTACTAAACATAGGGGAAATTACTGATATTGTTAATTTAAATGATGTTTAGCCTGAACTTTTTTTTGGGCCAGAAGTTGATGGTAAACCCCAAGAAGGAGGTGTCTCTCCCTTTTATATCAGTCTCAATGTTCATGAGAAAATTCTCCATAATGCCATGTTGGATTCAGGTGCATCACATAATCTCATGCCAAAAGCTGTTATGGAGAAGCTTGGCCTTGAAATTACTAGACTTACAAAGATTTGTACTCATTTTATTCCAGAAAAGTTAGATCTCTAGGTCTTATTAAAGATCTTTGTGTCACTTTAGCTCAAATGCCAACAAAGACTCTAGTGATGGATATAGTAGTAGCTGACATCCCTCCTAAGTATGACATGCTTTAGTCATGCTCATGGGGAGAAAATTTACAAGGAACACTTCAAATGGATATGATTTATGCTACAATACCTGTGTTTGGTCAACAAAGAAGACTGTATCGGGAAACCTTAATGAAGTACTTGGTGATTAGTCAAGAAAAACCACACAAATATCCTCTGTACTCTGTCCATACTGACCTTGAATCCTTTATTATTTATAATGATGGAGACATTGATTCTTAGGTTACCCATGCAGAAAATGATCTTAAATAAAAACATGACAATTAAATACAAATTGTACAACAAGACCTTGAAAATGAACCTCTTTGGAATATGAGTTTTGATGGCCCATGTGGCAAATTAGGCTCATGAGCAGGTGTTTGGGTGTATAATGCAAGGAACAATCATGCACAAGGTCACTCCTACAAACTCAATTTTCAGTGCACCAACAATATAGCATAATATGAATCCCTAATCTTAGGATTACAATTTTTGAAAAGTTTAGGAGCTAAGAGGATTTCTGTCCATGGTGATTCTGAATTAGTCATAAAACAAATAAAAGGACAATATGCTACAAAACATCCTAGGTTAAGAGCATACATAAATGTTCTACTTTATTTCTTAAGAACATTTGAAGAATATGATCTCACTTTTATTCTGAGAAATCAAAATGTCTTAGCAAACGGTTTAGCCTTTTCAGCAAGTACATGTCAGTTGCCTCGCCCAAACAGACAATACACAATAGAAGTTAAACATTGTCCATCTGTGCTTGATAACATGAGATACTGGCAAGTATTCGGTAGTGACAAACAAATTGAAAGTTTCTTACAATCAAAGGGTGAATTTGAGGATAGAAATATAGAATTAGATTGTGAATAAGACAATCACGTATATGTACAAATTAGTGTAGAAAAACAAACTGTTGTTTGTAATTTGAATATTTCAACAAATAAAACTGTTCATAAAATAAAATTACATAAAGACCCAGAAAAAGATGAATTTGAAGTACTTCAACTCAAGGATAATATCCTGCCTAGAGGACTCATTCCTTTAGAAGAACTATTTGGCTTTAATGACATGGCCAAGAAACCCAAAATGGAACCAACAAGGGCAAACATTGAAGATTGTAATATAGGTAGCGAACAAAACCCCAAAATAATAAAACTGTCAGAATCACTGCCTATCATTACAAAAAAAAGTATATACCTATGTTTGAAGAATTTATAGATGTATTTGTTTGGAGCTATGAGGACCTGAAAGCTTATGATACTAGCATCATACAACACAAAATTCCAATCAAGGAGGATCAATTTTTTTTTGAATAAAAGCTCTGTAGATACATCCTGTCTTGATGCCCTTGGTTGAGAAAGAAATCAAGAAAATGTATGAATCCAACATCATATTTCCACTTAGATATTCTAAATGGGTGTCCACCATTGTCCCTACAAGAAAGAAACGGGTGAAATTAGACTTTGCATTGAATTTAGGAATCTGAACAAAGTATCCCTTAAGGACAATTACCCCTTACCAGAAATGGATCATAAATTGCGAAGGGTACTAGGCTCCAGTAGGATCTCTTTGTTAGATGGATTTTCAGGATATAATCAAGTTTTAGTGCATCTTGATGATCAAGACAAAACAACATTTACTACTCCTTTGGGGACTTTCATGTATGTGAAAATGCCCTTTGGATTAATGAATGCTAGTGCTACCCTTCAAAGAGCCATGTATATTGCTTTTGCAGATGAAATTGGCCATTTCATTGTGATTTATCTTGATGAAATTACTATATATTCAAAAACAGATGAAGATCACTTGGCACATCTAAGAAGAGATTTTGAAAAATGTAGAATGTTTGGAATTACCCTAAATCCCAAGAAAAAATTGTTTGGTATTGAAGAAAGAAAACTTCTTGGCCATACTATTTCTAAAGATGGAATCAAAATTGATCCTTGCAGGATTGAAGGCATACTCAAAATCAATCATCCCAGCAACCTCAAAGAACTTCAATATTTCATGGGTAAAATCAAATTTTTGAGAAGATTCATACCCAATCTTGCAGAACTTTTGAGAAATATAACCAACATTCTTAAAAAAAATTCAGAAATCAAGTGGAACATTGAAGCTAAATAATCTTTTGATCTATTCAAGCAAGCATTGAAAAAAGCTCCAGTCCTTATTAGTCTGGATTTTACTAAAGACTTCACAAATTTTTCTTTTGCATCTGAACATACTATTGTTGTTGTATTATTGCAGAAAAATAGTGAAGAACATGAACAACCAATATCATTCTTTAGCAAAGCCTTGAGAGATGCATCTTTAAAGTAAAACATCATCAAAACACATGCTTTTTCTCTAGTTAAAGCATTAAAGGATTTTAGGGTTTAGATTTTACATTCACATATTATTGCTTATGTACCTAATGTAGTAGTCAAAGACATTGTAACACAAAATGGTCGTGATGGAAAGAAAGGAAAATGGATTGTTTTTATTTTGGAATATGATTTGGAAATCAAACCTAAGAAATTGATCAAAGGGAAAGGATTAGCGAAATTGATGGCTGAATCAAAATTTTCATTCACTAAATATCAACATGGTTTATTCACTGGATGATCAAGAGGAACTGGCGACTCCAAAAATTGATGAATCATTCCTAAATTCTCCCTGGTATGCAGAAAGAAATATTTATAAAGTTGAAATCTGTCAAATTCTGCAATCTAGAACATGTCTTATACTGGAAATATGCTGGAGGTATTTTACTCAAATGTTTTCTAAAAGATGATGCAGATAAATTTATGCAGGAATTCCATGAAGGTTACTGTGGTGGCCATATTTATTGGAAAACCATTGCCAATAAGATCATTAGAGCTGGTTTATACTGGCCTACCCTTTTTCCTCACATCCAAAATATGGTAACTACCTATCACAAGTGCCAAATTTTTGAAGGAAAGAGAAAATCGTTTCCCTTGCCCTTAAATCCCATTTCTGTTGAGAGCCCTTTCCAACAATGGGGATTGGATTTCATTGGTGAAATTCATCCTCCCTCCTATGCCTAGCATAAATGGATTCTTACTGCCACAAAATACTTTACCAAATGGATAGAAGCCACTCCTTCCATAAATGCTGCTGATACTGTCATTATTAAATTCCTTGAAACAAACATCCTTTCTAGATTTGGTTGTCCTAGAAAACTCATCACTGATCATGTTTCAGCCTTCAAGTCCAAGAAAATGGTTGATTTTTGTCATAAGTACCACATCACTTTGGGACATTCAACGACCTATTACCCTCAGGGTAATGGATTGGATGAATCTTCAAACACAAGTTTGGTGAATATCACCAAAAATATCTTGGAAGACAACAAGAAATAATGGCATAACAAGCTGGTAAATGCACTTTGGGCTGATAGACTTACTACAAAAAAATCAATTGGCATGTCTCCATACCAATTGGTATATGGAATGGATGCAAATTTTCCTTCTTCTTTAGGAGTTCTAGTCGTGAAGATCGTTCATGAAATTCAAGCTGACCCAAATGATATACAAAGAAGGATCAATCGGACTATTCAATTATAGCAGTCCAGAGAGGAGGTCTATAGCAGAACTCATGTGATTCAAGAAAATATCAAGAATATTTTTTATAAAAGAACAAATACTAATGATTTTAATCTAGGAAGAAAAGTTCTAAAATGGGATTCCAGAAGAGAATACAAAGGTAAACATGGAAAATTTGACAACCTCTAGCAAGGGCCATACATTATTGATGCTTTCAGAGGAAACATTGCATATTTCCTTAAGGAGTTGGATGGAATAGAGATACCTGGAGGTCCTGTCAATGGCAGGATGTTGAAGCATTACTTCTCTTAACAATATAGTTTGTTCTTTATCATTGTAAATACCACAATTTTACAACTTATGATTTGAATAATTCATTAACAAAGGTTGAAGCCCGTGGAGAAGGCCCTAAGCCTAGTTTGATGAGCTGTTATAAGAAAAACAGAAAAAGAAATCAAATGATGACTTTGCAGAAAATGGAGCACTCAAGGCTATTGGTCTTATGTTTTGCTACATGTTGAGCCCTCATCTTTTCACACCCCCCCCCCCGGACTCCATTCCGCTTACAATTCATGACCCCTTGCGAAAACTGGTTTCTACCATGATAAAACTGCATCATTGACCATTAGTTCCCTGCCATACCCATTGCGCCATGATGACCACTCCTGTCACGTCCACCCAATCACTTCATCTCCTGCCTAAAGTCCCATTAAACAATTAATTATTTAAGTCGTTTCCCAACAGACCTGCGCCATGTCAACGGATACCCCCACTACTCTACAAAGCTCTCTTTCCCCACCTTTTTAAAAGTTTACATTGCTTCTGTGTTTCTTCTGTAATAGGTGATCAAGGTTTAAGTTTTACAGATCTCAAGAGAACGTGAAAAAGATCTCAATTTTCTGCAGTTTTAAGCATAATTCCCCTTCTTCAGTCCCCTTTTCTCCTAGTTCCCATTTTGGTCAATAGAACTCCCTTCCCTTTCCTCCATCTTCTTCTAATCCCCTTTTGTGCACCTGTAAAAAATTTGTCATTTTATTTTCAGAGAGCAAGAATGCCTCCAAAGAAGAAGGAACAAGAAACATTTAACCCAATGGTTCACCCTCATGTGGACCTAGATCATGTGGCCTCAGCTGACATTGATTTCAATATACATGAGACTCACTCAGAGTTTTATCTATTTGATGTTTACTGTTGGTTGAAATACAAGCTTGTTGATGAGGTTGATGATATAGGGCTCTAGGACACAAAATTAACATATTATACATTCCCAAAAACCCACAGTTGCCTTGATTTTATTAGAAAATGTCATGCTTATTATGATATTAAATAGAGAGATGTTTTTGCCCCCATAGGAGAAGTTCTTTTTACCGTTAGCACCCAGTCCATCATGCAAATTATGCAAGCTCCAGTTGTTCGAGAAACCATACCTTTTTCCTATGAAACCCTCAGAGAATTATACCAGAAGTTGGATTTTGTTAGTAGATCCAAAGAACTTGAGTTATTCATGGCTACAGATACCCCATTGCCCAAAAATAATCCTCCATATTCATATTCTAGATTCCCTGATAGGACTCAACATATATTCAGTGTCCTTTCTTACTTCTTAGGATATCATTCATATCAGTGGATAGATGAAGCAATGATAGGTTTCATTGATTTAGATTTATGCAAGAATGCAAAAAAATAAACATATAACCATAAATACAAAGATGCAGCGGAAATAACACTTCATTTCATTAATATCAAAGAACTGAAATTTTCTTACAGACAGAATGGAAATAAAACTAGCTAGGGCGCTGGTAGCTATCTCTGAGAAGAGATGTGGTGGCTACAGGCCTTTGAACTGTGTTACATTGAGGCTCGAGGGCCTATTTATTATTGAGAAACAATGGAGAACTCTAAACTTCCAAAAAACTAACCCTAGGAGATGAAGCGCCAAAACTATGGGCCCCGTTTGGGTAAATTGGTGGTTCAACTTCCCGGGACGTAACTTTTGCATCCGATCTCCGTTTGACGTGCTCAATAATGCGTTAGATAGATCTGTCCGAGGATTACAAATTTTCAATGAGCAACATTGGTCTATGGACCCATGTTTCTCTCTGTTTTCCCAAAAAACGTCGTTTAGGGCCTCAAAACGGTTCCGGAAATTCAGGACCTGAAAAACTGCTAAAAATAGTAAGTTTTGTTGCAACTTGAAAACTGAAAGAACTGATGGTGGGGGTTCAAATGGAATAGTTGGGTGGCCACCAATATCCACCTAGATCATTAAGGCCCCAAAACGGCTCCGGGAGTGGAGGACCCGAAAACCTGCTAAAAATAGTAAGTTGTGCTGAATGTGAAAAGCTGCAAGAATTGATGGTGCCGGTCCAAATGGAATAGGTGGGTGGCCACCGATATCCACCTGGATCATTCCTCCCTCCTTAGGAAGCAATGGTCCCCATTGCGTTGAGATCCTCCATGAGATGAGGCAAATTCTGTTGAACTGAGTATTAGATGTGTTAAAGATGCAAGATGTCATGGACTCCGTGCAACATGTCGGATATATTTAGGTAAATTTGCTTCCCAAATCACCGCACAAGACATGTTTGGATCTCCGTATGTAGTTTGGCAGGATGTGCTGGCAACATCGTGTGGTGCTAGAGCTCTGATTGGCTGAGGTTTATCCATAAAGTGACGAACCTCTATGAGTGAGGATAAAATGTCCTCGTATTCCTCCATGACTTTGTCCATCTACTGCAGCCGTGCAAGGGAGCCCTGTTTTGAGGTTGTGGCCACAATATTCTTCTTTCCCTGTGAGTGAGTTGTAAGGAAAATGAATTTCCTGGTTTGGGAAACAATCTTACTGCGTTGTTTTGTAGTAGTCAAAGAGATGACAGGAGGTGGTACTACCTCCAGTATCCTGTACAAGTTATTTCCCAAAGTAATAATAACAGCACGAGGCCTAGACTCATACACCACATGTCACCTCCACAAGTATGGTTGGCCCAATAATACATCAGCTACATCAAGAGAAGCAACATCACACAATACCTCATTCGTGAATGGCTTGATATTGTATGGAAGGCGGCACTGCTAGCATATCCCTGGGTGGAGCCACCCGATGGTATATGGCTGCAGGTGTGCTATGGTTGGTAGGCTGAGCTGCTTCACGACCTCTGCTGAAATGAGGTTCTTTTGGCTTCTGCTATCGACGAGAAATTGCAACGGAGAACCCTTCACCCACATCTGCGACTGGAAGAGGCGCTTCCCCTCCTCTAGATCCTCTGGACCCTCCCTCTAGATCTTGGTGGTGGAAATAATGGCACTGGGATCCAAATCAATGATCTGCTTCCCTTTTTCATTGCCTTTGTCTGGTTCTAACTCGGGATCAGAAAATGCATCTGATTCAGGTGCCTTTAGTTTGGCCACCAAAGACTGTTAGTCCTGACACTCGTTTGTGCTGTGAGTGGGGCTGTTATGAAATTCACACCACTTCCTTGTGTCCTTATTTGGATTTGTGGTGTTGTTCTGAGTCGCATTGCTTTGGCCTTTCCCCTTGTTCTTCGGTTCGGGGGCACATTTCGGATTCGCAGATCCAAAGTCTCGCTTCTTTTGCTTAATTTTTTGCTCGATCTTGGTGGCATAGCGATATACCGTGCCAAGCGATGTAATGTTGAGGAACTCCATTTCCTTCTGAATTTGTTTGTGCAGACAGTCGTGGTACTTGAGCACCAAATGTCTCTCTGAATCTTTAATACCCAACTTTGTGCACAGGGTATGGAATAGATTCGTCAGTTCGTGCACATCTTGATCCTTTTGTTGCCGCAACGTGGTCCATTGGATGTATTTGTCCTCATAGCTCCCCACGGGGTAATATTGTTCCTTGATGCCATCTTGGAATGAATTCCAAGTGGGTGTGGCTGAGAATAGAGAGGGTTCCCCTTCGCCCTCTTTCTCACGATAGGTTTCCCACCAGTCTTTGACATGGGGGGCAGCTTTGAGGAGTGCAAAAATAATCTTTTCTCGGTCAGAGAAGTCATGGACCAAGAAATACCCTTCCAGCAAATTTAACCATCTGTCTACGGCGTCTTCATCTATTTTTCCTTCAAATATAGGAATGTCAAATTTTACCTATACCTTGAAGGGAGTGGTGCCTCCAGAGTGGTTGTTCGATGCAGATGCGCCATATATGGGCAGTCATTGAAGGATTTGAGCAAAGTTATCCATCATCGCATTCCTTTGTTTCTCGAGGGCCTCCTCGAGCAGTATTTTGATAGGATCTCCTGCTCCCTCATCTTTCTTTTCTTCTGCCATGGGAGGTTGTCGGGGTTTGCGAGGCTGATCTTGCAAGGGTTCAACTTGATCAAGCCCTAAATCCTTATATCCTGACCGTGTTGGGGACACACAAAGAAAAACAAAGAAAGAGCAGACCCGCTCTGATACCAATGATCTGGATTTATGCAGGAACACAACAGAATAAACACATAACCATAAATACAGAGATGCAGTGGAAATAACACTTCATTTCATTAATATCAAAGAACTGAAATTTGCTTACAGATAGAATGGAAATAAAACTAGCTAGGGCGCTGGTAGCTATCTCTGAGAAGAGATGTGGAGGCTATAGGCCTCCGAACTATGTTAAATTGAGGCTCGAGGGCCTATTTATTATTGAGAAACAATGGTGAACTCTAAACTTCCAAAAACCTAACCCTAGGAGATGAAGCGCCAAAACTATGGGCCCCGTTTGGGTAAATTGGTGGTTCAACTTCCCGGGGATGTAACCTTGGCATCTGATCTTCGTTTGATGCACTCAATAGCTCATTAGATAGATCTATCCAAGGAGTACAACTTTTTAACGAGAAACATCAATCCATGGACCCATGTTGCTCTCTGTTTTCCCAAAAAACGTTGTTTAGGGCCTCAAAACGGCTATAGAAGTTCAAGACCTGAAAAACTGCTAAAAATAGTAAGTTTTGTTGCAACTTGAAAACTGAAAGAACTGATGTTGGGGGTTCAAATGGAATAGGTGGGTGGCCACCAATATCCACCTAGATCATTAAGGCCCCAAAACGGCTCCGGGAGTGGAGGACCCGAAAACCTGCTAAAAATAGTAAGTTGTGATGAATGTGAAAAGCTGGAAGAATTGATGGTGTTGGTCCAAATGGAATAGGTGGGTGGCCACCGATATCCACCTGGATCATTAATGTCCATACTTTCATCAAAGTATAAGCCTTCCATTATGTTTAATTTTAGTCAATTCCTGGTTGATGCCATTCACAACCAGTTTGTCACGTTTCACACAGAAGAATTGTTTAAATACAATTTAGTCCTTGTCTACATGTTTGTATATTTTCAGGCAAGCAGGTTCCAGTTTACAATGAGGAAAGTTAATGAAGACTCCCAACCTCATTCAATCATCTTTTGGACAACAATGTTGATGAAAGAATAGAAGGATTACACCTACAAAATATTTGTTGAAATGTTTGTCCATCCAGCTATGAGCATCCTCAATAGCACAATGGAACCAAGGATCAATGAAGAGATTAAGAATATCATGCATATGTTAGACCAAATATGAATGGGAGACTGGTACTTGCACCATAACTACACATAGCTTAGAATATACGGGTGTGAGGTTGCCCCTTACAAGCTGCCAAATTTCCTCCCCATGAGGATCTTTGCCCTGGAGTACATTAGGCAGATGATAAATTCATATGAGGTACATTTTGTATCAGCTAAAAAGAAGTCTCAGTTTAGGATCAAATCCCAAATTGGTCCTTTCATTTGCAACAGTAGAGCAGCAGGAGAGGAGGTTGATAGGATAATGAAGGAGATGAAATTTACATACAGCGTCACCTGATCTTATGACCCATTGGGTATCATCTCTAATTTAAGGGTGGAAAATAAATAAAATCCATATATTCACACCCACATTCCTGAAATTGAGCAAGTCATGAACCAAACAGAATGGGTAGCAAAAACCTTGCAAAAGCGTGAAAAACAATTGATTTCATCTTCAAGCATGTAGACCCCTACTCCACAAGAAAAGCAGAGTGTAGAAGATAAGAAAACAGAGGAAACAAAGAAGAGAAATAGGCAACAAGGAAAAAGCAAATATATGTTCAGTATACTTTGGAGACTAATACATCTAACAGGGAGTTAAAAAAGAAATATAGAAAGAGAGAAAGAATCCATATGGACATAGATCAAAGCAAGGAAATAGAGCAGCAGACAGTCATAACTATAATAGATTCTCCTATTTCTTCTCTAACAGGTGGCCAAACTGTATTTTTTACAACTTCAACTACAATTCCATTTAGACAGCAAAGTCTTTAAACACCTACATCTACTGCTGGTAGAGGGGAAAAGGAGGAGACAATTTATGATACTTTGAGGGAGATTAAAAGGAAAAATGAGATATTGAAGACCGACACCTTTAACCATTTTTGGAAGAAGACCACCAATTCAAAAAGAAGGCTTCTATCAGCCTTCAATTAAGAGAAAGGAAAGATGCGTATGGATTTCTTAGAAGCCCATATTTCTCAGCCAAAATCACCTACAGATTTCAAGCATACAACTTTTGAATTTAATGTCAAGGACATCCATCCAATAGATCAGATGGAGATGCACAAACAAAATGGAGAGATGATCTCATCTACCTTGACAAGCACTGCAATGAGCCTCTCTAAATTGTAGGTATCACTGGCTAATATTCAATCACAACTTAAGATGGAGAAGATTTATTCTCTTTCCAAGGATACCAGAATCAAATACCTGTAGGATTTATTTGTGAAGATTGGATATGATCCAACAAATGTAGAAGCAGTGGAGGAGGTCCTAAAGAATAAAAATGCAAACATAGCATCCCTGAGAAATAAGCTTAAAATGTTAGCTATTAAGGACCCTCTAACAAAGGACATAGAGGATAATGAAGCACAAAAAGAAGATATGATGAAGCTGATAATGAAGCAGACAGTACAACTGATGTAGATGGAGACAGAAATGGAGAAATTGGTTAAGGAAAAGGAAAAAGCAGTAGAGATGGTCATTATCCCTTTAGATGATGTTCCTATTGTAGTCATCCCTACAGCTACATCAGCAAACACAGGATCATCAAGTGGTATAGAACAGTTGGTTAAAGCCACGGAGAATATTTCAAAACAAACAGAAGAGATTAAATGGCTGGAAGCAAAAATTAATACCTTGAAGGATCTAAAGGTAAGGTCTGAAAATGCACATGAAATAGAAATACAAAGAGCCCAAAAGAAGATCGAAATATTGATAAAGGCAGAGAGCGAATTTTCCATTGGTTAGACCATTGGCTAGGCAAATTATATTATTTGGACAAGCATAATTGATTCCATGAATGAAATATGGCCTTCTATTCAAATCATATTTGAACAGAAAGAACTAATTGAACAAGTAAATGATGCCATAACTAAGGCAACCAAGGAGCTTGGATAAATGCCTGAGACAATAAATAACATCATTATATTTCTAAATTACAAGAACAATTTTGAATTGGAGGGAATTGGAGTTGAAGACATAACAACAACAATTCTAGAAGTCAAGAAGGTGCTCAGTCAGAAAATATTGGTCACACAGTTAGAGGAAAAGTGCCACAATTTAGAATTTGGTGTTAGTAGATTCTTTAACATAATCAATCCACTGACCAAAAGAGGGTTACCATCAATGTTTATAATAAATGATAAACTTATGGCCAGATAAGACTATGTAAAGAAGCTGAAAGACATTGCTAAGGACACTGCCAAGTTTGCAGGGCTTAAAGGAGCAATCAATGGAAGAGATTTTCTTGAAACCATGAGCAATGATCTATTCATCCAACATGAAATTAAGAACAATTTTGTGTTGAGGTAAAATTTTGTGAAATTCACAGAGTCAGATGAGATATATTGAAAGCTGATCAGGTGAAGATCCCAAATGAGAAACAATGGGAAGAATTGTGTTACTACCAATAAGGGTGAATGTTAGTGCTTCAGCCGAAACAACATATCATCGCATCAGCCAAATCAGCACATCATCGGATCACCCAAATCTTCCACCACAACAATAGATCAAATCAAGTAGCAACGACATTCTGAAGAATAGGTCCAGATGTCAAAGTTATTTCATCGTGTCCACTTCGTGGTCACACCAGTCAAATTTTTCTTATTTTGTAAGTAATAATAGGTTGCCTATGTAGATACGGAAATCGTTGTAGAAATGAGTTAAATACTTCATACTTTATGAGTATCAGGGGTTGGATCCTGGATTGTAAGAATTTTCTATCTCCGCTTGCCCCCACACATCAGATGGCCCACAATGCTTTTTGGCCCCCCCTTGGCCGTTGAACGTTAATAAAGGGGCTAGGGGTCCAAAATAAGTGGTATCCATTACCACTCTCTCCGCTACGTGTCACGCCCATGACGTTTCGCACCCCCCTCTCTGATACCACTCATTGTCCTCACCTCCCTTCAAAAATGGTTTTTTGTTTTTTAAACTAAACCGCCCCGCTATTCTATGTCCACCAACCAACGGCCACCAATGCTACGCCACACTGAATCCTGCCACCACTACCTCATATAGTCATTCCACACCATTCCCATCCTAAGTTTTGAATCATTGTTGTGCATTTCAAGAGGAAGGCGGTGTGGTTTTCTATTTCAAAGCTCCACTACAACAATAACCCACACAGAAGATACAAAGGTCGTTTAAAAAAAGTGGCCATCATTACAACCAACACACTCTGCTTAGCAACTGTTTTGCACCAAGGTAGAGCCAAGAGGTTAGAGTCTTTAAAGAGGTAGAGCCAAGATGTCAGAGCCGTCATTGTCTCTTCGCCATTAGACAAGCTGAATGTTGATCATTTCATAATCAATATCGGACTGTCAGAGTAACTACAACAACCACTTTTCAGCATTATCTTATCACTGCCTACATGTTTCCACTTGTCCAAATTTCTACTTGAATGTAATAAATGATCATCACAGCAGTAGATAGGGTAATCGGCTCAAGTTTTATATAAATACTGCATGAATTAGCAGTACGAAGGAGGCTCGGAAGGGAAAAAAACCATTGTAATAGACTCCGCTAGTCGTAAATATTCTCGTTGGATGAATGAAAGATGTTTTTTTCCAGATTCTTGTGTCATATTTTGTGGCGAAGTGCACCTTTTCTCGTAATCTATCATCTCTATTTTTATATGTTGTTGTTCTTTCTTTACTGTGGATAGAAATTTTTGTGTAGGATTTACCATGGGGTACCCTGCTCAGTCTTGAAATAGTACTTCATGTTTTCCTCTAAGATCGGAATGTAGAATTCAGAGATGGTATGTTCTGCATTCTCGTTGAACCTTAATCTCCTCCTCCTTTCCATTTCATAAGCTGTTAAGATCCATTGAAATGGATAGCTTTCCTGGTTGCAACTACCTTAGTTATTCATCCATTTGAATCTATTTATATCTGTTTGACTCCATAGCCCAATGGCCCTCTTTTGTTGCCTCAACTACAAGTTCTCAAACAAACGCTTATGCACTAATAGCTAGCCTAAAATTCCTCGATAAACAAAGCTATATCTAACAGAGAGGGCCCTCTCTTAATCTAGGAAGGCTAGGTCCTGGATTCTAAAAAGGTTTGATGCTGGCCCTCCGTAGTTATGTCTTTAGCCTTCAGAATTACGGGGTGAATAATAGAATGCACACTCCAATGCCAGCCCCTTCTTTTCCCAAAGCTCCATCGAAGTCCATGGTCCAAAATCTACTTTCCTCATCTAGAAACTACAAATCGGATGGCTGAACTTTGCTTGCTGCTTGAGAGAGTTCTGTTGTACCAAAAAATTATGTTTCTTTTACTGCTTCATCACTTTTTTGAGGTAATGCGCTTGGTCCCAAAACAATTTTCACTTTTTCATAAATTTCTTCATTTGAAAATTCTAAAACAAAAATTCTAAATTCTAAATTTTCTACTTTTTATTCAATCAAAACTTTGGAAGATGTTGAAAATTCATCATTGAACAAGATAAAGGACTTTAAATCTATATGAACACCATGAATATTATGGTTATTTGGATTTTCTCAGCTGCTGATCATGTACTTCATATTACTTTCCTGGTATATTTTCCTAAGTTTCCCAAAGACGAGAATGGTAACATATGAAAATTCAAGCTGTAAGGTACCTCTAAGCTTCGCTCCCCATGACCGAGAGAGAAAAATTCCATATCTAGGATGGATATCAACCACAACAACATCCATTAGGACATTCTTAGCTGGGATTTTCTCTAATTAGATCACTAGGTCCTTAATGAGGCCAAGACATTTCACCCTCCCTGAATCAAATGAATAAAGATCATGATAAGGTATTGTGATATCCAGTCCTAATCTATCCATAATGTCCTTGGGCATGAGGTTGTGAGAGGCTCCAGAAGCAAGCATGGCATTATGAAGGATAAACTCATGGATTTTAAGGATTAGATAAAATGGATTGAACTCACTATCTTCTAGATCACCATCAACAACATGAACAAAAAGAAGCATAGGGTGATCATCACTCACATTAACCAAGTCGAACATTTGATCAACTCTAAGAAAATTAGGTACTTGAACTTTGAACATATCATTCTTGACTATTTCAGTTAGAGGAATGGAGACTTTCAATTTGGCAATTTCATTTTCAAGACTAAGAAGAGCATAATGTTTTTCTACCTCTTTCAATGGTGCATCTTTCTTTTGAGGTTGAACTTTGTGTGAAGACTCTTTATTTTGTCCTCCATCTTGGACTTCTTTATCCTTTCTTTGATTGTTGGAGGAATATTCATTTCCTTTAGCATGATTAAGAACAACAAGTCCTTTGTATTTACTTTTATTTGGAGCAGCATCTTCTTTATGATGTTAATAATGAAGTACTTCACATGTGAAGGAATATTTTCTAGGTTGTATAGTTACCATATCAGGTTGTTGATGCATTTCACCTCTGTCAAAACACTTGATTTGCCAAATTATTTGTACGGGAGTTTCATTAAGATGACTGAGAAGGTTCAGATTAGAAGACAAGATCATCACACTAGTCTTTTTCATCATGGCCTAATCAAGCTCATTGTGTTGCATCGCCTGTCCTCCATCAACATGACTTTGGAAATTTCTTGGAGAGATTATCACTAGTGCCTACCATTATCCCTCTTATCTTGCCTAATACATCATCATAACAACCAATGGATTTTGGCTCTTCTAGCATGCCAACTCAGTTTTCATATGCTCCTATGGTTGTTTAGTTTACTCACACCTATGATAAGGGGAAGAGACAAGTATTTGCGCCTAAGTCTGCCAAAAGTGTGCATACACTTCACATCATTGTGGAACATAGTCAGATAGAGGAGTAACCTCTTTTTCATCAGCATAGTGAATCAACGCCATTGGAGGTTGAGGTAGCAGAGAAAGTGGAGGTCATATCAGCTGAAGAGATCATTAGAGAGAAAGATGAAGAAATAGCATAATTTAAGAAGATGTTTTCCATTGCTAATTCTTAAATTACCTTTTTGTGGCAAGAAAATTTTCAATTGAAAGTGAATAAGCTCCTACAAAGAAAGCCCAAGCATGACCTAGAGGCAGTCAAAGGTAAAGGAAAGGAGGTTATTGATGTTTACCAAATGTAGGATATGGAGGCTGAAATACAAACAAGAATACCAAAAACAAGAGGCCTCAAAAGGGCATTGGAACTAGAAAGACAGTCAACTCATCCACATGAAGAATTGACCTTTGATGAACTTATAGCCATGGAGATTA
Organism: Pinus albicaulis; assembly: GCA_034641835.2. Classification (NCBI taxonomy): domain Eukaryota; kingdom Viridiplantae; phylum Streptophyta; class Pinopsida; order Pinales; family Pinaceae; genus Pinus; species Pinus albicaulis. The sequence goes on from CM076579.1 coordinate 878,526,410, forward strand.
ATGAAGACAGAGAGCTTTGGTTTTCAAGGGTAAGTGATCATTTAGCGAAGCTCTTGAAGAGTGCTAAGAGGGACAATAAGCTACAAGGACACATGGCAAACTATAATCACACCAAAAACACAATTTCCCAAATAAGGTTGAAACAACTGAAGAAAAGGGTAAAATAAGCACAAATGAAACTTAAAGAGAAGGATAGCTTGGACTTGTTGGCTAAAAATTCTTTGGCTATTTAGCCCATCACTCACAGGTGCCATAGAATCAATTTTGAGAAGTTTTGATCAATTTTGGAATTTTTTGTGATTTTTGCAAATTCTAGAAATTCCTTGTTGCAAAAGGCTAACAAAATTTTGTGACGCTTATTTTGAGGCCATATAAATGATGATTTATTTACATGTATGAATGTATTTTGATGAGTACATCAAATATCAAGAACACCCATGGCATGACAAGTTGTAATAGTGGAGGAAAAGCTCAAAAACCACTCATTTTTCATGTTTCTGCCACCTTTTTGGAGCCTGTGTTACGCTTTCAGAGTAACCTTGGGAGAATATATATTTCAAGGCCTTCCATGGATCATTTTTCAAAATTCAAGATGTTATGGAAAATAGACACACACGACTAGGTTGTTGGAGATTTTTTGTATTTGAGGTAGCATCAGTTGTGCTCTAGCTCCCAATTTTTGAGGAAGGACTAGAGTATACTTGATCTACAAGACCCAGAAATGGATTTGGGAAATTTCATCTAGTTTAAGAGATATTAAATTAATTAATTATTTTAATGTATTTCCTAAGTTAAAACTTAGGGAACTTAAATAATTAAAGTGAATTTAATTAAACATGTGATGAAATTGTCTTAAGTCACATGAATCAAGCTTTCTTTTAATCTTAGCCATTGATTCAAGATCTGATCATGGTCGTTGGTTTCCAAACGAGAAAAGTATAAAGGAAAGGTTTGGGGTCATTTGTAAAGACACACAGAGGCAAAGCACTGAAGCTAAGTTGAGATTATAGGGCAGGTTTGCTAAGAATTCTTAGAAGTCTTTTAGCTGCAAAGAGGGGAATTTAGGCCAAGGGGATGATCTGATCTCGGGGTCTAGAGTTAACAAGAGGCATAGATCAGCTCAGAGAGACAACACAGAGAAGCAAGAGAGTAGCAAAATCAGGGACAATGCAGTCCCTCAAGGAAAGCGTCGTTTTCAGCTGGAAGCCTTCAGGGGTTAGGTAGAGACCTTAAGGGGTAGCGTAAGGACTGCGTCACCCAGTCTGGGGTAACAAATCCCTTTCCAAAGCAGCGCTAAGGGCCGCAGAGGCTACAGAGGCTGACATAGGGGCTTCAGGGGCAGCGCTAGGGTTTATAGGGCCTAATTTTGGCTGAGTTCTTTAAATCACGTTTGAGGGTGTGAATCAGTCAGTATTTTGGCTTCAGAACAGCTAGTGAGTTGTAGATCTATTATCTCTCTGTCGGGTTTTCCAAATCTGGAACCTAGATTTTTTTTATTTAGAAAATTCTTAATAATAAAACCCTCAAGCATCCAGAAGACCGGTTTTCTACATTGGGTTTTTCAGGGGACTATTTGTACAGAAAATATCTGTGTCACTTTGTCTATGTGTGCATGTACTTATTCTAGATCTAAATTGATGAAGATCTGTCATGTGTTTTGCTTTGATTTTAATCTGAATTTATTTAGTTAATAACTTATCTAAGTAGGAGGAGCATAACCAAATTAATAGTAAAAAATTTCTGCATAAGTGTAAGATTCAGAAATTTTCACATGGTATCAGAGCAATTACAGATCTACGAGGGTCACTAGCAAGAGACTGAAAGTTGTAGCTGTAGAAAGAAACTGGAAAAGAATAAGAAATGCAGATCTGAAGGGACAACACGGTTTTTAGAGGTAGATTCACGTAGAAGGAAGGGTGACACAGTCTAATACTATCTCCTAGCAAGTCCACACAATTACTGCGCAGAGGCAGCTCAGAAACAACGCTAGATTAGTCTGAAGCCAGCCAGTGTGATGCAGCTCTAAATCTGTTAGGTCCATAAAAGACTTAATATTAGCTACAGAAATTCAGAAGGTGCTGGTGGGGTTAAAATTTTGAAGATTTCAGATTTTTAGCCTAAGAAAAAGTGACAAAGAGCGGGAGGAGATCATCTTCTCAGAAATTTTCTAGCCAAAGAAACTTGCAGATTGATCAGAGGGTCAAAGAGAGCTGAATCATTATTGATTTGGAAGGTTTCCAAGGAGGGAAATCAGTTGTCAGAGGGAGCAGAAGGTGCCTATTTCACTAAGGGCCTTAGATCCAATTATCTAGCAAGGAGAAAGGGAAGTTCTGACACATTTATGAGTAGATGGCTCCTCATGGACCGCATGATTAGGATAGGTTGGATGGCCTTTCAAAATTCTCAGTTTGGAAGGAAAGAATCCTAATAGTCCTTGAGGCATATAATCTAAGAGACCATGCAGAGCAAACTCTGGCCATGCCGACCGATCCAGATCTCCTACAAAATCATAAGGAAGTTATTGGGCATGAAAAGTGGCTGATCATGGATGGAATTAAGGACCATATTGTACCACACTTAGTTGAGAAGGAGAAAAATAATGAGATGTGGAAGGCCTTAATCTCCCTATATGAGGGAAAATCATTCCAAAGGAAGATGCTTTTGGAGACTCAAATGAGCTCGTCCATGATGACCAAGGGAGAAGACATGGAGCATTTCCTCTTCAGATTGCATTCGATCAAAGATCAGTTAACTGAAACCAGTGCTAAAGTGGAGGATGATGTGATGGTCAAGACTGCTCTCAATGCAGTCAAAGATGAGTGGGAAACCTTTGTCCAAAGTATCTTAGGCAGAGCAGACCTCCCAGATTGAGACAACTTGTGGGAAATTCTGCATCAAGAAGAACTCCATAGATTCACCAAGAAGCAGTACAACATGGGATCAAGAAAAGTGAAGAAGGAAGATGAAGAAGATGTATCCTTGGCATCAAAGAGGCAAAAAGGAAAGAAGAAGAAGGATCGATCAAAGATCAAGTGCTTCCAGTGTGGTGAAATGGGAAATTTTTCTAGTAATTGTCCTCAGAAGAAAAAGGACAAGGAAGCTTCTTCTTCCAAGGCTATTGTGGAAAATGATGGGTCGAAAGATTATGCAACCATGAGCGCTCATGAAACAAAAAGGTGGGGAAACATGGATATGTAGAGGAGATACAGAGCCTTGGGCAGGATCCTTGAGCAGCTCATCTTTTGGATCACATGCGAGCTATGACAACCTTAAGACAATAGCGGGACAAGTGGATAAATGGGTGCATAGATCATAGATAAAGCATAGGCAGTCCTGAAGACTGGGAGGAGCAGTGCAGAGTAGAGTAGCAACAACATAGAAGCAAAAATAGCTCAAAGGCTGATGTGACTTCAGCAGCACAGAGCTGAGATACTTACGAAGTGCAGAGCTGTAGCAGCGCAGACGGCTTCAGAAGGACATCGTAGTGCAACAACAACGTGAGATATTTCAACACAAGGGGATGATGTGACTTTAGTAGTGCAGAGGGAGTATGTTTACGCAGTGCAGAGATGTATCTATGCATCATCCTTCAGATGCCAGCACAGATATGTAGCCTATGGAGCTTCAATGATGAGGATGCATCCCATCTGACATGTTTGTCAAAGATTAGGCAGGAGAGTCAGTTGTTTCTCTCAACAATTGAAGTTGCAATGCAATAGATCAGCAGTGGTAGTGCTATGAGCAGCATAGATGCAACATATTGAGAGGGAGCTGCAGTACAGAGGTTGCAGTGGCAGTGGCAGAGTCATGGGCAGAATTACAGACTAGCAGTAGTAGTGCAGAGTTGAGTGGCAGTAGGCCAAACATCAACAACACAAAACTAATACCCAAAGTCTTGTAATGCATAGTGTGATGTATTGCTAGAGCACACTCTTGATGCTAAGATGAAGTGTTGAGAGTTTGTGTATTTGGGGTAGCATCAGCTGTGCTCTAGCTCCCAAATTTTGTGGAAGGACTAGAGTACACTTGATCTACAAGACCCATAAATGGATTTGGGAAATTTCATCTGGTTTAGGAGATATTAAATTAATTAATTATTTTAATGTATTTCCTAAGTTAAAACTTAGGGAACTTAAATCATTAAAGTGAATTTAATTGAACATGTGATGAAATTGTCTTAAGTCACATGGATCAAGATTTGTTTTAATCTTAGCCATTGATTCAAGATATGATCATGGTCGTTGGTTTCCCAATGAGAAAATTATAAAGGAAAGGCTTGGGGTCATTTGTAAAGACACATAGAGGTAGAGCATTGAAGCTAAGCTAAGATTCTAGGGTGTATTTGCTAAGAATTCTTAGAATTTTTTCATCTGCAAAGAGGGGAATTTAGGCCAAGGGGAGATCAGCTTAGCTCAAAGAGATAGCGCAGAGAAGCAGGAGAGTAGCAACAGCAAGGACAGTGTAATCCCTCAAGGAAAATGTGATTTTTAGTTGGAAGCTGTCAGGGGTTACACAAAGACCCTAAGGGGTAGTGTAAGGACTGGGTCACCCATTCTGGGGTATCACATCCCTTTCCGGAGTAGAGCTGAGGGACGCAGAGGCTTCAAAGGCTGGCGCAAGGGCTTCAAGGGCAGCACTAGGGTTTCTAGGGCCTAATTTTCGCTAAGTTATGTAAATCTAATTTGAGAGTGTGAATCAGTCATTATTTTGGCTTCAGAACAACCAATGAGATGTAGATCTATTATCTCTTTCTCGGGTTTTCCAGATATGGAACCCAGATTTGTTGTATTCAAAAAATTCTTAATAATAAAACCCTCCAGTAGCCAGAAGACTGGTTTTCCCGCATTGGGTTTTTTCGGGGACTATTTGTCTAGAAAATATCCATGTCACTTTGTCTATGTGCACATGTACTTGTTCTAGATCTGAATTGGTAAGATCTGTTATGTGTTTTGCTTCAATTTTAATCTGAATTTATTCAGTTAATAAATTATCTAAGTAGGAGGAGAATAACCAGATTAATAGTAAAAATTTTATGCATAAGTGTAAGATTCATAAATTTTCACATAGTTGACCGTTCTTTCAAAAGTAGATTTGGAATCTTAAAAGTTCCTCAAAAGTGTCTCCAAAGTTCTGTTACGCTTCTGCAAATTTTTGTTACACTTCTGTCAAAAATGTCACAAGGGCATTGGATTCCTCAGGACACTTTTCAAGCTTAGAAATTGTCACAAATTCGAGGTTTTGTTGTCCTATGATTTGGCATTAGATTTATGGAGTTGTTTTTCGCCTCCTATCATGAGGGAATATGTAATTAATGTAAGGTACAAACACTCCTAGTTCACGCTAAAATTCAGGGAATGGTTTCTAACCTCCCTAGAATCTAGGAAATGACTCATCTTGTGTATTTATGATCCATTTTGGATGGGATTTCAACCTGATAAGGTTTCATAGTCCATATTTTCTATAAGTAGACTCTGTTAGTCTTTTTTTGGGTTGGATAGTCTCATATTGCAGTGGGGATTTTGTAATCAGCAATTTGGAATGAAATCAGAGATAGATTTGCAGGAATTGTGTTGAGATACTTGTGGTATGCATTGTAGCATATGGTCTTCTTATGTATGTTTATCATTTAATGCTTAATACCATGTATTCTTATTTCATATGTGTTTATCTTGTAATTTATGAGTATAAATCATGTTTATTCATGCTCTGTTTTAGACAAGGTTTACATTGCTATGTTTATTTTCTTCTAATGTGAATGAATTCACCTTAGTGATCATTTAAACTCTCTTCTACTTCATCCTATACTCAAATGACCTATTAAAATTCTTTCAAACTACCTATCTTGCCTCATATATTCCCTGCAAATTCACCTTGGAGTTCAAAACTAAAAACCTTATACACAGTCTACTCACTGAATTTTCTATCCAGCACTAAAAATATTAAACAAATCCTATTTACTGAGGTTACATACCTAGCCTAATATCATTAGATACTTATTCATTCCTTTGAATTTAAAAGTAACAATGAGAGAGTACTCTCTGGTCCTGGTAGGGCTGGCTACCTGACCTAAAGCCTAGTCTGTGGTTACCTTTATTCAAAACCATCTTCAACCTTGTGAAGTTGGGGAGATTGATAACACATATTTGATGTAAATATGATGTGTGCAAACTGAGGTATGCACCCATTTCATGACTTTGTAATCCCAAGAAAAAGCATCTAAGTTCTCTCTTAGTAGTTGGGACAACTATTCTTCCTCTTGGGCCGAGAGAGAGGGGTTTATATTTAGGGATCTAGATGAGACAATTATACAACCTTGGTCAGTTAAGAGGTTGAGTAAACTGAGCATAACTCGATCCAAGGGCTGCTTTCAAATTCACTCACCAGCTCATCGAGTGGAATGGAAGTGGGGGGTTGGCTTTGAAGGATGTTGTCAATGAGCTCATCTTCATCGGGTTTCCCCCCTCTTATAATAATATATATGGCACAAATATGGTATGGTGTGGTATCATACAATTCATATTCTTCTTTATCCTCCATCCATAAAGGTAGATCATGTTCAATGGAAGGCTGGGTAGGAGGATATAATACTAGTAGTTTTGACAAGGGCCCATTCTTGATGGTCATGTTTCTATCCCTAAAACTGATATAAGCATCGATAATGGCCAACCAAGGTCTTCCTAGAATGAAAGGATAGCCATTAAACTTGGTTTTGGGCTGAAGTGCCAGGAATTTAGTGGGATATTCCCAGGAGAAAATGGAGACCATAACATCCCCAACAACTCCTTCCGGAGCTACTGTGGATGTATCTACAAGTTGCAAAATGTAGTGGTGTTTCTCAAATCTCCTTAGAGGTTAATTTTCAACATGGTTTCTATGTTCATCACATTGATGGTAGCCCAAAGATCAATCAATATATGATGGAAAATGATACCATAATTGTGTACATATACTACTGGACTCCCAAGGTCTAGGTATTTCAGAAAAATTACTCTCCCCAACATCAAATCAGATAACTGACCTACAACATTGATGGTGGGGGTGTCTCTTTATCCCAGGATTTTTGAAGCATTTTTCTTTGATAAGCTTTTTATAATTGGGAACATTCTTAATATCTTGGAGAAGGGGTATTTTTACACACAGATTCTTTAGTTCTCCCATAATTTCAATCTCTTCTAGGGTGTGTTGGCTAGGGTTGATTTGTCGCTCTGGAAAATGAGGTGGATTTATCTGAAGGATGCTTTCTTCATTTTCCTATTTAACCTATTTAGGTGGAGATGGACAATTTTTGTCTAAGGGCACTCTCCTAGACCTAAGTTTGATATCATGGATCTCCACAACATAGGCTAGATAAGATGTTTCTCCATTGTGGACCTGTTGTGCATGCTTTTTGTTCGGGTTCAGATTTGGTTGGGCATGAATCTGAGGTAACTTAGTGGGAGCAGGATGAGTTATTTGAGGTTGAGGTTGGGGTGGAGGCAATAAAGCAGTTGGTTGGTTGAGTTGGGGTCTCCACCCTTGTGATGAGTTGCTCCACTGAGGTGGTTGAGGAAGATATTGTTGAAAGGATTGATTGACAAGATGAGGATGGTATGGAGGGCAATAAGGCCAAGAAGGAGGTGTGGGCTATGATGGAGGAGTGGAAGAATACCAAGGCTGCAAGGGTGCATTCTTGTTTGCATGTTAGTAAGAATAAGGTGCACCTTGCATGCCCTGTTGGTATGGCCAACGACCTTGATGCCTTCTTTGATTTATGAAGCAGAGTTGCTCAAGTCCTACTTCCACACCTTGATATACAACTTTTAGGCCAAGTAAGGAAGGAAATTTGTCTATTGCATGGTTCTCTTCACAGACTAAGAAAACCTCTATGAAATTCATTAGACATTCATTCCTACGATGTTTTCTAGTGCATCTAGGAAAAAGATAGCTAAGACTCTCTTTGCTTCCTCTTGTTTCCTCTTGATATGCATTATGTCCACCCACAAATAAAAGGTGTGAAAAATCTCACTTTTAGAATCCTCCCACATGTTTCCAATCTCATGCTTAATGGAGGTTAAAGAGGAAGGGGTAATCATCAGAATTTCACTAGCTCTACCTTTTTTCTTGGCTGCCCTAGAGTGGTTTCTGAATATAATATGTTAGGGTCCTATAAATGATAGGATCTCAAGATGATTGAGTATTTCATAGTTTCAATTTCATATTATGTATGATTTTAAATATTCAAATGATTTCCAAAAAAGAATTATGAAAAAGAAAAGAAAATAGAGTAGATTGAAAAAAGATATAAAGAAAAGAAAAAAAGAGAAAATAAAAGAAAGAAAACCCCCCAAAATAAAAGAATCATATTGAAAGTGTTGCAAATCAAAATGCCACTGTTGATTAGATTAGTTTGTTCAATCATACAGTATAAGCATGATTGAAAAATTTTAATTTTTTATTGGATAAGTTAGAAAATAAGGATTTGCCAAACATTTTAACCTTAGCAGATCAACATCTCGGTAGAAAATAAAATTAACTCAACAGTTTAATTAGACTCAATGGAAGGAATAAGGGATAGAGTAGGATAGAATTTCATAGAAAAAAAGAGATTTGGGTTTGCAAGCCTAAATGCACCCTGGCAAAGAAATGATGAAAAAATTTTAGATTAGTGAGAGGGTAGGTAGAAATGAAAGAAGAAAAATAAAGCTAAAGATGCATCAATGTTGTCCCAAGACATCATTCAAAGGATTTCATGTATTTCCTAATTAAAGGGGAAAAATAAAAAAACAAAGATGTTTTATCCTAAGTTTCGAGATTAGTTCTTTATCAAAGATATTTGACACATTTCATGTCCTATACTAATATCCTAGGTCCCGAAAATATACCCCCGCTCAACAGTTATTCACTAGACCCCACCATTCACTTACCCATCTCATCACCATTAAACCCCTATTGCCTTCCACCTCATCTACATCCCCTCCATCTCATTCGATGACCCACAACCTTTTATTGCCACCACTCATCCTCCGAAAGTTAACATCGAGGGGGGGGGGGGTTACGAAATATGCGGTTTCCCATACTGTTCCATCTGATACATGTCAAGCCCTCATCTTTTCGCACCCCCCCCCCACTCCATTCCACTTAGCATTCATGCCCCCTGAAAAAAGTAGTTTCTACCGTGATAAAACTGTGCCATTGACTGTTAGTGCCCCACCATAGCCGTTGTGCCACGAAGACCACTCCTGTCACGTCTGCCCAATCACCTTAGCTCCTACCTAAAGGCCCGTTAAAAAATTAATTTTTTAAGTTGTTTCCCAACAGACCTGTGACATGTCAGGTGAACACCCACTACTGTACAAATCTATCTTTCCCCACCTATTTCAATGTTTACATTGTTTCTGTGTTTCTTTTGTAACAGGTGATCAAGGTTCAATTTTTAAAGATCTTAAGAGAACGTGGAAAAGATCTCAATTGTCTGCAGATTTAAGAAAAATTCCCCTTTTTTAGTCCCCTTTTATCCCAGTTTCCATTATTATCAACAAAAATCCCTTTTCTTTCCTCCCTCTTCTTCTAATCCCCTTCCGTGCACCTGCAAAAACACTGAAAATTTCTTTTCAGAGAGCAGTAATGCCTGCAAAGAATAAGGAACAAGAAACATTTAACCCAATGGTTCACCCTCATGTGGACCTGGATCATGCGACCCTGACTGACAGAGATTTCAAGATACATGAGACTCACTCAGAGTTTTATCTGTTTGATGTTTACTGTTGGTTGGAAGACAAGCTTATTGATGAGGTAAATGATATAGGGCCGTGGGACACAAAATTAACTTATTATATATTCCCAAAAACCCATAGTTTCCCTGAGTTTATTAGAAAATGTCATGCTTGTTATGATATTAACCAGAGAGTTTTTTTTTCCCCCACAGGAGAAGTTATTTTTACTGTTAGCAGACAGTACATCATGCAAATGATGCAAGCTCCTGTTGTTGGAGAAACCATATCTTTTTCCTATGAAACCCTCAGAGAATTATACTAGAAGTTGGATTTTCTAGCAGAGCCAAAATACTTGAGTTATTCATGGCTAAAGATACCCCATTGCCCAAAAATAATTCTCCACATCCATCTTCTACATTCCCTGAAAGGAATCAGCATATAGTCATTGTCATTTCTTACTTGTTAAGATATCATTCAGATCAATGGATAGATGAAACAACGATAGGTTTCCTATCCATACTTTCATCAAAGTATAAGCCTTCCATTATGTTTAATTTCATTCAATTCCTAGTTGATGCCATTCACAACCAATTTTTCAAGTTTCACACAGAATAAGTGTTTAAATACACTTCAGTCCGTGTTTACATGTTTTCATATTTTCAGGCAAGCAGGATCCAGTTTACAATGAGGAAAGTTAATGAAGACTCCCAACCTCAGTTAGTCATCGTTTGGACAACAATGTTGATGAAAGAACAGAAGGATTACACCTAAAAAAGATATTTTAAAATGTTTTTCCATCCAACTATGAACATCCTTAATAGCACAGTGGAACCAAGGATCAATGAAGAGATTAAGAAGATCATGTAGCTGTCAGAAAAAATAAGAACTGGAGACCGGTACTTGTGCCAGAACTACAAAGAGATTAGAGTATATGAGTGTGAGTTGGCCCCTTACAGGTTGCCAAAGTTCCTCTCCATGAGGATATTTTCCCTTGAGTACATTAGGCATATGATAAATGCAGATCAGGTACATTTTGTATCATCTAAAAAGAAGTCTCATTTTAGGATCAAATCCCAGATTGGTCCTTTCATTTACAACAATAGAGTAGTAGGAGAGGACGCTCACAGGATGCTGAAGGAGATGAATTTTACAGAAAAATTCACCTGGTCTTATGACCCATTAGGCATCATCTATAAGAAAAGGGTGGAAAATAAATCAACTCCATATATCCACACCCACAGGCCTGAAATTGAGAAATTCATGAACCAGATAGAATGGGTAGAAAACACCTTATAGGAGGCTGAAGAACAAGTGATTTCATCTTCAAGAATACACCCCTACTGCATAAGAAAATCAGAGTGCAAAAGATAAGAAAGGCAGAGGAAAATAGCAAGAGAAAGAGGCAACATGGAAACGTCCAAGAGATGATCAATCTAATTTGGAGATTAATACATCTAGAAGGGATTTCAAAATGAAATACAGAAAGAGAGCAAGAATTCATATGGACATAGATCAAATCAAGGAAACAGAGCAGCAGACGGTCATAACTATCAGAGATTATCCTAGTTCTTCTCCAGCAGGTGGCCAAACTATATTTTCTACAACTTCAGCTACAATTCCATTTCAACAGAAAATTCTTTAAACACCTACATCTACTACTACTACAGGGGAAAATGAGGAGACAATTTATGACACTTTCGGGGATATTAAGAGAAAAAATGAGATATTGAAGACCAAAACCTATAACCAGTTTTGGAAGAAGACCACCAGTCCAAAAATCAGGCTTCTATCAGCCTTCAATTCAGATAAAGGAAAGATGTGTATGGCTTTCTTAGAAGCCCAGATTTCTCAGCCAAAATCACCTATCAATTTCAACATTACAACTTTTGAATTTAATTTCAAGGACATCCATCCAATAGATCAGATGGAGATGCACACACAAACTAGAGATATGATCTCATCTACCTTGAAAAGCACTGCAATGAGCCTGTCTAAATTACAAGTATCACTGGCTAATATTCAATGAAAACTCAATATGGATAATATTTCTTCTCTTGCTAAGGATACCATAATAAAATCCTGGGAGGATTTAGTTGTGAAGATTGGATGTGATCCAACAAATGTAGAAGCAGTGGAGGAGGTCCTGAAGAAGAAAAATGAAGACATAGCAACCCTGAGAAAGTGGCTTAAAATTTCAGCTACTGAAGACCCTCTAACAAAGGACATAGAGGAGACTGAATCACAAAAATCAGAGATGATGAAGCTGATAATGGAGCAGTCAGCACAGCTGAAGCAAATGGAGATAGAAAAGGAAAATTTGGTTAAGGAAAAGGAAAAAGCAGTAGAGATGGCCATTATCCCTTTAGATGTTGTTCCTATTGCAACCATCCCTACAGCTACATCAAAAACCACAGGAACATCAGGTGGTACAGAAAATTTGGCTAAATCCACGGAGAATATGTCCATACAAAAAGAAGATATTAAAAAGCTAGAAACATAAATTAATACCTTGAAGGATCTAAAGGTAAGGTCTGATAATGCACATGAAATAGAAGTACAAAGAGCCCAAAATTAGATCAGAAGTTTGATAAAGGAAGAGAGAGAAGCTTCCATTGGTCAAACCATTGGCCAGGCCAAGGAGATCATTTCAAAAAGCATAATTGATTCCATGAATAAAATATGGCCTTCTATTCAAATCATATTTGAACAAAAAGAAATAATTGAAGAAGTAAATGATACCATAGCTAAAGAAACCAAGGAGCTTGGAGACATGCCTGGGACAACAAATAACATCATTAGATTTCTAAATTACAAGAACATGTTTGAATTAGAGACACTTGGAGTTGAGGACATAACAACAAAAATTCTATAAGTCAAGAAGGTGCTCAAAAAGAAAAGCTTGGTCACACAGTTAGAGGAAAGGTGAAAAAATTTAGAAATTGATGTTAGTATATTCTTTAACTGAATCAAGCCACTAACCAAAATAGGGTTACCCTCACTATTTGTAATAAATGATAAACTTATGGCCATACAAGACTATGTAAAGAAGTTGAAAGACATTGCTAAGGACACAACCAAGTTTGCAAGGCTTAAAGGAGAAATGATTGGAAGAACGTTCCTTGAGACCATGAGCAACGATCTATTCACAGAGCATGAAATTAATCACATTTTGTGTTGAGGCCAACTTTTGTGAAATTCACAGAGACATATGAGATATATCGAAAGTTGATCAGGATCAAGATCCCAATGAGAAATAATGGGAAAATTTGTGTGACTACCAAGAAAGGTGAAGGCCATCGCATCAGCCAAATCAACATATCATCGTATGAGCCAGATCATCACAACATCAGATCACCCAAACCTGCCAGCACAACAATAGTTCAAATCAAGCAACAACAACCTTCTGAAGAATAGGGCCAAATGTCAAAGTAATTTCATCGTGTCCACTTCATGGTCACACCAGTCGAATTTTTCTTATTTTGTAGTTAATAATAAATTTTCCTATGTAGATACGTCTATCATTGTAGAAATGAGTTAAATACTTCATAATTTCTGAGTATCAGGGGTTGGACCCTAGATTGTAAGACTTTTCTATTGGAACATTGTATATTTTCTGAAGCTGGAGCATCAATAATAAAATACCTTTTGCAAGATACTTGAGCTGTGTTTATCTGGTGATGTCAATTCTTTTTTGTGTTAATGTTTTCCATTGTTTTTCTAAAAGTGCATCATTTAAATATGATTGTAAAGCAGAAATATGAAGATAAAGATTTGTTGTAAGAACACCTTATTTCGGGTTGTATTTAAAATATTAATGTTTTTCTTCTGAATTTTGGTTAAGAAATTATTAATTGTTTTTTAAACACTACTAAATTCGCTTTTTCTGTCATCTGATAATTAATTATGTTTTAAGATCCAATTAGTGGAGTTAGCTTGCCTTGTGAATGCTCTTGAAAATTTGATGCAACAACCCAACCTTTTATGACTCCATAGCCCAATGGAATTAGTTTAACAAGATCTTCTAATCCAACCAAACAATCAATCAAAAAGCAACCCCTACAATCATTATAAATAGCCTAATATCAGAATCATAAAACAAAGCTAAATCTAAAAGAGAGATCCCTCTCTGAGTCTAGGAGGGATAGATCCTAGGCTCCAAAGTGGTTTTGATGTTTTCCTATATAATTATTCTTGCAAATCTTAAAGTTATAGAATGATAACATAGTGGTGACCATACTGTGGAACTTAACTGAAAAAACTTGACTTTTCATTCGATTTCAGAAACCCCGGTTAAAAGCATTGTATGATAGAAGTATTTTCTAAGATTGGTTTTCTTTCAGTTTTTTGAAAATAAACAGTTTGTCTGTGCTTCTGATCTGAATTCTGGCTCCTAAAAGAATTTCTACTAGATCCCATCCTGATCCAAATCCTCCTACTATAATGGACAATCTTGAATTTTTTTAAAGAAAAACTCCTATAACTAAGAGCCAAACAAGTAGCAGATTTATTCACAGAGCAAATTGCCTCCCTGAAAAATGTGTCACCTTATAATACATTCAATTTTATTTGCACTTTGAGCAAGGTTTATTCAGGAATAAATCTAAGAATTGGACAGACTAGATAGTATTGGATCCATCTCTTTTGCAACAAAGTCCAGTGAGGGAAGCTTATTCACAAATTCAATCTAATCTTCAGCTTCTCCAAGATTTTGACACTCTTCAAGATTTGGTAACAGAGTTTACTTCAACTGTTGATGATGCTTACCTTCAACAATATGTAGAATTAACTACATTTACTATAACAGCTTCTTCTATTACCTACCAGATTGCACAACTTAAGTCAAATAGTCCTACTGCTTCCATAATCCCCACTAATTCTTTTATCTTTCCTCATAAGAGTACTCAAACTTGCACACATACATCTCTACCCATCATCCATCCTACTTCATCCATTGTCCACCTTCCGCCACCACCTCCACCAATCATGGAAGCCAGGTATGCCCCATTGGTGTTGCCGACACCATTAATAGCTATGCCACAATATTACCAATATAAAATTACATTATATGATGGAAATGGTCATGTAAATACCAAACAACATGTTGAAAAAATGAATGACTGTTTTGATCTTCAAGAGGTAGATGAAAAAAGAATTAAGTTAAGGATTTTTGCTCAGAGTCTTACTGGAGAAGTTAGAAAGTGTTTCAAATATTTACTTGCAAACAACATCAATGACATACCTACATTTCATCAAACATTCATAAATAGGTGGGAAGTAAAAAATAGCCCTCTTCGAATTTTATCTGAATAAGAAAAAGTTAGGAGGGCCCCAACTGAAATTTTTTAGGATTATTGCACCCGGTTAAACGATTTATATAATGTGATACTTGCTCATATAAAACACCACAAGGTTTAGCCTTGGCTAAATTTCGAGATGGTTTTGAAACAAAAATGTCTTATCAGCCAAGGGAAAGAAACTCAGCCACATTAGAAGAAATGCGGAGGTATGCAGTGAGTGTAGAAGCCAACCTATTAGCAAAAAGAGCTAGAATGAGAACTGAAAGAAGAGTTACTATAAGAGAGGAACCTTCAACTTACACATTTGATGCTAAAATTTATTCATTGGTTAGAATTATGGAGAGAATGATGGAAAGTATTAACCTAAATGAGAGAACTATTCCTAGAGAAAATCAACCAGCTCCTCAAAACATAAATCAAAATCCTAGAAGAAACCCTCCTCAGATAAGACAAAGAGAGAAAAGAGTTCCTGATAAGAAAATTATGCCTCCATTCCAAGAGAATTATGTTGATGAGGATGAAGGAGTAGTTGAGGAAGTAGAAGAGGTTGCGAAACCTAGCTATGGCAGCCATGAGTTTCACAAGACTGGAGGTGGATATGGGCCCATGGGTAACTGGATAATAGTGCATACCTGAGTTTTCTTGTCATCCCATCAGGAGACTATGGCTTTTTGCTATCATCACTTATTTTTGGGGTTCATGGTTTTAGGTTTTTAACCTATCACCATGCGGTTCTAATATGGTCTTATCATTATTTTTTGCCTCCAACCAATAATTTTTTCACCACGCGGTCTGTTTCATGTTGGAATTCATGGGCTTTGTGGGATTTTATATGCTGCTTTGTGCGCCCTTATGATGGTGTCTCTGACCTATTGCCCCGACCCGGGATTTATGTAGTTACATCTACTATTCTTGTGCACTGGGAAGTCACTGCTACATCTGTGGGTACCTCTTTGCTGTCAACATTCACCTCCTTTTATTTGGGCTGTGGTTGGTTCTCGTGGCTTCTTCCATCGAAATTTTTGGGGAAATCCATTTCACACTACACTCTACAAGCCTGTGACGGTTACTGCCCAGACCCACCATCTGGACATGAGTACTTACGAAGAAGTTTTCGATTATTTGGCAGACCCTCTAGAGGGTGTGGATATCTGGGGGAAGGAGACATGTGATGAGGTGGTGGATATGGAGGATATGGTGCCCACACCAGCTATTCACCGGCCAGAACTGCCTCTGTCGGTCACACTTGTGAGCTGCTCTGAACCATTTGTGCGGAGTTTGGACCCTCTGAATTTTACTGTTCCTTCACCATCTGTGTTGCGTCTCTGGGAGCACTAAACACTTGACTCACCTGACTTGCCCAAGGTATACACCACTGCTACGGGCTCGAGCGCTGCTGAGGTTACTGATAATATTTGTGCGAATGCCCTTTCTTTTGCAAACCTATGCATCGGATGGGAGGCATCTTTGAATTTTCCCATTTATTCTTCTGTTGTGACTAAGCTGACTGCGGCTTCTGGGTGCTTCGTTAATATACATTTTGATGCACAGGCGGTTGAAGCACATCCTTCATCTGATTTTGAGGGTGTGGGAGAAACTGGTGTGGACTCTAATTACCAGAACCTACACTGCGGTAGGGAAAAAAAATCTCGAGATTCCAAGAATTGGCATAGTTGGAACCCGAATATTGGGAGAGATAGAGGTATGGCTAACATAGAACTGACGGCAGCCACAGTTCTCGTGCGAAAGGTTTGTGGCCGCAAATATTCCACAGCGAGACTTAAGCTATGGACAAAAGAAATAGTGGGAGGTCACTTGGAGCAACTCCCGGGGGTCACACTTCTGAATAGGGGCTGGTTTGACCTTAATTTTTCATAGCCTACACTAGTGGACTGGGTTCTTACCAAATTCTGGCACATCGAAAGGCACCCTGTACTATTGAAATGATGGTTCCCTCTCTTTGACCCCAACAAGGAAAATTTAGGAGCAAGACCTATTTGGATACGATTCCCAGGGTTTCCACTTCGATTCTAGAATGAAGCCACTCTTTGCAGCATTGGGGAATACTTTGACCTTTATTTAGATCATGACAGATCTTATTTAGAGTCAGGCATATACTCTGTTGCTTGCATTCTAGTATTATTGGATACTAGGGATGGTATCCACGACAATTATAACATGTTTTTTGAAGGTATGGTCTGCCAGAAGATGTTGGAATATGAGGGGATTCCATTCATATTTAGGTGATGCCATTCGGTTAGTAATATTTACAAAGAATGCCCACTCATGGGTGCAGGGCTCCACTCTATAAGACGGTTGCTCATATGGCTACACAAACTGATCTAGTCATTATTTGTCGACACCTGATGAACAACCAAGGGATGTTGTTAATCTGTCTGAAACCATGCTACCTTCCTGGCCGATTACTCAAGCCCAGACTCACTACTTTCCTGTCCACTCATCTCAGCAGAATCCGACCTCAGTTCTAGGTACCTCTCTGCCCTCTACTACTACTAGTAATTTTTTATCTCCTTCATCTATTATTGTACACCATTCATTTAGTACATTGCACTCCATTAGTTGCTTTATTGCATCGGCTCCCCCCACCATCCCACCCACCATTTCCCACACATCTGCAGAGTGAACTGGCTTATCCACCCATATGACTGTTGATTCCTCATATGTCGGGCATCAATACTTCTTGAGATCATCTATTCATCAGCCCACCTTGTTAGAGCTCGGCATTGGCTCGGGGCAGGGTCTTCCATCATCTAAATCAAGAGGCATACCCTCTGCAATCTCAAAGGCTATCCAACGAGCCAATATGGAGGTGGAGGTGGGCACTCAATCATCCCTACTTCAGGTTCTTAGAGCAAGGAAACCCAAAGATGGTGTTCCCTTATGATTTTTCTCTATTTTAACTGCAGGGGACTTGCCCACCCCATCAAGAAACTGGCACTAAAGGAAATCCTTCATACCACTCCCATTGATGCCCTGTTCCTTCACGAAACATTAGGGGATGGTGTTTCCATTAAAAAAATCCTTATCTCTCTCCTCTCGGACTGGAATTTTGTGACTATTGATGCTCGTGGTTGATCTGGAGGTTGTTCTTTAGGCATCAACAACAGGACCACTCGGATGTTGAATTGTTGGGGGTGGGAGGGTGTCGTTGGCATGGATTTATCCAATGGTGATTTTGCACATTCTTTCACCTTGATTAATGTCTACAGGCCATGGGTTAACATAGATACTTACTGGCTATCTCTGCTTCATTACCTGTTGCTTCAACATGCTCATATCATTCTTGGCTGAGATTTAAAATTTTCTATGGGGATCTTGGAATCTTGGGGACCACATGCCATCCTGGATCCACTGTCTGATTTCTTTGCCACTAATCTCAAACTAGCTGAACTAATTGATATCGAGATGCCAAAGAAGCAACCTACTTGGAGAAATAGACACACTAGGGGGGCTGCATTGGCACGTCACCTTGATAGATTCCTTATCAAGCAGTAGTTTCATAATCAAATGGTTAGAACCAGACAGTGGGTGGGCAGGGGTGGGGCCTCTGATCACTCACCTGTTTATTTGGAATTCCTAGCAAGCGAATAGAAATCGTATCCACATTTCAAATTCAATGCTAGATGGTTACAGGATCCAAAATATCCTCAGCTGGTATCACAAGAGTGGCAACACTGCAATCTATTTCTTGATAGGGAACCTGCTAGGGTTTTTAATGAAAATCTCAAGCGTATCAAAGCTATGACTATCTGTTGGGCTTGACAGAAAAAACTTGAGGAGGATGAGTTGAATAGAATTGAATTGGAAATCTCTCAGCTCACTGATTCGGACTACTTGGGTTTCCGTTCAATGTCTTCCAAAGAGTAGTTGATTGCACTATAAACCTCCAGGGCTAATATCCTCCATCATAAGGAAGAGAAGTGGAGGCTAAGTGTTACACCAATTTTTGGTCATCTAACCTATTATCATTAGATGGACCCAAGTACACCATGTAAGACCAATTTTATCCTAAGTAAAATTGCTTTCGCTATGTAAAATAACTTAATAAAACACATTTATTAAGTTGTTTATGGTCCAAATAGGAAACCCCAAAAGGAAATATTAAACAAATCTTTATTTGTTTGATTTTCCTCATGGAATAATCAATTAAACAATAATTTAATTATTATTCCAAGTTATATTTAACCCAAAACAAGGAAATTAATTAGATAAATCCTTATTTCTCTTATTATTTTCTAGGAATAATTATTTAAATCTTATTTAAATAATATTCCTTGTTAAATATGACTAAATCATTTATAAATAATTAAATAAAATATTATTTATTTAATTATCATTCAACCATTTCCTTAAAATAATAAATAAATCATTTATTTATTTATTATTTACTAATAAAGGGATTTGACCCAAGTCAAATACCTTTTCCCTCCAACAAATATAATAAAATATTCCATAAAAGGTGAATCTAGATTTGGTTAATATTATTTTAATCATACACCAAGATCTAGAATGACCAAATATTTTGTTATAAATAGAAGGGTTTTCTCATTCATTTGTCACCTTTCATTTGCATTAGATCACTCTAGATCTATACTCTTGGTTTGACTTTGAGCCATTATCATTGTCACATTCTCGATCATTTGCTTTGTGAGCTCCCTTTGAGTTCTATGTTTGTTTGGGTTTTCTACACCAACAAGAGAGAGAAATATTAGATTTGAAATGCTGAGGACTTTCAAGAACCTATCCCATTGAGGAGAATTGGAAACACCTTTCTTGTTTTCCTCTCAGGTGCCCCTTTAATATAAAAATTCTTTCAAAAATATTGTTATTGTCTTATCTATTGGATGCATGGAGCAACATTTCATTTTTACTGCTTAATGTCTTTTTATGCATAGATCTGGATTTGTGCAGCTTTATGTGGATCAAAAAACTGCAGATTTGTAGATATTGGCAGCCATAATTGATGTTAGGGCTATTTGTTATGCGTAGCTAAAGCGGTATTTTTTCAACAAAAGCGGTATTTTTTCAACAAAAGATTCACACTAACACTAAGAAGCAGGGCTATCTGGTTGAAAGCCAAATATGAAAATACAAAGTTCTTCCAGCAGTGTGCTAAAGGAAGGTGCAACATCAACACTATTTGGGAACTATCTGATCATATTGGGTATGTGGCCAAAACACATGTACAACTTTCGGATTTTGGTATCCAACACTTCACAAATCAATATAGAGCACCACACAACATCAACTTTTTTGATATCATGAATATTGCTACAAAATTTCACAGGTTTTTTGATGATGAGCAGGCAGAGGATCTCAATGCACCGATCACCATGGGTGAGATTGAAGGGGTGCTGAAATGGTTTAAAAAAGACAAAAGACCTAGACCAGATGGTTGGCCAATTGAATTCTATCTACAATTTTTTGAACTCATTGGTCACGACCTCCTCCAGGTCATTGAAGATAGTAGAACATATGGTCAGATTTATGATGGTTTTAATTCTACGTTCATTTCTCTGATCCCTAAAAATGATCACCCGACTACCTTCCATGACTACAGGCCTATATCTCTCTGCAATTACATTTACAATATTATTTCCAAAATCATTGAAAATCGTATTAAACCCATTATCCCTTCTCATCTTTCCAAGGAGAAATTTTCATTTCTCCACCACAGGCAGATTCATGAACCTATTGGCACTGCCCAGGAGGTCTTGCACACCATTAAAACCAAGTATCTTAAGAGCACCATCCTTAAAATTGACCTTTCCAAAGCATTTGATCATGTTAATTGAAGCTACATTCATCTCATCCTCATCCATACATGATTTCCTCTATCTTTAACAAACTATATTATGGGTTGTATCAGCAGTGCCACTTTCATCATCCTCATCAATGGGGTTGCATCTGATTTCTTTCATGCTGGTAGAGGTCTTAGGCAAGGATGCCCCCTCTCACCACTTCTTTTTGTCCTTGTCATGGAAGGTCTCTCGTTTCTCATTAATAGGGCAAAGGAAGCTAGGGATATCCATGGTATTATATTGAATGAATTCCTACAACTGACTCACCTATTATTCATGGATGATGTAATTATTTTTTTGGATGGCTCTTGTCAAGACTGTTTACAATTTGATAAAATCCTTTAGATTTTATGCAGAGCTATGGGTATGGCTCCCAACCACAAAAAATCCACCATTATTTTGACTAGATGCTCTGCACAAGAACAGGGGCTTGAAATTGTGAACTTCCCTTATGTGCGCAGTTACATTGGGGATGGTTTGAAATATCTTGGATTCCACCTAAAGCCGAATGACTACTAGATATAGGATTGGAATTAGATGATTACAAAATTTGAGCGCATAACCAATATCTGGCATCATTGGTGGCTCTTGTGGGTGGGAAGACTAGTATTAACCAAATCTATCCTGGAAGTGATCCCTGCTTACTAGATGTCACTTACGTGGCTACCCAAAGGTATCACTAACTGCATTCAGTAGATATGTAGACAATTTCTCTGGAGAAACTCGGGTAGTGAGCGCACTTTTTCCTCTGTGGCTTGGAACCATATCAGCCGGAAAAAGGTTTGGGGTGGTTTGGGTATTAAGGATCTCCCAATTTTTGCATCAACTTTGGTTGCTAAATTGGGTTGGCACCTTATTACAGGGCATAGCTTGTGGAAGGATGTTACTGCCGCTAAATACATTGCTCCAGGGACTACTTTGGATTGGATCCATGGAACTATTCATCACTGTCTAGGTTCCTCGATCATCTGAAAGGCCATCACTAAATCTACGCACCTTATACAACAAGGAATGACTTGGAAAATTGGATCAGGTACTTTGGTCAGATTAGGTGAGGACTCATGGTCGGGCAGTGGGAGAAATTTAAACTACCAAAATACATCATTAATCACCTTGCTAATGTTGGCTATCTCCATCTAGCATAGGTGGCTGATCTGTTGCGGACAAATTGGCATGCCTAGGGCTGGCTATCAGCCCAGGATCTCGGGTTACCAATTGAAGGCGATCCTAATTGGACTCGGTTCATCAGGGCCCTTCAAGCATCTCACATCCGCCTCTTGGACCAAGAGGATGAAATGTTATGGGCTCTCTCACCCAGAGGACAATACTCTGCGAAGATTGGATACATAACTCTTTGCACAACCAAGGAACCCCTTGATAATCTTTGGTGGTGGCACTCGATCTAGAAGTTGTCGGAACCTCACAAAAACATATTAATTATATGGTGCATTCTCCATAACTGCAAATTGACCATGGAAAACATTCAAAGACGAGCTATCCAAGGCCCATCCAGATGTTGCTTCTATTTTTCTCATGAAGATGATGCTCAACATCTTTTCCTTGCATGCCCATTAATCGGAAATCTCTGGCATTTGGTCACTCAAGCGTTGGGTTGTGCACTCACATGGCATGGATCAACTTCATCTGAGGCTTGGTCTACGTGGTGGAATGCTACCACCTGCAACAAACTTCGAAATCTTCCTTTGCTGATTGTGTGGGGCATTTGGACCGGGCAGAATCGATACACCTTTGAAGGCACACAGGTGATCTGGGATCACATATGCTCTACCATCATATCCACTTACAGCCTCATTTCGGATGTGTAACAACCCACCCGAACAAAGGACATCATACTTGAAAGCATTGATCATTCTCATCCCTGGGCGTATTTTGACCAGGCATCAAATATCCATGGGTGTGGGGGCGGTGCGGTACTATTCATCTCTGCCACTCATTATTTTCACCTCAAAATGGGACTAGGCCCTGGTATAAACAAAGTTTCTGAAATTCTTAGCCTCCAGCCTCTCCTGCTATTTTCCCGTGAAAAAGGATGCAACATAATACAAATATTTGGAGATTATCTTGTTGTCATAAATTGGTTCAACTCTCATGCACAGTGCCACACTCACACACTTACATATTTATTGAGGGAGGTCCTACTTCTGAAATCTTATTTTGAAACTATATCTGTCACTCACATTTACAGGGAGAGGAACCAAGTGGCAGAAAAACTTTCCAAAGAAGCAACAAAGCTATATTGGGGTAGATGGTTCATCACTGAACACGATGGGGAACAAGTTTATCGATATTTTCACAGACCGTTCATTGATGACTACTAGGATATGAGAGCAGTCACTCCTTGACTGCATTTTGACAGCGCATGATTTTGGTGACTATATTATGCTGATGTTATTATCAGCTCTATTTATTATCGGCTGCTACTTTGTATTTTTTTTCTTCTGTACATAGTAGGAAGCAGATTAGAACTACCAGCACTGATTTTTGCAAAATATATGCACTGATACTTGCAAACTACATGCCTCCTTGGCAAGGATTCAATCCCATGATCTATGATGGATATTATATGTAAAATGTAACATGTATTTTTTCTATATTAATGAAAAACTACAATTTTTTTCCTGGGAAAAAGTTACGGAAGTAGAAGAAAATCATATAAATTTGATGGGAATTAATGAAGATGACTACTTTTCTCACTTAATAAGAACAAGAATTATTTTCATTAACTCAGATAGAGTTATAATCTGAAGAATATGATGATTATAAAAAATTATTTGAGAATTCCATCATTGAGGTTCATCGAAAGTATAACCTTAGAAGCAAGAAATTTTTTTATAATTCCAATAAAAATAACTCCGAAAATTTTGCCAAAAAATTCTTTGAACCTGATCTCAACAAAATAGTAGAAAGTTCAAAGAAAAGTGTAAACAATTTAGAAAAGAAGAACACAGAAAACATTTGATACCCATACCAAAATTGCTCAAACTGATATCCCTAGTACAAGTCGACAAACTGAACTTCCCAAAAAAGTAGTGGCTAAAAGAACTGATTTTTTAAATCTACTCAAAGTTCAAACACCATTCAGCATTGAGAATGAACTTGTTAAACTGAAAATTTCTATTCCTCTCACTGAATTGATAAACAATAATGTGTCTAGGTCTTAGGTCTTAAAGATACTAAATAGGGGAAATTACTGATACTGTTAATTTAAATGATGATCAACCTAAAAAAAAATTGGGCCAGAAGCTGATGGTAAACCCCAAGAAGGTGGTGTCCCTCCCTTTTCTATCAGTCTCAATGTTCATGCAAAATTATCCATAATGCCATGTTGGATTCAGGTGCATAACATAATATCATGCCAATAGCTGTTATGGAGAATCTTGGCCCTGAAATTACCAGACCTTACAAATTTTTGTACTCATTTGATTCCAACAAAGTTAGATCTCTAGGTCTTATCAAAGATCTTTGTGTCACTTTAGCTCAGATACCAGCAAAGATTCTAGTGATGGATATAGTAGTAGCTGAAATCCCTCCTGAGTATGGCATGCTTTTTTCACTCTCATGGGGAGAAAAGTTACAAGGAACCTTTCAAATGGATATGAATTATGCTACAATATCGATGTTTGGTCAACAAAGAAGATTGTATAGGGAAACCTTAATGAAGTACATGGTGATTAGTCAAGAAAAACCAAAAAACTATCCTCTATACTCTGTCCATACTAACCTTGACTCCTTTATTATTTATAATGATGGAAACATTGATTCTCGGGTTACCCATGTAGAAAATGATCTTAAAGAAAAACATGACAATCAAATACAAACTGTACAACAAGACCCTGAAAATGAACCTCTTTGGAATATGTGTTATGATGCCTCATGTTGCAAAGTAGGCTCAGGAGCAGGTATTTGGGTGTACAATGCAAGGAACAATCATGCACAAGGTCACTCCTACAAAATCAATTTTCAGTGCAGCAACAATATAGCAGAATATGAAGCCCTACTCTTAGGATTACAATTGTTGAAAAGATTAGGAGCTAGGAGGATTTATGTCCATGGTGATTCTCAATTAGTCATAAAACAAATAAAAGGACAATATGCTGCAAAACACCCTAGGTTAATAGCATATAGAAATGTTGTACTTGATTTCTTAAGAATATTTGAAGAATATGATCTAATTTTTATTCCGAGAAATAAAAATGTCTTAGAAAACTGTTTAGCCTTTTAAGCAAGTACATGTTAGTTTCCTCACCCAAACATAAAATACACAATAGAAGTTAAACATCATCCATCTGTGCCTGATAACATGAGATACTAGCAAGTATTCGATAGTGACAAACAAATTGAATGTTTCTTACAATAAAAGGATGAATTTGAGGATAGCAATATAGAATTAGATTTTGAAGAAGACAATCACTTAGATGTACAAATTAGTGTAGAAAAAAAATCTGTTGTTTCTGATGTGAATATTTCAACAAATAAAACTGTTCATAAAATAGAAATACATAAAGACCCAAAAAAAAGGAATTTGAAGTACTTCAACTCAAGGATAATATCCTACCTAGAGGACTCGTTCCTTTAGAAGAATTGTTTGAATTTAATGACATGGCCAAGAAACCCAAAATGGAATGAACAAGGGAAAACATTGAAGAGTGTAATATAGGCAGCAAACAAAACCCCAAAATAATAAAACTGTTAGAATTACTGCCTATCATTACAAAAAAAAGGTATATAGCTATGTTTAGGGAATTTATAGATGTATTTTCTTGGAGCTATGAGGACCTGAAATATTATGATACTAGCATCATACAACACAAAATTCCAATCAAGGAGGATCAAAAACCTTTTAAACAAAAAATCTGTAGGATAAATCCTGTCTTGATGCCCCTAGTTGAGAAAAAAATCAAGAAAATATATGAATCCAACGTCATAGTTCCACTTAGATATTCTAAATGGGTGTCAAACATTGTCCCTACAAGAAAGAAAATAGGTGAAATCAAACTTTGCATTGAATTTAGGAATTTGAACAAAGTATCCCTTAAGGACAATTACCCCTTATCAAAATGGATCATATGTTGCGAAGGGTACTAGGCTCCAGTAGGATCTCTTTGTTAGATGGCTTTTCAGGATATAATCAAGTTTTAGTGCATCCTGATGATCAAGACAAAACAACCTTTACTACTCCTTGGGGGACTTTCATGTATGTGAAAATGCCCTTTGGATTAATGAATGTTGGTGCTACTTTTCAAAGAGCCATGTATATTGCTTTTGCAGATGAAATTGGCCATTTCATTGTGATTTATCTTGATGAAATTACTATATATTCAAAAACTGATGAAGAGCACTTGACACATCTAAGAAGAGATTTTGAAAAATGTGAAAAGTTTGGAATTCCCCTAAATCCCAGGAAAACATTGTTTGGTATTGAAGAAGGAAAAATTATGGGCCATATTATTTCTAAATATGGAATCAAAATTGATCCTAGCAAGATTTAAGGCATACTCAAAATCAATCATCCCAGGAACCTCAAAGAACTTCAATCTTTCATGGGTAAAATCAAATTTTTGAGAAGATTCATACCCAATATTGCATAACTTTTGAGAAATATAACCAACATGCTTAAAAAAGATTCAGAAATCAAGTGGAACATTGAAGCTAAAAAATCTTTTGATCTATTCAAGCAAGCATTGACAAAATCTCCAGTCCTAATCAGTCCAGATTTTACTAAAGACTTCATAAATTTTTCTTTTGCATCTAAACATACTATTGCTGTTGTATTATTGCAGAAAAATAGTGAAGGGCATGAACAACCAATATAATTCTTTAGCAAAGCCTTGAGAGATGCATCTTTAAAGTACAACATCATGGAAACACATGCTTTTTCTTTGGTTAAACCATTAAAGGATTTCAGGGTTTACATTTTACATTCACATATTATTGCTTATGTACCGGAATTTGAATGTAGAATAGTCCTGATGGAAAGAGAGGAAAATGGATTGTTGTTATTTTGGAATATGATTTGGAAATCAAACCTACCAAATTGATCAAAGGGAAAGGATTAGTGAAATTGATGGCTCAATCAAATTTTCATGCGCTAGATATCAACATGGTTTATTCATTGGATGATCAAGAGGAACTAGTGACTCCACAAATTGATGAAGCATTCCTAAATTCTCCCCGATATGCAGATATCTTATATGTTTTTTATTTTTATTTGAATGGTCCTCCTGATTTGTCCAAAACTAAAGAAAGATTTATAAAGTTGAAAGCTGTCAAATTCTGCATTCTAGAACATGTCTTATATTGGAAAGATGTTGGAGGTATTTTACTCAAATGTTTGCTAAAATATGATGCAGATAAAGTTATGCAGGAATTCCATGAAGGTGACTATGGTGGCCATATTTATTGGAAAACCATTGCCAATAAGATCCTTAGAGCTAGTTTCTATTGGCGTACCATTTTTCTTGACATCCACAAGATGGTAACTGCCTGTCACAAGTGACAAATTTTTCAAGGAAAGAGAAAATTATTTCCCTTGCCCTTAAATCCCATTTCTATTGAGATCCCTTTTCAACAATGGGGACTTGGATTTCATTGGTGAAATTCATCCTCCCTCCTCTGCCCATCATAAATCGATTCTTATTGCCACAAACTACTTTACCAAATGGATAGAGGCCAATCCTTCCAGAAATGCTACTAATTATGTCATTATTAAATTCCTTGAAACAAACATCCTTTCTAGATTTGGTTTTCCTAGAAAACTCATCCCTGATCATGTTGCAGCCTTCAAGTCCAAGAAAATGGTTTCTTTTTGTCATAGTTACCACATCACTTTGGGACATTCAATAGCCTATTACCCTTAGGGTAATGGATTGGATGAATCTTCAAACAAAAGTTTTTTGAATATCATCAAAAAGCTCTTGGAAGACAACAAGAAATCATGGCATAAAAAGCTAGTCAATGCACTTTCGGCTGATAGACTTACTACCAAAAAATAAATTGGCATGTCTCCATACCAATTGGTCTATGGAATGGATGCAGTTTTTCCTTCTTCTTAAGGAGTTCCAGTCATGAAGATTATTCAGGAAATTCAAGATGAACCAAATTATATACGGAGAAAGATCAATCATAATATTCAATTACAACAGTCCAGAGAGGAGATCTATAGCAGAACTCAAGTGATTCAAGAAAATATCAAGAAGATTTTTTATAAAAGAACAAAGAATGATGATCTTAATCTAGGAAGAAAGTTCTAAAATGGAATTCCAGAAGAGAAGACAAAGGTAAACATGGAAAATTTGATAACCTCTGGCAAGGGGCATACATTATTGATGCTTTCAGAGGAAATATTGCATATTTCCTTAAGGAGTTGGATGGAACAGAGATACTTGGAGGTACTGTCAATGGATGGATGTTCAAGCATTACTTCTCTTAACAATAAAATTTGTTTTTTATCATTGTAAATACCACAGTTTTACAATTTATGATTTGAATAATTCATTAACAAAGGTTGAAGCCCATGGAGAAGGCCCTAAGCCTAGTTTGATGAGCTATTATAAAAAAGAAAAGAAAAATAAATCAGAAGAAGACTTTGCAAAAAATGGAGCACTCAAGGCTACTAGTCTTATGTTCTTGACACTTCAGTTGGAGAAGTGCCATCCCTAGCTGGAGGCACTGTTAGGGTCCTATAAATTATAGGATCTCAAGGTGATTGAGTATTTCATAGTTGTAATTTTATATTATGTATGATTTTCAATATTCAAATGATTTCCAAAAAAAATATGAAAAAGAAAAGAAAAGAGGGTATATTGAAAAAATATATAAAGAAAACTAAAAAAGAGAAAATAAAAGAAAGAAACCCCCCCCCCCCCCGGCAAAAAAAAAGAATCATATTGAAAGTGCTGCAAATCAAAATGCCACTGCTGATTAGATTAGTTTGTTCAATCATACAGTCTAAGCATTATTGAACAATTTTAATTTTTTGTTGGATAGGTTAGAAAATAAGGATTTTCTAAACAGTTTAATCTTGGTAGATCAACAACCCGGTAGAAAATAAAATTGACTCAATAGTTTAATCTGAGTCAATGGAAGGAATAAGAGATACTGTAGGATAGAATTTCATAGAAAAAAAGAGATTTGGGTCTGCAAGCCTAAATGCACCCTGCAAAATAAATGATGAAAAAATGTTATATTACTGAGAGGGTAAGTGGAAATGAAAGAAGAAAAATAAAGTTGAAGATACATGAAATTTTTTCCAAGACATCATTCAAAGGATTTCATGTATTTTCTTATTAAAGAGGAAAAAACAAAAAACAAAGGTGTTTTATCCTAAGTTTAAGGATTAATGCTTTATCAAAGATATTTGACATATTTAATGTCCTATCCTAATATCCTATATCCCGAAACTATACCCCTGCTCGAAATTTATTCACCTGACCGCACCATTCACTTACCCATCCCATCACCGTTAAATACCTATCGCCTTCCACCTCATCTCTGTCCCCTCCATCTCATCCGATGGCCCACAACCTTTTCCAGCCCCCCTTCATCCTCAAAAAGCAACGTCGAGGGGGGGGGGGGGGAGGGGGGTCTGAAATGGGAAGTTTCCCAAAATGTCCCATTTGCTACATGTTGAGCCCTCATCTTTTCACACCCCCCCGACTCCATTCCGCTTACTATTCACGACCCCCTTCGAAAATTGGTTTCTACAATGATAAAAACACATCATTGACTATTAGTTCCCCGCCATACCCATTGCGCCACAATGACCACTCCTGTCACATCCACCCAATCATCTCAACTCCGACCTAAAGGCGCGTAAAAAAATTAATTATTTAAGTCGTTTTCCAGTGAACTCGTGCCATGTCAACGGAAACCCTCACTACTCTACAAAGCTATATTTCCCCACCTTTTTCAAAGTTTACATTGCTTCTTTGTTTCTTCTATAATAGGTGATCAAGGTTTAAGTTTTACAGATCTCAAGAGAACGAAAAAAAGATCTCAATTGTTTGAAGATTTAAGCTAAATTCCCCTTCTTTAGTCCCCTTTTCTCCCAGTTCCCATTTTGATCAATAGAACTCCCTTTTCTTTCCTCCCTCTTCTTCCAATCCCCTTCTGTGCACCTGAAAAAAAATTGTCAGTTTATTTTCAGAGAGAAATAATGCCTCCAAAGAAGAAGGAACAAGAAACATTTAACCCAATGGTTCACCCTCATGTGGACATGGATCATGTGGCCCTAACTGACAGAGATTTCAAGATACATGAGACTCACTCATAGTTTGATCTGTTTGATGTTTACTGTTGGTTGGAAGACAATATTATTGATGAGTTTGATGATATAGGGCTTTGGGACACAAAATTACCATATTATATATTCCCAAAAACCCACAGTTGCCCCGATTTTATTAGAAAATGTCATGCTTGTTATGATATTAACTAGAGAGATGTTTTTTCCCCCAGAGGAGAAGTTGTTTTTATCGTTAGCACCCAGTCCATCATGCAAATGATGCAAGTTCCTATTGTTCAAGAAACCATACCTTTTTCTTATGAAACCCTCAGAGAATTATACCGGAAGTTGGATTTTTCTAACAGAGCCAAAGCACTTGAGTTATTCATGGCTACAAATACCCCATTTCCCAAAAAGAATCCTCCATATCCATCTTCCACATTCCTTGATAGGACTCAACATATATTCACTGTCCTTTCTTAATTTTTAGGATATCATTTAGATCGGTGGATAGATGAAGCAATGATAGGTTTCATGTCCATACTTTCATCAAAGTCTAAGCCTTCCATTATGTTTAATTTCAGTCAATTTCTGGTTGATGCCATTCACGACCAGTTTGTCACGTTTCACATAGAAGAAGTGTTTAAATACACTTCAGTCCTTGTTTACATGTTTGTATATTATCAGGCAAGTAGGTTCCAGTTTACAATGAGGAAAGTTAATGAAGACCTCAATCAATCGTCTTTTGGACAACAATGCTGATGAAAGAATAGAAGGATTACACCTACAAAATATTTTTTGAAATGTTTTTCCATTCAGCTATGATAATCCCCAATGGCACAGTGGAACCAAGGATCAATGAAGAGATTAAGAATATCATGCAGCTGTCAGACCAACTAAGAACTGGACACTGGTACTTGTACCAAAACTACATAAAGCTTAGAATATACAGGAATGAGTTAGCCCCTTACAAGCTGCCAAAGTTCCTCCCCATGAGGATCTTTGCCCTGGAGTACATTAGGCAGATGATAAATTCAGATGAGGTACATTTTGTATCAGTTAAAAAGAAGTCTCTGTTTAGGATCAAATCCCAAATTGGTACTTTCATTTGCAATAGTAGAGCAACAGGAGAGGAGACTGACAGGATGAAAAAGGAGATGAAATTTTCACACAGCTTCACCTAATCTTAAGACCTCTTGGGCATCATCTCTAATAATAGGGTGGAAAACAAATCAACTCCATATATCCACACCCACAGGCCTGAAATTGAGCAAGTCATGAATTAGACAGAATGGGCAACAAACACCTTGCAAGAGGCTGAAGAACAAGTGATTTCATATTCAAGCATACAGACCCCTACTCCACAAGAAAAGAAGAGTGTAGAAGATAAACAAGATAGAGGAAAAGAGCAAGAGAAAGAGGCAACAGGGAAAAGGCCAAGATATGTTCAGTCTACTTTGGAGACTGATACATCTAGGAGGGAGTTCAAAATGAAATTATAGAGAGAGCAAGAATCCATATGGACATAGATCAAAGTAAGTAAACAGAGCAACAGACAGTCATAACTATCAGAGATTCTCCTATTTCTTCTCCAACGGGTGGCCAAAATGTATTTTTTACAACTTCAGCTACAATTCCATTTCAACACCAAAGTCTTCAAACACCTACATCTACTGATGGTACAGGGGAAAAGGAGGAGGCAATTTATGACACTTTCAGGGAGGTTAAGAGAAAAAAATGAGATATTGAAGACCAACAAATATAACCATTTTTGGAAGCATACCACTTGTTCACAAAGAAGGCTTCTATCAGCCTTCGATTTAGAGAAAGGAAAGATGTGTATGGATTTCTTAGAAGCCCAGATTTCTCAGCCAAAATCACCTGCATATTTCAAGCATACAAATTTTGAATTTAATGTTAAGGACATCCATCCAATAGATCAGATGGAGATGCACAAACAAAATGGAGAGATGATCTCATCTACCTTGACAAGCACGTAATGAGCCTGTCTAAAGTGCATGTATCACTGGCTAATATTCAATCACAACTTAAGATGGAGAAGATTTATTCTCTTTCCAAGGATACCAGAATCAAATACCTGTAGGATTTAGTTGTGAAGATTGGATATGATCCAGCAAATGTAGAAGTAGTGGAGGAGGTCCTGAAGAATTAAAATGCAAACATAGCAACCCTAATAAACCAGCTTAAAATGTTAGCTATTGAAGACCCTCTAAAAAAGGACATAGAGGATAATGAAGCACAAAAGGCAGAGATGATGAAGCTAATAATGGAGCAGTCAGCACAACTGAAGCAAATGGAGAAATTGGTTAAGGAAAAGGAAAAACCAGCAGAGTTGGCCATTATCCCTTTATATGATGTTCCTATTACAGTCATCCCTACATCTACATCAATACCACAGAAACATTAGGTGGTACAGAACAACTGGATAAAGCCATGTAGAATATGTCCAAACAAATAGAAGAGATTTAAAATCTGGAAGCAGAAATTAATACCTTGAAGGATCTAAAGGTAAGGTATGAAAATGCACATGACATAGAAATACAAAGAGCCAAAAAGAATATCGAAATATTGATAAAGGCAGAGAGCGAAGCTTCCATTGGTCAGACCATTGGATAGGCAAAGGATATCATTTGGAAAAACATAATCGATTCCATGAATGAAATATGCCTTCTATTCAAATCATATTTGAACAGAAAGAACTATTTGAAAAATTAAATGATGCCATAGCTAAAGAAACCAAGGAGTTTGGAGACATGCCTAAGACAACACATAACATCATCGGATTTCTAAATTCCAAGAACAGGTTCAAATTGGAGGCCCCTGGAGTTGAGGACATAAAAACAACAATTCTAGAAGTCAAGAAGGTGCTCAATAATAAAATATTGGTCACACAATTAGAGGAAAAGTGCCACAATTTAGAAATTAGTGTCAGTTGATTCTTTAACATAATCGAGCCACTGACCAAAGGAGGGTTACCCTCACTATTTATAATAAATTATAAACTTATGGCCAGAAAATACTATGTAAAGAAGCTGAAAGACATTGCTAAGGACACTGCTAAGTTTGCAGGGCGTAAAGGATCAATGACTGGAAGAGCTTTCCTTGAAACCATGAGCAACGATATATTCATCTAGCATGAAATTAAGCACATTGTTGATGCCAAATTTTGTGAAATTCACAGAGTCAGATGAGATATATCAAAAGCCGATCAGGATCAAGATCCCAAATGAGAAACAATGGGAAAAATTGTGTGACTAACAAGAAGGGTGAATGTCAGTGCATTAGTCGAATCAGCATATCAGCGCATTAGTCAGATCAGCACATCATCAGATCACCCAAATTTTCCAGTACAACAACAAATCAAATCAAGCAGCAAAATCCTTTTGAAGAATAAGGCCATATGTCAAATTTATTTCATCGTGTCCACTTCGTGGTCACACCAGTCGAATTTTGCTTATTTTGTAATTAATAACAGATTGCCTATGTAGATACGAAAATCGTTGTAGAAATGAGTTAAATACTTTATACTTTCTAAGTATCAGGGGTTGGACCCTGGATTGTAAGACTTTTCTATTGGAGCATTGTATTTTTCCTAAAGCTGGAGCATCTATAATAAAAGAACTTTTGCAAGATACTTGAGCTGTGTTTCTCTGGTGATGTAAATTCTTTTCTGTGTTAATTTTTTCCATTGTTTTTCTATAAGTGCATCATTTAAATCTGATAGTAAAACAGAAATATGAAGATTAAGATCTGCTGTAAGAGCACCTTATTTCAGGATGTATTTACAATATTAATGCTTTTCTTCTGAAGTCTGGTTAAGAAATTCTTAATTGTTTTTTAACCACTACTAAATTCACTTTTTCTGTCATCTCATAATTCATTATGTTTTAAGATCCAGTTAGTGTAGTTAGCTTGCCTTGTGAAATGTAGTTGAAAATTTGATTCAACAACCTAGCGTTTTATGACTATATAGCCCAATGGAATTAGTTTAAGAAAATCTTCTAATCCAACCAAACAATCAATCAAAAAGCAGCCCCTACAATCATTATAACTAGCCTAATATCAAAATCATAAAACAAAGCTAAATCTAAAAGAGAGATCCCTCTCTGAGTCTAGTAGGGCTCGATCCTAGGCTCCAAAGTGGTTTTTATGCCGTCCTATATAATTATTCTTGCTAATCTTAAAATTATATAATGATAACATAATCTTGATGTCCTCTTAAGGTAGCTGATAGATATCTCCTCTTGATAGCATATTAAGGGGTTCTATCACTTCTTCCATGACTCCTCAGAGTAGAACTAACTTAAGTGATACAGGATCAAGGGTGCAGTTGGCCCTTTTGTAATTCAGTTGGAATCACTCCTCATAATCCTCTAGAGATTCATCAGGCCCTAGGGTCATTATAAATATTTATTCCTTGGTTTCCTTGGACCTATAGTAGTCTCTATACTTTTTGTTGAAGGACTCTTGCATTTGAGCCCAGGTGGTGATGTTGTTCCCTGGAAAACCCACGAACCAACACAGGGATGCATCCTTGAGGGTAGAGGGGAACAATTTTAACTTTTTTTCATATGAGGCATAGTCATAAGTCCTACATACACCAACAAACTCAAACATGAAAGTGTCAAGGTCCTTAGAAGTTAAGCCATGGAAGTGTGGAAGGGTTTAAGGGTTGATGTTATTCATTCTAGTCTCTCCATTAGTTTATCTTATGAGAAATAATCCTTGGGTCCTATTTTCAGCCATAGCTTGAATAGGTGAAGCAGGTTCCTTTGGTGAAATAAGTTCCTATTATTCTCCAATAGGTTCTTCAATTTTTTCAGGTTGCTCACCTAGAGGGAGTTATATCTCACAGTCACTGAAGAAGAGTGAAGGGTGACTGTGTGGTGATGTGGGGGTTTTTGGTAGAAATTTTCCTCGGTTTTCCCTACTCCTACGAAGCATGAAAGTAATTTTTTTAAAATGTTTTGAAACTGAATGCAAAATAGAATGCAAAAAATAATTCTTAAGCAGAAACAAACATCTACTTAGAAACATCCTTGGCAACAATGCCAAAAAGTGGTGGGCCTTGGTATTGCACCAAGAGTGCTACAACTCCCATAGGCTATTCAAGATTACTTATCAACCTGTGGTTCATACAAAATTGGAGGTGATCGTGCTATATGCACAACATATGAGCTCTACTCATGCCATTCTCATCTTAGTTCTACTACGAGGTGTTTGGAGTTACTGCTATTCTAAGGGATAAAGTTTGTCACAGCTGAAAGTAAACCATGAAAACTACTCTATTTTTTAGAAAATACGCTATGCTATATTGTACTCATTCATCTACTTAATGTCTGCTTTTGCAATAAAAAAGACTAGCACTTAACCTAATTACAAGAAGGGAAATTACACTAGATTGAATACATTCTCTAAACTACTCAATTGACTTGCAAAAAGGGACCTAATATACTTTCACACACACACTGCATCTATGATAAATTAACTTCTATCTACTTCATCCTAGCTATTGTGCTAATGATGTATTCTATGATGGACCAATCACACTCAATTTACTTTGTTTTGCAGCAAGAGAAGAAGGTGTTTGGGTTTCCTAAGGGTGTACTTGAACCAAGAATTCAGAGCTAGGGGTACACCAAAGTTAACACTAATTTTAGGTGAGGTGGAGGAGTGATTTTGGAGTGAGGGAGGTGGCTCCCAACACTACTACAAGAAGCTGCTATAGGATTCTTGTAATTTATATAGGAAACCCTGTAATGTAACAAGCCCAACAGGTCGAGAGGATTTTGAGGCTAAGAATTGTGGAATGGAGGTCAGGAAAAGTGAGGGAAAGGTGGATCTAGGTGCATGGGGGATGACCAACTCCCATGGTCATGCTTAAAACCTTCGGAAGGCTTGTCTTGCACCAAGAAGGTTGCTCTCAGGGGTTATGAAGGTGGTCTTCAAAACAGGGTTGTGGGTAGTAGAATGGAAGGAAACTGAAGGAGGGTTGAAGTCCAAAATGATAATATTGAAAAGGGGATCCTTCTTTGATGCTGTAACCAAATTTATAACCAGTAAATTTACTCATATATTGATCATTAACAGATTATCATGTAAAATAGTTGAAAATATGAGTTGAATTTAACTTAAGCTACTCATTCACCTAAATCACAAATCTAATCTCTAATGTACACCATATTCATGATAGACAAAATGAAAAATATTTTATCTTTTCCAACAAATATTAAACTAAATGTTTTTGGCCCGTGGTGGAAGACCTTCCTCTTGAAGCTCCAATTGAAGAGGTGAGAGAGGGGGAATGTCAACACAATTTTAATGTTTCAGATGCTACAAAGATACAATGACATTAGCACCCTCTTCCCACATCTACGCAAGTAACTAACCAACCAGGGTAAACATGTGATGAGATGCTACTAATATGAGATTCAACCTCCAAGATGACCTTAAGAAGTGGAACTGATGGAAACACCAAAAACATATGTTACACCATTGACATCCCTAGGACGTAACCCAACCTTCCAAGGTCTTGTATCCTGAGGGGGGATTGATTTTTATCCCCTTTGAGGCTTAGATGCAGGCTTGTAAGGGAAATGGAGTGTCTATAGGGTCTATAGCTGTGGGCTAGCCTTGTCAAGGTAGCGGCGAAGTCCCAAACAACAAATTTTCTCCCTGAAACTCTAGGGGGTATTCCCTATAAATTTATATATGTTTTCTATGATAACTTATCAATATGGGTACATTATAAATAAAGGGATCTCTAAAATAATAAATGGTTAAGCCTTACCATGAGTGAAACTTATGTCAAACATATGATCAATGGAACAAATGAAAATTCCAAATACAAAATCAAGGTTTAAAATGTTATAATTGAATTAATAAAAAAAAATAATACAAATAACAAGAGAGTGAAAAAGAGATTATGAAGAAAAACGTAAATCCTAAAATAAAACATATATCATAGGTATATAATAATATTTCAAATGATAAATGTAATAAAATAATTCAACACCATGCATTGATATGTTTCAGCATACAATAAATTAGTAAAATATCCTAACATAAACATTTCAGATAATGTATATATAAAAAGGAATAAATCAAGTAATACTTGAGACAAGTATCAATTGATCATGTAAACAAGGATGGTTGCAAGGCAGCTAGTCCCTGCCTTGAGCCAACTAGATCCGTCAGAAACAGTTGAACCGGTGCCCCAGAAACAATTGAACCTATACCCCCAATTATGATTATTCAGAAGAATGATGGCATCGACAAGCAGCATTGATTCTTGGGATCGGCTCTTGTGATCAACCCATGGGGATTGAATACAAGCATTGAGTACCAACATCAAGTGCATCAAAAACTAGATCGACTAGCGGCAGACTTACAATGAACGGGGTGTGTTGGGTTTACGCAATTGATCAAGCGATGGAACCCAACAATATTTAAATGATTTTTTTAAAAATAAATTCTTTCTGTGTTGGTTCTGCATTTTACTGAGTTGGCTTCTCCGTCATTCTGTGCATAGTTTTTCTTCCATTCATTTTACTGAGTTAGGTTCTACAGAATTGTATATGCAGTTTCTTGTAAATTGCTTGGGTCACAAGATTCGATAATTATAAACAATAATTTCCAAAACATCAAAATAATCATATTTGATTCGATAATTATAAAGAATAATTAAAAAAACATCAAAATAATCGTATATTCGTATATGGTAAGAGTTTTTTTATTTGTAAAGTTGCGACAGTGACATGGCTCCATCTGATCGAAGGAGCATAAATACTTTTATACTTGTCATCATTCCTTACCTTACATAAAGTAAAATCAAAATAAACTAAAAAAACTTGGCACTCGCTTGCATGCATTTAACGTGTCTGTTAAGTCTCTATTAGTTATCACACTCGTGACCTACTGCTGGTTGTATATTCTAGTGTCTTGTGAGCTGAGCATTTGCTGGTATAAATCAGAGTTTGTAAGCTGAAAAGGGGAAAATATTACCTGCTATTGAAGACTTAATTTGTGTGCTGATACTAGAGTTTGTAAGCTGAAAAGGAGAAAATATTACCTGCTATTGAAGTCTGAATTTGTGCGCTGAAGGGTGCTTAAAATTTCTGCCTATAGAAACCTATCATTTGTGTACATGGGCAACGTTTCTATTTAAGAGAGTGTTGGAGCCATTTTCTATTTGATATGTAGGAGTTTATGGGTATAATTTTGGCTATTAGTGCATCAGCTTATAACAGTCAGAATTATTTGCACATTGGGGAAATGACTGTCAGAGAAACCTTAGACTTCTCTGCACGGTGCCAAGGAGTAGTGTCGAGATATGGTATGAATGCCTTTTCTATTTCAGGATCTTGTTAAATCTAATGCTATAGATTTTGAAGTCTGCAATTTGAATAATCTGCAATCTTCCTCTTCTGTAGACGTATTAACTGAACTATTGAGGAGGGAAAAGGATCAGGGAATCAAACCAGATAGCGATATAGATGTCTTTATGAAGGTACAGCAGAGGCAGTTGCTTTGAGATCCGTTAAGATTGAACTAAATTTTAAATGTATTTCAATGAATTTACTGAGAATTGCTGACTATTTCTTGTGCAGGGCATTGCATTAGAGGGCCAGAAAGCTAACCTACTCAGGAACTATGTTCTGAAGGCTATTTTTCTATAGCTGCTTTCTCAAATAAAATATGGTGTTGTTTTCCTGTTAAATAAAATGAGTCCTTTTAAATTTTGTAATAAAATTTTGTGATGAATCTGTTGTTCAGATTGCAACTTAACATTTAGAATAAAAAAATATAAATTCTATATAGCAGGTTAAATTTGTTAATATTGCAGCAATTTAAATTCTAAAATAGCAGTGTAAAGTTGTTAATATTGCAGTATCAAAATGTTAGGAATTGTAAAATCATTTTTTAGACCCAAAAAAGCGTGGGATGGACGAGATTTCCACAGGTCTGGACAGCGCTACAACATACCAGATTGTTCGATGCCTATGCCAACTTGTCCACATTTTCAATTTGACTATCGTGGTGTCACTCCTGCAACCTACCCCTGAGACCTTCAACAAATTCGTGTAAGCACCTCCTGAGATGTAAGTTACTTAACCATTGTTGGCGGCTACCCTGCTTACTATTGAATTATTTATAATATACTGATTACTGATATATTGATTTCTAATATTGGGCATGGACCCATTTAGATAGCCATCAATCATATTTCATACCTGTACTCTTTCAGTGGCCATCCGGGATGAAATATCATCAAGGAAATCAATCATATTTCATATTTTCACTCTTTCAGTGGCCATCCGGGATGAAATCTCATCAAGGAAATCGCAAAACGCCTGCAAAAAATAGGAAAAAAATGGCAACAACAAGACTCCTATTTATCATTAGTCAGAATTGAGAATTTAAATTGATTTGTACATGTTAGCAATATAGGAATAATGTTAGCAAATAGAACTGCAAATAGATACGACAAACCAAATATGTTTATGGAAGGTCGAATTGAAGCCGCTCCAAAGGAGGTAGTTCACTGGCTCCTACTGACTTTACAACGTTATCATAAAAATGTAGGGAAACCTCATTTCTTTCAACTTGTCATGAATTTATCTGCTTCATTTCAATTTTCCATTTTCTGAATGTGGCTTTGGCGTGATGATGACCAAATTTGCTGGACTATGTGGTGGACATCTCACATAAGAAGGTAACGGCGAGAGGGCGTGTAGATCCCAGCAAGAGAATGCAGCGAATTATATCTATGGCGAATGACCAGAAGAGAAGGATCGTCAATCAATTTGAAGGGCTGGAAACGAAGAGTGCAATCATTGCAATGGCCTGAGTATTGCAGCAGCAGAGGGGAGCTGGTGAAATCAAGGGATTATAATGTCAGCACCAAATGGGCCTGCTGTTTTCGCTGTGCATATTCTCAGCAGCTTCAGCCTGCCCCTTGCAGATTGGTAGATACGTTTCTTTATAGTAATATGTAAATGACAGAATTAGTACTCCTTTGTGCACACACAAGTTGAAGGGAGGAAGCTAAAATTTATTGACGGACAGGTGGTTAACATGCAGTGTTGCTGGGAAAAATTTATTGACAGCACACAAAACTGCATGTAGCGATGGAAATTACTTAATAAAATAACATAGCGATAAGTGGTAATGCTATTGAAACTTACAATAAACTTAAGATAACTACATGATATCGTAAACATTTAATGTTTACTAATTAATGTTAGCATTAATTCAAATGCTTAGCATTACATGACTATTGTTCTTATTAGATTAAAGTCTTACCACTATGAAAATGATTTAAATTTGTTCCTGCCTCGATATGAGGCCAAATAAGACGATAATTTTTTTGATTGGATGACAAAGAATATTCGTTGGAATATAACATAAAAAGCATTGGATATTTTAAATAGCAGGGAATAATGAGTAGCTTAAAGTAATGCCAACTCTCTCGTTTTGATTACTATAGTCCCTGCCATGCCGTAGGCGGTAGGGACTAATAAGTTAAATCACTCATGTGTACCAAGATATAACAACATGAACACTAAAGGAAAAGTTGTAAATCAAAATTGCATAAAAAAATATTACAGAGCCATCTGATCATGCTAACACGCCATGTGCACTAGACCAATTTTTAAGTTCCTCAAAAAATACGACCCCCTCAAAAATTAAATTGAGGTCCTTCTAAAGAAGTTTTTCAACAATTATTTGTATAATTGTCTTTTAATTACAATATTCGTTGCATAATTCTAAAATTAATAACTACACGGGAAAAATATTTCTATCTTTCGAATATTGTTTGGAAACTTTATTCTTTCCCTTTGGCGTGGTATCAGTTGTTGACGCTTTCAAAATTTGACGCTTTCAAACTCTGAACGCCTTTCTTCATCGACCCTTGAAAATTTGTGATATCTTATTCTTCTTCTAACACTGTGATTTCTTCTATCACATACTATAAAGGTGGAATTGTTTCAGTAACTTGTGTGTCCTAGGCAAGGGGTGTTTTTTTGCAAAGTACTTACTTAGCTTCATAAACTTATCCCATATGATTAGGGGTAGCCCCAATTTTTTCTTGAACTTTAAGTAGGTCATACCAAGTTTTGATTGGAGCTGATAAGGGGTTGGAGATAATTGCTAAATCATTTTGTCTAAAAGAGTTAGTATGTTAAAATCCACGAAAAGGGAATTTATTACTAGTTGTACAAAATTCAAATATAGTTTCTTCAATATTAGTAGGAGTGTATCCATCATCACCCTAAGCCTTCTTAAGCACATTTTTAAATTTCTCCTCATACCAATATTGGAATTGGAAATTATGACTATCTCACATTGTAAAGGATATCTACAGAAGGTCTTATCTTAAGGATCATGTTGTTTATCATTTTCCAAACTTTATTTTTTGTTTCAATGAGGGTGGATATTCCCAATGTAATGTTTTTGATATATTTATGTAAAGAATCTACAACTTTTTCATTTTCTTTTAAGGATCATGTTGTTTACCATTTCCCAAACTTTATTTTTTGTTTCAATGAGGATGAATATTCTTTTTTGATATATTTATGTACCTTATGTGTCCTAGGCAAGGATTATTTTTTGTGCAAAGCACCTATTTAGCTTCATAAACTTATCCCATATGAATAGGAGTAGCCCCAATTTTTTCTTGAATTTTAAATAAGTCACTTGGAGCTGATAAGGGGTTGAGGATAATTGCTAAACCATTTTGTCTAAAAGAGCCAATACGTTAAAATCCACGAAGAGAGAGTTTATTACTAGTTGTACAAATATAGATTCTTCAATATTAGTAGGAGTGTATCCATGATCACCCTAAGCCTTCTTAAGCACATTTTTAAATTTCTCCTCATACCAATATTGGAATCGGAAATTATGACTATCTCACATTCTAAAAGGATATCTACACAAGGTCTTATCTTAAGGATATTGCTTTTTATCATTTCCCAAGCTTTATTTTTTGTTTCAATGAGGATGAATCTTCCCAATGTAATGTTTTTGATATATTTATGTAAAGAATGTACAAATTTTTCATTTTCTTTCAACACTAACTGAACACCTTTGATGACTTCATATTTATGCTATATTTAATTATTCCAATGCTTCTCAAGTCATTTCATTTCTTCTTGTTGACTTTATAGTGTTCCTTCGAGTTTGGTAATTTTAATTTCAAAGAAATTTGTTTTTTCTAGATTGACATTTCCTATTGCATCTATATGAAGAGAATTATCAATGGTGTTTTTATATTCCTTTATTTTAATAAGATATTTATTCTCTTTTTCTTCAAACTCCTTAATTTACATAGAAGTTTGTTCCTTTAGGTCGTTTAACTCATTTTACTTTATATTTATTGTTCTTTGTAATTCTTGCAGTAATTGTGTTTCTTCTTTGCGTTATATGTTTCAAACAAATTTCTCACTTCATAGTAAATACATCCTTTAAGTCATTGATTTCCTTATCCTTTGATTCCAGTAATTTATTGGTAGTAGTTCCATCCTGTGAAAAACCTAAAAAATTGCTTATTTTATTTCCCAAATATTTTATCTTGTTTTTTTTTATAATTTTAATATCAACCTTGGCATTATTTAATTATGCCTCGACCTTGGTCAAAATAGCTGGTAATTTTTATTATTACTAGTAAACTCTGTTAGTCTTTTTTCCACCACTTCCCTAGTTTGCTAATGCCATTCCACCATATCTGTA
Source organism: Pinus albicaulis (assembly GCA_034641835.2). Lineage (NCBI taxonomy): Eukaryota > Viridiplantae > Streptophyta > Pinopsida > Pinales > Pinaceae > Pinus > Pinus albicaulis. Next base: position 878,569,215 of record CM076579.1, read on the forward strand.
TCAAGAACTTGGCTCAAATAAAGGTTAATGAAAGTGGTCCTAAAACCGATAAACTCTATTCTAGCATTCATTTCAGGTTGAATAACAATTACATTGAAAGTATTTTGATCAAATCAATGGTAGAAAAGAACTTGGAACATATGCTAGAAAAGGTTCCCTTGCCTGTAATTTTTTTTGTAACTTTTTCTCACTTGGAATCATCATCATCTCCTTACATTTAAATTTTGTAAGCATTTTGGAATTTGCAGTAGTAGCGATGATTACAGTTTGACCTGCAAGATTTTTTGGTTCCATTTCCTTTAATACATCCTTTACCTATTAAGATAGTTCCTCACTAGCATTTTGAAAAGTAGTATCTTCATCATCCTCATTTTTTCCTTTAACCACGTAACTTGGTTCATCAATATCTATTTCAATTTCCTTTCTTTTTAATGAATATTTTTTAGGGTTGTTGCCTAAAGAGTTTGTTTTTCCTATGGTGTTTGACATATGTCCAGTAACCGAGCCTTCTTCTTCTACTACTTGAGATGGATTCTTTTCAACTAAGTTCATATCCATTTGTGATGCTTCAAATGTAACTTCTTTTGACACCTAGAAACTTGTCTGCATTTCATTCTTTTTATGCCAAGTGTCGGTATTAGCTTAATTTTAAATTTTTGGATTAAACACATGTGCATAAGCTGATAAGCCTACTTTTTCCCTTAATTCAGATATTGTATGCAACAAATCCTATTTATAAGAAGAATATTTTTCTAAACCATATAAAATCATATATTTTTCAATGATGTCCAATGTGGGCCTATTTTTAATCATCAAAGATAATATTTCCAAAGGCATTGCAATTGTTTTTGACTTTTGGAAAGAAAATGAACTTCACTAACATGCAATATTTGTCTTGCTACTTGTAAAGAAAAGCTCTGAGGTGTAATAAATTTACGAAGATGATAAGGATGACCTTCTAAACAATATATTATTATAATAAAGTAATCCTCAAAGAGATACATGTCCCTAATATTATTTTCTTTAGTTAACTGTAAAATCTTTCTAAAGTCTCCAAGAATTATTTAAATTGTTTTATTTAGGAGTTTAGCCTAGAGGTGAAAAGATAAATAATCTACATATTTTACACAACGTTTTAAATTTATCCTTGGGTAAAATATTTTAGACCATCTATCTAATTACTTTCCTTTCCACGTATAACCTTTATCCCTACTAATAGTCCTATGTTGATGACGTACTCAGGATATATGAACATGATCAAATGTATGAAATATTTAACATGTCTGAATAAATAAAAGGTCCAAACGATACTAAGATGTAGATGTATGCTTTGATACAAGTAAACCGGGAAATTAATTCTAAGTTCCCTGGGATTTGTCATTATTTCCATCAAACACATGAGGGAAACCTCATCCATTGTAGATTCATCAGAACACCCAAAAATTATAGTTAATAAGGAGACCATGCCTTGAAATAGTGGTTTGAGAAAATTAGTTGGTAGTGGTAATTCAACCTTTAATAATTGACTATAATTTTCAATCAATGCTTATGTAAAAGATAATTTCTCGTCTTCAGCCCAACCTAAGAACTCATCATTTAATTCTTTATCACTACCATTATTCCTTAACACAGATAAATTCAAAATCCTAGATATATTTCCATTGGATATTTCTAACAAAATACTTCCATTAGTACGATGGATGATACTTTAAGTAGATGGGTCGTAATTATCAACTAAAATATTAATTGTGTTAAAATTGTACATCTAGTAAAATTGTTCTAAGAAAACAAGTTTTCAATATATAGTTACTGCAGTTGCTAATTTTAGGATTTGACTCTAACTTGGCTCTAAGACTGTATATATGAAATTTTTTTACCTAGGTAATGCGAATTTGAGCCAATGTATTGATTGAAAGACTTTTTTTGGTGTTTGAATACCCTTTTCAACTCTAAAGATTTGAAAATTTGTTAAAAACTGATATAGCATGAAAAGCATTCGATAATGAATAATCCCAACTGTTTTGCTTTGGATTTACATTGTGCGGATTATAAAAAATATTGTGCACTTGATTGATTTTTATTAACTTTCATGATTAATTGAATTTTAGACAACATTCGACTCCAACTTTGGATGTTGTTTCATCACAAAGCAACAAGAATGAAGGCTAGATGCTTTTGGTGACATTAGAGAAATTAGTGACATTCAATAATACCAAGATTGTCAAATCGCATGCATAAGTTTAATATGTCGTATTGGTCATCAATACAAAGATGCCTTGAAGTGATTTAGTGAGGTAACCCATTATGATCACCAAAAGGATGATTAGATTCTAAAATAAATAAAACCACTTCAATTATGACTACATTGATGTTTCTTGTTCGGACCATCGGATAACTATGATTTACAACAATTTTCCCAAAGTAGACACATTTATGGAAAAGACTTCTAAGGCAAGGATTTCTCACCTAGAAACGTTAACTTCCTATAGTTCCAACTATAGTTGATTAACTATATGAGATTAGCCTTGATACATTATTCTTTAAGGACCTCAGGTTGAGGATTCAAATATTTGACTCTTAATATGAGTGGACATGATAATACTTGTTTTTCCAATTTGATGTTATGATGATAATAATTATGATGGATGTGTTTTATTGATACGTCTAATCATATGATGGATTCATTATGGGTTTATATACATTACTTATTACTCATATTTATGAATATGTTGGTGATTATGTCATGATAATGATTTAGCATACAAAATTATATTGGTGACTAAATTAGGAATCAAGTATTACTAATGATTACATAGTGTGGAAAGAGACTACCCATATGCACTTGCATGTGATGAGTCTGTTAATCCAGGTTGTCATTGATGGCAACACATTGAATGAATGAATAAACTTGATGAAGGTTGAAAGACTAGATGATGCTATCCTATTCACCTCCTGCACACAAAAATTAAAGACAGTCACAAAGAAAAAATGTTTTTATCACCTTGGAGGCATCCTATCCACGTGGGTCCTATACCATCTTGTAGAGTATATTTTTTCCATTCTAATGAGCCCTTATTTGTCCCCAAACTTCTAGTATTTGAAGAGATAATGAATTTTTAAGGTAATAAATATATATTCTATTGCAAGCCGACCTGCCCTCAGTCATACAAGTCGGCCTTAATTCAAATAGTCATGTCCCTTCAATTTCATAGAAAATTCACTATAAATAAATGTTCGAGCCTCAATTTCTAGGGATAAATTTGGTCATCGATTACAGAGATAAGAACAAAGAACAGTTCACATCTCGTGAACTTGAAGGGTCACAAGAAAGAGAACAAAGAAATTTGTTTGGGCTTAAAGGTCACATTAAACCACACTGAAATTTTTGCAAAGACTCTCAGAAAAATTGCAGGGCTCCTGAAGCTTAATTTCAAACCTATGAACTCGTATTGGAGCAACCTTTATCTTGGGTCAGACCTATCCAAAACTTACTGCAGCTCGAATCTATTAACTTGGAACTAGTGCAGAATTTTGTGACTTGACACAGTGGCACGGTGCCCATACACAATAGCTCGGATCTATTACCTTGGTACTGGTGCAGAATTTTGTGACTTGAAACAATGGCACAATGCTCATACACAATATCTCAGATTTAACTTCCTGTGGCGCAAACCAGTGCCATCTTCTCACTGCAATACACTTCAATACCTCGGATCTGCAACACTGTGTGAGCTGGATATATAAAGGTCTGTCTCAAGCTTTTGAAGGACAGTTTCCACCTAGACACAATCTTCATCATAAGGCAGTCATACTCAGACACTCTGACTGGTGATAGATAAGGCTCATTTGGAAAAATTGAACTAATTTGGACTTGTGACTGTGGTTTGACATGTGAAGAACAATTTTGTGGAAGAGATAGCTACAACACTAAGAAGAGCATTAAGTTCAGCACGTTGAAGGTTTAGTGATTCAGTGACTATGGTGGCATCATCAAGCTTACTGTGAGGACATATGAAGTCAATGGTGGAGACCTAAAGATTAAAGAACATTGGAAAATTTTGAAGATAATTGAAGAATTGAACAATGCAGAATCTTGTTGGAGATACTCAAGTAAGTACATTACTCATTTTATTAAAGAAGACTGAAGGATTGGTGTCCTTGGAGTAGGAGCTCCTAAACACAAGGTTGGTGCCTTGAGAAGATAAGGTTAAAGCCTTAGAGGTCGGAGCCTCATCAAAGTCCAAGTTGGTGCTTGGCAATAGGTTGGTGCCTGTTTCATTAAAAGGGTTGGTGCCCTTCACTCATCTATTGTATACTATTATTAAAAAAAGGGATTGAAGTTCTTATTAATCCTTAATATCATTATTATACACCTCTCTGTATTTAATTGTGAAGAATCTAACTGGCAATAATTAACAATTGAAAAGAAATACTGATTCAGCCCCCTCTCAGTATTTCCAACATTTGGTATCAGAGCTAGCTTCTTCAATATCAGCCTAATAGCTGGAAGAAGGATTCTTAGGCAAAATGAAGAATATGGAAGCAACAGGGAAACTACCTATCTTTGATGGAACAAATTTTGGTTTTTGGAAAAATAGGATGTCCTACTATCTAATGTCTCTTGGTCCTGAAGTATGGCACTCTATTCTGGATGGGTAAAAATCTCCCGCCAATCTTCCAACTGATCAAGATGAAATAAGAGCCTACATTTCTAATGCCAAAGCTTTAAATTCCATCATTAGTGGAATTACCGATTCTGAATTTATGAAAGTCATGAACTGTGACTCAGCCAAAGAAGTATGGGATAAGTTGGTTTCTCTATATGATGGCGATTCCAAAGTCAAGAAGGCAAAGCTTCAAACTTAGAGAAGACAATTCGAGAGTCTAAAAATGGATGATAAAGAAGATATTGCATCATATTTCCTCCGAGTAGCTGAAGTGGTTAAATCTCTTAGAGGACTAGGAGAAAATATTGAAGAAAGCACCATTGTTCAAAAAATCCTGAGATTGCTTCTTGACAGATTTGACTCCAAAGTAAGTGCCATAGAAGAATTGAAGGATATAGATACTCTCAAGATGGATGAACTCCATGGAATTCTCATTGCCTATGAGATGAGGAAAGGGAGTCTGAATTTCAAAGAAGTAGCGTTCAAAGCCTAAAAATCTACAAAAGAAGGAAGAGGATGGAATTACAACAGCGATGAATCTGATACTGAAAATGAATTAGCTCAATTTGTACGAAGACTAAAAAGGGGATCCAAGCTAAAAGGTAAGTACCCTCTTATTTGTTTCAATTGTGGAAGAATAGGTCATTACGCTGCAAAATGTCCCCATAAATATGATAGTGATGATGAAAAGGACTCTAAAAGGATGATGTACAAAAAGAAAGGGTTTAATAAGAAGAACTTCTTCTCCAAACAAGATGAGTCCGATGAAGATGAATTTGTAGTCATCAAAAAGAAATCAACCAGAAATATGTGTCATCGCAAAGAAGGAGATGATGGATTAGATGAGGAAAGTGATTATGTTGGAAGCAAAGAAACGTTATTCATGGCATTTACAAATGATGATGACTTAGAATTGGAAGATGAAAGAAATATGGATATTTTGCTGATGAATTACATTGAAGAAAATGAGAATCTACAAAAGAAGATAATTTCTCTCAAAATAGAAAGAGAGGAAGCAAAAAGAAGGGAAGACTTCTTGAACATTAAGCTAAAACAGAAGGATGATATATGTGAAAAATGTGAAGCCGAAATAGTATATCTAAGAAAGGAATTAGAGCAAGTGAAAAGGAGTTGGCAAAGCTCTCTAGCTCTTGATAAAATTCTTAATACTCAAAAACCTCAACACGACAAGTCTAGAATTGGTTTCAAAGGAGAATCATTAAGTACAAAGAATAATGCTAGAAGTTATGCTGATGTACTCTCTCACCATCCTAAAGAAGAAAATTCATCTCGTCAGGAACAAAGTCCCATCTCAAAACCAAGAATTGAAGAAAGAGCAACTCCAAGGAAGAATGTTGGTTCAAGCTATGGATACTACAACAGGTATCAAACTATTTTTCTTGGGAATTGCTACAATTGTAAAAACTTTGGGCATCAAGCTAAACATTGCAAGGCTCATAAGAATGAAGCACCAAGATTGAAAAATCAAACAAACCAACTACATGGTCCTAAAGAGCAAGGAAAAATAAAAAATTACAATTATTTTGATCCCTTGGCTAAGTTTGATCCGTCTTGCTCATTATGTGATAATTATGATCATAATGAACAAAATTTTCCTCTCGAAAGGGAGAAAGATAAAAACATAAATCTCAAAACTGATAAATGTGGTCTAGCTCTATGTGCTCATAGTGAAGAAAATCATTGGTTCGTGGATAGTGGATGCTCAAGACATATGACAGGTGACCAAAAGAAGTTTACCTCATTGAACAAGAAAAATGGAAATGTATCTTTTGGAAGTGGATCTGCTAAAATCACTGGAAAAGGAACTGCTACCCTTGTCAATGGACTAGGAAAGGCTCAAAATACCTTGCTGGTAGAAGGGCTCAAACACAATCTCTTAAGTGTTAGCCAGATTTGTGACCAAGGACATAATGTTGTCTTTAGTACAAGAAACTATGAAATAAGAGACTCATCCTCGGGAGAACTTGTGCCGAAAGGAGTAAGAACACTAGATAATGTTTACATACTCAGTATAATCCAAGAAGATAAATGTTACTTAAGTCAAACAGATGAAATTTGGTTATGGCACAAGTGATTGGGGCATATAAGTTTTGATAACTTAGTCAACATCAACAAAATTAATGCAGTACGGGATATTCCAAAAATGTGCAAATCAAATCAAGTTGTATGTGGCCCATGCCAACATGGAAAGAAAACCAAAACTAGCCACAAAACTAAGGAGTTCTCAACAACAAAACCTTTGGAAATCATTCATGCAGATTTGTGTGGGCCATCTAGAACTCCATGTTTTCAGGGTGAAAGGTAATTTTCTCTATTTGTTGATGACTATACTAGAATAATGTGAATATATTTCATAAAATATAAATCCAAAGCATTTGAATGTTTAAAAAATCTTAAGGCTCTCATTGAGAATGAGAAAGATTCTAAGATTAAATGTCTTAGAACGAATAGAGGAGGAGAATTCACCTCAAAAGAGTTTGATGAATTATGTAAAGAGCATGGAATCGAAAGAGAACTCTCTACTGCTAGGACACCCTAACAAAATGGAGTAGTTGAAATAAGGAACCAAACCATTCAAGAAATGGCAAGGACAATGCTACTATCAGCCAATTTGCCACCAAAATTTTGGAGAGAAGAAGTTGGCACCGCAGTTTATACCTTAAATCGAACTCAACTAAGTAAAATAATAAAAGGACTCCTTATGAATTATGGAAAGGAAGACCTACTTCAGTAAAATATTTCAGGGTTTTTGGAAGCAAATGTTTCATAAAAATAAATGATGACTCACCAGGTAAATTTGATTCTAGAGTTGATGAAGGAATATTTCTTGGATACTCCACTAGGAGCAAAGCTTACAAATGTCACAACTATCGTCTACGAAGAATAGTGGAAAGCATTGATGTAAATATTGATGAAGGCCTTCTAGAAAAAGGAATTGAAGATCATGAAGTTGAACCTTTCTTTGAACAAAGTGAAGAAGAAGAACCTGAAAAATAAGAGGAGAATGAAGAACCTCAAAGTTAACCTCAAACTGAATCTTCACAAACTCCCTCCAAGATCAAGTTTGTTCAAAGATATCATCCAGAAGAACAGGTCATCGGAAATATAGATGAAGGAATCCAAACTTGAAGAAGGATGATAAGCACCCCTAGAAAAGATGATGTGGCTCTATTATCTTTAATAGAACCTGAAAATTTTTCTCAAGCAAGCAAAGATCCTCATTGGATAAAGGCTATGGAAGAAGAAATGTATCAAATCGAAAAAAATGAGACTTGGGAACTGGTACCTCACCCAAAATAAAATAAAATAATTGGAACAAAATGGGTATTCAAAAACAAGATGAATGAAGATAGATAAATCATCAGAAATAAAGCCAGACTTGTCTGCAAAGGATACTCGCAAATCGAAGGAATTGACTTCGAAGAAACCTTTTCACCAATAGCTCGAATGGAAGCCATAAGAATGTTTTTAGCATTTACTTGCTCAAAAGGATTCAAGGTTTATCAAATGGATGTAAAATCAACATTCCTGAATGGAGATCTCAAGGAGGAAGTTTACATGGAGCAACCAGAAGGATTTGATCTTGTTGAAGGAAAAGACCTTGTATGCAAACTAAAAAAGGCCTTGTATGGATTAAAAGAAGCCCATAGAGCATGGTATGCAAAGTTGGATCACTATCTGAAACAAGAAGGTTTAAAAAAGAGAGTGGTAGGTAGCAATCTCTACATGAAGATGGACAAGGAAAAACTTCTGATCACTCTTGTTTACATCGATGATCTAATATTTGCTAGCAATGATGAAGAAATGAGCCATGAATTTGCTCTAAATATGTCCAAAAAATTCGAGATGTCAATGATTGGTGAGTTGTCTTATTTTCTTGGGCTACAAATATCTCAAACCTTTGCAGGCATGTTTATATCTCAAGCAAAATATCTTAAAGACATGCTTAAAAGATATGGGATGGAATATTGTGCACCTATGAGCACACCAATGACCACATATTGTAAATTAAGAAAAGATGATGATACCCCCCAAATAGATGCAACTCTTTATAGGTCAATAATTGGAGCTCTCCTATACTTAACTGCTACAATACCAGATATTATGCAAGCAGTAGGAATGGTAGCAATATTTCAGTAAAGTCCTAAACAATCCCATCTAGCAGCTGTATAAAGAATTCTCAGATATCTGAAAGTAACGACTGATTTCGGTCTTTGGTATCCTAAGAGTTCAACTCTTATTATGACAGCTTATTCTGATGCTGATTGAGTCAGAAGTGTGGGTGATCAAAAAAGCACCAGTGGAAATGCATTCTTTAAGGGAGATTGTCTTGTATTTTGGCTTAGAAAAAAGCAATCATCTATATCCCTTTCTACAGCTGAAGCCGAATATATAGCTGCTGCTGATTGTTGTACACAAATTCTATGGATGAAGGAAGCCTTGAAGGATGTCAAAATAGAAACTAAGCAACCAATTACTATTTTTTGTGACAATACTAGTGCCATTAGTCTTTCAAAGAATCTAGCTATGCACTCAAGAACCAAACATGTTCCAATCAAATACCACTTTCTCCGTGAACAAGTTGTTGAACACAATATTAGGTTGGAATACATCACTACAAAAGAGAAAATTGTGGATATATTTACAAAACCCCTTCCACGAGAAGCATTTGAGTATCTTCGCCAAAATATGGGGGTCATTGCTCTTGCATCACATTAAATAAAGCAGCATGTCAGGGGTATAGTATGTTAGGGGGAGCACTTTCGCACCCCATTTCCATTGATGTCAAATGGGGAGAGAAGAAAATATTGCCATCCAATGACAAAGGGGGATATTGTTAATCCAAGTTTCCATTGATGGCAACAGGTTGAATGAATGAATACACTTGATGAAGGTTGAAAGACTAGATGATGTTGTCCTATTCACCTCCTGCACACATAATTAAATACAATCACAAATAAATAAAAAAATTATCACCTTGGAGGCATCCTATCCACGTGGGTCCTATACCATCTTGTAGAGTATATTTTTCCTGTTCTAATGGGCCCTTATTTGTCCCCAAAATTCCTGTAGTTGAAGAGATAATGAATTTTTAAGGTAAGAAATATATATTCTATTGCAAGCCGGCCTACCCTTAGTCATACAAGTCGGCCTCAATTCAAATAGTCATGTCCCTTCAGTTTCATAAAGAAATCATTATAAATACATGTTCGAGCCTCCATTTCTAGGGATCAATTCGGTCATTGATTACATCTTCTGAACTTTAAGGGTCACAAGAAAGAGAACAAGGAAATTTGTTTGGGCTTAAAGATCACATTAAACCACACTGAAATTTATGCGAAGACTCTCAAAAAAATTGCAGGGCTCTTGAAGCTTAATGTCAGACCTATGAACTCATATTGGAGCAGCCTTTATCTTGGGTCAGACCTGTCCAAATCTTACTACAGCTCGGATCTATTAACTTGGAATTGGTACAGAAGTTTGTGACTTGAAACAGTGGCATGGTTCCCATACACAACAGCTCGGATCTATTAGCTTGGAGCTGGTGTAGAATTTTGTGATTTGAAACAATGGCACGGTGCTCATACACAACAGCTCAAATTTAACTTCCTGTGGATCGAACCAGTGCCATCTTCTCACTGCAATACACTTCAATACCTCAGATCTACAACATTGTGTGAGCGGGATATATAAAGGTCTGTCTCAGGCTTGTGAAGGACAGTTTCCACCTAGACACAATATTCATCATAAGGCAGTCATACCTCAGACACTCCGACTGGTGATATAATAAGGCTCATTTGGAAAAATTGGACTACTTTGGACTTGTGACTGTGGTTTGACATGTGAAGAACAGTTTTGTGGAAGAGATAGCTACAACACTAAGAAGAGCATTAAGTTCAGCACATTGAAGGTTTAGTGATTCAGTGACTATGGTGGCATCATCAAGCTTACTGTGAGGACATATGCAGTCAATGGTGGAGACCTAAATATTAAAGAACATTGGACAATTTTGAAGATAATTGAAGCATTGAACAGTGCAAAATCTTGTTAGAGGTACTCAAGTAAGTACATTACTCATTTTATTAAAGAATATTGAAGGATTGGTGTCCTTGGAGTAGGAGCTCCTAAACATAAGGTTGGTGCCCTGAGAAGATAGGGTTAAAGCCCTAGAGGTTGGAGCCTCATCAAAGTCCAAGTTGGTGCTTGGCAACAGGTTGGTGCCTGTTTCATTAAAAGGGTTGGTACCCTTCACTCATATATTGTATACTATTATTAAAAAAAGGGATTGAAGTTCTTATTAATCCTTAATATCATTATTATACACCTCTTTGTCTTTAATTGTGAAGAATATAACTGGAAATAATTAACAATTGAAAAGAAATACTGATTCACCCCCCTCTCAGTATTTCCAATAGAGTCGAAAACCTATGGTTGGGTTTGAATTACATACTATTGTCTCAAAGATTTTAAAGTTTTATTTAAAATTCTGTTATGAATTCTAATGACATGTTAGTGGTTGTAGGCATAGATTAGTTGCTTGGAAAAATGACTCACACATGGGTGATGGGGTTGTATAGATAGATGGAAATTCATGTGGGGGTGGGACAACGTCCCTGATTTTACTTGTTAGCAATACTGCCATGACTTAGGCTGGAATGTGTTGGGATACCTTCGCCTCGAATATCACAATTTTTTGGGGGCAGACCACAAATTTTGTCTCCCATAAATACTTTATTAAGGATGCACATCAAGGAGGTGTTGTAGCAGCTACAACCACCCTCAAATTTTTTGCTTATGATTCAATTTTGGAGCCTTACTTCCTATCCAGAGGAGCTTATCTTGCACTACTATTAAGTATCCATGATTTGATTGAGACATATCCCTTTTATTTGTGCTTGTGTTCACTTGTTTCCACACTTAATTGATCTGTATGAGTCACAAGCTAACCTACTAACTTGATCTTGTAGTAGTTCTAGGCTTTCCTCTAGAACATGTGCAATACTTGAGGGCAAGCAACCTTGATGATTGGAATTGCATATTTTAGACTGGCATTCAGCCTTGAGCTCAGAAACTGTGCAGGCATGGATGGAAGCCCATCACTGAGTCTGGAAACTGCGCAATCCCTCATTGAGCTCAGAAATTGCACAATGCACTAAGTCGGAAAGTTTCCCAGTTCCCCAGAATTGCACAATATTTTTCGATAATATGCATGGCAAGTTTTTCTGGAAATGAAAAAATATAAAGCTAAAAAAAAATTCCTAAAAAATAGGGATATATTACTAGTATCTTGAAGGAGGCACATTCACTATTTTTAGAAACTTCTGCAAAGTGTTGATTTTTCCTTGATTTTAGGCATGCACATCATAAACCCTAATTTACTCAAATATATTTAATTGATGCCTCTAGAGCTCATTTTCAAATTCGATCTTGGAGCTCTAGCACTCATGAGGAGATAAAGTAACCTTCGGTACGGTACAATTGTCGTCGATTTTTTGAGTGAGTTTCACTTTTCTCGTCTTTTGCCACTTTTTCGGTCGTTTTTCTTGTGTGAGTGTTGTTTTTCTTATTTCTCTTCATTCATGATGGCGTTTTAACTTGTTTTAACTTGTAGAAATGTTTTTTCACATTTTTTTTTTCCTTTCACAAGTGTCACATTGGTTTCTTTGTGTTAGCGCAAGGATTCACTCCTTGATTTCAAAGGAGTAAGGCTTACACATCATAGTTCATTTCAAAGTAAAAGGTTTTGAGTGGTGCAATGGCTTCTTAAATAGTTTGAAAGTATTTTTTCTCTTTTAGAATTTCATGCATTTGGTAAATTGTGGCAAGTATAAATTGTATGGATAAATTTGTAGTATAGGGGAGCTGATTGTGACAGATGAAAGGTGACAGATAGCTGGTACTCAATCTAAGAAATATGCATATCCTAAATCAGTCACACAGCTACAAGAGTGGCCTTTTCCCTAAACTCTATTTTATGTAAAGGATACAACATTTAGAAATAAAAATACATGCATAAAGAATCTCATAAATCCTTCATGAAACCCTCACTAGCATGTTCTACACAACATATAGAGGATTTGCACAAGGTTAAACAACAAATAATTAACTATTAGATCCTCTAATATTTCTCTTACTCATACTTTACTAGCTGTTGCAACTCATAAATAAGAAGAATAAAACAACGAGAGAAACACACCATCCATTAGATAGTCCTTGAAACACAAATTCCTCCAGCATGAAGTGAAAAAATGAGTTTTCTTTGTTATGATAAGTTTTCAAGTTGACTAAAATCCAACCCTGAAATACTATTTACAAATGATATTTATAGAGAGAGGCACCAACTCCATCTCTCCTAAAAAGAAGGATCCACTCTTCCTCACATTACATAGGAGTTTATAGGACATTAAATATATATCCTATCGAAATATAACTAACAGGACAAATGTAGATAAGAAGAAAGAAGACAGTTTGAACTGTGCTGCTGAGTGTGCTGGCAGCCTGCCTCCTTTTTTGTTGATTTGCATCTCCAAGACCTTGGTTCTTTAAAACCACTTCTCAACAATCACTTGAAATGTCCATATCATTCAGAGTCCTTATCCTTCTTGGACTAGCTCAAAAATTCTACTGACAACTGTCAAAAATCATTTAAAACAGATGCTATCGAAACTTCCGGTAAAAACAAATAACCGCGAAAAAACTATAATGCTACCAGAATTTCTGGTAACGCTCTGTTTCCTTTTCAAAAATGCACAACAAAATGCTTGAAAAATTCTGTGTAGACTTAAATATTATGAAGATTGAGCTATTAAAAAATATAACTAGTTAGGAAAAAAGACTTTTCACTAGGAAATTCTTTTACCTCTCCTCAATATGAGTTGCAACTTCTGCAAGATTTTCCAAATCTGTTTGTCTGTCAACTACTGATTTTGACCTTTTGGTCCTAGTGTCTGTCTCTTTTGCAATGGTCTCTTTCTCTTTTGAAATCTTTTGGATTTTTCTTCTTTTAGAGGATCCTGTTTGTTGGTTTGAAGGGGATTTACCCTTATATTTATTCTTGGACCCAATAGGCTCTACAATTAAAGGAGTTACAGTCTATAACCATTCATTCTGCCTCTCAATATCTATAACTTCTATCAGAAAACTTGGGTTATGCAGGGTTTTGGATTTTAGCCTGAATTTGTTGCTGGCTCTTGTGTGTCTTTTTCTGTTTCCAACAACTTGTTTTGAATTTATTTGTCTTCTCTTGTTACTAATATCATACGCTACATCCTTCAGGAGCTCCTCATCTGATTTGGTGGGCTGATAATCCTTCTGAACCTTTTGCTGAATTTCCGCTTACGGAACTTCCGACAACACCTGTTCTTTTGATTTTTCTGCTACTGCAGTCTTTCCTCTCCATGCTCTAGCATATACCTTGGGAAAAGGAGAAAAAAGAGGCACAATATTCATTAATCTAGGCTTGCTGGTAGATGAACCTTCTCCTTTCTCCAATTTCTCTTCAAATTTGGTTGGGGGAGAATTTTCCTTTTTTCCTTTAGCATTTTTGTAGATGTTCTCCTTAGCTTTTATTTTAGTCCTTTTACCAACTAATGAAGTAGTTGGTTTCTGAATTTTTTCCTTCTGCTTGGTAGGTTGAGAATGTTGTTGTGAAGTTGAAGATAATTGAGCAGGAATTTCTTGTGTATGTGTAGGTTGGCATGCCTTGTAAAATAGAAAGTGCTCCCATGACTGGTTTATTTTTTCTTGAGTTCTTCAACAACCAACACCTTTATGAGAGCTTGATGATATAAGCTATACTCTGAAGCTATTGTATGGGTTTGCATCCTAGATGAAATATTATTCAAGCTTTTCAGTAGAAAGAAAGGTAGGTTGAGGGTCTTCATACATGCATTGTGAAACAAAAACCTCATGTGATAAAGAAAAACAACAATATACCTCCTCTGAAAGGTAACATAAATCTTAATGGGCTTGATAGTTTCAGCCCATTCATTCTTGAGATAACTGTTAGGAATCCCCCTAGCCCATTCAGGGTCTCTGTATTCATCCTTGATGAAGCTGTTGAGGTCTCCTCCAGTGATAACTTGGATTTTGAACCATTTTTCTCCTTCCTGTGGGAGGTGAAAAGCTTATGCAATGGATTTTGCTGATACCTGCAATATGAGGCCATAGACATTTGCTTATTTCCCATAAAATGAGAGGGAACATTCCTTAGCTAATACTAGATGAGAGCTTCCTACTATTGAACAAAAGGGATACCACCCTGCATGTAGAAAGAACCTCCTCACATTCATATTTTCATCTATTAAATCAGATCCTTGAGGTTCAATATGCTTAAGTTTTCCTCATTTCTTAGTCATCTTTAGCAATAAAGAAGGTTTTTTGCTATAATTTGATAGGTGTCAAGATTAGAAAATTTTATTTAACAGGCGTTTCTTTATCCTCAATGAAAACTGTCTGAAATCTGAGTCTCCCTCTTCAAGCTACTCACTGGAACTTCTCATTCACCAACAACCAAATTTGAAAATTGATTTCTTTCCATTTCTTGCGGTGATTAAAAATGATATGTTGGT
The DNA here is from genome assembly GCA_034641835.2 of Pinus albicaulis. Taxonomy (NCBI): domain Eukaryota; kingdom Viridiplantae; phylum Streptophyta; class Pinopsida; order Pinales; family Pinaceae; genus Pinus; species Pinus albicaulis. The sequence goes on from CM076579.1 coordinate 878,584,474, forward strand.
TCACTTATCCATGCATAAAATCTTTTCATCATGGGAAATATCATGGAACGTATAACAAACTTCATGATATCTTTGGTTCCCTGCTTTGTTTTAGATTCTCCACTACAGGTGGCTGGAGCTAAGCGGTATTGGAGCTGGCAGTCACCTCCATCGTATTTTATGACAGGCCTAAAATTTTGGTAGCATTCATGCGTAATCAAACCAAAAAGTCACCACACTAAATTGCAGATCCATGATCTATCTTGACATTAGATACATACCTTGACATGTGGATATAACGACTCAGGCTGACAGAGGACAAACAACAATTAGCTTTTCTTCACTGTGGATTGACATCTAACACTTTACGTATGACCACAAATTAACTTGACATCACTGAACGTAGACCTTTCCTATCACGTGACATAGACCATGATAAAAATATTTAAACCTTGGTTAATATCAGGAACACATGGCTAACACAAAAGTGGATGCAATTTTTTTATTTTTTAAAACAGGGGAGGTTACCGAAACTTCCGGCAACGTTCTAATTTTTTATGAAATTTACAAATTTTTATTCGATAAACAAAAAATTTAAAACACACTCATGACTTAGCATAGAACTGTGATAACACTTTATTTTTGCACTAATCACCATCGTTGTGGTGACTCTCCTCTCTATTATTAAGTTCCTACACTTGATCTACATTGATTTATTCATACTTAGTTAGATATGCACTCAAGCCCACATCACCGCTTAACTCTGCTCATTTTTCACTCTTCCACTGTGCAGATCTGCACTTTCCATAGCCGGTTTTCACTTTTCGCAACTGGGCACTATGTAATCCTAAGGTTCAAGCCGAGAGCTTGGCCGCTGGAACTGCACAGTGCGCATTACAGGCTGGCCCAACTATGCATTTTTCAATTCTAGGGCTTAGTATATTACCTTGGTAATAGAGTCTGTGTAATGTGCAGTCTCTCCTGGTCAAATACCGAGGTTGTACTACGCATTTTGCAGTCTCAAGCCTTCGGCTTCAACCTTGGTTTTTGATATTATGAAGTGTGTAGCTCCCATACTCATCCAGTATCCCATATTGTTGAAAACTGCACAATCATTCTCAACAGTTTCCTGGTTTGCTTCTTGATCATGCTTTGAAGGTAAATTTGCTAAATACTTGTGTTTGCTTGCCATGAGTGTCTTTTCTATGCCACTGGTAGCCAAGTTCTTGAGCACTTCTCTCCAATAGTCACTGTTACCATGTCACCAAAGGAGCTTCTTCAAAAGACACCACTAAAAGCATTACTGGGGACGAATTTGAGCAAGTTCTAGTAAACTTACTAAACATATGTGATGCTTAACTTTATTATCATCAACACAGAAGAATGTACAACTGATAAGTCCACATTCACACAACTGAACATCCACCAGAGTCAACAAAATGTACAAGATTCTACCAAAGAGAGGTCAACCTTGATACTGTTGATGGAAGCAGACATTGACAAGGGAACAGTTTATCTTCAGTAGACGACACAAGTATCAACTTCATACTGCTGAATCCACTACAACAAAAAATTAGATACAAGTACATTGAAGAATCTACCAATAAACACCCATTGATTCATAGAAGACAAAGTCACTCAGGAAGGCCTACCAACTATTGGTTATCTTAGCTTGTAGAATCTACGACTAGCATAGCACAAAGACCTTTCCTAAAGGTTGGGAACTCTTATTGAACGAGGTGGAGAACGACATGAAGTTGTTCAATTGGTCAAAATTATTGGCTCATCATTTGAGAGCCAATGTAGCTCAAGCATAGGATCCTCCCAAGGGAGAGAAAACAAGGTTTTATATGTATGCTTACTTACTGTTGGGTGATATAAATGTGATATTTACAACAAAATTTAAATTGTCAATCTGGGTTGGTAAGCTTAGAGGCGTAGCACAGTAAATGCTAGAATATGACCTCAGGGATCTTTTGAATAAAAATCAATATCTTGAAAACATTTCAAAAGGAATCATTCAGAAAAAGGAATAAGACTTTTCAAAGTATGGAGAACACATTGTGAACCTACTTCTAGCTCCTCTTCTGGGTTGAGTGACTCCTGCAGAAAGACTGCCTTAGTTATCCAAGGGACAAGGGAATGTAGATTCCACTCAAACTAACAAACCATTTAGGAAATAAAAGGGTGCAATTCTATCTTCAAAACCTATTAAAATATTACTTGCAATGTTGCAAAGAAGGAAAACATGAAATAAAACTAGGAAGCATAAAGCAACTTCATTCCAACTATCTGAGGAAATCATTGAATGTTTTGTGTTTAAAAGGAATCTAGACTATATGCGCACTATTTCTCTAGAAAAAATTTAGTACTCATTTGTAAGGAAAGTGTGCAATAGAAACAAATAAGACAAATGCATTTCCTACTACTTCCAAGCTCACCCTGATCTGATAGAATCATTAAATACTTTCTCCTGAGAGTAAACCTCATTATGCAGCAAATGGGATTAGGGTAAGTATCAAACTTAACTTGTAATATAAACATTGAGAGATGCAGTAAGAAAACATTCATTATCTATAATTTTTCTTTCTTATCACAGCCTTCATAAAAATACATTCCAAGAAAACAACGATATCATTAATCAAACTCAAATTATCAAAGCAACGAAAAAGAACTGTGGAATGAAATTACAAATCTGAAATTATCAAAGCATAAATAAGAGTTATGGAATGAAATTACAAAGCTATATCAAATCACACTCACACACTATGCATTTATCAAATAGAATGCAGAAAAATCCTAAGAGGTATGGGGCAATGGACAGGCTGGTGGGCCCAAGCCACCCAACTCTCTTCCCTTGCAATGGTTAAATCACAATCCTAGAAGATTAAAAATAATAATGAACATAAGTTTAATGCGAGCTTGTATTAATATTGAAGTCTTGTTTACATATACATCGAACCATGCAGAGATTGGCTCTAGTGTTCTCCTCTGGGGATCATCCCACTAGAGACACAAACTCCTCCCTTCCTTCCTTAAAAAAATTGACCTTTTACTGTCTAATTCTAATCTACTCCCCCCCCCCCCCCTCCCATACAATACACAGTCTCCCTATTTATAACAACGTTGTCTACTAATTGGAGGTTCAAACAACATATACAATTTTTAGAGTTTCAAACTAATTCTAAACCAAAATAAGGATATTTTTTATTAGACTAGATTTCCATCGGTCCTTAAGCTCCATATAAACATTTTGATTGATACTAAATTTTGAAATCCTCATTGGAATAACACGCTGCTAAAAAACTTTGACCGAATGACTTGACCATCGTTTTATGCGTTATCTAGAAGACCTAGGTGTGATCAAGGGAGCAAATCACCATCCTGAACTTTTTCTCTTCAAAAACCATATGCTTATTTTCCATCATGGTAGTTGGATGCATGAAATTCATGGAAATGAGAATAGGATCTGCACTACTGGAACAAGAATTGTGCTGCTAGAATATGAACTATACTATTAGAACAAGAACTATACACTTTCCACTATAGAGCCTAATATTAGTGATATTTTCACAATAAATCCTTTCAAATTATCAAAACAAAGAGAATTCATAGATAAATAACATGTTACCTCTTAATGGCTCTATAATAGCCCAATAATGCATAAAGAGGATAATACTAACTATAAACTCCTGGTGCAAGCATAAGAGTTATTCAACAAAAAGTATAAAATATAGACAAAATGGAGGCTCAACACTCCCCCATGGTGATCTTCTTGCATGTTCTCATGCAAGCCAAACCATAAGATGGACTTCAAAATTTCAAAGATTCAAGGTTGTGGCCTAGAGCCCTGCTGTATTAATCGTAATATTCAGGTCCTTTCCCTTAGCACTTCTAACCATTTGAATTTCCCTTTTTAAAATCATATTATGAGAAACATAATACTTAGCTTGCTTGATCCAATCCTTGGCCAAATTCCCCAACTTCTCCTTCTTAACACTCAGCCTGTTGTTCTTATGATGCATCTTAATGCATAATTTATCCAAATATTTGTTCTCCCCTTTCACATTTTCTTCACGAACAATGAGCTCATGTATCTTCTTCTTCAATATCTTTATCGTCCTATTTTTCTTCCTCAATATATAACCATCGATGGAGCCTTTTGATCTTTGTTGAATGGTGGAATGAATATCAACAGTTTCTACTACAGGAGGATCAAATGAGAACTTTAACCCTGAATCCATCTCATTCACAGGAATTTCAAATTGAACTGCTTCTTTTACAGGGATTTTTATTTGATCTATTCCTACAATTCGTTCGTTGACTTGATCAGTTACCAGATTCTTAATCTGGGACATGAATTTCACATTAAATTATTCAAATCTCTGAATTTTATATCTTTCTCCATTAATGGAACCTATATTTTACTTTACTATTTCTTCTTCCTCTGGATCCAAATCGACGACTCGAGGCTCCAAGTTTCAAGGAGGTTGGGTTTTTTTCATCATGCTACGTGTAACCCTTCGTCCAACAATGGGGGTTTGAGGTTAAAATGGTAATTTTGCAGGGGTTACAAGGGTGTCTATAATTTTCTTCCTCTATTTCATGGGGTGTGAGGAGAGGATATTGTCTATTCAATTTTCCTTTGGAGTATTTCTGCCTCACACAATTCAACAGGAAGTTGGGTGCTTGGTTTTTCAGTGACTGTTATAAACCCATTTCGCTAAAGAAAACCATCCCAGCTATAATTTATTATAACTAGCTCATCCAAAATAAATATTTTAATAAGCCCTTAATGATAAAGGCTTTCTCTAGGGTTTTTAATAGCTTTACATAATCCTTGTGACATTTTCTGTAGGCTCCTTAGCAAGAAATATGGGAAATTTATCTTTTGCTCTCCAGTAAAATGTAGTAACAAAATAATATGATATAGAAACGTTGTTTCATACTTACCTTCATAGGTCAAATATTTCTGGAGGATGAATAGAGGAGCGCACCATTCATCTCTAATCTGGGACCGTGGTATCCTTTTTTCCTAATTAACTTGCTGGTGCCATGCTTTGAGAAATTGCATACTTTGTTGTTTATCTGTGATTTTTTTCTTGAACCATTTAATTCCTTCTGACGATAATCAAATTGCTCAAGCAATATTCTTCTTATTCACATTCATATCCAAATATCCAATTCAAGCTCCCTTTCCATCGATCCCTTGTCCAAATTTCAACTCAACCTCATCTTTAGACCCCTGAAACTTAGCCATGAATTCATGCCATCCTTCCTTTATCAATTTCTGTTTGCATGCATTTTATTCAGGATTTTTCTCAATCTCCTCTATGGATGATGGCTCGTGGTGATCATATTTCATTTTCTTCATGTTTTTATGGATTGCAGACATGATATGCACTCTAGGAATGAAAAGGATGATTTGCAATAAGAAGTGAACCCAATATTCTTAAGTGAAATACTTAAATCATAGAGGATCGAATGATCCTAAACAAACTAGGTAGGTTGATTAATTTTTTCAAGCAGCTTAACTGCTCATGATGCACATCAGATGAAGTCATTTTGATGGAATAAATGCCGAAGGACAAATTAATTATCAAAAAGGGATGAAAGAGGTTTGGTCTGATTCAATCATGAAAATGATCACAAACAAGCCTCATTCGAACTCCTTTCATAACATGATAACCTTAGTCAAATAAGCATTGGATCAAATGTACATGGGTAGTATTATAAGCATTTGACATACATTCCCATGATGTAAACAAAATTCATGACTATGAGGTCAGAGGACACTTGTCATCAATATTCCAAAGCATTAAAATTTCCGCTTATAAATCGACCATTTTTTCCGTTGAAAGTCTAAGGAATTAATTAAAGTATTTGACAAGAGAACCAATGTAAAATAATGGGTTGGGGGATGCTTAATCATCATACTATGCTCCCAAAAAAAAAAGTAACAACAAAAATCACCAACAAGGAAATATTAAGGTACCTGATATATCAATCATCATTTAAAATATTCATCAAGTCTGCAACATCATAATTATAGTGCCAACTAAAGCATGTTACGGTCCTTATGAAGGCATCTAGTGCAGGAATGATAGAATTATCAAGGGAAGCAATTTTCGATGTGAAAGGAGGGTCATCATACAACAAGATCATGTGCATGAAAGAAGTAACTATACAAAAAATTATAAAAATCTTACATATTAGCTCCCTTTGCACCATTAAGATAAAAAATACATACCTATTGTATTATCCTAAATAAACTCCCTGATTGTCATAGATTCTTTTCATAATTACATTTCTTGTTCCCTAAAATCAAAGTATTATTAACATCAATGATTAAAAAAAAAATCTTTGCTAGAAGAGTGCAATTTCAAGAAGACCGCCACAATGTTCCTGCACCTACTATAGCAATCCTGCACCTAGACCATGTAGTGCTTATTTATAGGCAGCCACAATCAACACATTGTTTTCCATCAATACCTTGTTAGTAATAATCATTGAGTAATTCATCACTCTAAATACCATGAAAAAATCGAAGTGAGTTATGATACCAGAAAAGGGAAACAAAAATAGAATAAGCTCACACCTTCCTGGATAAATTAGCAAATTCTTCATTTACCACTATAAATTTTGTTGTCAATGTGGTGAAAAACTAAATTTCTTCTTAATCCAGTACAAAGAATTACCTTCACTAAGGGTAACATTAAAGATTCTTATTTTTTTGAAAAATAGAACTCAAAGCATCGTGCTCAAATCATCTTAAAACCATTGTCCAAGAAATAAAATGATGAGTTTTAGGGAAAGAGAAAGATAAATGAGTAAATCATAGTGTGCAATTAAATTTAATACCACAGACATGGCCCTGTTGCCCGCAGGTGTCTATAGCCTCGGCAGGGATGTCTTTTGACCCACTGAAATGCATGTGTCCCACTTAATGGATATAGATTCAGATTTATCTTATTAGATTTTAAAAATTATATGAAGGCTACTATCTTGGCTTGGTAACCAGCTGATGGTAATGCCACTCAGAGGAAGTAGCATGGATGAACATGCCGACTCTTGATGAGACCTCCTGTCTTACAACTTTTTAGCTGAAAGCCATTACTCTGGCTTGGTGACCAGTATCCGTAATGTCATGCATGTTAGGTCTCATGATCATGGTAGGTAGGCTCATCATGAGACCTTCTATCCTCCCATAAATCTTTTGTAAAATTTGTCTATAAATAACTTGAAAGGCTACTTCATAAGTGGGGAGGCAGATCTACCCCTAAAGAGTATGGGATGGCATGAAATTTTTTTAATGAATAATCATTACTGGCTAGTTCCTCTACCCTAAATATTCATTTAAATAAGATGTCTCAGATAATTACTGAAATATTCTTTGAGTTAAGAATGCTAGTTCTCTCATGAATGGTTGATTATGATCTTTACAAGAGTGGTTTCCCATAGAAGGTTTTCCAATGATACCTCATAAGGGAAACTAAAAATATATATCTCAGATGAAAAATCATTAGAGTGATTAATCATGGTCACTTTTGAAAAATCATGAGGTATTAGAGTGAATCAAAATCAATAATACTTACCATAGATGTGTGTGTTAACAACCAATATGGATCAAAAGTAGTTTCAATGTCTATGCTTTGGAAGTCAAAACCCTAATATAATTGTTGTAACATCTTTATTCATGGCATTGATTTATTCTTATATCCTATTTTACCATAAGAAGCGGAAGACTTCCTTTTAAGTATAGGAGTACTTCCAATAAAACCATGTGCATAACAAGAGGATAATTCTACTCATGTTCCAAATTAAAAAGTATATTCGAGAAAATACGAGAACATGAGGAACCGACTACATTAATTGATGTGATGATACAAATTGTTGAATGATAAAGGAGGAGTGGATATTTACAGTCATATGAAACTAATATTCAATGGGATCCACATACTCTTGGTAATTTTATTCATGGGAAACATCTAGTGCATCATGAAAATCCTTCAAATTTCTCTATTTATCCCTAAAGTGTAGGCTATATCAAATGGATTTTTTTTAATATCTGCTTCATATGGCATCTCCTCACCAAGAATGATCCATAGATTCTCAGTTTCCCTAGGAAAAGCTTCTGGATATTCATGAGTCTTTCCTTCTAGAGGAATAGAACTATTTCAAATTGATGCCAAAATGTGTTCTTTCTGAGAAGTAAAGACCCCAACTTTTGCTAGGATTTGAGATAGTTCTTGGAATAACATCACACTTCCTATCATCTTCCTTCTAGTTGGAAGGTCATGTTAGTGCATGGATTTAGAGCAGGGGTTCACAAAAAAAATAGAAACACACTAGCTCAAAATTTCAATTACAGTTAAAAGAAATAAACCATAATTGTAAACTTAGCAAGAAAATCACAATTAAAGGCTAATTTCATTAAATGAATCAACCCATGAAAAAACCCATTTGCAGTGAAGGAAAAAAAACCAGGCATCACACTTTGCAGTGAAGAAAATGAAACTTAAAAATTCATTTGCAGTACAGGAAAAAAAATCAAGCATCACACTTTGTAGTAAACAAAATCACAATTAAAAATTCATTTGCAGTAAAGGAAATCAAACCAAGCATCACACTTTGCAGTAAAGAAACCTTGGCTTGTAAGCTCTCTGGAAATAACGTCTAGTATGCTTCAGCAAGCAAGGAGAATCTTGTTAATCTAAAAATTCATTTTCAAAGAAAAGGAAGAAGCATAAAAATTCAATGAGGCCTTATCCTACAATGCCTCCCCGGCAACGATGCCAAAATGTTGGGTGGTATAAATGTGAGATTTACACCAACATTTAAATTTTCAATCCGGGTTGGTAATCTTAGAGGCGTTGTTGGCGAAAAATAAGGTCTCGCGGGCAAGACCCAGGTTCAAAGGGTTGGGGCCAACAAGGATCCGGTGTAGTCTAGTAACATGCCGGCATTTTCACCCTGCTCTGGAAGAGCAGAGCGTCTCACCCGAGGCGTGCCGCGACCACATGGGAAAGGGGAAGAAATCACAGACGAGGAATAAACCCGCAACCACAGAAAGAAAGAGCATTCATTACATACCAGATTACACATGCAAGAGTATTAATCAGGTATTCAGTCAGTTGCAACTTAAAATTTTTAAAGTGGTGCAAACATATCACAACACATAAACAAAGCATAGAGACAGCAATCCTTCCTTATATTAGGGTTCCGGCCAAATACAAGATTACATAGCTTTCTTCTCTGATAACTCACAAATCAGATACAGATGGGTCTGATAACAGAAAGGACGAACATGGAGAGTGGGAACCCATGGAGAGAATAGGTCTGAATCTTCCGCGGCTGCTTCCACATCCAACTATCCCTCAACAAAACTAACAGCAGCAACCAATCTTCCAACAACTCTTCCTTCGGCCGGGTGATCGCCTTTTATTCACCCGCTCGTCGCGACTGGCGGCTTCACTGTGTCTTTGCTCTGGCTTTTCCCGACTTCTCTTCTGATTTCTGCATGTTTCACTTCCTGTTTTCTGCTGTATTTCTTCCATCTGTACTTATCTCTATTTAATCTCCAGTTATCAATTGCTTCTGTGCCGCCTTGGTAGCTCCGCAACTCCTGGTCGCTGCGGCGTAGTTGCGTTAGCTATGTGTGTTCCTTCCGCAACTCAAAAAGAGTCCAAGTTCAACATGTCTTGGCCGAAAATTCAAAACTTAACCAAAAACAAGGGCCCAACAGGCCCCGACCACAATCCTTTGACTCGTCCGCGAGTCAATCGCAAATGACAGTCTCTATTTCCATAGCTTCGCTGGCCTCTGTACCCTGCTCTGCTGTTCCTTCTTCTGCTGCCCTTTCCTGCTGTATGCCGCCACCTGCTGGTTCAAACAAGGGCCCCAACTCCGGGACCCGGCGGAGTGCTGAATCTCGAAGCTCGGTGAAAGTCGCCACTGCTTGCTGCCATTCCTGCATGAGCAGGTCAGCATCTTGAGCAATTCGATTGGCGGCGGCTTCGTCGATGGGCGTCGAGGCAGCTCCGAACAGTGTGGCGAGTTGGGACTCGGCAGTGGCATCCAGCTGATGCAGCGCCTCGGCATGGGTGCGAAGGGGCGGCCGCATCTCCCGGAGAGTGTGCTTAGTCGCTGCTGATTCGGCCTCGGTCTTCTGCATTTGGAGTTCCAGCTCGTCCGACTGAGCGTAGAGCTGATCTAATCTTTCCGGGTCCGTGGTCGCCCGAATTTGGGTGGAGATTTGCTGTAGTTGAGCAGCAATGGGCTGCGTTCTGACTGTCAGTGCGAGGGAGCACTCTTGTAAGCTGCGTAAAAGGGCCAAAGCCGCTACTGTCGTGGAATGGAGAGTCTCTTGTAGATTGACTGCCTGTGCCTGTTTGGCAGTTACCTGTCCTGAATAATCAGCGGGTGGATCTGGGAGGGTAGGCCGTGCGGCCAACGCCGCTTGTAATTCCTGGTTCTCTCTGCAAATGGTGGTGAAGACGTCCCCGAGATGGCGAGCCTGTAAAGCTATGCTGTCCTCTTCTATGCGAGCAGGGAGTGGGGCATTGTGAGCCCGTGCCTCCGGCCATACGCTGGAAAGCGCCTGATTAACAATGTTGGCCTGTTCCTGGAGGTAGGCCTTCTCCTGCAGTAGCTGATTGCATTGTTCAGTAAGCGTCGTGATCTGGTTCCCCTGCTCGGTGCATCGCCGCTGTAGCTCCGTATGAATCTGCTCGGCCTTGCCGGCCGCCCGCTGAATGAGCAGAAATAACTGTGCTGGACTCAGTTGTTCTGCATTCGTTGTGCGCGGGGCACCCTGCTCAGGCGTCTGTTCCTGTGAAGACGGTCCTATGGCCGCTGCTCAGCCTGAAGGCTCTGGAAGGTGGACCGGCGTCTGCTGTTGTACCGAAATGGCCATATCAGGCTCTGGCCGGTCCTGCTGCGTGGTTGGCGCTGTGGAAGGGCTGGTTGAATCAACCCCAACTCTGTCTGGCTGAACAAATATAGTGGCAATGGGCTCCTGGGACGTGGCCACGGGGTCAACAGGGGGTACCACCGCGGCAGTACTGGAGGTGACCTCCGCCTCGTGGTCACCGCCGAAGAGGTCCCGGATCAAGGAATCGGACACAGTGGCTGATGAAGTGGACAGATTGGGGGAAGTGGCATGTGGTCTGCTGGTGGAGGGGGTGGTGGATGGAGTGAACGAGGAGGGAGGGAAACGAAGGTTGAGGAAATCTGTTGGGTCAATCAGCGGTTCCTCCGGGATTAAGGTAGCTGTGGGCGGCGTGACTGGTGGATCATCCTCCGTAAGGTCCACCACGGGATCTGCAGTACGGGCCCTCTTGGATGGAGGTGGCCCAGAGGAATCGGGTTCGGGGCCCGGTTTACCCATTGTCGTGATGATGGGGGTGGCAGAAGTGAACAGGGAAGTGGGAATTGGGGAAGAGAGGGAAGCAGTGTTGGAGAGACCAAGTGACCGATTAAGACGAAATTCATTAAAAGAGGGAAATATAGGGGCGCTACTAGAAACAACCTGGGTGGCCACGTTGAGTCTCCGGACCTGGTCGTTCATATGCTCCACAATGGGGACCAGTGCTTCGGGCAGGGTCGCTGCGCTCCCTGCTGCCTCTGTGGTTATCGCTACCGCGACTGGGGAAGATTCCCCAGCACTGGTCGCGGCAGGCTGCTGGGCAGCCCGTATCCCATCAAAGTTATATCGGATGACTCCATCCTGAACGTGCCGAACGACCCCCGGCTATGTTAAAACCTCTCTGTGGAAGATACTGTCGGTCAACTGGAACCGCAAGGGCGCCATGTGAAATGTGTGGTGCGGGACACAAGCCGGCCGGATGAAAGTGTGATTATGGCTGACGCCAAACCATACTTGTTCGCTGTATTCATCCAGCAGGTTCCGGGGTACCCGCTGCTGAGAAGCCACCACATCGACCATCCTCCCATACCATTGGCGGAACGCCTCCGCGTTCACCTGCTTGCTGCTGGGGGCCGTGGACACCTGCCAGGGGGAGTATCGCATCGCGAACGGTTGGCTCCCGGTGAGTTCCGCTGGTGTCCGTATCGGAGGAACATGCCATTTCCACATGGCGAAGGCTAGGAGCAAGTATCCGTAGATAAAACTAGTGGTCCGTCTGTAATTGTCTTCGCAGGCCGCGAAGAGTTCCTTCAACACGAACGCGCTCCAATTCAATCGGGCCCCTTTGACGCAGTGCTCCGCAATAGAAATTGTGTCTAAGGTGCACTCGCCCTTGGTGTAATGGCGCATGGTCTTGCTCGCTATCAGATAGCAAGCAAACCGGATTTCTGGTACATTGATCAGATCTATCTTGGCACCTTTGCCACCACGGCGAGTACCATATTTTGTGTAGAGGTCCGCCTCGGCCGATTTCCGGGCGTGCTTGGAGGCCGTCTGCCCCGCAGAGGAAACATCTGCCCCAGTTTGACATAGCCCCGTAAGCCGACTAATATCTGCTACATGGATTGGAATCTCCTCGTTCAACCATAGGGACCCGTTCTGCACCCGACTGAGGAGGAACCGGGTGCATTGCAGAACTGGTCCGGTGGTGCCGAAGACAGGGAGACTGCGTAAATTCATCAACGTCGACTGCTGGAGACCCCGGAATTCATCCTTCATCCGGCTGTTAGAGCTGCTCCCTGGCGTATAATGGTGTTCCATGAACGTCTGCCAATGCAGGTGGGGGAACTCAGCCGAGTCGGACAAGTTGGCGTCCATGCAGGGTGCATTGTCGTACTTGCCGACCAGTGATAATTCGAGCCGGTGAATTCTGTGATCCAGCACTGGTTCCGGAACGGAGAGAACAGCTCTCGGCATCTTGGCGCATCTCTGATAGACCTGGACGATTTGTCTGGAGCTTCCTGCTAAGTTCTGAGTGCTCTGAGGCTGCAAGTGCTCGAGAGTCGCTGAACTTTCCAAACTGAGTTGGTCCGTCATCCCGGTGCCGATAGCCTTCATGCAAATTAGGCCATCCGCTGGCACGCGCGGGGTTGATGAGACTCCATAACGGCATTTAATTCTTGCTATCATTCTTGCCTGCGATAATCGTGCGATCAATCGTAGGCCTGTGTGCAATCTGACAGTTGCTGACGGCGGCATTGGAAGATGGGCGGACCCGACGGCGGAGAGAACTGCGGTTGATGGTAAATGATTACGGAATGATTACTGTCCATTAAGGGAATTTATGACCAAATCTGAGCTATCCTACGGACTGACGAGATGACTAACGGTTATGACCTGGACTGACACTGGCACGAGGACAGAACCTACGTGCAGGACACGCTGGACTGGGAGCGGCGTCATGCCGGATTGGCGCGCCGCCATGCTGGACTGGCGTTGCGACACGCTGGACTGGCTCGCTCCGACCATGGTCGGTTGCGGTATGTAGACCGCAACTGACGGTTTATTTGACTGACTGCAAAGGAATAGAAAAGGCTAACTACGCTCATCCCAGTTGCGGGAGAATTATTCAACTATGCTACTCTACGGGTGCTCTCGGTTGCGAGAGTTATTAATGGAAAATGAGAAGTGCCTACTCCTGGTAGGGCTTCAGGCGTGCGCCATTCACCCATCCGGGAAGAACTGTGCTGTCCAACTGTGCCAATCGGACGGCTCCGGAGTCGCGGATTTCAATAACAAAGTACGGTCCCAACCAGTGCATCTGGAGCTTGCCTGGAAACTTCTGGAACCGGCTGTCATATAAAAGAACCTTGCCGCCAACTTGGAAAGCTTTAGTTTTAATGTGGCGGTCGTGCCATGCTTTCTGTCTGGCCTTCTGCACCTTCTGGTGGAATTCCGCAAGAAATCGAGCCTCATCAAGCTCCTGCAGCTCCTGGAGTCGTTCCTTTAGTGACGCATCTTCTGAAAAGCGAAGGGATGTTGCGATCAGAAGGCTGGGTACGGTGAACTCGGCGGGGATCACAGCTTCCCGGCCGTACACCAGCGGAAATGGCGTCTGGTTTGTTAAACGTTTTACCGTGGTCCGATAAGCCCACAACGTCGCCGGTAGCCGCTCGTCCCAATCATCCCGTTGAGCATTGCAAATCTTCGTCAGGCCCTTTTCAAGAATCTTATTGAAGGCTTCTACTGTACCATTGGCCTACGGATGGTATGGGCTACTTTTATGATGCTGGATCATAAATGTGTCTAGTAGCGACTTGACCGTGGCATTGATGAAATGCGTGCCTTGATCACTGGTCAGGCTGCGTGGGCAGCCAAAGCGGCTGATGATGTTTTCAAAGATGAACCGAGCGGCGGTCTCGGCCGAGCAGTCGCGGACCGCGGCTGCTTCCGCCCATCGCGTGAGGTAATCTGTCGCGGTGATGATGTACCGGGCTTTGGAATGGCGAGCGATGGGTGCAATGGGGCCGACAAAATCAACAGCCCATTTCTCAAAGGGCCGCAGCACATGCACTGGGTGTAGTGGAAGCTCATCTCTGTGCGAAGGCCGTCCCGTCCTCTGACAAATATCGCAACGTTTCACGTAGGCCTTACAATCTGCATGCACCGTCGGCCACCATAGACAAGCTTGAAGTACCTTCCTTGCGGTGGGTTTAGCCCCCACGTGTCCTCCCGCAACTCCGCTGTGACATTCCCACATCACTGCTTCCCGTTCATGGTCAAGAACACACCTGCGCAGCACCTCATCCAGGCCCAGTTTGTACGGCTGCCCTGCGATCAATTGATAATCCGCCGCACGGACAACCAAGTGACGCTTCTGAAGCGGCGTGTAATCCTCGGGGCACTGTCCCGTGGTCAGATACGTGGCAATGTCAGCCAGGTAGTCTGGGACCGCTTCCACTCGAAATAGATCAGCATCCGGAAGCTGATCGTCCAACGGACCGTCGTTCTCCCCCGACTCTAATCTGGATAAATGATCAGGCCCAACATTCAGCCGGCCCGGTTTGACAATTACATCGAACGTGAACTCCTGAAAGAGGAGAAGCCATCGGCAGATCCTTCCTTCCAACACAGGCTTATTGACCAGATATTTTAAGGCCGAATGGTCCGTGAAAAATGTAAACTTACCGCCCAGAAGGTAGTGACGGAACTTCTGGAGCGAGTACACCATTGCTAGCGCCTCCCGCTCGGTCGTGGTGTAATTCTTCTCCGCATTAGATAGGCGTCGGCTTGCGAAGTATACCGGGTGGTCAACTGTCGTTTCCCCGGGCTGCGCTAATACAGCGCCAAGTGCAATCCCGGACGCATCAATGTGCACATGGAACTGCTTATCCCAGTTCGGATGGACCAGTATGGGTGCCGTCGCCAATCTCTCTTTCAACGTGTCGAGTGCCTTCCTGCACTCTGTCGTCCACTCAAAGGCTTCTGACTTCCGCAACAGTTTCTCCAAAGGGGCAGTGATTTTGGCGTAGTTGCGGATAAAACGCCTGTAGTATCCAGTGTGCCCGAGCAAAGCCCACAACTGCTTCACGTTCTCGGGGGCCTCCATGTGGACAATAACCGCGACCTTGGCAGGATCAACGCAGACCCCTTGCTTACACACCACGTGACCCAAGAGTGTGCCGAATGGTACTGCAAAAATACATTTCTTCAAATTCAAGGAAATCTGCAACTGGCGACATCGGTCGAACATAACACGCAACAGGGAGGCGTGTTTCTTCAGCAGGCTGTAAACGGTCCAGTCATCCATATAGACTTCCAGGAATTTGTGAATATACTCCTGGAAAGCAGCAATAACAATCCGGGAAAACACGGCCGGTGCGTTCTTCAGTCCAAACGGCATGACATGGTATGCGAATGATCCCCACTCGGTTGTGAATGTTGTCTTTGCCTTGTCCTCCTCAGCGATGCGCACCTGATGGTAGCCCGAAAACCCATCAGTAAACGAGTAAGCTTCGTTTCCCGCAACATGATCTAGAACTTCATCGCTGAAGGGAGTGGGAAACGGATCGTGAATACAAGCATTATTCAAACTCCGGTAATCTACGCAGACACGGATTTCCGCTTTATTCTTCTTGTTCTGGATGACAATGGGACTTACCCACTCAGCTTCCTCTACAGGAAAGATGAGACCTGCAGCCAGCATTTTATCGATCTCCATCTTTACCTTCTCCTTGATGCGTGGATTCAACCGGTAAGGTCGGTGCTTGACCGGCCTGGCTCCTGGTTTCAGTGTGATGCGCATCTCACCCAAATCCCCTTTGATCCCCTTCAGGTCCGCAACTGATGACGGAAATAGATCTTCATACTCCCGGAGGAGGCTCAAAATTTCCCTGGTCGCCTCCGCATCCCAGTAATCACCTACTGTTGCCAGCTTAGGTTTCTCCTTCGTGCCAATGTTCAGCTTCTTTGTTTTTAAGGGCTGCAAATGGACTCCTTCTGTCGTCGGCTCGTCGCGGACACTCCGCTCACCCTCCTTCTCGTCGAAATAGAGATGCCTCAGGTCCTCCAAACTGTCGTCCCCTGGTTCGCCGTCAACCCGTTGGCAAACCACTTCGCTCTTGATCCCTGAGCGTGACTCCACCGGGCCCTCATTGGGCTCGGGATGGCGGAAGAACAGAACCTCCTTGACGGCTTGTAGGGCCTGAGATTCCTGTGCCGTCTCCCCTTCGAACGAGAAACTCTGGACGAACTTCTCCGCGACTGCTCGCCAAGAGCGGGTTCCCCGTTTCCGCTCTTCCTCTAGGTACCAAGCCTGGGGGATTGTACCCAGGGAGTGG
The DNA here is from genome assembly GCA_034641835.2 of Pinus albicaulis. Classification (NCBI taxonomy): domain Eukaryota; kingdom Viridiplantae; phylum Streptophyta; class Pinopsida; order Pinales; family Pinaceae; genus Pinus; species Pinus albicaulis. The sequence goes on from CM076579.1 coordinate 878,601,160, forward strand.
ATAAATCTGTGGACCCACAACTCCTCAGGGTACCTGGCACTGCGCCACTGTTCCTCGCACGCCCGCAAGTGCTGTCGCGGGTCTGAATCTCCATGGTGTTTAAGTGTAATGCAGGGCCCTTCATCCTCTTTGAAGTGTGCCCGTAGTGCATCCGCCACCAGCTCCCATCGCAACAGATTGTTGCGGTGATTGTTCCACCATCGTCCCGATGTTGACTTCAAGGCCACATCCAAAAGTGGTATCCGGCACTCTTCTGGGACCCGATCTTCCACCTTGGTAATAAAAGTATTTACTGATTGCATGTTTGATAGTGTGGGGTACCCGCGGATCTCGGTTCCCACCCATCGGACCTGAGCGATGGCGGCACATCTCCGCGTGGTGGTCTCATAACCCCCTTGTTTCCAATCTTCCCACGCGAGCTCGGAACCAAGCTCCGAGCTCTGCACACTCCGCCAACTGATAGACCCTGTTGCGGTCGGGTTGATATAATCGTCCCGCCTTCCTGCAGTCATCTGATAGAGATGATCCATTATCTGAGCATCCTCCCGACTATCCACCGGTTCTGTGTATTGCGGACCCTGATACAGGTCGAGAGGCTGAGTCACCCGTACCTCCCCATCCTCAAAAATCATCAGCTCCTTCTTGAGGTCGATGATCGCGTAATTCTCAAAAGCCCAATCAATGCCAAGTAGAGCAGGATAGGGGTCCTTATCACCCATGATGTCAATAACCTCGAAGTCGGTGTATGTCTTCACCCCCGCAACGTCAACCTCGACCCCCTCCAGTCGGCCGATTGGCAAAATACAGTATTGGTTAGCCATCCTGAGTTGGATTGGGGAATAGGCGAGCCGGGGCTTTCCAAGAGCCTCCCATGTCTTTCGTGGCAATATGTTGACGTCGGACCCCAGGTCCAACATCGTGTCGCTGATTTGGAATCCTGCGATCTGCGTGTTAAGCCGAAATTCTTTGCCCGTTCGTTGCTTGTTCCGCTTGACCCGTTGCACGTATTGAGGCGTAGTATCTACCAAGTTCCTGGGTTTTGCGTGTCCCTGCAGCGCTCCGTCCAACACCTGTCTGAGCTGCTGCCGCAGCCCGGCGTCATCAACAATCCTGAGAAACAGCTGGAGCCAATCCGCAACTACTGCATCTGCGGCGTTCTGAACACCGGTTTCCGGCCGCTGGGGCTCCTCCAACCCTCCTTCTTTCCGCAACTGGGCGAATGCCTCAACCGCCTCCTGAAAGTACTTCTTCTGCACTTCGGGCCTAATCAACTTCTTTGGGGATGCCGGCCGTACCACTCGCGCTGGCTCCTTTTCATGGGCATCCTCGCCAGTCTTTTTTCCGCCTCTCGTTATTATCGCAACATTCTGCATGTCAGGGGTTGCGATCCCTCGCGGTTCTGAGCCTATCAGATTCGTGGCCCTCTGCCGCGCCCGCTCTTCCCACTTCTTTATGAGTTCTGGGCAGTCTTCAGTGGCGTGGGCGTTGACCCGGCACTGGGAACACCAGGGTCGTCGCGGAAGGGGACATTCTCGAGCTACATGACCCTCCTGGTCACAGTTGTAGCATTTTACCGGCCCGCGTCCTCCTGTTCGGCCTCCCCGCATGCCGCCACCTCTTCCCCTCGCAGCCTCGTTCACCCTGTACGAGGGACGATCCAGTCGATCCGCAAGAGCGTCAAGCGCCCTGCACTGCTCCGTGTTGTGCGTCGTGGACACACAGAATTCACAGTATACATTATTCGGCACCGTAGAGTACTTCTGCAATATCGGGCACATCCGAGGAGGATGCCCTATCGTTCGGAAAATTTCACAGTACTCTGTGGTGGTGGGCCCCGGTTGCGGTGGGAACCCCGCGAAGGTCTGTTGCGGCTGGTATATTCCATGCGGGTTCATCGCCGCGCCACCCCCTGGTGGTGGCCCCCCCTGAATTGCTGCAACTGAGGGTCCAACTCCGGTGCTGCGCAACCGAGGGCATTCGGTTGCGACATGTCCCTCGACCAGGCAGTGAGTACACCAAACATTCGGTCGCGCTGGTCTCGCTAGCTGAATTTCCTTAAGCTTTTCAGTCAAGCTGGCGATCTGGTGTTGCAACCCTATCAGCGAAGGGTCTTGCGGGACCAGCCCTCCCCTATATTCCTGCGGGTATCCCGCCATGGCTTCAATCTTCATGGCCTGCTCCAAAGCATCCTGCAGATTATCAATCTTCTGCTGAGTGAGAGGGGTTCGGGTCAAGGGAAGCAGAGCCTTGATGAACCAGTCCCTCTGGTGGTTTGGATCGATCGGGTAGCTCAGTTTCCCGATCGCGTCCTTGAATCGCCGCATCAACTCCCATGCGGTCTCGCCTTCCTTCTGCGTAATTTCCCACAGCTCGGACAGGCCCTGCTGGTCCGTCTGGGGGAGCTTGAATTCGCGGACAAAATCCCGCTTTACGTCCGCAATTACAGGATTAGGGTGCGCCTCAGACCACTTGATGAACCACCGCAGAGCTCTCTCTCTGAGCGTGGTTTGAAACTCTATTAACTTCCCTGCATTCGGCGTCTGTCGAGCCCTCCAGATGGCTTCGCACAGATACCAGTGTTGTTCTACGTCGTCATTTCCCCGGCCAGAGAACTCTGGGTACCGGGTGAAAGATCCAGCCATGTATGCTGGCGGCGAATTAACCAAGATAAAACCTCCGGGTCCTGGTTGCGTAACGGTCCCGCTAGGAAAAAAACTACTACTCGTAACGCTGCTGCTACTGGGCGTTACCGGCGCCGCTGAACTACTAGATAACTAACTTAATGCTTGTAACTGAACAAAAATATTTCTTAAAGGTTGATAAAGTACCAGGGGAAGGTCGGGATCCTGGCCATGCGGACAGTGGGACGTAGGGCTGCCTGGAGGGGTGGGTGCCGTCTGATCCTGAAACATCTGCTGCATTACGTCGTACCATTCATCATCGGAACTTTCTTCGGGCTGCATCTTTCCCTTATCCTTGCTAGTCGTTTCTGCTCTTTCTCGCATCATCGGGCTCCCATGCACCCACTGTACGTCTGCTACTGTCCCGTCTCCTGTCCGGGAATCCAAACCCATGGTTCTTGTCTTCTGAGGCGCCTCCTTCTGATTCTTCTTCTCGATCTCCCTTCTCTTCAAATCTCTCATTACCCTTCTTCGCCACCTATCGGCGATCTGTGCCCGCCGATGCGCACGTAACTCCCGCAACTTGCATGCGGCCTCAACGTCCATCCCCCGCTCCCCGCTCTTACAGTCTACACGGCATCGGTCCCCTCGATCCTTCCCCCAGTACGGGTGGTTTACGCTTCCATACTCATTTTGTGGAAATCAATCAATCCCTCGTCCACCATCAGGGCTTTGATCCACAGCGGAATCTCCTTCAACAGCTTTCCCCTCGGCCCCGAGTGAAAAACAGCCTTGGCCTTCGAGAAGGACTGGTAGCACTCGGCGGAAAATTCGACAACGTAGCCTTCTAACGTGGTCCTTACCCAAAAATCCACTGCACGGGTTAGTTCAGTCTCTACCAGATGCAGTGCTACCAGATCTTCGTGCGCCCACCTGCGGTTTATCTTCCGCAAGCCGTCCTGGGGCGCCTTCGCTCGTAACCTCCGCAACCAGTTGTAAAGATCTGTGGGAAACCTTCCCCAGAAAATTTCGTACGTATCGCTAGCTGAGTCAGAGAAAAGAACAAGCTCCCTGACCGCCGCCTCCTTTTTCTTGATCAGCTCCGCCTGCTGAGTAAAGAAATGGTCAAGATGATCATCCCACCATCGCCGTATTGCTCCTTCAAAGATCCTCGAGACCATGATCTAGATCCCCTCAGAGCATGCAGGTCCCGGCAACGGAACCATTTGTTGGCGAAAAATAAGGTCTCGCGGGCAAGACCCAGGTTCAAAGGGTTGGGGCCAACAAGGATCCGGTGTAGTCTAGTAACACGCCGGCATTTTCACCCTGCTCTGGAAGAGCAGAGCATCTCACCCGAGGCGTGCCGCGACCACATGGGAAAGGGGAAGAAATCACAGACGAGGAATAAACCCGCAACCTCAGAAAGAAAGAGCATTCATTACATACCAGATTGCACATGCAAGAGTATTAATCAGGTATTCAGTCAGTTGCAACTTAAAATTTTTAAAGTGGTGCAAACATATCACAACACATAAACAAAGCATAGAGACAGCAATCCTTCCTTATATTATGGTTCCGGCCAAATACAAGATTACATAGCTTTCTTCTCTGATAACTCACAAATCAGATACAGATGGGTCTGATAACAGAAAGGACGAACATGGAGAGTGGGAACCCATGGAGAGAATAGGTCTGAATCTTCCGCGGCTGCTTCCACATCCAACTATCCCTCAACAAAACTAACAGCAGCAACCAATCTTCCAACTCTCTTCCTTCGGCCGGGTGATCACCTTTTATTCACCCGCTCGTCGCGACTGGCGGCTTCACTGTGTCTTTGCTCTGGCTTTTCCCGACTTCTCTTCTGATTTCTGCATGTTTCACTTCCTGTTTTCTGCTGTATTTCTTCCATCTGTACTTATCTATATCTAATCTCCAGTTATCAATTGCTTCTGTGCCGCCTTGGTAGCTCCGCAACTCCTGGTCGCTGCGGCGTAGTCGCGTTAGCTATGTGTGTTCCTTCCGCAACTCAAAAAGAGTCCTAGTTCAAAATGTCTTGGCCGAAAATTCAAAACTTAATAAAAAACAAGGGCCCCAACAGGCGTAGCACAGTAAATGCTAGAATACGACCTCATGGATCTATGCAATAGAAATGAAGCTCTTGAAAACAATTCAAAAGGCATCACTCAGAGAAAGGAACATGACTTTTCAAAGTCAGGAGAACACACTGTGAACCTACTTCTATATCCTCTTTTCGGTTGAGTGAATCCTGCAGAAAGCATGCCTCAGTTATCCAGGGGAAAAGGGAATGTAGATTCCATCCAAACTAAAAAATCATTCATGAAATAAAAGGGTGCAATTCTGTCTTCAAAACTACTTCCAAGCTCACCCTAATCTTATAGAATCATTAAATACTTTCTCCTGAAAGTAAACCTCGTTATGCAGCAAATGGGATCAATGTAAATATCACACTTAATTTTTAATATAAATGAGAGATGTAGTAAGAAAACATTCATTATGTATACTTTTTCTTTCTTATCTCAGTCTTCATAAAAATGCATTCCAAGAAAACAATGATATCATTAACCAAACTCAAATGATCAGAGCAATGAAAAAGAACTGTGGAACGAAATTACAAATTTATATCAAAACACACTTACACACTATGCATTTATCAAAATAGAATGCAGAAAAATCCTAAGAGGTATGGGGCAACAGACTAGCTGGTGGGCCCAAACCACCCAACTCGCTGCCCTTGCAATGGTTAAATTACAGTCTTAGAAGATTCAAAATAATAATAAATGTAGTGGTGGTTTTGGTGCACAAGTGTACCAATCCACCGGTTCTTGGTAGGAATGGTTGCAACCTACAAGCTATGGTCACAGGCAGAAAAGATGGTCAGCAGGTTAGTGAACACATGCTAATATATATAAAACACACTAAATTATGGAATGTAGTATGCATATAAGGAGATAAAACACAACTAAACTAAAACAAAAAACAAAAGCTCACAATAAGTCAAACGTGACAATAATTCAAATGATGGAATCAATGTCCCCTCTTATTGACCATTATTAGTAAGAAAGATAAAACGTTACACTCTTGCCAAATGATCCTCATAATGGAGTTCTGAGACCTAGTGCAAGGAATTTTTTACCCTTTAGCTGATGTTGCAAGGTCTCTCTCTTCTCCAAAGGATTGAAGTTGTTGGGTGGCCAACAACTGAATCCTCAACTCTACTGCTACTCTGGATTACACATTGTTGGCTTGCTCATGGGAAATTTGGCCAGCAAAGTGTTCTCATTTTGTTCATCTCATGGTGGCAATTTATAGGAAAATTCAAATCCTTCTTCCCTCTCTTGGTACACTTGTGGATGGTGACCCAAGAGAGAGGGTTGATTATTTTGTGTGCTCACTTAAGGTCCCAAGGTGGCTTAGGTGGTTGTCCTTGGGCGACCTCAAGTGTGGGATCATCTCTTGGAGTGTGCCAAGTGGTCCCGGAAAGTGACTTCCACCACTCCCAGGACTGCATGAATTTTCGAGGGAAAGCCATGCAAAGGTGTGCTTATCGAAGAAAAATGCACGCAAAGGCTCATTTTTCCTGAGTATCTGGTGCACAATTTGATTTTTCCTCTTGACCTTAGAGGTTTTTAAATTTTTTCAGGTCCTCTACTGTTCCTCAGCCCTGTAAATCCTTCTACTTTACATTTAATAATGTGATTTTTTCTTGTTCGATTTTCCAGTGATAACAATAAACATAATTTGAATGGCAACTTGTATTAATATTGAAGTCTTGTTTACATAGACATCGAATAATTTGGAGCTTGGCTCCAGTGATCCCCTCTAGGGATCATCCCACTGGACTCATAAAATCCTCCCTTCCTTCCTTAAAAAAATCGACCTTTTCCTGTCTAATTCCAATCTGCTTACACTGCCCCCCCCACCTTGTACAATACACAGTCTCCCTATTTATAACAACGGTGTCTACTAACTGGAGGTTCAAAGAGCATATACACATTTTAGAGTTTCAAACAAATTCTAAACCAAAATAAGGAGTTTGTTTATTAGACTAGATTTCCATTGGTCCTTAAGCTCCATATAAACATTTTGATTGATACTAAATCATTAAATCCTCATTGGAGTAACACACAGCTAAGAAAATTTGACTGAATGCTTTGACAATCATTTTATGCGTTATCTGGAAGACCTGGGTGTGATCAAGGGAACACATCACCATCCTGAAATTTTTCTCTTCAAAACCCATATGCTTAGTTTCCATCATGGCAATTGGATGCATGAAATTCATGGAAATGAGAACAAGATCTGCACTACTCAAAGAGGAACTGTGTTGTTGGAACATGAACTATACTATTAGAACATGAACTATACACCTTCCACAAGACCATTACAACAATAGATTTCCTGCATGAATATGATACACACTCCACTATAGTTTTTATAGGTTCTTGTACTTCTATTTGTCCAATAACATAAGATATTTTTAAAGAATCTCCATCCTCCTCCATCTCTCAAGATCATTTATACATATCTCAAACAACAGAGTTGGTTCATGACAGGGTTGAACCAAACATATTTTCTAAATACAAAGAAATTAAGAAGAAAATTGACCAGGTTATACACAGTTTTGGAAACAAATAGCAACTTCACAGAATAGGCTTGTTTCTACGCTTGACACAAAGAAAGGAAAAATGCAGATTGCACTCATCCTAGCAACATTTCCTGCCCCCAAAAATGTAGCTGAATATAAGAGTTTTGTCTTTTCCTATGCTGATCAAATTCATCCTATTGATCAAAATGACATGCACAAACAAACAGGTGAAATGTTGTATTTAGCGTTGACCAACAAAGCACTAACAACTTCAAGATTACAAGCTTCAGTTAATGACATCCAGTCTCAATTAAAACCTAAAAAGATGTCCTCTTCAACTAAAGATACAATGATTAAATCATTGAAGGATTTAGTGATAAAATTAGGATATAATCCTAAATATGTAAAGGTGGAGGAAGAAATTCTTAAGAGAAATAATGCAGACATTACAGCATTGAGGAAGAAGCTCAAGCTTCCATCCATTGAAGATATGCATGAAAAATAAGTTGGACACTTAGAGCAAGATAAAGAAGACATGTTCAAGATCATCATTGAAAAAGATGTCCAAATTAAACAAATTTATGTTGAGATGGTGAAATTATTAAAAGAAAAGGAACAGTCCTCTTAACTAGCAGTTTTTCCACTTACAATAGTTCATATTGTAGGTATAGTTCCCATCACAGGTACATCAATAGCATAAGCATCTAGTTAAATAACCATTACAACAAGGGTACAACCCAAATATGCCTTAGTAGAATTAATCAAGGCCATGAAAGACATGTGCATCAAAGGGTAGGTAATTGAAGAATTGAAGGCGCATATTAAATCCCTTAAGGAACAAAAGATAAATGTCGATAATAAGTAGTAGAGCTTCAAAAGAGTCACAGACAGACCCAGAGAATTGAACATCTAGACAATTTTTTTGTTATGGCTTAAACAATTACACAGGCTAAGGAGAATATATGGATTGAAATAAATGAATAAATCACTGAAATATGGCCTGCTATTGAGATAATTTTTGAGCAAGAGGAACTAGTACAAATATCAAAAGAGATCGTTGCAAAGGTAAAGGATAGTTTGGTACAAATTACAAGTGAATAAAATACATTGATCAAGGCATTCAATTAAAAAACTAAGGATGTATTAGAAGAATTTGAGATCACAGACAAGACTAAAACCATCCTTAACGTTAAAAGGGTCCTTACCAAAAATAATCTAATGTTCCAGTTAGAAAATAAATGTGATAACTTGGAGGCCAACATCCTGAAATTTCACAGAAAATTCAATGTGTTGAATAAAAAAGAATTGCCAGGATTGAAAGGAATTGGAGATAAGCTAGTCAAATTAGAGGATTATCCGTAGAAATTATACACCATAGCTAAGGAAAAATCAAAGTTTCCCACTATCAAAGGAACAATTATAGGAAAAACATTCATGGAAGGTTTTGAATTCAACTTGATCATTAAACGTGAACTAAAACATTTGTTCCTAGTAAAATTGACTTTTCATAAATATACCGAGGTGGTTGAAACTTACATAAAGTTGTCTTAAGTTTCCATCCCAGATGAGAATATATGGGATAAGTTGTGTAGAATGCTGGAGTAAAATACAGTTTCACATTTTTAGCAACAAGGCAACATTTTTTCAGGCCGAGTCATCACCATCAATCCTCGAAGATAGTGCCAGTAGCTTCAACAGTTTTTGCTATCCTATATTTCTGTACTAGTTTTGTATAATGTTTTTTGATATATTTTGGAATAAATCTTGATATTTTGTAAAATATTGTATAAATACTTCATAATTTGAAGTATTATGGGTTGGGACTTGTATGAATAAAGAAGTATTTTGATGTAAAGTTGCTTAGTGAGCTAAATGTGATCATTTTCAATAATACATAAATGTGTTCCAGGATTCATGTGCCAAACGATTTGGTGATGTTTTTCCTCTTGTGAAATTTTTATTTCTCTGTTTTTCCATATGTTATTCTTATCTGTACAGTTTAAAAGATATTATCGGCTTAATTCATTTAATTACACTCTTCTCTAGCTTATAAACAATATCTATGTTTTCAAACTAAAATTAAATATAGAATTCATTTCTAAATTCTCTATGTTTAATTGATTATAATTGTTTTTTCTCAAATTCACCCCACAAAGCTCCAAAGGTACAATAGTCTTCCTACCTTTCCCTGCTACACTTCATCTGTTATTGTTGCACTTGATTTACTTAAGGTTTTATGAATCCATTTCCCAATGGACTTTCCTTGTAGTTTTAACCAAAATTTTCAAAAATCAACATTTGAATTCAATAACTATCCTAATACCTTAAATCAAAAAATCTAAATCATAAAGAGAGATCCCTCTTTGAAGCTGGAAGGGCTAGATCCCAACTTCCAAAGTGGTTTTGGGGCTACCTCTGGGTTTCTCTCATAGCCTTGGGAAGTTACAGAGTGATAACATAGTGGCGACCATACTGGGGAATAGAACTCGAACACATTAGATTTAAAATCATTAGGGGAATTTTGAGGTCTAAAATGGGCCTCCTAAGAAAAGTGTACAACCAAAATAAAATTTATAAGAACCAATAAGATTCAAGATGATGATGTCAAGCATGGGGGGTGATTCACCATTTTTCAAGTAAAAGGGTAAAAATATTAAAAAATATTAAAATAATAAAACTACTTTTTCAAATCGCATTTTCAACTTATCTCCCAAAGTTTTTACTCAAATTTCGAGCGGGAGTACTCATTGGATGAAAAATCTAATTCCTCACCCAAGGAGTACCCATGTTGCATACTTTCGATGGACCCTGCTATGTAAAAATTGAGAAATACATGAAAAAACCTTATTGCAATCATGTTTTTCATGTATTTCTCATTTTTCATGTAGTAGGGTCCATCGAAAGTATGCAATATGGGTATTCCTTAGATGAGGAATTAAAATGTTTCATCCAATGAGTGTTCCAGCTCTAAATTTGAGTAAAAACCTTTGGAGATAAGTTGAAAATATGAGTTGAAAAAGTAGTTTTTATTTTTATTTTTTCCCTCTAAAATTTGATGATGTAATCAAATGTTATTTTATTATTTTCACTATTATTTTATAATTTCCTTAGAAGGCCCATTTTAGACCTCAAAATTCCCCTAATGTAAGTTTTCCTGAGTAACATTTATTTTTATGCTTAAATCTATTTCAAAGTGTGTGCCTCAGAAATAGATCTTCTTAAGGTTGTTTTCCACTTTAAGTTGTACATATTTTACATTAGTAAATATACTATTGTAGATATTGCTCCCAAAAGAACACATACCAGATCTAATCTAGATCCTAACCCTCCTAAAACTATTGAAGATCCTGAAAAGTTGGTAAGCAAAAAGAATCCCATCGAAAGTCAAGCTAGTAGTAGTTCCTTATCAAGAAAAAACCTCTCTGCCAGAAAGTCTTGTGAAAATTGAAGATATTGAATTTTACTTGCAGTTTAAGAATATTATTTTCAGATCTAAATCACAGAGTTTTATACTTGAAACTGTTTTGGATGAAGCTCAACTGAATCATTTTCGTAAAATCCAAAAGACACATGCTTCACAATGTGATAAAGATATTGTAGAGTAGTTTGAAAAACTTGAAGATATGGTTAGAATATTAAATATGACAATTGAAGGTGTTGATCAACACTCTTCACTTTTTACCCATTTTTCATTGCCAATTCCTACATTTATACCACCATCATCTACCATTCCATTTTCATCCACCCCTCTTTCAGCTTCAACTCTTATTCCTAACATACCAATTGTACATACTACAACAATCCCATCTTCTTCTACAACCCCTCCACCTTCTTCATCAACCACTACTGTAACATCATCCATGACTCATATTCAAGTTATGGTAGGATGATATGTTGCTTTGGCATTACAAGCCCCATGACATGACATGCCACAAAACTATGCACAAAGAATACCACAATTCGATGGTATGGGTCCTATAACATCACAACATCACATTGATAGGATAAATGACTTCTCTGAACTAGAAGAAGTAGGTTATGATGATGTGAAAATGAGGCTATTTTCACAAAGTTTAATGGGAGAAGTAAAGAAATGGTATAAAATATTACCAACTAGAAGTATTGCAGATTTGAACAGTTCCATAAAATGTTTCTTACTAGATGGGAAGTTAAGAAAAACCCCCTTCAAATTCTTATAGAATATGAAGGTTTAAGAAGGGCCCAAAATGAAATTTTCCAGGATTATTGCACTAGATTTAACAATGTTTACAACTCTATCCCATCTGCAATAAAACCCCCACCTAGATTGGCTCTAATCTGTTTTCCAAAAGGATTTGATGCTGATATGGCTTATTAGTTGAGAGAACGAAACCCGTCCACACTTGAAGAAATGAAAAGTAATGCTGTTAGTGTAGAGGCTAATTTATTAGCCAAAAGAGCTAAGATAAGAACTAAAGGAAGGGTCACTATCAAAGAAGAAAATTCTTCTACATCAAGCTTAAAACTAGACAGTCTAGTTAAAACTATGGAAAAAATGATGAAGAGAATGACTGTGGCAGATAGAACACCTCCTAGGGAACCTCAAGGGGGATCTTAAATTCAAAATCTAAATTTTAGAATACCACAACCTCAGATTAAATAGAGAGATCAAAGAGGTAAAGTTGATCAACAAATCAGACCCCCTTTCTAATAAAATTTCGCTGAAGAAGAATCAGAAACTATGCAAGGACTAGAAGAAGATCAAATAAATATTTTTGGATAAGGTGAAACAAATCTTATTTTTCTAACAAAGGAAGAACACGACTTGTTTCAATATTCATTACTAGAGGATATGCCTACAAAGTCACTAGATCATCAACAAGGATATCAAAATTCGATTATGGAAGTACATAAACAATACAAACTAAGAGGAAAAAAGACAACAACAAACCATCCCAAAAAGTCATCCACTGATACACCTTCTACTAGTCAAATACAGGAAGTCAAATAGAAAGAAAGCCCTCAGAAAGAAAACCCTCAGGAAGAAACTCCAAAAAATTACGAGTTAAGTATTAAAGAAGTGGAAATGCCTCAAACCTCTTTTAACATTGAAAATGAGCTTTCAAAAGTCAAAATCCTGGTTCCATCACTTGAATTAGTGAAAAAGGATGTCTATAGAAGTCAAGCTCTAAAGGCACTACAAATTGAGGAAGGAACTAACAGTGTTAATGTAACTGATGATCAACACAATGTTGAGATTCAACAAGAAAATTTTAGCACCCATGCCTAGTTGCACTAAGCAGCCAAACTAGGGTGGGGCCCACAATGCTATTTTTTACACCAATTTTTGGTCATCCAACCTGTTACTATTAGGTGGAATAAAGTACACCATGTAAGACCAATTGTACCATAGTAAAATCACTTTCACTATGAAAAATAATTTAATAACCTATAGTTGATTAAGTTGTTTATGGTCTAAACAGGAAACCCCATAAGGAATAATTAAATAAATCTTTATTTTTTTGATTTTCCACTAAGCATGATTAATTAAACCACTGCTTAATTAATATTCCTAGTCATATTTAACCCAAAACAGGAAAATTAATTAGATAAATAATTATTTATCTTATTATTTTCTAGGAAAATTTATTTAAATCATTATTTAATAATATTCCTTGTTAAATTTGACTAAATCATTTATAAATAATTGAATAAATCATTATTTATTTAATTATTACTTAACCACATTCTTAAAATAATAAATAAATCATTTATTTATTTATTATTTTAAATAAAGGGATTTGACCAAATTCAAATTTCTTTTCCCTCCAACAAAGATAATAAAATATTCCATAAAAGTTGGATCTAGATTTGGTTAATAATATTTTAATTATGCACCAATATCTAGAATAACTCAATATTTTGTTATAAATAGAAGGGTTTTCCATTCATTCACTACCTTTTTCTGCCTAGAGATCACTCTTGCTCTATACTTTTGGTCTAACTTTGATCCTCCCATCATTGCCATATTTTTCTACTTTTTGCTTGTGAGCTCCCTTTGAGTTCCATTTTTGTTTGGGTTTTCTACACCATCAAGAGAGGGATATATTAGATCTGAAGTGCTGAGGACATACAAGAACCCATTCCATTGAAGGGCATTGGTAACATATTTCTATGTTCCCTTCCCAGGTGTCATAATACAAAAAATTCTTTAAAAATTCTTGTCTTTTTCATTGGATGCATGGAGCAACTCTTGCTTATTATTTTTTGTTTAATGTCTTTAACTGGATAGATCTAGATTTCTGTAGCATTTATTCTGATCACTAACTGAAGACCTAAGGAAATTGACAACCATATTTGATGTTAGGGTTGTTTTTTATGCACATCTAAAGTGATATTTTTTCGTACACTTGCGATTAGAATTCACACTAACAATTGGCGACTCCACAATGGTTTATAATTACAACCACTGTCTTTTTTCAGATCCCTGCATGACCAGCTGGTTCAACCCCTAGGGTTTCTCTTCAACTTCTTATTTTTCATTTCTTGATGTTTTTTTAACCTTTAAAATCCTAAAACAATAAAAATTCTAACTTCTATGTGTTTATGGGCCTATTATGTAGGTAACAGGTATCAGCCACAACAGAGACGAATTTTTTTCTGAAATCTGCTCCTGAAATAGCTAGAAGTGCAGTCACACTTTTTGGGCCAAAACCTGCGACCTCAGCCTTCAGGATGCAGAAAATAGCCTGAAACCTGCGACCTCAGCAGAAAACAGGTCATAAACCGCGACCTCTACTTTTTGTGGGAATTTTTCTGTGATTTTTTTGGGTTTGTCTAGGCCACTATTTAGGGTTTTTGACCTCCCTCTCCACCCGTCTTGGACTTGTACTTTCTTATTTTTACTCATCGAAGTAGGAACCAAGCCCCTTAGGGCTTCAGTATGCTTTGATCCAGATTTATGCAGGAACGCAACATAATAAACATATAACCATAAATACACAGATGCAGCGGAAATAACACTTCATTTCATTAATATCAAAGAACTGAAATTTGCTTACAGGAAATGGAAATAAAACTAGCTAGGGCGCTGGTAGCTATCTCTGAGAAGAGATGTGGCGGCTACAGGCCTCTGAACTAAGTTACAATGAGGCTCAAGGGCCTATTTATTATTGAGAAACAATGGAGAATCCTAAACATCCAAAAATCTAACCCTAGGAGATGAAGCGCCAAAACTATGGGCCCCGTTTGGGTAAATTGGTGTTTCAACTTCCCAGGGACGTAACTTTGGCATACTATCTCCGTTTGACGCACATGATACATCATTAGAAAGCTCTATCCGAGGACTATAGCTTTCAGGAAAAATTTGATGATCAAATTTGTTGGCGCTTTGATACCCAAAAAACATCGTTTAGGGCCTCAAAACGGCTCCGGAAGTTCAGGACCCGAAAAACTGCTAAAAATAGTAAGTTATGCCGAAACTGAAAAACTGAAAGAGACAATGGTGGGGGGCCAAGTGAAATAGGTGGGTGGCCACCAATATCCACCTGGATCATTCCTCCCCCCTTAGGAAGCAATGGTCCCCATTGCGTTAAGTTCCTCCATGAGATGAGGAAATTTCTGCTGAACTTGGTCCCCGGTGAACCACTTTCCTTGGTGCAGGAGTTGGCCAGCTTTGACAACCCGATACAGTTGGATCTGCTGTTGACGAGTGTTCTTGATTTGCATGTCCATGATACAATCTGTGGTGGCCTGTTCCATGCAGTCCGGGTTTAACTCTGTTGGTGTGAGTTGTTCTGCAATGTCCGAGGTGTCCAGTAGAGGTGGGAAGTAAGGACGAAGGCGATCCACATTGAAGACTGGGTGCAGACCAAGGAATGGTGGAATACTGAGCTCGAAGGCATTGTTCCCTATAGCCTTGGTGATGGTGTACGGCCCGTATCGGAGCGGGCGAAGCTTGCGATGGGGTCCAGTGAGGCGCTCCTTCTGCAAATGTAGCCATACTTTGTCGCCCACTTGGAAGTTGTGTGGCACCCGGTGTTGATCATGGCGTTGCTTGTACTTCGCATTGGCTCTGTCCAATATATCATGAACCTGTTGGCGGATGTGTTGAATGCGCTCGATGAAGCTACTTGCTTTGTCAACTTCAGACTGGACATGAGCTGAATCGGCTTGAGCAGCTGCAAATGGCATGGCTACGTCAATGGGACATAGTGGCTGGAATCCCAAGCCCACCTGAAAGGGGCTATGGCCAATTGAACTGTGGAGAGCCCGATTATAACTATGTTGTACATAGGGGAGGCTCTCGTCCCATGTGCGGGGATGCTTTGAATTGTACATGCGCAGAATGTGTACAATCATTCTATTGACGACCTCTGTCTGGCCATCTGTTTGGGGATGGAAAGCCGTGGACTTGGTGAGCTTGGTATCCAACATCGACCAGAGGCTGGACCAAAATGTGCTGAGGAACCTGCTATCCCGATCTGATATGATAGACTGTGGGATCCCAAAGTGCACCCACACTCGTTCAAAGAAGATTTTAGTAGTGGCTTCTGCTGTGATATTCTTCTTGCAGGCCGCCATAATGGCCATCTTCGAGAATCTGTCGACGACCACAAAAACACAGTCATTTCCCTGCTTAGTAGAAGGCAGGCCCGACATGCAATCCATGGAGATGGATTCCCAAGGTCGACTAGGGGTAGGTAGAGGAGTATATAGGCCTTGATTCTTGATGGTCGGTTTGGCAATGGCACAAGCAGTGCAGGATCTGATGTGCTTCTCGACATCCTTTCGAAGGTTCGGCCAATAGAAATAATTCTGCAGGATTGCTACTATTTTCTCAACCCCGAAATGCCCAGCGACTCGACTGTAGTGTGCTTCCCATATCATCTTGGCACGCTCGCTTGAAGGAACACAAAGGTGTCCCAGGTGACATAAAAGTGCATCTTCGAGGTGAAAATTTGGAACTTGCATACCCCCCAAGAGTGCCTTGTAAGTGTGACCGAATTCTGGGTCACTCTCATAGAGAAGCGGCCAATCAGAAGTCTCGTGCCCACAAGAGTTGAGCACGGTGGTGAGCGCCACGGTCGGTGGTCGGCTGAGGCAGTCTGCAACATTATTGGTGTTACCCTTCTTGTACTTGATGTTCAAATGAAACTGTTGCAGATATGTGGACCACTTCTGATGGCGATCATTCTGCAACTTCCCTTGTGTCTGTATGAACTGCAGGGGCCGGTGGTCTATGTGGATGATTGTTTCCTTCCCCAAAATGTAATGCTTCCATTGTCGATAGGCTTGCACAATGGAATACATTTCTTTGTCATAGGTGGGATACTTGCGAACTGTCTCAGACAATGTCTCACTGTGATATGCCACTGGATGTCCCTGTTGAGTAAGAACTGCCCCAATAGCATAGTCAGAGGCATCTGTCTCGATCTCAAATGGCTGTTGCAAGTCTGGTAATGTGAGCACTGGGGCAGAACATAGGCGATTTTTCAATTCTGTGAACGCCTTCTGTTGAGGTTCCGACCAAAATAATTTTGGTCTCGCTCCTCCCTTGGTGACTTGACTCAAGGGCCAAGTGATATGAGAGAATCCCAACACGAATCTACGGTAGAAATTAGCAAGACCCAGAAAGCTGTGAAGCTCTGTTATAGTGGTTGGGGCTGGCCAATCCCGAATGACCTAGATCTTGGCTGGATCCACATGCACCCCCCTTTCATCAATAATGTATCCCAGATACTGAACCTGGGTCATGCCAAACATGCACTTCTCCAAATTGTCACACAACTTGTGTTGCCGCAGTGTTTGGAGGACCTGTCGAATGTGGCGAAGGTGCTCTTCCCAAGCCTTGCTGAAGATCAGAATGTCATCCAAGTACACCACTACAAATGAGTTGGTGAATGGCCGCAAGATGTCGTCCATCATCCTCATGAAGGTTGCGGGAGCATTTTTCAACCCGAAAGGCATGACTAGCAATTCAAAAAGGCCTTCCTTGGCTTTGAAGGTAGTCTTCCACACATCAGAGGGTTCAACTGGTACCTGGTGATACCCAGACTTCAGGTCAATCTTGCTGAAATATTTTTCACCTTTGAGTTGGTCCAGAAGGTCATCAATCCGTGGGATTGGGTACCTATTCTGGACAGTGATCTTGTTCAGCGCCCGATAGTCAATACAGAGTCTCCACATCCCATCCTTCTTCTGTACCAACACGATCGAGCTACCACAAGGTGATGAACTTGGTCTGATGTGACCTTTCTGCAACAGCTCCTGAATCTGCCTCTTGATTTCATCATTCTCCAGAACATAGCACTGATAGATCGGTCCATTGGGTAGCGGCGCACCTAGGGTCAAATCAATTAGGTGCTTGACCTAATAGTGCAGAGGAACCCCTGTGGGTGAGGTGAAGATGTCCCCGTACTCCTCCACAACCTTATCCATTTGTTGTTGTTGTGCAGAGGAGCCCTGTCTGGAGGTCGTGGCCACAGTCTTCTTCTTTCCCTGGGGACAGATCATTAGGAAAATAAATTTTCTGGTTTGGGAAATGAGCTTACTGCATTGTTTTTCACTAACCAAAGAGATAGCCGTAGGAGGTGGTACCTCTGGTATCCTGTACAACTTATTTCCAAAAGTAACAATGACAGCATGAGGTCGAGACTCATACACAGCATGGCACTTCCACAAGTATGGTTGTCCTAATAATACATCAAAAACATCAATAGGAGCAACATCACATAATACCTCATCCCTAAAGGGATTGATGCTATAGGGAAGGCGGCACTGCTGGCTGACGCGGAGATCTCGTCCTTGGTGAAGCCACCCGATGGTGTATGGATGTGGGTGAGCTGTGGTTGGCAAACCCAACTGCTTCACGGCGTCTACTGAAATGAGGTTCTTTTGGCTCCCATTGTCGACAATCAACTATACATGGGAGCCCTTTACACACATCTGGGAGTGGAAGAGACGTTCCTCCTCCTCTGGATCTTCCAGTTCCTCCTTCTGGATCTTTGTAGTGGGAACAGTGGCATTGGGCTCTGCATCAATAATTTGTTTCCCTTTTTCATTCCCCTTTTCAGGTTTTGATTCGGAGTCGGAGCATGCATCTGACTCAGAAGCCCTCATCTCGGCCACTAGCGACTGCTTGGCCCGACACTCACTTGTGTTGTGAGTGGAGCTCTTATGGAACTCACACCACTTTCCCGCGTCCTTCTTTGGCTTTGCGGTGCTGTTATTTTCTTGTGGATTTGATGGGTTGTATTTAGCCGCCATGCCTTGGCTCTGTCCTTTGTTCTGCGGTTTGGAAGCACCTTTCCCTTGCTTTTGATTCGCAGATCCAAAGTCTCGCTTCTTCTGTTTGAATTTTTGCTCAATCTTGGCAGCATACCGGTATGTCGTACCAAGCGAGGAGATGTCGAGGAACTCCATTTCCTCCTGAATGTATCTGTGCAAATAGCTGAGATAATTTAGCACCAAATGTTTCTTTGAATCTTTGATACCCAACTTTGTGCACAGGGTATGGAACAGATTCGTCAGCTCATGCACATATTGATCCCTTTGTTGTCGTAGCATGGTCCATTGTATGTACTTGTCCTCATAGCTCCCCACGGGATAGTACTGTTCCTTGATGGCGTCTCGGAAATAATTCCAAGTTGGTACGGCCGAGAACAGAGAGGGTTCTTTCTGGTCCTTGTTCTCACAGTAGGTTTCCCACCAGTCCTTAACATGGGGGGTAGCTTTGAGGAGTGCAAAAATAATCTTCTCTCGGTCTAAAAAGTCATGAACAGAGAAATATCTTTCTAATAGAATCAACCATCTATCTACGACATCTGCGTCGATTTGACCCTCAAATATGGGAATTTCAAAATTTACTTGTACCTTAAAAGGATTCGCACCTCCAGAGTGGCTGCTAGATGCAGATGCGCCGCTGGTGGGCAGTCGTTGAAGGATCTGAACAAAGTTATCCATCATTGCGTTCCTTTGTTTTTTGAGGGCCTCATCGAGCAATATTTTGATAGGATCTCCTGCTCCCTCATCTTTCTTTTCATCCCCCATGGGCGTCCGTCGAGGTTTGTGAGGCTGATCTTGCAAAGGTTCCACCAGATCAAGCCCTAGCTCCTTATACCCCGACCTCGTTGGGGACATGCAAAGAAGGATCGAGAAAAATCAGACCGCTCTGATACCACTGATCCGGATTTATGCAGGAATGCAACATAATAAACATATAACCATAAATACAGAGATGCAGCGGAAATAACACTTCATTTCATTAATATCAAAGAACTGAAATTTGCTTACAGGCAATGGAAATAAAACTAGCTAGGGCGCTGGTAGCTATCTCTGAGAAGAGATGTGGCGGCTACAGGCCTCTAAACTGAGTTACAATAAGGCTCAAGGGCCTATTTATTATTGAGAAACAATGGAGAATCCCAAACATCCAAAAACCTAACCCTAGGAGATGAAGCACCAAAACTATGGGCCCCGTTTTGGTAAATTGGTGTTTCAACTTCCCAGGGACGTAACTTTGGCATACTATCTCCGTTTGACGCACATGATACATCATTAGAAAGCTCTATCCAAGGAATAAATTTTTTTCCATGAATATCATTCTAGAACTAAATGATATTCGCTGGAGGCGCAATGCCCAAAAAACGTCGTTTAGGGCCTCAAAACAGCTCCAGAAGTTCAGGACCCGAAAAACTGCTAAAAATAGTAAATTATGCCGAAACTAAAAAACTAAAAGAGACAATGGTGGGGGCCCAAGTGGAATAGGCGGGTGGCCACCAATATCCACTTGGATCATGCTTCCACCTTTTTAGGAGGAGTTTAGCTGAAACAGGTCTTCTGAAATTTCAGTATTTTCAGCCATTTTTCAAATCTGAACCTATACTTTTAGATCCACTTCAGATTGGTTATTTATCCACCCAAATACCTCTTTTCAGTTTTTTTTGGTTCTCCTTTAGGGTCCCATCCATTTCCCTTCAGGTTGTAGCCTTTCGCCACCTTTTTAGCAGCATTTTTCCCTCTGGTTTTTTGTTGTTTTCTGCACCTATTTCAAGTATATCTAAACTTTAGATCCCAGTCCCTCCCGACGTTAGATCCATTGGCCATTTTGTGTGTTTTGAATAGATTTTTCCCACCCATAGACTAGTTGTTGGGAAGCCCTCCTCCTTGGGTTGAAATTAATACATCTTTAGCTGTTCATTTTATTGTCGCATTCAATTTCCTTCATTGTCATTTTCAGATTTATTTATAGTTATGCAACATCTTTTTTCTTTTTTCTCTACACACATATGGGCTTAATTAAAATTAACACACTTATCACATACATTCACACCCTAAGTGAAGAGTGTCTAGTTTACACTGCCAGGCCAAGACTAAAACATTGTAATCAATTGATCTTACACCTCCCTGCCCTTGTTTCTAAACATTGTAATCAATTGATCCTACACCTCCCTGCCCTTGTTTACCTCTCTCTCTTTTTTTGTTCCATGTCTCTTTAACATCATTCCGCCCCAAAGGAATTTAACCCAGAGACTCCAAGGCCTTCACCCTTAGTTTCTGTTAGGAAGACTTACCCCACCGCGTAGGGTTTGTGTTCGTCCTCCACCGAGTCCCCATTCTGACTCTGCTTTTGGTTCATCGAGTTCCCCTTCTGGTTCTATCCCTGGCTCTCCTCCACCTTTTACCTTCACCATGTCTGGTTCAAGACCTACTGCTGGTGGCAACCCCAGCCCTAATGTTGGGAATGCTATTAGTGGTGCCGCAACAGGAACTATTCCGGCTGCTCCCTTACTTCCTTATATGGTAGGCCTAAGCCTTCCTGATTTTAGCCAGTTGATCAATGACCCCATACACCATGATACTGCTTGGCTTGCTATGCCAACCAAGCTCCCTTCATACATCCCCAAGTTTGAAGGAATTGCTAGAGAGGATCCTACCAACCATGTTCGTTCTTTCCACATGTAGTGTTCATCTAACTCCATCACTGATGACTCTGTCCATCTTCGGTTATTCCAACGTACGCTTACTATATAAGATTCTAAGTGGTATGTCGACTAGGCCTCCTCCTCTCATACTACTTTTGTGACCCTTACCAGGGCTTTTTTGTCTTACTTCCAGCTCCCCCTTCACTATGACATTGGTGCCAAACTCTTGACCTCTTTTTATCAATCTTCTGCTACCTGCCTATCTGACCATGTTCAAGAATGGAAGAGAGGAAAGAGCCTATTTCGAGCCCCTACCTTCGAAGACCATGTCTACATGGAATGGTTTCTCAGATCCATTTTTCCTACTATTGGAAAAGGTGTCACATCTCTCTTCCCTCAGACCGAGGAAGCTGCCCTCCAGATTTCGTTGAAATATGACCTGATCCACGCACAATCTGGTTATATTTATACCATCTTACCTGATCTCCCTACTGGTGGTGCCAACTCACTAGGGGCATCCCATGTCGTCGACGGTATCATTGGATCCCTTTCACATATGTACACTCATCCTCCCATGGGTTATGGTTTCCCTCAGACAGGGGCCTACTCCTCTAGCACTTTTCCCCCTCCCGAAAGCATGTATCCAGGATATGGCATGCCTCCTCCATTTGCCCAACCTATTTACCACGACATTTCCCAACCTCCTTATTATCCGTATCCGCAGCCTGGTGCTCCAGCTCCTCTAGCATTATCACCTCAACCTCCCTTGCCTTCTCAAGCCTCGCAACAACATCAACCCCCCCCCCCCAGGGGCAGGTGTATGCATAACAGGGTGAGACTAATCCTCCTACCTCCAAAAATAAGAGAAAAGGCAACCAAAACCAATATGCCCTAGGTAATCCAGGAAAAAATCCCTAAGGGAGTACATCTAGCACTACAACCCAGCAACTTGGCACTCAACCTAAGCATGACAAGCCTATTCGCACGAATAAGCCTTGTTCTTGTTGCGGTGTCTATGGTCACTATACCCATGATTTTTCTCTTCTACCTCAGACGTGATAGATGTGGGAAGCTCAAGCAGCATCTCAAGGACAACAAGCCTCCCCTTCGGTTCCTCCCAATGTTGCCCCTATCTAGCCGGCTGTGCTTACCAATCCTTTCCCCCAGCAAGGATATGTGGCTTCCAAACCCCCTGAAAGTTAGGCGGCCACTCAAAATACTCCATCTGGTACCTTTGATTATCAGATCCTCATGATGAAATCTAACCAACCCAATACCATTGACCTCAACCTTCAGACTTGGTCCCGTCAATACAACAATCACCCCACTACGTCTATTACTGAGCCCTTGCCTTCCAGTCCCACAGAGCCTCTTTTGACACCCAATGGTCCTTTACTGATCCCTCAGCCTAAGGTAGAGGTTCATACCAAGATCCTCAAGGGATCATTATGCCGAAACGCTGCTTCCGGTAAAGTTTCCCACTCCTACAGTATAGTAGTTACAATCCCCTACTGCCATGTCAACGCTGGAAGTCCTCCAGTCGTGCCCTTCACAATGAAAATATCTACTAAATACTATGGCTATTATGGATCCTTCAAATGATCATTTGATTGTCTTCAACATTGAAAAGTTAGAGCATCCCCCCCTCCCTGCTTCCGTCGCCTTCCAAATCCCTGTCAAGATCTGAATGCCAACGTCTCCTGTTGTATCATTGATGAGGGGGCATCCACCTGTGTGATGTCCACTTTTTTTTGGAAGCAAATCGGATCTCCTGAGTTAGCCCCTTCCACTATCACCCTCTGTGCATGGGATGGCCTCTCTTCCCAGCCCCTTGGCATGTTCCGCAATTGTCCTATTACTCTTGAAGGAAAGACTATTTGTATTGACGTTGAAGTCATTGATGCCCCCTTAGACTACAAAATTCTATTGGGTTGTAGCTATACTTATGTGGCGTCTACTGTCCCATCTACGGTTCACCATAAGATGTGATTTTCTCACAATGTAATGATTGTCACCATTGATCAGTTGACATATTACGAACCAAAGTCTCAAACCTCTCCTGATTCCATTATCTCTTCGGTGGCCAATAAACAAGCAGTTGAACCTCCGACCAGTGTATCACCCTCATTCTATAAAGATTCCTCTTTGCTTGGTTCATTCCCTAGTCTTCCCCCCTCCTATCTCCGACTCTAGCTCACGAATGTTTACATAATGCAATCGTCTCGGTCTGACCTCAAACAGACTAGTTCGACTAGCCAGCATCTCTGCCCTTCGCAACCTACTCTTAGTACTTCGAATCAGCCCTCAGGCCCCCTCCTCCAGGCCCCTCTTCTATAGTTGGTGTCCATGAGCCTATCTACCCTCCTGGAATGGTTCTCTCTGGCCTTAAGTATCCTAGAGTTGTCCTGCCTGGCCATTACCCCTCTAGTCAGATACCATTTCTTGCTCCCCCTGCTGGAGTATTTTCGGTACCTGTCATGGCTACCTTGACCCTTCCAAACATGACCTTGGGGATCCCATTTTGGTACATTGATCCTGCAACCAATACCCTGCTTGGTCAGCCCAAACCTTACACTACTTTGACCCCGGTCCAACCGGTCGCCATGACCCCTCCCTTTGCTTTCGTGCCTCAGCCACCTCAATAGGAACCTACTCCTATAGTGAAAGCCTCGGGTGAGGGGGCCAAAGCCCAAAAGAAGGAACCTAAGGACAAGGTTGCCCAAACAACACCTACTCCTCCTAAGCGTCCAAAGCATACACCTTCATGCGCTTTGTGTGATGTTGATGGCCATGCCATCCATCATTGTCCTAAATTTCCTCGTATCAAACCCATAGTCAACGTCACATTCCTGACTCTGATGTCCCAGAATTCCATGTTACTTTACCAAATTCAACCAAGAAACTCAAGACTATGCACACAAATCACCCCTGTGCCTTGTGTGGTCTCCATGGTCAGTATACTCACCTCTATCCCTGCCTTGCAGAATATCGCACCTTCTTGGAAGTGGTCTGCCAATACAAGGCCGAGCATAACAAGTCCGCCTCTCCCTTACTTGTGCATTATGCTTCGGCACAACCAGAGGACCCATTGCCTCCCATTGACATTCCCCGTCCCAATGTCGAGATGATAGAGCCTGCAGCCACTATCCTCTACTTGTCATCATCTATGAGATCCACGGTGGAAAACCCCTCTAGGGCTTCCCCTTCTTTTTCGCCTAACCTCCCTTCAACGATCAACTTGGGCTCAACATCGGTGGATAATTCATCTACTTGTTTTTCTATCACCCCCCGTGATGATGAGCATGTGAACCTGTTTTCTCATTATGATGAGTTAGGTAGCTTCATCGCGTCATGTGGTCATCCTTCCACCCGTCACCCCATCTTCTATTGTGATGATGACATCATGGAAGAATTTACCACCCCTGACTTCATCTATCCAGCCAATAAGAAAAATGGCACAATCTGTGTCTATGGTGACTTTCGCAACCTGAGCACAAGTTGTCCCCAAGACAGTTCTCCTACACCATCCAATACTTGGTGTGCAAGGTGCAGAAATTATACCCATCACATTCCCTCTAGCAGTGCTTGTTTTATTTATACATTACGTTCAGGTTGCCAGCATTTTTCATCACCCTCTCATATGTTTTATTGTGGCACCTTTCATATGGATCCCTTATCCACACCATATATTGGCTATGTCAATGGTGCAAGTCACTACTCCCAAAATCTAGCCTCAGCAAGGTGGGCCATTTTCACCCCCTTGCATTTGCTTGTCCTCTCTAATGGCGTATGCATTAGTGCTTCCACCAATAACCAAGCTGAATATGATGTACTGATAGGTTTTTTAGCTGATACCCTTGACCGTCGCATCCTTCACCTTCATGTTAATTTAGATTCTTTGTTGCTTGTCATGCAATTGAATGGTGTCTATCATGTGCATAATCCTGTCCTTTTTAGAAGATATTTACGAGTGAAGTTCTTAATGCATGAATTTGAAATAATTACATTCAGTCATGTACCTAGAGCCCATAATCACTATGTAGATATCATTTCAAACAATATTCTAGATTGGCATTTATCACACGCATTTAACACAAGACAATAACCATAAACCATAAAACAATGCATATCCATAATACATGTTGTTCAAAATATAAAATGTTTGAGAGTCCATTAACTCCGATACATATGACATGCCCGTATCATGTTCCAAAAAATCGAAACTCGGGGCACCTCATGCCCCTACATCTAATCACTATCTGGAGGATCCCGGGCTAGTGGCTTGGCTCCTACCACCCGTAGATTGTGCATCCCCTATCCAGCCATCACCATGCCCTGCATGACTCCTCACCACTCTGAGGGTAGACCAATACATGGTTCTATGTACTGGTCATCTAGGTCCTGCTAGCCACGCTCCGAAACTCTGGTCAGCAGCCTCTCATATCTACGGCGGATGTCCTCCAGGAGGGCCACAACATCCTCATTCTACATTCCCTTCGATCAGCAAGGTCCTATAGCTCCTGATACTGCAGGTCGTCCCATAGACCCGACGAGTTTTACCGGTGCTATATCTGCATACCAAAAGTTAATGAATTAACACCATGTACAATATTATAAAACTTTAAAACACACCATAAACTATAAGCAACATTCACTTACCGTCCAGCCTCCATGCTCGGCCTGGCAGAAGTGGCAAGTCCTAGTTCCCATGATAGTTCATCCCAGATAGGGATAGTCATCTATGTACAATGGAATATAATCCCAATGTGCAAAAATCTCGGTTGGAAAAATCGCCCAACTACCCCACCTCCTCCTCTACATAGCAGCCTCCCCCAGCAGAACATCTTGGGCTCTCATGGTCCCCCATTCTAGATCTATATATGAGGCCAAAGTGTCGAGATCTTCTACAAGAAGAGCGAGCAAAGCACTATGCCATATGCACAGTCATGGTTCACCTACCGCCTGCACATTGACAACTTTCGTTTCAATGATGAAAGCATCACCTAGGCCCACCCATAGTAGGTCCCACTCAATACACTCTCAACCAGCATCATCTACCCTCCAGTGATGTGGTGGAGCGTCTGGTTTCCCAGGATCCGTAGCACCACTGTGGCCACACCATGAGTCTCTAGCCTCTCTAGATCTTCAATCGGTATCTATGAGCCTTTCACATGGACACCTAGTTGATAGTGGCACTACAAAATCCATGATGTTCTGCCCTCGCGGTAACACTGGCTGGGTGTTTCTCACCATCCCCAACGGGGGAGACCAGTCAGGAAATATATATCCTAGACTGTCAGCTCGATCCGGTGCCCATACACTATAAATATCTCATGATCTGAATCCAAATATCTGAATATTCAGGCCAACAAGGGCTCTCCTACTCTCATCAATTGGTTCTCCAAAAAATTAGGGACCCCAAACCTGGCCAATGCAGCACAGACTACAAGATCCCCTCAGATCTCCAAACGTAATGTGTCCAAGTCTCTTTCTCTCCAGTTGATCCTCAACTCTGCCATACCTGCACAAAACTATCATGATTTTTTGCATACAGAAAGGAAAGACTATCTCATAACCATAACTCCAATCTCTCAGCCAAAAATCAACACTAAAACCCCTCTCTTTGACAGGCCACACTTTTCAGGCCATTCCTGGAATAGGTCATATTTTTTTTCCCAATACCTGCTACCTAGGTCACAGAAAAAGCCCCAAAAAGTGTGACCCGGCTGTGAAGAGGATCAGGGGTCTGTTCCTGATCTCTAGGTGCCTAAACTGAAATTTTAATCTGCTAAAATGAAAGAGTATGGTTAGGCCACTTACCTACAACTGACGGATCTTTATTCCAACGTTCGGGTTGTTCTTTACGATCGCCACAAGATTTAGGGCCCATTATATTCTCTACATTCACCACAGCTACACTTGGAAATGAATCAAATTGGAGGGAAAATTCCTTAGGAAAAGAGAAAACCCAGATTTTTCTTTCGCCAATTGGGACCAAACCATAGCTCAGTTTGACAACTGTTGTTACACAAAAAAATTTCATTGTCCCTGCAATCCCCATATCTCCCATTGGAGGGTCATTTCTGTGGCTAATAAGCAGTGTCATGCCTTGCAAAAACCATCATTGCATTCCTTTACATGAGGGTAACATTACTCTTGTTGACAATTCCCTAAGCAGGACTATAAAAACCCTTGTTTTTTCCTTGGCGCGAGTAGCCAGTTACACTCCTACGCTAAGCTGGAAAATTAACATTGATCCCACGTCAGTTGGCGCTTTGTGCCAGTCAAGCATCCGCGCCAAGCTGTTTATGGAATGTTTTTTAAAAATAGAGGCGGAGGTTCTATTCCAACCACCTCGAGGATGAGCCATTGGGAGTGGTTGAAATGAAACAACCATGGACTCCCTCCTTTAGTTAGTAGTTTCCACCTCCCTTGAAACTCTCCTAAAGGATAGGACTCTCTCCCACCTTTGTAGGGATCCCAACCTCCTCCTTTTCCTATATAAGAGAAGCTATCTCTCTTAGTACAAGCTAGTTGAACTTGGAGAATTAGACATACTATAGCTAAATTACTAGAGAAGATAGAATAAGAAGGAATTACATTGAGGAAGCTTGAGTCCATGCCTTCATCCCGTCCAAATTCCCTAACAAACATCTGAGATGTGCTTCGCCTGAACCCCATTGGAGGAGACTGCGATGTCAAAGCACTGGTTGTAACTCCTCCTTCTATTCATTTATATACATGACTATTGTTTGGTTCCGCTATTGTGTTATGATGTTTGTGTAATGCGATATGTTTAGCCCTCTTTGACTGGTTAATAGTTATGAGTGAAACTATGATGTCGTATGTTGTTCTTTTTTTTTGTTCTATGTGCAGGTATCCGGGCATAACAGCCAACGGATTGTGATTTGCCAAGGCAGGAGCGAGAGGCTACTACTCTTTCTGAACAATGACAGCATTGGATTCTAGGTAGGTCAATCTACCATGTCTCTTGTTCATTCATTAACTAAGAAGCAACATTTTAGTGTGTCCCTTTGTTTCTAGACCCACCCTAGGTCTAGAGGGATCGTTTATGTCCGTAGACAGGATTTACCTACGTAACAAATTGGCTACTCCACTGGGGAAGATTAAGAGTTTTTAGTTTCATCCTGTTGGGTCAGTTTCGATTATCGATTTCGTTCTCTGTATTTTTCGGGTTTGTTTGCTTAATTTATATCCTCTGTTTAGCTCCAGAGTGTCAAGATTGGCCTCTACTCATTAAGTTTTGGTTTTTCCTCTTTTTCCCATAGGTATCTAGTTTGGCGCGGTTTTCGTCTAAACAATCGCACCGATTGGTGCAGGTTGCTCTTCTTGCACTCGCGCCAACTCCTGTATGGCACGGATTACGGCCTTATAGTCACACCAACACTTATAGGTTTTGGTTTGACCTCCTTAATGAGTCTTTTGGTCAATTTTGCTTGCTTCTGGGTTATTTTTTGGGTTTGATTTAGCCTTTGGAACTATGTTGACTACTATAGGATTCTTTATTTCAGTTGTTTGTCCATTTTCCTGTCAGTGTCATTTAAGGCCTTAGGGTTTCTAAGTGTTCTTGTACACTGAGCCTTCTATTTGAAACACAAGTATCTTTGATTATTGTCAGCCTTGTTTCGTTTTGCGTCATTGCACTAAATTTTTCTTGATCCTTTTGAGTGTTTGTTTTGGTTGAATGGTCTTTTCGTTTCATCAATTGATCCTTCCCCTTAGTGCTCCAGGCATCGATTGCATTCCTTGTGTTGGGTTGATTTGGGAAATTATCTCTATTTGATTGAAAGTTTGTTGCATTAGCTTGAATGTTTTTGTGTTTGTTTCGCTTCGGTTGAGTCATTCAATTTTAAATCCCTACATTCGCAAAACTCAAACTAGTGTTTATTTTGTTTTCCATTGAATTAGTACATTGTGTGCTTTTTTCCATTGAAAAATCAAAAAATATGTTTTGCATCCTTTCGTTGCATCGAAATTGAAACATTCCTTTGCATAACTAGCCTTTGTCATCTAGGAAGGAATTTCATTTCGATTTATTGCATTAGAGGCATTAGAAGTTTTTTTTGCATACTTTCTTTGTTTGTTATTGTTTGAAAGATTTCTATCCTTCTTATAACTAGCATTCATTGAACTAAAATGATGTTCATTTGCATATAGTTTGCATTTAGGAAGTTGAGCTCCAAATTCGATAGGGCCTTGAAATTGAAACATAATCCAAGATTAACTTTAAAATTTACTTAATGAACCTAAGGCAACATTGAAACCTAACGCAACATTTCTAATGGTTTAGGCTAGAGACATGTTCCAGCGTCTTAAAACCTAGTAGCTGTCGCTCGCCTGTTGGCTTTAGACAGCGCTAGTATGGACTTGTACTCCCTGTACTGTCGAGTATATAAAGGGAGACCCCTCTAGGTTGCAATCCTTTATCCATAGGAAGCCGATTCTATTGCCTTCTAACCATGATACATCGAACACAACATTCGGGGAGACTACCTGCACGTATGTTAAGTCCTTAGTCATTTCTCTTTCATTTGATCACTAAGGTGTATATGGAAGTTCACAGAAACCTGGTACACCCTCTTTCATAGAATTCCTGAGAAGTCATTTTGATATTTTTGCGACTCTTTAAACAAGAGAAGAGAACATCGAGCACTTGTCCTTTCATGCTCGTTTCAAATTGAAAGTGACTAGAGTCATCTTTTTCCTGTTTCTCGACTCTTAAAACATGAAACAGTGAGTTTTGGTTTCAGTGTTATAAAATCAATCACCTACGATCACACACCTATTAAAAGTTATTACTTGGCCTGATTAGTTTCCTTGGTTCTTGTTTTGGAACCTTTGATTGGTTATCTCTTTTCCTTCCTGTTCTGATATACATTCAAAGTGGTAAAACATCCAGTTTCATTGTCCTCACTACCTCATAGTGGTGGTTCTTTTCTAGACGTTTCTTTTGAAACCCCTCAGTCCACTAGGTCTGTTGAGTTTTCTCAACCTATTATTCCATCTGTCCAACCCTTTGCTACTTGATATCCGCTTGACAAGCTGGTTGAGTTCAATTGGCCTCCTTCAAGTGCTTGGTCTGGTTTCGGGGAAGAAGGAGAATTTCCTCCTCTTACATCAGGATCGCCTTTTGTTGCTGTTGTGGTACCTCCTAGTCCCCGTAGTCTTTTCGAAGATCTTACGACAAACTTAGATATGGATTACTCCAGTCCTATTGGCAGTTAAGGAATGCCTGTTTCCACAGGAGAATATCAACTCTTTCTTGAAGATCTCTCTCGTGCCTCTATCCAATCTTCTCCACCATCGGTGTCACTTACGATTGGCTATAGGTCTTTGAGTCAGATTATGTCTGGTGTTGCATCCATAGCACAATCCAGCACAGTAACTCCTCCACGAAGTTCGGTCCTCCCTTCATTAGGACCTTCATGTTCAGCATTAGATCCGTTGGTTACTGTTACATCTGTCCTAGTCCAACCTATTGTTTGTGCAGCTTCGTCTACACCATTTGTTGCATCTCAGTTGTCTGGATGATTTCACACTCGCAAGTATATATTTCTCAACCCTACATGGCCTGTTAATCTCGGCTCGAGTAGATCACAACCTCGTGCTGTGGAAACTCTGGCTACCTCTATCGCTCCTATGGTTTCTACCTATGATTTTGACAAGCAGATGTTGGATATTCACCGACGTTATGCTCCCTCCATAGAGGCTATACCTGCTTCTAGTGTTGTTTCCACTACCACCATGATTCTTGGCGGCCTTACTTTTGAGGAGTATCTATTGGCTATTTAGCAGCAGAGCTCTCAGGGTTCTCAGCAGTCCCACGCTGTTGGCCACCGTATTTTTCATCACTATGATGCGGTTGGTAACCCTCTTTATTCATATCCTCTTTATTATGATGAGCATGGTAATCCTGTTTATTTTCCTCCTACTAATCCTCATTAAATCGTTTCTTAGTTTAGACCTACCTTTCCTGTGCAACCCTCTGGCTTGCAAGGAAAACCCTCCATGGGACAACCTTTAGCTCAGCAGGGCCTTGCTTTTGGTCCACAGGGACAACCATACAATCCACAAGGAAAACCTTTGCAAAGGTAGCCTTTGGCCCAACATGGACAACCCTCCGATCTTTCGGGTCAACCTTTGAATCAACCAGGACCATCTTTTCGTCCTGGGGGAAAAATTATCTGTCATAAGGACAACCTATTGCACCTCAATCACAGCCGCACGTTTAGTATGGCCCAAATATTATGCAACCAGGACAACCCTATGGTCCTTCTACGGGTCAAAATAGTTATTAGGGACAACTTGGTCCATCGCAACCATCAGGCCAACCTTTCCCACAAGGACAACCTGGTGGTCCCCAACAACAGTTTCAATAGCCGGTTCAGCCAGCTCAGCAGCGGTTTCAACCTACCCACCAGCAGATTCCTTCAGTTCCACAGTAGGTTCTACCTGTTTACCTTGCTCAGTAGCCTGCTCAACCTACTCCGCAAGGTCAACCTGCTCAATCACAGGGTGCTTACTACCCTCAAGTTTCATCTCAACCAATATATAGCACGCCCCAGATTCCTTACCCTCAAAATCAACCTGTGTATCATCAACCTCAAAGCCATGCTTACATTCCACAACAAAATCCTTATATTGCTCAGCAAGGACCTCCGTGGTCTACTTCAACTCAATATCTTGGTCCTCAACCCCAGTATCAACCAAATTATCTTGCTTCTAATCCCTATGATCCAAATATTTCGGGAAAGAATGTATGGGGACAAAATCCTGCTCAGACTGGGTGGAATGTACACACGGGTCCTTATCAAAGACCTCCGATGACTTTTAATACTCAATTACCGTTTCTTGCTACATTGGAATTACCTGATGTGTCAAAGTTGACAAATGATCCTATTCTTCATAATCCGTATTAGCCTCCAGTTCCGACCAAGATTCCTGGTGATTGTCCTAAATTTGAGGGTAAACCTGGCGAAGACCCCCAAACGCATGTTATGACTTACCATTTGTGGTGTTCCTCTCACTCTTGGTTTGACGATTCTATTCGGCTCCATCTTTTCTAGCGAACTCTTACTGGTGTCGCTGTAAAGTGATACATTAAGCTGTCTCGTGGAGTTTTTCAAGATTTCAATTCCTTAGCTATGGCATTCCTTACACATTTCCAATTACCGATCCGCTATGAGACTGGGACGCACCTCCTCACTTCATTGAAACAGGACCAAGCTACTCATATCTCGAATCATATTCATGAGTGGCGGCGACATCGTCACATGATCAAATTTGAGATTCCTGATCAGCTTCTAACTCATTGGTTCACTACATCCTTTGTCAATCATATTTCCAAGGACATAGATATGGGGGCATGTGTAACCGAGGAACAAGCCATTTCTTACGCCCAATACCTCGATCTTGTGTACTCTCAATCTAGTGCTTTATACGATATCTTGCCTGATGCTCCTCGACCTAGAACTTCTAAACCACTAGAAACTCCATCCGTTGATGGTATTATTGGTTCCATATCTTAAACTTCTTAGAAGTATCCATCTAATTCTGGGAAGTAGAAGTCTACTTCTTCCAATAATTTTGCTTCTCAACCAATTCTGAATTCTGGAAAACCCGTAGAAGTGAATGCTGTTCAGGCCAATCCTACGAATAATTCTTCTAAAGGTAAGAAGAAGGGTAAAGGTAAGGCCAAAGTTGATACCCTGAAACATGATTCTTCTAAACCTCATTCTGCTGATAGTTCTCAACGCAAACTAAAGTACCCTTGTTTAATTTTTGATGAAGAGCACTTCACCAAAGACTGTTCTCAATGGTCTGAAGTGAGCCAACTTCTCAAAGGCACTCAAGGATCTTTGGGTGTCCTTAAAGAACCTTTTCCTACTCAGCAAACTCAGATGGTAGAGAAACCTCAGTCCTCTACCCCATTTGGTTCTTAGGTTTTTATGATGAATGGTTCTATACCCGTTTCTATTACTACTCGATCAAAAGATTATTTTGTTTCACGTCAGGTAGCGGGGAAGGATATCACTGATGGTCCTCCTCCTCCACCTGTTTCTAGACCTCTTGAGATTGAACGGCCTAATACTGAATCCGTTGTGCAACCACCTTCCAAAGGTGTGCTCGGCAAGTCTTCGTATAGTCCCAATGCCCGTTCCGCTTAGCATTACATTATTATTGAGGATTTGGCTCAGGTGCCATCTTCCATGTCTGCGTTAGAAGTACTTCTGAGTTGTCCATCGCAAAGGAAAGCATTGTTATCCATGATAGGTGGGGTTGATCCTACCGATACTAGCTTTCTTGCTTTCGATTTAGAGAATTTCGTCCCGTGACTCCGACACCAAATTGTGCTCATCATTCAAGTTGGTATAAATGGTTTGAAAATTCATCAGGCAGTCATGGAAGAGGGTGCATCTACCTGTGTTATGTCATCTACTTGTTGGAAATCCATTGGTTCTCTAGCTCTCACCTCATCACCCAATGCCCTTGAAGCATTTGATGGAAGAGAGTCTAAACCTCTTGATGTTATCACTAATTTACCGATCACATTAGAAGGGAAGATAGTCAATGTCGAGGTTGAAGTTGTTGATGCTAAAATCAATTATAATCTTCTCCTCAGTTGCAGTTAGACTCATGAAAAGCTATTTGTTCCATCCAATCTCTTTCGTGTTTTGAAATTCCCACACGAAGGAAATATTATTATTGTCAATCAATTGTATTTTTATACTTCTTCTTCCGAGAACAATGTTCCATATGTGGATAACATTCCTACTCCCTATGAGAGCATAGGGCCAGGCCTTTTCAAGGATCCTGCCCTCATGGGTATTTTCCCTCTTCCACCACCAAATATTGTTTAGGTCAACATGATTTCTCACACCAATGACCCATGGGTTATCCCTTCTCCTGAACATATCGATTCTTTCGGAGATTTGACGCCGTTGAGCCAGAATGAAATTGATTATTGTGAACTCATCGCGGCATCAGATGCTCTGTCCCATGATTCTGCTCCTCCGAGCATGCCTCTTGACATTTATTCTCAATCCCCTTGGCTTGGTGATTTTGACTCACCAGATCCTTTGAAAGAGGTGTTTCCCTTCGATGAGGCCATCGTGGAAACAATGTCTCTCGAAGATCTCTCGTGGGACGATAATCATCATTGTTCCTCATTCCTCCCAAGTCTCGGGGCCATGTCTACCTATCTTGAGCATTTTTCTTCTCAGGTTCCTTCTCCTCTGCTTCAAATGCTTGTTCAGGTCCATGAAGTTTTTTTGGAAGGTAACTTGAGTAACATTACATAGACGGTGCCTATTGACATTTCAGTTAAACTGGGAATTTTGAGAACATCCATATCGGGATCACTTGTTCTTCTGATGAAGTACAAGTCTATACTAGCTTTTTCGTGAATTCTGTGATGTCTTTGCGTGGTCTTATGAATAAATTCCTGACATTGATCCTAGCATCGTGGTACATGAAATTACTACTTACCTCGGTTCGAAACTTGTTCGCCAGCGTCTTCATCCGGTGCATCCTCGGAAATCTGCTGCCATTAAAGCCGAAGTGGAAAATATTCTCAAAGCTGGTTTCGTTTATCCGATTCCACTGATAGAGTGGGTCTCTAATATTGTTCCTATAGATAAGAAACAGGGCACTATTTGTGTCTATGTTGAATATCATGATATCAATCGAGCTTGTCCCAAGGATAACTATCCTACTCCCTTCATCAATCAGATCATTAACGACTGTGCCGGAAGCGAGATTTTTTCCCTTATGGACAGTTTTTCTAGTTATAATCAGATAAAAATTCTCCGGATTGATCAACACAAGACTGCCTTCATTTTTCCTTGGGGTACCTTTGCATATAAGAAGCTTCATTTTGGTTTAAAGAATGCTGGGGCAACATTTCAATGCGCGATGTCTTACGCCTTTCATGATATTCATCACATCGTGCAGCCTTATCTGGATGACCTTCCAGCTCATTCGACTAAGTATTAGGATCACCCTGACCATCTTCGTCAGATTTTTCTTCATTGTAGACACTATAACATTTGGCTTAATCCGCATGTGTTTCTTCTACATTGATTCCAATAGAATCTCAGGGTTTATTGTGTCCAAAGACAGAATTCGCCTCAATCCTCTCAAAGTTGAGGCTATTATTAATCTCCCCTCTCCTTCCTCATTACACCAGTTTCAAAGTTTACAAGGGAAAGCTAATTTTTTATGTTGTTTTATACCTAACTATGTTGAAGTAGCTAAAGGATTCACACAATTGTTGAAGTAGGGCGTCCCTTTCTGTTGGGATGAAATTGCTTAGAAATATTTTGATGCGTTGAAGACATTGCTTGTCAATGCTCCTCTACTTCGCCCTCCAAATTATCATCATGATTTTTCCCTTTATTTAGCTATCACTTTCATCACAATTTCCATGGTTTTGGTACAAGACGATGATGACGGTCATGAGCATGCTATTTATTACTTGTCTCGTAACCTTCTCGACCTAGAAACTCGTTATGCTCATGTCAAGAAGTTAGCGTTAGCTGCAGTTCAAGTAGTCCAACGTTTTAGTCATTATATTCTCTTACGCACAGTGATGGTGATTTCTGATTGCAACCCCATGACCTAAAAATTGTCTTGAAAATTGTTGGGGGGGAAATACTCTAAATGGATTGTTATCCTCCAAGAGTTTGATTTGGAATTTACTGCTGCCAAGTCTAAGAAATCATTAGTTTTTGCTGATTTTCTTTGTTCTCTCCCTTCTCACTCCGCTCCTTTTCATTCTGAGGAATCCATTCCATACGATTCGATTTTCTTAATTAGAACCCTTGACCCTTGGTATGTTGATATCATCGTCTATCTCTAGAATTGGTATTTTAGATTTGAGTTGACAAAGGATGCCTATCGATGCATCCGCCATCAGTCACAACCTTATCGAATAGTTGGAGATACACTCTATCGTATTGGAGTCGATTCTATACTCTATCGATGTTTGACTCTCGAGGAGGCTGAGAAAGCCCTGAATGAATGTCATAGTGGTGCCTGTGGCGGTCACATGTCTGGTTATGCTACTACTCAAAAAATCCTTCGTGCTGGTTATTTTTGGCCATTTATTTTCAAAGATTGCATTGTCACAGTTGGTAAATGCCATGATTACCATATTTACTAATGCAATATGCGTGCATCACTCGTTCCTCTTCATCCTATCATTACCGTTGGTCCCTTTGCGAAGTGGGGCATCGATTTTATGACGTGTAACCCTCACTCGATCGGGGGGCATGCTTATATTATCGTAGCCGTGGACTACTTCACCAATGGGCCGAAGCAATGCCTACACTTGCCGCTGACGGTAAGACAGCTGCTCAGTTCATATTCAATCACATTATTTCTAGGTTTGGTGTCCTGCAAGACATCATTACCAATCATGGTTCCCATTTTTGACATTATATGGTGGCGGAGTTGAGTTCTAAGTTGGGTCTGTGTCACGACAGTTCAACACCATACTACCCTCAAGCCAATGGCCAGGTTGAAGCTATGAACAAAGTTCTTGTCATTATGCTTCAACGTACGATTGGGATCCATAAATAAAATTGGCATCTCATGTTATTTTTAGCTCTTTGGGCATACCGAACCTCAATTAAGAGTGCAACCGGGTTCACTCCTTTCCAGTTGGTCTATGGCCTGGAAGCTACTCTCCCGATTGAATGTGAAATACCTTTACTCAAGTTAGCTGTTGAATTACTTCTGAATACTTCACCAAAGGAAGAATGTCTCCTTTATTTAGAAAGACTAGATGAAACCCGCCACTTTGCTGCTTTGGTTATCAAAACATAGAAAAAGCAGGTCAACGCTCATTTTGACCAATCAGTTTCCCCTCGTTCTTTCATTGAAGGAGATCTCGTCCTCCTGTATGACCAAGCTCATGATAAGCTGGGGGTTGGAAAATTTCAATCTATTTGGCATGGACCCTACATCATTTAACATGTATTGCATAATGGGGCCTATGAGCTTATTTATTACAAAGGTCATCCTCTTCAATAGCCCAGAAATGGGTTGTATCTCAAAAACATATTATGCATGAGTCATCCATGTGTAATAGGTGTACATAGGTGTCATTTTCATTTTTTTGTACATGTTTTGGTTTGATGTGCTTTGTGAGCATTTTCTTGCTTGTTGGGTCTTGCTTATGGTGCAGATGTCTATTACCCCTTATGTCAGTTTCACGGATGGTGCTTCCTGCAGTACCAGGAATTTGTCTTCGGCAACCTGGGTAATTTATGATCCTGTTGGTGAGTTGATAGATCTGCAAGGTATTTTTCTAGGATGAGCTACAAATAATGTTGATGAATATAGCACTATTATTGAGTTATTAACCAAATAAATCAACCTCGACATACACACATTGCTTGTAAATCTAGATTCATAGCTCGTCGTTTTGCAACTCAATAGTTATTAATTAGTTAGAAATCCGCACATTCTGAGATTGTATTTACGTATTCGCTTGCTAGAAAGACATTTTTATTTTATTACATATTAGCATATTCATAGACGAATGAATACATTAACTGAGAAAATGGCTAACATTGTATTAGATAGACATTTGCGTAATTTGTAAAATCATCATCACATGTAAAAGATCCATGTAGGAAAATAGATGTATATATATATATATCGCATGTTTGCAGCTGTGTGCATCATAAATTCAAAAAATATATGTGTTTTTATATTACATCCTGAGACATCATGTCTCTCAAAATATGCAGATGAAAATAAAACCTAGGTGTCTAATCAGCATGGTGCTCATGATAACATGTCGCTGCCCGTATAAGTTGCCTCAACAAGCGGTGAATTTGGCTAGGTACCTCTACAGTGTCTCTGGTAGGCGTATGGAACATCGTCAAATCATGCATAGTCCGAGACTCCTCGGGTGATTCCCCCCAGATTACACACTACCTCATCTTCCTCGCCGCCCTCGCCTTGAGGGTCAAAATCGCGATGGATTCACCTCGCTATCGGTGACATGCCTGCGAGTCTCTCTGGGCCAACATATGAAAACACATGGATTCAATGTTAGAACACACATAGATAAAAAATCATAGTACTCACAAAAATTTAAAAATGAGTCTCACCCAAATCTTCATCTCAATCCTCTCCCTCCAGGAGTGGGAGGTCTGGATCTTCAGTGAAATCTGTACCAGAGTAGGGCTAGTCCTCCATGACAATCAGTTTTCGGTGGAGCCAATCGAATAATTATGGTCTCCAGGACATCTGTTGACCGCCCATTTCCCTTGGCATCAGAGCTTCCCATCGGGCCATCCGTGGTACTCTCGCTGGTGGTGTTGGGACTATGACTTCCTGTCGCTAGAAAATGGGTATTCGTTCCAAGAAGAACGATACCAGAATAGATCCATAACCAAATTTCTTCAATTTGGTCTTCTTGGATTTTGTTAGCCGGTGTTTCATGTTTATTGTCACAGACTCTACTCAGTTGTAGATGGTCGGTGCTAAGCAGTCTACAGCAAGGATAAACTGTCTTTTTTGCTTCGTGTAGTGCTTGTGATCTCGCAGCTCGTGTGATGGTATGTAGCACTACTCTGAGTGTCAAGTCTGGGATAGTTTGGATATCAAATTTCCCACTGCCTGATCCTTTCTGTGCTCCTGGACATACCCTGTCTATCACCATGGTCATGTTTTCCATGCAGGGCCGAGTGCTGGTTAGGATTGGTGCTACTCCCCTCCGCGATAATCCTATTATGAAATAGACATCAGAGAATTCAATCTCAAGTTCTTGATCCTAAAGGATGAACTTCTCTTGATTTTCATCCCATATGCTAATAAGATACTGTAATAACTCTGGTTGGGCTTGGAGACATGGCATTAGGAAGAATTTTTTCAGACCATGATTTCTGAGAGCTTCCATGATTCTCTCATTTTCCATGGAAAGCTCGTCTTCTTCGCTATGTTCCCTTTCTTTCCATTCTATGACCATTTTGCCTCTTTTCTACCTGCAAACACATTCATATGAGTGGTATTAACCATTTTTGAACCTTAAATTTTTGAATAATTGGGGTATTTGATTAAAATTTTACGTAAAAATGGTTTGCATCATTGGCGCGCCCTAGTTTAGAAAATCGGGTGGTTGGCGCGATTCCATGCCCGAAACCCATGCCGATCATCATGCCCTAATATTTACATTTCCTCCCCCAGAATTAAAAATTGGAAATTGCAGATAGTAAGAAATGGCTTGAAATGACAAGAGGGATCTCGGCTCTTACCCGGAACTGACGGATTTAAGATTGGTCTCCTGGATTGACCGCTATCGTCGCCGCAATGTTGCAAGTGAAATGGGTAACTATTGCTCCACAAGAGGTAAAAAGTGAAAAGTAATTATTTTTACCATTTTTGGAATTTATAACTTTTTCACAACCCTAATTAGGTTTTAAGACATATTTTTCGATTATTTTATTGTATTATTTTTGAGAAATGGGTTTTACATGTGTCTCTTGTGCAACAACAGGTTTTTATGCGACAGTGATGAAGTAACAAGTTATATTTTATACTTTTTCATACTTGGTAATAACACGAAAAATTCACTACTAGAGTCATCTTTCAGCTCTTTTCTGACTCTCTAAAACTGAAAATATTTCCAAGACTCTTGTCATTTTTAACTCATTAAATGGCTGCAAAACGATATCTACCCAGTATATGTTTACCCCTTTTTCGAGCTGGGATGGATTATTTACGAAAAATGAATACCTTAGCCTATCGCGACTAGGAGGTTCTTGCAGACACAATTTTCTACCTTTTCGAATCTGTGAGACTACCTATGAAAAGGGACTACTAGAATTTTCTTTTCTGCCTTCTTTTCAAACTCTCTAAACATGAAAAGATGTCGAGTTGTCCCTTTTTCGGACTCATTAAACACTGATGACATCAGACTTCATCGCCATGACATTACTCGAGTTCCTCCTTCCTAGGGCTCGTAAAATATACTAGGATGGATTTGTCTGAAGGAAAAACTTATATTGCAAGCATATGCTATCCCTTTCAAGCTTGTTTTAAAAAATAATTGGGGTACTTGCCAGAAATGGTGGGGGAAAATGGAACCAAGTTTTAGTTATGTTGGCAGTATGTCGCTCTTGAACATGGCACTTGTCTGCATTCGTGTCGGGTTGGGGACATCTCATTTCGTCATTTTTTGCCTCCATGGGTTTGGGTAATCTCTTTTGACCTCTCATTTACTCTTTGCCACATCATCATGACCTTATATCCTTTGATGTCAAATATTTCCAAATCTAGTGTCGTGCTGCTGATAGGTTCAAGAGAAGTTTTCCTCTGAAATTTTCAACCTCACTCTGATTCTCCATTGGTCCTGATTCACTACTATCATGTTCCTCTGTCTCATATTGATGATGTGGGAAACATTATGGCCCTCCTTCGATCAGGTCACTTCCTGTCAACTTAAACTCATTATCTATTAATTTGATCGAGAGACTCTATTCTGGTACCTTGGAGCCTGCATGCCTTAATGGCAGGTTTTTCACATTTGACGCAAGGTTCACATCATTAGCCTTCGATCGAGTGATTCTGTAGATGTTCGATGCTAGATCACTGTTCACATCCCGTGGATTTTACCAGTTGTACCTTGAGAACCATTTTCATTATTGGTGGTTTCCCTTGTGCCTGTTAACAGCTTTCATCATTGGCTAGTAATCAGGTAATTTTCTTGCATGTTCGACTTCAGCTCATATATTTGCATGCTTGAATTTGTACTTGTTCGGGTCGAGATGGAGCGCAAGACCCTGGATTTTTTCTAATAAATTCTAGGCTACAGATTTTGATGGATTGTTATAACTTATTTCATGACTCTTTTTGGATGGATGCGACCATACCTGAGTCTATTTGTTCATCCTTACTGCTAGATGGCTGCATCCATACCTTGGATCTCAGTTTTTATATATACTCTATTATGGATGGTTGTGCCCATGCTACATGTTCATGTATCAGAGATATCAGTTGTATTTTTAATTGCAGGTTTTTCGACAACGGTGTTTGGTTCGAACGCGTTCTCATAAAGCATTTCGCCCCTCCCTCTCCCTCGGACCTCATGCTTTAGGGGGCATTTTTTACACAAATTTTTTTCACTATCCCTGCAATCCTCATCTCTCCCATTGGAGGGTCATTTATATGGCCAATAAGCAGTGTCATGCCTTGCAAAATCCATCATTGCATTCCTTTACATGAGGGTAACATTCCTCTTGTTGACAATTCCTTGAGCATGACTGTAAAAACCATTTTTTTTTCCTTGGCTTGCCAGTTACACTCCCACGCCGATCTGGAAAATTAACATTGAACCCGCACCAGTTGGTGCTCTATACCATTTAAGCACCCATGCCAAGTTGTTTATGGAATTTTTTTTAAAAATAGAGGTGGAGGTTCTATTCCAACCACCTCGAGGATGAGTCATTAGGAGTGGTTGAACTGAAACTACCATGGACTCCCTCCTTTAGTTAGTAGTTTCCACCTCCCTTGGAACTCTCCTAAAGGATATGACTCTCTCCCACCTTTGTAGGGATCCCAACCTCTTCCTTTTCCTCTATGAAAGAAGATATCTCTCTTAGTACAAGCTAGTTGAAATTAGAGAATTAGACATACTATAGATGAATTACTAGAGAAGATATGTAGAAATTATATAACCGATATGTTATACATCCGAGATTCTCCTGATCACACACTATTTGACTTCATGCACAATACAAAATCTCTTCTACCATTGATCATTAATTGTGGAAATAAAATCAATTGCATTCACACATTAAAACCATAAAAATTCACACATATGAACACAGTAATTTATGGGAAAGCTTAAAGATGAAAACCCCCAACTATATGCATATTATATGTCATAGAGATCATGTAACAATCATCATACAAATATTCTCACAAGCTCTCAGTACAATCTCCAATTGCTACACACTAATCAGGTCCGATCTAGCAAATCTCATGCTCCAATCTTTGCCAACTATTAGCCTGCCTCTACTGCGCAATCAATGTTGAAGAATGGCTCTGAATGAAGTCGAATTGGTCCAGCCTTGCTCACAAAATCCCCATTGGCATCTCCAACCACTGTGTGTTGCAAATCATGCAACACTATAGTCACATTGCTCTTTCACCTACCTCTTCACCGGTCTCCACTGAAACTGTCCATGCACTCTAGTTAACTGATGTATTCTTTAGTTGATTAATGAGTTAATAATTAGTGAATTAATTAATAATTAATTCACACCACTCTCACTAGTGTATCAATTAGTTAGACTAGATACAACTAGCTCAACTATGTTTAAATAAGTTAAACTAAACACAACTCCACCAACTACTTCAATAACTCCACCAAAATCTGTCACATGAGTTCTAACTGAAGTCTCCATGAAATAGCTCCACTTAACCCTCAGGAATAGCGTAATTCCTTCTATCAACTCCTATGCCACATATGTGCAGTTAACTGAAGTGCTCTAAGAGAATAAGATAATGTTTATAGTCCAAATATTATTAAGAGATAATAATATTCGACATATCTATTTTTATACTTGCAATCTAAAAATAGATTCTGCCCAATATGTCTAAAATAGAAGTCCATATATTTTTCCAACTTGACCAACCATCCAAAAATAACATCCTACATAGAATATGATCGACATGTCTAAAAATAGACATAGTCTAAAAATAAACTTGCGCCAAAAATAGCCTGCGGGCCCACTTAGTGAAGGCGACTCTTTTCACTAAGCTCATCATCTTGTTGCAATCTCAACACTCCCTCTCAACAAGATAGGGATTATCTGCCACCCCGATCCTACCCCTGTGGTATTGGAATTTTCTCCTGGTGAGCGCCTTTGTTAAGATATCAGCATCCTGATCCTCCGTAGGATTGTAAGAAAGTAACATGATCTTCCGTTGCACACAATCTCTGATATGATGATACCATATGTCAATGTGTTTAGATCTATCATAAAATACTGGATTAATTGAGAGTTTGATGCAAATCTGATTATCACAATATATCACAGTAGGATCTAAGTGTGAACCGTACAACTCGACCAAGATCTTCCTCATCCATATAGCCTCGCATGAAGCCAAACTCGCTGCCATATACTCGGTCTCCACTGAACTAAGTGCCACGAATATCTGCTTCCTGCTGTACCAAGAAAATACTGTCGACCCGATACTGAAAATCCCTCTAGATGTGCTCTTTCTGTCCGTTGGGCTCCCTGCCCAATCTACATCCGTGAAGCCACACAACTTCACCTCATCCGACTGTCTGTACCATAATCCATATCTCGATGGGCCTCTGAGATATCTCAATACATTCTTGCCTGCCTTTGAAAATAGCTTGGTAGGCTTAGCCATAGCTTGTGAAAGCTAGTTAACAGCGTAGCATATGTCAGGTCATGTATTGAATAGATACATAAGCGACCCCACCAACTATCAGTAAATAGTGGCATCCA
Organism: Pinus albicaulis; assembly: GCA_034641835.2. Lineage (NCBI taxonomy): Eukaryota > Viridiplantae > Streptophyta > Pinopsida > Pinales > Pinaceae > Pinus > Pinus albicaulis. The sequence continues at coordinate 878,644,808 of CM076579.1, forward strand.
CTACCTCTGTCGATGTAGCATCCTCTTTCCTCCATCCACCAGGAAGAGGAGTGTTTATAGGCTTGCAACCATGCATGTTGAACTTCTCCAGTGTCTCCCGGGCATACTTGCCTTGAGATACGAACAATCCATCACTGCGCTGCCAAATTTCCAATCCCAAGAAATAATGAAGGAGGCCCAAGTCCTTCATCTCAAAATATTTTGCAAGATCAGCCTTGCATGATAGTATCAATTGTTCATCACCGGTCAGTATCAAATCATCTACATAAAGTACAATGATCAGCAACTTACCCTCAACCACTATCTAGTACAAGCTGGGATCTGCGTCGCTCTTGGTAAAACCAAGTCCGGTGAAATAACTATCTATCCATGTGTACCAAGCACGAGGTGCTTGTTTCAACCCATACAACGCTCTTTTGAGCCTACACACATGCGACTCACTGTTGAAGATCTTGAAACCTTCAGGCTTCTCTATGTACACCGCCTCCTCAATGATTTTGTTGAGGAACATAGTCTTCACATCCATCTAATGAACGTGCCACCCCATCTGCGTTGAGAGAGCAAGAATCATCCGTATGGAATAATACCTTGTGACAGGTGCAAAGGTTTCCTCATAATCAATCCCCTCAATCTGTGAGAAGCCTCAGGTAACAAATCTTGCCTTGTACTTCTCCACACTCCCGTCAGCTACTTGCTTCACTTTGTAGATCCATCTCAAACCTTCCACTGATTTCCCTTCCGACCTTGGGACAATCTCCCATGCATTGTTTCTGACAATCGAATCATACTCTTCCACCATGGCATCTACCCATGCAGGGTCCTCCACATCTTCCTTGAAGGAGGATGGCTCTGTCAAGATACACTTTCTCATCAGAGCCATGTATCCAGTATATCGGTTAGGTGACTCTCTCTGTCTGTGCTGTGATGTATGTGCTCCTACAATCTTCTCTTAATCAAGAATCAGTCGCTCAGCTTCTGTAGTGCGCTTCCACCCTCTGATGGTTGGCGCTGCATGAGTGGTTTCTTCCACTCCATGAACCTCCTCTTGTGGCTGATCCACATCCTGAGGCTCATCCTTAGGAACTAATAGCTCCTCATCTGCATGCAAGTGTGGCTCCCTCTCAAGCGAACACTTCATGGCTTTCTCCTCATGAAATTTGATATCCCGTCGTACAACAATCTTCCGACTGTCTGGAAAATACACATGATAGTTGTGGGGTGTATCAGTGTACCCAAAAAATATCCCAACCTCTGTAGTTGGCTCTAGCTTCTTCCTGGCATCCTTCGTCACAGGAATGTAAACAGGTGAGCCAAAAATTCTCAAATGAGAAATATCAGGCTTCTTACCAGAAAACGCCTCCTTGGGTGTACTCATGCCAAGTATCCTATGAGGACAACAGTTTTGCACTTAAACCGGAGTATTGCATGCCTCATCCCACAAGTGTATGGGAAGGCCCTAATCATGCAACATCGCCTGTGCAACACCCACGATCGTTCTGTTCTTTCTCTCCACGACCCCATTCTTCTATGGGTTATGAGGCGCTATGAGCTCTCTTCGAATTCCTTCTGTGCTGCAAAAGTCCTTGGATTCGCCAGAGATGAATTCACCACCATTTTCACCCATAAGAGCCTTCACCTGCTTCCCCGAATCTTTCTCCACCAGTGCCTTAAACTCACAGAACTTAGAGAATTTCTCGCTCTTCTTCTGCATGAAGAAGATCCAGCACTTCCGAGAAAATTCGTCAACAAAGATCACATAATACCTGTGCTTTGATGTCGAAGCTACTGAGAAAGGTCCACACACGTCTGTGTGAATTCTATCAAGGATCGTCGTGGTGGGACTATCCTTCTCGTGAAAGGTGGCTTTCACAAATTTTCCCAAAGTACATCCCTTGCATTGATCTGAATGTGCAAGTGTACCTTTGGGAATCCCGATAGAAATCTGCTGCAAAATTTTCAAAGCACCATGGTGAAGATGGCCCAATCTCCTGTGCCATAGCTCGCCCTCATCCCGACTCACCCCTCCTTCTACCTTGCCTTCCATTGCTGTGCATCCATCTACCTGCAATTGATAAAGGTTCTTAACTCAAGCCCCTATCCTCCAAGTCTCACCAGTTGCCTTACTGCACAGGAAATCCTTTCCCATGCTAAAGACAACATCATATCCCTTGTCTTCCAACATGGTCACCGAGATCAGATTCTTCTTCAATCCTGGAACATGCATGAAATCCTTCAATATGAAAGGTTTACCAGACTCCCTCTCAAAGGAAATGGTCTCGATACCAGTCGCACTGTATCTACCATCATCACCCATCTCGATGTGCACTCCAAGATCCTTCTCATCTAGATCACTGAACAAATATTTGTCTCCGGTCATATGAAAAGACGCACCACTGTCAATAAACCACACTGATCCCATCACATTTGAGACAAAGCATGCGAACATCGAAAAATATAGCTCAAACTGTGAGGCTAAGGCCTCTCCAACTGCAGATCCAACATCCTGCTTATTTTTCTTCTTCTATGGACAATTAGTGGCGTAATGTCCGTGTTGGTGACAGTGAAAGCACTTCACCTTGGACATGTCCTGCTTCTTGCCTTTCGCACCAGATTGAGAATCATTCTTCTTGCCCTTCCCCTTCCTTGCTTTGGCAACCAAAGTGCAATTTTATTCATCTACATTCTTCGATGAAGATACGTCCCTGGTACTCCGCCTTATCTCCTCCTGCACAAGATCCAAGCAAAGTCGCTCCCATCTTGGCAGTTTCTCCTGACCATTGACAGAGTCCTGATAGGAATGAAAAATCTTCGGAAGCCCAAGGAGAGCCAAGCTCACCAAGTCTTCATCATCTACAATAACCCCCACACTTCCCAGCTCATCCCTGCAATGGAAAAAATTCATGAGGTACTTGGGTATACTGTCGCCTTTCTCCATTTTTATGTTCCTGAGTTTATCCTTGAGCGCCAACTTCCTTTGGTCGCTCTTGCTTTGGAATAAATCTGTCCAAGATTTCCACATCAAGAATGGAGAAGCTTTACCATGAAGGATGGAAACTATGTGATCCTTCACACCTTCCAACAGAATCCTTCAACATTTTGCTGTCTTCTTTTGCCATGTGTCAAGTGCGGCAGCATCGCTAGAAGCAGGTTTTGGAATTTCTGCATCTATGAACTCCTTCAACCCATTGTCATCCAGCGCCACCTCCATCCTGTCCTTCCATGCAATATAATTCAAGCTTCCATCAAGGGCATACTCCAATCACAATCCGTTGAAATACTTCTCAACTTCGACACCAACAAAACACTACTGCAAATTCGAATTCCACCAGCACAAAACTCAACCGCTTCAATGTTTTGCAATTGCTCCAATGATCAATATCGCTCTGATACCATGTAGAAATTATATAACTGATATGTTATACATCCAATATTCTCCTGATCACACGCTATTTTACTTCATGCACAATACATAATCTCTTCTACCATTGATCATTAATTGCAGAAATAAAATCAATTGCATGCACACATTAAAACCATAACAATTCACACATATTAACACAGTAATTTATGGGAAAGATTAAAGTTGAAAACCCCCAACTATCTGTATATTATATGTCATAGATATCATGTAACAATCATCATACAAAGCTTCTCACAAGCTCTCATTACAATCTCTAATTGCTACACATTAATCAAGTCCGATCTAGCAAATCTCATGCTCCAATCTCTGCCACCTGCAAGCCTGCCTCTACTGAGAAATCACTGCTAAATAATGGCTCTAAATGAAATCAAATTGGTCCAGCCTTGCTCATGCAATCCTCATTGGCATCTCCAACTACTGTGTGTTGCAAATCATGCAACACTATAGTCACAACTGATAGTCACACTGCTCTTTCACCTACCTCTTCACTGGTCTCCACTGAAAATGTCCATGCACTCTAGTTAACTAATGTATTCTTTAGTTGATTAATGAGTTAATAATTAGTGAATTAATTAATAATTAATTCACACCACTCTCACTAGTGTATCAATCAGTTAGACTAGATACAACTAGCTCAACTATGTTTAACTAAGTTAAATTGAACACAACTCCACCAACTACCTCAATAACTCCACCAAACTTTGTCACATGAGTTCTATCTGAAGTCTCCATGCAATAGCTCCACTTAACCCTCAAGAATAGCGTAATTCCTTCTGTCAACTCTTGTGCTACATCTGTGCGCTTAACTGAAGTGCTCCAAGAGAATAAGATAATGTTTATAGTCCAAATATTATTAAGAGCTAATAATATTCGAGTCTAAAAATATAAGTCCATCTATTTTTCCAACTTGACCAACCATCCACAAATAGCATCCTACAACTCATAGAATATGATCGACAAGTCTAAAAATAGACATAGTCTAAAAATAGACTTGCACCAAAAATAGCCCGCGGGCCCATTTAGTGAAGGTGACTCTTTTCACTAAGCTCATCATCTTGTTGCAATCTCAACAGATAGAATAAGAATAAATTGCGTTGAGGAAGCTGAGTCCATGCCTTCATCCCATCCAAATTCCCTGACGAACATTTGAGACACGCTTCGCCTGAACACCACTGGAGGAGACTATGACATCAAAGCACCAGTTGTAACTCCTCCTTATATTCATTTATATACATGAATATTGTTTGTTTCCGCTATTTTGTTATGATGTTTGTGTAATGCGATATTTATAGCCCTCTTTGACTGGTTAATAGTTATGAGTGAAACTATGATGTCGTATGTTGTTCTTGTTTCTTGTTCTATGTGTAGGTATCCAGGTGTAAAAACGAATGGATTGTGATTTTCCAAGGCAGGAGCGAGAGGCTACTACTCTTTCCGCAACAAAAAAAAAATTGGATTCCAGGTAGGTCAATATACCATGTCTCTTGTTCATTCATTAACTAGGAAGAAACACTTTAGCGTGTCCCTTTGTTTCTAGACCCACCCTAGGGCTAGAGGGATCATCTCTATTTGCAAAGAGGATTTACCTACATAACAACCATCTACACTGTTGAAAAGCTCTCAATAAGCACTCAAATGGGTATCCTTTCATTTTTGGTGATTTCATACTTAACCCAGACGCATTTTTTCCAAGAAGGCCCCACTTCACCACTTCTCAAAATCGAATTTCTTCACTTGCGACACTTATACTTCGGGCACCACTTTGCCTTCATACTTGTTGATGCTCGTGTTGATTTTCGTCGTGAGTAACCATCTTGTACTCATGTTTTTATGGTCTCCACTAGGTCTGTACTGTGTGGAAGCATCATCGAGTCGCCCTTGATTAAAGCATCTGAGTTCAGTCATCATCGCATCCATGGAGTTTGTCTCGAGTTCCCTTTGTTTCCTGTCACAGTATTCCATCCTTCATTTCTTTGTACCTTTTTTGTGTCACATATTTTTTCCCACAGTTATACTGTCCCCTATCCCCTCTGGAGTTGAGTCAATAGCTGCCAGGTCATTCATGCCCTTTATGCTCTAACAAGGGAAGTTGTCAGCCCTCTACTCAGTACCCCCCTTTACAACATCATCCCTAGTGTCATTCTATTAGTCACTCTACTATTATCCCTTGTGCCTTAGTTGAGGATCCCTTATTTCCTCACCTATGGGAGACCTCCTTCTATCGACATCATATTATTCATTCGAGAAGATAGGTTTAGAGGGTAGTGTACCTTGGTTCCAAATTCCACTCTTGTTTGGTGCCTCGGATCAGGAAAAGGGACCCTTTATTTCCCTTTTACTTGATTGCTTCTCAGTTTCAGCTCCTTATGGCATGATCGAGATCTATATACTTGATGGTTCAGTGATGCAGTTGATTGTACCAACAATTCCCAGGTATGTGTGATATATTTTTCAAACCTCATGAGGGGATGGCCCTTCAGGTAGCCCCCCACATGCTCAGAGGACCTCTTTCCTACAGCCTTGGATGCAACTCTACAGATTTGATGTTTTCGGCCTTAGCCGCTTGCAGCGCCTTTTTAGTTTTCATGTATCATTCATATTTTCAGAGCCCTTTCCTGTTTTACAGGGCCTCTTTGGTTGTACTTATATCTCATGTACTTAGATATTATTTTATAAGTCATGCCTGTTGTCCCAGGCACACTATGTATGTAGGATCCATTATCATGTTTTTTATCTGGCCCATGTTTATGCCAACATGTACTATATAGTTAGTCCCATGTTTGTTGGATGCACCATTATTCTTTGTACTTTGTTATCTCGGCGTGCATAGGTATGCCTCCTCTGCCTCATGCAGAACAGGTACTCACTCATAAAAGAGACTTGTCACACCTGTAAGTCTTGCCTCCTCAAGGTCTTGTCCTCTCTCACTTCAGTATGCCTTACATTTCTCTCTCTTTGACTCCCCTCTGGTGTCTAGTGATTGTGTTCTTACAACGTACTTCGGTCATATGATTAGATCCTAACGCTCGCACATTGGAGGGAAATTTGTTACACCTATTTTTGGTCATCTAACATTGTAATATTCCTTTTCGGGAATATTTCTAAAACACAACAAACTCTAACTCGAGATGGACTGGGAGGGCATTTACCAGGTATGTCACCCCTGAAAAGAGGATGAGATCTGAAGGCTATCTGGCCCTTTTCAGACTCTGTCTAAGAGTGTGGGAGAAAACACAACAAGTGGTACAGAAATCTCAATGCAAAGGGAAGAAATAACAGACATGCAGACATACAATAATGTGTATCCAAAACATGAACATATACTCAAGAAATACCACAGGAATGTTGACCCATTTTATTAATCTGATAAATACAAAGGAATACAATAAGTGATCAAAGAGATAGCTCCTAAACTTTCACAAGGCAAGTTAAGATCTATTCTCAGAACACCGCTGTGTTTCAGATCTGCATTGCATGGGACAGCTGCGTCTCGTATCTACGTTCCAGCTGATGAAAAATGGCTTTATAGTTGTCTCGAAATTCCTCCTTACGGATATGTGCTTTCCTCCCAATGATCAGGTCGCCACTATTTGGGATGCTCAATAATATGATCACGGCTCAACCAAAAGTCGCCAATAGACGCGACTATTGCTGCGCTGAACCTTCTAACCAAATCCTCCAAAGAATACCAACCGTCGCTTCCCAAATACAGACTGTGTCGTCCCTCTTAGGATTGCGCAGCTAATAAACGTGTTGATCCTCCATAAATATAGCGAATTGATCCTCCTACAAAAACATTGGTGGGACTACCTCACCCGAGTAGGCACTCGAAGTCCCCCGGGGCTGAGGGCGAGATCTCCAAATGGAGACACTCAATGTGCTAAACAGTGCTGCAGATAGGCTAAACATCCAGCGTGCTTAATAGTCGCAATGACCAGATTCAAATATAAAAATTCTCCATGATGTCAGAATGAGGGGATTATCTCCTTTACATAGCGTTGGCTGCTCTCGAAACCTACGGCCGCCTCCACCCTCGATACCACAATAATATCCCTTGGCTGTGTGCGCCTCCACTCACGATACCATGGTAATACCCCTTTGCTGTGTGCCCAATTCAGCCCCCTTAATTACCATGTGCATTTTATTTTAGAGTGAGTCCTGGTCCCTTTACTCACGTTTATTCATAAGCTAACTATTTAAAGCAAAATTGACCAAAATCGAATATTCCAATTAGCCATTGCTAATTGGGAATATTACAATCTCCCCCGGCAGAATGTTGCTTGTCCCCAAGCAACTGTAGTGATGGATGCTATAAGATTTTCTCATTCTCCAAAGTCGCATCCTCATCCGGCAAATTCTTCCACCTCACCAAGAACTCCCAGATTTTTTTGTTCCGCAGCCGCCTATCCCTGGTGTCAATAATGGCCTCAGGCTGTAATACCAAATTTCCTTCATCATCTGTGGGCGACAGCTCCTCTGTCAGCGTTACCTGTTGCCAAAATGCCTTATTTAGGCATGATACATGGAAAATGTTATGATTCTTACTTCCTTGGGGCAGCTCCAACTCATCTGCAACCTGTCCAACCCTGCTTATCACCCTGTATGGTCCATAAAAACGAGGCTTGAGTTTCTTAGCTCCCTTCTGTTTCAGTGATGACTGTCGGTATCGCTGTAAACATAGGTAGACCAAGTCTCCTACCTCAAACTCCCTCATGTGAATCCTCCATCCCCAAGCAATCATCCAAACAAAATGAGCCATCTCCCAACAACGCAACTCCTGAAAATCTCCTTCCACCTCAAGCTCTGGAAATGAAGGTGTGCTGAAAATCTGATCATTGTGAGCATCATAGCCTACCCCATGCTGTCCTTCTCTCCACTCATGATAAGTGTAGAGTGTATACTGATCCTGGGCTACAAAATTATTGCCCTCAAATAGAAAAATGAAGAAAAATCCTCCAAAGAGTTCTCCTCCAACAATGAAGAATAGGCAGGCCCAAAACATATTATCCATGATGAATAGGACATGATCATCATAGAATATTTCAAGGATAATTTTTCTGCAAGTTTTACATGATGATGCATGATGCAAACAATATCTCACAAGGATACAACACAGTTCCACCCACTACAACTTCAGAAAATTACATGGCAAGCAATGTACAAGATTCATCACATCTACTAAAGGATAGTAAATAACTGAATGTAACAACGATACATGATCAAGAACTTGCCCATGGCTGTACAATGGATGAATATCAACCTCATGGCCCACCTAAAAAGGAAACAAACATGTGGCTATGGTGGCCATATCTACTCCCATGCTCCCATTAGAACATGTAGTGCAGAAAATGTGAGAATTTTTCCCACTTAAAGACACATCCAACTCATGTGTCTCCATCATAATCATGCTTCTCATACAAATCTGATCTATATCAACAAATGAAGTCATGATCAGCAATAGAATGAAGAGAATTCTGAAGGTTTCAGGTGGTGCAAGAAGGTACCAAAAACTTCCCAAACAAGTACATCGCAGTTTTACAAGTTGCTGCTTGAGGAAAGTACAAGGCAAAATGTTTCTTCTTACATGGTTAATCATGCATGTCCCCATATGATACATGTTAGAGTGCATAAACTAAACATACAAGTGATGATAAAACATTTTCCCATGGCCACAAAAGAGATGGCTGCCTCCATCATGTATATTGGCCCAATACAACTCATGGAGAAATGTGACAAGCTTGCCCTCTTGTGAAGCAATGCACTGCATAAGAATGGTAAGAGTGTGCAAATCAATGAATATATATACAAAATTCTCACCATATGCTAGAATTAAGATGGTACATGGGTCCATACATGAGTCCTACGTAGTGTTTTGGCATGCTATGAATAAGAATGAACCATGTGCTGCAAGAAGATAATCCTCCTCATGCTTGGAAACACAAGTCAAGAAGAATATGCCATAGTGATAGATGTCTCTATCATCATTACCTCCTCCTTTATCATCAAGTGCAATAAATATGAAATGATCCTAGAACCTGTGGGTTATGGATCCTCCATACTTCCGCTGGGCACATTTCATCCATAAGTCTCTGCTCCAAAGTGACAGCGTTGTGAGCTTATGCAAATAAGCTTCTGTCAATACAAAGCTCTGTTCTTTGACATGCTCATAGTCAAAGATTCCTCTAATAATACTGCAAAAAATATGGAATACTCTCCAAGATGGAAGAGCTCCCAAATCATCAAAGACCAAAGAGATGATGCCATCTCCTCTTCCTGCAACATCATGCAAAGTGTGAAAGCAAATCTGTTCTTGCTCTCCCAGAAACAAGCAAAGCAACAAGACATTTTGCTACCTCCCCATACCTCCATCATACCGATCATGTGATGAATAAATGATGAATAATATGAGTATCATATCGACACCATGCATCCCTACTCTATGTTTCTCAATGATGTAAGTATCCATTCTCCTACTCTTAAGAAGAGTGTTTGCCAATTGATGGCCAAACTCTTTCAAGAGCAACCAGCGTAGCCAATCCTCCTGCTGCCCAGTATCATAAATTTTCAAGTAGCCTCCCAGCTCCTTGATCATCAACCACATCCACTCAATCACTTGTGGATGCCTCCTTCTTCTCCTCATCTTGGTACTCCTCCCATGAGGGCTACCATCCTCCCAAATCAAATTCCTATCTTTGCACTTCATGGGATGTTGAAGTGAACCTCTGATGAGATATCTCCTTGAGACCTCCATTTTATCAATAGTCTTCCAAAACCAATGAGGTCTTGGATCTGAAAGTAGAATTTCCTCTTTGAGCTGAGAGGAGCTCATTGAGAAAGTGTCGTCTTTAAGGGAAAAAGGGTTTCTTACTCCAAGATGTCTACCACCAATATTCAAGGCTTCAAACCCCAACCTCCAATGTGATGTACAATCCAAAAATGGCTCATGAGAATGATGGTTTGATTCCTTATTGAGTGTTTCCATATTGCATAGCGCAGTGCAACCAAGCTGCTCTATAGTAGCAATGGGATTTGACCCTTGGTCATGCAAAATTAAATCTCCACATTGATAAAAAGAATTTGCTGCAACAATGGAATGTGGAAATATTTTCATACCTTGATGTGAATTTTGAACTTCTTGTAGGGCTGCAAGAGTCCCTTCCTCAAAAGTGTTGGCTGCCCCAACTGTTGATGCATGTAGCTGCTCCTCCATGAGTGTGACAGCGTTATCACAAGCCTCCTCAAGAGGTGATGTGATCTTTACTTTCTTTTCTCTTTCTCCATGAAAGGTTTGGATCAATCTTTGAGTGAACTTTGCAAAAGTCTTCACCCTTGCATGGCTCAAGTGGCTGCACCACCAATCATAGGCTTCACCCTCCAAGTGCAGCGCTAAGATTTCAATAGCTTCTTTCCCTGCTACAGGATGTAGTAGGAAAAATGCCTCCAACTTTCTCACCCGAGCTTTTGTATTAGATGACCCATCAAAGGTAGACAACAAAAATCTATTGCCTTTGATTTCTTTTCTACTACATGGTCTCTTCTCTTCCTTCAACTGGATGAAATGAGGAAAATCTAGAGTCTCCCTGGAGGCTCTAGGTTGAGATCCATACTCAACAAGGTAATCACTGAGGATCTGATGATCCAAGTATCTTCCATGCTCAATATCTTCTTCTTGATGAGAATAGGGAGTGCATGGTACTTCCTCTTCTTTTTCTTCAATCTTCTTGTCCTCCTCAAAGGTGGATGCATCTCCTCTGGATCTAAAAATAGATGAGAATAAAATCATATTTTTCAACATTCTGATCTTCTTGGGCTTAGACTCACTGGGTGTATCCACATGCTCCCCATGATCCTGTGTGCCCTCATCCTCCACATGCGTGGTAGCCATTTTGATGGCTTCCCCTTCCATTATTCGGTCAAGCTAGAAAGAGGTATGCAACCTTTCCACCCGATCTCGAATTGTAAAATCAGTGGATCCATCATATGTGGGAAAAGGTGTCCTCTTAGTGGTATGTTGCAACTCTGAACTCTGTGTGCTAGACCCCCCACTGTTCTTTCCTCCTTCATCCTGCCTGAGCTGACAATAATCTTTGAAGGGCAAATCCGCTCTGAAGTTTTCCCCCATGGAATGCCATTTGTAGAAATAATCTCCATCATGATAATGTCGATGCCCTCTGTGATGGTTGCAGGGTCTGCTGTCCCGGTTGATCTGAAAAAAGTATTTGAATAAAATGGCATCCCTGAACTCTTGCCCAGCTACCTGGTACTCAGCAAAATAATCACTTATGCGATCAGACTCTAGTTCCTCTTGTGCTCCGGCCCCAGTATCTGCACTCAGAAAAATGGGCATATTAGCACGAGTGGGAGCGGCAACCTTCTCCTGTAAATGGTGGGATGTGCCCAACCCCTCACCAACCTGGTAACCCTTTGGGGTTTCACGCTGTCTAGCCTCCACAATAGTGAATCTCTGACCCATCACCTCTATCTTCCTCGATAGATCCTGCACTGATCTAAGGAGTGCTTCCCCAAACTGTTTTGCATTTCTATCCTCCGCCATCGGCTCTCCCTGCTTTGCTTCTACCACAGGCTCCTCCTGTTCTGCATCCACCACTCGAACGCAGTCTCCCTCTCCATAGGTGTTCTACACTCAATATCTCCATACTTCATACCTCTGTGGCAGATGTAGGGTTTTTTTTCCGATGACATAGAATAATAGCTCCATAGGCTGAGCCAGATCTATGCTCTGATACCACTGTAATATTCCTTTTCGGTAATATTTCTAAAACACAGCAAAATCTAACCCGAGATGGACTGGGAGGGCATTTACCAGGTATTTCACCCCTGAAAAGAGGATGAGATCTAGAGGCTATCTGGCCCTTTTCAGACTCTGTCTAAGAGTTTGGGAGAAAACACAACAAGTGGTATAGAAATCTCAATGCAAAGGGAAGAAATAACAGACATGCAGACATACAATAATGTGTATCTAAATCATGGACAGATACTCAAGAAATACCACGGGAATGCTGAGCCATTTTATTAATCTGATAAATATAGAGGAATACAATAAGTGATCAAAGCAATAGCTCCTAAACTTGCACAAGGCAAGTTAATATCTATTCTCCGAACGCTGTTGTGTTTTAGATCTGCGTTGCATGGGACGGCTGCATCTCAGATCTGCGTTCTAGCTGATGAAAAATGGCTTTGTAGCTGTCCTGAAATTCCTCCTTGCAGATCTGTGCTTTCCTCCCAATGATCACGCCACCACTGTTTGGGATCCTCATTAATATGATCACCACTCAACTAGAAGTCGCCAATAGATGCGGCTATTCTTGCGCTGAACCTTCTGACCAAATCCTCCAAATAATACCAACCATCGCTTCCCCAATACAGACTGCGTCCTCCCTCTCAGGATTGCACAACTTATAAACGTGTTGCTCCTCCATAAATATAGCGAATCGATCCTCCTACAGAAACACTAGTGGGACTACCTCACCCGAGCAGGCACTCGAAGTCCCCCGGGGCTGAGGGTGAGATCTCCGAATGGAGACACTCAATGCGCTAAACAGCGCTGCAGACAGGCTAAACAGCTAGCATGCTCAATAGTCACAATGACTAGATTCAAATATAAAAATTCTCCATGATGTCAGAATGAGGGGATTGTCTCCTTTATATAGCGTTGGCCACTCTCGAAACCTACGGCCGCCTCCACCCCCGATACCACGGTAATATCCCTTGGCTACGTGTGCCTCCACCCATGATACCATGGTAATACCCCTTTGCTACGTGCCCAATTCGGCCCCCTTAATTACCATGTGCGTTTTATTTTAGAGTGAGTCGTGATCCCTTTAATCACGTTTATTCATAAGCTAACTATTTAAAGCAAAATTGACCAAAATCAAATATTCCAATTAGCCATTGCTAATTGGGAATATTACAAACATGTTACTATTAGATGGACTAAATTAAACCATGTAAGACCAATTTTACCATAGTAAAATTTCTTTCACTATGAAAAATAATTTAATAACCCATAGTTTATTAAGTTTTTTCTGGTCCAAATGGGAAATCCCATGAGGAATATTTAAATAAATCCTTATTTGTTTGATTTTACACTAGGCATAATTAATTAAACCATTAATAATTAATATTCCTAGTCATATTTAACCCAAAACAGGAAAATTAATTAGATAAATAATTATTTATCTTATTATTTTCTAGGAATAATTATTTAAATCATTATTTAATAATATTCCTTGTTAAATTTGACTAAATCATTTATAAATAATTGATTGAATAAATCATATTTATTTAATTATTAATTAACCACATTATTATAATAATCAATAAATAATTTATCTATTTATTATTTCTAAATAAATGGATTTGACCAAATTCAAATTTCTTTTCCCTCCAACAAAAATAATAAAATATTCCATAAAAGTTGGATCTATATTTGGTTAATAATATATTAATTATGCACCAATATGTAGACTAACTCAATATTTTGTTATAAATAGAAGGGTTTTCCATTCATTCAATACATTTTGTTTCCTATAGATCACTCTTGATCTATACTTTGGTCTGACTTTGAGCCTCCCATCATTGTCATATTTTTCTACTTTTTGCTTGTGAGCTCTCTTTGAGTTCCATTTTTTTCTAGGTTTTCTACACCATCAAGAGAGAGAGATCTTAGATGTGAAGCGCTGAGGACATACAAGAACCCATCCCATCGAGGGGGACTAGTAACATCTTTCTATGTTCCCTTCCCAGGTGTGATAATACAAAAAATTCCTTAAAAATTCTTGTCTTGTTCATTAGATGCATGGAGCAACTCTTGCTTATTATTTGTTGTTTAATGTCTTTAACTGCATATATCTAGATTTCTATAGCATTTATTCTGATCACTAACTACAGATATAAGGAAATTGACAACCATCTTTGATGTTAGGGTTGTTTGTTATGCACAGCTAAAGTGAGATTTTTTCGTACGCTTGTGATTAGAATTCACATTAACACTATTTTTGGGTGCAAGTCTATTTTAGTTATCCCTTAATTAAGATGGACAATAAACTATAATATATTCTCAATGACAACTTGAAACAGTTAACTAGAAGTGATAAAATCATTTAGCTAGTGTACTTCGAGTTAGAGGTAGTTGGTGAGGCATGCAAAGTAATTCTAGTTGTAACAGAGTTCGAAGTGCAGTGGTGCATTATTTAATGCAGGTTGTAATCAGTTTAACTCAGTTAAGTGACCTAAACTCAATTATGCTAGTTGTAACTGAAGATACACTAGTGAGAGATCAAGTGAATTAAATATTAATTAATTCACAATCAGTGATCTCACATGCAACTGAGGATTTACTATTATTAGTTGTATGCATGTCAGATCCAGTGGAGACCCAGTTGAGTTCTAGGTGAAAGGGAAGATGACTATCAATTGTAGGATTATTGGGTTGCACACATGCAACCAAACACCCATTGGAGTGCCCATGATACTTGTGTAGTCAAGGAAGGCAATAATTCCTATCTTTTAGGGATTGCACTCATCAGGGATTACGCAAGCAAGGCAGAATGTCTAGAGGCTGAGAATTGGCTATGTGTTGGTAAGTTTTGTTCATGACAATGTGATACAATTAGTTGAGTACTCGAGGGCTCTTGTGAGAAGAGGTTTGTATGTAATTGTTTCATGATCCATGCTGAATATACAATATAAGATAGTGGGGGTTTTTAGCTGTAATATTTCCCCGAGAAATTATCTGTGTTGTGTGTGATTTGGTTCTTCTTTACTTCGTGTGATTAGCAATTGTTTTTTTAATTCCAAAAAATATTTGTAGAAGTGATTCAGTATTTAACTTTATTACATTGTTAGATCGGGTGAATCCAAGATATACATGCATGTTTTATAATTTCTACACACAAGTTACTGTTCGAACCTAAAGTATATGGTATTCCATAAGATGGTAATGTTCCTCCATTTTATGTTAGTCTAAACATCCAAGATTTTATTCTACATAATGCCATATTAGATTCAGGTGCCTCACACAATCTTATGCCAAAATCAATCATGGAAAAATCGGGTTTAGATATAAAAATACCTTATAAATAGCCTATTTCTTTGATTCAAATAGAGTAAAATTCTTGGGATTAATCAAAGATTTGTGTGTTACTCTCACTCAAATCCCCACCCAAAAGTTTTTTAATGGACGTTATTGTGGCTGATATTCCTCCTAATTATGTCATTTTCTTGTCAAGATCATGGGGAGAAAATTAAAGGGAACATTACAACTAAACATGAAATTTGCAACAATTGCTACATGGTGAGTAGCAAAGACAAACTTAACAATTATCCTACTTACTATGCACATTCGGATATGGATTTTTCCATTTTGCACAATGATATTTCTTTGGAAATAGAGGATTAGGCTATAGACATCAAACCAAAAGAGAAATATGATAAAAAGGAACAAATGGAAACTCAAGAACAAGTAAAACTGGATGGGTTATGAAACATGGATTTTGATGGGGTAGTAAGTAAAGAAGGGGTTGGTATTGGAGTATTGATCTCTAATACAAAATCAGGTAAAACAAAGAAATACATTTATAAACTGAATTTTGAATGCACAAATAATTTAGTTGAGTATGAAGCTTTGGTATTAGGACTGAAAAAATTAAAATAAATGGGAGCAAATAATATTTCAATTCATGGAGATTCTAAATTAATAATAAAACAAATCAAAGGTGAATATTTAGCTAAACATCCTAAATGAGAGCCTATAGAGATGTTGTTTTATATTTTTTGCAGTTTTTCCAGAAAACCAGCTATCATTAATTCCTAGATATCAAAATGTTTTTGTTGATGCATTAGCGACTTCTGCAAGTACTTTCAAAATGCCTTTTAGATCAAGAAGAAAATTATAAATTGATTTCAAACATAGATCTGTTTTTCCTGATAATATCAGATACTGGAAAGTTTTTTTATAATGATAAACAACTTGACAATTTCCTACAACTAAAAGAGGATTTTGAAAATTTGAAGAAAACGAAGAGGGAAACATTTTCAATCAAACTGATGAAAACTTTGAGGAATCTGAGATATTGCAATTAAATAATAATAGAGTTCCAAGGGGTCTTGAAACACTTGAATACTTTTTTATTTTAACAATGTAGCAAAGAAGCCTTCAATTCAACCAACTAGATCTGAAATAGAGGATTGCAATATAGGAACTGAAGAAAATCTTAAAATTGTTAAACTCTCCAAATCATTACCTCCTGAAGAAGAAAAAAATATACATAGATTTTTTAAAATAATATACTTATGTATTTGCATGGGGATATCAATATTTAAATCTTTTACGACAAATCCATAATTTAACATACCATACCCATCAAAGAGGATCAAAAACCTTTTAAACAAAAATTGAGGAGAGTTAATCCTATTCTACTTCTTTTGATAGAGAAAGAGGTTAAAAAATTGTTTGATGCAAACATTATAATACCACTCAGAGTTTCTAAATGGGTGTCAAATTTGGTACCAGTAAGGAAATATTCTGGTGAAATAAGGTTGTGTGCGATTTTAGAAATCTGAATAAAGTCTCTCTCAAAGATAACTACCCCTTACCAAATATGGATCATATACATTAGAGGGTAGTTGGATGAAGCAAGATCTCATTGTTGGATGGTTTTGCTGGTTACAACCAGAGTTTAGTACATCTTGAAGACCAAGATAAAACATCTTTACAACACCTTGGGGAACTTTTATGTATGTCAAAATTCCTTTTAGATTAATGAATGCAGGGGCTACTTTCCAAAGAGAAATGGATTTATATTTTTCATATGAAATATATAGATTAATTGTGATATATTTAGATGACGTAATTGTTTTCTCCAAAGTTGATGAGGATCATTTACAACATTTGAAAATTGTTTTTGAAGGATGTAGGAAATATGGCATATCTTTGAATCCAAAAAAAAAATTGTTTGGTTTAGAAGAAGAAAATTTTCTAGGCCATATAATATAAAAATATGGTATTAAAATTGACCACACTATAATTGAAGCAATTATGAAAATTTATCCTCCAAGAAACAAAAAATAAATGCAATATTTCATTAGTAGGATAATTTCCTAAGGAGATTTATACCTAATTTAGTTGAACTTCTAAGGTCCATAACTAATATGCTGAGAAAAGACACTGAAGTAAAATGGAACCTAGAAGAAAAACATTCATTTGATGAAGTAAAACAAGCATTGACATGAGCTCCTATGTTAATTAGCCCTAAATTTACAAAGGATTTCATGATTTTTTCTTTTGCATCTCAACACACCATTGCAGTAGTTTTGTTACAGAAAAATAATGAAGGTTATGAACAACCTATTTATTTCTTCAGTAAAGCTTTGAGGGATGCCTCATTAAAATACAATATCATGGAAAAACAAGCTTTTTTTTAGTGAAAGCAATAAAATATTTCAAATTTTACATTCTACATTCCCATGTCCTTGCATTTGTGCCAAACATTGTGGTAAAATATATCCTTACATAACCTAATCCAAATGGGAAAAGAGGAAAATTGAATACAATTATTCTAGTATTTGACATTGAGATAAAACCCACTAATATCATCAAAGGTCAAGGATTGGAAAAACTAATGGATGAGTCCAATTTTCATGCACTAGACATAAAATTTATAGTTGAACTTGATGAACAGGAAGAGAAGGCGACTCCAAAGGTATCACAAGAATTTTCTACCTCTCCTTGGTATGAATATATTTTTTTTGTATTACAAAATTTACAAGATCCTCATGGTTTGACTAAGACAAAAGCTATATTTCTCAAGTTAAAAGCTATGAAATTTTTCATTTTAGATCAGAATGTGTATTGGAAATATGCTGGAGGTGTTTTGCTAAATTTTTTATTACAGGATGAAGCAGACAAATTCATACAGGATTTCCATCAAGGTGACCGTGGAGGAAATTTATACTAGAAAACCACAAACAACAAAATCCTAAGGGATGGTTTTTACTAGAGTGCCCTATTTGAATATTTTCATAAGAAAGTTACTACATGCCATCAGTGCCAAATTTTTGAAGGCAAGAGGAATCTTTTTCCCTTGCCATTGAAACCAATTTCAGTTGAGGTTACTTTCCAACAATGAGGTATGGATTTTATTGGAGAAATCCATCCAAGATCTTCAAATCAACATAAATGTATTTTAACAGCCACTGACTACTTTACCAAGTGGGTTAAGGCTACTCTAACCAAACAAGCTACAAACATGGTAATCATTCAATTTTTAGAAGGTAATATTTTTTCTAGATTCAATTGTCCAAATAAGATCATTATTGAAAATGCTGCTACTTTCAAATCAAAGAGAATTATTGAATTTTGTCACAAATACAACATAAAATTAGGAAACTCTACTGATTATTTAATTTTGTCACAAATACAACATAAAATTAGGAAACTCTACTAATTATTACCGAAAAGCGATTGGGTTATTTGAGTCTTCTAATAAGAGTTTAGTCAACATTATAGAGAAAATATCACAGGAAAATAAAAATTCCTAGCATAAGAAGTTGATTAATGTCCTATGGGTTGATAGAATTAGCACAAATAAATCTATTATAATGTCTCATTTCCAATTGGTATATGGAGTGGATACAATTTTTCTTACCTCCTTGGGAATCCCTATGCTAAAATTGTTGCAGTAATCAAAAGTAGTGGAAAATGACTTACAAAGAAGAATAAATCAAACCATAGATTTACAGAAATCTAGGGAGGAGGTTTACAGCAAAGCTCAAGTAATTCAGGACAAAATCAAGAATACCTATGACAGAAGGACCAAAAAAGATGATTTTAAATTAAATGATATTGTTTTGAACTAGGATGCTAGGAATGAAGACAAAGGAAAGAATGGTAAATTTGGAAGTCTATGAAAAGGGACCTTCCAAATAGAAGCCTACTAGGGAAATAATGATTTTTTTTAAGGACTTAACAGGAGAAGAAATACCAAGTGTCAATGGCAGACTCCTCAAACATTATCTTCCTCAATAATAGATAAGTTTTCATTCAGGTCATTTTGAATATCATTATATTTTTTTTAATACCAAGTGTGGGTGGCTAACATCACAGATTGAAGCTCGAAGAGAAGGCCCTAAGTTTATGCTGAATTGTTGCCATATTCATAATAACAACATTGTATCAATTTAGCCACAGAATAGAGACAATATGCCCAATGGATCAGGCTACTAGTCTACGGTGTTTTTGGAACCTCACAAGGAGTATTCCATCCCCATTGGATCCACTGTTAGGGTCCTATATTTTATATGATATATTTATAAATATCTGTTGATTTGTATAAATACGTTGTAAATAATATTTCATCTTTCAAACTATTTCCAAGAAAAAGAAAAAAAGGAATAGAAAAATAGAAAAATAGAAAAAGAAAAAAAAAGGGATGAAAAATATACATTTGTGAAAGAAAATAATAAAATAAAAATATGAAAAAGGAAAAAAAACCCCAAATAAGTGAGCTAGTCTAAATGCCACTCAAAAAAATAAAAAAAGATGTATAAATTTAGAAAAATAAAAAAATAAATCTTGCTAGTCTCAGTGCAACATTAGAGATAAGTTAAAAGTTTAATTAGACTAATCACACTGTTTAAGTGTGATTAATTTATGTAATAAAATGAGTTTTTAGTTTTTTGTAATTAAGTTGGATTAATTAACTTAATCATGCCCTTAATTGCAATTAATTTGATGTAATAAATTAATTTAAAAAGATGTTTATGTCGTTATGTGATAAGTTGTGCGCTAGATTTAAAGACGAAGATCTAACCCGCCTGATCCAATGACGGGCCACCAATTTCGGATACCCCAAGCCCATCCGACGATTAACCACGGGGTGGGGGTGGTCCAAAAATGTGGTTTACCTTTTCCAACTCCCCTATATGTGGCACCCATTCATGCTTTCGCACCCCCCACCCCCCTCACGAAATCCACTCCATCTCGACCCACCAAAACAATTAGTCATTGAGAATTCACCCCCACTCCATCCCTTTACCTGTTGTTAGCACTCCACCAGTTCTCTGAAGGTTGAAAAGGAGATTGAAAAAAGTAACCACAAGCCACTTTGACCTAGTAGTTATCCCTACCAGGCTGAGAGGGCTCTCTCAATGTGTTCACAGCCAAATATTGACAATGAAAGATATTAGGCTAGATATGATAGGGTCAGGTAGGCTTTGAGAAATTTAGGGGTTGATGCTGGATCAGGGATGAAACCAAGTAGCTAGGGCTGGCCATAAAAGGGTTTATAGCTGCAAAAATATAAAGGAGCAAGGTAGAAGTGGATCTACGATGGATTTAGGGTTTTTAGGAATGGTGGTGAGTCTGAAAAGGTATAGGGATTTAATGAGCATGTTCATTCATGAATTCATTAAACTGGAAGCATAAAACACAAGATAACATTTCCATATAAACATAACTAAATTAATAGAATTATACCTAAGAACTGTAAGGAAAGACACTGAAGATAAAAGATATGAAAGAGGAGCTATATATAATTCAATAAAGACTATAACAGAGAATATACATGATCATAAACTCATTGCACATGAATTCCTAGATAATAGCTACAACGAAATCCTTTGATTTCTGAAAATGAGAGTGAAAGTACAAGCTACAAGATTACAACCCTATGATGTCCAACCAGTCAAATGACTTTGAAAATGATAGATATAGACCATAAAAAAATCTCCCCTCTCTCATGGATTGAATCCATCAGTTGTGGAGCTGATTACAAGATAATCTCAACAAAACACTAATGTCTACTGGAGGTAAACCAATTCACCTCATCATAGGAAAATAGATACATTTAACCAAAAATTACATTTACAAGCATGTATCTAACCTATTTCACTATTTTCCAGCTCAATTACACCTCATGAAATCATCATTCATCAATTACATAGGTTGAAAATTCAAACTAGGTCAAACATCCTGTAAAAATTGCCCTATGGAGAAAGCGTAGTGAGCTCAGAGAAAGCGTAGAGAGCTGAGGAGAATTGACTTTTGGAGGCCTTCCAAGTGTCCAAATTAGGATATGAAGGTACCATTGGAAATATCTGGATGTATTCTACATGATAGGCTCGTCAAGCACTCAAAAACGTGGCTCCCAGCTCTCCAAATCTTCATTCTCCAAAGAGTACTCAAAAAGCATAGTGAAGGCTCAAAAAGCATGGTTGAAAGGTTTTTTTTTTGCATTTTTTTGGGAATTTTGACCCCCTAGAAATGGCTGAGATAGCTCAACCACTGACTCAGATTGATGTACTCATCAATAGGAATCCAAAATATTGAGT
Organism: Pinus albicaulis; assembly: GCA_034641835.2. Lineage (NCBI taxonomy): Eukaryota > Viridiplantae > Streptophyta > Pinopsida > Pinales > Pinaceae > Pinus > Pinus albicaulis. Next base: position 878,666,580 of record CM076579.1, read on the forward strand.
TTTCCTCCAGTGGACCCCCAAAAAAAAGTGTAGCAAAATCTATAGAAGGCATAGCCAGCTCAGAGAAAGCATAGTGAAATCTGCAAAAAGCGTAACGAGCTTAGAGAAAGCATAGCGATCTGAGGAGAATTAACTTTTGGAGGCCTTCCAAGTGTCCAAATTAGGATATGAAGCTACCATTTGAAATATCTGGATGTCTGGTACATGATAGTCTCATCAAGCACTCAAAAAGGTGGCTCATAGCCCTCCAAATATGCATTGTCCCAAGAGTACTCAAAAAGCATAGCGAAGGCTCCAAAAACATGGAAGAAAGCTAGTTTTTTGAATTTTTGGGGAATTTTGACCCCTCAGAAATGGTTGACATGGATCAAAAGCTGACTCAGATTGATGTACTCATCAATAGGAATCCAAAATTTTGAGTTTTCCTCCAGCGGACTCCCCCCAAAAAAAGCATAGCGTGGCCCACCCTACGATTTTGCGAGTATGACTGGTTTTCTAAATTTCCAATTTTGACCAAAATTTCTCAAGAAAACAAAATTTTCTCCAAAATCCTCAAACTTGGTCCAGAGGTGCCTCATATGGTATTATTATGCCACTAGGGAAGCATTAGCGATAATCTCCAAGTTTTCTGTCTCCTTTTGACTTTTTTAGGGTTTCCTTCAGTTTGGCTTGCAATTGTTTTACTTTGACATTGAAAATTTTATTTCTTGCGTAGTAGTGGTTAGCCATTTATTTTTGCATCTTATTTTCCTTGTTGGCCTTTTCAAGGAGCTTCTCCAAGTGAATATTGATTTTATCAAGAAAAAACTCCATGTTTTCATTGATTTCCATGGCTATTTTTTATTCAAAGGTCAACTCCTTATTTGGTGGATTTTTCTCTCTTTCCTTCTGCAATGCTCTTTTGAGATTCGTGGTCCTTGGTCTCTTCCTTGTCACCTCCTCTTTCTTCTTTGAATCTTCAGTGTCAACCACTGCTTTTCCCTTCACATTATGCATACTAGCCTCAAACTGACTTTTCCCTAAAGACAATTATTTTGCCTTCAACTAATTGTTTTCTTGCTCTATGAAGGAAATGATGAAATTATCCCTTGCCAAGTTGTCTTGGAGTTCTTTGATCTACGCATATTTTTCTTTGATGATCCTCTCTAGGTTTTCATGCTCTTCACTGGCCTTCAAGTCTAATAATTCAAAGTCATGCTCCTCATCATGCATAGATGTCTCATGTTGTAATGGTGTTTCCTGCTCTACTAATTTGGGATTGGCTCATTCCTCAATCTGAGGAGAAAACACAAGCCTTCTTCATCTTTGGTATATCTTAGTGACCTCAATATTCCTCCTCACTAAAACTATGCTAGGTGAACCAACCTCTGCATGTCTAGATGGTGCTCATGGTGTTGATGGAGAACTAGGGTTAGTAGGTTGGACACTAGAAGACAAAAAGACATATGCCTGCATGAAATTTTCCCAAGTGATGCTCTTTTGTTCAAGCCAGTATAAAACAATGATTTTTATCAGAGCATGGTGGAAGAGGTTTCTTTCAAGACTACTATGCTTATGATGTAACTTTTCTTCCATCTTTTCCAAACTTCTATAAAGGTAATACGCAAAATTGAGTGGCTTTACCCATGTGAAATGCATGAGAAGTCTGGCATGATATCCATATAGTCTAGAAAATATTCCCTCACAGGTGAAGTACTTCATGATGATCTTCATGAGTGGTGTATACTTCTCAAGGAGGTGCCCAACAAGAAAAATCTTCTTCATGTGTTCTCTATAATGTATTATGAGATAGAGATGATAATTTTGAAGGGATATCTTGGTTCTTAAACCATTTTTCACCATGATTTGGAATGCATGTGGCCTTGGCTACTATATCTGTTGATATAGTGAAAGTAACCCCTAAAATTGGTACTTGGTCCCTTTTGAGTTGAGTGGAAAACAATTTGGTAAATGTGGCATTGTATTTAACTTTCTCAACTAGTTCAAAAAAAGGAAGACACCCTATTGCTTGAAAACAATGCTTTGAAAGTGGTGTAGACATCATTTCAAGAGTGGTTAAGAGATCATGTCTTATCACATGGCCTCCTTTGTTATAATATTTCTTCTCCTCCATTTGGTTGAATGCAAGGGGAAAATCCCTAATATGAAAAAAGAGGGGAAGGGAGAAAAGGGATGCGATGAAGAGGTTATGGAAGGGAGATGGGTGTAGGAAAATTTAGGGAGATGGATAGGGGTTTTAGGGAAATTTAGGAAGTTAAATGGGAAGGGAATTTGGCTAGGAAATTTTTACATAGTTCTAGCTAGGAAACCTCCCCAATTTTACAGAATTAGGCTAAGGTTTAGGATTTGGCACTTAGGAATTTGGAATGAAAGGGGTATGAAAGTTGTGGGAGATGATTTTGGGTGTGAGGGAGGGTAAAAAATATTGGGAGAGTATATTTTTCTTGAAAAACTTGAAAAGTATGGCTAGCCACTAAAACGCAACATGGAGGTCAATGGATGGTTTTCACACTAAAATTATAAAATTGAGCTGCAAGGAGGGGTTGACTTAGATGTAACTTAGTTTTCCACTAATGCTAAACACTGTGATATCCTTCAGAAGCCTCCAGAACTTGGTTTGATTATTCCAAGAGAGAAAACACAACATTTTGAGGAAATCATAGCGTGGAGCGTAGAAAGCGCAACATGGCTACTTTTGGCACCAAATTTGGAGTGCTTTTTACTTGAATTTGCTGGATTTTCTCTTGGTGATGGATGATAACTCTTCTTCAATGAGGTGAATGAAAAAATGAGCTTGAATTGGGCTTTTATAGCTTGTGATGGTCACTTTTCTTCAACGTAGTGGGATGGCCCACTACATGCCCTTTTCACTTTGCTTTGTAAACTTGTAACTTTAACACTTTCTTTGCAACTTTAGAAACATGATGAACTTATTACATATTAGAAACACAAATTAAATTTGAAACCAAACTTTATAGAACAAATTTACCTATTAATACTCCTCCATTGCCAAATTTATTGGTGAAATGACTGATTTTAGTGACCTAAACCCTAATGACGTAATGAAGATATGATGATATGAATGAAATGAATATGGATACCTTTAAATGATGATTAATCCAACTGAGAAATGGTAATGACCAGTAGGTGATTTTTTTTTTGGAAGGAGAAGTAATAGTCCTAGACACACTAGCCAGTGACCAATTTTTTATTTGAAGACCTACTGAAACCGTGAAAATTTGACTCAACACCCTAACAAAAACTTTGAAAGAGCTCATTTGATCACTGGTGATAGGATAAACAGACTGACACTAACATTGGCTCCAGCTGGGGATGGCAGCTCCTTGGAGGTGTTGAGAACACCATAGACCAGGTAGCCTAACCATTGGGCATGGAATCAAAATCAAAAGACGAGACTTAATAATGAAAACTGACTCAAAACTGAAAACAATCTGATAAATTGAAATAACTCTGACTGAAACAAAAAATTACAAAACTTATTAATGGAAGCATATCACCACGACTTGAGGGATTCAAATCCCAGTGAAAACTACCTACCTGCTGAAGACATATATACAATCATGTGAAGTGATCCTTCCAGTATTACCAATCCAACAGATGGCTTCTCACTTGAATTCTTCTCTTATTTTCCTCCAGTAGGAAGAAAAAACAAAATATAGGCAACTCCGAGTGTCCACTAAAAATGTCCTCATGATCCATAAATTCAAGAAAATATAGCATCCCTATTGACTGTAGAAAATTAGTGTAAGGATCTCAATAATTTGAAATGTTACCTTGTCTTGAGATCCAACAAAAAAACAAGCACACCCTTCATTTTGATCTGAAATAATACTTGGTTGTTGATCCATAGGAAGGCATAGGGAAGTATGACCTTCTACTACCTGAGTGTTGGCTCTAAATTCCTCAAGTATAAGAAACTCTGGTTCTATCTCTGGCATACTGTCTCTCTCAGAATTATACTCCTCAAATTCATAGTCTAAATCATCCTTGAACAGAAAACATTCTTCAAGATTGTTAAAGATGAAAACCTTAGCCTATTCATGAAAGACAACAATATCTGTTAGTTGATCTCCTTACAAGAAATCATCATCATAAATTGGCTTACTCACAACAACTTCATGTATAGTTTCATCAATCTCATGACTCTCATTATTTAAACTTACATTTCCATTTTCAATAATGGAAGAAGTTTAACTAGCACAATCTTGACTATGTGAACACTGCAAAGCTAAATTAGCTTGGGCTATAACATGAAATTTCAGGAGATGATCTATTTCATCTTTAGACAGATGAGAAACTTGAGTTTTATAGCAGTGATGATTTTCATTTTTAGGATCGGGAATAGGCATTTCTCTTTTTTGGTCCCAGTCTATTTCATCCAAGGAGGAAGCTACTGATCCTTGTTGGGAGGAAAATTCATAAAGGGCTTCTATGGTCTTATCATCTAGAAACTCTTCATCCCCATACAAATTTCAAGAAACTCAATGAAATTTTCATAAATCTCACAACAACTATCAATCATCAACAAGGAATAATTAGAGATTTGGCAATGTTAAAAGAAAAATTGAAAGAAAATCCTTTAGAGAATATAAACTGGCATATGGTAGACTATCATACCATGACCTCACTTTTTCCTCCAAGGTAGCCATGAACATCTTCATCAAAAAATCTTTACGAAACTCAATCTTTAGTCTGTGAATATGGAAATTAAATTTGACAAAATGCAAACTAGCATCTAATCCATTCCGATCTTTAAAATTTGGCAGCCCTGTTTTCCAATCTATACAAGGAATACGGTTTGGAAAACTAGGAATATGAGCTCGGTTCATAGAAGCATACCTTCAATTATTTGAATCCATTTTGACGACAATGAAGTCACCAAGAAGTTCTTCAGACTACCGGTTCTTTAAAATTTGAGTCGCCTTAAAAATTCTGAACCTTTGGATTCTTCGACACTAGAGTCGTTAGGTGAATGATGCAAAAACTTCTTGTGCCTGATCACTGTTCACCATCAGCAATCATATTTGATCCTTTTCGTTCTTACCTAGGTAATATCTGTCACTTCGTTCCCCAGTAACGACGCTAGGATGTTAGCACCCCACCAGTTCTCCGAAGGCTGAAAATGAGACTGACAAAGGTAACAACATACTACTTTAACCTAGTATATATCCCTACCAGGCTGATAGGGATCTCTCAATGTGATAAGAGCCAAATATTGACTTTGAAATGAAAAATATTAGGCTAGATATGATAGGCTAAGGTATTTTTTGAGAAATTTAGGGGTTGATGCTAGATCAAGGATGAAACCAAGTAACTAGGTCTAGGCATCAAAGGGTTTACAGGGGCAAAAATATAAAGGAGCAAGGTATAAGTGGATCTATGCTAGCTTTAGGGTTTTTTAGATATATCTGTGAGTTTGAAAAGGTAGGGGGATTTAATAAGAATTTTCATTCATGAATTCATTAAACTGGAAGCATAAAAGTCAAGATGACATTTCCATATAAACATAACTAAATTAATAGAATTATGCCTAGGAACTGTAAGGAAAGACACTGAAGATACACGATATGAAAGAGGAGCTATATATCATTCAATAAATACTATAACAGAGAAGATACATGATCATATACTCATTGCACATGAATTCCTAGATAATAGTTGCAACTACATCCTATGATTTATGAAAATGAGAGTGAAAGTACAAGCTACAAGATTACAATCCTCTGATGTCCAACCAGTCAAATGACTCTGAAAATTATAGATATAGACCATAAAAACATCTCCCCTCTCTCAAGGGTCAAATCCATCAGTTTTGGATCTGATTACATGATAAACTCAACAAAACCCTAATGTCTAGTGGAGGTCAACCAATTCACCTCATCATAGGAAAATAGATACATTTGACCAAAAATTACGTTTACAAGCATGTATCTAACCTATTTCACTATTTACCAGCTCAATTAAACCTCATGACATCATCATTCATCAATTACATAGGTTAAAAAGTCAAAATATTCAAACAACCTATAAAAATTGCCTTCTGGAGAAAACGTAGTGAGCTCAGAGAAAGCGTAGCAAGTTGATAGCGAGTTGAGGAGAATTGACTTTTGGAGGCCTTCCAAGTGTCCAAATTAGGATATGAAGGTACCATTGGAAAGTTCTGGATGTTTTCTACATGATAGGCTCATCAAGCACTAAACAATCTGGCTCCTAGCCCTCCAAATATTCATTATCCCAAGAGTACTCAAAAAGTGCAACGAAGGCTCAAAAAACATGGCAGAAAGGTTTTTTTTTTGCATTTTTTTGGAAATTTGACCACCCAAAAATGGCTGGGATGGGTCAACCGCTGACTAATATTTATTTACTCATCAATAGGAATCTAAAATGTTGATTTTTCCTCCGACGGACCCCCCAACAAAAGCGTAGCATGGCCCACGCTACGCTTTTGCCGGTATGACTAGTTTTCTGAATTTCCAATTTTGACCAAAATTTCTCAAAAAAACTATATTTTCTCCAAAACTCCTCAAAATTTGTCTAGAGGTGCCTCATAAGGTATATTATTCCACTAGGGAAGCATCAGCAACAATCTCCAAGTTTTCCTTCTCCTTTTGAATTTTTAGGGTTTCCTTCAGTTTGGCTTGCAATTGTTTGACTTAGACATTACAAATATGATTTCTTGAGTAGTAGTGGTCAGCCATGTGTTTTTGCATCTTATTGTCCCTCTTGGCCTTGTCAAGGAGCTTCTCCAAGTGAATATTAACTTTCTCAATCCAAAACACCTTGTTTTCAATGATTTCCATTGCTATTCTTTATTCAAAGGTCAACTCCTTATCTGGTGGATTTTTCTCTCTTTAATTCTACAATGCTCTTTTGAGACCCATGGTCCTTGGTATCTTCCTTGTCACCTGATCTTCATGATTCTCTGACTCTTCAGTGTTAACCACTTATTTTCCTTTCACATTATGCATACTAGCCTCAAACTGAATTTTCTCAAAAGATAATTGTTTTTCCTTCAACTGAATGTTTTCTTGCTATAGGAAGGAAATTATGAAATTATCCCTTGCCAAGTTGTCTTGGAGTTATTTGATATGAGAATATTTGTCTTTGATGATCTTCTCTATGTTTTCATTCTCTTCACTGGCCTCCAAGTCTACTAAGTCAAAGTCATGCTCCTCATCATGCATAGATGTCTCGTGTTGTAATGGTGTTTCCTTCTCTACTGATTTGGGCTTGACCTATTCCTCAATTTGAGGAGAAAAAAAAAGCCGTCTACCGCTCTGGTATGTATTAATTACCTCAATCTTCCTCCTCATTGAAACTGTGCTAGGTGATCCAACCTCCACATTTCTAGATGGTGTTGATGGTGATGATGGAGAACTAGAGCTAGTAGGTTGGCTACTAGAAAACAAAAATACATCTACTTGCATGAAAGTTTCCCAAGTGAAACTCTTCTGCTCAAGCCAATGTAAAACAATGATTTTGATCAAAGCATGGTAGAAGAGGCTTCTTTCGAGATTACTCTGTTTATGCTGGACCTTTTCTTCGATCTTTGTCATACTTCTATAAAGGTAATAGGGAAAATTGAGTGGCTTTACCCTTGTGAAATGCATGATAAGTATGACATGATACCCATAGAGTCACTAAAATATTCCCTCATAGGTGAAGTACTTCATGATGATCTTCATGAGTGGTGTATAATTCTCAAGGAGGTTCCCAACAGGAAAAATCTTCTTCATGTGTTGTCTATAATGTATTCTGAGATAGGGATGATAATTTTGAAGGGAAATCTTGGTTCTTAAGCCATTTTTCACCATGATTGGGCATGCATGTGGCCTCAGCTACTATATTAGTTTATATAGTGAAAGTAACCCCTGAAATTTTTACTTGGTCCCTTTTGAGTTGAGTGGCGAACAATTTGGTCAATGTGGCATTGTATTTAACTTTCTCAACTAGTTCAAAAAAAGGAAGACACCCTACTGCTTGAAAATAGTGCTTGGGTAGTGGTGTAGACATCATTTCAAGAGTGGTTAAGGGCTAATGTCTGATCACATAGCCTCCTTTTTTTATCATATTTCTTCTCCTCCACTTGGTTGATTACAAGGGGCAAAGCCCTAATATGACAAAACAGGGGAAGGGAGAAAAGGGATAGAATGAAGGGGTTAGGGAAGGGAGATGGGTGTAGGAAAATTTAGGGAGATGGGAAGGGGTTTTAGGGAACTTTAGGAAGTGAAATGGAGTGAAATGGGCAAGGGAATTAGGCTAGGAAAGTTTTACATGGTCCTAGCTAGGAAAGCTGCCCAAGTTTGCAAAATTAGGCTAGGTTTTAGGATTTGGGACTTAGGAATTGGGAATGAAGGGGTATGAAAGCTGTGCAAGATGATTTTGGGTGTGAGGAAGGGTAAAAAATCTGTGGGAGAGTATTTTTATCTTGAAAAACTTGAAAAATAGGGCTAGCCACTAAAACGCAACATGGAGGTCAATGGAGGGCTTTCACACTAAAATTATGAAATTGAGCTGCAAGGAGGAGTTGACTTAGATGTAACTTACTTGTCCACTGATGCTAAACAATTTGATATCCTTCAGATGCCTCCATAAGCTGGTTTGATGCCTCCAGAAGAGAAAACATAACGTTTTGAGGAAAGCGTAGCGTGGAGGGAAGAAAGCGTAGCGTGGCTGCTTTTGGCACCAAATTTGGAGTGTTTTTTACTTGAATTTTTTGAATTTTCACTTGGTGAAGTATGAGAGCTCTTCTTCAATGAGGTGAATAAAAAAATGAGCTTGAATTGGTATTTTATAGCTTGTGGTGGTCACTTTTCTTCATGGTATTGGGATGGCCTACTACATGTCCTTTTCACTTTTCTTTGTAAACTTGTAACTTTAACACTTTCTTTGCATCTTTAGAAACATGATGATTTTCTCACGGGTCGAGTACTACTCTAACCATCATGTATGGTATGAAGATATTTTAATTGACTATGGATTATACATGTTTAAATGATCATGTTAGTCCATATATTATAATGCATAAACACATAAACATAAATAAATGAACTTAACATATCAAGAAGCACTAACACATAAGTAAGAGAGAGACAACCAATTGGTGATAGAGTTTACCCCTCCATCTCCCTGGGGCTACATCTCCGTATCTTCTTCAATTGGAATGCAGATCTTCTATATTCCTTCTTAAAAGTAAGATTTATTAAATTCAAGCTCTATGGTTGAGCATTAGCTAAGAACTATGGCTCTCAATAGCTAAGAATTCTCTCCTTTATTCTCCTCCCTTTCTCAGGGCTTACATAAGGAATATATATAGTTTTCCCTCACCCACTCTCCAACAAAGATCATTAATTACAAGACCCACAATTGTAGGGCCTAATTACAAGGAGGGAAAAACAAGATCCTTGAAAGTAGGATATCCAACAATCGCAGGCTCATAATTGGGAAAAGTCTCAAAACCACCTAAAGACTCTTCAACCATGCCCTTGATTCTCTCAACCTACAATCGAGAAAAATAGAGAATTGGTGTGAGGTGGTTTCTCACATAAAAAGTAGTTTCCCTAATTACATTAAATGAATAGTATGTGAGACAAATTTCTCTCACAAATATTAATCATTTATATTTATAATGCATGGGTTTAATAAGGGCTCATAAAATGCATAATTAAATTCATGAGCATAATTTCACCCCCTTAAGAATTTTATCACCAACTTCAAATCAACATGGCGCAAATCTATTTTCATGTGTGAAGGTCCTGTTTGATCACACCTCCCCACAAAGAATATTTTGGTCTCCAAAATTATCAGCTTCAATCCATCATCAACTATATGCAAATGTCTCTAAAAGGCACATTCCACCATGACTCCTTCACCTGATGTACTTTATAATTGGAACACAATGCAAACACCTACAACTACTGTAACGCAAATGCCTGAAAAGGAACATCCCTTGAGACTCCTTCACCCAACATACTTCAGAATCAGGATGCAAAGCCAAAATCTGCCTAAAGCTGCAACCCAAATGTCTGAAAAGGCACATCCCTTCAATATTCCTTCACCTCGGTCCTTTAGAATCGGAGTGCAAAAGGCAACACCTGCAATTTTTGCAACACAAATGGCTAAAAAGGAACATCCCTCGAAAACTCCTTCACCAAACGTACTTCGAAATTAGGATGCAAAGCCTGCATATACCCTAAGCTGCAACTTTTAGCTGATCATACCTATTTATGTCTTTTGAAACACTTGCCTAGAGTTCATTGGTCAAGTTTACATGCCAAAATGGCTTATGCAAATCACCTCATTCAACTTGATTACAAAGAATCCAACAAGTATCAATGTGAAAAAATATGCCTCTCACTCTCTCTCACATAAGAGTGGCTAACACAAGCCTTTACAATGCTTCATAACCAGCTTTACATCATGAATTTCATGTTGGCAACTATGGCCTTTTACATAAAATTTTATCAAGTTACATGCAAACTTTCTAATGCCAAAATATGATGGAAAATATGGCCCTTTTACATGGAAATTACAAGCAATTTAATGTGCACAAAGGGAAAATTACAAAGTTTTAGAACCCCCCTTTACCTAATGTGTACATAAAAAAAAAACACCAGTGGTGGGAAAATAAAAATTCCAGCCTTTGACATATTATGTGGCAAATAACATGTGCACTTGGAAGGTGAAAATAAGTAAAATCCCCATTATAAAAGTGAATCAAAGGACTAAGGGTTAAAAAAATAAAATAAAATAAAACCCACTTCAAAAATTCAGAAATTGGATAAATGGAATAGGAAAAAGGGCTACCATATTTGGAATATTCAACACCTATCATTTCTAGTTGAACAGGGCCCGAGCATTATAAAATCTAAGAAGAGCCATGTCACATCCACTTGAAAGATAACAACTTTGACAGTGGCCAACAACACACTACTCATGACATGGTCAAGAACGTTTGTGCATCGACTTCTTCATAATGGGAAACATATCCAACACATTCTCAAAGGCCTCATAGCATCATTGTGATGCTTCAACATTATGCCTTGCCCTATTTGCTAATAGTGACAATATTGCATGGATGCCTTCTACATGAATTATGATTCTATCTAGGATGATAGCTATAAGCTATAATCAAATCGGTACCTCTGTGGCAATAGACCAGGATTTCTACTGAACCCAATTAGTACCATCAATGTAATTAATTTTCAAATATGGTGTGATCTAGTTACGGCAACTGATTTCATGAGACCATGAAACTCGTCCTTTTTCTCCTCCTTCAGGTCCAATATTTTTTAAATTCCACATAAGTCACAGTCTTTTCTCTGCCTTGTTGGTCGAGCCAGTCCACCCATCATTCTAGGGAGATAATGCCATCCATGTAAGTGTTAAAAAAAATTACTGTGGAGTAAGGTCCCCATGGCTTGCCCAGATACATTAATCCCTTGCTTGTTAAAATTGTATTGCAAAAAGACGAAGCCTAAGTCCTCTGATGGAGAGGATCTCTTCTCAGCTATAAATGCACCAATTTGTACATGAATAACATGTAGTTCATAGTTCTTATAAATATATTTTCCATTGCCACATATGAATTCAATAGCACCCTCAATATAATAGTCTTGAAATTAATGCTCTCCATTTTCATCTAACACGGTGTCCTGATATGATAGAATTCTCCAGCTGTAGAACGCACAACGATTTGCCGAAATTCTCAACACCATAGCTTGATCATCCGAAGTCATAGCACCTCGAGTGTGATATCTATAGCTACATAATATGAAGCATACACAGACACCATTGCTGAGTAATATGTTCCATTGCTGGATTTGGCATTACCATTCCAAGTGATAATGGTGTTTTTGGCTCCTGAACTCACCATAGTTATGAGGTACTTGATTGCTCAATGATACCTTATAACTGTTAGTGGAAATAATTGGAAGCCGACATTATCTAATGCGTGGGCACTGGATACATCACATAAGCCATCTTGATGGTAGCGGCTTAAGCTAGAAGGACATATGCCATCTGCAAGTTTTCACTTACACCTTGGTCTTTGCAACACCTCTTTGAATCCAACAATTACACAGGTGAATATTGTGCGACATATTTGGTGGAACCATTCCATGATTTTATCACCCGAATGCCAATTTTGTGGCATCAAATCCGGCGTGCCCAGTTTAGGTTATGCTTAGTTTAGGTGTGATCCATCCACGTAAAACACTTTATAACTACAAAACTTACTAGGCCTAAACGAAAGATACGATCATTCACATATTTTTCTCTATCTTCACCTTGGGCATAAGACCAATAGCCAGAAGGTTTATCACGTGTCTTGGATAAAGTATATGAAGCGTCAAACAAAAAGTCTCCAGCTGTACCATTCTCGATGGACATCTCAGATCCTGAATATAGGGTGTCTGCATCATCTCTCCATGGGAAAAACTCCTGTCAACAATACGGATTTAGATGTGAGCACAGAAAATAGATCACATTCCTTACTCGTCTCACAGTGGAAGGATACATTATATGACTGCAGCTACCCTTACACTAGATCTGCTACATGAATATTAATTTTATTTCCACTAGATATCTTCAAATTCTGTAGTTATTCTAAGTAGACCTGCATATCTCTTATGGCTATCTCAGAACATGAAATAGAGTAGAAAGACCTCAACTTCCTTTGCACGTAAAGATCCTGCAGGCATGGCAGGGAAATGAAATCTCCCTTCTCTAATGATTTCGATAAAATGGGTTCAATATTGAAAAGCAGCTTCCCAAATCGGATCACCAATTCAATCGTATTGTACATGGTATATAAGTGCAAGGACTTGAGGCACAAAAGCATCGAGGTTTTATATGTCGAAAAGTCCCAGTGTGAAGAGGAGACACGTTGAGAAAAATCTGTCTTTGCACGAAACTGAGTAGGCAGACTATCCATGTCAGACAATTTATCGATATGTGAGTCCAATCCTGTCACATTTTCACATTTCTCTCTCGTATTATAACATAGATATGATCCATTGGTTACTCTATAATCTGAATAGATTTCTCCTGAAAACGTTTCAAATAAAATTGTGTTCACAGCTAATAGCGGCTCTGTAAGAGAGTTACAAAAACATGTGACAAAAAAAATCAGGATGTACTTTATGTCAGTTAAACACACGGCATAAAATTCATTCAATGGCCTACACAACACCTTTTACATCCTCTTCTGATAATCCACAAATTTCAATTCTTCCAGATGAAAATTTGAGGGAAGAGATTCTTGGAGTGTTTAGCAAGCTGTTGATGGTTCTTCTTTTCTTTAATATGATAACTCTTCTAAAAACCTCTGCATTGAAAATGCTGATAGAAGAAGAATTCCCAGCAGATGAAGCATTCCGATAATCTTTAGTTGAATGAAAATAAGAGTTCCCCTTCTTGAACCCGAAACCTTGCAACTACAATTGACCTCTATTATTTTTCACAGGAAGCGAATACCACCATTAACACTAGGAACAACATGCGTAGCAAGGTGCAGTGATCCTTCAGGTCACAATAAATTTTCCATCCAGAGGCTGTTTGACGTGATTCAAGCTCTGGTAGATTCCTCTTGTCGAGCTCTTAGCAATGGTGCCATTATTTTTTGATTTCATGTTGGAAAAATTTTGAGCATTTTCCATCAACAGAGGGATACCTTCCCCCATAAAACTCGAAAGTTTGCAAATGAGCAAAAATAAGCATTGCAAAAACCTCATGGATTACTTACCAAACTATCACCAAGCACTTTTTTTCTCATAATCGTGCTTTTCAAATGGTGGACGGAGCCTCTTTCTTCACAAGATTTTTCACCACATGTCTGCTTGACTTGTGGCAAATTTCGGGGTGCAACTTGCAGCACTTCCTTTCCCAATGGCCACTAATTTTTCAGAAACTGCAGAAATTCTGTCGTTTCCCATTCAACTGTCTTCATGACAGGATAATTTAGAAGGTTATCATTCTTGTTGGTCTCACTTATTGTGGACACATCTGTCTTCTTAACCCACAATTTCTTTGTGTGATGCTTAACTACATCACGATTAGAATATCTATGAAAGCAATCATTTCTCTTATATGTAAAAGAAGAATTTGAATGGATGTTATACCTTCCTGACTTGTCCTTGAACTAATGGGGACTAGGTGGCTTGAACCCCTTCATGGAATCGGGTGACAAAGAGATGGTTTTTGCTTCAGCTACCTTCGAGCATCCTCCTTTCTCTTCCTGTCCATAACCCAAGCCTGCAAATGGTTGTCTAGGTACAACCTCTAATGGTTGGGTGACTCCTTGGCCATTTATGCCAAGTCCACCTCCTTTATATCCCATCTTTGTGAGGATCTTCATGCCAACATTAGTTTCATATTGAGAGAGAACAAAACATGAAGTAACATCATATACCTCGGTTTGAGATGCAGCATCCATCGTTTCAACCTTCTCCAAATTAGCCCATAACTCCTCTTTGGCTCGTAGCATCTCTTGAAGCTCCTGCTTATCCTTTTCAGCTACTTGCAATAGTCTTTGTAATTCTGCATTTCCAGCTTGAATGTTGTCATTCATCTCTTGCAACTCTTGCATTCTTTCAACGTGCTTTGCTCCTCTTCCCATCCTGCAAAGTAGTCACCTTCTATGATACCACTTGATCCACTCACAGGTCAAGTACTACTCTAACCATCATGTACGGTATGAAGATATTTTAATTGACTATGGCTTATATAGGTTTAAATTATCATGTTAGTCCATCGATTATAGTGCATAAAAACATAAACATAAATAAATTAACTTAACATATCAAGAAGCACTAACATGTAAGTAAGAGAGAGACAATCAATTGGTAATGGAGTTCACCCCTCCATCTCCCTGGGGCTACATCTACGGATCTGCTTCAATTGGAATACAAATCTTCTATATTCCTTCTTCAAAGTAAGATTTATTACATTCAAGCTCTATGGCCGATAATTAGCTAAGCACTATGGCTCTCAATAGCTAAGCATTCTCTCCTTTCTTCTCCCCCCTTTCTCATGGCATACAGAAGGAATATATATATAGTTTTCCCTCACCCACTCTCCAAAAACACACATTAACTACAAGCCCCACTGTTGTATGGCCTAATTACAATGAAGGAAAAACAAGATTCTTGAAAGTAGGATCTCCAAAAATCTCAGACTCATAATTGCGAAAAGTCTCAAAACCAACTAAAGACTCTTCAACCATGCCATTGATTCTCTCAACCTACAATTGAGAAAAATAGAGAATTGGTGTGAGGTGGTTTCTCACATAAAAACAAATTTACCTAATTACATTAAATGAATAATATGTGATACAAATTTCTCTGACAAATATTAATCATTTATATTTATAATGCATAGGTTTAATAAGGGCTCATAAAATTCATAATTAAATGCAAGAGCATAATTTCACCCCCTTAAGAATTTTATCACCAACTTCAAATCAACATGGCACAAAGTTATTTTCATGTGCGAAGGTCCTTTCACATCACATGATGAAATTATTACATATTAGAAACATGAATTACATTTGAAACCAAACTTTATTGTACAAATTTACCTATTACCACTCCTCCATTTCCAGTTTTATTGGTGAAATGACTGACTTTGGTGACCTGAACCCTAATGACCTAATAAAGACACTGAGCTGAATGAAGACTATGATTGCATGAATGAAATGAATATGGTGACCTTGATAATATTATTCATCCAACTGAGAAATGGTAATGACTAGCAGGCGAAATTGTTTTGGAAGGAGTATTAATAGTCCTAGACACACTAGTGAGTGACCAAATTTTTATTTGAAGACCTACTAAAACCATGAAAATTTGACTCAAAACCCTAACACAAACTTTTAAAGAGCCCATTTGATCACTGATGATAGGCTGAACAGACTAACACTAACACCTGCCACGTATCTCTTCAACGTCAATCCCCTACTGCCACGTATGCATCCTGCTTGGACCCGCTCCCTCTATTGTTACAATTCTTGTCTAACCAACTCCCACCACGTGGCCTACCCTTTACCCTAACCAACAAATCTGCTCCATAATGGATAAAAAGCCCAATGGTAGCCCATTTTCCTATATAAATTGGCATTATCCTTTTTTGGTGCCCCCTTCTATTCATTGTTCGGACTATTGAGAAGACTAATTCGCCACAATGAACCAGAAAATTTTTGAACATGCCACCCGATCCAGATTAGCAAAACCATAATCTGCACCCATGTCTATTCACTAAGATCACCTGTCACCAACTAAAAATTATCGTGCCTGACCTCGAGTTGACTAAATTGACCGGTAATTGCAGAAAACCTCATCTTTTCCTTTCATAATGGCCCCTATAGGAAATCCCCTAAAGTAAAAGCTAATAAAAGTGATGAAAACCCTATTCTACCTCCTATTATCTATTTAGAGCACCTTCCGCTGATAGATCAGGAGTTTAAAATCCTTGAAACCAGTTGTGCATTTGACCTTTATGAACTACAAAACTGGTTAAAGAAAAATTTCATCGACGAAAGTGATGAATTGGTTTTGTGGGACTCCTTCCTGCCCCAATTCATCTTTCCCAAACCCATCACTTTCCTAAGTTTGTGGCATGGTACCATTCAAGATATATCCCTAGCCAAAGAGCCATTGTAGCCCAGAATGGTGACATTATTTTGACCATAAACCCTCAGTCAATTAATCAAATGTTGCAATTTCCTGAGTTAATTAATTTAATGTTGGAACACCCAAATATTGAATCTCTAAAACCATTCTCTGAAGAATCCCTTATGGATCTTTATAATAACCTTACCTTTCCTAATAGAGCCAATATTTTCGACATTTTTCCTAAATGAGGATGCCCAATTACTTAAGAAAATTCCCCCATATCCATCCTCCATGTTCCCTGCGATGACCAAATAGATCATATCTGTTGTTTCTTTCTTACTGGGTTATCAATCTGATTAGTGGTTTGATGAAGCCATCATGGGTTTTCTGTCAATTTTATCAAAGGATGAAAAAGCCTCAATCATTTTCAATTATAGTGACTTCTTAGCCAACGCCATTCATGAGAAATTCTTGAAAATTTTCACAGAAGGTAGTTTTAAATATGCTTCAATTTTAGTTTATTTGTCTCTATTTCATCATGCAGACTACTTTCATTGTGCATTATAGATATTGGATGAGCAAGGAAATGCTCAATCTGTTATTCATTAGACTTACTTCATAACGGAGCATACCAATGAATTTACCTACAGTGACTATGTTGACCAGTTTCTGTATGTAGCCTCCTTCCTATTGAAAAATTACATTGAACCAAGAATAGGGCCATAGATAAGGACATTTTTGCATCTCAATGAGCAGACTAAACCAGGTGATTGGTACTTATACCAAAACCACACAGAAATCAAAGTGTATGTATGTGAACTTCCTCCATACAGGTTACCTAAGTATGTTCCCATGAGTATTATGTGCTTAGAATATATCAAATAGATGATCAATATGGATGATCTACATTTTGTTGTAGCAAAGAAGAAGTATCAGTTTAAAATTAATACATAGGTTGGTCCTTTTATCTGTAACACCAGGGAAACAAGAAAGGAAGCTTATTCTCTTTTAAAATAAATGAATTTCAAGCTCAAATTCACCTAGTCATATGACCCTTTGGCATCATCCCAAAGCTCATAATAGAGCAGAAGAATACTCCCTATACTCACACTCCAAGGCATGAAATAGATAAATTTATGAATGAAGAGCAGTGGGAGGAAAATACCTTACAAGAGGCAGAAGAGAAGGTTATATCTAAAACTATTTGACATACTCAAGAACCAAAAGGAAGACAATATAAAAGGCCCAGGAAAGATATTTCTCCTTCAGTAAGAGAGATTGGAGAAAAATATTTCTTAATCTACAAAAAGAAGCAGAAGACTAGTACAACAACAAATTTCCGGCGTGAAGATGATTCATAACCCACTATAGTTTTGACAGGTCCTTGTACTTCTATTTTTCCAAGAACTAAAGATATTTTTAAAAAATCCCCATCCTCCCCAGCCTCTGAAGAGACTTTAGACACATGTAAAGCAACATATTTGGTTCATGACCATGTTGAAGCAAAAATATTTGCTAAATACAAAGAAAATAGAAGAAAAATGAGATGCTCAAGGCTACCACTTATACACAGTTTTGGAAACAAACAACAACTTCAGATAATAGGCTTATTTCTACCTTTGACACAAAGAAAGGAAAAATGCAGATTTCATTCCTCCAAGCACCAGTTCATGCTCCAAAAAATGGAGATGACAATAAGAAGTATGTCTTTTCCTTCGATGTTAATCAAATTCATCCTATTGATTAAATGGACCCGCACAAATAAATAGGTGAAATGTGGTATTCAACGTTGACCAACAAAGCAATGAAAACTTAAATATTACAAGCTTCAGTCAATAACATCTAGTCTCAATTAAAACTTGAGATGATATCCTCTTTGGATAAAGATACAAATATTAAATGATTAGAGTATTTAGTGATAAAATTATTATATAATCCTAAATATGTAAAGGTTGTAGATGAAATTTTAAAGAGAAATAATGTAGACATTATAGCATTGAGGAAGTAGCTCAAGCTTCCATCCACTGAAGGTCCACTTGAAAAAGAAGTTGGAAACTTAGAGAAAGATAAATAATACATGTTCAAGATCATATTAAACAAAATGTCCAAATTAAATAAATGGAAGTTGAGATGGGGAATTTTTTAAAAGAAAAGGAACACTCCTCTCAACTAGTAGTTATTCTACTTACAGCAGTTCCTATTGCAGGTACAGTTCCCATCACAGGTACATCAACGACACAAGCATCCACTTCTGCATCTATCACAATGGGGGTACAACCCAAAGATGCATCAAGAGAATTAATCAGGGCCATGAAAGACATGTCCATCAAAGGGAAAGTGATTGAAAAAATAAAGGCTAAACTTAAAAAACTTCAGGAACACAAGTTAAATGTTGACAATAAGTATGTAGCAGAGCTTCAAAAGAGTCACATACAGACCCAAAGAATTGAACAACTAGAAAATGAGTCTGCTATGGCTCAAACAATTGCATAGGCTAAGGAGAATATATGGATTGAAATAAATGAAGAAATCACTCAATATGGACCTCGATTGAGATAATTTTTGAGAAAGAGGAACTAGTAAAAATATCAAAAGAGATCATTGTAAAGGTAAAGGACAATTTAGGAGAAATGCTAGGTGAAGCAAATACATTGATCAAGGTATTAAATTCAAAAACTAAGGATGAATTAGAAGAATTTGAGATCTTAGACAAGACTAAAACCATCCTTAAATTTAAAAGGGTCCTTACCAAAAATAATCTAATGTTCTAGTTCGAGAATAAAAGCCATAACTTGGAGGCCAACATCTAGAAATTTCACATGAAATTCAATGTACTGAGTGAAAATGGGTTTCCAGGACTAAAAGGAATTGGAGATAAGTTAGTCAAACTAGAGGATTATCAATAGAAATTTTACACCATATGTTAGGTCCCTATATTACTAGTATAGTCCCTTATTGTTGCTAGTGTAACCCCCTTATTGTTATTATTGTATCCCTGTAACCCCCATATTTTTATCATTGTGCCCTTACATTGTTATTGTTAGGTCGGCTAGGATTACATTGTGGCCCCATGGACTCCTATATATAGAAAGGAGGTTTTGGTCATTTGAATCATCCAAGATTTGTTCATTTATGTAATGTATTGGAGTTTTCCCCCTTGAAGTAGCTGATTTCTAAGGCGTTGATCTCTCTTTTCTTCTATTTTTGGAGATGGTTTCATAACATTTGGTATCAGAGTTTTGTATTGTAGGGTTTTGCTGGTCCAAACAGGTCATCGTGGAATTTTCGCTATAATGTTTTTCCTACGAAGGTTTACAAGCTGAAATTTTTACAGAGCGAAGCCAAAATCCTAAGGAACGATGTGGAAAAATTTCAGATCTTGGTGCGCAATATTGTTGGAGATATGATTTGTGCAAGTTAGGGATTTTTGTAGGCTCCTGAATTTAACCTAAAAAGGTCATTGTGGAATTTTCTCTATAGCGTTTTTTCTAGGAGAGTTCAGAAGCTGAAATTTTCACAGAGCGAAGCTGCAATCCTGAGGAATGTCATGGAAAAATTTTAGAGCTTGATTTGAAATATTTTCGGAGATAAGGGTCTGTGGCAGTTATGGATTGTTCAGGCTCCCGAATTTCATCTCAAAGAGGTGACCATGGGAAAATCATCGTAACTCTCTCTATTATCATTGGATTGGAATTTTGTAAATAGTGGCTACAATTCCACAGACTGGAGTTTCTTCTATATCAATTTTAGAGCCTAAGGAGGAAACAGTGATACGTGGAAAGTCATGCAAGTTTTCTCTACTGATCTAGTCCATAATTAGGTCATCGTGGGAGATTGAGCATAACTTTGTCTTCAAGAATCCGAATTAGGTCAGACATGTGGCATTCGAAAGAAGATTCAGAGGGATACTTCAGGGCTGAATTTTAGATATTGAAGATCTGAAATCACAGAGATAATTAAATTTCAATATTGAGCTCCTCAAAATCAAGAAAAATGTTTGTATTTTTTTTCAAATTGCATAAGTGATGTTTGAAAAATCAGTTTTAAGTGTTTCCAAAGGCCTATTGAGCATAGATATTAGTATTGGGTTCTAAAATTCCTCCTAAAAAGAGTTCAACACTCATCAAGCCCTCAGATTAATCTACTATGAATCATGAATATGAAGAATTGCAACATGATCTATCAAAATTACAAGAGCAAGTGCACCAAATTTTGCTCTCACAAAGAGAAAAAAAAGAGTGAAATGGAAGTTTTGAAGAAAGGCATGGAAGCGAAGATGGATGGTTTGAAGAATAATTTGGATGGTTTGAAGAAAGGTGTGGAAGCTAAGATGGATGTCATGGAAGCTAAGATGGATGAAATGGAAGAAAAAATGAAAGACAACATGGAAAACATGAAGAATGATCTAAAAGCAGACATAGAAGGTTTGAAAAAGTTGATACAAGAAATGTTTCCTAATGGAAAAAAGATAGTAGAGGAAACTCATGATGAGAATAAAATAAATGTTAATCGTGATTTCATAAACTCTAATGTTGGATGGAAGAACCACCATATTCCAAAGATGGATATGAAGAATTTTTATGAAAAGGATCCCGTAACATGGATACTACAAATGGAGCAATAGTTTGATCTCAATAATGTGCAAATCACAGAAAAGGTACGCATTGCAACTTTACATTTAGAAAAAAATACAATTGTATGGTATCGATGGCTTTGCTCTCATAAAAAAAAATTCACTTGGTCAATTTTTACAGAGGAAATGATAGCACATTATGAGTATACAAAGAACAATACCTTCTTTAGCCAATTGATAAATCTAAAAAAAAGGGTTCAGTGGGGGAGCACATTGAGGAACTCCAAAAATTGAATATAAGGGTAAGTGATATTCCAAAGGAACACAGGATTGATGTCTTCATAGGGATTTTAAAGGATAACATCCAACATGAACTTTGCATTTAGGAACCTGATTCATTGGAGAAGGCATTCAGGTTGGCAAGAATAATTGAATGTAAAATTATGGCGACAAGGAAGCCTACCACTCACATCTATAAAGATGGAAGTGTTGCTACTACTAGACATCCACAACCTACAAGGTTGACACCAAAACAATTGGAAGAAAAAAGAGCAAAAGGGATTTGCTACATTTGTGACAAAAAATACACTAAAGGTCATAAGTGTGTTGAGAAGAAATTATTTTACATATATTGTGAAGAGGAAGAAGAAAATGAACAAGAAACTTCAAAAGAAGAGGATATACACCAGGAACCAACTCTAGAAGAAGAAGAAATGAGTCTGACCATATCGTGTAATGGATTGGCAGGAATTACCACTCCTCAAACTCTCAAGATAGAAGGACATATCCAGAAGAAAAAGTTAATAGTGTTGATTGATTCAGGCAGTACCCATAATTTTATTCATTGTAAGGTAGCCAAGGAATTGAATTGTTTCCTATACCCAACACCATAATTTCAAGTGATGGTTGCAAATGGAGGAACTATAAATTGCTCTGGAAAATTCCATAATATCAAGCTAGCCAGGGGGGGATATGTATTGAATAGTCCAATTCTTTCCATTCCAATGGGAGGTGTTGATGTTGTACTAGGAGTACAATGGTTACAATATTTGGGGACAATAGCTTTTGATTTTCAAGAACTTTTCTTGAATTTTTTTTCAGAAGGAAATGATATCGAATTATGGGGTACTGAAGGGAAGCCATGAAAGATAATAAGCTCTAATGTCATGACAAAGCTTCTGAAGAAAGAACAACGAGGCGTAATTGCACAATTATGCTCACTAAAAGTTCCAACATCAAAATCATATATTTCTCCAGATCTCCAAAAAGTCTTGGAAAATCATTCCAAGGTTTTTGAAACTACCAAAGGACTCCCACATATTTGTGATCATGATCATGCTATTCATTTGATTCTAGGAAGTATTCCTCCAAACATCCAGCCTTACAGATATCCTTATGTCCAAAAGAGCGAAATTGAACGTATGATCGCAGAAATGTTAGAGGCTGGTATAATTCAACCTAGTCAAAGTTCTTTCTCTGCTCTAGTAGTATTGGTGCACAAGAAGGATGGATCATGGTGTATGTGTCCAGATTATAGGGAGCTAAATAAGCTCACTATTAAAGATAAATTTCCCATTCCTGTGATTGATTAATTATTGGATGAATTACATGGAGCAATTTATTTTACTAAGTTGGATCTTCGTTCAGGATATCATCAAATTAGAATGAAGACTGAAGATATTTCGAAAAAAACATTTTGAACTCATAAGGGTCATTATGAATTTTTTTTCATGCCTTTTTCCCTTACCAATGCATCTTCTACATTTCAAGGGTTGATGAATTCCATTTTCAAACCCTTTCTTAGAAAATTTGTGCTAGTATTTTTTGATGATATAATAATCTACAACAGGTCTTGGAAGGATCATGTTCAACATGTTGACAGGGTGCTCAAACTATTGGAGGAGAAACAATTATATGTGAAAACATCGAAATGTTTCTTTGGAGTACAAGAGGTGGAATATCTAGATCATATTGTATCTCACGAGGGTGTTAATGTAGACCCTAAAAAAATTAAAGCCATTAAGGAATGGAAAGTCCCCACAACCATAAAGCAGTTGTGCGGATTTCTCAGGTTAGCAGGGTATTTTCGCGAGTTTGTTAAGAATTATGGGAGAATAGCAGAACCTCTAACAACATTATTGAAGAAAGATGCATTTTCATGGAATCCTGAGGCAACTAAGTCCTTTGAACATCTTAAAGAGGAAATGTGCCTAGCACCAGTATTAGCTACGCTAGACTTCACAAAAACCTTTATTGCATAATGTGATGCCTAAGGAAATGGAATTGGTGTTATTTTAATGCAAGAAGGAAGACCCATTGCTTTTGAAAGTCGTCCAATAAAAGGAAAGTATTTACAAAAGGCTATTTATGAGAAGGAAATGTTTGCAATACTACATGAACTAAAGAAATGGAAACCTTAGCTAATGGGAAGACACTTCAAGGTAAAAAATGATCATGATAGTCTTAAATACTTTTTGGAAAAAAGACTATCTTTAGAAGAGTAGCAAAAATGGGTCAGAAAGATGTTGGGTTCTAACTTTGAAATCATCTACAAAAAATGGAAGCTAAATGTTGTTGCAGATGGACTCTCAAGAAAGGATGAAGAGGTGGAAGCATTTCTTTGTGCCATTTATATTATCCAACCAGATTGGATAACTGAAGAAACGAATGAATGGAAGAAGGACGAAGAAGTGTGGACACTCATTCAAAATTTCTAGCAAGATCCTAGTACATCTGATACATTTAGTTGGAAAAATGATTCCTTATGGTACAAAGATCGCTAATATATTTGCAAGAATTTCCAACTAAAAAAAATATTATTTTGGAATTGCACACTTCTCCTTTAGGAGGACACTCAGGATTTTTAAAAGCTTACCACAGGGTGAAGAAATAATTCTTTTGGGATGGCCTTAAATCGAATATTCAGAATTTTGTGGTGGAATGTTTGGTTTTCTAGCAAAATAAATTTGAGACAATTAAGACACCAGGTCTTCTACAACCTTTATTCCTTCCAATTCAATGTTGGGAGGAGATTTCAATGGATTTTATCACAGGTTTACCTAAGTCCAAAGGAAAGAGTGTTATCATGATGGTATTTGATAGACTTACCAAGTATGCATACTTTTGTGCATTATCTCATCCATTTAGAGCAAGTACAGTTACTACTGCATTTATGGAAACAATTGAAAAGCTACATGGAAACCCGAAGATTATTATAAGTGACAGAGATCCCATTTTTACAGGAAATTTTTGGACAAAATTATTTTCTTGTTTGGTTACTCAACTAGCTCATAGCTCATCTTATCATCCTCAATCCGATGGTCAAACTGAGATAGTGAATAAATGTTTGGAAGGATATCTTCGTTGTTTTGTATATGATAAGCAAGCACAATGGGTCAAGTGGTTACCTCTCGTTGAATGGTGGTATAACACTTCCTTCCATACTATAGCAAAAATGACCCCATTTATGGCACTTTATGGATATCATCCATCGTCCATCACATCTTCTTTAAGGGAAAATTCTAGGGTTCAAGCAGTGGAAGATCACATCGAGCATCAACAAGAATTTCTCCAACTCTTAAAGGATAACCTAAATTTGGCACAAAATCGAATGAAACAACAGGCAGATCAACATAGCAGTGAGAAAATTTTGATGTAGGAGACTGGGTATTTTTACGGCTACAACCATACAAACAAATTTCCCTCAATAAAGCTAAGAAGGATAATAAATTATCGCCAAAAAACTATGGTCCTTACAAGGTGTTGCAAAAGATTGGTACTATGGCATACAAATTGGAGCTTCCTCCTTCTTCGCGAGTGCATCCAGTTTTCCATGTTTCATGCTTAAATAAGGTTATAGGGGACACAATTCCAGTTAAAACAATATTGCCAGAACTTGATGAAGAAGGAAAAACCATATTGGAACCTGAAGCAGTCACGAAAAAAAGAACTCGATAGCTACGAAATCGATCAATTTCAGAGTATCTCATCAAATGGAAGAACTTACCCACTGAAGATTCTACATGGGAGGATGATAATTTTATAGAGAAGCACCTGAAGCTACTCAAGCATTGAGGACAACCATTTTTTGAAGGAGAGGAGCATTTTAGGTCCCTATATTACTAGTATAGTCCCTTATTGTTGCTAGTGTAACCCCCTTATTGTTATTATTGTACCCCTGTAACCCCCATATTGTTATTATTGTGCCCTTACATTATTATTTTTAGGTCGGATAGGATTACATTGTGGCCCCATGGACTCCTATATATAGAAACTAGGTTTTCATCATTTGAATCAGCCAAGATTTGTTCATTTATGTAATGTATTGGAGGTTTCCCCTTCGAAGTGTCCTATTTCTAAGGCATTGATCTCTATTTTCATCTATTTTTGGAGCTGGTTTCATAACACCATAGGCAAGGAAAAATTAAAATTTTCAACTATCAAAGGAACAATTACAGGAAAATCCTTCACGAAAGGTTTGGAATTTTACTTGATCATTAAACATGAAATAAAACATTTGTTCCTAGTCAAAGTGACTTTTCAAAAATATATCGAGGTGGATGAAACTTACAGAAATTTGGTTAAAGTTTCCATCCTATATGAGAATAAATTGGATAAGTTGTGTATGATTCTGGATTAAAAGGCAGTTTCACATTTTTTAGAAACAAAGCAACAACTTTTCAGGCTGAGTCATCACCAACAATCCTCGAAGATAGTGCCAACAACTTCAACAATTTTTGTTATCCTATATTTCTGTACTATTTTTGTATAATTTTTTTTGAGATATTGTGTAATAAAGCTTGATATTTTACATCAAGATATTTTGTAAAGATTGTATAAATACTTCATACTTTGAAGTATTATGGGTTGGGACTTGTATGAATAAATAAGTATTTTGATTTAAAGTTGTTCATTGAGCTAAAGCTGATCATTTTCAGTAATACATAAACTTGTTCCAAGATTCATGTGTTAAAGACTTTGGTGATGTTTTCCCTCTTGTGAAATTGCTATTTATTTGTTTTTCCATATGTTAATATTATTTGTATCATTTAAAAAAAAAATTGGGCTGAATTTGTTTAATTACACTCTACTCTACTTTGGGCTTGAGAATGGAGTTAAAACTAGCTCCAAATCATTGTACCCGGATGTTATGGAGGCTAGAGTCTTCATCTAACCATACACTATCACATATTTTGGGGATTTTATTACACAGTACCAAGTTTGGCATGAATATGTGATCGAGAAGCATCAAGTAGAAGTTGGTGAGCTAGGGTTTACCCAAAATTAAGCATCATAGTGTTTTCTCTTGTTAGGTTGTCAAGTTGTATCTACCTTATTTTGTCTTATATGGGTATGAGTGGAAAATGTAATATTATTTGTAATTAATTGTAAAAGTGAAATTCCAAGTGTCCATATTGGAATGTGAAGAGTCATAATGTAATGTAAAGAGTCATTTTTTAAAGAAATTGAAGAGTCATGAGGGGAGTCCAAGGGTCACAAAGGGGCATGTGAAGAATCACCCCCTTTTGTTATAAATATATCCTCATAACTCATGTAATAGGATTTTTGGAGCTAAGAGTTTGGCTAGGCTTAGGCTTAGGAAGAGCTTGAGAGTCTTATGAGAGCCTTGGATTCTCCGTAGCGTAGAGGGAGTATACTTATTTGGAGGAACATGTATTGTTGATTTCAAATTCCACTATTGGGGCAAGTGGTTCCTCAATGGTGTATGTATGATTGGAACTTCCCCTTTTAATAAAACTCAGAGTCGACACGATTTCATGCTTATGTTGTGGATATAGGAGGACTATTCTTGTTGTATTTGCAATATATGTTATTTAATGTACGCATATGCTTATGAACTATTTCGTTTCCATTTATATGAATCTTGTTGGATGAGTGTTGATGTTTTAATTCATTACCTTAACTTGTGGACTATTTCTCTTTTTAGTTCGGTGATGTCATTATGCTCCTACATTCTTTCCAAGATGCATACTATTACAAGCTTCTAAGGTACACACTTCCTTTCCCCTTCGTGTGTTGGAACCTTCATGCATCACACTTGAACTTTTGCAGGGTCACACACTTGTTTTCACCAAAGACATAGTGCATCACTCTATGTGTATTTACAACCAGGGAATATCATTAACACCCCACTGCTAGGAATGCTACTCCAAATGGTGTGAGGTCTAGTTTGGACTTCATATCAGGAAGATCTCCTGAATTTTGGTGAGTCCAACACCGTCATTAAGAGAATTCATTGATCCGCAACACCATTAGTCTCACTATAGAGGGTGAAATGGGAGAGGTTAGCGTTCTTCATCATCACACCTAGTTTTTCCCCTTATAGTCAATGGATGCTTGAAGGGAAAGTGGTGTGGCACCCTTGGAACTTCAAGGCATATTCTTGAACGACACGATTCACATGGAACCCTTGGCATCAAGAAGAAACTGATTAGGTATGGCACACTTGGAACTTCGAAGGGAAGTTCTTTAAGGGAACGACTGACTTGGAATCCTTGGTATCAAGAAGAAGCTGCTAATATATAATTAAGATATGAAAATCATGCTATTTCACATAATTTGGTAAATTAGGTTTTAGAACCAAGTTATATAAATCAAGAATAAACCTTGGGGTAAAGGGAGAATATGAAGAAATAAAATGATTGGATCAATTGAGTAACTCTACCATTCCAATATTTGGAAAATATTTGGTAGATATAGTGCACATAAAATAAACCCAAAGTATGTAAATGTTTAATAGTAAAAAGGGGGAAAGGGACATAGAGTTAATTAAAAAAATTAATCCTAGTATAGTTTAACCTCGTTAAGAAATAGGGTGGTGAATGAAAATAAAGAATAATAGTTTAAATTAGAGAAATTTAGTTTCACGAGAAAACCTCCAAGTGGCAAGAGCCAACACAAGGATGACCATACAAGAGTCAATTTTAGATTAACTTTGGGTAGTTGGGGAACCAAATATGAGACCTACCAATTAAATTCAGTAATGAACATAATATAAGGAGTATAAAAGGGGTATCAAGAGAAATATAGGAGAAAAAATAGGGAGTTATATTGGGGTGAGGGAAGATATTATTTCTTATAAAAAATTGAAGTAAATAAATTAGGATATCCTTGGTGAGAGGTTGATACATGCGTAGGTGAATAATCAAACATTTTGATTAATAAAAAAAATTAATTATGCATGAAGTACCAAGTTTCACCTATGAAGCCTCCCATAAAAGAAGGGACAAGCTATAGGAGAGGGATCACTTTTTTCCCTGTTGTTGGATGTATTATATAGTTATATTGTGAGTGACTACAAATATATAGTTGGTTTGGTGAGGTGGAGGTCATTAGAGAGGGGACTCTTGAGCCAAGAGTTATCTCCTCCATCAGCTAGTATTCTTCCTCTACTATACAAACCCATTGCAACTTGGGGTCCATAGGGAAGAAGATTACCCAAGAAGCAGGTTGGGAGATTGTATGGTGAATAATTAGCATTTGATTAGGACACATCATTCTCCACACGTGAACGCAGAAAATGACAAGGAAGTGTAAGCAGTG
Organism: Pinus albicaulis; assembly: GCA_034641835.2. Taxonomy (NCBI): domain Eukaryota; kingdom Viridiplantae; phylum Streptophyta; class Pinopsida; order Pinales; family Pinaceae; genus Pinus; species Pinus albicaulis. Next base: position 878,695,347 of record CM076579.1, read on the forward strand.
GAAACGTCGAGATCAAATCTCCACTCGTGGGTGAATGGTACTTCTTGTATTCATGATGTTCTATTATATGATTTTTTTGTATCTATGGTTACCATAATGTAAAAGTGAATGATATGATGGTCGAATTGTAATTTTATGGGTTACTAGCATATGAACAAAAAAATTAATTTGTTTCCAAGTTTGATATGCTTTTAAATATATGTCACTTTCATAATGTATGTGGCTAGAAAATGCTTATTATAAAATGAAAATATTTATTTTCTTATGATTTTATTTCAAGAATTAACTTCATTATTTATGGGTTTAAAAAAAAAAATCTTTCATAGGGATGGTCCCTACAATTTGTGTCAGAGCATAGGTTCAACCTCGAGGACCTATGGACCCTTTGAAGTTGAATGACCATTTTAATTTTTTAGAGTGTTTTGTTTTCTTATCACGTCCATGCAATCTTTTTAACTTTTTGTAAAGAATAATTTATTTATTTATTTATTTTATCTTTCTGAAGTGCTTTGTGGCAAGGCACATATCATCTTAGTTTCATTGTCTTTGAAAGAAAGGGTGTTTTTGTTGTGAAACCATCTCCAAAAATAGAAGAAAAGAGATATCAACACCTTAGAAATAAGCCACTTCGAGGGGGAAACCTCCAATACATTACATGAATGAATAATTCTTGGATGATACAAATGACAAAACCTCCTCTCTATATATAGGAGTCCATGGGGCCACAATGTAATCCTAGTGGGGCCACAATGTAATCCTAGCCGGCCTAACAATAATAATGTAAGGGCACAATAATAACAATATGGGGGTTACAGGGGTACAAAAATAACAATAAGGGTGTTACACTAACATAATAAGGGACTATACTATTAATAATGGGACTTAACATGCCCCTCTCCTTCAAACAAGTGTTGTCCTCAACGCTTGATTATTTATTGATGCTTCTGTATAAAATTCTCATCCTCCCATGTAGAATCTTTAGTGGGTAAGTTCTTCCACTTGATGAGATACTCTGAAATTTATCGTACTTGTTGAGTTTTTGTTTCTGTGACTACATCAGAACTTCTTTCGATGTGATGTTGATCTTCCTGTTGTTTCATTAGATTATGTACCAGAGTTAGGTTATCCTTTGAGAGTTGGAGAACTTGTTGTTGATGCTCGATGTGATCTTCCACTAATTTATCATACATATTAGCTATTATTTGATCCTTCAAAACATCCAAATTAGCCTCCATTTCTACTTTTAAACCATCTATGTCATCTTCAATTGCTCTTCGTAAGATCGAAATTTGTTGCACTTGGTACCGTAATTTTGATATCTCATATTGCAATTCTTCCTCTTCATGTCTCATAGTATAGTTTTTTGAGGGCTTAATGGGTATGGAATTATTTTTTTGAGGCATTATAGAACCCAATACTGATAAAAATTCTAAAATATGCCCTTGGAATCACTTCAAACTGCTTTTTCAAACAAACGTTATGCAATTTTAAAAACCAAATACACACATTTTTCTTGCTTTTGAGCTCTATATTGAAATTGAGTTATCTCTATAATTGCAAATATTCAATATCTGAAATTCAGCCTTGTAGTATCCCTCTGAAGCTTCTTTAAAATGTCACAGTTCTGACCTGATTTGGATTCTTCAAGATAAAGTTATGTCTAATCTCCCACAATGACCTAATTATGGACTGGTTCAATAGAATGAACTTGTATGACTTGCCATGTGTCACTGTTTGCTCTTTTGGCTCTAAAATTGATAGACATGAAACTAAAATCTGTGAAATCACAACCACTTTTTACATAATTCCAATCTGATGCTCAGAGATAGAGTTATGAATATTTTCCCACGATCACCTCTTTGAGATGAAATTCGGGAGCCTGAAAAAGACCTAAATTCCATAGATCATATCTCCAACAATATTTCGAACCTATATCTGAAATTTTTTGAAAATGTTCCTCGGGATTGTGGCTTCACACTCTAAAAATTCCAGCTTCTGAACCTTCGTAGAAAAAACGTTATAGGGAAAATTCCACGCTGACCTGTTTGGAGCAGCGAAACCCTAGAATCTCAAAGCTCTGATACCAAATGTTGTGAAACCAGCTCAAAAAATAGAAGAAAAGAGATATCAACGCCTTAGAAATAAGCCACTTCAAGGGGGAAACCTCCAATACATTACATGAATGAACAATTCTTGGATGATACAAATGAAAAAACCTCCTCTCTATATAGAGGAGTCCATGGGGCCACAATGTAATCCTAGCCGACCTAACAAGAATAATGTAAGGGCACAATAAAAACAATATGGGGCTTACAGGGGTACAAAAATAACAATAAGGGGGTTACACTAACATAATAAGAGACTATACTATTAATAATGGGACTTAACAATTGTTTATGTTGATATTTGTATCTTGGGAGGTAATTTAAGCCCTTGGGTTTGGTGTTTTGGAGGAATTGGCTACCACAAGTGGCTTTGTGGGCTAAGAACCCAAGCTTTCAAGTGTGAAAACAAAAAGATATGTTGAAACTTGGTAAATGAAGGATGTGGGGAACTCTTAGAGGAGTAAGGGGCCACTTGAAGGATTAATAGATGCCATGGAATTTTGAAGATACACATTTATTTGTATGCTATATGGGAGTTTCACACTGAATTAAGGACATTTATGTCTAAAATGTGCCTTAAGGACAGTCTGTTGGCACCCAAGGAGTAGCATATAAATCTAAGTTTTGTTGAGGCTCATTTGATCATCCAAGGGAAATAATTCATAAGGATGCACATATGTTTTGGTTGCAGATTAGGGGTTTACTTTGAGCAAAGTAAAATGAGGGTTGGTTTGTCTCATTTTTATCTGTGTTGAGAGCCAAAAATATCTGTGGAGTATATCGAGGCTTAGGGGTGTTTTATGAGTTGTTTTTTGAGGCATTTTTTATAGGATAAACATCTGAAATTAGGTAGATCTTGTATTATTATCTATACATAGGGCCTAACCCTATACCACAGTTATAAGAGGGTAAAAAGGTGTGAATAGGAGCTGCAAAGTATCTCAGGTTCCAACATATGGGAGTAGGAGGATAAGTGAGGCATGTCACAACTGTAAGAGGATTGTTGGAGCCGAAGGTGAGGGCTAAAACGGACTTTAGTGTGCCCTAACTGTACCATAGACCTAAAAAAAAGTGTACATCAGCCCCAAAATGTATGTTGTGATGTGTTTAATTTTGATTGCTGCTAGAGGACAAGTCTACTTTGGACATATTAGTATTGGGTATCTTGAGGTTATTGGAGGGAAACAAGTAGGTTCTCAATGTAGCCCTAGATAATAGTTCCAAGAAGGAAATTTAAATATGTAATAAGGATGAAGAGTGGAGGCCTAAGATAAGTATCTTGAAGGACAAAGAGGAATTCTATAAGACACTAATTGGAAAGGCTATAGTGCTGACACCTTGAATGACAAAGGATAGCTAAGTGAGTCATCCCAATTTTAGTGTTAGAGAAGGACATCTCACAGTGATAGGTGGTAACCCTCAACCCCAAAGTTTGTCTTCATTAGAGCAGCACGTGAAGGCATTAGAAGGAATAAGTTCCAAAGGAGTTGAGGAGCAACAATAGGTAGTTGAGAGTTGCTCAAAAATGGAGTTGTGAACAAGTCAACATGAGTCTCTATGTGGTGATTCGTTTAAGGGCTAATGATCAAATAGAGAATAGTTAGAGAAGTTGTGTTTAGTGACATAAAGGAGCAAGACCATTGATAGAGGAATGATTTTCATATTGGGAGCAAAAGGACTAGTAGTTGTGTTCAGGGTACGATAAGATGAGTTGTTATCGTCAACTACATTAGCTAGATCATCATAGTATCTTGTTCTTGTATTATTTTATCATTGGATGTATGAGGGTCATTATCCATGGAACAGGAGCCCTAGAATTTTTTTTTATCAGTTTGTTAATATAATAAAGTTGGGTCATTGAAAATTGTAAAAAATTGGCTATATTTATGCACTAGTAAATTTACTGTGTATTTTGTTCCATTGTGAAAAGTAGTTTGTTTGGGGAATTTTTATTAGTAGTGTGAGTGATTCTAAGACCCTAACCTAGTCTCCCATGCCATGGAAAAATATCATATCAAATTTTCTTTGAAGAGCTAGTGAATCAGAGTGCACACAATGGAGTACAACTTAAGAGGGGGTTGGTCACATTGTTGTTGAAGGGCTCACAAAATTGTCGAAGCTACAGGTTGGTATATGGCATGAGGACTAGTTGGAAGGGTTGTCCAACTATATTATATGGAAGGAAAGGAAAAATTTGGTTCTGATGTTGAAAAAGATTTGGGACTTTGCTGAGAAAGAAATAAAGAAGCCAATAGACCCTAAGGAGCTGGAAGTGTATGAAGAGTTGGATATGAAGGAGAAGCTCATTATCCTAGATGGTATCGACATCTCCTTAATACCTCATATGTCTGTGGAGAGCACTGCCCATGAGATGTTGGAAGCTCTTCATAATATGTTCCAGAATAATAATGAGAAATGGGTATTGGTATTACAAGAAAAGTTGAAGGCCGCAACGATGATGCAGGGTGAGGGGGTGACTCCCTATCTTACGAGGTTGTCTCAAATACAAGATGAGCATGCTGCCATCGGTGAGAATGTTACATATTTTTATATGGTAATTATTTATTTGAAAGTGTTCACCAAGGAATTAAATCCCTTCATCAAGGGGATCATTTCTAGAGAGAAGTTGCCAAAATAGAACAAGATGTGGGATGACTTAATTTAGGAAGAGTTGTGAGACAAGGATATTCATCCAAAGAAGAAGGCTTTAGATGATGACATGGAATTTGTAGTAAGAGTGAAGGGCAAGAAAAATAATGACTTGAGTAAGATCAAGTGTTTGAACTATGGAGATTTTTTTCATTACTTGACGAAGTGTCCTAAGTAGAAGTAGGGAGATGAAGAGAGGAAGGGGAAAGGAGTTGTATGTGTCACTACTTATATCGAGGCAAATGACCTCTACATAATATTATATATCGAGGAATTTTCATTTATATCTTATTTCTCATAGGGTACCATCGAAGAGGCTGCATGCTACATGGAAAGTGGAGTGTCGAAGCATATGACAAGGTCATAGGATGTGTTTAAGACTCTAGTTGAGTTGGGCTCAAAGTTGCATATGATGTTGGGTGACAAGAGTCATACATTGATCAAAGGATTAGGTTTCGTTCCATTCAAGATGGATTCGGGTTAGGTGATGCGATATTAGGATGTAATTTTTGTACTAGAGCTAAGATATAATGTGTTATTTGTCTCAATGATTGAGTAGAAGTGGTTTGAGGTGTTTCTCCAGTGTGGGAGGGAAAGACTCAGTTGCAGAGGCTCTAGCCCCACAGGTGTTGATATTGGTGTTGGGAAAAATACTGAGAGGGGAGGTTGAATCATTATTTAGGGCTGACTGAAAACTTTTTATTTTTTCTTTCTCTAAAACCCATATGCTACTTTACTGAAGCCAACTCGTGTATACACATGGATATCCTTAATAAAACTTGCGTATTACCAGAGATCTCATTATGCAGATAATTCTTTACTTAGATCATTGCATCATTCATTCATTAGATGTTTAGTAAGCAGTAAACTTGTGCAGTAAGAACAGAATAAATCATCACACATAAGCAACACACATGAACACTAGGATTTAAGGTGGAAACCCAATTCGGGAGAAAACCACTGTTGCCGTCGTATCTGTCTTAAATATTTATTATAAAGAAAACTTCTTACAACCAGCATACTGGAACTCATACAGCCATTTGCTTTTAAAAGAATACAACAACTTCTCGTTTGACCTCTCCACCAGAGAACTGCAACCCATATCTCGTTGACCTCTCCTGGGAGGAGCTACTACCCACTGCTCTCGTTTAGGCTTCTGCTTGGAAGGGAGCTACAATCCCTCGCAGTGACCAAACCCTAGCACCATTGGGACATGTTTCCATCAATTTTCATCTTTGGATCCTTTGCTTCCATACAACACAACTTGTAGGCCTCTTTTCATCAGATTTTCAGACTGGACCCACTCCACACATTTAAGCTCATCATACATCAAACTGAAACTTATAACCCCATCAATTCATTCATTGAATCATCAACCAATCAACCAACAACTTGTTCTTTAATCAACATAATCAGCAGCATAATCAACATTCAAACAACCCAGATTTGTGTGAATACATCATTGACAGATAGCAGTAAAACAACATAATAGATCAGAAATTTCATTCCACATACTTCAGAAAAACCCTAGATTCCATACTCACTTTTACTTCACTGAACCTGTGTATATACGCGCTTTCACAGAGACAAACATGCGTATACTTCTGCACATATTTCAGAACTGATCTCACCTTCCATACGCGCTTTTGCTGAAGCCAACCCACGTATATACGCACTTTCTCTGCCACGAACCTACGTATAGATCCTCAAACTTTGTAGGGATGTGCAACTCTTTTAGAACAGATAAATAGCTCATATCTTACCCTTCACTTCAAAAAGTATTCGCCTCATCTTAGATCTAAACATTCCATAAACATATCTAGAAAATACATAGTCATTTCAGATCTAGAGATCCCTCTTCATCATTTTCTTCATAGGTGCATTATTAATTTAGATCAATCAATAAACTGTTACCCTTCCATGCAGATATGCTTCAAAGTGAAGTATTCATTAAAACCCAGACACATGCACACATTGCACTATTATTCTCTTCTCCTTATATAGATTTAGCCTTTATCAATACCATGAGTCAAAACCACTCAACCTCCGAAGGTATTCCTGGACGGGATCAAATAAATAATCCAACACTTAATACTATGGGCCAATACCATGGTAATGTCCCCTGGTTTTATAAATTTAGAGCGCAAATAAGCATATGCTACTTGGCACGTACTTTTCCGCGTACATATGCTACTTCACCTTTACAAACCCGCGTATGCTTTGTGACATGTCATATTTATCATCTCTCTGGCACTTACTGAAATTCCTTTCTCCATTACATCTGCACTGCTCTGTAGATACATCAGATTTACATCATTAACAAATAGGACAAGTCATTTTCCATCAAGGACAACTTCATCAAGTAGGTTTCCATCAACTTTATCAAGTAGGTTGCCATCAAGGACAACACTCTGCATCATATTGCCAACAATCTCCCCCTTTGGACTTGATGGCAACCATGATGGTGTTTGATCACAACAACAGATAGGTATACTGATTATAACCATTATTCAAACACCATGATACTCTCCTCATATTCAAACACCATGATACTCTCCCCCTTTTACATCAAGGGAAAAGGGCAGATCAAAACCAAAACAAGGTTTTTCTTCTCTTGTAGAAAGAAGAGCTCTGTAGATCTGGTGTGCACTGAAGTTACCATGCTCCCCATGAGTTCATGCTGAAAACATATTTTTCAATGAAGTACATGACTCTATGACCTTTCCTATCACCAAGGACTCATACTTACATCAATGATCCAACCAAGTGGATTTACATATGTGACTCAAGTACCCAACCAAGTGGGTTTACACATTTTGACTCAACTACCAAACCAAGTGGGTTTACAAATTTGATCAAGTCCTTACATGATTGGATATTACAATTTTACATCATAGGTCTCAACATGACCTTTTCATCAAATTACAAATATGACTTTTTATGACCAACATCAAAAATACCTCAAGAGAGAGATCATATTTCAAAACCATCATAATGCCAACAATGCATTACTCTCAGCAAGGCTAATGCTCCCCCTGAACCTGTGCTCCTGTTCTTGAGCCATCTCACTGTTTTCCTTAACAGAAAAGCATACGCTTCTATATCCAAAGGAACTCACGTGTATACACGACTTTAGTTCACGAAACCCGCGTATGGAAAGTGAAATACTGAAAATTTACAACTCCATCTCCCCCTGAACTTGTACCACCTGTACCTACCTTCTTCACATTAGATGCACTGTCAGAAATAAACATAACCATAATTACCAAACCAACCATGGGAATAACCATACATTGCTCCCCCTATGATGATACATTACTAATCCCTAGAATGTATCTCACATTACTCCTACAATCATTATGAGAAGTAAGCTTTAGAAGTGGATGACTACAGTGGGATTATTATCCCCTACGTTTTTTACCAGTCCTCCTTCTTTTTCCAGCTTTGCTTGAAATTTCTTATTGTGTGCTGGAAATTATCCAATTTCTCAGATCTATTCATCCTGCACTCTTTTTCTACATGTCCATACTTGTTACAAGAATAAAATCTTGTGTGACCAGAAAAGTAAGCATAGGGATCATAATGTGTTTTTCTATTCTTTCTTCTTTTGCAATCAGCTGCTTTATGACCAAACTTGCTGCATGAAAAACAATATCCCATAAAGAAACATGAGTACCTTTTTGTGTAGAATCTTTTTGTTTGTGACTGAAACAATCTGCTTCTGCAATTGGCTGCAACATGCCCATAATTATGACATTTAAAGCATTCAACATTATTTATCAAAGGAGGGAATGAATTCTTTTGAGAGTTCATGATTGTTAGTTGACCTTTTGTTTCTTTCAACACTTCAGATTTTGCATTTATATCCTTTGAATCTTTAGCACTTCCTTGTGAACTAGATTCTCCTTTAAAAGTTTCATGAAAACCAAGACCAAATTTAACAGAAGGAGACCTTTGACTACTAAGAATATTGTCTAGAATCTTAGTGCTATCTTGAAACCTCAAGAGTTTATCTTTTTCTTCTAATTTACCTTTTAAAATGTTTACCTCGACCTCCAATCTTTGGCATTGCTTCTTCATGCTTTCTTCGACCCTTCTTCCTTCTTCTACTTGATCATTCAATTTTAAAATCTCTTCTTTAAACCCATTTTCTTGTTCTTCAAAAGTTTGTAAAATTTCTTCATTCTTCTTATTTGATTTTTCGAGATCTGCTTTCAGAGAGATGATTTTTGCTTCAAGTCTTTTACTTTGATAGGTTTCTTTAACCTGCAGTCTTTGATACATTTCTATCTGTTCATTCATTCTAGAGATCATCTCTTTATAGATAGATTCTTTCTTATTATATGATCTTTGTTGATTTTCAACTTTAATCTTGAGAACTTCTTCTAGATCCATAACATTACTTTCACTATCTTCACCATTGCATGCACAAGAGAGTGAATCACACGAACAACAATCAATACCTGTTTTATCTTCTTCATTTTCTGCTACACATGTTTTCTGAGATATCTCCTTTTGAGTAGCCTTCTTCTTTTGCTTCCTTCCCATTACGACGGATCTCCTTCAAGCGATCAAGCTTTTGCAGAAGGACCTGCTCTGATACTAATTGTTGGGAAAAATAATGAGAGGGGGGGGGGGGTGAATCAATATTTAGGGCTGACTGAAAACTTTTTATTTTTTCTTTCTCTAAAACCCATACGCTACTTTACTGAAGCCAACTCACGTATACACGCGGATATCCTTAATAAAACTTGTGTATTACCAGAGATCTCATTATGCAGATAATTATTTACTTAGATCATTGCACCATTCATTCATTAGATGTTTAGTAAGCAGTAAACTTGTGCAGTAAGAACAGAATAAATCATCACACATAAGCAACACACATGAACACTAGGATTTAAGGTGGAAACCCAATTTGGGAGAAAACCACCGCTGCCGTCGTATCTGTCTTCAATATATATTATAAAGAAAACTTCTTACAACCATGTACTGGTGCAGACTCATACCAATAGGCAGGCACCCATCTGCAGAAGGCTACAACCTTATCTCATTTACCAGCCTCTGCTGGAAGGGAGCTACAACCCCCTCCTCTCGTTTACCAGCCTCTCCTGGAAGGGAGCTACTACCCCCTACTCTCGTTTACTAGCTACCACTAGAAGGGAGCTACAACCCCCTCACTGAAGGCTTCAACCCTCAGCACCATTGTGGACCACGTTTCATCAATTTTCATACTGGATCCAATAGCTTCCATACAACACAACTTGTAGGCCTCTTTTCATCAGATTTTCAGACTGGACCCACTCCACACATTTAAGCTCATAATACATAAAACTAAAACTTATAACCCCATCAATTCATTCATTGAATCATCAACCAATCAACCAAAAACTTGATCTTTAATCAACATAATCAGCAACATAATCAACATTCAAACAACCTAGATTTGTGTGAATACATCATTGACAGATAGCAGTAAAACAGCAGAATAGATCAGACATTTCATTCCACATACTTCAGCAAAACCCTAGATTCCATACGCGCTTTCACAGAGACAAACATGCGTATACTTTTGCACATATTTCAAAAATGATCTCACCTTCCATACGCGCTTTTGCTGAAGCCAACCCACGTATATATGCACTTTCTCTACCACGAACCTGTGTATAGATCTTCAAACTTTGTAGGGTTGTGCAACTCTTTCAAAATAGATAAATAGTTCAGATCTTACCCTTCACTTCAGAAATTATTCGCCTCATCTCAGATCTAAACATTCCATAAACATATCTAGAAAATACATAGTCATTTCAGATCTAGAGATCCCTCTTCATCATTTTCTTCATAGGTGCATTATTAATTCAGATCAATCAATAAACGGTTACCCTTCCATGCAGATATGCTTCAAAGTGAAGTATTCATTAAAACCCAGACACATGCACACATTGCACTATTATTCTCTTCTCCTTATATATGTTTAGCCTTTATCAACACCATGAGTCAAAACCACTCAACCTCCGATGGTATTCCTGGACGGGATCAAATAAATAATCCAAAGCTCAATACTATGGGCCAATACCATGGTAATGTCCCCCGGTTTTATAAATTTAGAGTGCAAATAAGCATACGCTACTTGGCACGTATTTTTCCGCGTACATACGCTACTTCGCCTTTACAAACCCACGTATGCTTTGTGACATATCATATTTATCATCTCTCTGGCACTTACTGAAATTCCCTTCTCCATTACATCTGCACTGCTCTGTAGATACATCAGATTTACATCATTAACAAATAGGACAAGTCAGTTTCCATCAAGGACAACTTCATCAAGTAGGTTGCCATCAACTTTATCAAGTAGGTTGCCATCAAGGACAACACTCTGCATCATATTGCCAACAATTGGAGTTAAAGAGCATGGTCTATATAGGTTGAATGTTAGGCATATAGATCATGAAAATAAGAAGGAAGAGTAGGTCCAAGTTTCATAGGTTCAGAGGGATTTATGTTCTACAGGGAGTTTGCAAGTTCAGAGGGAGAATGTGCGACCCAAGAAGAGCACATGGTCAGTGGGGAGAAATGACAATTCTACAACTAGTAATAAGGAAGCATGGAAATGCTTGAAGGAATTTCAAGAGAAGAAAAATAAGAAACGTGCTTCTAGTGACAGTGACTCTTCCGAGAGAGGTGTAGTCCATGCTTCAGGTTTTGCTAGAGTTATGGGCGTCAGGAGTTGGGTTAGTGTCACTAGCAGTGATAGTGATGATGAGTTACTTCCTAGTGTTTGAAGTACCTCCCTTGCTAAGAGGGAGTGGAGTGATTTGTAGCTTGGAAGGTACTCCAAGCCCTTGGGTTTTGTGTTTTTGGAGGAATTGACACCACATATGGCTTTGTGGGCTAAGAACCAAAGCATGTGGGCTTTGCACCCAACCTTTTGGGTGTGAAAACATAAGGGGAGTTTGACACTTGGCACTTGGAAGGTTTAGGACACCCTTAGAGAAGCAAGGGGCCACTTGAAGGGCCAAAATATGTCATGTAGTTTGGGAGACATAAATTTATTTGTATGTTGTATGGGCTTGTGTCATTAAGTCAGGTCAGCTAGATCTAAAATATGAAATAAGTGATGAGCCTCAGTATTTGAACAATAATTTTGCAACTCCCAAGGCTACCAAATTTAATTATCAACCCGGGGTTTGTACAAACTTTAGAGGTATTGACACTATACATGAAACATATAATGTGTCATTATTTTTTTTACCTGATGTAATGGAGTGAATTTCATGAAATCAAATACTAAACTAATTGTAGAAATGGAAGTGTTTCTTTGAAAAGAAATTAATCCTAGGCAAGAACAACAATTTGTATTAAAATCCTAAGAGCATGAATTCAAATAAATAGGCCTAATCTAATTTGTAAAAATGCATGTGATAAGTGGTGTTTATTATTCCTCAATCATGTATTAAGATCCTAGGGGTCATGATTCAAGCCTAAGAGACAAAAACCAAGCTTTTGGAGTAAATTTGGTTGAGTTTACACGTGCTACGACAGTGCTAAATGAAATTATGTTTTGGAGGAAACTCACCGAATGACTAAGTAAATCGAATGAAAATGGGATGCGAAATTTTTTTATTATTAAATAGGATGTCTTAGGTCTCCATTACAAGTGGAATCACTCCAAAATACCCCTGTTCACATGTGCTAAAAAATAACATAAAATTACTACTCTAAAAACTGGAAATTTAAGAACTAGTGAGCTAGTTAGCCTATCAAATTCCTAACCTTATCAAGTGAAAATGCAGTGGGGTTAATTTTTTATTAACTTGAATTTTTTTATGACCTAATCCAAGTGTAATCAACTCAAATTAATCTCATTAACCCATTCTCAAAAATAGCAAACAATTACTATTATTTCGCTACAAGGCATTTCCAGAAATGCTATATTCATGAACTAGTAACCAAATCCAAGTAGCTCAATGATGATGATGACCTTAAAAATTTATTATAAGGATGAATAATTCTTGTGAATATATAAATAAAATGAAAAATAAATCAATATTTCAATCATTTAACTCAATCCTATAGCAAGAAAAGCATCAATGATAAATACAAAAAGAGGCAAAACAAGAATAAGAGATGCATGTCAATAAGAAGTGAAAAGAACATAAATAAATTGTGCTAGAGGGCTCTAAGGCACCTGGGATGGCCAAGCCCAAGGAGACTAAAATTACTATGGAAGAAACCAAGCCTTAGAAGCTAAAAATGGAACCAAACTTCATTATTTGAATTAATCCAAGTACATCCTTGCAAGAAATGAGAACGAACCTACTAAAGAACAAGTTTTCTCCACAAGAAGACTAAAAAATACATGCCTCTAGAAGCCAATTCGAATTGGTACTTATATAAATTTATGGGGAAGCATTATCCTTGAAAGGAGGAAGATTTCCCCTCAAAAATCCCTCAAATAGTGGATCTGGTTCCTAACATTAGGAATTTGCATTAAATCACAGGGAACACATTCCTAGATTTTCTCAATAATTGGAGTTCTAGAATCTCTAAATAATTTCATGATATTTTGTTCATTTATTCTCCAATATTGATCCTCTTGTAGTATGGAGAAAGTCCCTAATTTATCTCCTTCTCCAAATCTTCATAATATGTCCAATATTCTCACAATATTCTTCAAAAATAAATAATATTAGGCATAAATATGCAATTATCTCTAAACCTTCCTAATAACATATTAAAGCTTAAAAAACATTATTAAGTGTATAAGGATAGATTTAATATAGCCTTTATGTGCCTAATAAAGGTTAGATGGGCCTTAATTTATGTCTAATTTAGAGTCCCATCATACCTCCCTACTGAAATTGTTGCTCATCCTATGAGAAACCTATTGATCCTCCTTTCCATGTGGTTCTTCATGTATGTTTGGTCTGGTCATTCTCTGTTTTTTGGTCCATATGTTGCTCCTCCTATTGTTATTCTTGCTACTCTTATATTTTCATTTCTTCCCTTATCTCGGTTTCCCATCAAACTTCTAATGTAGGTTTAGGATCCTTCTTTCTCTTAGGTGATTCTTCAATTGTAATGGTTTCTATTTGTGAGGGAAACACCTTGCTTTTGGTTTGTATTCTTGGTATTTATCTAGCACTTCTCCTTGTGAAAATAATTGTTTCTTGGCATCCATTACCTCATTAGTAATTCCATTGTCATTGAAGTCCAAACCTCTTACTTTTGATACAAATTATTGGCCATGACACCGTTCATATTATCCATCAAATTCTTATGAACATCCTTAACTAGAAATGTAACTTCTATTTTCTCATTAAATTATGGATTGAAATCACTTAACATATGGCTATTTCTTCATAAAAAGGGAGAAATGGTTGTTAATAAACTGAAGTAAAATAAAGGAATGATGTGATGACCAAATTGGTGACTTGCGTACTTTTCACCATTGGAGAATTTGCCATGTCTGTATCAAATCCTTTGCAGCCCTGTTGTGTTTATTTGTACCTTATAGCTATTAATTAATCATTGTACAACACCCTAGTATAAAAATATTTCTCTTACATCCCTTTGTTAGCTTCCTGTAGAAAATTTGTCTTTCATGTAGAAAATATGTTCTTCCTGTAGCAAATCTGTTTTTCCTGTAGAAACTTCCTATAAAAGGTTTGTTTCCTATAGAGACTTCTTATAGCATCTCTATTTCTCTTGTACAAACCAATATTTGCATGCCAAGAGGTGGTGGGTCCATCTTTTATTTTTATTTTTATTTTTATTTTTTCTTCTTTTTTCCAAAATTTTTCCTTTTTTTTTTTCATTGCATGAAAAATAAATTCAAAGTGATTTTTTGTTAACTCAGTTGGCCCTTAGTTACCCCTTGGAATTCCTTGTGTTCCATCACAACTAACTTTTTAGCACCCACTTCCTCAAGTCCTCTTCACTTTTTTCTTGATCCTCTCCCACATGTGTGTGTGTCTTGGTGGAAAAGTGAAGCTAACTGCTAGATAAGGCCGAGGTTTCTTTGCTACTAATTTTGGCTATAAAAAAACCTTTCCTTCTCACACTTTTAATATTTTCTTAAGCTAGAATATATTTGAAGGGTGAGGTTAGAGAGTTGCATACTTAAGCCTTATCCTTGATGTGTTTTGCAGGTGATATTGAGGCTACTAATATGAATCTTGAAAATGCCTTTGGTGGTTATGAAGCTGCTACTAATGATCCTCAAGTTGCATGTGATAATATGTTGGAGGTCTTGTTGCTGATATCCTTGAAAAGGGAGGTATTCTATGTTTTTTTTTTTTTTTTCTAATGCTTCACATCCCTGGATAAAATGGTGATGCTAAGATGCTCATGATGTGAGTGTTTTAGTTGATGATTTTTCTTTTGTACAAGTCTTCATAGCATTTTGATTCTTTAATTGATAATGTTTTTGTGTGTGCAGTCTTCTTCCCAACATTCAATATTCTGCTGGTGGAGTGGATGGACTGCTTCCTATGGAGGGTGTGATCCTCTCAAATTTAGAAATGGCTTCATTATGCTCAAGGTGGCTGGATCTTCTGCTCTTTGGGTGGAAAAAGAAATGATGTTGAGTTTTGATGTGACTGTATAAGATGCTACAAGAAGAATCCTCTTCTTGCAGCAGTCATTTAATAATTCCTCTTCGAGACATCATTAATGCAAGTGGGATTGATGGAAAGTCATGGGAGGTATAAGGACAATGTTACAATCATCAAGAGGTGGTGTAGGTGGTGGAAATGTTGATGACACAACTTTTTCTGATTTTTTCATGTAAGGAAGAGTGGAATTTGAGGATGAATTTGGCTATATAGAGTGGAGAGGTGATGGAAGTGGTGTTGGGGGACCTCTCTCAAGCTTCTATAAACAATAAATGATATTTTTACCCTTTCCTCCAATCAAATCCGCTTCCTGTAGCATTTCAGTACAAACCCCTTGTAGCATGCTTGTTTTATAAATAAATCTCAAATGGTAGACTAGATTGACTTGAAATATTTTTAGCATGTTACCATCACCCTTATGAATCTCCCCATAAAACATCTTGGACATTGGATGCACAAATCTAGAGAAAAATTAAAAATTATTGTAGGTGATGGAGGCCGATTTATGACAAAGCGTGCACCCAAATTTTCTGAAATTTCTTAAGAATGTTACCATCATCCATATGCATCTCGCCATGAAAAATATAAACAAATGGATGCACTATTTTCAAGAAATAATAAAAATATTTTTTTCCTAAAAACCAAGACTTCATGTAGCAAAAATAGCATTTCCTGTAGAATTTTAGGATAACGAGGAAAATGAATTAGAAAACCTTGGAAATGATGGGTGGATGTTGGAAATGTATGAGGGCGATGGATTGACATTGTTATCGTCCACAATGTCCCAAGGATGAGAATGGAAATCGACAGAGGTAACCTTAAAACAACCCTTTAGTTTGGTAGCTATCCCTACCAAACTAGAGAGGCCTCTCTCTATGATCACAGCCAAAGATTGACTAGAGGAAGAATGGATTTTAGGCTGGGTATGTTTAGCTCCAAGTTTTTTGAAAATTTAGGTTTTTTGCTAGATCAAGAGGAAAGGCAAAGAAACTAGGTCAGATCTGAAGGATTAAAATTATAGGGATAGGTGCATGGTAGACATGTTTCTATGGCACCTTAGGGTTTATCTATTGTAGTGTAGGGTGGAAATGTAGAGATAAAAATGAGCATGTCTAACATGAATTCATTTATCAGAATATTACTTACACAAATATGAGTTTCCTACCAAAACATAACATGAGCATAAATATTTATGTTTAACATCTTATAGGAAAGTCACTGAAAAGAATAGATATGGAAAGAAGATGAATCAAGCATTCATAAAAGTAAATTACAGTAGAAAAAATATGCCACAAAATCATATCACATGAATCCATATATATATATATATATATATATATATATATATATATGTTGCAACTGAACTTGTATTTCTGAAAAAAGTCAACTGTACACAAGACTCCAAGCCTTCTACTCACTGATGTCCAATCTTGATTCTGAAAGATACATTTAGACCAAAAAAGCAACTTCCCCTCTCTCAGGGGTCGAATCCCTCAATGTAGGAAAAACTTACATAAATGTCTCCAACCATAACCTAATGACTAGGGAGGTTTAAACAAACCCTCCTTTAGACTTTGAATGACTTAGGCATCATAAATGAGCTTCAAAATTACATTAAAATGACCTTAACATACATATTTACATTTAATTACATCAAATAAACTCACAACTAGAGAGATTACATCATAAAAACCAAGATTTGACTAAAAAACCTCGAAAAATTGGTCAACATGCAAAAGCGCAGTGCCCACAGAAAAAACGTAGCGCTATCAGGCATAAGCCCAATGCCAACTATGAGGAGACTTTTGACTACCTTCCATTGCTCCAAATCCTGCTTTAAAGGTACCAATGGAAATCTTAGGATGTCTGGTTGTCATTAGACACCTCAAGCAATACAAATGGCTTCTCCAAGGCTGAGAAAAACTCATTCTCCCAAGGTCACTCCAAAAGTGCAACGCCCGGGTCAAAAAGGTGGCAGAAAGTGACATTTTGGCCTCTTTTTTGCAATTTTATCCAAATATGCTTGCTTAAAACTCACAAAAACTATATGGCTGACATGTGTAGGTGATTATGTATCCACCAATGTAAAATTTTTGGCATTTTAGGTCCGAGGAAAAAGCGCAACGCCAAGGCGTTGCGCTTTTGGCTGAACTGTGCTTCTTGTTTTGGCCAAAAGTCACAAAAATTAAAAATTTCACAAAATTTTGTCAAAATTCCCTCAAATTTACACCATGAAGCTAGGAGATGATGTGTCAAGCAATGAGAGAGGCCTCAGCCAATAAATCAATCTTTTCCTTCTCTTTTTGCCTCATTAGTGTTTGCTTTAGTTTATTCTTCAATTTCTTGATTCTGGTTTGGGAGATATTTTTTCTTGTGCAGTAGTGCATGGCCAGGTTCCTCTACATCATTTTGTTCCTCTTATCCCTCTTAAGCAGCTTCTCCAAGTGGAAATTAACCTTGTCAAGCCAAAGCTCCTTGTTTTTCTCAATTTCAGTTGCGATTAGGTCATCAAAATCTTCTTGGTCCAATGGTGGAGATGGTTCCCTTTGCTACTCAAGTGCCCTCTTAAAACCTATTTTTCTTGGTCCCCTTTCTTTAACCTAATATTTTGGATATTATAAATCATCAACATCAACAATTTCCTTACCTTTGGCATCATCTTTGACCAAACTAGCTTTAATCTTGCTAAGAAAAAGTTGCTTAACTTGGAGCTTCTTGTCTTCTTGCTGAAGGAAAGTAATCATGAAGTTTTCCTTGGGAAACTGGTCCTTTAGCTTTCTAATTTTAGCCTATTTCTCCTGGATGATATTCTTATATGTTTTGACCTCCTCATGTACCTCCAAATCAAGCATAGGAGTGTCAAAATATACCTGTGGTTCTTCATGCAATGACGCATCATGTGTTGGTGTATCTTCAACTATTGTAGTAGGTTGACCCCTTTCCACACTAGATGGAGAAAACATCAGCCTCTTCCCTCTGGTGTAGGTCTTTTTCACCTCAACTCTAGGTGTCCTTGTGATAGGTTTGCTTGTGGAAGCCACCTCTTGCTTCCTAGGTGAAGTCAAAGGTGTATAATGACTTCTTCACTGAGTATGAGTAGGTAAGAGTTCAGTTGAATACATGAAACCATCCCATGAAAAATTTACCTGTGCAAGTTGATGGCAAACCAATATTTTCACCAAGCCATGATGGAACAAAATAGCATGTACCTTCTCTACCATTTTAACCATGCTTCTGTAAAGATAATGACGTAGGTTGAGTGCCTTTACACCGATGAAATGCATGAGTAGTCTCACATGATACTGATATAACTTGGGGAACCTACCCTCACACGTGAAATATTTCATTATCATTTTCATGATAGGGGCATATTTTCAAGTAATTTACTAAATGGAAAGATGTGCTTTGGAGCAGATTTGTACGCAGGTTTCAAGAACCTTTTGTAATTTTCAAGGTCAAGGTCTCATTTCTTGAACCAAAGCTCTCCACTGTTTGGAATCCCTGTAGATATGGAGATAGCCTCTACTCAAAGAGTGAACACAATCCCTGTAATAGTCACCTTATCTCTCCTTAGACTAGTGGAAAATGGAAACCAATCTCTTCAACCCTTTGACAATAGGCAAGGCAACCTGCATCTTGGAAGGATTTCTTGAGAAATGGTGTAGTCATGACATCCAATTTTGTAGTGGGCTCATGCCTACTGATTTTTCCTCCCTTATGCCTCCTTTTCTTTGTAGTCTTTGAATCCATAGTAAACCCTAGCTCAATAGGAAGGGAAATTAGGGTTTAGTGTAGGGAAAAACAAGGGATTTTAGGAAGTTTTAGAAATAGAGGGGAAAGAAGGGGTTGTAGGGATTCTAAATTCTTGGAAAAATTTAGGGGGGTTAGATAGATGTTAGCAAGTGTGTAATGATCCTTTTTCAGGAAATTCAACAAGGTGCTCAAGAGAAACGCTGTATAAGTAAAAATGTGCAAAAATAATGTTGATCAGGACTTGGTTCCCCTCATTTATGCTGTATGAGACTTATATATGGAGTTTCATAAAAAACAAAATCAGTTTATACTCATTAAACATATCTCCCAAAAACTTTACTAGCTAAAAAGCACCCAAAGAGGAAGGCTGCAGCCAAATGCAAGCATTGTTTCAGGAATTGCGCAGTTTTAGCAGATGTTTAGAGGAGATCATCAAGGAGAATTTTATTTCAGTCATATAGTAGCAAATCAGCATTAAGATAAAGCCCTTTCATTATATAGTAGAATGCATGATTCAATACAGCAATAAATCTTCAGAAAAGACAGCAGGAACACATGTATATTTGCATAAATGCTTCAACAACGTTATTTTCAAGGAGCTTCAGCAGCTGGAAGTTACAAATCAGATCTAGGACAGATATGTCGATAAAACATTAGATATATATCAGATCTAGAAACTATATAGTTTTCTCTTCAAGATCCACTTGGAATTTTGACAAAAGCATGCATGAATAAGAGTAGATCTGAGAAACAAGTTGCATATCTGGAAACTGCTGCAGTAAATTTCTGAATATAAAATTTCATTAAAATGGATAAGATTTGAACAAAACATAGATCAGCAAGCTAATCCATGGATCACCAAGTGGAAGGAAAAGCCCAACACTAGAGATCTCTGATCTAAACTATGAGCAAGACACCATGAAAACCCTCATACAAAAATAACGCAGTTTACTCATGGGAACAACTCTATAGCTCAAATGACACAGAAAACTACTGTAAAATTATAGATCTGAAGTAAAAAAAGTAGAGACACTCTTTCAGGAGGTTAAAGAACACCTTCCATGAGAAGAGGCTCCCAAAAATACACTAGATCTCTGCAGATCTAATAATCCCACTTGCTGCAGCTCATAGGACAGCTCAACCCTCAAGATGAGCAACGTTGTAATGTAAGATAGAGCTTGGCCTCAAGCCTGATAGTGGTTCAATTCAGCAAAATTTCCTCATTCAATCCTCAAAGGAAGAGCTGGAATCCCTACATAGGAATTCCAGATACAATCCTCCACTAAACAACAGAGAATGGTATTTGTCTAAGTAGAAAAATACTCAGAAGTATGATCAAACAACAACCTTCTCTTGTTGCCCTCATTCTCCTTTTATAAGATGAGAAAGCTTTTGCAAACCCTAAACCATCTTTCTGAGTTAGCCTTTTTCACATGAGAGGCTTCCTTCTAGAACTGTGATGTCCCTTTTGGAGATGCAATGAACTTAGAAAATGTTGTTGATTTGGTCAAGGTTGACCCAGTCTTTAGCTCAAACCTCTTTCACACCTGCAAGTGATTATTTGCATGGCCCTGATTTGTCTTTGTTCACATGGGAATTGATTTATTAAGACTTTTTAGGATTTTTACATGTCCTCCTTTATTCATTTATTCATGAAACGCAAATTAAATCAAAATTGAATGTTCCTCTTAGCTAAGGCTAAGTGGGAACATTACAATTGTCCCTCCAAAATATTGCTTGTCCTCAAGCAACTGATAGGGTAAGAGCTGTAGTTATTCTACTCCTCCATTGATGGCACCATCAAGGATCAATCCTTCATCATGGGCCAAGTGCTCATTAAGCCAATACATCAAAAATTGCTCCTCCAAGGCTAGCATGATAGGGGCATAGTCCATCCCTTCAGGAGTGTAAAACTCAACAGAAATAAACATGGGTGAAGCAATGTCACATCTAAAACATGTATCATGAAGTACAAGATGAAGTTCCATCCCATGGGGTACATATACACTGCCCACCCTTTTCCCATAAAAACCCATAAACAATACCAATATATCATCTATGTATGGAAGAAAAATCACATATATGCAAACTGAAATTTGCACTTGAGGAGGTGGGTCACAATCCCACATAAGATACCAATGCAATGCACTCCTTGTCTTGAGTAGATCTGAGTGTGGTAAGTGGTAATCCCACCACATCTTGGCTGCATGGGTCAATTTGACATGGCTGAAAGTGATACCCAAGTTAGGTGCCTTTAGGAAGCACCCATCATGATAGAGAATCTCTCTTTGCATCTCAAGGGAGTGGCCAGATTTAGAATTTGTATTGGCCTCGTCAATGCCATGAGATCTGCATGTAATATCACACCTTGTAGGAGCGATGGCCTGCATACATATGGTAAGAGAATATGTCAAATCAGAAAAATAAACATGCTCCATAAGATCAGATTCTTTACCATTCAAGTCTCCCACACACATGGAGTTGGGCATGGGCATGTCTCCTCTTTTAAGAGAAGTAAGAGATGGCTGAAATGACTCCTGCATAGAGTCCTTTGGTTGCTCCATCTCCTCATAACTATTTCAACCTTGTAAGTGCTGATGTAGTTCCTCCCAATCATAGTGTTGATGTAGTACCTCCTTCATACCCTCCTAATCAAAACTCCTCATGATTAGGGTGTAGATATTTGCTGACTACATATAGATGGAAAGGAACTCTTTGTGTGCTCTCTGTAGTATCTCTTTCTTAAGCTTGGAGGCTTGAGACAAGAATACTTTACCAAGATGATAGATGACCCCTTCATGGACCACATAGCCTCCCCCTTGCTTCATGCCATCTAATATCATCCCGGTGTGAAGATCTTTGGAGTACTCCACAAGGATTTGAGATCTCCAATATGGATCCACACAGCTCAACAATGAAAGCGCTATTGATACATCTATGGTGGTGCTTGCCTTGTTGCTGATTTCTTCTTTGACATTATGCATGCCAAATTTGTTTGTTGGGAGGCTGATCCTCCCCTTTGCTTCCTCCCATAGAACTGTGGCTTTCTCTTCCATTGCTCCACTCCTTGCTTGGTCTATGCGTGAAGCAACACTTTGTGAGGCTTCCCCCACATGATCATAATCTAATGGAATTCCAAGTGGCTTTCCATGAGGTAGGAATGTCCCTTGCATCATTCTCATAAACATGAGAGAAGGAACTGTGAGATCCTTGCTTCCACTGTGAAAATCCATCTCTATTGTTTGTGTGGAAAAATCAGGTGCAGGATAAGTGTGCATGCCTTGAATTATTTGTGGTTTCCCACTCTTCAAGTCCACCCACTCCATTTTCAAGGCCTTCCAATCAGTGGTAACCTTCCCCAAGGTAATCAACCATTGGACACCCAAGATGATATTGGTGTCTGGTATGTCAACTACAAAGAAATGGTCCACCAAGGTGTAGGATCCCATAGTGACAGAAAGTGACGGAACATATCTCATGAATTGCATGGTTCTATCTCCTGGGACCAAAACAGAAAATGCATCAAAAGTGTCAGTGGGGATTCTTCTCCTCTGCACAAAGTTAGCATCAATAAAATTGTGGGTAGCCCCACTGTCAATCAAAATAGACACTCTCTGGTTCATGACTAAGCCTTGTAATCTCAGGGTCAAGTACTTAGGCACTCCTCTCAAAGAGGCAAGAGTCCCACTTGTTGGAGCAAAGGCTCCCTCTTCACCTCTGGATGGTTATTGATCTTCCTCCTCATCATCACCAATGCTGTGACCCCTCCTAGGTCCATCATTCGCATGTTCCTCCTCAAAATCTGAGAAGACTTCTATATAGTGTGCCCTTCCAGTAGCACATCTATGTCCCGGCACCCATGGCTCTTGACAAGTGAAACAAAATCTCTTTTTCCTCAACTCCCTCTGGAGATCAAGGTCAAGAGGTTTCTTCGGTGAGCTCTCCTTGGTGGAGCATCTTTCCCTTCTTTCCCCTTAGAAGAGTGAGGGGCTTTTCTTTGGAAAGTTTCCTTTGCTCTTGGCAAGGCATCTTGGAGATATCTAGCTCTCTCAATGGCATCATGCAAAGTGATGGGCTTGGTAGACTTAACCAACCCATGAAAAGGTTCCTCCAGACCATTAATGAACATGTAGACTCTCCTTGCTACAGATATATCAGGGACCATTACTGACAATCTCAGGAATTCAGAGATATAGGCCTTTGCATCTCCTGTCTGCTTCAGCTTTGCCAGACTTATAAAAGGTGCCTCGAGATCTTTCCGATCAAATCTCTCCACTAGTCTTCTAGTGAACTCAGCATATGTGTTGTGTCCCAATGTAGATAGTCCATGGAACCACTATTTTTGGGCTTCACACTCAAAGTGCAATGCAGCAATCTTGATGGCTTCTACTTTGGGGACTTTATTCAACTGGAAATAGATGTCCAACTTTTCCACCCATGCTTTGGCAGAACAAGAGGATGATCCATCAAACTTGGGAAAAAATAACCTGCCCATAGTGTGGCGTCTCCCATGAAAGAAACCTCCATCTTTGTATAGCTTCCATGGTATCCTCCGGTCCTTGAGATGGGAAAAGTCTTGGAAGCTCAAGTTATCCTTGAAACTCTCACTTTGTGAGTCGTAATCTACAAAGTGACCTTCCAGGGAGGTTGGCTCTTGTAGTCCCTCATTCTCTACAACCAAGAAGGTAGGCATAGTAGAGTGTTGGGAGGCATGTGGGGCTTGTGGCAAGCTCACAGGTTGACCAGTTCCATAATGAGACACTTCAGAACTTTCTCCTTGATGGAATCTCCCAAGGGACTCCCTCATTATTTCCACCCTCATCTCTTTTATCTCCTTGGAAATATCTTGCATAGTCTCCAAGAGATTTTTTTCAAACTCCTCTGCTTCCTTATCCTTATCATTCACAAATTCATGGGCTTTCCCCTTGTCTTGACCCTTGTCAGGGTCATCAGTGGTGTAGTCATACTTTTTATGAATTCTATTTTGGTACCTCCTCTCTCTCTCAATGAGAGGATCCTCTTCTTTGAGATGCAGCATGACTGGTGCTCCAAGGCAAGCACAAGTTGTGCCAAGAGTGAAGCTTCGATACCACTGTAATGATCTTTTTTCAGGAAATTCGACAAGGTACTCAAGAGAAACATTGTATAAGTAAAATGTGAAAAAATATCGTAGATCAAGACTTGGTTCCCCTCATTTATGTTGTATGAGACTTATATATGGATTTTCATCCAAAAAAAATCAGTTTAGACTCATTAAACAGATCTCCCAAAAACTTGACTAGCTAAAAATCACCCAAAGAGGAAGGCTGCAGCCAAATGCAAGCACTGCTTCAGAAATTGCGCTGTTTTAGCAGATGTTCAGAGGATATCAGCAAGGAGATTTTTATTTCAGTCACACAGCAACAAATAAGCATTATGATAAAGCCCTTTCATTATACAGTATAATTCATGAGTCAAACAACAATAAATCTTCAGAAAGAGAGCAGGAACACATGTATATTTGCAGAAATGCTTCAACAGTGTTATTTTCAAGGAGCTTCAGTAGCTGGAAGTTACAAATCAGATCTAGGACAGATATTTGGATAAAAAATTATATCTATACTAGATATGGAAACTATATAGTTTTCTCTTCAAGATCCACTTGGAATTTTGACAAAAGCATGCATGAATAAGAGTAGATCTGAGAAACAAGTTGCAGATCTGGAAACTGCTACAGTAAATTTCTGAATATAAAATTTCATTACAATGGATCAGATCTTAACATAACATAGATTAGAAAGCTAATCCATGGATCACCAAGTGGAAGGCAAAGCCCAGCACTAGAGATCTCTGATCTAAACTATGAGCAAGACACCATGAAAACCCTCATACAGAAACAACGCAATCTACTCATGGGAACAATGCTATAGCTCAAATGACATAGAAAACTACTGTAAAATTGTAGATCTGAAGTACAAAAAGCAGAAACACTCTTTCAGGAGGTTAAAGAATACCTTCAATGAGAACAGGCTCTCAAAAATACACTAGATCTCTGCAGATCTAGACTCCCACTTGCTGCAGCTCACAAGGCAACTCAACCCTCAAGATGAGCAGCACTGTAATGTAATATGGAGCTTGGCCTCAAGCCTGATAGTGGTTCAATTCAGAAAAATTTCTTCCTTGAATCCTCAAAGGAAGACGTGAAATCCCTGCATAGGAATTCTAGATACAATCCTCCACTAAACAATAGAGAATGGTATTTTTCTAAGAAGACAAATACTCAGAAATATGATCAAACAAAAGCCTTCTCTTGCTGACCTCCTTCTCCTTTTATAATATGAGAAATATTTTGCAAACCCTAAACCATCTTGATGAGTTAGCCCTTTTCACATGAGAGGATTCCTTCTAGAACTGCGTTCTCCCTTTTGGAGATGCAATGAACCTAGACAACGCTATTGATTTGGTCAAGGTTGACCTAGTCTTTAGCTGAAACCTCTTTCACACTTGTAAGTGATTATTTACATGGCCCTGATTTGTCTTTGTTCACATGGGCATTGATTTATTAATAATTTTTAGGAGTTTTACATGTCCTTTATTCATTTATTCATGAAACAAAAATTAAATCAAAATTGAATGTTCCTCTTAGCTAAGGCTAAGTGGGAACATTACAGTCCTCCCCTCCAAAATGTTGCTTGTCCTCAAGCAACTGATAGGGTAAGAGTTGTAGTTATTCTCCTCCTCCATTGATGGCACCATCAAGGATCAAGCTTTCATCGTGGGCCAAGTGCTCATTAAGCCAATACATCAAAAATTGCTCCTCCAAGGCTAACATGATAGGGGCATAGTCCATCCCTTCAGGAGTGTAAAACTCAATAGAAATAAACATGGGTGAAGCAATGTCACATCTAAAACATGTATCATGAAGTACAAGATGAAGTTCCATCCCATGGGGTACATATACACTGCCCACCCTTTTCCCAT
This sequence comes from Pinus albicaulis, assembly GCA_034641835.2. NCBI lineage: Eukaryota > Viridiplantae > Streptophyta > Pinopsida > Pinales > Pinaceae > Pinus > Pinus albicaulis. Next base: position 878,721,433 of record CM076579.1, read on the forward strand.
ACAAACCCATAAAAAATACCAATATATCATCTATGTATGGAAGCAAAATCACATATATGCAAACTGAAATTTGCACTTGAGGAGGTGGGTCACAATCCCACATAAGATACCAACGCAATGAACTCCTTGTCTTGAGTAGATCTGAGTGTGGTAAGTGGTAATCCCACCACATCTTGGCTACATGGGTCACTTTGACATGGCTGAAAGTGATACCCAAGTTAGGTGCCTTTGGGAAGCACCCATCATGATAGAGAATCTCCCTTTGCACCTCAAGGGAGTGACCAGATTTAGAATTTTTATTGGCCTCACCAATGCCATGAGATCTGCATGTAATATCACTCCCTGTAGGAGCCATGGCCTGCATACATATGGTAAGAGAATATGTCAAATCAGAAAAATAAACATGCTCCATAAGATCAAATTCTTTACCATTCAAGTCTCCCACACACATGGAGTTGGGCATGGGAATTTCTCCTCTTTTAAGAGAAGGAAGAGATGGCTGAAATGACTCCTGCATAGAGTCCTTTGGTCACTCCATCTCCTCATAAATATTTCACTCTTGTAAGTGCTGATGTAGTTCCTCCCAATCATAGTGCCGATGTAGTTCCTCCTTCATACCCTCCCAATCAAAATTCCTCATGATTAGGGTGTAGATCTTTGCTGAATGCATATAGCTAGAAAGGAACTCTTTGTGTGCTCTCTGTAGTATCTCTTACTTAATCTTGGAGGCTTGAGACAAGAATACTTTACCAAGATGATAGATGACCCCTTCATTGACCACATAGCCTCCCCCTTGCTTCATGCCATCTAATATCATCCCGGTGTGTAGATCTTTGGAGTACTCCACAAGGAGTTGAGATCTCCAATATGGATCCACACAACTCAACAATGACAGCACTGCTGATACATCTATGGTGGTGCTTGCCTTGTTGCTTATTGCTTCTTTGACATTATGCATGCCAAATTTGTTTGCTGGGAGGCTGGTCCTCCCCTTTCCTTCCTCCCACAGTGTTGTGGCTTTCTCTTTCATTGCTCCAATCCTTGCTTGGTCTATGCTTGGAGAAACACTTTGTGAGGCTTCCCCTACATGATCAGAGTCTAATGGAATTCCAAATGGCTTGCCATGAGGTAGGAATGTTCCTTGTAGCATTCTCATAAACATGAGAGAAGGAACTGTGATATCCTTACTTCCACTGCGAAATTCCATCTCTATTATTTGTGTGGAAGCATCAAGTGCAGGATAAGTGTGCATGCCTTGAATTATTTGTGGTTTCCCACTCTTCAAGTCCACCCACTCCATTTGCAAGGCCTTCCAATCATTGGTAACCTTTCCCAAGGTAATCAACCACTGGACACCCAAGATGATATTGGTGTCTGGTATGTCAACTACAAAGAAATGGTCCACCAAAGTGTAGGATCCCATAGTGACAGAAAGTGATGGAACATATCTCATGGATTGCATGGTTCTATCTCCTAGGACAAAAACATGAAACCCATCAAAAGTGTCAGTGGGGATTCCTCTCCTCTGCACAAGGTGAGCATCCATAAAGTTTTGGGTAGCCCCACTTTCAATCATAATAGACACTCTCTGGTTCATGATTGTGCCTTGTACTCTCAGGGTCAAGTACTTAGGCACTCCTCTCAAAGAGGCAAGAGTCCCACTTGTTGGAGCAAAGGCTCCCTCTTCACCTCTGGATGGCGATTGATCTTCCTCCTCATCATCACCAACATTGTTGTTGAGGTATCAAAGGTGTATTTTTAACGCCTATTTATCCTACATTAATTATCAATCCAGGTAAGATTTTTTATTTCAAGAATGTACTTTGTCTGAGGCTGCAATTCAATCTAAGAGTAATGCCTTGTAAGATGTAGTACAATGTTCTAAATATAAAAGTAAACCGATGCTTGGAAATGAAATATAATTACAATAACATGAAATCAAATGCTTTGAAACTCAACTATTCACTCTACAAACATCAATCGAGGATACAGTAGCAATAACTCATTCCTCTAGAAATTGATGCAATTAAAATCAAACTGAAACAAGACAATCAATCTGGGAACGAGGAAGCAATAACCAGTGTTCTCTACTGTTGACAGTCCCGCTTTAAAGAAATTAAAAGAAAATAGGAATTGAATTAAAGATGTTATTGAAAGTAAACTAGGAAGAACTCTTTAAAAACAAACTTTTTGCAATCTGGAAACTAATGAATTAGAAATGAATAGTGCACTGGAATTGAACAACAAATGCTAACTAATGAATCAAATCTTAAATTAATGAAATCAACTAACGAACTCTGTTGAACACCAAACCCTGTCGACAGTAAACTTTATTAAGTAGCAACCTTAAATGAATAGCAATCCAATGGAACAACAAATAGAGTTAAATATTGAACAACAAAGCTTTATAAGCAATAACAAGATGAATAATACAGGAATTAAGATCTTTGTTGAAATGGAACAACAATGCAATTCATTAACGCAACACAGTAATACTAATAATCAATTCAACAACAACTAATTAACTTGCAAACTGTAATAAAAGCAAATCTGAACTATCTCACAACAATAATGAAATGATAGAGATACAAACAACGGATCGATCCACCAGGGTCGGGCCTGTAGCCACTAGTGAAACACCGCTGGGCTTTACTCCAGAGTTAAGAAATTAAACGGCAACGAACTCTTGTATTAATTAGGCATAAATCATGTTTACAGTAGTTTTTCTCTGATCACGAGAGTTAAGAAATTATAGAGTTACAAAAGAAATTCCATATTCATCCTCCATAATTTTTCAATATTTAATACATGCTCTCCTTTTATAATCAGAAAGAGGAGAAATTAAATAGTAAATATGATCCCTAATAAAAATATTGGATTTCCCCCAACATCTTGATCAGCAAGAAAATATATTTCCATCAATATTTAAACAGAAACAAGTCGAATTTGGATTTGCAGCTGAGATAATTTGGAAGACGGCCGCAACAGTAAATCTGAGAAATTTGTGCTCAAAGAACCTTCCGTTTCTCTTAATATAGGCCGAATTTGGGCAAACCTTTCTTCAATAAAGTTAATTCGGTCCGTTCTGGACAAAACCCATGTTCCATATTTTCCAGATTCTTCTCCATTTTCCCATAATATCAACCGAAAAACTGTCACTTCTTATTCCAACGAATTTATGAGTTGGAATATTGAATGATGTGATGGAGATCAAATCTGCAATCTAGAAAATATCTTGGAGGCTAAAATGGTGAGTTCTATTACAAAATATATTAATAAACCATCATTGATAAAATTATGCATAATAATCATCAATTTATTAAAAATAAAGGAGAAGAAATAATATTTATCCATAAGAGCATAATTAATTATAAAATGGATTTATATGATAAATTATGATAAAATTACATGATAAAGAAGAGTAGAAATGGATGAAATATGTGTTAAAAAGTGGTCGTATTCACGGCCCAATAGCTGTGACCACTCCTAGGTCCATCATTCCCATCTTCCTCCTCAAAATCTAAGAAGACTTCTATATAGTGTGCCCTTTCAACAGCAACTCTATGTCCCGGTACCCATGGCTCTTGACAAGTGAAACACAATATCTTTTTCCTCAACTCACTCCAGAGATCAAGGTCAAGAGGTTTCTTCAGTGAGCTCTCCTTGGGTGGAGAAGCTTTCCCTTCTTTGCCCTTAGAAGAGTGAGGGGCTTTGCTTTGGAAAGTTGCCTTTGCTCTTGGCAAGGCATCTTGGAGATCTCTAGCTCTCTCAATGGCATCATGCAAAGTGATGGGCTTGGTAGACTTAACCAACCCATGCAAAGGTTCCTCCAGGCCACCAATGAACATGTAGACTCTCCTTGCTATAGATATATCAGGGACCATTACTGAAAATCTCAGGAATTCAGAGATATAGGCCTTTGCATCTCCTGTCTGCTTCAGCTTTACCAGACTTATAAAAGGTGCCACGAGATCTTTCCAATCAAATCTCTCCACTAGTCTTCTAGTGAACTTAGCATATGTAGACACATTGTTGTGTCCCAATGTAGATATTCCATGGAACCACCAGTTGTGGGATTCACCCTCAAAGTGCAGCGTATAAATCTTGATGGCTTCTACTTCGGGGACTTTATTCAACTAGAAATAGATGTCCAACTTTTCCAACCATGCTTTGGCGGAACAAGAGGATGATCCATTGAATTTGGGAAAAAATAACCTGCCCATAGTGTGGTGTCTCCCATGAAAGAAACCTCCATCTCTGTACTGCTGCCATGGTCTCCTCGGGTCCTTGAGATGGGAAAAGTCTTGGAAGCTCAATTTATCCTTGAACCTCTGACTTTGTGAGTCATATTCTACAAAGTAACCTCCCAGGGAGGTTGGATCTTTTGGTCCCTCATTCTCTACAACCAAGAAGGTAGGCATAGTAGAGCATTGGGAGGCCTGTGGGGCTTGTGGCAAGCTCACAGGTTGACCAGTTCCATAATGAAACACTTCAAAACTTTCTCCTTAATGGAATCTCCCAAGGGACTCCCTCATTATTTCCACCCTCATCTCTTTTATCTCCTTGAAAATATCTTGCATAGTCTCCAAGAGAGTTTTTTCAAACTCATCTTCTTCCTTATCCTTATCATTCACAGATTCAGGGGCTTTCCCCTTGTCTTGACCCTTGTCACGGTCATCAGTGGTGTAGTCATAATTTTTATGAATTCTATTTTGGTACCTCCTCTCTCTCTCAGTGAGAGGATCCTCTTCTTCGGAATGTATCATGACTGGTGCTCCAAGGAAAGCACAGGCTGTGCCAAGAGTGGAACTTCGATACCACTGTAATGATCATTTTTCAGGAAATTCAACAGGGTGCTCAACAGAAACGCTATATAAGTAAAAATGTACAAAAATAACGCAGATCAGAACTTGGTTCCCCTCATTTATGCCGTATGAGACTTATATATGGAGTTTCATGAAAAAAAATCTGTTTAGACTCATTAAACAGATCTCCCAAAAACTTGAATAGCTAAAAAGCACCCAAGGAGGAAGGCTGCAGCCAAATGTAAGCATTGTTTCAAGAATTGCGTAGTTTTAGCAGATGTTCAGAGGATATCATCAAGGATACTTTTATTTGAGTCACACAGCAGCAAATCAGCATTATGATAAATCCCTTTCATTATACAATAGAATGCATGAGTCAATACAACAATAAATCTTCAGAAAAGAGAGCAAGAACACATGTATATTTGCAGAAATGCTTCAACAGCGTTATTTTCAAGGAGCTTCAGTAGTTGGAAGTTGCAACTCAGATCTAGGATAGATCTGTGGATAAAACATCAGATCTATACCAGATCTGGAAACTATATAGTTTTCTCTTCAAGATCCACTTGGAATTTTGACAAAAGCATGCATGAATAAGAGTAGATCTGAGAAACAAGTTGCAGATCTAGAAACTGCTGCAGTAAATTCCTAAATATAACATTTCATTACAGTGGATTAGATCTAAATGGAACATAGATCAACAAGCTAATCCATGTATCACCAAGTGGAAGGCAAAGCCCAACACTAGAGATCTCTGATCTAAACTAAGAGCAAGACACCATGAAAACTCTCATACATAAATAATGCAGTCTACTCATGGGAACAGCGTTGTAGCTCAAATGACATAGAAAACTACCGTAAAATTGTAGATCTAAAGTACAAAAAGCAGAGACACTCTTTCAGGAGGTTAAAGAACACCTTCCATGAGAAGAGGCTCCCAAAAATACACTAGATCTTTGTAGATCTAGACTCCCACTTGCTACAGCTCACAAGACAACTCAACCCTCAACATGAGCAACGTTGTAATTTAAGATGGAGCTTGGCCTCAAGCCTGATAGTGGTTCAATTCAACAAACTTTCCTCCTTTAATCCTTAAAAGAAGAGGTGAAATCCCTGCATAGGAATTCCAGATACAATCCTCCACTAAACAACAGAGAATGGTATTTGTCTAAGAAGACAAATACTCAGAAATATGATCAAACAAAAACCTTCTCTTGCTACCCTTCTTCTCCTTTTATAAGATGAGAAAGCTTTTGCAAACCCTAAACCATCTTGATGAGTTAGCCCTTTTCACATGAGAGGCTTCCTTCTAGAACTGTGTTGTCCCTTTTGGAGATGCTATGAACCTAGACAACGGTGTTGATTTGGTCAAGGTTGACCCAGTCTTTAGCTCAAACCACTTTCACACCTGCAAGTGATTATTCATATGGCCCTGATTTGTCTTTGTTCACATGGGCATTGATTTATTAATACTTTTTAGGAGTTTTACATGTCCTCCTGTATTCATTTATTCATGAAACATAAATTAAATCAAAATTGAATGTTCCTCTTAGCTAGGGCTAAGTGGGAACATGCAGTGGGGGGGAGTGGAAATTTAGGAAATGGATGAGGGGAAAGGCTGCAAAAGGGAAAAACACAACCCTAGCCTAGGAAAGTGGTAGTGTAGGCTAGGGTTTGAAGGAGAATGATGAAATTGAGGGATAAGGGTGAGGGAAAATATTTAGGAAGGTATATGAAAGGTAGGGGAAGGTGAGTGAGTTTGAATGTGAGGGTTTTTCTCAATAAATTGAACAAAGAGACTATGAGACCAAGAAAATGTAGCAAAACCCTAGGAGAGGGAATTATGAGCTTTCCAAGCATGTAATGAAGTAAAAAGAGGTAGATGAGGGACCCACTTACTTGTACTAATGTGCTGGAACCTGTAATTGATGAAGCGACCATTGAAAATGAGAGATTTTCCTTCTTGAGGAAAAGCGTAGCAAGGTAAGGAAAAGTGCAGCGTTGGCAGTGAAAAGCGCAACGCAAAAGTGGAATCCTCTTTTCCAAGGCAAGAAATTGGTCTCCAAGGGGTGGCAAGTTTCTGTTGGATGGAATGATGTCTTGAGAGAGAGAGAAAATGAGAAAAAATGAGCTTTTTTGGTCTTCTTATAGGCTAGAAATCAATTTTCTTCCTTGATGGTGGTGTGATCCCACCATGTCTTTTCACAATTTGATTGGATTGCTTGTATGCTATAGCTGAGGAACTTTTACATATATTTACATCATGAATAAGATAAAAATACACCTTATTAACCTTTATTAATCACTTTCCCCTATTACTACTCCTTCAAATGATGATTTTGATGGTGAAATGACCCATCTTCATGATTTTAACCCTATGACCTAATGATGACACTACATGGAAGGATGAGCTGGATGATGACCAAGATGACCAAGACACTCTTTCCAAAAGTAATGACTTGATCATGATGATGTTTATTGACCAGGAGTCTGAAAGGAGTAGTAATGCCCTAGGTAGACTAACCAATGATAAAAAAATTATTTGAAAACCTATTGAAACTGTAAAAATTTACCCTAGGACCCTATCAACCATATGAAAGAGCATAATTTGATCTACATGAGACACCGACAAGTAGAAAAACACTTCCTTGCACAGACTTCGTCTTTTTGGACATATGAAAGCGCGAATAAGAGGAGAAAGTCCAAGTTTGACTTCCTTTGACTATATTTTTTACCAACTTTTTTTTTTCTGGTGCCAACTTGCTTTTTTGTTGCTTGAAAAGGTTGGAGAGAAAGTGCATTCATTAGAGAGATACACTGGAGCAAATATTTTTTCCTTTTTTTCCTTTTCTTGACCTATAGCTACCTCATGAGGTATTCAACACAATGGAGATCCTGCCTACAGGAGCCTCAAAGGAGGTTTTCACCTAGGATATTTTATTTTTATCTTTTTTTTCTCTTTTTTTCCAAACCATTGATTGTTTGATGAATGTCTTTTTCCATTTTTTAATTTTTATTTTCTATCCTATTCTACTTGAAAAAGAAAAATCTCTTTCAAGCATAGGAATACTTCCAATGGAGCCATGTGCACATCAAGATGAAAAATAGAATCATGTGTAGGCTTGAAAGACATGATTTGACATGTACCTGAATATGAGAGACCAACTTCTTTGACTGAGATGATATCAAGTATTTTTGAGGAAGAGTGTGTTGCTGCAACTTAATGATTTCAATATAGTTGTGATTCCCCTAGTCCACTTGCACATTTGAATATCCTTTAGTGTCCTCTTCTACCATGACATTTAAATATTCCTCTATTTTTTTTTTTTTGGAACACATAGAGGATCTGATAGTAAACATGAAGGAAATTTCTCAGTCTCTAATTCTGATGTCTTCTCTCCATCAAGTGAAACCCATGATTCTTTGGTTTCCTCATTTGAATATTCTTCTTCTGGATGTTGTCCTTCAATGAAATGAAAAGAATCCCTTTTTTGCAATACTCTTCCTAAGCTAAGATGGATACCATTTAAATCAAGAGGATATGTTTGGTAGTATTATACCCCAACATTGTAGGTGGGTTGAGATACTTGATTTTTTGGGTTTGGAAATGGTGGTACAAGTAGTTGAGTGGGAGTGGATCTTTGAGATAGATGTGGTTGGGGTTGTGGTTGTGTTGGAGGTGGATGGTAGGGATAACATGGAGTTCGGTATGGAGGATATTGAGGATGATATTGTGGATTTATCGCATAAGGTCCTTGCCAACCTTGTTTCCAAGATTGGCGTTGGGGTTGATATGGCTAAGGTTTCCAAGGAGGGAGTGCGTTACAATTAATTTTAGAGGGATGTGCATAGGCTTGAAATTGTGAATTAGGTTCTTGAACCATATCGGTTTGACCAGGTTGCCATGGTATTCTTGGAGCTACATAAAATAACTGATTTGGTGATTGACCTGCTCCACTGTCTTCTTGGTACAATTCCTTCAACCTTGGTAATGATAGGAAATATTTAGTAGCATGTGATTATGCATGGTACACACAAATATCAACATCTTCTTTTTTCTCATTTTTCGTTCTTAACATTTCTACTTGTTCACTTAGATTACTAAGAATTTATGTTTTAAAGTTATCAAACAAATTTCTTAGGTTAGCTTGAATTACCAATGTTGATGCCAATCTAATTACTCTTGACCTTCCTCTTGATATGCGCTTGCATGTTTCACAAATTTCTTCAAATGATAATTGGTACACATCTCCTTACTTTCCCAATGAACAAAGGTTAGGGAAAAAAGGTTAAAAAATGTTGTTTATAACATCTTCTAAATATGCATTTGGCACAATATATGAAAAAAGTGGTGATTTTAATGAAAATAAATTTAATATATTAAATTCAGGTTTGAATATATAATAATAAATATCCTCTATAAATAGAATAAATTAAAATTTTAAGATAATATATTCGAAGTGGTGTGTTTAATGAAAGGTAGTTAGGAAAATAAATTTAATATATTAGATTTAGTTCAAAATAAAAACAATAAGTTTATCCAACATTAAGTCCAAGAAACATATACAAAATCTGATAAGTCTGTAGTTTAAAACATAAAGCAATATATACATTATCTCCAGAAGATAAAGCAGTGCTGGAGTAAAAAGAAATAAGTATAAAGAAGAAAATGCGTATGAGGGGTGCCCCTCCATCAGCATGGTCTGGTGTCCAAAAAACAGACCTCCAAACCATCATTTTCTTCTATCAACCGCGAGCCCTGAGCCTGTCTAAGACCAATTTTAGACAAGTCGTCAGCCTGCTGGTTCCATTCCCTATAAATATGGCAAACAGAAAGCCATGTCAAAAGTGTTTTTAGTGATAGAATCTATCAAGAATAGGAAGAAATAAGTAATTTTGACATCTTTGCGCATTTTTAAACCAATTAATGACATTCAATGAGTCCCCAAAGATTTGTATCGAGGTGATGTCCTTGTGGAGAAGCCAACATAGTAGGAGTTTTAAGGTTTGTAGCTCTGCAAAATTGTTTGTCCTTGTGCCAGGACCCACTGAGGCCGCATATGAAGTATTTGAGTTTTTATGGATGACCACTCCAGCCCCACATAGCCCTTGAGCAGCAACACCATCAAAATAGGCCCAAGGAATATCAAGAATAATGACTTTTCTCAGCACCCGCGTAGGACGAACCGTTGAAGAAGGGGAATAGGAAGCCGTGTAAATGGAAGCACTTTCACCAACCACCAGAGCAGGGGAGGAAAGGGAGTCTTTGAACACACATTTTTTCCTATAAATCCAGATGCCCCAAGAGATAATCAGTGGAAGACACCTGTGTTTTGGTTCTTTACATCTCTCCCACCTGGACTTCCAAGCATCGTTACAATTATTACCCACCCACAAAGAGTCCAAATTACAAAGTGTAAGGGTATATTCCTAGATCTTCTTTGAGAAAGGGCAAGCAATGAATAAGTGATCAATAGTTTCCTTTGCCTTATTACAAAGACAACACCACCCTAGACTAATGAGAAATATTTTTTGAAGGGTGTCCCATGTCGACACTTTTCGGCACAGAATGTTCCAGAAGAAAATATTGGATTTAGCTGGACATCTAATCTCCCAAAGAGATTTATACCACCATTCTTTATTCCCTCCCTCCTTAGAGGCCATAATATGAGCATATCCGACCTTTGGTGAATATAACCCTGATTTAGAATGAACCCAAACAAGACTATCAGGAGAATATTTTAAGCGTACTCGAGTATTTTCCAACTCATGTATATAAGCATGCCATTCCTTGACCCAATGAATATCCAAATCAATCTCCTTCGCCTTTTTCCAGGTCGCGGCCCAAATGGTGGTCTGACCAGGATCGACGATCTGAGCAAGAGTACTATAGACTTTCTGATGAAGTGAATCCCTAAGGCCTACAGAGAGTAAGTAATTTTCATTGAACCCAACCCAAGGATCCAATCCAATTCTGCATCGTTCCCCGTTAACAATATTCCAGGCAAGACCTTGACCAACCAAATAAAAAACAAGAATGGAATCTTTCCATATGTTGGAAACTCTCTTGATTTCTTTAACCGAAGTATGAATCCAATCATCCAATGGGACAGGATCAATATATTTTCTTCTAACCAAAGAGGTCCATAAATTATTTTCATAAATGATCCTCCATATATATTTAGCAGCCAAAGCAGAGGAAAAAGTTTTTATTTGCTTGATACCCCAACCTCCCCATTCCTTGGTTTTAGCAATCTTGTCCCATGCCACCCACGAGAGGATTTTTTTTGTCCTCCTTACCCTCCCAAAGGAAATTACTACAAATACTTCTGATTTTATTAAGAATACCAATAGGAACCCAAGCCAGACTTATCCAATAGACTGGGATGGCTAATAAAATAGATTTGTTTAGAACTAATCTCCCCGCTCTGGATAGCCATTTGTGACTCCAAGAATTAATTCCATTTTCAATTTTTGAGACCAGCCAGTACCAATCATTTTTTCGATACCCATATGGCTTTAGTAAAAAAACCTAGGTACTTAATTCAAGTTCCCAACAACGCCTAAAGGAAGGGAAGAAGACCAAAAGTCCATATAAGATCGACTTTGGGAATGCCCTCATGAGTGAGAGAGGACTTTTGATTGTTGATAGATAGGCCCGTAGCCTTCATGAAAATATCCATAATTTCTTTTAATGTTTTGACTTCATGTCTATTACCGTTGCTAAAGAGCATAATGTCATCCACAAAAAGGAGATGGGCGATAATCATATTTGATGCCACTTCGATGCCCCCCAAGGTCCCCAATCTTCTGGCCTGGTGAATGAGTTGACTAAGACCTTCAGCCGCCAGTAGGAATAGTAGTGGAGAAAAAGGACATCCCTGTCTCAATCCTCTTTGATTAGAAAAAAAATGTGAGGTTACTCCATTAATAAGAACAACAAAAGAAATATTAGTGATAAAACTCATAACCCAATTAATAAAATCAATATGGAACCCCAAATGGGTCCATAAAAGTCTAAGATAGAGCCAATTGATTCTATCATAAGCCTTAGAGAGGTAAATCTTGACAACCATAAATCTTTTTTGGGATAATTTAATACTATGGAGAGTCTCCTGTGCCACCCTAATGGCTTCATGAATTTTTCTACCATCAAGGAAGCCAAATTGTTATTTTGATATGGGAATAGAGAGGATAGGCTTTAATTAGTTGGAAATTGTTTTAGAAATAACTTTATAGATACAATTATAGAGGGAGATAGGATGGAAGTCATTGAAAGATGATGGAGCATAACATTTTGGAATGAAGGCCAAGAAAGTAGACTTGAGGATGTCATGGATGTGGCCAAGTGAACGAGATTCCTCCACCACATTTGTGATAGCATCCTCCATCAGGTCGAAGAAATGTTGAAATAATTTCACCATCCAAACATCAGGCCCAGGGCTTTTTTCATCTTGCATAATTTAAAATGTGTTCAATCTCCTTTTTTTCCACTAGTGCCATGAGCAGAATATTGCTTCCCTCATCAACATATCGAGGAAATAGCTGAGCAAATTGAATGACTTCACTGATATTAACCCCATATTGAGCAGAATAAAGGATTTTAAAGTGATTTCTCCCCATATATAAAAGATCTTTTAATGATTTTTCCTTAATCCCATCCTAGTTTTCCATTTCCCAAATAGTGTTGGTGTTTTTCCGCCCCTTAGCATAATTGTGAAAGAATTTTGTATTTTCATCTCCGAGTGCCAGTCAAATGGCCCGGCATTTTAAGCGCCAAATATATTCTCTATCATTGAGAATTTTCTTCCTTCTAGTTTACAAATCCTTGATCTTATTCCGAGCCTCCTCATCCACAAAACCCCTCTCCCCATCACTGTATAAAGCGCCCAAGGATTCATTGATGATTTTAATTGATTCCATATCTTTTTGGGCCTTTTCTTTTACCCACAGAATGGTGGATTTTTTAATGTTTTTCATGTTATCAATGAAATATTCGGTATGAGAGTAGCCCTCTTCGACTGGGGGTATCTCCAAAGGTCGACCACCAATTGGTGGTAATCTTCCTCCTTGAGCCAGCTAGAATTAAACTTAAAAGGAGGAGGAGGCTTCTTGAAAAGAGCCATTAGTTCCAAAAGAATAGGGGAATGGTCATAAATCCCACCAGAATTAACCCATTGCCGAAAGCCAATAGGACTGTTAGAGAAATCATCACTTAAAAGGAAACAGTATAATCTCTTGGCAATGCATGCCTCTCCCATACGATTGTTCCTCCAAGTGGGTTTTATTTTGGTGAGAGTGCGGTCAAACAGGGACCCTTCCCGCATCAAATTCCAGAAGTAATCGACGAGAGGGTCAATCCGAGAACAAGGGGCCCAAGCTTCAGAGCGACCCAAGGAAAATTTTAAATCGCCCCCCACAATCAGGTTTTGGTTGTTCATGAAATATTTTCCTTTCGATTTATTCCCAAAAGAATCTCTCTCCACACAGGGGCCATAAATTTTAATCACCGAAAAATTTGAACCCATTTCTATAGAATAAGCCTCCACATCGATCAAAGATTTCGATGTCTAGAAATTGACCATATTAACCAAATTATTCTTTAGATGGTTCATGAGTCTACCAGAGCGACCCCTCACATCAGAGGAAACAAAGGTCCAATTAGGAAGGAAAGAAGACAGAAAGAGACAAATTTGTGCCTCAGTACCCAGGGTTTCCTAAAGAAATATGATGTCCGAATGGTGTAGATGTACAAGGTTTTTAAAGGCTACTTTTTTGGGCTCACTAGCTAAACCCCTATAATTGAAGGAAAGCAAAATCATTTTGTAACAGAGTCTGGGGATTTCGCTGCTCTAAGCACCCCTTTGAGGGATAATTGTCTGCCATCAAAAAATTCAATAATGGCCTTGTGCTGGGCTTTATAAAGGCCATAATTTCTACCCCTGATTTTTTTTACTTTCTTTATATTCGAAATTTTCCTGAAACCCCCAAACAATTCCTTCTCTAATAGTTTCTTTTCTCTCGGTCTCAAATTATAAGGGAAAATGTCAATGGAAAGGTTGGAGATAGTTGTAATGATACTATCCATAGCCATAGATAAATTACTAACACACAGAGAGGGGGTGGATACAAGCCTGGAGGGACCAGACTTAGCCAAATAATTGAACAAAAGATCAAATGAGTTTAAAATAGGAGAGGAGGGGCATGGGTATGTACCCGCTAAATTCGATGCAGGATCAGCAGGGGGCATCAGCTGCTCCGCCACCATGTCCACCACCTCCATATGGGCCACCGCCTCTGAGTCTGTGCTTTTATCATCCATATGAACTTCACCCACCGGAGCCTGTTCTGCCCCCTCAACAACCAGAGCCCACTTTCCAGCCAAGTGCTGCTTTGGTTGCACAATAGGCGCCTCCTGCACCCTAATGTCCATCTCTGTGATATCCCTTGAGATCGGGACCTCCTGTTTGAATCTTTCAAAATGGGAAGAGCCCTTCTTTTGCTTGCGACATTTTTTAAAACCCAGAGGGTAGTCTCTGGCCAAGTGGCCCAGAGTGTGGTATCTATGAAAATAGAACGGAAGGTGTCCGTAATCAATCGCTTACTCGAGAGCATGCCCTCCCATGTTCAAGATAATTTTCCCAATCAAACCTTCCTTCAAGGCCAACTTAACCAGAATTATTGTAGTATTCCTAGATATAGATTCCAAGAAAGACATATATTCTTCCAAGAAGGTCCCCAAACTATTCCCAATTGCCCTAAAAACCTCCATAATCCAAAAGTGGGGAGGTAGAGCCAGAAGGTAGACCCAAATTGGGATCGCATCCACCCTCTCCCTATTAGCATCAAAAAGTGGCATCCATTGCTTAAAATAATAGGGGCAACACCAAAACCCCATTGACTAGCCAGGACCCATTCCAATGTTGTTGCATTTTTGAATGTCACCATAAACCAGCCTTTAGACAGCATAATGACCTTAGCATCCCTGTCGAGGGCCACTGCCTAACTATTTTGAATCCAATCCAAAATATAGTCCATTGAGAATAATTTCCCTCTGGCCCTACCCACCAAGATCAGTTCAGAGGAAGGCATCACACTTTCAAACTGTTGATCAACTCTGAATAACAAGTTCAGGAATTCAGAGCTCTCCTTGATAGTCTTCCCTTTATTTCTTTTGTTACCCTTATGTTCATTGATTTTCACAGAAAATTTTGAAGACCGAGTGCCCCCTCCTGAAGAAACTCCCTTAATCTGTACATCATCATTCCCCGAATGACCCAAATTAACCCCCAATACTTCTCTGTTATGACTGGGTTTTGAGCTCGCCTGAGATGGGCCCTCACTAAACCCCGTCCAGATGCCATGGTTTTCATGCCTTTGAACCTTTGCCTCTCTTTCACTTAATACACCCGGAAGACCCTGGAAACCCCCACTTAGACCACCCAGTGAGAAGCTACCAAAACCACCACTTCAACCCCACTTCAACCCATGTTCTGCCGAAACCCTAAGCTCCATAAGGATATCTCAACCCAGATTCCAACCTGCCAAAGGAGCAACCGCCGATAGTTTTTCCAACTTGTTCACGTATGGAGATCCAAGTTTGTTACTACAGGTAGAGCCATAGGTCGTTTTTCCCTTGACCCCTACCCCGATGAGAATTTCCTCCAAAACCCTGTGAAAAATTTTTCACGAGGCAAATTTGAATCCAGGTGACCAGGTGTTGCAGCCAAAAGTGTACTAGAAGAGATAATGGATATTCCCAGAACTAGAGGTTTTTGTGGAGATACAAAACCTGCCCGTTCCACCGACCGGTGGCGAGATAGGGACTAATCAAAATTTTTAAGGGATGCAAATCCTACCACAGGGTTCCAATTAGTTTTCTCCTCCCCGCCCTTCGCTTCATATGACCAAGAGAGTAAGGAGACTTTTTCCAAACTAGGGCTCGTAGGGTATAAACCCCAGACAAACAGGATGTATTCAGCTTCTGGCTCCACATTCAAAAATTCCTTATCATTGTCCATTGAGACTAAAAATGGCAATAAACCAACCCCCAACCCCTGACCAAAACACTCGGCAGTATTAACTGACCCAAGCGTCACCACAAAATTCCCGAAGGACAAAACAAGTCACGACAAGAGACAGATAACAGAAAAAAGTTCCAGAATATATAAAAAGCAGGAAACGGCCATCCCAAAACTCTGAGTAAAACGGTCTCGATACAAACCCAAAAGACAGTCTAAGTGCCTAAGCACTACTCTAATAGAAAAATGAGACAAATGGCAGCGAAAAAATGAGTATAAACTTACCTCCACCATGAGCAATAATGTGCAAACCAGGAAAACAACTCAAAGCGTGCCACAAACCCAACTTCCCAGATAGTAGGAGTAACCAACTTTCCAGGGACATAAGAATAAGAATAGAAAAAAATTTGAATATAAGGGCTCAGAACGAAGCTCCGACCAGTAACTTGTAGAAAAAAATAATAACTTCACAACCAAGAAACCAAGAGAGTAAACCCCCGTCATGTGAGTGAGGGAGTTAATAAACTAGGATAGTAAACAGGTTGAAGCGCCAAGTGTAAACTTCACCAGTGTAAGAGTGTCCCCCCGACATCGCTGGCTCGCATGTCATCCCACATTTGTCCACCATGCCCAGTGCCAAATGTCATGCAGTCTATGCACCGTTCACAGCACCAATCGCAGAGAAGAGAAAATGGCTAGGGTTAGGGTTCTGCCATTTTTGCCAGGTTCCAGAGCTCCTTCACCAGTCTTTCTAATCATGACTTGAACCAAATTGTTAAGAGAATGAATGATCCTTTAAGTGCAGTAGAAATGGATGATCAAAACCTTATCAGTAAGCACTAACTACGAAAAATTCATAAATAATGAATTTAATTTCATGCAAAGTCATTTATGATGTTAATGTAAAATAATTTTAAGATATAAATTAAATTATTAAAATTAAATAATAATTAGATATCTCAATCGTTTTTAAAGAACAATTTTTCTCCTATTCCAACATAAAATAAACCAAAAATAGAAAATAAATAAACTATATAATAATGGTTTAAAATGACATCATATATTTAAAATAAATCATAATTAAATATGTTTTCTAGATTCAACAATGGAAAATTATGGTATAATGTTTCAACAACATTCACTTAGTAAACCGATGCTTCATCTATACCTGTTTTTTAAACCAAACTATATTATTCCTTCCATTCTTATACAAATTATTGCATTGAATGATAACATTAAAAATTGCTTTTCTATCTCCTACTATTATAGACGGTAAAGGTGGTTAGTGTAAAATAAGTATAGTTACCATCGACACTAATTATTTAAAATGCGAAAAAGACTATCATTTATAAAATTACACTACATAAGGATATGCCTTTTGTATGCCTCAAATCGTTGAGTCATCAAGGTATTGATATACTCCAATGTACTTGAGTTGAATGTTTGTCTATTAGAAAACACAAAGATCCACCCAAAATTATGAAACCCTTTTCTACCAACTAAACATGTAAATGAACAGGAATACATTTGTTTATGCTTTATTTTCTTCCTATGCATGTATTCATAATTTGTGGATTTACAGTGCAAGGTTCCCCCATTAATCGGTTGATTTGATCCAAATTGAGGAGCTTCTTGGTTCCATCCAAATTGAAGACTCGATCTTGTGAAAATCATTTAAACCTTTAACCTGAGGCAACCAAACAATCAACATTTAGCTATTTATTGGTGAAAAAAAAAGATTTTTTTTTGGGCTCTAGTTAGATTTTGAGAAATAGAATGGGATTATAGTGCAAGGTTCCCTCATTAATCATTTGATTTGATCCAAATTGAAAAGTTTCATGGTTCCATCCAAATTGAAGACTCGATCTTGCAAAAATAATTTAAACCTTTAACCTAAGGCAACCAAATATTCAACATTTTGCTATTTATTGGTGAAAACCATAGAATTTTTTTGGGGCTCCAGTTAGATTTTGAGAAATAGCGTGGGCTTTCAGGTTAACCCTAAAACTTGTAAAAAGTATGTAATTTATTAAAAAA
The DNA here is from genome assembly GCA_034641835.2 of Pinus albicaulis. Classification (NCBI taxonomy): domain Eukaryota; kingdom Viridiplantae; phylum Streptophyta; class Pinopsida; order Pinales; family Pinaceae; genus Pinus; species Pinus albicaulis. Next base: position 878,739,296 of record CM076579.1, read on the forward strand.
AATAAAGATCAAATTTTTGAAAAAATTATATTAAATTTATTTGTAAAAAAATTGCACAAATAAACATACAACTTACAATTATAGCTTTAACATTACCAGTTTAACCCTGATAATTATACCATCATGCACACAATACGTAATGCTAATACTTATATGTTTTTTAGTGATAATATTCCATTATCGATACTTCTAGCATATGATAAAATTGACCTCTTTGAAAAGAGAATGAATGAATTATAGAATATGTAAGTACCTTTCCCTGACAAGGGTGCATTGCATACTATTGGAGCAAGGTCCCTTAGGACCGCATTTTTGGGAAATTAATAAGTGTTTTTTGTAGTTTCGAGTCGTGTGCACTAAGAAATGCATAGGTCAAGGGTCTTTGGGGTAGGTCAAAGCCCCTTCATGAGTTGTAATGGGCTAAAGGGTAAAACTAGGAGTCACAAACCACAGTTTATGGACCTTAGATGAGCGCAGGCTAAGATATAAATAAGAGTCTAGATTGAGTCAGATAAGATATGTTTTGGGAGTAAGTTTTATGATGTTCTAAACTATGAAGCGAATCTGCAAGTGTCGGTGTCTAAAAGGATCTTATTGGTTGTGTGTGTGGAGACCTTAGTTCGGCTATGTGTGGACCCCGCTGACTTTGTGCACATGTGAATCTGAAGAAGTGTAAAGGGTTTTACGACTATCGATGAATAAAGAAGTGTTTTGTGACAATTCTGAGTACTAAATGCATCGGTGATATGTTTCTGTAATCTATTTTCTTATGATTTAGGTTATCTGTGACTATATCGGTTGCGTACCTATTTTAATGCTTAATATGAATGTTAGATGCACAGACCTGTTACCATAATACCTGAATAGTACTTTATTAAAACTGTTAAGGGATTGCAAAGCCATTGTCTGTGTGCATGCAGGAAACCCTACGCAAATTGAACTAGATCTGTTTCTGGTTAGGGTTTCTGTTGCGAAGGCCAACCCACTATTATTATAGATCTAAAGACACCCACATCATTTAATTCTCTCTCAGGTTTGGAAACCTGGTTCTAGCACCCACCCATACTACTTTAGGTGATACTTTGACCTGCACAATTAGGTCACTACTGAAAGGTCTAGTAGTAAGAGGGTTTTGTTGGTTAAGATGAACTCTGAACCTGGGTCAAGACCCCTCAAGCAAAGAAATGGTTATATTTCCAGGACTAGGATCATTTTGAGAGAGATTGGGTGATATGGTGGCCATCAAAGCCTGAGTTAGAAGACTGGTTTGAGAAACAAATTCAAGAATTTTCCATTAAGGAAAACAAAAGTAAGAAGCTGTCTACTGAAGATTGGAAACATAAGTATATTTTGACAAAGGTTCATGAGATTTTCTTTGTGACCTTTGTGAAAGAATTAGAGGAGTGGTTGTCAAGGTTAGTTGAGTTACAAACCTGCTAGAAGGACGATAAGGTCACTCAGTGGACACCTGAGTTGATCCAACAATTAGAGCAGACTGCTAACTCCATCACCCACACTATAGATCATTGGGTTGACAAAATTTTGGGTGGGTTTGTAACAAAGTTTGCAGTAGATCAGTTTGTGTCATATTCTAAAGCTGAAATAAGTGTCTTCAAAGGACTAAGAGGTAAATTCATATGCCCTATGCCTTTGCTATTTAATATGTTATAGTGTGAAAAGGTTGTTTTGTGCAGTCACACTGAGTGAATGACCCCTGATAAGCTAGAAAGCACTACGCGTAGTAGAAAGTACTTCCGTGTTAATCAGAGAGGAGAAAGATCTATATACAGCCCTCTGAGAAACTCACCTGATAGTGATACAGAGAGAGGGGAGGCTATGTGCACGAAAGGTATCCCTCCTGCTACTCTGTCGTCAAATTTGCGCAGGGGTAAGACATCTCCTACCCCACCTCCACCACCACTAAGAGGCGATATGGATGCACATATAAAGCTATCCACCTTCAAGGGTGTGGGATTTGAGGACATGGATAGGTTTTGGTTTGTTGCAAATGCAATATGGACTGTGAAAATGTTAACACTGATGTTGTCAAGAGAGAGAAGCTAGTTATGGCATTTTAAGGTCGTGCGCTGGACTAGTTTATGGGATATCTAGCTTAGCACACTAATCCTACTGTTGATGAGATCAGGGGCGCTTTGAAGCAGCAATTCAGAAAACCAAATTCCTACTCACAACGTGTAACAGAGTTGAAAGATTCAAACAAGAGCCAAATGAATCTGCCTGGGAGGCGGATTAGCAGCTGAAGCACACTATCAGTGAAGGAGTTTATCTATGATGATAAGAAGCATAAGGAATGGTTTATTGCATGCTCTTGCCACATCTGCGCAGGCCTATGAATTAGCAGAAGATTTATTCTCAGGCCGAAGCTCTTGAAGTTTCCATGAGACTAGAAGCTCCACCTAGAGCTGATGACCAATTTGGAACTTTTCAAATTAAAAATCAATTGGAATCGATGCACTTGGAGATCTAGAACCTATGCAGAGATAGAGGGAAGGAAGTTGACGTAGATGTATGGTGTATATGATGTAATGGTTCCAACCACACAAAGGATCAATGTACCTTGTTTCAAGATTACCTGTAAGAGGGAGGGCTAAATCCATTGCGCCCCAGGGATGCTGTAGGACCTAGTGTTACTCCCACACTATGGTGCGCAAGGAAAATTTTAGGGGCTAATATTCGCAAGTAGGATAATTTTACATGCGTTTCCTAGAAAAGCGATTCACTAATTTCCATTTTTTCTAAAAATGATTCGCCCAAATTTTAGAGTATAAAATTATTTCACCTTAAAAATCACCCAATTTCTATATAGAGACTGTATAAAATTATTATAAATTTGAATATTTTTACAAAAATATTTTGAAACATTTTATATATTGCATATGATGGATTACGCGATTCGCCAATGTTTCTAAAATTCAAGATACATTTCCATCCTTAAAATTTTCCTTGGTGGTGCACTGACTATAAGGTGGCTGGATGACATGACACAAACCATTGCCCTCGATTAGGAAGTTATGTGCCAGAACTGAAGCAGCAATGGTGCAAGTTTTTCTCTTTGGTCGGCCATGATGAGCACCATTACCACTCATTCGAGCTAATTATGGACAATTCCAACCTCTATAGGGTGCAGGTCGACCCATATTCACCAGCATATCCTCTGGGCATGGAGGATCTACAGCGAGAGGAAGAGGAGGAGGGAGAGGTGGAGGTGCAGGTCGTGGATGAGGAAAATTAATTTGATATAACCGTGGAAACGCTGGACACTATGCACATGATTAGCTAAACCCTGTGCGGTAGTCTTGCAGGTATTGTAGACAATTTTATCATGTTATTGAATATTTTCCTATTTTGATTGCTAGAATGCAAGAAAAGCAACATCAGACACCTACACAGAACATACAAATGGTTAAAGCTGAGTCGCAAGATGATGACCCAAGTATAAACATAATTACACGCAATGGTGCTACCATTGGAGAAGATGAGGGAAAGAAGGCTGATGCAGAGCCTTTGATTAGGAAGGCCTCAGAAAAGAAGGAAGGACTCAAATAGCAGAAGGAAAAGGAATTTTTTGTAGAATCCAGGAAGGATTTTGTTGTTGCAGGTGTGTCCACATCCAAATCAATCATGGAAGCAAAGAATGATGATGAAGTCAAAAATTTCCTAAAATCTTGCATTAAGTTATTGTGTAACCATAAGGTAGTAGATAATATTCAGGCTCTGATAGATAGTTGCATGGGCAAGGAGTTGCCTTGAACTGAGAGTAAGGCCATTAAAAAGATCTATAAGAACAAGAAGAGAACGGGTGGGGAGATGCACATGACCATGAAAATTGGAGAGTATGAGATGGATCAGGTCATCTTGGACTTAGGTTCTGATGTAAATGTTATACCTAAGAAAACTTGGCAAAAGATGGGCGAACCAAAGCTGGAATGGTCCACCATTTAGTTGCACATGGCTAATCAGTAGAAGATCATTCCACTTGGAAGACTCCCACAGGTTATGGTAGACATTGTTGGAGTAAAGGTACGCATAGATTTTGAAGTAATACAAATTTTGGATGATTCATACCCCTACCCTGAGCTGCTAGGGTTGTATTGGGCCATCGATAGCGGAGGTATCATCAATTTGAAGCACAGAAGTATGTTCTTTGAAAACGATGGTACTCGTGTTATAGTACCTCTGGATCTGTTAGAAGGAGAAAGATATACATAACCAGTGCGCGAAGGAGATGATGTTGACCATATCTACAAGCTAACTGCGCGGGATGAGGATTGGATCAATCCTAAGGCTGATGGAATGCTGAACTAGGAAAGGGATAGCTCATGTTTCTCAGATTCAGATGGAGAAATTGAGAACTAGAAGAATCATCTGCATGATGTCTCTACACTACGCTGCCTCAAGATCACTAAAAATTTTCAATGCATCTCCTCAGAGGTAAGAGAATTACCCTATTTTCATGGTTCTGATAGTGTTTTATTATTTTTGGACACTTGATCTGGCATGTGTGCAACTCCAGCGCGTTGCTGGGATATGCACAAAGGGAGCTTTAAGGATTGGGAGGAATGCAGCAAAATGATGAATTTTCTCTTTGAGCAGCCTGTTGTCCCACCTACTGAGATTTTTTTATGGCCAAGGTGACCCATGCAAACACCTGGCCACATGGATGGAGGTTTGGAATGAGAAGACTGGAACTGAATGGGTTCACATGTTTATCCATTCATTGGGACCAATCCCTACCACATGGTATTTGGAGACGGAGTTGCACCGAGGAAATCGCCATTGGATTACGATGAGTGAGAATTTTATGTCAACTTTTGGCCTAGCTGGTGGCTCGGAGGAATTGGATGAAGCCCTACAATATATATAACCACTTATCTTTGACGATTCCTAGCCTTAGATAGAATGTGTTGCACCAGCATGGGAAGCACAGATGCAAGATATTGCCAACTGCAGGAACCTGTCAGTAGAAGATAATGAAGAAGATCCAAGAAATATCAACATCCTTGAGTTCGAGGGGGAGTGCGTAGTTGCAAGGCCCTTATTAGGAATGGTGGATATAACTAAGACTTTGAAGTTAAAGGAAGTCAAAATTGGGACAGAGGAACAACCCAAGTTAGCCAAAATAGGAGATTATTGGGATGATTACACAATGGGAAAGGCTGTGGAGCTGTTGACAGAGTATCAGGACCTGTTTCCCATGAAGTTCTTTGAGATCAAAGGAATTGTAGGAGATTTGGGCGTTATGAAGATCACTCTAAAACTAGATGCATGCCCTGTCAAGAAATGACCCTACCAATTAAATCCCAAGTATAAGCAGAAAGTGAAAGAGGAATTAGAGAAGATGGTTGTTGTAGGAATTATTGAGCTTGTGGAGTAGTCTCATTAGGTGAGACCCATGGTTGTTCAAGAAAATAATACTAAAGGAGAAATAATGATTTGCATGGATTTGCACAAGCTGAACGATGCATTATGACCCCTTCCCTACTCCATTTTTAGATGATATCTTGGACAATGTGGGAGGACAAGAAGCTTACTCATTCATTAATGGATTTTCAGGGTACAATCAGATTTGGATTGCGCAAGAAGACCAAAGAAAGAAAACTTTTGCAATGGAATGGGGTTCCTTCCAATACACAATTATGCCTTTCGAATTAAAAAATGCACCTGTTATCTTCTCAATCGTAGTAGTAGTTGTGTTCAAAGAATTCATGCACAAGTTCTTGGAGGTGTATTCTGATGACTGGAGTGTGTTTGGGCTGGTAAATAAGCATGTGTCCAACCTATGCATGATGCTTGACACTTGTAGGAAGTATAAGATTTCTCTTAACTTGAAGAAATGTATATTATGTTTTCCTTTTGGAAACTTGTTGGGCCATATTATGTGTCAGCAAGGATTGATGGTAGATCCGACCAAGATTGCATTTATTATCAACCTCGAAGTCCCTACCAATGAAAAACAGTTGTGCTCCATTCTGGGACACATCGGGTATTACAGAAATTTCATTCACGGCTATGCTCTGATCACTGCGCCTATGGATAAAATCTTGAATAAGATGTGTCATTTTTCTCAAATGAGGAATGCCAAAAGATCTTTGAGCTACTAAAGGAAAATATGGTTACTGCACCTATTCTAATATTCTCAGACTGGTCCATTGTCTTCCATGTACATTTTGATGCATCTAGTATAGCACTGGGAGTTGCTTTAGCAAAGCCAGGAGAGGGAGACATTGATCACCCCGTTGCTTCCACTAGTAGGAAGCTCTCCAGTGCAGAGCGCAACTACTCGACTACAGAGAGGGAATGATTGTCCATGATCTACGCTCTACAAAAATATAGGCACTATATGCTATGAAGGCACTTCAAGAAATTGCGTACATTCAGCATAGATACTGTTCAATTAGATAATGTGGGGGAGGGGGGGGGGTTGTCGGTACGTTTCTATTTCAAGAATATGATTTTGAAATCATTATGAATCCTAGTAGATTGAATGGTGGACCTGATCACCTCTCACGCATTGAAAATGGGGAGGAACCAACCAGCTTGGAGGAGGGACTACCTGATGCGTAGCTCTTTGCTATTAAGGTGGTTGATGAATAACTCGCCGATATTATTCATTCTCTTACCACTAGAAGTGCACTTGCTAAATATTAAGTGTAACAAAACAAGGAGTTGGTTTCATGCGCAGCTGATTTTACACTGATTTTTGGTCAATTGTACAATATGGGATCAGATGAAGTGTTAAGAAGGTATGTTTTGGAACATTAAATACATGACATCTTGGCTGAGGCTCATGGAGGAGTGGCAGGAAGCCACTATGCAGGGAAGGCCACTGCGTAGAAGGTGATATGTGCTAGTTTATGGTGGCCCACACTGCATAGTGATGCACATGCATACTGTTGATCTTATGATGCATGCCAAAGAATGGGGAAGCCATTGCGTAGAGATGAAATGCCCCTGCAGGCCTTTGATAAATGGGCTTGTGGGACCTATCAATCCTCTACACATATGGGTGATGGTGCTATACATATGGATGGAAATTCATGGGAGGGGTGGGATAACATCCTTAATTTCATGCGCTAGCACTCTTGCCATGACTTAGGATGGAAGGTGTTGGGATACCTTCACCTTGAAGATCATGATTCCATGGGGGTAGACCCCAAATTGGGTTTCCCATGAATATTTTTCCATGGGTCAAGCATCAAGGCAGATTCCTTAATTCCCAATACCATTAGTCTCACTATAGAAGGCAACATGGGAGAGGATAAGGTTATATGTCGTCACACCTACATTTTCCCCTCATAAATGCTCGAAGAGAAAGCAATGTGGCACCATTGGAACTTCAAGGGAAGTTATTGAAGGGAATGACCAACTTGGCACCCTTGGCATCAAGAATAAATTAACTAGGTATGGCACCCTTGGAACTTATAATGAAATTTCTTGAAGGGCACAACTAACTTGGCACCATTTGCATCAAGAAGAAACTACTGATACATAATAATGGTATTTCACTTAATGTGGTGAATGAGGTCTTAGAACTAATTTATCTAAATCAAGAATAAATCTTGGGGTAATGGGAGAGTAAGAAGAAATAAAAATATTGGATCAATTGAGTAACACTACCCTTCCCATGTTTTGAAATATTAAGTAGATAATGTGCATACAAAGTAACCATAAAGTATTCAAGTGTTTAATAGGAATAAATGGGAAAGAGACATAGAGTTAATTAAAAGAATCGATCCTAGTATAGTTTAACCTTATTAAGAAAAGAAGGTGGTGAAAAAAAATAAAGAATAATTATTTAAATTAAAGAAATTTAGTTTCATGAGTAAACCTTCATGTGGAAAGATGCAACACAAGGATGTCCATCTAAGTGTTAATTTGAGATAAAATTGTGGTATTTGGGGAACCAAATCTAAGACTTGCTAGTTGATTTAAGTAATCAACACAAAATAAGGAGTATAAAAGGGGGATAAAGAGACAACTAGGAGAAGAAATAAGGAGTCATGTTGGAGCAAGGAAGAATATTATTTCTAAATAAAATTGGAGTAAATAAATGAGGAGATCCTTGGTGAGAGGCTAACACATAGGTGGGTGAATAATCAAACTTTTTTATTAATAGAAATAATTAATTATGCATGATGTGCCAAGTGTCACCTATGAAGCCTCCTATAAAAGAAGGGGTGAGCTATAGGAGAAGGATCACCCTTTTCCCTATTGTTGGATGGATTAGATAATGCTATTGTGAGCGACTACAAAGCTATAATGAGTTTGGTGATGTGGAGGTAATTAGAGAGGGGGTTCTTAAACCAAGAGTTCTCTCCTCCATCAACTTGTATTCTTGTCCAATTGTATAGCACCACTGCAACTTGGGGGTCTGTGGGGAAAAAGAGAACCCAAGGAGTAGGTTGGGAGGTTGACCAGTGAGTCATTAAATTTTGACCAAAATGCATCATTCTCCATACCCGAACACGGGAAACAACAAGGGAGCACAAGAAGTGGAAAATCTGATATCGAATCTAGACTCTAGTTCCTTTTCTTAGAATCTATATTCTTTTTAAGGATCTCCATTATATTTTTATTAGTATATTCATCCAACCCATTTTCTTGTGGGTAATAAGTGGTTGAATGTCCTAAAATGACATTGTAATTGCTGCAAAAAATTTCAAAAGTTGTTTTGGTAAAGGCTTTAACATTTTCTATGATTATCTTTCTCAAGAAACTAAAATAGAATAAAATATTTTCAACTAAAAAATTCATAAAAATATTATCTTTTATTTTCCTGGTAGGTATAGAATCAACCCATTTAGTAAAATATTTTTTAGCTATTAAAATACAGTCATGTCGATTGCTAGAATGAGGATGTATTCTCCAATAATGTTGATTCCCCACTATTGGAAAAGTATTGCATACTATATGGATTTCAAAAGGAGAGAAACTGATTTATGTTTCTCTACAAACATTTGGCATTCATGGAATGCCCTTACTCTATTATTTACATCAGAAAATATAGTGGGACAATAAAAACCACTCCTTAAAATATTGTGTGCAGTGGCCTCACAAGTTTGATGCCCTCCACAAACTCCACTATGATGCTAGTTTATAATACAATCAACACCATTAGGAAATACACAATTCAAAATAATTTCTATCAGAGCTTTCCAATATAGCCTACTTCCTGTGATGCAATATTTTAAAAATTTTAATTTTAATGAATGTGATTGATATTTTCTCAAATGAGTTGGACATTGAAAATTATGAAGGTAGATGATGATATATGCACACCAATTATATGAAAAAAATATTTCATCGATGGGTGAAAAGTCTTTGTAAAGTGACATTGACCTTGGTTGTTTAAGGTGTTCTATGCTTACAATCTGAGCAATCAAATTCAAGTGAACTATTTGATTGATACACAATGCTTCAAAGTTGTTTTTTGCTAACAACTTCACTAAGCCTTTCCCTTTAATGATTTTAATTGGTTTCAATTCAAGATCTTATTCTTGTATTTTAGTAATCCACTTCCCTCTTCTACCTTCAAGATCATGTTGAATCCAGATTTATTTTACAATGAGATTGAGAAAGTCAACAATAATTTTTTTTATTGCAAAACATAATCTCTAAAACATTTTAAATCTTTCACTAAAGCATAAGCTAGCTTTTCAATTATAATGTATTTAAGTTTAGTGTATTGCAAAGCTTTACTTAAGAAAGAAATAGGTTGTTCAAATCCTTGTTGAATTTTTGAATGAGAATGATTGTTATAGTGTATTCAAATGCAAAGGAAAAACCATAAAATATTTAGTATAGTCAAGACTCATGAAGACTAGAGATTCCATTAAATATTTATTAATTTCAATGAAATAATATTGTGTAGCTTCCATCCATTTTAATTAATTTTCCATTTTAAGAAAGTTAGTGATTTATTTAGTGATTTGAACAAAATTTGGTATAAAACATCTTAAAATAATAATTATTCCTAAAAATGATTGGATTTCCTTGTCTCCAGGAAGGGGTATCCTTTCAATATCCTAGACCCTTTCGGGGACCACATGGAATCCTTGCGTGGACACCATGTGCTCGATAATCTTACCTTTTGTCATGGGAAAGAAAGATCTACAAGGATTTAATAATAAACCATATATTTAACATTTTTAAAGCAATTTCTCAAGCTGTTCCAGATGTTGGAAATCATATTTTGAAAATACAATCGTGTCATCTAAATAAATCACAATAAATAGATTATTTTCATAAAAAAAGGATATATATATATATATATATATTTGGATGATGGCCCCTACATTCATTATATCGAAAGACATCTTTTCATACATAAAAGTTCCCCAAGGGGTAGTAAATGCAATTTTGTACCTATTGTCATTTTGCATGAAGATTTGGTTATACCTCGAAAAAATATCCATCATATAAATACAGTAATCTCACATTACCTTCTGAAGTAAATTATCCATATTAAGAAAGGGGTAATTATCTTTAGGCGAAGCCCTTTTTTAATTTCTAAAATCAACACAAAGTCAGATTTCACCATTTTTTTCTTTCTTATTGGTACTAGAATGGCTACATAATCCAAGTAACTTACATGTACTATTATTTTATCATCTAGTAACTTATTTATTTCCTTTTCTATTAGATGGTAATAATAATGGATTGACTTGTCTCAATTTCTACCTTAATTGTTTAACTACTTTTAAATGAATTTGATATTTGATAATTTTTCTATCATAAGTATTTATGTTGTCATAAATCCAAGTAAAAATACCAACATATTCTATAAAGATAGAAACATACTAATTTTTTACTTCTTCAGAGAAATATCTAGATAAATTTATGAGCTTAGTATTTTCTTGTGTTACTAATTTATTTGTTTACGTCTTCATTCAAAGGTTTGAACATAGGAGCATATGTAGTGTTTTTCTGATAATTTTTTTTTGTAAAGGAATGAGTCCTCTAGGGATTTAATTATTTTTCAATTTTACTATATCATGTTTTCCAAATTTATTTTAAAGCTTAGAAGGATTAAATTCTTCTCCATAATGGTTTTCATCCTCCTCTATAGACACTTCAGAAAATTTACTAACCATTTAAATAATCTTTTAATTTTTTCATCATCATAAAAAGTTGTCAATTTTTTACATTATCACAAATAGAAGGCATATATAAAACTGAAATTTCATATTTCAACTTGTTTTCCTCAAGAGGAATAAGCATTGCAGTTGTCACTTCCAGTGCATCTGCTAACTAGTTTTTACCCCCTGGAATCGTGGGGAAATTGATAGCAGAAAATATTTTTTTGGTCAAATCCAAAACCTATTTTTTTGTAAGATCTCAATCTTGGATGTTTGTTTTGGAACTTATCAGTGCCATGTTTAATAACAAGCTCAAAATTCCCAAATATTAATAGGTTTTGAATATTTAATTTCCAAGGTTCTTCTAGCCCCAAGACCAAAGCTTAATATTCTTCTACATTGTTTGTAGTTTCAAAATTCAATTTGAAAGGCAAGGTGGCACTTCATTGTCTGTGTGAAATAAAAATTACCCCAGCTCCAAATCCACTTATGGAAGAAGCGCCATCAAAAAAAATTTTCCAAACTATATGAATATTATGTACATTATTTTATTGCTGATAAGGATGTCACATAAGAGAGGTGAACATCTCTGAAAGGGAAAAGGGAAACAAGGGTTTCCACAACTTGGGATGTGCAGCAAGCACAAGGATAATCAGACTTGATTAGGGACTAAATGGCTATAGTATCAATGCTTATCTATCTCTCCCCTTTAGGCCTTCCCATGAGGTGTATTTATACTTCCTCAAAATATTTTTTTTAGTTGGGAAACAATTTGGCCATATGCTCCTGTAGGTAGGATTCTGGTGTAACTCGTAAACCCCACCCAAAAAATAGGGAATTTTTTTTTATATATATTTTAAATTATATGTGTGGGTTGGGTATAACTAGACCCACGTCTTCACATGCTTTTGAGAGGGAAAAGTCACGTATGGAATTCAAAATAATGTTTTTTAGGTAAAGGAACTAGTCTAAAGGAAAGGGTTGCCCAAGGCCAACACATAGAGCATCAAGCATATAGAGGTGAGAAATGATGCTATAATAGACGCTCCCTAATATATGAGGTCACAAGGGGTACATGATGGCTGAAATTTATTATCTGTATAAGAAGAATCTTGTGAGGACTGGACTTCACTAGATTTTAGCCTACCAAAAACCAATGGAATAGATCAGAAATAAAACTCATGTCTGAGGCGGGCATACCCTGCTCAGTGAAAGTAAATCATGTCTGCATATTAAGTATGGATCGGATCCAGTATGTATACAAGTACATAGAAACTACAAAGTACATAGTGGACCATCTTATCGCAACCTCAAAAAGTACATATCAAGGTCATGTCATAGTATCACATACAAAATAACTGTGAAAAATATAGTTGATCATTGAATTCACAAAAATGAATCCCCAAGTACCGAACCATAAGTAGTGGAATAATGGTATTGCACGCAACTTGGGTGCTTACATATAATATGTTTTTGTGATGAACTGCAACATTTAAGGTGGATAGTGTCACTGGTAGAAAACTGAAGGAGATGTCAAAGTGATCGAAAGCATGTTGATGCAAAGCTGAGGTCTTCACCGATCACCATGTTACAATTCTACACTATGGGAATAAATGAGTTGAAGTAGACCATGTGAGAAATTGTATGATTGTCATTCATTGATGTATACCGTTAACAAATGCGAGACAACTCATCGATAATGATGATGAGAGTCAAGGTACCCCAGTACAATCTAACAAGCGTGAATGAATGAGTTGAAGTCGAACACTTGATAGAATATACCAATTAGGAGACATTGATCTATTCTCACTCTCGGTAGCGAAGGAGCCTTCCACTAATAACTACAAACCCTAACGTACTGAAAAAAGACTCTAGACCTTGTTCCCAGAGCAATGAGTTGGGGTCGAAGGGAAAAGATCAGCTAGAAGGAAGGCATTAAGGCATCCCACATCAATCCAGTGCGAGTGTAACCCACAAGCCAAATTTTGGAAGGAATTAGATGAAGAAAGATGAAGTAACCAACTCGAAGCATGTTTCTGGCATACACAAAATGTGGCTAGCGCATGGTAGAAACCCTTTGAACCAACCAATAATGAAATCTGACACAAATGCAAGGAATCCACCAATAGGGTCAAGTGGAAACCAAGGTACTACACAAATCCCAATGTGTGATAATGAAAGTTGACGTTGAACACAAGGGAAACCACGCAGTCAAATAACCATGGTGTTGAGCAAATGCTGAGCACAAGATCACCTATCAGTCATGGAAATAGGGCCAGGGAGTGGCTCTAGGTGTACTCTCAGAGCAATTTGTCAAATTCAATAAGAGAAAACCTACCAGCAAGAAGTCAAAGGAGACCGGGGGAGCACTGACTCAATAACAAGGTTATGGCTCTCCTAAGTCAAACTAAATCCCATCCCAATGGAGAAAATATTTTTATTTTTGTGCTTTGTTCAAGGATGACACAACTGAATTTTAGTTGTCATCAAACATGGAAGTAATTTCCCTTTCCCGCTCTTTTTTGGGATATTTGAATTTTTTTTATTTTTCATATTGAAAGCCTGAAAAGGAATCAAAGAATTCCTATAGTATAATGAAAAGAACGAGTGTCAGGAAACATATGCACTAGTTCGTGGGATTGGAACAATCCTATGCTCAATGCAAGGTGGTGAAACTGGTAAATGACACTCAGAGGAGTGTTCTGTCCACAAGAAAAGGGTGTCAAGCTGAAAATTCTAAGTGATTGCAAGGCTGAATTTATAGAAATACATGGTCAAAAATTTTCCTTATACACGAGTCAGGTGAAGCCAGCTTAAGGCCAAGAGATACAAATAGTCAACATGCAATGCAACAGAAAAACTCAAAAATAGGGAGCCTCTAGGTATAAAGCCAGAAAGATAGTGAAGAAGAATAAGAATGAAGCTTCATCGCAGAGGTCATGGCAGGACTAAAGAGGACTCTCGAGCCTACACAATTTTTGCAACATGGGAAACATATGCTAGCAAGGATCTAACTAGGAAGCCCATGTCAAGGATGACTCTACCATCATATCATTATTTTATAAATCGGCGAGTGAAAATGGTTTCAATAATCATATCATGATGGGGTCAACCCTATGGCAAGATATCAGTATGGAGGCTAGAATACAGAATGCAACAGAAAGTGGATTTCTCTAACCTATATGCTTGTGTTGAACACAATACCTGCCATGACAGGTTAGCGGTCATGGAATCGAAGCGGTAAAAATCATCTCAAAATATTCAATTGGTCCTGAAAACAACCCATCCCAGCACTTGCAAGCCAAAAGGTCATAAAGTTTTGACAAATTCAAAAATTAGACACAAACTTTATAAAAGTGAGTTTCCAAAAATTTTGAAATTTGGGCATAAATAGACCTTTTTGACTTACATTTTTTATTTTTGCATTGGTAATTTGGAGAAAAAGGCCCTGGAGCAAAAAACCACCAAGTTCAATCCACCCAATTTCTCAGTTGGATCACCGCGAACATTCTAGGTAATCCCCTCAAACTCATTTCTAATGAATTTATTTATCAATTCAAGTAATTTTCAGATTATTTGACCATAGAAATCATATTTCTGGATTAACTCTCGACGTATACGCGATTGTGTAGAAAAGAAACCCGCATATGCGGAGTGAAATTTTTTAAATCAAATATCTAATGGGTGAAAAAATTGATTGATGCATGATGAATATCGGTTGGAGAGAGAGGGAACACAATGCCATTGATAATGAGGTAATGGAAGATGCGTTGTCACTAGAAGTTCTCATAGGATGTGAATTGTTAAAATTCTTCAAAATGCCAAATATGAAGACAAACAAAAAATTTCTTGAAACTCTTGTGGATTACTAGGAGCTAGAAGAAGATGCATTTATGATTGATCAGATGCCTCTGCAAATTGAGATAGAATACATATACTTCATCACTCGAATTTCTCGAAGAGGAGAGCTAGTAAACTTGTAGGGGAAGGCCCCAGGAGGACTGAATGTAGAGGATTACATCCAACTATATTTCTCACCAAATACTCATAAGGTTGGGACTCAGATCCCAATCAGATATGTGGAGGGATTACACATGAAAATCCTTCTTTTCACCATTGTCCGAGTAGCTAGATCAGCATCACTACACCAAGCCTCACGAGCTACCATAAGTTTGGCAACTGATTGACTAAGTAAACTATATGATTGGTGCTCAACTTTACTAATCAATTTTAAAAATAAATTGACTTCAATTCGAAAGGGTAAGACCAAGAACTTTGGATATGGTACTATCCTTTGTACTTTATTTTTTGAGAGACTACCTAGGCTTCAACCCAAAGTGATATCAACAAACAACAACCCAAGAGATCCACGCATAGCACAGTGGGGAGATCTGATGAAGAGACTAGGGGGTGGCGAGGTCCCTAGGACTATATTTGATGATGAGTTATTCTTGTGGTGGGGAGAATAAGTGATCACCATTGAAGATTACCCCTATACATGTATGGACTTCAAAGCAGACCCAAATCTACCTCTACCACCCGAAGCTGCAGGGCCTACATCAAAACCACTTTGGAATCCTAGGATCTAGCCCTCCTGGATTCAGAGAGGGATCTCTCTATATGTGTTTTAGAATGATATGCTTATTGGCTCATGATATGATATTAGGCTAGTTATGAAGCACAAGGGATTTGTTTGTTTTTTGGTTGGGTAGGATATCATCAAAATAAAGGAATTATTTTGAAGGGTAAAGGTATGAGTAAGTTGAAGAATGGTTCAGCTAATAGGATAGGTAAGAGACAATATCAATCCATTGGGCTATGGAGTCACAAAGGATTTAATTGCACAACAAGTTTCAAGAGTGGTCCATGGGGCAAGTCATCTATATCAAAGGATATCTTTAGATTGATTTGTGATATGGAACATTAAAAGTGTTGTGAAAGAAGCAAAGCTAATAACCATTTAAGAATCTATTAACTTCACTAAACAAGAAAAGCCTTTCAAAGTAATTGTTTGAAGAAAGCCAAAGGACAGGGCAAACCATAGACTTCTTTGGGAAAATTTTTACTAAAGCACACTTTTCAGACAACAATCCAGCAATCTAATAGATTACCTTCAGAAAGAATAAAACATATAAGAAAACAAAGGGAAACCTAAGATTAGGTAAGGACTTTGAACCTATCCTGCTTTTGGCATACTCTCAGGGATCTTTTCAAAGCAACTATTGGAGATAAACTAGAGGACACGGCTAACCATAGACTTCTCTAGTTCAACTTTACTTAGCAGACTTTTCAAGGACTTTCAAAGACAATATCTCAAGTTGTACTCAGGAAACATGGGCTCACAAACACTTCACTGGTTATACTCTATTGAATTATCCTTAAAGAACAATTAGAAGAAAACATAAAGATAAAGCTTATTAGTAAGAATTAGGGTACCTTTTACAATAAATCCTAATCTAAATTTGTTGTTCTTTATCAGAGAAAGTGGACAATATGGAAACATAAGAAAAACAAAAATTACAGTAAGAAAAACATCACCATTGACATAGAACAGGATCCCATAAATCATCTTGTGTATTTGATGTTAAAACCAGTTAAAAACTTCAAGTCCAGTAGATCTTTACAGCTTCAAACTTCTCTTCTCAGCCTATCTTTCTTCAATCACTAACAGAGCTTCAACAGCTTCAGCAACTATTTACATTCAACAAGTATCCAACCAACAACAATACTGGGCTCCCCATATGATATATATATAGGTAAATTGAGGAGGTGGAGTGAAAGGAAGGTCTAACTATTCAATTAATACAGAGTAAATGCTTCTCAACCTTTGGGGGGCCTAATGGAGAAGATATCTAATGTCCTAACTCTGTTAATTGATTTTTTCGTTAAATTTCATCTACTTCAGTAACTTTTGTTGTCTTTTAAGACTTTTGGTAGCTAGCAATTACTTTCTGAGTTGTCTATGTAAAATATCTCTGACTATGCATTGAATTTGTATTCTTTTGAGGCAAATAGAACTGTAGGTGGCCTTTTTTATCTTTGGAGAAGTAAAGGCTTTGGTGATTTGTCATTCGAAGTCATCTTTCTGCTCATCTGTCTTGATTTGTTACTTTAAACTTGAATTAGGCCTTTGATACGCTTTTAGTTCTCCTTTAATCATCTTTCGAGCTTTTTTCCTTTCTGCCGATTGTTTCAACTTTGAATCCTTTGTCTTTCACTGCACTTTATCCATAATCTGCACGGTTTAAGTCTTTTAATCTTTAGGCTCTTGACTTTAACCTTTAAACTTTAATTTATTTTCTTCATTGATCTTCACTGTTTGTGTACAAGTCTACTACACTGGAGGGTTTAGTATAATAGTCATTGGTCATGAATCACTGACCAAACTTTAATGATAAACCCTGAAATCTCTCGTTCCTTCGTTATTTCGGCTTTTAAGAATGATCATCTTTGGTCTTTGTCACTGTGGATATGACTGTGGGAGGACCTTTTAACACCTTGGCCGCTATTAAACCTGCATAAAAAACATAAAACATTATAAAACCCTGTGTTTCAGTTTAACTGCTAACAGAGGCTAAGAGTGGTGATGGAGCGATGCGGAGGAGGAATATGCGTAGAAGGGGTCGCACAAACAGAACCAGGAAGAACAATGGTCTTTTTTGAATATTTTGGGCGAAATGGTGGAAGAGTGGTTTCGCAGAAAATCGGAGGCGGTTTTCGCACGGGGTTAGAGCGGTAAGCGGTAATGGTTCTTTCGAACGCGATATGGCTTGGTGGCTGATCCATGTCCATTAAAAACCACCCATTTCGCGTTCATATTGGGCGTTAAGTTTTTGGGAGAAATGAGCATGAAGATGAACGCTAGCCGTCAGATCTGAAATCTCCAGATCTACCGTGGAGAATGGAGCGTGATTTTACAAAGTTATTTCGTCAGAGGAGTGGTGGGACCAGGGATGGACGTCATCAGTTTTGTCGTGGAGTGACAATGCTAATGGGCGGAGTTTAAAAGGTGAGGATTGATGGGATCCGTCAGGTCTGGGGGATCTACGGTCAAGATCTGTTGCGGGGGTAAGCATATGGATGAACGATCGGGAGAACGGATGATGGGGGAAGCGAGGAGGAGCCCCGCTAGCCATTGGATCGTTGCAATCAACGGCCAGGATCTCTTCTGAGGGGGACCATAAAAGCAAGGAGGTCAAAAGAAGATGAAGGGCCCAGAAAGGGTCCAAACTGTCAGATCTGGGGAGATCGATGGCTGAGATCTTTTCATGAAGAGGATTCAGTAGAGGGTGATCATGAGGAAGGATGGCGATGTGAAGAAGCGCGGACTGTTGGATGGTTACGATCAATGATCGAGATCTGCTCGGAGGATCAACCATCGGCGGAAGAAAATACAAGGGGAAAGAGGAAACGAGGAACTGCGATGGTCGATAGCCGATGGGCTTAGCGCTCGGTCACAGCGCCGGGTCTTATGAGAAAGGAGTGGAAGGGCTTCGGGCCAAATTCGCTTAAAGTATTATGCATAAAAAGGGGCGAAAATCGTTAAAAACAAAGGTTTTTCAAGGTTTTTCAAGGTTTCTGATAGGTTAAAAAAGGCCAATTTAAACCAAATAAAAGGAAATAAATGGTCTAAAAGGGGTTTTGGAAGCCTTTTAAGGGGGAATGAAGGGTGAATGGAGAGAGGAAAGGGATTTTTTAGAGGAATGAAGGAATGTTAGGAAAAATAAAAAAAAGGGTAAAATGGAGGAAATTTGGAGGGAATTTATGAAGGTGAAATGATGGAGAAGTGGCCTAGAAACAGTCTCTTTTATAACAACAGGGCTCTTCTTTGAAAAATATTTGGTGGAAATAGCAGTGAAGATGATTTGTAAGATAAAAGACACCAAGAAGGCTTCAAGAACTAGCAGTTTTCCATGAATATTTCTTCTTGAAGGCTTAAGAACATATTTAGCCATCATTTACTGTGACAAAATTTACTGATGGCTAACAGTGGCTCCACTTGGGGAGGGTAGCTCCTTGGAGGTGTCAAGAACCTCAGAGATAAATCTCTGGAAAATATACTAGTGCCTTTGTAATTTGCTGCACTTTGACAACCTCTTTCTTATTTGATCATGCTGCTTTGAAAAGATGATCAGTATTATATCAACAAATGGATTTCTTCCTAGACAACTACATACACCACCTACTTTCCTAACATTTTTTCTTCATAAGGTGCACTTGGATTTGCAAACCTTTTGACATCAACATTTTATTCTTTTACTGAAAGCAAGAAACTAATCTAAATCTACCCTTATAACTTCCATGAGTCCAGATTAAACAGTTGGACTCAAAAATTCTCTACCTAATCTACTATCTGTCAGGATTAAACTATATGACAAATATTCATTTTCTATATTCTAAAACAGAAATTTAAACATAGAAAAACCAGGATTAAACTGTTTAATTTGTTGTAAGACTATGGCATAAAAGAAAGCTGCACATAGACTGAAATTTACAGGAAATTGAGACAAAATTGTGAAGGCTTAAGATCTGAAAATTTAAAGCATCCTTCATTCTTTCCTTAGCTCTGGTTTTGATATTTTTAGAGCTGTCTTCTTCTTCTTTCTTGGTTTAGGTTTTTAGCATATTAGAACCATTATCTTCTTTTTTCTTTGGCTCGGATTTTGGTCTGCTTAGAGCCATTTATTTATATCCTAATCTATTCTACTGACAAGCCAAGATTTCATTGTTTGGCAAATCTCCTTCAATAACCTATCAGCAGTAAATTGAAATCTATCTAGTCATGATTAGGCTATATGACTAAATAGCAGTGCTCTTTCAAGTAGTGACATTTAGGCTTGCACACTTTCTGGTTTTTCTTTACTTTTTTGGTATGGGGTTGTACCTTTCTTCTTTTATATCTACCCTCTTTTCTCTTTTTCTATTGTTTTTGTATTTTGTTTTTCTTTTTCAAATTCAAAGCAGTGTTATATACAATGAACAAAAAGCTTTGAAACCAAAATATCAGTTAACAAAAATAATTTTTAAGCATCCTGCCATTGACAGGACCTCCAAAATATTCAAATCCATCCAATTCTTGCAGAAAAAATGCATTGTTTCCAATAGCAGATTGAATAAGATAAGGGCCTTGCCATAAATTATCAAATTTTCCATGTTTGCCCTTATCTTCTCTCCTTGAATCCAATTTCAATACTTTGTCACCAATTTTAAAGTCACTTGCCTTGGTTCTTTTTTCAAACAACCTCTTGATGTTTTCTTGTAGTTGTTGTGCTCTGATGTATACTTCTTCCCTGGTTTGTTGTAGATGTATAGTCTGGTGTATTCTCCTTGTCATATCATCATCTTCAAACTGTACTTCTTGGATCAGCTTCATGACTGGCACTCCTAAACTGGTTGGAAATATTGCATCTATTCCATAAACTAGCTGATAGGGAGACATTCCAATTGATTTTTTAATTGTTAGCATGTCTGCCCATAATGCATGTACTAGCTTACTCTGCCATGATTTCTTGTTATCTTCCAACAACTTCTTGATTATATTTACCAAAATTTTGTTTGAGGACTCTGCCAACCCATTACCTTGAGGGTAATAAGCTATATAATGACCCAATATAATCTGATATTTATGACAGAATTCCACCATATTTTTAGACCCAAATGCAGCAGCATTGTCAGTTATGATCTTTCTAGGAAAACCAAATCTAGACAGTATATGGTTTTCAAGGAATGAAATGATAACTGAGTCTGTGGCATTCCTAGAGGGGATGGCTTATATCCATTTGGTAAAGTAGTCTGTGGCTGTGAGGATCCATTTGTGTTGGGCAGATGAGGCAAGATGGATTTCCCCAATAAATTCTAGACCCCACTGCTGAAAAGAAGCTTCAACAGTGATTCGTTGCAGAGGTAAGGGAAGCAGCTTTCTTTTTCCTTCAAAGATCTGGCATTTGTGACAGGCAATAATCATCTTGTGGATATCTTGAAAGAGGGTGGGCCAGTAGTAACCAGATCTAAGGATTTTTTTAGCAATTGATTTTTAGTACAAGGTGGCCTCCACATTCTCCTTCATGAAACTCGTGCTTGATCTTATCTGCATCATTTTCAGGAAAAAATTTAAGCAATAATCCACTATCATTTTTCCAATATAAACATTTATTCAAAATGCAATAATTTATAGCTTTCAACTTTAAGAATATTGCCTTTGTTTTAGACAAACCAGGAGGGGTATTAAGATTGATAAAAACATACAAAATATCAGCATACCAAGATGAATTCAGAAAATGATCTTCAATAAGTGGAGTTTTCAACTCCTCTTATTCATCTAATGCATTAAACATGTTTATATCAAGAGCTTGAAAGTTGGATTCAACCATAATTTTTTCTAGTCCTTGACCTTTTATGAGCTTAGTGGGCTTGATTTCTAATTCATATTCTAAAATTACAGAAATCCACTTTCCTCTTTTACCATCTGGATCTTGGGTCAATATGTCTTTTACACTTGAATAAGGCACAAATGCTATGATGTGTGAGTGTAAAATGTAGACTCTGAAGTATTTTAAGGCTTTGACCAAGGAAAAGACTTGTTTTTCCATGATATTATACTTCAGGTGTGCATCTCTTAACGCCTTACTGAAAAATGCAATTGGTTGCTCTCGTCCTTTCAAGTTTTTATGTAATAGGACAACAACTATTGTGTGTTCTGATGCAAATGAAAATATGAAGAAATCCTTTGTAAAATCAGGACTGATAAGAACTGGTGTTTTGGTAAGTGCTTGTTTTACCAGCTCAAATCATTTCTTTTCTTTTAAGGTCCATTTAACTCCTTCTCTCTTAAGCATATTTGTCATGTTTCTAAGGATTTCAGCTAGATTGGGTATGAAACTTCTCAAGAAATTAATCTTTCCAATGAAAGATTGAAGTTCCTTGATGTTTCTAGGATGGTTGATTTGCAATATACCATCAATCCTTTTTGGGTCTATCCTTATTCCTTCTTAAGATATGATATGTCCATGAAGTTTACCTTCTTGGAGACCAAACAATGTTTTCTTTGGATTTAAAGATAACCCATATTTTCTGCATTTCTCAAAGACTTTTCTCAAGTGTATCATGAGTTCTTCATCTATTTTTGAATATACAGTTATATCATCTAAATAAATCAATATGAAGTAACCTATTTCTTCTGAGAATGCAATATCCATGGCTCTCTGAAATTTGGCACCAACATTCATTAAACCAAAGGGCATTTTCAAATACATGAAAGTACCCCAGGGTGTAGTAAAGGTTGTTTTAAGTTGATCATCAAGATATACCAATATCTTATTGTAACCTGAGAAGCCATCTAGCAAAGAAATTCTTCTAGAACCAACTACCCTTTGTAAGATATGATCCATTTTGGGCAAGGGATAGTTTTCCTTTAATGAGGATTTTTTTAAGTTTCTAAAGTCAATGCAAAGCCTTATCTCTCCTGTTTTCTTCCTAACAGATACAAGATTAGATACCTAGTCTGAATATCTTACTAGGACTATGATTCCAGCATCGTACATTTTTCTAATCTCTTTCTCTACCAGAGATAACTCAACAGGGTATATTCTGCGCAATTTTTGTCTAAAAGGCTTCTGGTTTTCTTTTAGGGGTATCTTATGCTAAATTATCTCTGTATCATATGATTTTAGATCTTCATAGCTCCATGCAAAAACATAAAAAAATTCTCTAAACAACTCAATGTATTCCAGTTTAATGTGAGCTAGTAGTGTCTTAGACAGTTTGATCATTTTGGGTTTCTGTTCACTGCGTATGTTGCATTCTTCCACTTCAGCTTCAATAGGTTCCAATTTCGGCTTTTTGGCAACATCATTCAAGTCAAACAATTCTTCTAATGGGACCAGTCCTTTTGGAAAGCTTTGATTTTTAGATTGCAACACTTCTAAGTCTTCTTTCTATAAATCTGTGCTATTTTCTGTTGTATGTTTGGGTCTATTAGATAACAAATTTATTTCAGCAATCTCAGGAAACTTTTCTTCTTTAGAAAGTGATTTTTCCTCACTAGGACGGTCTTGTTCATACTCTGAATCTAATTTTGGTATTTCAAATTCATTTTTGGACTGTAGTAAGTCTTCTATTTGTTTATCTCCTTCAAAAAATTGCCAGTATTTTTCATTATCTGGGTCAGCTGGTCTATATTTTACTTGGATGGTGTATTATTTGCTTTCATAAGGTTTTATACAAGTACTAGCAGCAAAGGCTAATCCATTCGCAAGAATGTTTTGGTTCCTTGGGACAAAGGTAAGTTGGAATTCGGAAAATGTTTTTAACAAGTCCATGGCATCATCTCTATAGGCTCTAAGTATAGGATGTTTAGCAGTATATTCCCCATTTACTTGCTTAATTATCAATTTTGAATCTCCATGAACTGTCATCCTCTTGGTCCCTAATTTTTTCAATAAATGCAGGCCTAAAAGGAGAGCTTCATACTCTGCTATGTTATTTGTGCATTGGAAGTTTAATCTATAAGAATGACCCTCAGCATGATTGTTTTCAGTGTTGTGCACCCATATGCCTGCTCCTACACCAGTTTTAGAGCAAGACCCATCAAAACTCATACTCCAAAGAGGACTATTTCAGATTTTTCATTTATTTCACTTATGTCCTCTCTATTTTGTTTTCCTAATCTGTGATTGTGTTGTCCCTATAGGACTACACTGTGTTTGTCTTTGTTTTTTTCCTCGAGATTTTCAATGTTTTGAGGCTTTATTATTTGATTTTCATGATCTGAACTATATTTATGACTGTTTTGGACATCAAGACCTTCAATTTGTTTACTACGAATTTCTGAGTTTTCAAACTGATCTAATGATTTTTCCTTACTCTCCTTTTCCTATATGGCTGCCACTATTTTTGGATGTGGAGTGACCACTATATTGGCTGATGTTTCATTAACTAACTCTTTCTCATTAGGGATCTCATCATTGTAAAGAATGAATGAGTCAAGTTCAGTGTGTATGGAATAAAGAGGAGAGTTTTCTGGTCTTTCTTGGTTACTCACCATATATTTCATGTGTGTTTCCCTATAGAGTCTTCTAGGTTGACTAAAGACAGGGATGGTGGCATAAGTCATATCCATCTACATAGTACCTAGCAACTTAGCACCTCATGATCTTGAAAGGAGCATGCCATATTTGGGGGGTATATCAACCACTACAATGTCCATCACTAGGATTTTGGCTAGAATTTGGGCTAAGTTAACACATAGATATTTTATTAGGCCTAGGAATTTTACCCTGCTTGAATCAAAGGAATATAAATCTTTATAAGGTCTGGTTACTTCAAGGCCTAATCTTTCCATTATTACTTTTGGCATGAGATTATGTGATGCTCCTGAATCAAGCATGGCGTTGTGCAAAATATTATCATGGATGTTCAAACTAATGTAGAATGGAGGGCTAGTTCCTTCTTGAAATTTTCCTTCAATATTAGGACCAAATAGAAGCTCTGGTGTATCTGTAATATCCCTTTTCCGGGATATCTCTAAAACACAGCAAACTCTAACCAGAGATGGACTGGGAGGACATTTACCAGGTATTTCACCTCTGAAAAGAGGATGAGATCTGGAGACTCTGTCTAAGAGTGTGGGAGAAAACACAACAAGTGGTACAGAAATCAAAATGAAAAGGGAAAGAATAACAGAAATGCAGACATACAATAACGTGTATCTAAAGCGTGAATAGATACTCAAGAAATACCAAGGGAACGCTAAGCCATTTTATCAATCTGATAAATATAGAGGAGTACAATAGGTGATCAAATCGATAGCAACTAAAATTGCACAAGGCAAGTTAAAATCTACTCTCAGAACGCTGCATGGAATGGATGTGTAACAGATCTGAGTTCCAGCTACTGAAAATGGTTGTCCCGAGATTCCTCCTTGCAGATCTGTGCTTTCCTCCAATTGATCATGCCATCACTGTCTGGGATCTGAAATAATACGATCACCCGCTGATCCATAAATTCCCCCAATAGGCGCGCTGCTATTCCTACGCTCAATCTCCTATCCACGATCCTCCAAGAATACAACCGGAGCTTCCCAAATACGGTTTGTGTCCTCCTGTGCAGTCAATAAATGTGTTGCTCCTCCACAGGTGATGTGCAGTTAATAAACGCGCTGCTCCTCCACAAATACAGTGGATCGATCTTCCTACAAAGACACTGACGGGACTACCTCACCCGAGCAGGCACTCAAAGTCCCTTGGGGCTGAGGGCGAGATCTCCAAATGGAGACACTCAATGTGCTAAACAGCACTGCAGACAGGATAAACAACCATTGTCTCAATAGTTGCAATGACCAATTTCAAATTCATAAACCTCGATGATGTCAGAATGAGGAAACTATCTTCTTTATATAGCGTCGGCCGCTCTCGAATCCTATGGCCGCCTCCACCCACGATACCATGGTAATATCCCTTGGCTGCATGCGCCTCTACCCACGATACCATGGTAATACCCCTTTGCTACGTGCCCAATTCGGCCCCCCTTAATTACCACATGCGTCTTATTTTAGAGTGAGTCGTGGTCCCTTTACTCACATTTATTCATAAGCTAACTACTTAAAGAAAAATTGACCAAAATCAAATATTCCAATTATCCATTGCTAATTGGGAATATTATAGTCTCCCCAGGTAGAATGTTGCTTGTCCCCAAGAAACTGTAGTGATGTATGCTGCAAGACTTTCTCATTCTCCCAAGTCGCATCCTCATCTGGCAAATTTTTCCACCTCACCAAGAACTCCCTGATTGTCCTATTCTGCAGCTGCCTTTCCCTGGCGTCAATAATTGCCTCAGGCTGTAATACCAAATTCCCTTCATCATCTGTAGGTGGAAGCTCCTTTGTCACTATCACTTGATGTCGCAATGCCTTCTTCAGACATGACACATGGAAAATGTTATGAATCTTGCTGCCTTGGGGCAGCTCCAACTCATACGCAACCTGTCCAACTCTGCGTATCACCCTGTATGGTCCATAAAAATGAGGCTTGAGCTTCTCAGCTCCCTTCTATTGCAGTGATGACTGTCGATATGGCTGTAAACATAGGTAGACCAAGTCTCCTACCTCAAACTGTCTTACCATCCGACCCCTGTCGGCATACCGCTTCTACTGGTTTTGTGTTGTAGCCATGTTATCCTTGACAGCGCAGAGAATGTCCTAACTCTCCTGAATCCAGTCTTTGGCTCTCGGAGCCTTGCTAGCACCCAACATCATATCAAAAAAAGACAAAGAATGGCACCCATACAAAGCATAGAACGATGTCGTACTGATGGACATGTGATATGTGTTGTTGTAACAATACTCCCCCAGATGTAGCCACTTCAGCCATGCTCTCTGCACTAAGATAGTTACGCAAGTAGCCCTCTAGCCACTTGTTAACTATATTTGTCTTCCCATCTTTCTGTGGGTGATAGCTGGTGGTCGGTGTCAGCTCCGTCCCTACCAGCCAAAAAAGCTCCTACCAGAATCCACCCATAAAGTGGCTGTCCCTGTCACTGATGATGGTCTTGAGAAGACCATGCAACCTGAAAATCTCTCTGAAGAACAGCTTCGCCACCTGTGCTACTGTATAGTGTGTGGATATGGTGAAAAAATGTGCATACTTTGTCAGCCGATCAATGATGACGTATATACAGTCCTTGCCCTACACCGTGGGCAACCCTGTGATGAAATCCATCGAAATGCTCTCCCATTTCCCCTCCGGAATGGGAAGAGGCTGCAACAAGCTTATAGGATGGTTCATCTCCCCCTTGTTTCTCTAGCAAACTTTGCACTCCCTGATATGCCGGAGCACGTCCCCCTTGAGACCTTTCCATGAGAAACTCTCTCTGATAGCCCAGTAGGTTTTGGTAAACCCTTGATGGCTAGACAATGGTGAGTCATGAGATGCCTGAAGTATCTTCTTCTTGAGCTGGGAGCCCTCCGTCAAGAAGATCCTATCTCTGTAGTAAATGATATCATATATCACCCTATATCTGTCATCTTCCACCTAACATCTAGCACCTCATAGGCAAATATATCCTTGGAGTACTCCACCAAGAGTCGAGCCTTCCAATCTTTATCTAAGCTCATCAGAGACAATGTGGCTGGCCTACGTGAAAGTGCATCTGTTACCACGTTATTCTTCCCTTTGACATATTCAATGTAAAATTCATAAGCCTGGAACTTGTTGATCCACTTCTGTTGCCTCTCCTGTAACTGTTTTTACTCCAAAAAGAACCTGAGGCTGTTGTGCTCAGTCCTTACCTGGAACCTGTTACCCACTGAGTACTGCTGGAATTTGGCCAATGCATGAATAATGGCCAACATCTCCTTGTCATATATAGGATACAACCGCTCATGATGAAGGAGCTTACTGCTCTCATAGGCTATAGGGTGGCCTCCCTGCATCAAGACTACACCAATCCCCTGTCTCGATGCATCAAACTCCAAAACAAACGACTACGTAAAATCTGGCAATGCAAGCATGGGACAGCTGCTCATAACCTCCTTGAGCCTGTTAAAAGCCCGCTGTGCTATATCCGACCAATTGAATGCCCCCTTCTTTGTCAAATCTGTAAGGGGTACCGCAAGCTGAGAGAAACTCTTGATGAACTTCCTGTAATATGTGCAGATGCCAATAAATCCTCGAAGTTTCGTCACATTTCTCGGCTTTGGCCAGTCTCTGATGGCCCTGATCTTCTCCTCGTGGACCCTCACTCCATCCACTCCTATGATGTGTCCTAAATACAACATCTTCGTCATCCCAAACTCACACTTGGAGAGCTTAGCATAGAACTGTTGCTCCTCCAAGATATGCAGTACTGCCTCTATGTGTTGGAGATGCTCCTCCTAAGTCCTGCTATATATCAATATATCATCGAAAAATACCAACACAAACTTCCTCAGATGACTGCAGAAGATATGGTTCATGCATGACTAGAAAGTAGTTGGGGCATTGGTTAGCCCAAAAGGCATAACCAGAAACTCAAAGTGGCCATAATGGCACCTGAAAGCGGTCTTGGGAATGTCCTGTTCCCTCGTGCGAATGTGGTGGTACCCGGATCTCAAATCGATCTTTGAGAAGAACTGAGCTCCTCTTAGCTCATCCATCAGCTCGTCAATCCACGGTATGGGGTACTTTTTCTTCAGGGTCTTCTTATTTAGGGCCCTATGATCAATGCACATTCTCATTGTGTCATCCTTCTTCTTCACCAACACCACCAAAGAAGTGAAAGGACTGGTGCTAGGCCGAATATGTCCAAGAGCTAAAAACTCTTGGATGGCCCACTCAATCTCATCCTGATAGACCTTGGGGTGCCTATAGGGTGTGGTAATAATGGCCTGGATGCCCTGCTCTAACTCAATAGTGTGCTCAAACCCCCGATCTGGTGGTTGTCCCGGCGGTATCTCTCCAAATAACGTCTCATACCTGTCGAGGATGGCTTGTATATCCAGATCAACTGTCTACCTGGTAACCCCTACCTCTGATGCCTGCAACTCAACTTCCCACTCTATGTCTCCCTTTCGGAAGTCTGCCTCCATCCGGTGAGATGAAATAGTCTGAGGTGGGTAAGTGTGCATCTCATGTATCTTCTCATGCTTCCTAGTCTTCTGGTCATCCCATTCCATATCCAAGGCCTCCCAATATGTGGTGACTTTCCCCAAAGTAATCAGCCACTGTACACCCAATACCACATTGGTATCTGGTATGTTAACCACAAAAAAGTGTTCAGTCACTGTGTAGGTTCCCATCATCACAGCCAGCTCTGGAACATACCTGGCACACTGCATCGTCTGATCTCCTGGGACCAACACTGAAAATCCATCGAAGCTCTCTATTGGTATGCCTCTCCTCT
Organism: Pinus albicaulis; assembly: GCA_034641835.2. Taxonomy (NCBI): domain Eukaryota; kingdom Viridiplantae; phylum Streptophyta; class Pinopsida; order Pinales; family Pinaceae; genus Pinus; species Pinus albicaulis. The sequence goes on from CM076579.1 coordinate 878,768,269, forward strand.
CAACCATCTGTGCATCGATGAAGTTGTGGGTTGCCCCACTATCTACCAGAACTAAAAATCGCTGCCCACATACTGTCCCTCGGACCCGCAGCGTCAGATACTTGGGTACTCCTCGCAATGCTGCAAGGGTCCCCCCTGTGGGTGCAAACGCTGCACCTCCTGCCCCTGGAAGTGGGGGTGGAAAATGATCTTGCTCTGTCTGACTGTCTCCTGCCTCCCCATACTCATCCTCTTCCCTGCTACTCTCGGAGAAGACCTCAATAAAATGTGCTTTGCCAGCAGCACATTTGTGACCTGGTGCCCATGGATCTTGACAGGTAAAGCACAACCTCTTCTTCTTCAACTCCCTCCGGGCATCATTATCGAGTTGTACCCTACCCTGATTCCCCTTTGGAGGCAGCATCCTCACATCCTTCCCCTTTGGCTGGAAATCATGTTTCTGGTGGTAAGGTGTCCTGGTTCGGGGTAAGGCATCCTGCAAATCTCGAGTTCTGCCAATGGCATCCTGGAGTGTAGCTGGCCTAGTGGATCTGACTAGACCCCGGAGTGGCTCTGCTAACCCCTAAATAAACATATATATCATTCATTCTGCGGATAGATCTGGTACCATCACTGAAATCCTCAGGAAATCTGCAATATATTTCTCAGGACTCCCGATCTGTTTGAGCCTTGTCAGCTCAACAAAGTGCTCCTCTGGTTCCTTCCGGTCGAACCTCTCTATCAATCTTCGAGTGAAATCCGCATAGGTATTCATGGAGGAATGACCAAGTGTCACCCTTCCATGGAACCACCAATCCTGAGCCTCACCCTCCAAATGCAGCGTGGCCACCTTGATGGCCTCTGTTTCTACCATTTGGTTGAGCTGGAAATATACATCTAGCTTCTCCACCCAATACTTTGCCGAACTGTTTGATGAACCATCAAACGTAGGTAAATGGAATATGCTCACTATAAGTTGGGTTTCTCCATCATGATAATGCCGGTGCCCTCTATGATGATCGTGGGGTCTGCTATCCCGCTTGATATGAACAAAGTCTTTGAATAAAATGGCATCCCTGAACTCCTGCCCAGCTGCCTGGTACTCAGCAAAATAATCACTTATGCGATCAGACTCTATTTCCTCCTGTGCTCCTGCCCTAGTATTTGCACTTAGAAAAGTGGGCATAGTAGCATGAATGAGGGCATTTGCTACCTGGTGTGGAGCGGCAACCTTCTCCTGCAAATGGTGGAATTTGCCCGACCCCTCACCAACATGGAGACCCTTTGGGATTTCACACTGTCTAGCTTCCACAACCATGAATCTCTAGCCCATCACCTCTATCTTCTTCACCAGATCCTGTACTGATCTGAGGAGTGCTTCCCCAAAAATTTTTGCATCGCTATCTTCCCCCATCGGCTCTCCCTACTCTGCTTCTATCACAGGCTCCTCCTGCTCTGTCTCTACTACTCAAATGCAGTCTCCCTCTTCGTAGGTGTTCTTCAACCTACAATCAATATCTCTATACTTCCTACCTCTATGGTAGATGTAGGGTTTTTCTTTCGATGACATAGACTACTAGCTCCACAGGTTGAGCCAAATCTAGGCTCTGATACCACTGTAATATCCCTTTTCAGGGATATCTCTAAAACATAGAAAACTCTAACCAGAGATGGACTAGGAGGGAATTTACCAGGTATTTCATCTCTGAAAAGAGGATGAGATCTAGAGGCTACCTGGCCCTTTCGAAACTCTGTCTAAGAGTGTGGGAGAAAACATAACAAGTGGTACAGAAATCGAAATGCAAAGGGAAATAATAACAGAAATGCAGACATACAATAACATGTATCTAAAGCGTGAACAGATACTCAAGAAATACCAAGGGAACGCTGAGCCATTTTATTAATCTGATAAATATAGAGGAGTACAATAGGTGATCAAGTCGTTAGCACCTAATATAGAGGAGTACAATAGGTGATCTACTCTCAGAATGCTACATGGAATGGTTGCGTAATAGATCTGTGTTCCAACTGCTGAAAATGGTTGTCCTGAGATTCCTCCTTGTGGATCTGTGCTTTCCTCCAATTGATCACGCCACCACTGTCTGGGATCTGCAATAATATGATCACCCGGTGATCCAGAAATCCCCCCAATAGGCGCGTTGCTATTCCTACACTCAATCTCCTATCCACAATCCTCCAAGAATACAACCGGATCTTCCCAAATACGGTCTGCGTCCTCCTACGCAGTAAATAAATGCGCTGCTCCTCCACAGGTGCTGCGCAGTTAATAAATGCGCTGCTCCTCCACAAATACAACGGATCGATCTTCCTACCAAGATAATGACAGGACTACCTCACCCAAGCAGGCACTCGAAGTCCCCTGGGGCTGAGGGCTAGATCTCCGAACGAAGACACTCAATGCACTAAACAACACTGCAGACAGGCTAAACAGCTAGTGTGCTCAATAGTTGCAATGACCTATTTCAAATTCATAAACCTCCATGATGTCAGAATGAGGAAACTATCTTCTTTATATAGCGTTGGCCACTCTCGAATCCTACGACTGCCTCCACCCACGATACCATGGTAATATCCCTTGGCTGCGTGCGCCTCTACCCACGATACCATGGTAATACCCCTTTGCTGCGTGCCCAATTTGGCCCCCCTTAATTACCACGTGCGTCTTATTTTATAGTGAGTCGTGGTCCATATACTCACGTTTATTCATAAGCTAACTACTTAAAGCAAAATTGACCAAAATCGAATATTCCAATTAGCCATTGCTAATTGGGAATATTACAGTATCATCATTTAAGTTAACAGTATCATGACTATCTTCTATGTTCAAAGCTTTCAAAACTTGACATCTATATACATTTTGAGTAATTAACTCAGTGAGTGGGATAAAGATCTTGATTTTGGCAATTTCATTCTCTAGGCTAAAAGGAATCTGATTTTTCAAAATGTTTGATTCCGCCTTCTTAGTCACTGATTCATCAGCAAAATCATCTTGCTGATTTATACTATTTACATCAGTCAAAATGTTTTTTCAAGAGCATTAGCTGAAATGCTAGTGCTGCTAGGGTCACCACTCTGTTTTTCATTGATTTGGGTGTTTTTTCCCTTGTTTGGATCAGAAATTTCAGCCACTATTTTATGGTTTTATGTTGTCTTTTTGGAAGTATTTACAAGGTTGTTTTTAGCAGAATTATCAGAGGTTTTCTTTTTGGGATTTTTTGGGTTCTTTTTACTTCTTAGGTCATATTGTTTAGGCACTCCTATGATGGCATTTTCAAAGTCTTGTTCATAGTATTCAGTTTCTAATCTTCTATCAACATAGGGTGTATATAGACCTTGTTTTCTTTTATGGAGGAAATCAAAATCCTCATTGCTCACATCCAGCATGTTCATGTTATCATCCTATGTTTTTTCAATTGTTTCCCCGTCCTCATTAACACAATTCTCTTGAAAAGGAGGTTTGATCTGTTGATTAGTATCTCTTTGTCTGTTCTGAGGTTGATTTCTCCTAAAGTTCTGATTTTGGTTTTGGGATTGATTTATGTTTTGAGGAGCTATTTTATTTTCTCTAGATTGAGCTCTCTCATATATGTTCATCCTATCCTTCATCCTTTCCATAGTATTGACCACATTTTCCAGTTTTGAGTCAGATGTGGAAGGTGCAGCTTCATCCCTATATGATACCCTCTTCTCAGTCTTCTAGCTCTCTTAGCAATCAAATTTGTCTCAACACTTACTGCCCCTCTTTGCATGTCTTCTAATGTGAGGGGTTCCCTTTCTCTAAGTTGATAGGCCATTTCAGGATCAAATCCATCAGGGAATTTCATTAGAGCTAGGCCTTGTGGAGGTTTCATATGGATGGGTAGGGCATTGTACACACTATTGAATCTAGTGTAGTACTCTTGAAATCCTTCTCCAACATTCCTTTTAATGTTATTGTATTCATATAGAATCTAGAGAGGATTCTTTTTGACCTCCCATTTGCTTAAAAATAATTTATGGAAATCTTTGAGGTCATTTATACCATTAGGGGTTAATTTTTTCAACCATTTTCTTGCTTCTCCCCCTAAACTTTGAGAAAACATTCTAAGTTTAATTGTTTCATCATCAATTTCTTTCCTGTCAAAGTATTCATTCATTTTTTCCACATGTAGTTGAGAAGTAGTAGAACCACTAGCATTATATAATGGAATATTGGACTGATAGTCCTTTGGCAAATTGATTAAAGGTAAAGGAAGGTCTAGAGGAGCATACCATGTTGCCATGATAGGAGGTTGTGGAAAAAATGGGGGGTTTATAGGCAGAGGATGTAGGATAGGAGGGAGATGATGAAGTGGAGTAATTTGAACAGTGGGTGTTTGGATAACAGAAGTGCTTGGACTAGCAAGAGACTATTGAGCAGATCTAGGATGAGAGAAACAAAAATTATGAATGAAATGAAGATCAGGTGGGTTGATTTCTCTGCTATCAGTATGTTCACCACTAGGTTGGGGTGAGTGTGGAGGCTCAAAGTCTATCTTATATATATCACTAAGTGACTTGGTTCTAGATGGATTCTTTGCAGAAGGCAAGCCAACTTGTGTATCTTGCAGAGCTGTAAGATTTCCAGGGACAGAATTAGCTCTATAAATTGGTTTGCCAACAATTGAAGTCTTGGATTTAGGAGATTTCCTAAGGATTATTTCTGGATTATCAAATATTTCAGGAGGATTTGGGTTAGGATAGGCTCTAGTATGAATTCTTTTAGAAGCCACTATGTTGTGTTTTTAGACCCAATGATGAGAAAATTTCAGCCAAGTATGACAATCTTTAAAAGGAAAACTAACTGTTTTTGAAAGAAAACTTAATCCTAAAAGTTTACTTAACTGAGTTGGTATGATGCTATGATAAAAGTTTCCCAGTGGAGTCTTTGGAAAACCAAGGGAAATCAGCAAGCCTACTAAATACCAATGGAGTCTCCAGGTGAAGGATTTTTACTTGTTTTCAAAGTTTGGTTGTTGTTCACCATCAACAATCAATAATAGCCAGTCTTGATGACACTTGATTCATTTTGGAATAGGGTTTTGTTGAGTTGTGAAGTTATCTTTTACTCAATATAGTCCCCAGTATGGTCGCCACTATGTTAGGCTCCCGTAGTTTGCGAGATTGGCAAGAACAAACGCTGCAGGGCCTACATCAAAACCACTTTGGAATCCTAGGATCTAGCCCTCCTAGATTCAAAGAGGGATCTCTCTATATGTGTCTTAGAATGATATGCTTATTGCATTATGATATGATATTAGGCTAGTTATGAAGCACAAGGAATTTGTTTTTTTTTTGGTTGGGTAGGATATCATCAAAATAAAGGAAGTCTTTTGAAGGGTAAAGGAATGAGTAAGTTGAAAGAATGGTTCAGCTGATAGGATAGGTAAGAGATAGTATTAATCCATTGGGCTATGGAGTCACAAAGGATTTAATTGCACAACAAGTTTCAAGAGTGGTCCATGGGGCAAGTCATCTATATCAAAGGATCTCTTTAGATTGATTTGTGATATGGAACATTAAAAGTGTTGTGAAAGAAGCAAAGCTAATAACCATTTAAGAATCTATTAACTTCACTAAACAAGAAAAGCCTTTCAAATTAACTGTTTGAAGCAAGCCAAAGGACAAGGAAAACCATAGACTTCTTTGGGAAAACTTTTACTAAAGCACACTTTTTAGACAACAATCCAACAATCTAACAGATTACCTTCAGAAAGAAGAAAACATATAAGAAAACAAAGGGCAGCCTAAGATCAGGTAAGGACTTTGAACCTATCATGATTTTGGCATACTCTCAGGGATCTTTTCAAAGCAACTGTTGGAGATAAACTAGAGGACAAGGCTAACCATATACTTCTCTAGTTCAACTTTACTTAGAAGACTTTTCAAGAACTTTCAAAGACAATATCTCAAGTTGTACTCAGGAAACATGGGCTCACCAACACTTCATTGGTTATACTATATTGAATTATCCTCAAAGCACAATTAGAAGAAAACATCAAGATAAAGCTTATCAGTAAGAATTAGGGTACCTTTTATAGTAAATCATAGTCTAAATTTGTTGTTCTTTATCAGATAAAGTGGACAATATGGAAACATAAGAAAAACAACAATTACAGTAAGAAAAACATCACCATTGACATAGACCAGGATCCCATAAATAAGCTTGTGTAGCTGATGTCAAAACTAGTTACAAAATTCAAGTCCAATAGGTCTTTATAGCTTCAAACTTCTCTTCTCAGCCTATATTTCTTCAATCACTAACAGAGCTTCAACAACTTCAATAACTATTTACATTCAACAAGTATCCAACCAACAACAATACTGGGCTCCTCATATGATATATATAGGTAAATTGAGGAGGTGGAGTGACAGGAAGGTCTAACTATTCAATTAATACAGAGTAAATGCTTCTCGACCTTTGGGAGGCCTAATGGAGAAGATATCTAATGTCCTAACTCTGTTAATTGATTTTTACATTAACTTTCATCTACTTTAGTCACTTTTGTTGACTTTTGAGGCTTTTGGTAGCTGGAAATTACATTCTGAGCTGTCTATGTAAAATATCTCTGACTGTACATTGAATTTGTATTATTTTGAGGCAAATAGAACTGTAGGTGGCCTTTTTTATCTTTGGAGAAGTAAAGGCTTCGGTGATTTGTCGTTCGAAGTCATCTTTCTGTTGATCTGTCTTGATTTGTTAATTTAAACTTGAATTAGGCCTTTGATATGCTTTTAGGCCTCCCTTAATCATATTTTGGGCTTTTTTCCTTTCTGCTGATTGTTTCAGCTTTGAATCCTTTGTCTTTCACTGTGCTTTATCCATAATCTGCACGGTTTAAGTCTTTTAATCTTCAGGCTCTTGACTTTAACCTTTAAAATTTAATTTCTTTTCTTCATTGATCTTCAGTGTTTGTGTATAGGTCTGCTGCGCTGGAGGGTTTAGTATAATAGTCAGTGGTCATGAATCACTGACCAAAATTTAATGATAAACCCTGAAATCTCTCATTCCTTTGTTATTTAAGCTTTTAAGGATGATCATCTTCAGTCTTTTTCACTGTGGATATGACTGTGGGAGGACCTTTTAACACCTTGGCCGCTATTAAACCTGCATAAACAACATGAAACATTATAAAACCCTGCGTTTCAGTTTAACTGCTAACAGAGGCTAGGAGTGGTGATGGAGTGATGCGGAGGAGGAATATGCGTAGAAGGGGTCCCACAAATAGAACCAAGAAGAACAATGGTATTTTTTGAAGATTTGGCATGAAATGGTGGAAGAGTGGTTTCGCAGAAAACCGGAGGCGGTTTTCACGCAGGGTCAAAGCGATAAGCGGTAATGGTTCTTTCGAACACGATATGGCTTGGTGGCCTACGCATGTCCATTAAAAGTTGCCCATTTCGTGTTGATATTGCGCGTTAAGTTTTTGGGAGAAATGAGCGCGAAGATGAACGCTGACCGTCAGATCTGAGAGCTCCAGATCTACGGTGGAGAATGGAGCGTGATTTTACAAAGTTATTTGGTCAGAGGAGTGGTGGGATCGGGGATGGACAACATCAATTTTTTTGTGGAGCGACAGTGCTAATGGGCAGAGTTTAAAAGGTGAGGATTGATGGGATCCGTCAGATCTGGGAGATCTACGGTCAAGATCTGTTGCTGGGGTAAGCATATGGATGAACGGTTGGGATAATGGATGATGGGGGAAGTGAGGAGGAGCACCACTGGCCATTGGATTGTTGAAATCAACGGCCAGGATCTCTTCCAGGGGGACCATAAAAGCGCAGAGGTCAAAAGAAGGTGAAGTGCCTAGAAAGGGTCCAGACCGTCGGATCTGGGAAGATTGACGACTGAGATATTTTCACGGAGACAAGTTGGTAGAGGGTGATTAGGAGGAAGGATGGTGATGTGAAGAAGCGCGGACAGTTGGATGGTTGCGATCAATGGACAAGATCTGCTCAGGAGATCAGCCATCAACGGAAGAAAATACAAGGGGAAAGAGGAAACGTGGGACTGCAATGGCCGATAGTCGATGGTCTTAGCACTCGGTCACAATGCAGGGTCTTATGAGAAAGGAGCGGAAGGGCTTAAGGCCAAAGGAGCTTAAATTATTATGCATAAAAAGGGGTGGAAAGGGTTAAAAACAAAGGTTTTTCAAGGTTTTTTAAGGTTTCTAATAGGTTAAAAAAGGCCAATTTAAAATAAATAAAAGGAAATAAATGGTCTAAAAGGGGTTTTGGAAGCCTTTTAAGGGGGAATGAAGGGTGAATGGAGAGAGGAAAGGGATTTTTTAGAGGAATGAATCACTGTTAGGAAAAATTTAAAAAAAAAATGGGTGAAATGGAGGAAATTTGGAGGGAATTTATGAAGGTGAAATGATGGAGAAGTGGCCTAGAAACAGTCTCTTTTATAACAACAGGGCTCTTCTTTGAAAAATATTTTGTGGAAAAAATAGTGAATATGATTTGCAAGATAAAAGACACCAAGAAGGCTTCAAGAACTAACATTTTTCATGAATATTGCTTCTTGAAGGCTTAAGAACATATTTATCCATCATTTTCTATGACAAAATTTATTGATGGCTAACAAGATCAGTAATACCTAAGGGTCTGGAATAGGTGCTGCGGAAGAGGCGTGGAAAATGTCATAGGTGATCCTGAGAGAGTCCTTCACGCCATACAGAGGAACATGGGGGGTTTAACCCACCAAGTGCCTATGGCTGCAGTGGAGGATCTTCCAAAATCTATTCAGAAACACGTGGTTGGTGTACCACGAGATTGGGTGCAATTGTTCCAACATGTGGCAACTACCATAGTCTTCTTCCGAGATGCTCATACAGGGAAAGGCCCTCATACATATATTTTAGGTTGACTAGATGACTTGATATTTTTATGATAGAAATGATCGGGCATAAGCCCTAATTTTGTAGGACATTGTTGTCCAATTTTGTATATTTTTTAATTTATGAATTTGATATCTCTCATATATACAATGATTATTGATGATTTGTGATGTTTAATGTGATGAGTAAATTATATGCCAATCGATTGCTTGATTAGCTAATGAATTGACAAATGCATTTTCTGATCATGGGATATGGATATATGTAATAAAATTAAATGATCTCTATAATAAACACACTCTTAGAAATAGGCGATATAAATATGGATCTCTGACACGATAAATGTTATTCAATTGAGACACCACCAATTGTGAGTCCAAGTAAACTTCTAGCGAACAAACACCAAGAGATATTTCTTCAGACAGTAGATTGACCACATCAGTATATTCTAGAAGATTATTTGAAGTATGACCAATACATATGCCCCTTGGGATTAACATCTGACCGGATGGATAGTAAATTACCCAAGCCGCGGAATCCAAATTTCGGGTATGTCGACTGTTGGGCATTGAAATTGTCATTCACTTCCATTACATTTTCACTTACATTTCCATATTATCACCTTCACTCCACCTCCATTTCATTACATTTAACTTACCATTACCACTATTGGGTTACATTTATGTTTTTCCAAACTTTATTAATTTCTAGTATTTTTAAGTGAATTTGTGGTTAAAAATTAGAAAATAATATGCACATACTTATACCTAACAAGTGGAATGAGTTTGTTGCCATGTGTAGGTGAAAAATAAGCTTCCAGAAGACCCTTATGTGGCCTCCTAAGGCCAAATTCGAATTTGGATGGAGAAGATCATGGGATCATAAGGATATGTGTCTCATTTCTTATTTGTATTGTAACTCTAAGAAGACATGTGCCTTATCACTTCTTATTTGGATTGTAACTCTAGAGATATAGGGAGAGATTCATGGACTCTCATTAATTATAGAGCTTCTCATATTTTGTATAAATAGGGGAAGCTTTCTCCTATCAAATAATGTGTAAAATTGGAGTTATGCTCAAACTTTGAATACATAATTAGATTGTATCACCTTACTCATGAATGTTCCTTCATTTTGATTTGGTTTTGCTTACATATGGAGCATCTCAATTTACCATATCTCATACTTTTAGATCAGTTTCCTAAAATTTGTGAGATTTACTTGCTTTTATGGATTAAAGTTTATTTTATTTCTTAGTATTAGTTTTAGAATGATTGTGTAATCTTTGCTTTTCTAAAAACATTTCAATAGGAAAGATTTATCTATTTTCCAATTGGATTAAGTTTGAGGCAATAGAGCTCATATTTATTTAGTTTCCTTTCATGTTCTGTTATTTACTTTCTTATATCAAACTATCAATTCATTGTATAATTGAATAAAAGATCAAGTCAAGAAGGTGACTTGTCATACTTCCAAATTGGGTGACTGAATGTTCAACCTATGCAGTCATTAAGCTTTACTTTTATGTTCTATTATTTAATTTATTTTCATGTTCTGATTTTTAATTTCTTAGATCAAACTATCAATTCATTGTATAATTGAATAAAATATGAAGCTAAGAAGGTGACTTGTCATACCTCTAAATTGGGTGATTGAATGTTCAACCTATGCAATCATTGAGCTTTACTTTTACACGCTTTTACATTGTTTTATAGATTTAGATCTTCATTCAATTGTAATATTGGGTGTTCTTAAAGATCATTTCAAGAAGGTGATTTTATCATATTTATAAATTCTTGAATACCTAACTTATGCAATTATTGAGTTTTCCCTTTGCATGATTTAATTGCTTTCCTAGATTTAAAGACTAAAGTATAATCAATTACTTATCATCTCAAGAGGGTGATTCTATCATACTTCCATATTGGATGTTGGAGTGATTGAACATACCTTAATTGTTTTTCTTTACATGCTTTGAAATTCTTTCTTAGATTAAAATTTCAATTCCTGCAAGTGTGATTGCGTGCTATATTTTCTTTTGAATTTTTTTTCTTTCTTTTCGTTACTTGATTTCATAGGTTAGTTGAATTTCATTTTCATTATTTGATTTCATATATTAGATGAATTGGTTTTTTTTATTCTGTAGTTAGATTGATCTAAACTAAAAGATAATTTCTAGCACATACAATGCACACATGCTTCACAAGTTTACGAAACCCCCAGGTTGACAAATTAAATGACAGGCAATCACTTTGCCCCAACATCGACTAGCACCATTGTCAAAGACTAAATAGATCATATCAGCCACAGATACCTACCAAGGCAGATCAAAAATATCAACGTAATAATGATATCGATAGACAGATATGCACAAAAAATACAATATGTACAAACCAAAGCAATTGCTAGGCAGAATCCTAGGCATAATACTTCTTCAGATAGAGCCCATTTCTAGGCTCCGCCAACTCATTTCCATTAAATTCAACCAAATCATAAGCTCTTTTTTAAGGAATATTTTAATGATGAACATACCATACCACATGGATTTAAACTTACCTTCCCCCAAGACATTCTTGTCTTGATCATAGACCAAGACAAACCCTAGGTCTCACAACCTTATCATACTGAACCTTCACCCTTTTCTTATGAGACTCATTAATCATGGTTGTGTCCCGACGTTGCTCATCAAGATGTTCCAGATAAACAAGGCACTCTTCAAGACTTGTAGTGTTTGGAGGAAGTTCAACAACTAGCTTAAGGGAAGGAATGTCACATTCCATCGGGAAGATTGATTCCAATCTATAAACCAGTTGAAAAGGAGTGAAACTCGTTGCACTCTTAACTAAAATCCAATATTCCCAAGGCGCAGGATAAAACATGACGTGCCAATTGGATCTAGCTGTATTGGTCATCCTTTACAAGATAACCTTCAAGGATTTATTCATAGCTTCCACTTTCCCATGGGCCTAAGGATAATAAGGAGATGAATGCTCCTGCCAGAAACCTAAATTGAGATCCAATTCAGACATCATGGAGTTCTGAAAATGACTACCAGGTCAGTGACAATCTCATTAGGAATACCAAAGTGAGAAATTACTTCATTTAAAATAAACAGGGATGTTGTTTCACCATCATTCGAAAAAGTAGGCATAGCCTCTATTATCAATCTAGTAATTCTCAAGTTGTGGGATTTTGGTTTTTAGTCAAATAATTCTATAGGTTTTTGAGCATTGGAAAAGGTATGAATTCACCATGTATTTCTTTATCATTTTCCTTTAAACATAACTCTTTTTATTCTAGAAAGATGATATATTGAAGGATTATGATAGAATTGCAAAGATTAATGTTTATTTTCAAATTGGCTAAAGATTGTCTTTTATTCTAAACATGAAACAAATGAAGTGGGAAACCACCATTCGAAAGGTAAAGCTAAAGCAGGAGTAACCACTGTTCCTCCAGCAAAGGGCCGTATCTAGACAAGAAGGATGAAATCAGAACGCATAGTCAAAGAAAGGCAAGGAACAACACATCTACAACACAAGAAGAGGAAGTGTTAGCTAAAAGAGGAAAATAGAGTGAATCCCTCAGGATCTTTCGATCCTGAGGGATCGCTGTTCAAAGTTTATCTTTATTCCTTGTATTTTCCACCGAGTTGTTATAAAAGGCAGCACCTATATAAATCAAGGGGAACGATTACCATTGAAACTTCTTTTGTAATTCTATACTTTTATTGACTCTCATGGTTCAAGCAGAGAGTGACTGGTTTTAAACGCTGTTATGCATGATTAATATATGATTTAGTTGTCGTTCCATCACTTGACTCTGGATTAGCTCAGCGATGTTTCCCTAGCGGCTAAGGGCCTGGCCCTAGTGAATCCACTTGCTCTTTTGTATCATTATTTTTCGATTACAGTTGTGTGACGGTTTGCATTAATTTTCATTACAGTTCCAAGTTTAATAGTTTACTGTTTTATTTCTTTATAATCTTGGTGTGCTGCATTGTTGAATTGTGTTGCCGTTCCTTTCCAATTTAACAAGAATCTTGGTCCCTGTATAACTTATGCCTTAACAGAGCTTCGCTGTTAAGCATCTACTGTTCCATTCTAGTTGTTGTTCCATTCCATTTGCTATTCTGTTCTGATTGCTATTCATTTCGGTTTGATGTTCAATAGAATTTGTTGTTCAATTACATTAGATAGAGTTTGTTTTTCAATAGAATTTTATTTTCAATTCCATTAGATAGATTTTTCTATTCAATAGAATTTGTTTTCCAATAGAATTTGATGTTCAATTCCATTAGATAGAGTTTGCTATTCAATAGAATTTGTTGTTCAATTCCATTAGATAGAGTTTATTTTTCATTTCTATTGTTGTTCAATTCCAGTAAAGTGGATCTATTGTTCATTTCAGTTAATTAGTTTACAGTTTATTTCATACCTGCAAAGAGTTTGGTTTTGCTTTTGAGAGCTTGTCTGGTTTACTTTCATTAGCAGCATTAGTGATTTAGTTCAGTTTCCATTTAATTCCTTTGGTGTGGAGTGTAAGATCATCAATTGTAAAGGACATTGGTTATTGCTACCTACGTTCTCAGATTGACTGTCTTATTCTTATTTGATTTCATTTACATCAGTTGCCAAAGGAAAGAGTTATTACCACTACATCCTTGACTGATGATTGCTAAGTGAATGATTGGATTTCAGAGCATTTAATTTCATGTCATTGTAGTTAGATTTCATTTACAAGGATCTGTTTACTCTTGTATCTGTAACATTGTACTGCATATTGCAAAGCATTACTCTTAGATTGAATTGCAGCCTCAGACAGAGTACACTCTTGAAATAGAAAATCATACCTGGATTGATAATTAATGTGAGATAAATAGGAGTTAAAAAGACACCTTTTATACCTCAACATTTTGGCGTCGTTACCAGGGAGAGTGTAGCTATTTAGGAAAGAGTAATGTACATTTAATTTTCTCTACTAGGAAAGAACTTGGTATTAAAAATGGAAGGTAAGAACCTACGTACCGAGTGACAAACATGCTCGTTCATCGGCCCGCTTCATAGCAGAATTGAGTGAAATTTTTAGGTAGGAATGAATGCTTGTGTTTTTTGAATGAATAGAAAATCTAAACAGAACAAAATTCCTCCTGAACCTGAAAAACCTAAGGGACCGGTGACCCTTGGCCGAACAACTTTCATCGACGAAATCCTTAAGAAATCTGAAACTCAGCCATCAGTAGGACCTAGAAAAGTTACTTCTAGACAACCCACTAGTTCCCTTCAGGCCATAGAGTCACCATATGTAGCCTTTGCTGAGGTCCATAGCCAAAAAGAAGAAATTGAGCAAGATCCCCAAGAAATTTAGAATTCTCGCCTAATTTCTCTGCAAGAAGGTAACTCTAGTAATCTCTGTGAAGGAGGAGGAGGAACAGGGGAAACAGAAGAACCAAAATCTCCTCTTGAAGTAATCCAAACAGTGAGCAACCCAGATAAGGGAAGTGTTATCAACATCATTCAAAACAAATCTAAAGGACCTAAATCTCCTCAGATAGTAGGTCAGCAAGGAACACTCATTATTCTAGAACAAGGTCATTCCTACTCCTCCTAGGCAACCTAGGAATAATTCCCCATAAATCCTAGAAGGATATTGGCACATATTTGATCAAATGGCCCACAACCAGCAACCACCTCAACAAACTTCCACACTGCAATATCCCATTTTAGACACTGCAGTTAATGCACCTATGAAGGCCATTCCTCTTCAGCATATTCCTACATTCCATGGCTTAACATCAGAAGACCTAGATGCGTTTTTGTTTCAATTCGATGTATTATGCAAAGGGTATGACTATACCACTGATCCCCAAAAATTAAAATTATTTCCTTCCACATTAAAAGGAGCAGCTCTACGATGGTTTATGGGGTTAGATGGAGGTGTTATAAATGACTGGGATCAGATGAAAGCTGCTTTTCTAAAGAAATATCTAGATTATTGTAGGTCGAGGGAATTAAAATACGAAATATTTCAAATGACAACAAAACCTAATGAAACACTTGAGGAATATGTAGAACGCTTTCAATACAACCTCCAGAGATCACGACCCTATGCATCTTTACCCTTACTTGATAATGTGTTAAAAACTACATTAATTAAAGGGATGAAGGAACAATGGGTTGACACATTAAACATCATCGGCAAAGGTGATATATATTAGGAAAAGTTTGCTGACATTATTAATGTATGTATCAGGAGTTCGAGAGGCGGCACAAGGCTAAATTCAGTAGAACGTGATATGATCACAAGGGATAGTAAGACCTCTGGTGAAGGTATAACCTGCACATAAATTGGAAATCTACTAGAAGATTTTAAAACTGATATTCTAGGGACTCTAACAACACAATTTGACATCATGCAAGCTAAAAAAAATCAAGCAGAAGCAGAACAAAATTTGGCAATATTCTGCCCTAAATGCAGAAAGAAACACCGCCATAAAGAGTGCCCACTGGATATAGTCAAAGTTTTTGATATCTACACAAAATATCACTGCACAGAAGGTTTCCCCTCACTCCTAGGATTGAAAGCAATCTACAAAGAAGTGGAAGAAGAATCAGAAATGGTATGCCTACTCAATCAGCGCCAACAATGGCAGCCACGGCAAACAGGTATGCCAATTGATCCATCCTCTTCTTTTCAGCCTCCTCAGTATAATGCTCAACAATATAATGGAATGTGGCAAAATCAACCACCTTTCCCCAATTGGTCACAACAACCATTTTCACCATGGCCAAATCAAACAAATTAGACCAATTGGCCAAAATTTCCTTACTTTCCACTGTTTTGGAAAAATAATGTTTATCCAACACAATGGTCCCCCTCCACCTCGCAGAGTCAGACCTGGTAGTCGAACTGGCAAAGACCTACGAATTAGCCAGCTGGAACGATCCCTCTCCCTCAACCTACACTGCCAGCACCATATACATTGCAACAAAATCCCCAGACCAACTTGAGACTACAACTCCCAGCCCAACCCAACCCAAACCCTAATAATAGGCCGATTCAGTCTGTTCAAATAATGGAACCACCAAAACTAGAAACTGAATTAAGGGAGTGCAACGACCTTCAACTAAGGTCTGGGCGCATAATAGAATTAGAGGGAGACAAAAATATTCAAGTTGAAAATTCGTTACCTTCAGAACAAACACTCCAAAAGGAGAATGTGGCTATAAAAAAAACTCATGAACAAGCAACCACCTCTTCTCCACCATTCCCAGAACGATTAATCATACCTTGTCCAATAGAACATCCTAATTTTGATCTTCTGGGAGAACTGAAAAATTTGTGTATAAAAATCCCACTCCTCCAAGCTATCCAAGATATTCCCATTTATGAAAAAACCATTAAAGAACTATGTATAAAAAATCCAAAGAGGAGAACAACAACTAACCAAACTGTCCAAGTAGTCGGCACTCTATCTGACTTACTATCAAGAATGGAAGAACCTGTAAAGTATGAGGACCCAGGAAATCCTATAGTTACGGTGCAAATCAATGGACAATATTTTCCAAATGCCTTAGTTTATTTAGGAGCTACAATTAATATCCTAACAACCACCACTTGTCAAAAAATTGGCATTACATCATTAGATCCAACAAAAACCTTATTGGAACTGGCTGACCGATCAGTAGTCAAGCCAGAAGGCACACTACATGATGTAATGGTATCTGTAGACTCCTGGGAATATCCTGTTGACTTCCTAATTATCAACCCCAAAAACCGGCTAGATGGACGTGTAGAAATTAGCTGAATAAATCACTTATTCAATGAAGATTAACCCGATCATACATCAATTTCGAATTGCATGCATAACACATAACCTTCTTCTACTATTAATTGTCACATGCGGAAATAATAGAAGCAATCTCACATCAAATCAATCACACATTAACTCAGTATGTATGGGAAAGCCTATAGCTGAAAACCCCGCAGCTATTGTGTATATTATAATGGAGAAATCATGTAACCAAACAAGTACAATACTCCTCACAAGTACTCAGTACTTTCTCATAAAGTCACACACAATCTAGCTTAGTTTTGAACAAGTCACTGGTTCAAAACTCCCCGCTGATTGCCTTGCCTCTATTACGCAATCATGGCCTGTATATGAAGAGATCCAAGGTTCGAATCCCCTTGGCTTGACTGCGCAATTTTCATGGACAATTCCTCCAAGTGTAATGCAAATCCCATGCAAAACTGATCCTCCAACTGATAGCTTTACTCACCCTTTCATCTACCTCTTCCATTGGTCTCCACTGAACTGATCATGCACTGTAGTGAACTGAAGTGTTCTTGAGTTGACTAATGAGTTAATAATTAGTGAATTAAATATTATTTAATTCACTCCACTCATATCTAGTTGATTATCTAGTTAACTAATCTCAACTAGTTCAACTAAAACAAACAGAACACAACTCCACTATCTGTCCCGTTAACTCCTCCAAAACTTCTGCCACTGAAGTCTAACTGAAGCCAACCATGCAAGATGCCATCAAACCCTAGGAACTACGTGATTCCTTGTGTCAGTTGCATGAGCCACCTCCATGACTCAAACTGAAGTGCGCCAAGAGAGTAAACTGCTGTTTATAGTCAAAATATTATTAAGGGTAAATAATATTTGACTTCCATATTTTTAGGAGATCAGTCTAAAAATAGCACGGGTCCTAAAAATAAGGGTCTCATCTATTTTTACCGACATGTCGCATACTTTAAGAATCTCCAAGTAGAATTCCCAAATTATGCTCCGTATGTCTAAAAATAGACATAGTCTAAAAATAGACTTTGCGCGAGAATTTGCCTGCGGGCCCACTTAGTGAAGGCGACTTCATTTCACTAAGCTCCATCATCTTGCTGCATTCTCAACACTCCCTCTCAGCAAGATATGGATTATCTGCAACCTCTATCCTGCCTCTGTGGAATTCGAACTTGCTCCTGGTGAGCGCCTTCGTCAGGATGTCGGCATCCTGATCCTCCGTGGGAACATATGAAAGCATCATGATCCTCCGCTGAACACAATCTCTAATGTGATGGTACCTGATGTCGATATGTTTGGACCTATCATGAAAAAATGGATTAGCCGAGAGCTTGATGCAGCTCTGGTTATCACAGTAGATCACTGTAGGCTCCAAATGCAACCTGAACAAACCTGCGAGGATCTTCCTCATCCAAATAGCCTCACATGCAGCCAAACTTGCTGCCATGTACTCGGCCTCTGCTGAACTAAGTGCCACGGATCTCTGCTTCCTGCTGTACCAGGAAACTGCTGTCGACCCAATGCTGAAAACTCCTCCAGAAGTGCTCTTCCGGTCTGTTGGGCTCCCTGCCCAATCTGCATCAGTGAAACCAGAAAGTTTCACTCCATCCTCCTATCTGTACCATAGACCATATCCCGATGTGCCTCTGATATAGCGCAATACATGCTTGCCCGCCTTCCAAAAGAGCTTGGTAGGCTTAACCATAGCTTGCGAAAGCTGGTTAACTGCATAGCATATATCGGGTCGAGTATTGACCAGATACATCAACGACCCCACCAACTGTCGATAGGCAGTGGCATCCACTACCTCCTCCGAAGTAGCATCTCCCTTCCTCCAACCTCCAGGAAGAGGGGTATCAACAGGCTTGCAGCCTTGCATGTTGAACCTCTCCAGAATCTCCCGGGCATACTTGCCCTGAGAAACAAACAGTCCTCCACTGCGCTGCCAAATCTCCAATCCCGGGAAATAATGAAGGATGCCCAGGTCCTTCATCTCAAACTCTCGTGCAAGATCCTCCTTGCATGAAAGTATCAACTGCTCGTCGCCAGTCAAAATCAGATCATCTACATACAGTACGATGATCAACAGCTTCCCCTCCACCACAATCTGGTACGGGTTTGGATCCGCCTCACTCTTGGAGAATCCAAGCCCGGTGAAGTAGCTGTCTATCCGAGTGTACCAAGCACGAGGTGCTTGCTTCAGCCCATACAGTGCTCTCTTGAGTCGGCACACATGCGACTCACTGTTGAAGATCTCAAAACCTTCAGGCTGCTCTATGTACACCTCTTCCTCAATAACTCCATTGAGGAACGCAGTCTTCACATCCATCTGATGAATGTGCCACCCCATCTGCGCTGAGAGAGCAAGGATCGTCCGTATGGAAGAGTACCTTGCGACAGGTGCAAAATTCTCCTCATAGTCAATCCCCTCGATCTGTGAGAAGCCTCGGGCGACAAATCTCGCCTTGTACTTCTCCACACTCCCGTCAGCCGCCTGCTTCACCTTGTAGATCCATCGCGAACCCACCACTGATTTTCCCACCGGTCTTGGGACAATCTCCCATGCACTGTTCCTGATGATCGAATCATATTCTTCAATCATGGCATCAACCCATGCGGGTTCCTCCACGGCTTCCTCAAAAGAGGATGGCTCCGTCACAACACATTGACTCATAAGAGCCATGTATCCAGTGTACCGATCCGGTGACTGTCTATGTCTGCGCTGTGCTGTAGGTGGTCCTACAACCTTCTCTGCATCCCGAGCCAGTCGCTCAGCTTCTGTAGTGCGCATGCGCCCTCTGATGGTTGGTGCTGCCTGGGTGGTTTCTTCCACCTCTTGAACCTCCTCTTGTGGCTGATCCACATCCGGAAGCTCCTCCTTAGGAACTAACAGCTCCTCATCTGCATGCAAGTGTAGCTCCCTCTCAAGCGAACACTGCATGGCTTTCTCCTCCTGAAATTTTATATCCCGTCGCACAACAGTCTTGCGACTGTCTAGCACATACACTCGATAGTTATGAGGTGTATCAGTGTACCCCACAAATATTCCAACTTCAGCAGTTGGATCCAGCTTCCTTCTCGCATCCTTCGTCACATGCATGTAGACGGGAGATCCGAAAATCCGCAAATGGGAAATATCAGGCCTCTTGCCAGAATAAGCCTCCTCTGGTGTACTCATGCCAAGAACCTTGTGAGGACAACGGTTCTGCACATACACTGCTGTATTGCATGCCTCAGCCCACAAGTGAAGGGGTAGGCCCAGATCATGCAACATCGCCCGTGCAGCACCCACGATCGTTCTGTTCTTCCGCTCAGCCACCCCGTTCTGCTGTGGGTTATGGGGTGCGATGAGCTCTCTCCGAATCCCTTCTGCACTGCAGAACTCCTTGAATTCAGCCGAGATGAATTCACCAACGTTATCACTCCTTAGAGAAATCACCTTCTTCCCCGACTCCTTCTCGACCAGTGCTTTAAACTCACAGAACTTCGCGAATGTATCGCTCTTCTTCTGCATGAAGAAGATCCAGCACTTTCGAGAGAAATCATCGACAAAGATCACATAATACTTGTGCTTTGCTGTCGAAGCAACTGAGAAAGGACCACACACGTCTGTGTGAACTCTCTCAAGGATCGTCGTGGCGCGACTATCCTTCTCGTGAAAGGTGGCTTTCACATACTTCCCTAAAGTACACCCCTTGCATTGATCTGACTGCACAAGGGTGCCCTTAGGAAGTCCAGTAGAAATCTGCTGCAGAATCTTCAAAGCTCCATGGTGAAGATGGCCCAATCTCCTGTGCCATAGTTCGCCCTCATCATCCCGACTCACCACATCTCCAGCCTTGCATGCCATAGCTGCGCAGTCATCTACCTGCAACTGATAAAGGTTCTGAGTTCGAACCCCTATCTTCCGGGTCTCTCTAGTAGTCTTACTGCGCAGGAAGGCTTTTCCTTCGCTGAAGACCACATCATAACCCTTATCCTCCAACATCGCTACTGAAATCAGGTTCTTCTTCAATCCAGGTACATGCATGACATCCTTTAAGACAAAGGGTTTACCAGACTCCCTCTGAAAGGATACGGTACCGATACCAGTCGCACTGTATCTACCGTCATCGCCCATCTCGATGTGCATACCCAAATCCTTGTCCTCCAGATCTGAGAACAACTCCCGATCTCCCGTCATATGAAATGACGCATCGCTGTCCAAGAACCACACCGATCCCATCACACTTGAAACCAAGCATGCAATCAGTGAAAAGTCAAGCTCGAACTGTGAAGCCAAAGCTTCTCCATCTGCAGATCTTCCAGCTTGCTTGTTCTTCTTCTTCTTTGGACAATTGGTAGCATAATGTCCGTGATCATGGCAGTGAAAACACTTCACTTTCGCCATATCCTGCTTCTTGCCCTTAGCACCAGAATGAGAGGTTTTCTTACCCTTCCCCTTCTTTTCTTTGGACACCAAAGCACAGTTTTCTTCATCAGCTCCCTTTGATGAAGATCCATCTCGAGTAGTCCTCCTTATCTCCTCCTGCATGAGATCCGCCCAAAGGCGCTCCCATCCCGGCAGCTTCTCCCGACCATTGACACTATCTTGATATGAGTGCCGAGCCTTCGGAAGACCAAGGAGAGCCAGGTCGACCATGTCCTCGTCTTCGACAGTCACCCCCACACTTCCCAGCTCATCTCTGCATTGAGTGAACTTCGTGAGGTATTTGGCGATACTGTTGCCCTTCTCCATCTTGATGTTCCTGAGCTTATCTTTGAGCGCCAGCTTCCTTTGGTCACTCTTACTCTGGAATAGATCCGTCAAAGCTTTCCACATTAAATATGGAGTAGCCTTTCCATGCGGGCTGGATACAATATGATCCTTGACGCCCTCCAACAGGATCCTTCGACATTTCGCCATCTTCTTTTGCCATACTTCGACTTCAGCAGGATCAGTGGGCTTTTGGACATCCGTATCTACGAACTCCTTGAGACCATTATCTTCTAATACTGCTTCCATGCGATCCTTCCATGCAACATAATTCGAACTGCCTTCAAGAGCATATTCGAGTCGCAAACCGTTGAAAGAAGACATTTTCAACACCGGCACCAAGAAAACAAAGCTGCTGCAAAATTCGAATTCCAAACTCCAAGCTCTATCGCTTTCGATCTACACTTGAGAACAAATTATTTCCAAATCAGAGATTGACTGCAAGGGGCTTTTACCAGACCTTTCACTTTTCGAAGAAAGATGAATCCGGAGGCTTCCTGGCCCGTATGCAGACTCTGTCCGAGGAAATAAGTTTGCAATCACCGTAATAGATCTCGACAATTAATCTTGCTCCGATACCATGTAGAAATTAGTTGAATAAATCACTTATTCAATGGAGATTAACCCGATTACACATCAATTTCGAATTGCATGCATAACACATAATCTCATCTACAATTAATTGTCACATGCGGAAATAATAGAAGCAATCTCACATCAAACCAATCACACATTAACTCAGTATGTATGGGGAAAGCCTATAGCTGAAAACCCCGCAGCTATTGTGTATATTATAATGGAGAAATCATGTAACCAAACAAGTGCAATACTCCTCACAAGTACTCAGTACTTTCTCATAAAGTCACACACAATCTAGCTTAGTTTTGAACAAGTCACTGGTTCAAAACTCCCTGCCAATTGCCTTGCCTCTATTGCGCAATCATGGCCTGTATATGAAGATATCCAAGGTTCGAATCCCCTTGGCTTGACTGCGCAATTGTCATGGAAAATTCCTCCAAGTGTAATGCAAATCTCATGCAAAACAAATCTACCAACTGATAGCTTTACTCACCCTTTCATCTACCTCTTCCACTGGTCTCCACTGAACTGATCATGCACTGTAGTGAACGGAAGTGTTCTTGAGTTGACTAATGAGTTAATATTTAGTAAATTAAATATTATTTAATTTACTCCACTCATATCTAGTTGATTAGTTAGTTAACTAATCCCAACTAGTTCAACTAAAACAAGCAGAACACAACTCCACTACTTGTCCCGTTAACTCCTCCAAAACTCCTGCCACTGAAGTCTAACTGAAGCCAACCATGCAAGATGCCATCAAACCCTAGGAACCACGTGATTCCTTCTGTCAGTTGCATGAGTCACCTCCATGACTCAAACTGAAGTGCGCCAAGAGAGTAAACTGATGTTTATAGTCAAAATATTATTAAGGGTAAATAATATTTGACTTCCATATTTTTAGGAGACACAGTCTAAAAATAGCCTGGGTCCTAAAAATAAGGGTCTCATCTATTTTTACCGACATGTCGCATACTTCAAGAATCTCCAATTGGAATTCCCAAATTATGCTCCGTATGTCTAAAAATAGACATAGTCTAAAAATAGACTTTGCGCCAGAATTTGCCTGCGGGCCCACTTAGTGAAGGCGACTTCATTTCACTAAGCTCCATCATCTTGCTGCATTCTCAACAGGACGCCCTTTGATCTTAGGTAGACCTTGACTGGCAACTGCTGATGCCTATATTGGCTGCCGGCAAGGCAGTATGACTATAACTAGAGGGAGTTATGTCAATAACTTAGCTCTATACCCTCCAGCCTAGCCAAGCCTAACAATAATAAAAACAAAGAGACAGCCTGTATCATATCTCATAGAAAAAATTAGATCACCACTAACCATAGAAGATGCCCTCGACTTTAAAGATCAAACAGAGGATGACATCATTAATAGTTTCATTAACCAACCAAAAATCAGATCTCATTTGCAATGTCACATGATCAAGGCAGCATTTGATAATGAAGAAGATCCCCTGAAAGACATCCAAGAATAATAAATACCTACCACTTCTGTTTACAATAGCAAAACTATAGAGATTAAGCCAGGAAAAACTTTGAACATTAACAAAAATCTGAGTGCTGACTAAGAAAATGAGTTGGTCCAACTACTAAAATAATATAAGGGAGCCTTTGCATGGGATTACCCAGACATGAAAGGAATTGATCCCCATTTATGTACGCACCACATTTATACAGAAAAATATGCTAGACCCATTCGCCAACCCCAACGAAGATTAAACCCTCACCTTAAGGATACTATGAAAGCTAAATTACAAAAACTTTTGGATGTCAACTTTGTTTATCCAATAATTGATAGCAAGTGGGTCTCTCCACTAGTAGTGGTGCTAGAAAAGAATGGGAAGTGGAGGATATGTGTAGACTACAGAGAAATAAACAAAGCAACCCAGAAACACCACTTTCCCCTTCCTTTCATTGACCAGGTATTAGACACATTAGCAGGGAAGAAATTATTCTCTTTCTTAGATGGCTTCAATGGGTACAATCAGATTCAGATCACCCCTGAAGACCAAGATAAGACTACTTTTACCTGTCCTTGGGCGACATTTTCTTACAGAGTTTTACCCTTCGGTCTATGCAACGCCCCTGCTACATTTCAGAGGGCCATTCTCAACATCTTTTCAGATATAATAAATGAAGGGATCGAAGTATATATGGATGATTTTACACCTTATGGAGATTATTTTGAGCCAGCATTAGAAATATTGGAAAAGGTGTTGCAAAGGTGTATTGACACCAGACTCTGTTTAAGCCATGAGAAGTTCCACATGATGATGACCAAGAGACTCATCTTGGGTCATTATATCTCAGTAGCTGGAATACAGGTAGATCCAGCTAAAATTCAGATACTTTTGTTAATACCTACTCCCACCACACAAATAGAGGTATGTAGCTTTCTCGGATTTTCTGGTTATTATAGAAGATTTATAGAGCATTATTTTCAAATAGTTGCACCTCTATACGCACTAACAGAGAATGTTGATTTTAATTGGACAGATAAATGTGACCATGCTTTTGAGGATCTGAAAAAGCTTCTATCAATAGCCCCAGTGCTAAGGGGCCCAAATTTGGATTTGCCATTCCAAATTTCATCTGATGCCTCAGACACAACTATTGGAGCAGTCCTTGTGCAGGAAGAAGATAAAAAACCATATGAAATTTATTATATTAGCAAGAATCTATCTCTTGTTGAATTAAACTATACTGTGACTGAGAAAGAATTAGTTGTAATACATGCTGTAAATAAATTTAGACATTATATAACTGGGTATCCTATAGTTTTATATACAGATCACTTCGCCATAAAATTTTTAGCAAATAAACCTATTAAAAATGGTAAAGTAACAAGATGGTTAATTCTAATGCAGGAATTTGACATCACAATAAAGTATCGACCAGGAAAAGAGAATCTTGTGGCTGATTTTCTCTCACAAATGCCAAAGCCAACAGATGCAGCAGCAGTTGAGGATCACTTCCCAGATGAACATTTGTTTTCTATTACTGCTATAACTCCATGGTATGCTGATTTTGCAAATTATTTAGCATTAGGTAAATTACCTAAGCATCTAACGCCCAATGAACGAAAACAAATAGTACAGCTCAGCGCCCAATTCTCTTGAATTGGGGGTTACCTATTTCATATCAGAGAAGATATGCACATCAGAAGATGCATCCGAGAAGACGAAATATTTGACATGCTGAAAGCATGCCACGATGGGCCATGTGGAGGAAATTTCACAGATCGCAGGACTGGTCACAAGGTTTTACAAACAGGCTATTACTGGCCTACAATTTTTAAAGATGCTAAAAATTTTATACAAGCCTGTGATAGTTGCCAAGGGGCAGGATGCCCTGGACAGTCCAATGAAATTCCTTTGAACCCACAGTTAGTAATCGATCCATTTGAGCATTGGGCACTCGATTTTGTTGGTCCTATTAATTCACCATCAAATCAAAAAACATATATACTAGTTGCAACAGAGTATGTTACTAAATGGGTTGAAGCAGAAGCACTTCCAAGGGCTACATAAGACTCTGTAATACAGTTCCTTTTCCAAATATTTGTGCGATATGGCCTCCCTAGGGACATAATTACAGATGGAGGACTGCAATTTGTAGGTAATAAAACCACTGCAACATTAAAAACTACCACATTCAGCACAAAATCATGACCCCATACCACCCATAGGCAAATGGCCAGGTACAGAGCACAAATAAGGTGATAGAATCTATACTGACAAAAATAGTTGCATCACACTGACGTGACTGGGCTTTAAGATTTTTGGAAGCCTTGTGGGCGTACCGAACAACATGGAGAAATACCACTGGGTATTCACCATATCAATTAGTATTTGGAAAAGAACCCATCTTTCCAATAGAATTTGAAATTCAAACATTAAGAACAGCCCAAGAGGTGGGTTTGGACTTAAATGAATCCCAGATCAGAAGATTACAACAAATCAATGAGTTAGATGAAATTAAGTTCTCTGCTCTCCAGCACATTGCATTAATTCAACAGTAGAGAGAAAAATTGCACGACGCCCTTATTAAAGAGAAGATCTTCCACGAAGGAGATTGGGCACTCCTATATGACTCCAGGTTTCAGGATTTCCCAGGAAAAATCTAGACACGATGGCTTGGACCCTATGAGATACAAAAAGTGCATGAAAATGGCACCATCACATTGATTACCATCGATGGATCCGGACATTATTTCAAAGTAAACGGTCATCGAGTAAGACTTTACCATAAACTGCTTAACCGAGAATCCTTTTACTAGCAATTACGAGAATATTATACCATGCAGATTCTTGCTGAGGGAGATAACTCCTCCTTAGCACCCATCCACTGAATAATTATTTTATTTTGAAACTTGTACATAAGCTTTTCTTTTTACTTTGCTTGTTTTTTGTACAGATTTTATTTCTCAAGTTGTTCCTTTTAAGGAACAACTGCTGTTTCTTTTAAGGAAAAACAGTCGTTCCTCTTAAGAAACAACGCGTTTGTGTGTTTCTTTTTGTTGTTTCTTTTAAAAGGAACAACAGTTTTGATGTTCCTTTCCAAAGGAAAGGAACAACAGTTTTTGCCGCTTGTTTTTGTTGTTCCTTTCCAAAGGAACAACAATTTTGCCACGTGTTTTTGTTGTTCCTTTCCAAAGGAACGACAGTTTTGCTAGGTGTTTTTGCTATTCCTTTCCAAAGGAACAACAGTTTTTTCTGCGTGTCTTTGCTATTCCTTTCCAAAGGAACAATAGTTTTGCTGCGTGTTTTTGCTGTTCCTTTCCAAAGGAACAACAGTTTTGCTGTGTGTTTTTGTTGTTCCTTTCCAAGGGAACAACAGTCTTTGCCGCATGTCTTTTTTGTTCCTTTCAAATGGAACAGTAGTTTTTGCTGCCTGTTTTTGTTGTTCCTTTCCAAAGGAACATCATTTTTCCCGCTTGTTTTACTGTTCCTTTCAAAAGGAACAACATGTTTTTTTCCGATTGTTTCTGTTGTTCCTTTCAAAAGGAACAACATTTTCGTAGATTATTTTTGTTGTTCCTCTTAAGGAACAACAGTTGTTCCATCTAAGGAAAAACACTTTTTGAGTGCATTTTTATTTTTTTAGAACAACATTTTGAGGATTTTTGTGAATTCTTCTAAAGGCAAACATACAATTTATGCAAGGACACAAAAATTAGAGGTTACTGGAATCAACAAATCAAGAGAAATTGTAATTTTTAAGAAATTGTTTTATAGTGATAAGAAAAGGAAAGGACACAACCTTCTATATCACTTTGTTGTCTTTATTTTAACTAAAATTAATATGATCGGTTATCTTTATCATGTTGGTTCTTCCCTAAATCTTCATAACTCTCTTTGACTTTTATTTATTGAATAATAATAAGGGCATACTTTCTCTATTGAGATGTTTAGACTTATTCCACCATCCCTACTCTTAAGGAGTGTTGAGCCATCCTCTATACATAAATAGGGAAGTGCTACATTAAAAAAAAAAGAAAAAAAAAATCTCTATATGATTACTAACAATTCTATGATATGGCAGATAGAGGATAGGGGGTCTCATTAAGAGCCAGCCTACCATGATCATAAGGGAGCAGTGAAGTGGAATTCCCATTATGGCCACCACACCAGGGATATGATCCAATGGATAACTCAGAAAAATAAAAATTCCTTGGAACAGGAGGTCTCATCACGAGCCGGCCTACCCACCTTTCACTCCTTCCTGGTGAATGGAATTGTGATTCATTTGGTTCCCAAGCCAACACAGTGGCCTCCATCATGACATCACATAGCACTTCCCTAGGAAAAAATAAAGGATAATGGTTCCAAGGGTGAGAAAGCAACTTTTTCAAGGTTATAGACACCTGTGGGCAACAGAGCTCTACTGATGGTATTGGAGTCATATTTTTCACAAATCAATAATAATGATAAACCATTTTCTTATATCTTTATCTAATATCGAATGAGAGTATGCTCCTAAACCCTTTGTTCGTAACCTCTTATGCATGAAATTTATTTATAAATTGATCATAATGGTTTATGTGGATAATGACCGCATAAGTACTTTTTTCACATCAGTTGTCCTTTTCCCTTATTTTCAAATCATTACATAAACATTTCCATATCTACTCACGATTTCAAAATATGCATCGATTTCAGTAATGCAATAATTTGTTGATCATATCATATGTATGTCTTTCCATGTTGTACAATTATTGTGTAGTACGTTGCTCTTCTATTTTCTGGTCGAGGGCGACCTATCATCTTTCAGGGGGGGCGCGGATGCCTTTTTAATATGACTGCATGTGGTTCGAATCCCTATGTTCATCAAATTCTCGGAAACAACAAGAGTTTAACAGTATTGTGTCGATATACACAAGGTGTTTTTCCATTACCATTTATGTGTATTTGTGAAGAATTAACAGTGTGCAGATAGAATGGGAGGACGAGCAATACATAGTGAGCCACAGGTGCTAGCAATTTCCAATGTTGCACGGGAAATTCTGGAGAGAGTAGGATGTATTACCTATCTCACACGACTGCAACAACCTCATGAAACGGTGGCCATTGATTTTTTGCAGAAATTGCAGGAAGGCTATTCCATGGTAAGAGGAAGGAAAATAGCAGTAACAGATGCAATAATCGCCGAGGTATCCAGTCTACCAGTAGAAGGACCCATATGGACCCATAAAAAAGTGAAACTTCAAGAAGCCATGAAAATCTTTCGAGATGAAGGGAAAACCTTGGTTTTCAAAGGAAAAGGAGTCCAGACGGAAACTTTGGGAGAACCATGGACAGAACTGGCAAAATTAGTACAAAGATACATTACATGTGATGGAAGAAAGGATGTGGTAAGACCACGCCACCTTAAGTTATTAGCAGTATTAAAACAGAAATGTGCTGTAAATTTTCCTGCATATTTAAATTTCTTATTGCATGATGCTGCCCAGAGCATAAGAAAATCCCGTCATATAGCGACGGTGGTAAGCCACCATTGTTTAATCTGATTAATAGTGAGTTACAGCCTTGCCTAGCAGCAGACTAGTTGGGAAGAATTGATATTCTCAATTGACGGAGGAATAGCCCTACCTACCCCAAAACGCAAAAGAGTTACTAGCACAGCAACAAAACCTTTAAAGCGCAAATAGTCCTCTAGGATAAGGAGAAGTAGGGGAATGATAGGAAGTCTTCAGGGTAGCAGCAACCAACCCTTATAATTTCCCAGTTCGAAAGATGAACAACCCCTGCAACTCGAATAAGGAAGTCAACACACTGGTGAAGAAGAAGGAAATCAGGAAGAAGAAGAAAGTCACCACACCAGTGGAGAAGAAGTAAGTCACCATACCAGTGAAGAAGAAAGAAGTCACCACACTGGTGAAGAGGAAGAAAGTAATCACACCATTAAAGATGAAGGAGAGGAAGTAGAACCTCCTGAAACCTCCATTGCAAGTCCACCACAGAGTCCATTGCAAGAGGACCAATTGGCCCAAATTTTGGCCAATATGAGTGAATATATACAACCTCATAGTCCGATTAACCTCAACATTGAGATTGACCAATTATAGGAACAAGCTGTTACCAACAAAGATACGGCCGAGGAAATGCTTGATGAAGAAAACCCTCAGGGAACAACAGAACCAACTAGGGTTACTTCCCCCAAGGAATGTACCCAAAAGCATGGGAACAATAAGGAAGTGTCCCAAACAGAAAACATAGAAGCAAGCCTGGGCGAAGGCATGGCCACTTGAGAGCAAAACCTAGCCGAGCAACCAAGTACAGAAAAAGGAATAGCTATTCCTTCCAAGAATAAAAAGAAGACAAATGAACTTGGGAAGCTATGGAGGGAACGAAAAAAGCTCCAAAAACTAGTAAACAACTCAGGCAGAGGATTAGTGTGCTAAAACAGGGGAAAGTCTCTAAAAGAACCCTGAAAACGAAGAATGCAGCCATCCAAATGGAAACCCATAATACAAGGGCCATGGAGACTCAAACTGAGCCCACATTCATTCAGGATAACAAGAAACAGTAAGCAGTTTCTATGGACGCAGTTGCCCAAACTGAAAATGTACAGGTCTGTGAAAAAGATGTTCAAACCGAGGCACTGTCCTCTAGCAGTATGGCCAACAAAGAGACACAGACTGTAGGCACTTGACATTGTAATAAGAACACCCAGGTAGATTTTCAACCCAAAAACGTTTTGATAAAAGACCTTGGTATAGAAAAACTCCAAGAGGATCTCGCATAGGCTCAAAGGGATAGAGAAAAGCTCGAAGAAGAGATTGTTCCCAAAAAGAAATGCCAATAGTTACAACAGCAATTAAAGGACATCAATGCATCAGAGGCTGAAGCTTTCGATAGATGTTGAAAGGCAGAAGAGAAAGTTGAAAAGGTAAGGAATAGATTAAAAACGGTCAGGAATCAGATGGATACTCTCTGTTCTTTATACACAGATGTCCTAGCATGTAGGTGCCCTGCCAAAAATTATGCTTTGTTTTTTTTAGAAAGATATTTGCAGTTAAAAATTAAGGCTGTTAAGGCAGGAAAACCTATAGAATTAGAAATTGTAGGTGATTTTATAATCTGCCGCAAACTCTATGGAGTAAAAGTCCAGCGTCTACTCTGTGAATTTTATTTGCACAATTTTATATTAGCTGGGGAAATGGAGACAAATCCTAGCCCTTTTGTGGGTGATATCCAACTTCAAGCATTCATTTCATTTCCTGTTAACCATTTAAAATGGCTCAAGGCCTATAACACTTTTCAGAGCCAATAAAATGGGTTAGACCTTTGGGTTAGGGGTGAACCAAAACACCCATTACAATTGTGGGCTAGGCAGAAAAGCTTAATGACAAAGGAGGGTGTGATCCAAAAATTGGGACCCATACAAAAAGAAATTATCCTGGATGGGGTAGAATATTTTCTATCCATCAGAGACTAGGCCATTGTAGCAGCTAAACTCTGATGGAAGATTTCCAATTGGAATATTCAAGACAGAGAGCCATTCAATCACAAAAATTTTGAGTTAGATGCCAACCGCCTGGTTATCTATAGTAACCTCATCTTGAGGGAAGGCCCGTATTGGCTAGGTTGCAGATATCGCAGCCCTATTATCTGGTATCCTGTAGCAGACTATAAGGCCAAATATGAACTACCCGAAGGACAGACAGGGCATATCTTTGAAGCTTTAGCTGCAAATCACAGTTTTAGACCTCTTAATGAAAAACCCTCTCCAGCCTATTCTATAACTGCTTTACATGTAAACTATGGTTTTCATGAGGATATGAAAAAGGGTAAGCAGGGGGGTGTGTTGAGCATTGGAAAAGGTATGAATTCACCATGTATTTCTTTATCTTTTTCCTTTAAACATAACTCTTTTTATTCTAGAAAGATGATATATTGAAGGATTATGATAGAATTACAAAGATTAATGTTTATTGTCAAATTGGCTAAAGATTGTCTTTTATTCCAAACAGGAAACAAATGAAGTGGGAAACCACCATTCGAAAGGTAAAGCTAAATTAGGAGTAATCACTTTTCCTCTAGCAAAGGGTTGTATCCAGATAAGAAGGATGAAATCAGAACGCATAGTCAAAGAAAGGCAAGGAACATCATGGCTATAACATAAGAAGAGGAAGTGTTAGCTAAAAGAGGAAAATAGAGCGAATCCCCTAGGATCTTTCGATCCGAGGGATCACTGTTCAAAGTTTATCTTTGTTTCATGTATTGTCCATCGAGTTGTTATAAAAGGTAGCGCCTGTAGAAATCAAGGGAGATGATTACCATTGAAACTTCTTTTGTAATTTTATACTTTTATTGACTCTCGTGATTCAAGTAGAGAGTGACTGGCTGTAAACGTTGTTATGCATGATTAATATATGATTTAGTTGTCCTTCCATCACTTGACTCTGGAGTAGCTCAACGGTGTTTCTCTAGCGGCTAAGGGCTCGGCCCTGGTGGATCCACTTGATCTTTTGTATCATTATCTTTCAATTACAGTTGTGTGATGGTTTGCATTTATTTTCATTACAATTTCAATTTTAATAGTTTACTATTTTATTGCTTTATAATCTTGGTGTGCTGAATTGTTGAATTGCATTGTCGTTCCTTTCCAATTTAACAAGAATCTTGATCCCTGTATAACTTATGCTTTAATAGAGCTTCACTATTCAGCATCTGCTGTTCCATTCCAGTTGTTGTTCCATTCCATTTGCTGTTCTATTCTGATTTCTATTCATTTCAGTTTGTTGTTCAATAGAATTTTTTGTTCAATTCCATTAGATAGAGTTTGATGTTCAATAGAATTTGTTGTTCAATTCCATTAGACAGAGTTTGTTTTTCAATAGAATTTGTTGTTCAATTCCATTAGATAGATTTTTTTGTTCATTTATATTGCTGTTCAATTCCAGTAAAGTAGATCTGCTGTTCATTTCAGTTAATTAGTTTACAGTTTATTTCATACCTACAAAGAGTTTGGTTTTTCTTTTGAGAGCTTGCCTGGTTTATTTTCATTAGCAACATTACTGATTTAGTTTAGTTTCCATTTAATTTCTTTGGTGTGGAGTGTAAGATCATCAACTGTAAAGGACATTGGTTATATCTACCTATGTTCTTAGATTGACTTTCTTGTTCTTATTTGATTTCATTTACATCAGTTGCCAAAGGAAAGAGTTATTACCACTACATCCTTGACTGATGATTGTTGAATGAAGGATTGGATTTCTAAGCATTTAATTTCATGTCATTGTGGTTAGATTTCATTTCCAAGCATCTGTTTACTTTTGTATTTGTAACACTGTACTACATATTGGAAAGAATTACTCTTAGATTGAATTGCAACCTCAGACAGAGTACACTCTTGAAATAGAAAATCGTACCTAGATTGATAATTAATGTGAGATAAATAGGAGTTAAAAAGACACATTTTATACCTCAACAGAGGTAACCATAAACTAACTTCAAACTCTAGGATCTAGCCTTCCTATGGTTCAAATATGGCTCTCTCTTTAAAGTTTAACTTCTTTTTAATTTGTGAATATTAGGCTAGTTATGAAAGTGCAGCTTTGGTTTTGTTTTGGTAGATTTGGTGGGAAAAATCACTTGAAAGGATCGATAGTGGGAAATATATTTTTCCATTGGGCTATGGAGTCAAAATCAAGAAAACAGGACTGGGATCAAGGGCAAAAAGGTCAAATGTTTTCAGGGCAAGATAGATAACCCTTGGAGATCTTGGTAAGTTGTTTTTATGAGATGGTATGATCAGGATAAAGGGCACTTAAGAATCCTTAAATCCAAAAAAATAAGTATTAGGAAGAGGTCAAACGAGAGAGGGAGAAATTAAGGGTTCCCTACACTTGAAATCAGAGGAAAACATATAAATGATAACTAGTTAAAAACATGGTGCTTTTAATAAACCCTGTAGTAATACTCCTAGTTATACATTTAGATTTAGAATAAACATAAATTGATGCATGTAACAATGAAAGATAACAATGACAAGTTTAGAAAATACTTCACTCCAAATAGCACATCACATGGATCCTGAAGTATGATACAAATTTGGTTTGATCCAGCCCGCTACTCGAAGTTTTGACACACAAAAGCTTTAAAGTCCAAGAAGAAATAACTATAACAATCCCAAAAAATTTATTCCACACAAAATAATTCTAAAGATGAAGTATTTATACATAATTTTTTACAAAATATCCTAGAAGAATTCTAGGAATTATCTTAGGAAAAAAAAATATCTTTACAATAATAATAGAGACAACTGCTTAAAAAATCAGCAAGCTGTCCCATTTTATCCAAAATAAATAGAAAATATTTTGAGGATAAGAAGCAGCTGGCTGCCTTGGTTTCCTCCTTGCTGACTCTTAGATATTTTTGGAATCTAATTTGCCTTGTATGATACTCTTTATTTGATTCCCTTTATTAATTGATACTCTTTAACCCTTAGTCAAAAAATGTTTAATGCTGTAAAATCTATTTTGACTGTAAATCTGAAAATAGTTTTTGTCTTCCTTTCATCTGCTTGTTTTTATCCTTCATAGTAAATTTGTGAGTGCTTGCCAATCCTTAATTTTAGGAATTTGTATATTCTTTAATTTCCTCAAGTTCTCATCAGCTTCAGTATATCTAGCAAAGGTTAGCTTGATGACAAACAAGTGTTTGATCTCATGTTGCAAGTAGAATAAGTTTTCAAAACTCTTGAGTAACACTTTTCCTATTGGGATGCCTTGACCTATTGGTTTATTTACCTGTTCTTTTGCAAACTCTCTAATATTCTTATCATGGTCATTTTGAGGCATCAATTTATCATTAATGACCATGATATCAAGTAGCCCTTTTTTCCTTAAAGTTGTGAACTTAACCATAAACCTGGTTATGGCAGTATTCATGCCTTCACACTTTTCTTCCAGTTGTCTCATCAAATTTTTCTTTGTTGTGAATTTCCTAATTTCTAGGATAGTTGCAGTTCTATCTGTGATTTTGAGTTCTTCCAACTCTTGTCTCTTTTTTCTATTAAGGAAATTGATTAGCCTTACAGTTTTCTCTGGTTTGTCAGCCAAATCGGTTTGATTCTTTTGAATTTCTACTTGGGCTGCCAGTAATAACTCTCTTTGCTTAAAAATTACATGAATTGAAGGCTATACATCATGGATGGCTTCAATGACATTATTTCAAAGGTAATTTTTGATGTATGATATCTTATCTTTCAAACTTAACTGTTTTTGCAACTTCTTTAACTCTTCACTCAATCTGATGGCATTTTGTTCATGTGTCTTTGCATTTATCTGAGCTAATTTATTTGACTTCTCAATATTTTCAACCATATTTTTCAACCTGTTAATCTCATTTGTTTTTAAAGACATTTCTTCCATTGCTTTGACTATTTTGTTGGCCTCATCTGTAGGTTGTACTGCTGATGTAGATGATTCAGTGGCTGATGTTGTGGCAAAAGTCACTGGCACTACAGTAGCCAGTGGTTCTTTGGGTGCCAAATTTTCACCTAAAGTTGAAGGCACTACTGCAGTGGTAACTGGAATGAATTTAGGAATCACTGGTTCTTTCAATGTTTCCTTTTCTTGGACAAGCTTGTCCATCTGTATTTCCATCTCTTTAACCTGGGTTGTCAACTGAAGAAATAAATTCATCATGTCATCTTTTTCACTCTGTTCCTATATGACTTCTTTTTTCTGAGGATGCTCACTTTGAGGAATTTTGGGTTTTTTCCTCAAAGCTGCTATATCTTCATTTTTCTTCTTCACCAATAATTTTGCTTCTTTGATATTAGCAGGATCATATCCTACCTATAAAACTAGTTCTTCTAAGGCCTTTATCCTTAGATCTTTGGAGTTCAATGAGGCTTTGTCCATCCTCATCTGATCTTGCATGTTGGAGATGGTATTTTGGAGCTTTTGAGCACTCATGGCTTTATTTGTGATAGTAGAATAAAGCGTCTCTGAAGTCTGCCTGTGGAACTTAATTTGATCAAGAGCATGAATCTTATCTATCTAAACTTCTAAATTAACTTTCTTAGAATCAGCCATTGTCTTAGGAGTTTTGACTATGGGCTATAACACTAACATGATTAGCTTTTGATTAGAATAATCAAATGAAGAAATGAGCATGTTTTGTACACTAGGAGTCTGTTTGAGATATTGAGAATAAATGTTATTCTTTATCTCTTCATTCTTTAATTTAATCTGCTTATATTTCTCTTTGATATCCAAATCCTTTTCCTCAGCTGCCTATGAGGAAGAGGCTTCCATGATTTGTTGTCTTTCCATTAATTGTGTATCTTCATTATTGATTTCTCCTTAATCATGTTTTTTAGCAGTTGGCTCATTGATAATTACAGTAGCAACATTTGTCTCTAGAAAATCTATATTGGTATTTAAAGGCTCTGTTTCTTCTACATCAATTGTCCATTTTCCTTTACCTTCTGAATCTAATTTGGGCCTTTTGTTATATATGATTTTAAACTTGGTTTCAGTTGTAGTTTCTGCCACATAGGATCCTTCTTCCCTTACTCTTTTGTTGGACTTTTCTAGTTGATTTGCAGTCTCTAAGGTATGACTAGTATTACCTTTGTTCACTGCATCTATTAAAGTGTTTTCAGTCCATTCAATCTGATTTGCAAACTTTTCTATTTTTGTTTTAGATTCATGGATAAAGGGTGTTAATTTGCATTTAACCCTTAGCTTGCTCAAGATCCCTTGTGGATCATATTTCCAAGGGAAACTCTCTTCAAATTTATATTCCAATAACTGATTAGCTGCCTCTTTTTCTACATCCCTGTGATTACATATGAATGGCCCTATCTGATTCTTAATTTTGAATTGGGTATTCTTCTTAGCTGCAATGAAATTTATGGAATCATAGTTTAGGATATGTCTGATATACTCCGAGGCAAATATCCTCATTAAAGGATGTCTGGGTAACTTGTAAGGTAACAAGTTTGAACCAAAGACTCTGATTTCAGTATATTTCTCATACAAATACCAGTCACCAACTTTACTTTTCTTTGATAACTGTAATATCTTTTTCATTTCTTCATTTATTCTTGGTTGCTCTGTCTTGGTCAACATTGTAATCACTGGATGTAAAAATAACTCTGAAAATTATGAATAACTGAAGTTTATACATTCTTTCCTGAGTAATGATGTCCAAAAAATGATAGATAGAGGTTTTCCCTCTATGTCCAGTTTTTGGAGAGTAATTGGAAAATTATCTGATTGGAAGTATAGAAACATATGGAAAAGGTAGGAGGTATATCTGAATACTCCCTTATTTTGAAAATTAGTCAATTGATAATGAATACTATCAGCAATGAAACCAACATAATCAAAGATTACTGAGGGTGGTTGACCCGGAGAAAAGGTGGATAAGAATCCCAAAATGGACTCATCTGTGTGTTCATCAATGAAATATCCAAATATGAAGAAAGCATGGAAATCACATGTCTTGAGCCTTTAGGGAATTTAGCAGTGGAATATGGGGGATCTAACTTAGGAATTTCTACATGAAGAGGCATAAATGTCTGAAAAATCATGAACCTTTTGGGAAAATCTAGGCCAATATATAACTTGGTGAGGGCCTCTATAGAAAAAGGGACCGCTTGGGGGTCAGGCTGAAGTTGCAACATCTGGTTAATTGATTCTGCAGTGATGGTAAAAAGCACATATTTATTGGAATTTACAATAGCTCTTTGTTCTGGAACATAATACTGCTGACACAGTCCAATGACCTCCTGAAAGGGGTGAGTTAATGGGACAACATATTTGGGCAAATGAGATTCCCAAATATGGACCTCTTCTTAATCATCTAAAGACTTCTCATAGCACCAGTTATGGATATCTAGCAGGTTAAATTCAACAATGGTATCTGCTATTTTGTAATCAGTATTAGCTAGTGGGATGTTTTCAATATCAAAAACAGGTGGTTGCAAAGGATTGACAATAATAGCAGTGTTTGAAGTCATGGCAGGGGCAAGTTTAGGTACTTTAGAAGCTTTAGGCTTGCTTGCACTATGTTTTTAGGCATTTTGATCTACTTCTACAAGTTTAGACAATTTGCAGAAGCAATTTACTTTAGCATTGGGTTTATTGGAAAAATTTGGCAAAGTATAGTCTCTTTTTTGGGTTTTTTGTTCAATTAGGCCTATCAAAGAAGGTTTAGAGGCTTTAGAACTGTTTGAAATAGAAAACAAGGGTTTCCTGAGTCTCTAACTGAGAAATAGGGTTGAAAAAATATTTTGAAAAGGATCACAAAGGCTTAGGGTACCTGCAGAGGTTTCTGGCTTATTTCAAAGCTTGAAATAGATCATTAAACTGTGAAAACTCACAAATTTCCTGAAAAATTGTGCGCAGCAGAGAGATAGGGTTCCTAGGAAAAATTTTCCAGAGTCAGGCCTGTTTTTGGGGCTTTTTGGCAGTTTATTTTAATCGATTTTTAAATCTTAAGTATGCTTTTGTTTTTTAAAGGTCTTTTAAATCGATTGCAGGTTCAAATTTTTAGAAAAATACCTGTTGTAATGTAGGTATTGGGCTTTGGAAGAGTTTCAGAGGTTTTCAGTGGAAGACAGCTTCTGTAGATTATCTGGAGCGATGCACATCTCCTTGGCAGTCTTCAAAGGTTTGCAGGGAAAATTATGAAGATTTTTGGGCATAAAAATGGCGGAAAATGGCTTAAAAAGAGTGTTTTTACAGTCGGGAAGGTTATGCAGTGGGTTTAGGTTAATGCGCAGAAGATAAAGGGATGAATGCATTTCTGAGGTTAAATATGAATTTTGGTTGTATTAATTCGACATTGAATGATTGTCACGTCAGGCATGAGCGGCAGTTTGGGAATTTAACGGATCAAAAACCAGTGGTTATCGCACATGTTTTTGGAGGTAAGTAGGATTGGGATTAACCCATGCGATCGAATAAGAATCGACCACGTGGAGGAGAGATAAGATTGTGAAACCATCCATTTCGCGCAGGTTTGGAGCTCGGGTGATCGTGCATCTTATCTGTGCGATATTTGATTTCAACCGTCGGATTTGGGGGATCAATGCGAAGGGCCTATATTCATTTGGGATTTGCATTAGAATGGGAGGTGGGACCAGGCTATTTGCATATGTGGCAATGGGTTTTGAATTTTATAAATATACATTTGTTTAATTCAAAACCTTGGGTT
The DNA here is from genome assembly GCA_034641835.2 of Pinus albicaulis. Taxonomy (NCBI): domain Eukaryota; kingdom Viridiplantae; phylum Streptophyta; class Pinopsida; order Pinales; family Pinaceae; genus Pinus; species Pinus albicaulis. Next base: position 878,806,969 of record CM076579.1, read on the forward strand.
ATAGGGTGGCGGGGGGAAAATAAAATGTATATTAAAACATCTATAAAATGTTTCAATAATGCATATACGGGCGCGGTTATATTATATAATTTTTTCAAATACTTTTGCATTTGTTTGAATACTATAGGGGCGGGATTTAGTTTATAGATAGGTTTAGAACAGTGGGTTTGTTAGGGCAGGGTTTTTATATTTCGCATGTGGGATATAAAACTATGATCTAAACTTTAAAATAGTGGGTTTTGTGGATTTATTTAAATATAAGGGAATTAATATATACGGGTAGGTGTAGTTATGGATTTAATAAAATAGGTTAGGTGTTAATATGAAAAAGGGATAGTAAAAAATGGAAACAAAGCATATGTTACCTCTAATTAAAGTATAAAAATAAAGCATTGCTCATTTTTGTTGTATTACTTCACTTATACTTAGGATAAATTTTTTTTTAGGGTCTTATGAATGATTTTGAAGGGAATAAAGTTAATTATTTTAGGGTTACAATTTTACTAAGTAAAAAATGTGTTTTAATTAGGAAAAAGGGATTAAAATGTATGAATGAAGGGTAAATGTTGATAAATGTGGTTTTAATGTAGAACTCAATATTTTTAACTAACCAGTGATCAAGCCTTGGGTCTGGTCCCAACAAAAGTCAGAGAAATGCTCTAAGCCTTTTTGACTGATAGTTTAGAACATTGAATACTTGTAGTGGAGGGGAAATTAGTGATTTTTGCCCGATGATGCTTTATTACACGATTTCCCAACTGCTTTCTACCTACCCAACTTTATTTATAACATTTTTTCTTCATTTTATAGGTGCATTTAGGCTTGCAACCTTAAAACATTTTTCTTTCAAAGCATAAAACTATCTAAATCAACCTTATTTCATCCGAGGGCTCAGATTAAACTGTTGAGCACCTCATTACTCTTTACGTATCTACTGATTTGTCAAGTTTAAACTGTTTGACAAATCTTTATTCTCTATCTAGAACATGAAATTGAAAGCATGAAAAGTTAAGATTAAACTGTTTAACTGATCATGGATTATGGCATTTACTGACACTCTGCACATAATCATTATTCTTCGAGTAAAAGTAAAAGTAGTGGCATTTGGACTTTCTCACTTTCAGGTCTTATTTATTTTTCTTTTGGGGTCTATATTTTTCTAGGTCCTTTGATCTTTCTTTTAGGACTTTTTACCCTCTTTTTGGCTTTTATTATTTTTCATTTTTTCAAAATATGGGAAAACAACTTGCAGAAAGCAAGGTATGTACATATTTACAAGACTATCAAAGTCAATTCAAAATTTATGAACCCTATTATTATAGGACCCTAACAGCCTCAACCCACTTCATGAAGTAGTCCATTGCTACAATGATGTACTTATGACCCTTTTCCGAAGGTGGGTTACAAGTTGTAAAATCTATTCCCCACTTTGTGAATGGACGGATGGTAATAATAGGAAAGAACGGAGTTGGATTAGCATGCATCTTCCGAGTATAAACTTGACAAGGATGACATTTTTTTACCACTTCAACACAATCTTTGAAAATAGAAGGCCAAAAATATTCGACATGCATAATTTTTTGGGCTGTAGAAAGCCTGGATAAATTACCACCACAAGCTCCATTGTGGAAATCATTCAACACAACCTCAGCTTCTTCTAGGGTTAAGAAACATCTGAGGATTGAATCAACCTCGCACAATATAAAGTGCCACCAATGATAAGATAAATTTTTGCCAAGTGACACAATTTTCAATGCTCATCCCTCGAAAAAGTGAGGGGAAAATTTGAAGTCTAAATATATATAATAATGTCCCCATATCAAGGATCTTGTGAAGAAATAAGGAAAACATGCTCATCACGGAACGATTCCTCATAAACTATTTCTTCTCCACAAGTCAACTCACAAATTAATTATGCAAATATCAATGATTTATTGGATTTAGAAGACAAGAAATTGAGATCAAATTCTTGTAAATTGAAAATACTTCTACTATATTTTCCCCCAATAACTCTCCTACTGAGAATGAATTGAAATGGATTGATGGCTGCCAAAACATAATTTTTGCGAAGAAGAATATAACGCCTAAGTCGCTAGACATCATGGACTGTTTCCAAAGCTAACTTCTCGATCAGATAATATCACAATTCAGGACGTACCAAGCCTCAGATTAGATAATAAATCACATGCTCACAAAGAGCATCGTCCTCCTGAACTAGAGCCATATCTATAGTTGATTATGTCATGGAAAAATAAAAAAGGAAATCTCTGCTATAATCAGGTGGACTCAATAAAGGAGCAGAGGTTAGTGCCTTTTTCAAAGCATCAAAAAAGTGATGAGTGAATTCATCCAAAAGGAATGGAATTTATTTTTTTAACAATCTCATAAATCCTTTCGTAATCTCAGCATAGTTAACGATAAAACTCCTTAAGAAATTGGATTTCCTTTAAGACTTGGTCCTTTACCTAAAAAATATTATTTTAAATTCCATATGTGACTCTACCCTCTCAAAATCACGTGAAAAGTGGGTCCAGTTATACCCAACCTGCGTATATAATTTAAAATATGAAATAAATATAAAATTCCCTATTTTTTGGGTGGGGTTTACGGGTTACACCAGAACTCTACCTACAGAAGCCCATAGCCAAATTATTTCCCAACTGAAAAAATCTATTTTGAGGAAGTGTAAATATACCTCATGGGAAGGCCTAAAGGGGAGTGAGAGATAGGTATTGATATTATATCCATTTAGTCCCTAATCAAGTCTGATTGTCCCTGTGCCTCATGCACTTCTGAGGTTGTGGAAACCCTTGTTTCCCTTTCAAATATGTTCACCTCTCTTATGTGACATCCATGTGTATCCTTATGGAAGAATATTGTTGAGTCTTGGGCTAGATGGATCTGAAGGATGGTTTCTCTTAGAGCCATGGCTGAATCAGGTGGTATTCCTCCACATATTTTACATACATCAATAAAGAAGCCCTATCCCGTTCCTGATGTCGTGATATTTAATGATTTTATACATGTTATGATCTTGTTATAGTTGATTTCATGTTATTTGATTTATAAGGTTATATTATCTAACCACTGACATCTAGAACATGATTTCAATTTATATTAGTCTATGTGCTTTTCTTGAATGAGTTGTAGGTTTTTAAGCACATGGATGTTGGGTTTGTGTTATATTCTTTCCACGACTAATCACGCATGGGGGGGTAACAAGGGGGGAAATATCCCCCCCTGTACGTTGCATAAAAAAATTGGGCGCAACATTGGTGGGGTCACAGGGGGGGCGGTGGCCCCCCTTGTCAGGGTTCAGGGTAGCGCCTCAGAAAAAAAATTTGGTCCTTATTTTCCGGTGGGCAGACCCACCCATGGTTTTTTTCATGGGTTTGCACATGGTTTTGGGGCATGATGGTTTTTAGCCCCTGGTATTTTGTAGATCCGGTCAAGGGAACTATGGTTATGTTCTAATCCAGGGTTAATGGATTGGGGTTTATGTATGCTTCGGAATGTATATATATGTGTTGTAACACTAAAAGAAATATAATGAAAAATCAAGTTGGTCGTCCCGATTTGGGATCCAGGGGAAAATCTCTATGTTTCTCTGTTTTATGTTTTATGCTCTTGCTATTATTTATTTTACGTCTTTAAGATTCGTTTGCAGATAATTTTTGTACAGGGTTAAAACCTACATTTGGTATCAGAGCAGTTTCGGCTTCAAGGGGATGCCTTTGTTGCTGAGGGGTTTTTTGCTCGGGGCTAAGGTAGACCCTGTTTAGTGGGAGATCTGCGAGATTGATTCTTGAAGTGAAAGAAGATGGCGAGCGGCAGGAAGATAGAAATCAAGAAATTTAATGTTCAGTGTTTTGAGTTGTGGAAGCTCAAGATGGAGGATCTGCTGGTGGATAAAGATCAGTGGATCGCGATAGATCCGGGTACTAAACCAATGACAATGTCAGATGAAGACTAGAAAAGACTGGATCGGAAGGCAAAGAGCACAATACGGTTGTGCGTCTCAGATTCAGTATTGTTGAGTGTATCTAGGGAAGCTACGGCAAAAACCTTGTGGGACAAGCTAGGGAATTTGTACCAATCTAAGTCTTTGGTGAATAAATTGTTCCTGCGGAAAAATTTGTATAACTTGAGGATGAAGGATGAAGACTCAGTGATAGAGCATCTAAACGCCTTCAATACTATGGTAAGTCAGCTATCATCTCTTGATATTAAAATCTTAGATGAAGATAAGTGCATTAGTTTGTTGTGTTCTCTACCAGATTCGTGGGATAGTCTAGTTATTGCAATAGGTAGCAATACAACTACCTTTAATTTTGATGACATTGTCTCAGCCTTGCTGTTGGAGGAAATGAGATGGAGAAATATGGAGGGTCAAGATGGAGATGCCTTATCTATACGAGGAAGGTCCTAGAACACAAATAAGAATAAGGTTTCGAGTGGGAGATCTAAATCTCCTGGAAAGTTTGTAAAGTTGTGCTAGAAATGCAGAAAGGAAGGGCACTACAAAAAGGACTGCAGACCTAAAACTTCTGAGAAAGGAAAGGGATCTGATGATGCTCCTTCTACAGAGGCAAAAACCACCTCAGATGAAGGTGGGGATGTGTATTTGGCTTCTTCTTCAAATACACATGTAGATCATGAGTCATGGTTGATTGACTCAGGTGCATCATTTCACTTCACTCCCCATAGGGAGTGGTTCTGCGAGTATGAGAAATATGATGGTGGTGATGCCTTCTTAGGTGATGATAGGAAGGCCAGAATCATCAAACATGGAAAATTCAAGCTGAAGCTGCAAGGTGGAAGGATTATAACACTTCCTGGTGTTCTGCACATTCCTGCATTGGCCAAAAATCTTATTTCTGTAAGCAAGATGGATGATGCAGGTGTAAAAATAGTGTTCGAGAAAGATACCTGTAAGATGGTTCAGGGAGCACTGGTATTAATGCGGGGAGTTTGGATTGGAACTCTATACAAGCTTCAGGGTAGCATTGTTATTTCTGGGTGCAACAGTTCTGTGGTTCCCGAAAGTGGAGCGAAAATCCTAGCGGTCTCTGGAGAAAAGACCATGCTATGGCATCAAAGGCTTGGACATATTGGAGAGAAGGGCCTTCGGATACTGCATGGAAATGGTATGGTAGAAGTTATGTCTAATAGCTCTCTGGATTTCAATTTTTGTGAACATTGTGTATATGGGAAGAAGAATCAGGTGAGTTTTCCTTCTGGTGCTAAGAGGGCGAACAAGATATTAGAGCTTGTTCACAGTGATGTGTTTGTACCTGTGTCGGTTCCATCACTGGGTAAGTCTATGTACTATGTTTCATTCATATATGACTTCTCAAGGAATACATGGATATATTTCTTAAGGAAGAAATCTAAATTCTTTGACAAATTTAAAGAATTTAAGGCTCTGGTGGAAAACCAGACAGAGAAGAAGAGAAAAGTGTTGAGGACAGATAATTGTGGAGAGTTCTACAAGAAGGAATTTGAAGAGTTCTGTAAGAAGTGTGGTATTTCATGGTAGAAGACTACTCCATACACACCTCAGCAAAACGGAGTTGCAGAAAGAATGAATAGAATGCTGATGGAAAAGGCAAGAAGCATACTCAATGGTACTGGGTTAGGACAATAATTCTGGGCAGAGGCAGTGGAGACTGCATGTTACTTGGTTAACAGATCACCTTCATCAATGTTGGATGATAAGACTCCACATAAGGTATGGACTGGTAAGAAACCCTCTCTTTCAAATTTGAGGGTATTTGGATGTGATGCATATGTACATGTACCAAAGGAGAAAAGGACCAAGTTGGATAATAAATCTGAAAGGTTCATCTTTATTGGGTATAAGGATGGTTTAAATGGTTACAAGCTTTGGAACCTGAAAACAAGGAAGGTTGTGTACAGCCGAGATGTGGTGTTTAGAGAGGTTAAATATGTTGTTAAACATGAATTCCTACCAAATGGACCTGAAAAGATAGAGTTTGAGCTAAAGGAGGATGAATCAGACTCTACAACAAAAGAAGACTCAGAAGAGGAAGAGCCACAAACTCCAACTGTGAGAAGATCAGTTCGGGAAAGAAGACAACCAGAAAGGTATAGTCCATATGCTTTCTGTTCAAATTTTTCTTTAAGTATAACTGATGATGATCCCATAACCGTCAGGGAGGCAGTAGATTCAGAGGATGGAAAGCTCTGGAAGGAGGCCATGGTTGATGAAATGGCATCCTTGCATAAAAATGAGGCATGGGATTTGGTGAAGTTTCCGACTGGAAGGAAGCCCATCGGGAGCAAATGGGTGTTTAAGAAGAAGATGAATGTAGAAGGCAAGGTGGATAAATACAAAGCTCGGTTGGTAGAAAAAGGTTATTCCCAGGTGCCGAGAATTGATTTTGGTGATATTTTTTCTCCTGTTGCCAAAGTTACTTATATTAGATTACTTTTATATGTTTCTGCTGCATTTGATTTTGAGGTAGAACAGATGGATGTGAAGAAAAAATTTCTTCACGGGGATCTGGAAGAAGAGATATACATGAAACAACCTGAAGGCTTTATGGTGAAGGGGAAGAAAGAGCTGGTATGCAGGTTAAAGAATTCTTTGTATGGGTTAAAACGGTCACCAAGAATGTGGTATCAGAAATTTGATACCTATATATGGGGACTTGGCTTCACCAGAAACAAGGAGGATCACTGTGTTTATTTTAAATTAATTGGTGACCATGTTATTTATTTGGTCTTGTATGTGGATGATATGTTTTTGATTGGAAATGACAAAGAAATTATCCAAGATTTGAAGACCCAACTATTCTCCAAATTCGACATGAAGGATCTTGGTGCTGCAAACTATATTTTGGGCATGGAAATTAAGAGAGATGGGGAAAAGAGGAAGCTCTGGTTAAACCAAAGGAAGTATGTCGAGACTATATTGCAGAGGCTCAATATGAAGGGTAGTAAACCGGTGAATGTTCCAATTCCTGTAGGTACAAAGCTGTCTGTTGAACAGTGTCCCAAGACACAAGAAGAAGAGGAGGATATGTCTCGTGTTCCTTATGTGAGTGCAATTGGTAGCCTGATGTATGAAATGGTCTATACTAGACCAGACATTGCACATGCAGTGGGAGTATTGAGAAATTTTATGTCAAACCCAGGGAAGGAGCATTGGACAACAGTGAAGCGGGTTTTAAGATATTTGCGTGGCACTAGTGATTATGGCTTGTGCTACTAGGGAAGACCAGGAATGGAAAGAGTGATGGAAATTCATGGTTTTTTTTATGCAGACTAGACTGGAGATCTGGACCAACGAAGATCTACAAGTGGGTATGTGTTTAGCCTATTTGGAGGTGCAGTCAGTTGGATGAGTAAAATACAATTTGTAGTGGCTCTTTCAACTACAGAGGCAGAATACATGGTAGCCACTCATGCAAGCAAGGAAGCAGTTTGGTTGCAGAGATTGTGTTCAAGTATGGGGTTGGTGCAGCAAGCTATAAGGATAGACTGTGATAGCAAAAGTGCAATTTTCTTGGCTAATAACCCTGCTTATCATTCAAAGGCAAAGCACATTTATGTTCAATATCACTTTGTGAGATATATGGTTGAAGCTAAAAGGGTGTTGTTGGTAAAGGTGGACACTTTGAAGAATATTGTAGATGCATTGAAAAAGTATGTGAGCACTCAGAAGTTCTCTTGGTGTAGAGAAACAATGGGTGTTGCAAATCTGGGCTAATGACTCAGCTCTCCTGTGGTCCCCTGTGGAAAGAAAACAATAAGTGGGAGAATGTTATATTCTTCCACGACTAATCACGTGTGGGGGGGGTAACAGGGGGGGCGATAGCCCCCCTGTACATTGCATTGGGCACAACGTTGGGGGGGTCATAGGGGAGGCGGTCCTTATTTTCCGGTGGGTGGACCCGCCCATGGTTTTGTGCATGGGTTTGCACATGGTTTTGGGGCATGATGGTTTTTGGCCCCTGGTATTTTGTAGATATAGTCAAGGGAACTACGATTATGTTCTAATCCAGGGTTAATGGATTGGGGTTTACGTATGCTTCGGCATGTATATATATGTGTTGTAACACTAAAAGGAATATAATGAAAAATCAAGCTGGTCGTCCCGATTTGGGATCCAGGGGAAAATCTCTATGTTTATCTGTTTTATGTTTTATGCTCTCGCTACTGTTTATTTTCTGTCTTTAAGATTCGTTTGTAGATAATTTATGTACAGGATTAAAACCTACAATGGAGAAGCAGAGGGTTTGAACCCTATGAGAATGCTCGCAAATGTAGGACCTACGAGTAAGGCCACTTCTCCCAATTTTACTAGTTTAAGCATTAGGACTATTAATTTGCTTGCTTCTTGTTGTTGTATGCCTCTTGCTCTATTGGGATTCTTAACCCAAACCCTAGGGTAATTCATATTGTAACAGAATTGGTGACTCAATAAAGGATCAGAGGCCAATTCCTTTTACAAAGCATCAAATGAGTGTTGAGAGAACTCATCCCACAAGAATGGAATTCCTTTTCTCAACAATCTCATAAATCCTTTCATAATCTCAGCATAGTTAACAATAAATATCCTCATTGAATTGGCTTTTACTTGGAGAATTTGAAGTTGACGAATGGTAGATGGGGGAGGAAACTGAAGTATTGCCTCAACCTTGAAAGTATCTACATGAATCCCTTCAGTAGACATAATGAATCCCAACAACTGACCATATGTGACTCTGAAAACACACTTATTTAGATTCAACCAGATTTTATAATGACGACATATTTCGAAAATATGTCGAATATGATGAGGATGATCAATTATTTTTCGAGAAAAAGCAGCTAAATCATACAAATAAGCTTCTATGATATTCTTGATATCATGGAAATCATAAGACATGGTCCATTAAAAAGTGGCTCTAGCATTTTTAAGACCAAAAGGAATCTTCTTATATGCAAAAGTACCCCAGGGGAAAATAAAAGTAGTCGTATGTTGAGCTTCAGGATGGATACTAATTTGATTATATCCTGAGAAACCGTCCAGGAAGGAAAAAATCTCATTCCCCACACATTCATCAATAATCTGATCAATAAAGGGTGTGTGGTAATTATCTTTAGGAAATTCCTTATTCAAATCTCTGAATTCTATGCACACACAGATCGTTCCTTGTTTATTGTCCACATGGAATGGATTCAAAACCCATTCAGTCAAAGGAATGACGTATATAAAACTCACCTTAGGAAACTTCTCAACCTTGACCTTAATAGCTGCATCTTTCCTAGAATTGATCGGTCGAAGATTTTTCCATATATACTTAGCATTCTCATAAGTCTTGATCTCATGCTGGATAATTAATGGTTCAATTCCATATATTTCCTCATAAGACCAATCAAGCACATCACAAAATTCTTTAAAAATATCATTATAGACTTGAATATCTTCAGGGGAACACTCGACTTCGATTAAAACATTCTCTATGATATTGGTATCCCTGGAAATGTTCACTGGAATCGTTTCCGAAATGACAGCCATATTACCTTCGGAAAAAATATGTTCTGTAACCAAAGGGTTTAGAATCGGGTGAACATGACCAGATGACGCGGTGCTAGATAATATTGACTCAACTTTACGCAAATATTCTAGAAAATATGAACGATGATGCAAATCACCCCACGGTATTTCCACACTTGTCATTTCCTCTAGGATTTCCTCCTCGGATGATAAAATAGTATCAAGGCAATCCAAAGAAGAAGATGAGTTAAGGGTCCAAGCTTGAGCCACATCTCCAACCAAATCCTTCGGTGAAAGAGGAACCGAATCAGAATCTACAGAGTTAATAATATATTTATAAGCAATTTCTACTACAGACATATGATATTCCATTCCACCCACTTTCTCTTCTTCTAATGTGGTTGTAGGAAAGGGTAAGTGCCAAGGATCCGAGAAATAATGAGTTCTTAAGAACTCTCTTCGAGTAGGAGTCTTGGAGGATTAAATAGCATTTATATGAACAATAGGAGGCAGAAGATCAAAAGTACCCATCAACGAGGCATACATACCGACTCCTAGATTATCCACAAGTTGCTTGGAATTCCTCACCAAGGAAATAGTAGAATCAGAGGATGTGTTGGAATCTATCGGAGAATAATCCATCTAATCAACAATAGAGATTCTCCATTCATGGGAAACACATAATGTGAAATAATTATGATACAATGGCATCCATATCATAAATCTAATTTCATCCCAATAGAAGACTATAGTCCAAATTGGCATCAACTATTTCTACTTTGATATTGACTACTTTTCCCCCAATACAGATGGACAAGGCAAGAACAATGTCATGTGGCCTGCAAGAATGACCATGAAATGTAGTCAAGAGAGTAGGTGAAGGAATGACTTGAGGATATCCAATAGCTTTCTAACATGAGATAGACATGACACATGTGGAAGCTCCTTGTTACATAGTATTTTGTCACCGTCCCTACAATCCCCATTCTGAACATTGGAGGACCATTTCAGTGACCCCTATGTACCATCATACATTTCCATAAATGTCATTGCATCCCTTGGCATGTCAAGAATATAATCTCAGCTGATCATGCCTCAAGCAGACCTTCATAGACCTATGATTTTGGGTCGCTGCTGGTAGGAATTAATGGCCTCGCGCCCATGAAGAAATTAATGTTGAGCCTCGTGCCCTTTGGTGCTCTGTCTCAAAAGGGCACCCACACCGAGCTACTTTTGGAATTTTAATTAAAATAGAAATGAAGCTTCCATGCTCTAAAAAATTCTTGAGCGGAGTCATGATGGTTTGTTCGACTGGATCAAGTCGAGTTCCTCCCTTTGGCCTATTATTTCCTACAAATTTGCAACTCCCCAAAGGGATAGACCTCTCCTCCACCTTATGTGGATCCCAAAACCCCTCCTCCTCTCCTATAAATTCTTCCTCCTCACATTGATTCAGCTAGTTGAACAATCATTAGTTATAGCTGGTGTGTTGAAGAAAGCAGAGAAGAATCCATTTTTGAGAGAGAGTTTAAGCCCATTGCCTCATTGAGTCGAATGCCAAACGAATGCTTGAGACACGCCCGACTGAACCCGTCGAAGGAGATTTGAAATGTCAAGGCATAAGGTTGTAAACTTCTTTTTCATATATCAATAATACATGATTGGTTTTTGGTTCCAACTTTGTTTCCATTTATATTCAAAATGTTTAGCTCTACTTGACTAGTTGAATAGTTTTAGATGAATGTATATGCTTGTATGTTGTCATCGTTTGTTTTATCTTTGTGCAAGTGCATGGAAATCATCACCAACGGAGCGCAAGGCATGAAGACAAAGATAAAAGGATTGTTGCTGCGTGCCATGACAAAATCATTGGATTGAGGTAGGATATATGTTCCAATCCATATTTCATTTACAAGCTAGGAATTTAGGAATTTAGCATGTTCCGTTGTTGCTAGACCCACCCTAGGGCTGGAGGGATCGCCTCTGTCCATGGAGGGGATTTTACTGCTCAACGAGTTGGTGACCATACTGGGTATCAATGTGTCTGTCATCTCTCATTTTTCGTTTTGGAGTTGCTCGTCTTTCCGACTTTGGTCGTATTGTTATTTCTCTGCTTTTTTTTGCTTATCTAATTATTTCAAGCCACTTAACCTATTCTCAGAGTGATAAGCCTGGTCTTTTCTCAGCTTAATTTTCTCCTTTCTTTGGTTTCTTTACTCGGCGCTGTTTTTTTCCTGACAGTCGCGCCGATTGGCACGGGTTTCCTTTGTTTTAGGCGCGATTTCCCCTGTTCAGTGCGAGTTACTGTTGAAAAGTCGCGTTGAATCCTATAGGTATGAGTTTAGGCCTCTTTCTTGAGTTTTCCAGTGAATATTACCCTCTGGATTGGTTTTTCTCCCTGAATTAATCCACTTGGATTTGTTTTGACTTCCCTGTCTCATTCTCTTTGGTTGATTACTTCTCATATGATCGGTGTGGCTTTTTCATCCTAGGGTTTCTAGGTGTCTTCGATTGCTTGTTCGACCACATGTTCGTTGAGTCTACGAACCATGTATGAGTCAGTTTATTCATTTGTATTTTCAACCTATTATCTGATTTCTTGGTCTTTTCTTTCGATTCTACGTGTTGTAGGATTGTCGAACTGTCATCTTGGTGTCAATTTGACACTTCCTCTCATCGCTCCGAGCATAGATCACATTGATCATTGCACATTTCTCATTGAGTGTGTTCTATATTTGCTTTGGATTGGTCCCTTTGTGTTTGGATCATTACATTTGAGTTGTTCAAATCTCATGTTCGTTTTGTCCTTTTAGTGTAATGTTGCATTATTTGTTTCTCATTCATACAAAAGAACAAAATTTTCATTTTCCTTTTCTATTCGAAAAGGAAAAGTACTATTTTTCATTAGTAGCTTTATTTGTCATTAAAAAGTGAACAACAAGAGAAAATCCTTTCGTTTTCTACTGTGGCTATGTTAGTAGCATTAGGAAAGTCATTCTTGCATTCGATTGATTGTTGCTTTGTTGTGAAATTCTATCCCTCTCTTAGCTAATTGTTCATCGAATTGAAATGATATGCTTTCTCTCATATAGTTTTGCATTAGATATTTGAGATTACATTCGGTAAGGCCTTGAAACTGAAACTTAATTTCAAGATAAACTTTAAAATGAACTCAATCAGCCTAAGGAAACATTGAAACTGAACGCTCACATTTAGAGGTCTAGGCTAGTGATGTGTTTCGGCGTCGTTAAACCTAGTAGTTGTCGTTCGCCATCTAGCATTAGACAGCTTTAGCACAGACTTGTGCTCCCCGTATCGTCGAGTATATAAAGGGAAACCCTCATAGGTTGCAATCCTTTATCCATAGGAAGTCGAGTCTGCCGCCCTATAACCATGATAGACTGAACACAGAATTCATGGAGATTGCCTGCACGTATGTTAATTCCTTGGTCATTTCTCTTTCATTTGATCACCAAGTTGTATATTGCAGTTCATGGGAGCTTGGTACATCCTCTTGCTTAGAGTTCCTGAGTAGTCATTTTGATCTCTCCGTGACTCTTTAAATTTGAAAATATCATCGAGAACTTTTCCTTTCAAGCTCGCCCAAACTGAAAGTGACTAGAGTCACCTTTTTCCCTTTTATCAACTCTTAAAATATGAAAAAGCAAAGTTTTGTTTCAGTGTCATAAAATTAATTACCCACGATCACACGCCCATTAAAGTTATTTTCTTTTCCTATTCATATGTGATTCCTTAGTGATTGGTCTTAAAGCCTCGAATTTATCATCTCTTTTCTCTCCTTCTCTTTGAGACAAAGTCACGGTGGTGGAACCACAAATTTCATCATCTTCTTCATTATCTCTTAGTGAATAACCTTCCCCTGAAGTTTCTTCGTAGACATCTCAGTCTGTTGGGACTCGAGGCTTCTGGTGTGCCATTTTTCTGAGTGTTCAACATCTTGACACTCGATTCCCCCTTGAGGAACCATTTGATATCAATTGGAAAACTTCAGACGCTTGGCCTTTTTAAGGGATGATCCCCCTATACTCTCAGAACCACTTGAGTCACCATTATCACATGATTTACTTGCCATCACTCGTCGCCTTTTCGTCTACAGCATGTCATCATCCAACATGGATGCCACGAGCCCTATTAGTAATGAAGAGAATTATGTTTCTACGGGAGAATATTAGTTCCCTCCGAAGAATTTTCCTTATGCCACAAATCAGTCTTCCTCTAAACCTTCAACTCTTCCGATTGGTTATCCTTCTTTGGGTTAGTTAATCTCTGATGCTACATATTTGTATCAAAATCCACTATGGTCAAGTACAACAACTCCTTCTTTGGGGTCGTCTTTGTCACGTCCATCCTCTTCGATTCCCATTATTTTGAGGATGGTTACGTCTATCCCAACCCACCCCACTGTTTGTGTGGCTTCCTCCACACCATCTGCTAGTGTGATTCATTCATTGATGTCATCTTCTATTTTTTCCAAGATGCAACCCAATGCTTCCGTGGTGTCTATTTGGACCGTTGTGAGTGGATCACAACCTCACGTATCAGGAGTCCATCAACCTACTGGCAGTATGCCTCTCTCCTATAATCCTATTCTAGGAGGTATACCATACGACCAGTATATGTTGGCTATTCAACATCAGAATTACTTCCCTCAGGGTTCTCAACAGATTCTGACTCAAAACAACCTACCACAATACTATGATGAGTTTGGAAATCACATCTATTACTATGGGCCTATTCCAAAAGGCCCATTGTATGTTCAAACTCCACAAATACCTATTAACCCCAACCATTTTATGTACCTACATGGAAAACCTTATGGCCCACAAGGACAACCCTCGTAGGGACAATCTTCAGTCCAATAGGGACAACCCTATGGTCCTGCTGGTCAACCTTATGTTCAACAAGGAGCACCTTATGTTCCTCAGGGGAAAACCTATCCAGCTCAAGGAAAACCTTTTGTGCAACTAGACCAGCCTTACGTTCAACAAATCCCACCTCTTGTACAACAAGGCCATCCCTCCACTGGTTAGCCAGGCCAACTTTGTCTTCAGGGGAAACCTGGCTCATCTCAACCTTCAGGTCAACTTGGTCTTCAGGGGCAACCTAGTCCACTCCCTTCATGCCAACCTTTACCCCAGGGATAGCCTATTCAACCTCAATATCCAGGTCAACCTGCACCCCAGGGAAAACATGTTCAACCTTAGTATCTGGGAAAGCCTACACCCCAGGGACAACCTGTGCATCCTCAGGACCAACCTTTCATTCCTCAAGGTCAACCTTCGACGGTACATGGTCCACCCCAAGGCACTACTTACATCCCACAAAAAAATCTATATGTTTCTCAAAAAGGACCTCAGTGGTTCACTCAGAATCAATACCTTGGTCCTTAACCATTTTATGGGTGAAATTATCAAAATTATAACCACTATGGACAAAATCCTCCGGTACAGAACATATGGGCTCAAAATTTCTCCCGGCCCAGTTGGAACCTCGACACTAGTCTCTGTCAAATTCTTGTAATGCCTTTCAATCCACAATTTCCATTCCTTGCTATGCTAGAAATATCTGATGTGTCGAAGTTAACGAATGATCCCATCCTTCATAATCCATATTGGCCCCAAGTTCCCACCAAGATCCCTGGCAATTGTCCCAAATTTGAAGGCAAGTCTAGAGAAGACCCCCAGGCACATGTTATGACATACCATCCATGGTGCTCCTATAACTTCTGGGTTGATGATTTGATTCGTTTACATCTTTTCCAAAGGACTCTCACTGGTGCCATTGCAAAGTGGTACATTGAGCTCTCCCGTAGCATATTTCAAGATTTCAATTCTCTAGCCATGGAATTTCTCACACACTTTCAGTTACTAGTTAGTTATGAAACTTAGACGCACCTCCCAACATCCTTGAAACAGGATCATAATACTCATATCTCTAATCATATTCATGAATGGAGGCGGCATTGTCATTTTATCAAGTTTGAAATCCCTGATCAACTTGTGAATTATTGTTTTATCGGCCCGATTGCTAAGGAAATCACTATGGGGACATGTGTTACTTAGGAAAAAGTCGTCGCTCGTGCCTAGTACCTTGATCTCGTGTACTCCCAATCTGGCACGCTTTATGAACTCTTGCTCGATTCTCCACGACATGGGACTTCCAAAGCACCAGAGACACCATCCGTCGACAGTATCATTGGTTCTATGTCTCAGAATTCTTGTAAGTATTCTCTCAATTCTGTGAATTAAAAATCTACTTCTTCCACTGATACTACTTCTGAGCCACTTCCTAATGCTGGCAATACCACGGAAGTGAATGCCATCTAGTCCACCCTGTGGATAAAGCTTCCAAAGGTAAGAAAAAGGGTAAATGCAACGCCAAATCCAATACCTCAAAATAGGATTCCCCTAAACCCAATGCTAATGATGGCTCGAAATGTAAACTGAAGTACCCTTGTCTGATATGTGACGATGAGAATTACACCAAGGACTATCCACGATGGGCCGAGGTGAGTCGACTGCTCAAAGGCACTCAAGGAACTCTGGTTGTTCTTAAAGAACCATTCTCATCGTAGCAAACTCAAATGGTGGAGCAACCTTAGTCCTCTAACCCTTTTGGCTCTCAATGTTTCATGGTGAATGGTGCTACACCCATATCTATTGCTACCATATCGAAAGATTATACCAAGCCACGTCAGGCAGCAGGGAAAGAGATCGTAGATGGTCCTCCTCCCTTGCTTGCTTTTGGCCCTCTTCACATTGAAAGGCTTAGTCCTGAGCCCGTTGTACGGCCACCTTCTAAAGGCATGCTCCATAAGTCTTCCTATAACCCAAATGCTCGTGTCGCTCAACATTACAGTATTGTTGAGGATTTGGCTCAGGCACCATCTGTTATGTTTGCATTGGAAGTGCTTCAGAGTTGTCCATCACAACGGAAGGCTTTTCTATCCACTATCAGAGGGGTGGGCCTTGCCGATTCAAGCCTTTTCACTGTTGATTTGGAAAATTTTGTTCCGTGTCTCAGTCACTAGCTTTCCTTGATTATCCAAGTTGGTATTAATGGTAAGAATATCCATCGAGTGGTTGTGGACGAAGGTGCATCTACTTGCATCATGTTTTTTTCATGCTGGAAGGCCATTGGTTCTCTGGCCCTTAACCAGTCTCCAAACGCTTTAGAAGCCTTCGATGGAAGGGAATCTCACCCTCTTGGTGTTCTTGCAAGCTTACCTATAATTTTGGAAGGGAAAATGGTTAATATCGAGGTTGAATTCATTGATTCCAAGCTCAATTATAATCTTCTCCTTATTCATAATTGGACTCACGCCATGTTATGTGTCTCATCCACTCTCTTTCGTGTTCTTTAGTTTCCGCATGAAGGAAATACCATCATTTTCAATCAGTTATCCTTTTTCACTTCCACCTCCTCTAAGAGCAACATTCCATACGTAGAGCGTATCCCTACGCCTTATGAAAGTGTAGGGCCAAGAATTTTCAAAGACCCCACCCTTATGGGTCTATTTTTTCTTCCTCCTCCCAAAACTACTTAGGTCAATATGATCTCCACGTCTTCTAATCCATGAATCATCCTTTCGCCTAATCAGGTTGATTCGTTTGGTGACGTGATGCCATTAATCCCAATAGAAATTGATTATTGTGAAGTTATCTCGACTTCGGCTCCTCCTCCCTTTGATCATAATCCTTTCAGTGTGTCTCTTGGCACGTATTCTCAATATCCTTGGCTCAGTGCTTCAAATTCTCCCGATCCCTTGAATGAGACGTTTCCAACTGATGAAGCCATCGTGTAAACCATGTCTCTAGAGGATCCTCCCTAGGACGATAGTCATCATCGTTCCTCTTTTATATCTGGCCTTGGATCCATGTCTACTTGTCTTGAGAAATTCGCTTCTCAAGCTCCTTCCCATCCGCTTCAAATGCCCATATTGACACATGAATTTTTTTCGAAAGGTAACATGGGGAATATTATGCAAACAATGCATATCAACATCTTCATTACACCCAGGGTTGTTGAGAACATCCAAATTGGGGTGACCTGTTCTCTTGATGAGATTGAGGTCTATAATAGTCTCTTTTGAGAGTTTTGAGATGTTTTCACTTGGTCCTAAGAAGAAATGCCCGACATCGATCTGAGTACAGTCATGCACGAGATCCCTACTTATCCCGACGCAAAGCCTGTTTTCCAACATCTTCGTCCCATGCACCCTAGAAAGGCATCTGCCATAAAGGGAGAAGTTGAAAAACTTCTCAAAGTTGGCTTCATTTATCCAATCCCATTGATAGATTGGGTTTCTAAAATCATCCTGTGGTAAAAAGAAAGGTACAATTTGAGTCTATGTGGATTACTGCGACATCAATCGCGCTTGTCCTAAAGATAACTATCCCACTCCTTTCATCGACCAGATCATTGATGAATGTGATGGGAGTGAGATATTTTCCCTTATGGATGGGTTCTCTAGTTACAACTAGATCAATATTCTACTGACTGATCAATATAAGACCACCTTCATCTGTCCATGGGGCCCCTTCACATACAAGAAGCTCCCTTTTGGCCTTAAGAATGATGGTGCTACATTCCAATGGGAAATGTCATACACTTTTCACGATATTAATCACATTGTTCAAACTTACCTGGATGAAATTTCGGATCATTCTGCTAAGCGTAAGGATCACCTGGGTCATCTCCGTCAAATATTTCTTTGTTGTAGATGCTACAAAAATTGGCTTAATCTGCATAAATGTGTCTTCTGCATCGATTCCAGTAGACTCCTTAGGTTTATCGTTTCTAAAGATGGAATTCTTCTCGGCCCTCTTAAGGTCAAAGCTATTTTCAATCTCCCCTCCCCTTCCTCTTTACATCAGTTGTAGATTTTGTAAGGGAAAGCTAATTTCCTGTGCCATTTTATACCGAACTATGTTGAAGTAGCCAAAGGATTCACGCGATTACTTAAGCAAGGCATCCCGTTCCTCTAGGATGAGATTTCCCAAAAATATTTCGATGCACTAAAGAGACTACTTTTCAATGCTCCTCTTTTTTGCCCACCAAATTATCATCGTGACTATTCACTCTACTTGGCTGTCGCATTTAGCACTATTTCCATGGTTATTGTATAGGACGATGACAATGGTGATGAGCATGTCATTTATTATATGAGCCACAATCTTCTCGATACTGAAACGCGTTATACACATGTCGAGAAATTGGCGTTGGTGGTTATTCAAGATGTCCAACATTTTCGCCATTATATTTTACTCTGCATAATAACCATGATTTCTGATTGAAACCCCATGACCTATATTTTAACTCGAAAATTGCTGGGGGGGAAATACCCAAAGTGGATATCCTCCAAAAGTTCAATTTGGAGTTCACTACCTCCAAATTGAAGAAATCATTGGTTTTTTTTTATTTGATCTGCTCTTTACCTTTTGCCTCTACTCCCTGTAGTTCTAAGAAATGCATTCCATACGACACTATTTTTATGATTAGCACCCTTGATCCATGGTACGGTGATATCATCATTTATCTCCAGAATTCCACCTTCCAGTCTGAGTTGACGAAATATGCTTGTCGACGTATCCGTCATCATTCGCAACCTTATCTCATAGTCGAAGATACTTTATACCGCATTGGAGTTGATTTTGTTCTCCGCCGGTGTTTGACCCTCAAGGAAGCTGAAAAAATCCTCAATGACTACCATTCTTGCACATGTGGTGGTCACATGTTTGGGTATGCTACTGCTCAAAAAATACTTTGTGATGGATATTTTTTGCCTACCATTTTCAAAGACTGTATTCTTAGTGTCCGTAAATGTCACGAGTGCCAAATTTACAAACACAAGATGCGTGCACCACCCGCTCACCTCCATCACGTCATTACCGTTGGTTCCTTTGCGAAATGGGGCATCGATTTTATGACGTGTAACCCTCACTTTGTCGGGGTTCATGCTTATATTATCATAGTTGTGGACTACTTCACTAAATGGGCCAAAGCAATACCTACACTCTCAGATGACGATAAGACGATTGATCAAGTGATTACCAGTTTTGGTCTCCCTCAAGCCATTTTCACCAACCATGGCTCCCATTTTTTCCATTATATGATGGTTGAGTTGACTACCAAGTTGGTTCTGCATCACGACAGCTCAATGTCGTACTACCCCCAAGCCAATGGCCAGGTTGAAGCCATGAACAAGGTTTTAGTCACCATGCTTCAGCGTACGATTGGGATGCACAAGTCCAATTGGAATCTCATGTTGTTATCAACTCTCTGGGCTTATCGAACCTTGGTGAAGGATGCAACTGGATTCACCCCATTCTAGCTTGTTTATGATCTGGAAGCTACCCTTCTGATTAAATGTGAAATTCCTTCTCTCAATATAGTTGTTGAATTACAATATAATACCTCAATAGAGGAAGAACGTCTTCTATATTTGGAGAGACTAGATGAAACTTGCCGCTTCGCTGCTCTAGTCATAGAAGCACAGAAAAAATGAGTCAAAGCCCACTTTGATCAGATAATTTCCCCTCGTACCTTTGTAGAAGGAAACTTAGTCCTCTTGTATCTGTTGGTGAGGTAAAACCCCTCTGCAGATAGAGGCGATCCCACTAGCCCTAGGGTGGGTCTAGCCACAAACGAAACATGCTATGACATCAATTCCTAGCTAAGAATGGATAAAGACTCGGCAGATCACCTACCTTAGGCCCTGTGCTATTGTGTCATCCGGAAGAATAGTTGCCTCCCACTCCCGATTCAGCAGATCACGATCTGCTTGTTCTCACGCTCGGATACCTGCACATACACAAGAGATGAAGATGATACACAACATACTATTTCGCATTCCTAACTATCAGTCAGTCGAAGAAGACTAAATCACATGCATTAAATAAACATAACACAGAGATGGAAACAATATCATAGTTGAGTATATTAAATTAAATAAGGAAGAGTACAACTGACGCTTTGACGTTGCGATCTCCTCCAGTAGGGTTCCAGCAGAGCACGTCTCACAAGCTCGTCGGGAATTTATACGGGGCTCTCTCTATGGGATCCTCCTTGGTTCGACCTTCTCTATAATGATTACTCAACTATAATGTCTCTTCTCCAAGCTCAGCTTCTTGGCTATATGTTTAACTACTATTTCAGCTAGCGTTTCAGCTAGTTGATGTAAAGGGAGAAGGCTTGTTTATATAGAGGTAGAAGGAGAAGTTAGGATCCCTACAATCATGGGGGGAGTCCTATCCTCTTATAATGTTCCATCAACCATTTCCTAAAGGTAGAGATCCGTGGTTTATCGAGTTTAACCACTTGCAATGAGTCATTCCCGAGGTGGTTAAAAGAAACTTTCGCCTCCAATTTGTTAAAAAAAATTCCAAAATAGGTTGTCATGGGTACAACACAGGGAAAGAGCGCCCGCTGGCATGACCTATAGTGTATATTTTCTCCATTGGCGCGAGGGATGAACTAGCTACCCGCGCCAATGCCAAAACATGGGTTTTTTCATGCTTTCTGAGGAAATGTTCAATAGGAGAAATCATATCCTTATGCAGAAGGATGCAAAGAAAGTATTTGCAGGGTATGAAACTACTCACAGATCACGGGAAAGACCCTCCAATATGCAGGGCAAGGGATTGCAGGGACGGTGACAAATTTCTATGTAACAGAGGCCCCCTAAAGCATGAGGTCCGAGAGAGAGGGAGGGGTGAAATGATTTATGAGAACGCGTTCAACTGAAACACTACCATCAGAAAACCTGCAAGTACGAATACAACTGATATATCTAATACATGACATGTGGTATGGGCGCAACCATCCATAATAGAGTACATAAATAATGAGATTTGAGGTATGGACATAGCTATATAGCAGTAGGGATCAATAAATCGACTCAGGTATGGTCGCAGCCATCCAATCAAAGGAGTCACAATAAGTCATAATAATCCACAAAGAACCCGCAACCTAGATTTCATCAGAAAAAACCCAGGGTCTTGCGCTCCATCTCGACCTGAACATAGTACAAATTCGAGCATGTGAATAGGTGATCTGAAGTCGAAAATGCAAGAACATCGTCTGATTACTAGCCAATGATGAAAGCTATTAATAGACGTGAGAGAAACCACCAAAGGTAAAATCCACGGCATGTGAACATTGATCTGACATCGAACACCCGCAGGGTCAATTGATCGAAGGCCAATGATGTGGACCTTATGTCGAGTACAAAGAACCTGCCATTGAGGCATGCAGGCTCCAAGGTACCTAAAGGGAGTCTCTCGATCAACTTCCTGGATAATGAGCTGGAGTCGACAGGAAGGGACCTTGATCGAAGGTGGGCCATAATGTTTCCCACATCATCGACACGAGACAGAGGGATATGATTTTTGTGAATCAAGACTAATAGAGAATTAGAGGGAGGTTGAAAATTGCAGACGCCAACTTCTCTTGAACATATCGGTGGCACGACACTAGATTTGGCAGTATTTGACATCAAGGGATCTGAGGTCATGGTGACATGGCAAAGAGCATATGAGTGGTCAAAAGAGATTACCCAAACCCATGGAGGCAAACAGACAATGAGATGAGATGTCCCCAACCCGACACGAATGTAGACAAGTGCCATGTTCAAGAGCGACATATTGCCAACACGACTACGATCTTGGTTCCATTTTTCCCCACCATTTTTGGCGAGTACCCCAATTCTTTTTGGAAACAAGATTGAAGGGG
Source organism: Pinus albicaulis (assembly GCA_034641835.2). Classification (NCBI taxonomy): domain Eukaryota; kingdom Viridiplantae; phylum Streptophyta; class Pinopsida; order Pinales; family Pinaceae; genus Pinus; species Pinus albicaulis. The sequence continues at coordinate 878,829,230 of CM076579.1, forward strand.
ATAGCATGTGCTTGCGATGTAAGTTTTTCATTCTAAAAAATCCAACCAAGTACATTTTACAAGCCCTAAGAAGGAGGAACTCGAGTAGCATCATGACGATGGAGTCCGATGTCATCAGGTTTTAATGAGTCTAACAAAGGAAGAACTCGACATATTTTCATATTTAGAGAGTTTGAAAAGAAGGCAGAAAAGAAAACTCTAGCAGTCCCTTTTCGTAAATAGTCCCTCAGATCCGAAAAGGTAGAAAACTATGTCTGAGAAAAACCTCTTAGTCGCGATTGGCTAAGGTATTCCTTTTTTGTAAATAATCTATCCCAACCTGAAAAAGGGGTAAACGTATACTGGGTAGATATCGTTTCATAGCCAATTTAACGAGTTCAAAACGACAAGCATCTCGACAATATTTTCAATTTTTAAGAGTCATAAAAGAGCTGAAAGTTGACTCATCCTGGAGGAATGAGTGGTATTAAGGGTAGAAACTGGTTCCGGTAATGGTGGAACTGCTCAAAACATAATAAAAGTCAAGAGGTTGGCTAACAAGACCACTCATTGCAGCGGTTCCTTGGGAATGGGTGAAACAACCAAGTGAAGGCATATGATTGGCTAAGCAGATAGGCATGATGGAATGAGAAAACCAAGGTTCATATGGCAAAAAAGGGCTGATAAAATGGCAATCACAAGAGGTAAAATGGGAACGGTTTCATTTTTAAACAAGCTTGAAATCAGGAAACTCTGCTTGAAGTTGGTTTCATTTTTACACAAGCTTGAAATAAAGATAAACTATGCTTGAAACCAGTTTCATTTTTACACAAGCTTGAAACGGAAACAAACTATGCTTGAAATGTTTGCATGCCCCAAACATGGTGACTCAATTCGAGGTGCATGCCCCCCAAGCTTCAGTCCATATGAAAGGCGGATGGAGTGAAGGTTCAATTTACGAGATCAAGAGAAAGACTCGACTAGGATTTTACGAGATCTGAGCAAAGACTCGAATTGAATGGGAACGTGTTTCATTCTTTTAACGAGGTTGACACATTAAAAGAACCATCCTCATGACATCTTGTTTCATGTTTTAGGGAGCTTGACACAAGGAAACGAACTGTGCTTTGACCACCTTTTTTCATTTTTTAAGGAGCTTGACACAAGAAAAATGAACTGTGCTCTGACCAGCTTGTTTTATTTTTTAAGGAGCTTGACACAAGAAAAAGAACCCTGCTCTGACCAACTTGTTTCATTTTTTAAGGAGCTTGACACAAGAAAAAGAACCCTGCTATGACCAGCTTGTTTCATTTTTTAAGGAGCTTGACACAAGAAAAAGAACCCTGCTCTGAGGACCTCATCATGTTGAATAAGAAGTCATGGATTCCAAGAGGTTCACATTTGATGGGAGAACAACATCTTGAAAATCAGGACCCAATGCCCCCAGCACATGATGCACAATGGCACCATCACTGACTGCGGGCACAGGACAGGTAACCACATAATTAACCTGTGGCAACGAAGATACAACTGGTGGATAAAGACCTGGAAGGGATGATGGTGGACCAGATTTCATGTCAGGACCAATGAATGAAAGCTGATCAATGGTCATGATCTGACCTTTGTGTGGAAAATAGATCACATGAAAGAGGGAAGAGACAATTTCCCCCATGACATAAGTATAGTTGCACCCCAAGAGTAAATTGAAATCTACGGGGCCTGGAACAAACATCACGTCGATATGGACTGTTTTCCTTCCCAGAGTAATAGGCAACTTCGGAAGGATCCCTAACAGTTGACTGGTTCCTCTGTTAAAAGCCAACATATTCTGGGTAATAGGCATAAGCGGTGGAGAACCAAAATCTTGCCAATTAGTTGAATACAAAATACTAACAAATGCGCCTTCATCTATAATAGTGCAGGTTACGACCAAATCAAAGGTTTGTACCGTTATCTCGAAAGGCACATAAGACGAAAGGCGGTATCTGGCAAATCGACTCCAATCAAAGGAAGCGACCAGACTAATTGGAGGGGATAGTATCGAACTGAGATGGTTTTCCCTCGGTGTTACCGGAGCAAGAGGAGCACTCTCCTGGACTTCCATCACGAGAGTAGGAGGAGCAACTTCTTGAACTATAGGGATAGGAGGATCTTTCTCCAAATCTGAAGAATCTGATGAAACAAGAAGAACATGAGGGGGGTGAGATCCACTCTCAACGGAAAAGACCTGATGAACCATAGAGGGGGTCATATCGACCAATTCATCGACCAATGGTTGGTCGGGAACGGATTCCTGAACTTGAATTTCTGGGGGAGCAGGATCGATCAAGGATGACGCTTAACCGAGCATGGAATAAACTAATGGAGGACTTTAAGAAAGCTTCTGATAACCAGCTGGAAGGTAGGGTGCAGAAAAAGTGGAGTTTTCCAACACTCCCTTGGCTTCATCCATGTACAGACAAAGGTGAATGGGGTGATTCCCTTCACACAACTTATAGGGATTGGTAATCTTGCCTTGTTTTTTACGAGTCTTACCAGAGCTAGTCGAAGATGTGTTATCAATATGACTTCCAAAAGCCAAAAGCAACGGCGAACGGCCATCAGACCATGCGTCAAGTATCTTGGGAATGCTAGGGCAGTCACAAAGCAAATGGTTACCTTTGCAAAGCATGCAACAGAATTTGACTTTTCATGGAATTTTGGATGGTTCCGCAAGGGAAGGTTTCTTAAGTGCAGTAGTTGCAGTTTTAGCCTCTCGCTTATCTGACTTATTCTTCTTTGTCTTCTTCTTCTTCTTCTTAGCCACCTAGTTACTGGAATCTAGACTTTCACCAGGCAAAGTAGAAGAGGAGGATGAATAAATAGGAAAAGAAGGGGAGAGGTCCACCTTAGAAGCAACATGATGTTGTTCTGGTGGAGGAGATGGTTGTACGGTGGATGGAACACTCAGGACCATCGAGGTTGAAAATAACCATACAGGCAACCCAACAGTTAACCCAGGCAGGGACAACGTTGCCATATAAGGAGCACCAACATTTCCAAAAGAAGGAAAAGGACCAGGATTCCCTTCAGGAGGGATTCCTGTGTTAGTGAAATCCGAAAACGTTTCCATCAGAAACAACTTTAAAACAACACCCTAAGGAAACTAAATTTAACCAGGAATATTTCGTGGGTAGTTAATTTTTAAGACATTGAAACAAAACTCTGTCGTTTCATATTTTAAGAGTCGAGAAACAGGAAAAAGGTGACTCTATCACTTTCAGGTTGAAGCGAGCATGAACGGACAAGTGCTCGATGATATTTTCAAATTTATGGAGTCAGTAAATATCGAAAATGACTGCTCAGGTAATCTAGGTAAAATCGTGTATTGGGTTCCCGTGAACTGCCATATACACCTTGGTAATAAAATTAAAGAATAATTAACCAAGGATTTGACATAGGTGCAGTTAGTCTCCCCGAATGTTGTGTTCGGTGTATCACAGTTACAAGGTGGCAAACTCAGCTTCCTACGGATAAAAGGATTGCAACCTAGAGGGGTCTCCCTTTATATACTCGACGGTACGGGGAGCACAAGTCCGTACTAGCACTGTCTGAAGACAGATGGAGAGTGATAGCTGCTAGGTTTAAAGACGCCAGAACACGTCTCTAACTTAGACCACTAAATGTTTCGTTAAGTTTCAATGTTGCCTTAGGTTAATTGAATAGATTTTAAGTTTATCTTGTATTTATGTTTCAATTCCAAGGTCCTACTGAGTTTTGGATCTCACAAATTCCTAAATGCAAGCTACATGCTATAAAATACCATTTTGTTCAATGAAGAGCTATCTACGAGAAGGTTAGGAATTTCAAGCAATAGAAAATAATGAAAGCACACATAAGTATTCACTACAGAACCTAATGCAAACTAATGAGAATGAAAAATATTTCCTAGAATGTGAATGCTAGTTATGCAAAATATTTTTCAATTCTACAATGCAAACAAAACAAATGCAAGCAAAAAACATATTTTTTTGATTTTTTCAATGTAATAGAGCAAACAGTGCACTAAATAACATGAAAAACGAATCTTCACATTAGTTAGAGAAAGCCAATGCAAGAGTCGAAACAAAGCAACTCAAACAACTCAAAAGAAAATGATACAAAAACTCAAACCAATGTCACAATCTCTCAAATCAAAGAAAGATGTCAAAACAGACCCATACAAGCAATGTGAGCTATTCTTGGAGTGATAGGAAGCAAAACTAAATGAAAGAGACAAGACTCACTCAAGACTCAATTCACCAAAAGAAACCACTCAAAACAGATCCAGGGAGCTGAATGCAATCAAGCAATTAACGAAAGTGACCGTGAAACAAGAGACCTGAACTCCAACAGGAGGCTCAGTATACCAAAGCACTAGAAAGCATAAAGCTGGGATGCTGAAAGAAATGGACAAAAAACAGAAGGGAGAAGGCTGATCACAGTACAAACCCAAAGCACTCAAAACAAGTGAAGAAAACACCTAGAGACACCAGGATGGACCAAAAATCCCAAAACAAGGAAAACCCTAGCACCTACAGGAATTGGCGCGATTGTTTGGCTGCAATCCGCACCAAACAAGGAATGGCACGAGTGATAAATTGGCAACTCACGCCAGTGGGCGTGACTGTTAGGCTAGAAACCGCACCAATCAAGCCAACTATGAAAAGATGAAAATTTGGAAAAACAGAGGTCAAAATTGATCCTCTAGGGCTGAACAGAGACCTAAGACTCAGCAAAAAAATCCAGAAAGGTAAGCTAAGCAAACAAAGACCAAGAAGAAGATCTAATAGAAAAAATACAAACTCACACTGATCCCTAGTATGGTCACCAATTTGTTGGTGAGGTAAATACCCTCTGTGGACAGAGGCGATCCCACTAGCCCTAGGGTGGGTCTAGCCACAAACTAAACACGCTATGACATCAATTCCTAGCTAAGAATGGACAAAGACTCAGCAGATCACCTACCTTAGTTCCTACGCTATTGTGTCGTCCAGAAGAATAGCTGCCTCCCACTCTCGATTCGGTAGATCACGATCCGCTCGTTCTCACGCCCGAATACCTGCACATACACAAGAGACGAAGACGATACACAAAATACTATTTCACATTCCTAACTATCAGTCAGTCGAAGAAGACTAAATCACATGCATTAAATAAACATAACATAGAGATGGAAACAATATCATAGTTGAGTATATTAAATTATGGAAGGAAGAGTACAACTGACGCTTCAACATTGCGATCTCCTCCAGCAGGGTTCCAGCAAAGCACGTCTCACAAGCTCGTCAGGAATTCAGACGGGGCACTCTCTATAGGATCCTCCTTGGTTCAACCTTCTCTATAACGATTACTCAGCTATAATGTCTCTTCTCCAAGCTCAGCTTCTTGGCTATATGTTCAACTACTGTTTCAGCTAGCGTTTCAGCTATTTGATGTAAAGGGATAAGGCTTGTTTATATAGAGGGAGAAGGAGAAGTTAGGATCCCTATAATCATGGGGGGACTCATATCCTCTTAGAATGTTCCATCAACCATTTCCTAAAGGTAGAGATCCGTGGTTTATCGAGTTTAACCACTTGCAATGAGCCATTCCCGAGGTGGTTAAAGGAAACTTTCGCCTCCAATTTCTTAAAAAACATTCCAAAATAGGTTGGCGCAGGTACAACACAGGGACAGAGCACCCACTGGTGCGACCTCTAGTGTATATTTTCCCCATTAGCGCGAGGGATGAACTGGCTACCCACGCCAATGCCAAAACATGGGTTTTTTTGTGCTTTCTGAGGAAATGTTCAACAAGAGAAATCATATCCTTATGCAGAAGGATGCAAAGAAAGTATTTGCAGGGTATGACACTACTCATAGGTCACGGGAAAGACCCTCCAATATGCGAGGCGAGGGATTGCAGGGACGGTGACAAATTGCTGTGTAACAGTATGACCAAGCTCATGTTAAAATGGGGGTAGGTAAATTCGAACCCATGTGGCATGGGCCCTACATCATTAATCATGTTTTGTAGAACGATGCCTATGAGCTTATTGAATATGAATGATATCCTTTGGATCAGCCCAGAAATGGGTTGTTTCTCAAAAAATACTATGCATGAATTTCTCGTGCATGTCCTTTTGTACATATTTTTCGATTATTTTATTGTTTTGTCTCGAAAAATGGGTTTTAAATTTGTTTCTTATGTAGCAACAGGTCCTAAATGATGATGACGATAAAACAATGACTTATGTTTTATTACTTTTTCAAAATCGGTAAAAGCACGAAAAAGCCACCCCCTGGAGTCATCTTTCAACTCTTTTCTGGCTCTCAAAAATTGAAAAGATTGTCAAGACTCTTGTCGTTTTGAACTCGTTAAAGCCTGCAAAATGTCATCTGCCCAGTATACGTTTTTGTGGTGGATTAGTCACACAGGTGTACGAAATCGCACCAGTTTAAAGAGTGTGGTCTACTCTTTAAACTATTGGTAATAGGCAGAAAGTGGTGGATCTCAAAAGCACAAAATTCAGTGAAAAAATCATGCGAATTTATGCTCAAAGTAAACTAAAACTAAAACAAAAATATACAAAAGCTATTAAAGAGAGTCAAAATGATAATAATACCAATGACGACTCAAAGGCCTCTTCATATTAAATGTTTGAAATTGAGCAGAAATTTACCCACTTGCCAAAGGGCACCTAGGTAATGGCTCTAGGTCCCGATGCAAGGATGTTGCCTTCCAAGCTCTGCCTCTGATGCAGTCTCCCTCTCTCTCTGCCGTGGTGGGCTAGGATTGTTGGGTGGCCAATGATCGAGTCGTCTTCAGCTCCAACTTCGGGTCACACATTACTGGTGTTGCTTGGGCAACTTTGGCCAGCATAACAATGTGATCACCATTTCTTCATCTCTTGGTGGCTTTATATAGGGGAGTTTCAAATCCTCCTTCCCTCCCTTGGTACATGATGGATGGTGACCCAAGGGAGAGGTATGATTCCATTGTGTGCTCAAATATTCCTTTGTGTGCTCACATAGTCTCTAAGGAGGCATTGGTGGCTGTCCTTAGGTGACTTCATATAAGGAGTAATTGTCCTTTGCTTGGTGTGGTCTCAGAAAGCGACATTTTTCCATTTCCAGGAATGCACGCTTATCGAGAAAAAAGGCGCGCAGAAGGTGCTCTTCTCGAAGGATTAAGCGCGCATTTTAGCATTTAAGTCTTGTTCAAATATGATTTTCTCAAAACCTTAGAGATTTTAAATACTTTCTTGACTCCATAATGTGTTCTTTCCCTATAAATCCTTAGGCTTGAAATTAATTAATGTCATATTCTACTGTACGATTTTCTAGTGTTAACAGTTTCCCCCTAATGTGTGAGGTCTAGGAATAACTGTATAGCCAAAATACATTATAGTTTATTTTATGTATCGTGCATGGAGATAGAGAGAGAGGCTTGCGTGAATCTTGGAATTGACAACACCTTGTACCGTTTCCGAGATGACCATGGCCTAAGGGACCACTGCAAGCAAATAAAATATACAACATATATACAAAATTTCAACGAGCCGGGTATGTCCCATGCTTGTGATTCTATGGCTAGTTAAACAAAATTGATAGATACATGTGTTGTATGTGTCACTATTGTGGTAGTGATGCTGGCAATTTTTGACAACGACTGCTGACGCCCTCAAGGGAATTTTTTCTTTGAAGATAGGTGGAATGTGGTACCCATATGCATAAACTTGGTATGGCATCTAGCTGCGCAATGTATGCATATGTACTGGTTGGGACCTTCTCGTGCAAGCATTGTTGATAGAGACACTTATGGAGACACGGGTCTTCGACGGATCTGATCAAAGTGCAATGGTTATAAGGTATGATACCATCGTGAAATGAAAGCTTTTCTATAGTCAAATGTCAGGAGGATCGATGACATCTGTGGTTAATGATGCCTCCCACAGTGCCACCCGAGGATACCCCTTTTCATGGGGAGGGGTGATCCAAGGTATCACTTCCTTTTTCGAAAAGAGTTGTCGAGGTTGACAAAAAGGAAGTCTTAACTGAACCATGGGTCGCTGACCTGGGGGGTCGAGGACCTAGATGTGATGGGTTTAACATAGGTATGTTGGTGAGAAGTGACTAAAAACAGATGATGGGGATTCAGTGTCTCAAGGTTGGAGTATACTTTAGCAGCTTGGCGATAGTCATAGTTATTTCTGAAGGGAAAATCCCTGGAGTCAGTAGGACTTCAAGGGCGGGTGTGAACCGGCTATGAATGTCATGATGGTGCGTGTGTGGGGGTGAAATACTCCGACCAAACGGAATGAGGGATTGTTGCCATGGGGGAAAAGATGAAATGTGAGGGCGAAGAGGCGAAGGGCATCGTTGGCGGTCTTTGTACACTTACCAAAAGGATAAAATAATGAGGTTTGGTTTGTAAAAAAACACAGAGACGGGTACCCCAAAACATGAAAGGGTTTACTCACTGAAGGTGTGAGGACATTGTTTTGCTGGAGGTGGGGGTCCCATTGGTTGGTCTCATGTGCGAGGTTGATGAAGTGGATGAAGAAGTGTCACAGATGGGATTATGTTGATGGAGGTATGGTGGACCAAATGCGATGCACGTAGGTGCGCTTTCAATCTTATTGTACAACATGATCGTCTGGGAAGGGGGTTTGAGTTTGAATGGTAAAATTGACCTTATGCATGATGACTAGATGGGCACGAGGTGCTTCCTGTACTGAAGTGGTATGGCCATGGAGTCACTTGTGCTGTAATATATGGTCTACTTTGGGTGATGAGCACCATGGATGGGAGGCTCTACCGACCAACGCAGACGTTTATCATGTGCAAGGTGAGGTGATGATAAACGCAGTTAGGTATGAGGACCCTATGGTTTATTTCTAATGGAGAAATTATTTCAGGATATGCAGAGTTTTGGATTTTGCGGAAATCAATGCAAAAGCGCAAGGTACCTTGGTTTTTTGTGACAAGACTATGATGGAAATCCTGGGACAAGGTTGAGGCAGTAATCCTATCACCAATATGAGCAGATACAAATCATATATGGTGGATTGTATCTTCGGCATTTGATGGGGGAAGAATCTCCGTAACGGGATTCTATATGGGCTCAAAGTTAGATTCCCCACTAGGATAGTCGATTTCTGGTAGGTGGAAATTGTGCCTGCCACAGAGGTGCCTAAATGTTTCCATTAGCGGGCACGTCTCTGGTGCGTGATTTAGGCCATTGGATATGGTGCATGGTGTTACTGAGCCAACGGAGTAGATAGTGTGTGATTCTATGCTACTCTTTGTTCATGATGTGGATGCTTGCAAAGGGTCAGATGTAGATGAGGTTTTCTTTTGTCTCCATTTCCGTGTCGTTGGCTTAGACTTGTCTTCCTCTTTAGTGGAGTGTAGACTCAACATAGCTCGTCCTGCTCTCAGCTCGGGGAGATGTATACACTTAAACATATGGTGAAAGTGTGAGAAAATTTGGCAATAAGTGCGTGTGATCTTCTCTTGATTGGAGAGAAGTTTCTGGGGGAGAGAAGAGACTATGCAGAGACAGTTTATTAGGGGCTTGAGTTCTCTGCATTGGTTGAATTGGTGGTAATTTCGATCACATAGGCCGCATGTTATCCTAGGCTTGGCCAAGGTTACTCTTTAGTGGTGTGTTGTCTTGTCCATCTTGACACACCATTGCGGGGGTGGGGACATTGATCTGATGATGTAATTTTTATGCCATTCTCGGAGATCGTCTTGTCTCTTCTCTATGGCATTAATCATGTCGATAGTGGGATGAATTTACGAGGCATAATTACAATGTCACTCGTAATGATTACCCTAACATATCAGGCAGAATATCCTTGATATGAAAGTTTTGTTGACTTCAGTTCTAGGTATGATGGGGAACCAATGCCAAAAGTCTGCTAAATCGGGGCAATGGACGATTACATGGTCTGTCTTTTTGCATAACATACATGCTGGTCGTTGCTACAAAGTGCCATCGGGGGTAACTAGCGATTCCCTGCTAGGTCGTTCTTCGACTGTCAAGAACATGATAGATCCACTCATCTCATCTGCTTCGGTCATGGAGTTTCCTGTGGACTCGGCATCCATATCGTCTTCCTAGGAAAGGCGAACTATGGTTGAGCAGAGGCTAGCAAGGGCTAGCCGGAAGCGAGGTATGTAGTGACAATCCTCCAAAAGGTGGTTTTTGGCACATAATGAGCAAGTGAATTGCGTCGCCCGTAGCCCTACATAGTAAAACCCTTTCAATTGGATTCCATCTGTGAATGAGTTCCATGGCTGCGCACTCTTTGAGATACTGGCCACGTTCATCGTATAGCGTACAATGTATAATGGGAACTACTAGGGGTCGTTCTATAATCCTATGTTCCTCTTGTAAGTATAGGATGGTGCGAGGCTCGTCATTAATCAACTGAATGGAGGGATCCTCTTGATAGGATCGCACGACTACATGTAAGGTGTCCGTATACCATGGTATCTCTAGACAATGGTGGGTATAGTGCCCATAGGTGCCATAGAGAGAGCATGCGTGATTGGTGTTGAGTCTCAAAAGTGTTCTCCATATTCATACATATTTCCATTATGTCATAACCATTTAGCTCTTATTTCATAACCATTTGACCTAAAACCCTACATCAAGTAACCATTTTCATAAATATATGGGTTAGGATCCTTGGTTTCCAAAGTTATTTATTTTATGTATTTTAAGTGAATTTATGATTAGAAACTAGAAAATTAACATAGTTTCATATATCTATACATGTGTTATGAGTTTTGTGACATGTGTAGGTCAAAAGGAGACTTCTAGAAGACCCTTATGTGGCACTCTAAGGCCAAATTCGAATTTGGTTGGAGAAGATTATAGGATCAAGAGGATATGTGTCTCACTTCCTTGTTGTATTGAAACTCTAAGAGGATATGTGTCTCATTCCTCAAGTTGTGTTGAAACTCTAGAAAGACATGTGTCTTATCATTTCCTATTTTGATTGTAACTCTAGAGATGGAGGGAGAGAATCATGGACTCCCATTAATGAGATGACTCCTCATATTTTGTATAAATAGGAGAAGCTTTCTCCTATCATAGGTAATGAGGAAGTAATGAAAAAGTAGTAAAGAAGTCTTTTGTAACAAAGTTCAAGATGGAATGGGATGTAGATTTGTGAGTTCTTTTTAATAGAGAAATTCAGTTCTTTGATGTTGTCTTGATTACAACTTTAAGGAGCTGAAGGACTTCACCAAATTGTTAGCAGAGGGCCCCTGCTATCCAAGGAGGCTTTTGCATGTTTTCTAGATAAGTTGCTTTCAATTTTGTTTTGTCATATTTCCTTACTTAGATTGCTTTCTGAAATCATAGCTTTTAGCATAATTTTTCATGGCAGCCCGGGCATTTGCATATCTTTTGACTAATGACATGGAATCAATATTGTTCTGCTGTTAATTTATTTTTTCTTAGTTTTTGTTTAATTCTGGTATTGCTTTGTTTATTTCAGTCTTGCACATTTGCTTCCGTAGTTAGATTTAGATATATTAAATTGCTCATGTCATTTTCAGTTACCTCCGAAAGCCACAGCTGGACTGATGGTGAGGGATTGTATTATGAAATGTGTAGTTTGATATTAGTTTCCTTTCTGTAAATTTAGATATATTAAACTGCTCATAACATCTTCAGTTGCCTCCGAAAGCCACAGCTGGACTGATGGTGAGGGATTGTATTATGAAATGTGTAGTTTGATATTAGTTTCCTTTCTGCAAGTTAGATATATTAAATTGCTCATAACATCTTCGGTTGCCTCCGAAAGCCACAGCTGGACTGATGGTGAGGGATTGAATTATGGATGTGTAGTTTGATATTAGTTTCCTTTCTGCAAGTTAGAAATATTAAATTGTGCATGACATCTTCAGTTACCTCCGAAAGCCACAGCTGGACTGATGGTGAGAGATTGAATTATGAATGTGTGGTTTGATATTAGTTTACTTTCTGCAAGTTAGATATCAGTTACTCAAGTTGTTTATGGTTACTTCCGAAAATTATAGCTGGACTAATGATGAGGGATCAGAAGACAAGTTGATGTAATTTGATTTAGATTTAATTTATTGCAACTTTTGGATTTCTTTCAGCATAGTTTCTTTTGTGTTTAGACAGCAGCAAGAATAGTTTGGTTTCATGCTCACTAGTTCACTGTTTTGATTTATTAGATTAGCAACACCTTTTTCATTTCAGCAACACATTTTCATTTCCTTTCAAGTTTTGTCATTGTATGTTTCAAATTCCTTTTTCAGTTTCAAGTTGGTAAATCATTATAAAGGACATCATTGCCTTGAACATCCATAACCATACTTGTCTTTTAGAATTTCATAAAAATCCAAAAACGACAAAAAGTAAGAGATAGGTTATCTTGCACATATAGTGCGCCACACTTCGTCAGCTTACGAATCCCTGGTTGATAATTTATGTTAGCAATTTAGGACACACTAAATTGACCAAACAATTGGTACGTAGCGGTTTGCCTTTACCTTTTCAGGTAGGTTCCTTTTTACGGGAACACGGCGTTGAGATGTCTTCTTCGGAGCCAAGGAGTGGTTTTAACTCATCCAGCTTCAGACATATGTGGGTAGGATGGCCTATAACATCGCATATGGCGCAGAATGGTGATTCCCTTTGAATGGCGGGGGTCACCATCTTCTTTCCTCTGTTTACAGTTTTCTTGGTCGTGATAACCGGTTTCACAATGGGAAATTCCTTTGCGGGGGAGGTCTTGACCGTTTCTTGGGTTGGTTGGGGCTCCTCAGGGTTGAGGGGCTTTAACCCTATGGCAATAAAATTGGTGGCTCCTGTTCTAGAATGGGGAACCAGGTACCAAAATAGGAACACCAACGATATGTTAGGTAACACTAGTGTTGCCGAAACCTGTTGGGAGACGAAGCCGGCTGTAGGGTAGAGGAAAGGGGTTTGGGAGGCAACATAGGCTAGAGAGGCTGTCGTGGCCAATGCTTCAGTGTCGTCACTGCTCAAGTCCATGTCCTGACTAACCTCTGTGCTTGATGTGGACATCATGCACACTGGGGCCCCTGTGGCATCGGGTGACATCTTAGGGATAATGAGAGGATCTCCTAGGAATGACCCTATGATGGACGACAGTTTGAATTGGCTAGGGTCGTATTCTTGGCACCGTGAAAGACCATCTGTGGTTGTATCTACATAGGGTATAATTACATCCATTTTGGTTAGGGGATGCTTCTCGTTGTGTGTCAGTTGGTCGAGAGTAATGATGTGATCCTCGTGGGGGAACATCATAATGTAGAAGATGGAGGAGGCTATGGCGGACACGACATACATATAACTCCGCCTGAGGAGTATATTGTAATCCAAGTGAGCATCGAAGACTTCAATGTCTATGTGGACCATATTTCCAGCTAAATAGACTGGGACATTTTGGTAGAGGCCGGCAGGTGTCGAGGGATGACCATCATAGGCTCGAAGCGTTATGACCGACGGTTTTAGTTCAGGGGAACCCAACTTTTGCCAAACATTTTTTGACATGATGCATGTCGATGCAACCTCATCTATGACACATCAGTGAATAGTGATATTATGGACCGATACTGGTATCTGGAATGCGACCATAGAAGGAAGCCTAGGAGTGGCTTTGTCTAAGTCAAAAGCCATCATGCGCGTATTGGCAGGGTCGATAGCGCCTAATGCAAAAAGTAGGGATTTATGTTGTTTTGGGCACGACTACAGTACTTCCAATGCAGACATAGCAATGGGTGATTAAGCTAAATCATCCATGATTCTATAATTATGGGTTGCTTTGGAGTAGTTACCTGCTTGCCTATTATGTCCCTTTTCCATCTTTAGCAATGGTTCTATAGGCATCTTTGAAATGGTCAAAGGTGAAGTCGGCGCACTAGTACTAGCCCCTAATGTAGTGGAGTCTGGTGGGGTGTCGGTACTATGATTCTGTGTTTGGAAAAATAATTTTTCTCCAGTCATGTAGATTTCAAGGTTGTTTTTCCCGGAATTGTCTGGGTTTTGTTGCTGAGTGTTGATCATCCCTTGGTGGGGGAAAGGTTCTTGCATAACAGCAGGTTGTTGGGAAGATCCCTCCTGTCCTCGGTTACTCTGAAGATTTTTTAGCTCAGGGAGATCGGGACAGTGGTGATTATAATTCCCATACTTGCCACATATTGAAAAAGAATGGTTTGTTCGCAGAGGTGGCCTTTTGCCTTGCCATTGGGCATTTCTTGGCTCCTGGTTTTGATTCCGGTTGGAGTTACCTCCAGCCTGGGATCGCAGTGGGAACTGTTGCTTGCTGCCCCCTTGTCCAGGGTTCCCTTTAGGCTTGCTTTTTTATTTTTTCTCAATCACATTAAGAGGTTAGTTCTCCTGGTTATATTGGTGTGGTTGATTCTGGGACGGCTGCACAAATTTCACTTGTGCATTGGTTTGCGTAGGTGTGTCATGTGCTTGGGACTGAGCATAACGATGTCCCTTGTTTGCACCTGGCCGTTGGGGGGGATCTCTTCCATAAATGTTTCTTCCTGCATACTGGTTCCCCTCAGCCGAAGGATAGGGTCCTCCTTGGTGATACGCTTGTGCCCTACTAGTCAAATCTTGCTAAGGCATATGATGAATTTGAAATCCGGGTTGACACATGTTCTAGGTAGAATTATGTGCGTAACTGGGATTGTGAATGCTACTGCCTAGATACCCTTGGTTCATTGACCCAATTATTCTATCTGTATAATTCGACGCACCTTGCAATTCTTGATAAGTTTGTAGGCGCGGGGTGTTAGGCAAGATATTGTAAATTTATCCTGACTGCGTATAAATCAGTTTAAGCTTCTAGGCTTTACTAATTGTATCCTCTTCGGATGTGGGGTATTGTTGCGCCACATCCTTTGAAATCTCCGTTCAGAGCTTTCAAGAATAAATCTAAGAGGACCCGATCGTCGAGTTTAGCTTTACATAAACTGCGACGCCGCCTTTACTCATGAAAATGTTCAGAGATATGGACAGCGGGGGTTTTTCTAAAATGAGTCAGTAAATCCATTCCCGAATCATGGTGAATTGGTATCTAAAAATAAGTGAGTAATGTGGTAGCGAGGGTGCTAAAGGTTCCATGTGACTTAGGAGGTTGCACCACATACCATTTTGCAGCTACTCCCATAAGAGTGCGTTGAAATAGCCTCAATCGAATAGTGTCGTCGATGATACTATTCAATGAACACCATAGGTGAAAGGTCATTATATGATTACCTAGGTCTTCCGCTTGCTTGCCTTCGAACTTTGGTATATCCAAAGGGAGCTTCGTTGGCATGGGAGGCCATGAAGGATCGTGTGCGATGGGGTCATTTGTGAGCTTGGTTAAATTGGGTAGATTCAATGCAGCTAAGAAGGGTGACTGGGAGGTTTACGCCATGGAAATGTGTAAAGACACGAAATTCTAGTTAGAATGAGGGTTATTCTATGACGTACCCTGATGTGTGTTAAGCTGGCTTCCCGAATGGCACGCGCTCCTCTGCCCCCTAGGGGTCGAGGGGGGAGTGGTGTGTGGTGTGGTGTTGGGAGACTGACTAGGGTTCCCAACTATGGTTTCTCCAATGAAGGATGAACCAATGATGGTGGCAGTGTTCTGTCTTTGATGCATAAATGGTGAAAGACCTGGAACCCCTCCCTATAATGGGGGGAGGTCCAAAAGACGTCTGGATCGACGAGATTCCGTTGGGATCGTTTGGGTGTCAACCAGGTTAGGTTTTGGAAAAATTTGAGGGGATAGAGTCTAGGTCAAAGAAAAATTATGGCCACATACATAAAACAAAGTGAAAATAAAATGATTTTCCCTTTAACTTAATCAATGTGATCAATCAAGCAAAAATATGGTTTTTGTTTGTTTTGTGCATGATACTCAAAATCCTAGAAGACCTATTCATCCTCACACACTCAAAAGTAACTGGGCCTTGAGAATATTTCTTGCAAGTGCTAGCACAATGTCCCGTAAGAGCTGGCAATGCCCCCAGTTAGCCGAAGAGAATCTACCAAGGTAAGGGTAGAGGGTCTGGCACTTGCCTGCACCGTCACCTATAGGGTAAAGGATGCCCTAGTTTTTTGCCACTAAGAACCACCATCCCACTTGAGTGTTCGAGTCTTGGGCTTCTTGGTATTCATCTAACAATACCAAATATTAGTCGGGTTAGGTAGCCCCAACTGATACCACGCGCACTACGCCTAAGCCTAACCCCCTCTGAATCGGGTCTCTGCCACACTCGAGTTTCGTTTTCTGTGGGCTGATAGGTGGATTTTGAAGCTCCCTAAATACGCAACTTCTATGTTTCAGTATGAAGTGTGATCAAGGCAACTTATTGGATGCCTACCCCCTTGATCCTAACTTAGTCTATAAATTCTCTTGTGGTCCCTACGAGGAGAATTTAGTGAGTTTGTTTTCAGTTAGTTTTAGGTGGATTTATTTGCTTAGTGGGTGAGTGTGTGTGATCATAAGGTGAACAAGCTCATAGTTTGAACATTTGGATATCGGTGATCCTTTACAAAAAAACCCCTAGTTAAACTACGTTATCTTGTTCCTGGCTCAAAATGGAAAATGTGTGCGAATAATGGGCTGCTTTCAAATATTCCTAGTTAATCTATGTGACTAACTAAAGGGAGATGGCGAATCGCAAAAATAGAGCGTACATACGCTTGCCTAGGATCACCGAAGGGTGCAAAGGCAACAGAGATTACTTTCTCTAATCGGCGATTCAATCCTAGTCCCGCAATTTCCTAAATGAAAAAATTGAATTAAGCTAAACAATTTCTACACTAGCTTATGCATGTGTGGTCTTGGGCCACTTACTTGGACTAGTTCATCTAAGTGTGAATACCAAATTTTTGCAAAACATAAATTGTTCATAATGCAATGGTTAATTTTCCCCGTACTTAAACTATGTGACAATTTTTGCAAAAAATCAACTTAGAGAGAAACTAACTCTATGCCTACAAAAAGCAGAAAAAAGTGAGTTCTCAAAAGCTATGGGGTATCAACACAAGTGCTGGCAGATACATTAGGGGCTTCCCAACACACTACAAGTAGTAAATTGTAGAATATAGGGAGAAAAATCTCATTCTGCCATTTCACACAAAAAACCTTGACAGGTGCGCCTTCTTAAGCTCAGGTCAGAGCTGAATGCGCACCCTGTGCATTTGTGAGGGAATACTGCACGCAAAAATCCTGCAAGTAAAAAATATTAGGAGCTTCCTTCTTCAGTCTGTCACTCCAGTGAATCTAGGGACTGTAATATGGGTCAGAGGACTGTCATCTCCACTCCAGCATAGAAAAAGCGTCTCCTGCAAAGGATGGAACAACCACATAAACTTGGAACATGTCAGTGGAGTCACCAATCCTGTTGTGGTGTATTAGTTGCATTGGTGTACGAAATCGCACCAGTTTAAAGAGTGTGGTCTACTCTTTAAACTATTGGTAACAGGAAGAAAGTGGTGGAGCTCAAAAGCACACAATTCAGTGAAAAACGTATGTGAATGTATGCTCAAAGTAAACTAAAAATAAAACACAAATATACAAAAGCTATCAAAGAGAGTCAAAACGATAATAATACCAACGAAGGCTCAAAGGCCTCTTCTTATTAAACATTTGAAATGGAGAATAAATTTTACCCACTTGCCAAAGGGCACCTAGGCAATGGCTCTAGGTCCCGATGCAAGGATTTTTCCTTCCAAGCTCTGCCTCTGATGCAGTCTCCCTCTCTCTCTGCCGTGGTGGACTAGGATTGTTGGGTGGCCAATGATCGATTCCTCTTCAACTCCAGCTTCTGGTCACACACTGCTAGTGTTGCCTGGGCAACTTTGGCCAGCATAACAATGTGATCACCATTTCTTCATCTCTTGGTGGCTTTATATAGGGGAGTTTCAAATCCTCCTTCCCTCCCTTGGTACATGATGGATGGTGACCCAAGGGAGAGGTATGATTCCATTGTGTGCTCAAATATTCCTTTGTGTGCTCACATAGTGTCTAAGGAGGTGCAGGTGGTTGTCTTTAGGAAGCTTCATATAAGGAGTAACTGTCCTTTGCTTGGTGTGGTCCCAGAAAGTGACATATTTCCATTTCTAGGAATGCACGCTTATCAGGAAAAAAGGCACGCAAAAGGCACTCTTCTCGAAGGATTAAGTGAGCATTTTAGCATTTAAGACTAGTTAAAATCTAATTTTATCAAAACCTTAGAGATTTTAAATACTTTCTTGATTCCATAATCTGTTCCTACCTTGTAAATCCTTAGGCTTGACATTAATTAATGTCATCTTCTGCTATAAAATTTTCCATTGTTAACATACATTTACCCCTTTTTGGGTTGGGACATATTATTTACGAAAAAGGAATACCTTAGTCGAACATGGCTAAGAGGTTCTCTCAAATATTGTTTTCTACCTTTTTGGATTTGTGAGACTATCTACAAAAAGGGACCTGCTGGAGTTTTCTTTTCTTCTTCTTTTCAAACTCGCTAAACATGAAAAGACGTTGAGTTCCTCCTTTGTTAGACTTATTAAAACTTAATGACATCGAAAATCGTCACCGTGACTTTACCGAGTTCCTCCTTCATAGGGCTCGTAAAATGTACTAGGATGGATTTGTCCGAAGTAAAGCTTACATGGCAAGCATATGCCCTTCAAGCTTGTTTCCAAAAATAATTGGGGTACTCACCAGAAATGGTGGGGGAAAATGGAACCAGTTATCAGTCATGTTGGAAATATGTCACTCTTGAACATGACACTTGTCTACAGTCCATGTTGGGTTGGGGACATCCCATATTCTTCATTTTGCCTACATGGGTTTGGGTTATCTGTTTTGACCTCTCATATACTCTTTTCCTTGTCACCATGACCTTAGATCTATTGTTTTCAAATACTGCCAAACTCAAGAGTCGTGTCGCCATATGTTCAAGAGAAATTCCTTTTGCATTTTTCAAACCCATGATCCTCTGTTCAATCTTGATTAAATATCATCTTATTCCTCTGTCTTGTGTCAATGATGTGGGAAACATTATGGCCCTCCTTCAACTATTGACTCCCTATCGACTTTAGCTAATTATCCAAGAAGCTGATCTAGAGACTCCCTTATGGTACAAGCTCTAAAGTCAAGTTCTTCGCATTCAATGACAGGTTCTCATCATTAACCTTCAATCGAGTGATTTCGTGGATGTTTGACTCCATCTCATTGTTCACATTTTGTGGATTGTACTAACTGTATCTTGAGAATCATTGTCATTATTGGTGGTCTCTCTCACGCCTATTAACAACTTTCATCATTGGCTGGTAATCAAGTGATTTTCTTGCATGTTTTACTTCAGTTCATTCATTCACATGCCTAAATTTGTACTTGCTTAGGTTGAGATGGAGCGCAAGACCCTAGGTTTTGTCTAATAAAATCTAGGTTGCGGGACGATTTGGTTTATCATGACTATATGCATGACTCTTCTTATTCAATGGTTGTGACCATACCTGAGTCTATTTGACTATCCTTCTCACTGGATGGTTGCATCCATACCTCAGATATTGTTATATGTACTCTATTATGGATGGTTCGCCCATACCACATATTCACGTATCAGAGATATTAGTTGTACTTGATCTTGTAGGTCTTCTGACGGTGGAGTTTTGGTTTGGGCATGTTCTCGTAAATCATTTCACTCCTCCCTCTCTCTCGGACCTCATGCTTTAGGGGGCATCTATTACACAGTATTTTTTCATTGTCCCTGCAATCCCCATTCCGAACATTGCAGGACCATTTCAGTGCCCCCTGTGTATTGTCATACATTTCCATAAATGTCATTTCATCCCTTGGCATGTCAAGAATATAATCTATGTTGACCATTCCTCACGCAGACCTTCACAAACCTATGATTTTGGGTCAGTGCTGGTAGGTATTTATGGCCTCGCTCCCATGAGGAAATTAACACTGAGCCTCGTGCCCTTTGGTGCTTTGTCTCAAAGGGGCACCCGCGCTGAGATGCTTTTGGAATTTTTTTGAAAATAGAAACAAATCTTCAATGCTCTAATAGCTTCGTGAGCGAAGTCATGATGGTTTGTTTGACTGGATCAAATCAATTTCCTCCCTTTGGCCTATTAGTTCCTATAAATGTGAAACTCCCCAAAGGAATAGACCTCTCCTCCACCTTGTGCGGATCCCAAACCTCCTCCTCCTCTCCTATAAATCCTTCCTCCTCACATTGATTTAGCTAGCTGAACAATCATTAGTTATATCTGATGTGTTGAAGAAAGCAGAGAAGAATCCATTGTTGAGAGATAGTTTAAGCCCATTGCCTCATTGAATCGAATGCCAAACGAATGCTTGATACGCGCCTGACTGAACCCGTCGAAGGAGATCTGCAACATCAAGGCATAAGGTTGTAAACTTATTTTTCATATATCAATAATACATGAATGGTTTTGAGTTCCAACTTTGTTTCCATTTATATTCAAAGTTTTTATCTCTCCTTGACAAGTTGAATAGTTGTAGATGAATGTATATCCTTGTATGGTGTCATCATTTGTTTGATCTTTGTACAGATGCATGGACATCCTCACCAACAGATCGCAAGGCGTGAAGAAAAATATTGAAGGATCGTTGCTGTGTGCGACAACAAAAACATTGGACCGAGGTAGGATATTTGTTCCAATCCATATTTCATTTATAAGATAGGAATTTAGGAATTCAGCATGTTCCTTTGTTTCTAGACCCACCCTAGGGCTAGAGGGATTGCCTCTGTCTACAGAGGTGATTTTCCTCCTCAACACTCCAAAGGAAATAAAAAATGCGATGGAAAGAAGAAGGGACAGAATAAGAAGAAGGATAAGGATGGGAAGGGTAATGCGAATAAACCCAACGATAATGTTGGAGAGGGTAAGAGAGAGTCGAAAATGAAAGTCAAGACTCCTTGCAAATTATGCACTAGAGACCATCTCACTCATATCTTCCCTAAGATTCAGGATTCTCAGTGCTTGTTAGCTCAGGAGGTTTCTTCTAGTTCCCAGGTTGTCCTGACTAACCATTTTCCCCAAGGGCAGCAAATGCTTGCTGGCGTGAATGAAAATACAAAAGCTCCCATAGGGGCAACCAGGAGGGGAAAAAATATTCAAATTTATACATGATGATTTCTCAAGATTATGTCGCTACAATATCACATGATTATAGTGAACCTGAATCTTCTAAGAGTAAGGTTGCTCCTAATACTTCCGAGCCACTCCATAATGAGAGGCCCATAGTTGAGCCTATGCCTCCCATGCTGAAAGGTTCTGCTAAACGTTCGATAATCAAAGCTAATGCCAAGACATCTTAGAACTAATCCATTGTAGAAGATCTGGCTATCATGACCACCATGTTGATTAGACGCCTAGGTTTTATTTCTACGTATTTTTGAGAGACATGATGTCTCAGGATGTAACCAAAACACATATATTTTTTGAACTATGATGCACATGGATGAAAAAAATAAATACACACACACACACACACATATCTGTGTGTGTATATATATGTGCTTATTTTCCTGTCTAAATATTACTATGTAATGATGAATGATTTTTACAAATTTTGCAAATGTATATCTAATACAATATTGGATACTGCATCAGTTAACATATTCATTCTCCTAGGAATATGCTGATATGTGATATAATCAAAATTCCTTTCTCATATACGAACACACAAATACATCCTTAAAATCTGAGGGTTCCTAGCAGAATAATGTTGATTGAGCTAGAGAACAACAAGCTGAGAGTCTATGTTTACAATTAATTCATGAATGTCGAGAGAAATAGCTTCAGTTAAGAGTTTGATGACTGCACTGTATTCAGTGAAATTTTTGGTTGTTTGTCGTAGACAAATACCTTGAAGGTATACCAATTCACCGTTAGGATCATAAATCACCCAAGCCATGGAGGACAAGTTTCGGGTACTACGGGAGGCACCATCTGCGAAACCGACATAAGGAGTGATAGACATATGCACAGTAAGAAAAGACATAATAAGCAGGAAAAAATACTTGCAAAGCACACCAAGCCAAAAAAAGTACAAAAATGAAAACACATGTACAAAAGGACATGCACGAGAAACTCATGCATAATATTTTTTGAGATACAGCCCATTTTTGGGCTAATCCAAGGGATAGCCTTCATAGTCAATAAGCTCATAGGCCCCGTTCTGCAAAACATGCTTAACAATGTAGGGCCCATGCCACGTGGGTTCGAATTTTCCTTCCCCCAACTTATCATGAGCTTGATCATACAAGAGGACTAAGTCTCCTTCTACGAAGGTACGAGGGGAAACCATCTAATCAAAGTGGGCTTTGACCTGCTTTTTCTATGCTTCTATGACTAGAGTAGCGAAGCGATGAGTTTCATCTAGCCTCTCCAAATATAGAAGGTGTTCTTCCTCCGGTGAGGTATTAGGCAGTAATTCAACAAATATCTTGAGGAAAGGAATTTCACATTCAATCAGAAGGGTAGCTTCCAGACCATAAACAAGCTAGAATGGGGTGAATCCGGTTGCATCCTTCACCAAGGTTCGGTAAGCCCAAAGAGCTGAAAAAAACATGAGATGCCAATTGGACTTGTGCATCCCAATCGTATGTTGAAGCTGTTGTGATGCAGACCCAACTTGGTAGTCAACTCATCCATCATATAATGGTGAAAATGGGAGCCATGGTCGGTGACGATCGCTTGAGGGACACCAAACCTGGTAATCACATGATTGAAAAGAAACTATGCAGCCGTCTTACCTTCAGTTGTGAGTGTAGGCATTTCTTCGGCCCATTTAGTGAAGTAATCCATGGATATGATAATATAACCATGCCCCTTGGCCGAGTGAGGGTTACACGTCATAAAATTGATACCCCACTTCCCAAAGGGACCAACGGTAATGACGGGATGGAGGTGAGCGGGTGGCATGCGCATCTTTCACTGGTAGATCTTGAACTCACGACATTTACAAACAGCGAGAATACAATCTTTGAGAATGGTAAGCCAGAAATATCCAACACAAAGGATTTTTTGAGAAGTAGCATACCCAGACATGTGACCACCAAATGCGCCAGAATGGTAGTCATTGAGAAATTTTTCAACTTCCTCAAGGGTCAAACACCGGTGGAGAACAGAATCATCTCCGATGTGGTATAAAGTATCTCTGACTATGCGATAAGGTTTCATATTATGACGGATACGTCGATGAGCATCTTTTGTCAACTCAGATCGGAAGGTGGAAGTCTGGAGATAAATAATGATATCACCATACCATGGATTGAGGGTGCTAATCAGAAAAAGAGTGTTGTCTAGAATGTGTTCCTCAGAACCAAAGGGAGTAGAGAAAGAAGGTAAAGAGCATATCAAATTGGTAAAAACCAATGATTTCTTTGATTTGGCGATAGTGAATTACAAATCGAACACTTGGAGGATAACTATCCACTTGGAGTATTTCCCCCCCAGCAATTGTCGAGTTAAAATACAGGTCATGGGGTTGCAATCAGAAATCACAATTATTGTGCGCAGTAAAATATAATGGCGAAAACGTTGGACGTCTTGAACAACTGCCAACGTCAATTTCTCGACATGTGCGTAATGCGTTTCAGTATCGAGAAGATTGGGGCTCAAAAAATAAATGACATCCTCATCACCATTGTTGTCATCCTGTACCAGAACCATGGCAATAGTGCTAAATGCGACAGCCAAATAAAGTGAATAGTCACGATGATAATTTGGGGAACACAAAAGAGGAGCATTGACAAGAAAATTCTTCTGTGCATCGAAATATTTTTGGGCAATCTCATCCCAGAGGAATGAGATGCCTTGCTTAAGAAACCACGTGAATCCTTTGGCTACTTTAGCATAGTTCGGTATAAAACGACGCAGGAAATTATCTTTGCTTTGCAAACTCTGCAACTGATGTAAAGAGTAACGGGGGGGGAGATTGAAAATAGCTTCGACCTTAAGAAGGTCAATACGAATTCCATATTTAGAAACGACAAACCCAAGGAGTCTGCCGGAATTGATGCAGAAGACACATTTATGCAAATTAAGCTGAATTTTGTAGCATCTACAACGAAGAAAGATTTGACGGAGGTGATTCGGGTGGTCCTTACGCTTAGCGGAATGAGCCGGAAGGTCATCTAGGTAAGGTTGAACAATGTTCTTAATATCATGAAAATAATATGATATTTATTGTTAGGATGTGGCACCAGCATTCTTAGGCCAAAAGGGAGCTTCTTGTATGCGAAGGTGCCCCATGGATAGATGAAGGAAGTATTATGTTAATCAGCCAATAGAATATTGATCTGGTTGTAACTAGAGAACCTGTCCATAAGAGAAAATATCTCACTCTCAGCACATTCATCAATGATCTTATCGATGAAGGGAGTGGGATAGTTATCCTCAGGACAAGAACAATTGATGTCGTGGTAATCAACACAAATTCAAATAGTACCCTTATTTTTATCCATAGGGACAATGTTAGAGACCCAATCTGTCAATGGGATCAGATAAATGAAGCCTGCTTTGAGAATTTTTTTAACTTCTCCCTTTATGGTGACTGCCTCTCTAGGGTGCAAGGGATGAAGACATTGGTGAATAGGTTTTGCATCAAGATAAGTAGGGATATCGTGCACGACTATACTCTAATTGATGCTGAGAATTTATTCATAGGACCAAGCGAAAACGTCTCGAAACTCTCGGAAGAGATTAGTATAGACCTCAATCTCATTAGGAGAACAAGTCACCCCAATGTGGATGTTCTCGACAAACCCCGCTTTAACAGAGATGTCAATAGGCATCGTTTGCGTAATATTCCACATGTTACCTTCCGCAAAAACTTCATGAGTCAAGATGTGCATTTGAAGCGAATGGGAAGGAACCTATGAAGAGAATTTCTCAAGACAAGTAGACATGGCCGCAAGTCAAGGCATAAAGGAGGAATGATGTTAACTATCATCCCATGGAGGATCCTCTAGAGACATGGTTTCCATGATGGCTTCATCAGTTGGAAACATCTCATTCAAGGGATCAGGATAATCCAAAGCATCGAGCCAAGGGGATTGAGAATATGTGTTGAGAGACACACTCAAAGGAGTACGATGAGCTGAAGCTGAGATAAATTCACAATAATTAATTTCTATTGGGCTTAATGACATCATGTCACCAAACGAATCAACCTGCTTAGGCGAAGGGATGATCCATGGATCAGAAGACGTGGAGATCATATTGACCTGAGCAGTATTGGGGGGGAGGAAGAGAAAAGAGACCCATAAGGGTGGGGTGTTTGAAAATTCCTGGCCCCACACTTTCATAAGTCATATGAATATGGTCTATGTATGGAAAATTTCTCTTGGAGGAGTTGGAAGCGAAAAAGGATAAATGATCGACAGTGATGATCTTTCCTTCATGCGAAAATCGAAGAACGCAAAAAAGAAGTGATGGGATGCATAGCATGGCGTTAGTCCAATTGCGACCGAGGATAATATTATAATTGAGCTTGGCATCAATGAATTCAACCTCAACATTAACCGTTTTCCCTTCCAATGTTATAGGTAAGCTGGCAAGAACGCCAAGAGGGCGAGATTCCCTTCTGTCGAAGGCTTCTAAATTGTTTGGAGACTGGTTAAGGGCCAGAGAACCAATGGCTTTCCAGCGTGCAATGAACATGATGCAAGTAGATGCACCTTCATCCACAACCACTCAATGGATATTCTTAAAATTAATCCCAACTTGAATAATCAAAGCAAGCTGGTGAGGGAGATGCAGAACAAAATTTTCAAAATCAAAAGTGATAAGGCTTAAATCGGTGGGGTCCACCCCTCCGATAGCGGATAGCAAAGCCTTATGTTGTGATGGACAGCTCTGAAGCACCTCCAATGCAGACATAGCGGATGGAACTTGAGCCAAATCCTCAACAATATTGAAATGTTTAGTGGCTCGGGCGTTCGGGTTATAGGAGGACTTACGGAGCACGCCTTTAGAAGGTGGTTGTACAACGGGCTCAGGACTGAGCCTTTCAACGTGAAGAGGTCCAAAAGCAAGCAGGGGAGGAGTACCATCTATGATCTCTTTATTTTTTTCCTGACGTGGTTCATTATAATCTTTCGATATGGTAGCAATAGATATGGGTGCAGCACCATTCATCATGAAAACCTGAGAGCCAAAAGGGGCAGAGGACTAAGATTGCTCCACCATCTGAGTTTGTTGTGATGGTAATGGTTCTTTAAGAACAGTCAAAGTTACTTGAGTGCCTTTGAGTAGTCAAATAACCTCGGCCCATCGTGGACATCCCTTGGTGTAATTCTCATCGGCACATATCAGACAAGGGTACTTCAGTTTACATTTCGAGCCATCATCAGTATTATTTTTAGGATAATCCTCTTTCGGGGTATCAACTTTGGCCTTGAATTTACCATTTTTCTTACCTTTGGAAGCTTTATCCTTCAGGGTGGACTGGACAACATTCACTTCTACGGTATTTCCAGGATTAGGAGGTGGCTAAGAAGTAGTATCAGTGGAAGAAGTAGATTTTTTCTTTGCAGAATTGGGAGAAAACTTACAAGAAGTCTGAGACACATAACCAATGATACCATTGACGGATGGTGTCACCAGTGCTTTGGAATTTCTAGGTCGTGGAGCCTAGGGCAAGAGTTCATAAAACGTTCCCGATTGATAGTACACAAGATCAAGGTACTAGGCATGAGCGATGGCTTGTTCCTCAGTAACACATGCCCCCATAGCAATGTCCTTAGCAATCGGACCGATAAAGAGGTATTGAACCAATCAATCAGAAGTTGATTATGGATCTCAAACTTGATCAAAAGACAACACCGCCTCCATTCATGAATATGATCAGAGATATGAGTGTCCCGATCCTGTTTCAAGGATGTTAGGAGGTGTGTCCCAGTTTCATAACAAACAGGTAACTGAAAGTGTGTGAGAAATGCCATGGCAAGAGAGTTGAAATCTTGAAAGATGCCGCGAGAGAGCTCTATGTACCACTTTGCGGCGGGACCAGTGAGATTCCTTTGGAAAAGATGTAAACGAATCGAATCATCAACCCAGGAGTTAGAGGAGCACCATTGATGGTATGTCATAACATGCGCCTGGGGGTCTTCTCCAGACTTGCCTTCGAATTTGGGACAATCGCCAAGGATCTTGGTGGGAGCTGGGGGCCAATATGGATTATGAAGAATGGGATCATTCATTAAATTCGACATATCAGGCAGTTGCAACATAGCAAGGAATTGAAATTGCAGATTGAAAGGCATTGCAGGCCTTTCATAGAGACCGGTACTAGGGTTCCAACCGAGCTGGGAGCAATTTTGAGCCCATATGTTCTGTCCTGGGGGATTTTTTCCATAGGGGTTATAATTTTGATAATTCTTCCCATAAACTGGTTGAGGACTAGGGTACTGATTTTGAGTGAACCACTTGTTTAGTCAATTTAGTGTTCCTAAATTGCTTCCATTAATTATCAACTAGGGCTTGTAACTTTGATGAAGTGTAGTGCACTATATGTGCCTAAGTGTCCTTTTCCTTACTTCGTTGTTTTTATGTTTTTATTATTATTTTGGGGATTTTTTGTTTTTAGTTCTTAGTGTGTTATCCTATTTTGAAAAGTGAGAATAAATCTATTTAAAAATGAAAAGGAAATGTTATAAAACTAGTTAACTTCCTATAAAGAAATTAGAGTTTTATGGACAAGTTCTAAGGTCTAGTTCTAATTAAAAAGATAAAACAAGTGTTTCAATTAGTGAATAAACCTAATCCATGGATCTATAACTCAATTGAGATTTAAGAAATGAAAACAAGAAATGCAATTGATAACTCAAACATTGCATTGAATCTAATCATTTAGCCATTCTTGCAAATCATATTCAGATTCAGTTTCAACCAGAATGCCCTTTAAAGAGATTATTAGTTGCAATGGAATGGGGATATTCTAACTACAACTAATTAAGTGAATGACAGAAAGAATGAAAATAATAAAAAATTATTGTTTCTATAATTCACTAACCATTTTAATATAAGACTTGAAAATAGGAAAAATGGCTTTTACTTGGTTGAACATAGAAATTGTCGACTATGAAAGACAGTGAATGAAATCTAAACAATCACTGCACCTGTAAGTCACTTAAAACTCAGTTGTAAATATTTGGTAATATAGACAAACATTTTTTACTTAGTTGGACACAACAATTGTCAATTATGAAAGCGGTAAATGGAATCTAAGCAATCACTGTACCGATAAGTCACTAACCATTCAATGATAAATATTTGGTAATGTAGACAAATCGTTTTTACTCAGTTGGACATATTAATTTTCAACTATGAAAGCAATAAATGAAATCTAAACAATCATTGTACCTATAAGTCACTAACCATTCAGTGATAAATATTTGTTAATGTGGACAAATGGTTTTTACTCAGTTGGACACAATAATTGTCAACTATGAAAGCAGTAAATGAAATATAAACAATCATTGTACCTATAAGTCACTAACCATTTAGTTTTAAAGATTTGGTAATGTAGAAAAATGTTTTTTACTCAGTTGGACACAACAATTATTAATTATGAAAGTAGTAAACTTGAGCATAACCAAAAAGAAATACTAAACAAAGAAACTAAAATAAACCTAGCTAGAAAGCATAAAAACCTCCTTAGCAGTAGGGGCCCTCTCCTACCAATTTGGTGAATTCCTTAGCTCCTTGCAGATGTGATCAAAACAACATCAAAGAACTCATCTCCTTTATTTAAAAATAGAGTTTGATAAAACAGAGTATCACTCTGTAATTTTGAACTTATGCTATTAACATTTAGCTTGTTCTTTGTTCTACAACACCTCTATTTATAAGTAAATTGCACAACTTCGAATAGGAATAGCTACAGGTGTAACTTCAAATTATAATCAAATTGGGACTCTTTGGACTCATGATTTTCTACGGAGCAAATCAAGAGTCCTAATTTCTGTGTAAAACGGTCTCTTCTACCTCAGCTTTGACAATCGGATTAGACTCCTTCAATCGTCGATCTGGTCCTCGTGGATAGGAATAAATCATGTAGGACGGATTCTGGAACTACCCATATAAGCCATTTCTTTAACTGAAACCTATACCATATTCAAACACAAAAATAGTTGCAGAACACCTGACCAGCTACAGAATGTCTATATTCTGTAGCTATACTGCACAAAATTATTAAGATAACAAAAACCATGAAAATACAACATGTTAATCAATTGCATGTATCCTTAAGACAATCCTAATCATTCTTCATTGATTTTAGGATTATGAGTTGATGAAAGATGAGTGAAATGAGATGATGGTTTTGTAAAAGAAAAGGAATTTCTAGAGCTCAACATACCCCCACTACAAGACCATTGCATGTCCTCATGAAATTTTATTAACACTTTAAGTTCTTCTTTCTTACTCCATATGCTCTGACACTTCAGCCAAAACATCCAGCCTTATTTTCCTGTTTCTTTTGGAAGTTAGTGTCATTCTAGGCTTTCTCATGAGTAATTTAAACCTGAGATTTATGAGGGCTCTATTCATCTTCTTATTCCTCTTCTTAAGTTTCATGTTCTCTTTGTTTAGTGTTCCCAGTTGTAAAGTGAGATAACTATTCATGGCATTTTTCAAGTTAATCTGTTCTCTTAAGATCTCATTCTCATTTTTGATGTGCTTATTCAGTATCTCCAATTCATACTTATCTTGCTTTAGTGTTTCTAGTGGAGGTTCTTGTGGACTGATAGGTTTCTCTTGATTATTTGAGGCATTTATTTCCAAGGATTCCACATAGTCATAGATTTGTTGCTGGATTGGATCTATATCAGGAGTCCTCCTACTAGGGCCATTTTCAAAATGTTGTAGAGGAGAGTTTTGAGGACTAAGTGTAGGAGACCTATTAACTGGTGTTTGAACTGGAGTGTCTTCATCCTCAATATTTATAATTCCTGCCTCCTTTATCAATGTCTTTTTCATTATTCCTCTGAGTCTAGAACTTCTCCTTAGCTTTGGTGGACTCCCCTTTTCTTCATCAGTATACTCAATTGTTGTTTTTTCTTTTCTTTTGGTCCTAATCTATTTTCTAATTTCTGTTAAATTTTCAGAAATTAGTTCTTCATCTTCTTCCTATGACAAAGTGTCAAGTTTATTTTCAACAGCCATATAAGTTTTTCTTCTTCTGCCTCCTAACATTTTCTTCTTTAGATGGTGTTTCTGCATGTTCTTGAAAATTATTTCTTACAAGAAATTCTTCCCGATTATCTCCTATACTCTCCAGGTGGAATTCAATCAGTATCTTTATTAAACCATGGTGATGTAGAGTGGTTTCTAAAAATTGAACTTTCTTGTAGACATTCGAAGCCATTCTTTTCAAGCTATTGAGTAAAAATAAAGGTAAATTTATCTCACAATCCTCTAGAAAATTCATTAGTAACCTAATATGATAAATATACATTGTCCCAAATCTTCCTTCACATGTTATAATTTTTTGCAAAATTAACAACATGTTTCTCCACTGACTTTTTAAAGCAGTACTTGGAATACCATTCCTAAATATTGTGACATCCATACCTGGATTCTTCAGTATCTACTTCCAAGATTCATTATGAAATTCATTACTTTTGAACCATCATTCTCCTTGCCTTGGTAGTTATGTTGCCTTAGCTACAAATGATTCTGTTATGGTGAATTTGATGTCTCCAATTTCCACTTCCGCTCCATCAAAAGACATAGCAAATGATTTTGTAATCTCCTTATGGAAGCCATCAAATTTCTTTATAAAATTTAACCACCCTGCTTGTTGTAGTAACCCCTTGACTTGTGGATATCCTTCCAAGTGCTTGACTCCAACTGGTTCTGTCCTAACAATTAGCCCCATTCCTCCTCTGTATATATTATCTTCCTTTCATAATTATTTTTCTATGCTTGAAGCTAGATTGGCTGCAGAGTCTGATATTCTATTTCTGAAACTGTCTATCTATGTCTAAGGATAGATTAGCTGCAGAATGATGCTTCACCCTCAGCATTACCTCTCTGTACTTAAAGATAGATTGGTTGCAGAGTGCGATGGAGGTGAGATAATGATGGAGGTAATCAAGTTGTGGATTTGATATAGAACGAAATGGCTACGGATCTATTAGGGAATTTATGATGAACTTATGGGTCATAAGTGAATGATATTATCTTAGGGAGACGTGGCTTAATAGATCATGTTTATAATTATGACCGTTAGTCATTCAATTAATATTTTAATGATGGGCCATTATGGGACGTGAGATAAGGGATATGGTCGAGATGTTTTATGACAAGGGTTCAATCAATTTGAATGATAGGTTGTTTAGGAAACATACGATTATACATATTTTATCTATTTCATGTTTTAACCTTTTTTCTATTAAAATAATTTTACACAATTTACCTCAGAACTTTGACCTTGTTTGTTTTTTGTGTTTGTTCTCCTTTCTGTGACATGGTGATCTTTAGAATAGAGTTCCATAGTCCCTTCTTAAAATCATCTTTTATTTGTTGGAGTAGGCTACAAAATCATATTAGCTGTAGAACATAATAAACTACAGAATGAACAGCTGTAGAATGTGCCTGCCAAAAGAATATGAAATATGGATATGGAATATGAATGTGGAGTGAGATGGAATATGAGTATGGAGTGAAAAAATGTTATGATGGTAAAAGTGAAAATGGAAGTGGGATGAGATGAAATATGGAGTGAAATGAAATGAATTTGCAATTTGTGTTTTGAAATTATGAAAACTTAGTTACATAAAAAAGAAAATTGAAATTTTAGGATGTCAGAAAGTTCTGATTTTCACCCTGCACTTTCTGCATAAGTATGCCAATCATTGATTGGTTTTCATAATTATACTTTTTTATTCTTATATATATATATTATTATTATTATTATTATTTATCAGTAATAATAGAAAAATAAAAAGCTAAGTTAGTGAAGAAGAAGAATTCTTCTTCACTAACTCCATATTAATGTTATCCTGAAATTTTCTGACAAATTATTCTCTTGAAAGTGGTTTATGATATACTTTCAGTCTATGACCATTTACAAGAAATGATACCTTTTCTTCATCTATTGCTATGATTTTTACTGCTCCATTTTCAAATACTTTTTCAATCTCATATGGCCCAAGCCAATGAGTCTGAAATTTCCCTTGAAAATCCTTGAATTTTGAGTCAAACAAGAGTGACCATTCACCTTCTTGAAATTTCTTCTCTTTGATATATTTTTCATGCCATTTAGTCTTTTGTTGTTGGACTATGTTGGTTCTTTCGACTACATCTTGTCTGATTTCATCTAGTTCATTAATTTTCTCTAGTCTATGCTTTTGTGCTTCTGTCAAATCAAGTCCCAGTTGGACTGCCATCTTGAAGGTTTTGATCTGAAACTCTATGGGGAACAGGACTTGTTTCCCATAAACAAGTTCATAAGGAGTATGTTCTGTTGCATTCCTCCATGTGGTTCTGTAGGCCCATAAGGCTTCAGGAAGCCTTTCTGCCCAATCTCTTCTATGTAGATGAACAGTCTTTGTGAGAATTCCTTCAATCACCTTGTTGGTAGATTCAACTTAGCCATTTGCTTGTGGATGGTAGGGAGTAGACTTCCTGTGCTTAATTTTTTTTTCTCTACCATATTCTATACCAAATTTGATGTGAATTAAGCTCCTTGATCTGTGACAATTTCTCTTGGGACACCAAAACGAGTAAAAATATCCTCAAAAAGAAAACTGACTAGAGATGATTCATTAGCAAAAGGTAATGCTTTAGCCTCTACCCATTTAGTGACATAATCAGTGGATACTAGGATATACTTCCTTTGTTTTTATGAAGGATTTATAGGTCCAACAAAATCCAAAGCCCATTTTTCAAAAGGTTCAATATGTACCTGAGGTTGTAAAGGAATTTCATTTGAAGGAGCAGGTTTGCCTACCCTTTGACAACTGTCACACCTCTTGAAATATTCTTTAGCATATTTTAATATGGATGGCCAATAATATCCTAAATGAAGGATTTTATAGGTTGTCCTCTTATCAGCAAAATTTCCACCACAGGGTTCATCATGACATGCCTTAAGAATTTCAGGCATCTCATCTTCTCGAACACATCTTCTGCTAATAAGATCTAGACCTGTTCTATAAAATTCATTAGTGATCCATGAAAATTTTTCACTTGATTGGATGATTCTTCTTTTCTCTCTAGCATTCATATTTGAAGGAAATTTTCATGAAACTAAATAATTGGAAATATCTGCAAACTAAAGAGTTTGAGTAGTTATTGAAGAGAGATATTCATCAGGAAATTTTTCTTCAACTGGAGTGTTGTCCTTAATATTTTGGATTCTAGATAAGAAATCAGAAACCATATTTTGTTTTCCAGGACTATCTAGAATAGTAATGTTAAATTCTTGTAGAAGCAATAACCATCTTATAACTCTGCTATTAGTGACATATTTATTCATTAAATGCCTAATTGCAGAGTGATATGTGTGAAAAAAGTTTTCATAGCCTGTTATATAATGTCTGAATTTATTGATAGCATGAACAACAACTAAGAATTATTTTTCAGTTACAGTATAATTCAACTCTGGAGGAGTCAAATTTTTACTTGTATAGTAGATGGCATAAGGGATCAGGTCTTTTTGTCCTAACACAGCTCCTAAATTTTTGTCTGAAGCATCTGTTGATATATGGAAAGGTAGTTTTCAGTTAGGCCCTCTTAAAATGGGTGCTTCAAATATTTTTGTTTTCAGGGTTTCAAATGCTAACTGGCAGTCAGAATTCCATTTGAATTCACAATGTTTGGTGAGTAGTTTGAAGATTGGAGATGCTATCTTTGTGAAGTTTTCTATAAACCTTCTATAGTACCCTGTAAATCCTAGAAAACTTCTAACATCTTTCTGGAAACTTGGAACTAATAGTCTGGAGATGAATTCAACTTTTGACTCATCTACTCTAATTCCATCTCCTGAGATGTG
Organism: Pinus albicaulis; assembly: GCA_034641835.2. Lineage (NCBI taxonomy): Eukaryota > Viridiplantae > Streptophyta > Pinopsida > Pinales > Pinaceae > Pinus > Pinus albicaulis. The sequence continues at coordinate 878,863,275 of CM076579.1, forward strand.
ATGTCCTAAAACAATCCCTTCAGTAAACATCATGAAACATTTCTCATGACTTAAGTAAAGGTTTGCTTCCTTACACCTTTTCAGAACTTTTTCCAAGTTTTCTAAGGCTTCTTCAAATGTATTAACATACACTGTAAAGTCATCCATGTATACTTCTACACAATCATGTATTAGATCTGAAAAGATTACTAGTATTGCCCTTTGGAATGTTGCAGGTGCATTGCATAATCCAAAAGGTAGTACTTTGTAGGCATAATTTCCCCAAGGACAGGTAAATGTGGTTTTATCCTGATCTTTAGGTGCAACTTGAATTTGATTATAACCACTGAAACCATCCAGGAATGAGAAGTAACTTTTGCCTGCTAATGTGTCTAACACCTGATCTATAAAAGGTAAAGGAAAATGATATTTAAGAGTAGATTTATTCAATTCTCAGTAATCAATGCATACCCTCCATTTACCATTTTTCTTGGGTACAATCACCAAAGGAGAAACCCACTAACTATCTGAACTGGGATAGATAAAGTTGACATTCAGAAATTTCTGCAATTCTTCTTTGACAATCTCCCTAAGGTTTGGATTCATCCTTCTCTAAGGTTGTCTAATAGGTTTACAATTTTCCTCTATCTAAATATGATGAGTGAAAGTCTTAGGATTGATCCCTTTCATGCCAGTGTATTCCCATGCATATGCAGAGGAATGTCTCTATAATTTTTTTACTAGCTCTTCTTGTTGTAATTTTTCTAGGTTTTTATTTATGTTCAAAGTTTTTCCTGGAAATATTTCAATTGTACATCTGCCAAATTCTTCCATAGAGTAAAGAGAAATTTGCCTAGATGAGAAAAATTCAATATTATATTCTTCTTGGAATTGTTCATGTCTATATTCTAAAGAAGATTCATGATTTTCTAGAACATTTGAGATCTGACTATCTTCACTAATGTTTGAAATAGTGAAGAGAGGTTGTATATCTTCTTCATCATCAATCCATTAATTGTCATCTGTTTCTGTGATTTTTCTTGCTGAAGGATACAAAGTGAATTTATTGGTTGAACTACCATCAGAGATGTACATATCACCAGATCTACAGCTGATGAAAGCATCATTTGTAGCTAACCAAGGTCTTCCTAGTATAAGAGGATGTCCTCCTAGATCATTTTTAGGAGTTAAAATCATAAAGTCCATAGGATACTCCCAAGAATCTAAGGACACTGGAATATCTTCTAATACACCATCTGGTTTGATTACAGACCTATCTGCTAACTATAGTAATGTGGGTGTATAAATAAGAATAGGAATTTTAAGTTGTTCCATGGTTTGCTTACTCATGATGTTTATTGTTGCTCCTAAATCAATTAATGTGTTTGGAATTTCAATTCCATTGATATGAGTTTTAACAACTGGACTTCCCGGATCTAGATATTTTTGAATGGAAATATTTCCCATCATTATGTTAGCTATTTGTCCCACCAGTTGAATTTTCTTTACTTCCTTTATTTTTCTTCCTGGTTTCTTCATACTCAACTCCTTTATTGTTTTAGCTAAGATTTGGATTTCCTTGATGGCTTGTAATAATGGAATTTTAATGAAAACATTTATCAATTCATCTAGGAAATCATAGTTAGGCAACATAATATATTTTTCTACACCCTTATCAATTTGTAATCTTTCAAGAAAAGGAGGTGTAGAAGTAGAGGTTTATGGTTGCTCTAACATAGGAGTTGAATTTATTAGTTCCTTATGCTTTCCTTTTTCAATATTTTGGTTTTGAAGAGATGTGTCTTCAAAACTTTTATTAACTTGTAGAGAAGCTTCCTCAGAATTGTTTTGTTCTTCTATGACCACAAAAGGTTTCTTCCTTTCAAGTATCCTTCCAGACCTAAATTGGACATCATTAAGGTCTAGAGGAGTAATCAAATAAGTTGGAAATTGTTGACCTTCTATTATATAGGTATTCTGAGGGTTTTATTGTTGGGTTTTGGTATTGGCTGGGCAGGTAACTAGTTTGATTTCTGGGGAAATGGTAGTAGAAGTGGTGGATTTTGATTTTGTGATTGATATTATGGATTCTGCTGAGGATTTTCTTGAGGAGGATAATTTGGATAAGATGGATATGATATATAGGATGGTGGATACTAATAATATTGTGAGAACCTTCCATAGGGATTTTGCATCCCTTGAGCCCAAGATTGAGATTGATTTTGAGGTTGAGGCCAAGGTTGCTGCCAAGAATTCCAATTTGGTGGGGGCTGATTATACATTTGGTTATTAAACCCTTGAGTTTGAGGTCCCTTCCAAGGTATTATAGAGACAAAACAAAGAGATTTTGTGGGATTTGTAATTGTTTCCTCTTAAAAGATAGCCTTAAGACCAAGAATTGAAGGACAGTTCTTGGTCTCATGGTTTTCTGAACAAATCACACAAGTCTCTATTACCTTTGCATTAAGAGGACATTCTCTTAAGGCATGCTTCTTTCTACATTTGGGATAGAAGATTTCTAAGGCATCAGTTTCAGCTTTCTACTTGTTTTATAGCTTAAGGGTGTCTATTTTCTCACTAATACTCCCTAGAATGTCAGTTTTGAATTCATCAAGCATGTTTCCAATTTCTACCCTACTTACTATTCCAACTACAGATTCGTTTACCCTAGCAAGAGCAGGGTCTCTTGGTCATTTCAAAGTTTTTGACTTTCCTCTTGAGATATTAATACAAATTTCTCCAATATCAGATAATGGAAGTTGAGATACGTCTCCCTTCCTCATCATGTTAAGGATATCTATCCATTCATCCCTAATTTTTTTCAACAAAAGAGATTTTAGAGTGTCTTGGTCTAGATTTTTCATTTTTTCTCTCTTGATATTGTAGTTGAATCTTTCAAGTAAATATTCCAAATTTTCATCCTCCTTTTGCATCATTTTAAACATTTCTTATTTATGGTTAACAGGCATAAAATAGTCCAAATACCTTTCTAGAAATTCTTTCCTCATATCATTCCATGACTCAATAGAACCAGTAATTAGACTCATGAACCATTTTAGGTTTTCTCCTTTCAATGTTGAAGGAAAAAATTTGAGTTTTTGAGCATCTTGTAGATAGTCATAACTTCTGCACAAAACTTCAAATTCAAATAAAAATGTCTCAGGGTCTTCACTTTTCAATCCATGAAAGTTTGGAAGAACAGAAGGTGTGATATTTTTCATAGTAGAATTTTTCTCTTCATCTCTTATAAGGAATCCAAAGGAACTTTCAACTCCCCTTCTTCCTCTATCTCCTCCTCTACCTCTACCTCCTCTAAATAGCAAGTTTTATCCATTGAGGATTTCTCCTGCTCCTTCCCCTCCTTCTCCTCTTCCTTCCATGATATATTCTTCAAAAGTGATATAAGGTTCATCTTGGAGAAATAATTGTTCCTCTGGCTCTTCTATCAATGGTATGTTGAAGAAAGATTCTTCCTCTTCTTCTTCTTCTTCACTAGGGATTTCTAGTTCTTCTGTTGGAATATATTCCCCTGTAGAAGTGAAGAAAGTTATTCCCTCTGTTGGAGTTCTAGGATCTTCTTCTTCCAAGATTGCCTCAATAGATGAAGTGGGAGACCCTCCTAACTGAATTTCTGATCTTAAAACTTCAGGAAGCTTATGACCAGTATAGTATGGGATATGAGTTTGAGAGGAAGGTGTACTACTTCTTGGCCTAGGTGGAGTGAGTGGTGTTGTAGGAATTAAGCTTCTGCCTCTTCCAAATCTTTCCCTTGAGTCTCTTTCTCTACGCATATCATGTTTTTTGGGATGTAAGAAATAAGGATACCTAGTTACACTTCCCCAGCAACGATGCCAAAATTTTTAGTCAAATTAGTGTTCCTAAATTGCTTCCATTAATTATCAACCAAGGCTTGTAACTTTGATGAAGTGTAGTGCACTATATGTGCCTAAGTATCCTTTTCCTTAATTTGTTGTTTTGATGTTTTTCTTATTGTTTTGGGGGTTTTGTGTTTTTATTCCTTAGTGAGTTATCCTAGTTTGAAAAGTGAGAATAAATCTAATTAAAAATGAAGAAAAGGAAATGTTATAAAACTAGTTAACTTCCTATAAAGAAATTAGAGTTTTATGGACAAGTTCTAAGGTCTAGTTCTAATTAAAAAGATAAAACAAGTGTTTCAATTAGTGAATAAACCTAATCCATGGATCTATAACTCAATTGAGATTTAAGAAATCAAAACAAGAAATGCAATTGATAACTCAAACATTGCATTGAATCTAATCATTTAGCCATTCTTGCAAATCATATTCAAATTCAGTTTCAATCAGAATGTCCTTTAAAGAGATTATTAGTTGCAATGGAATGAGGATCTTCTAACTTCAACTAATAAAGTGAATGACAGAAATAATGAAGATACTAAACAATTACTATTTCTATAAGTCACTAACCATTTTAATATAAGATTTGAAAATAGGAAAAATGGCTTTTACTTGGTTGAACACATCAATTGTCGACTATGAAAGAAAGTAAATGAAATCTAAACAATCACTGCACTTGTAAGTCACTAACCATTCAGTTGTAAAGATTTGGTAATATAGACAAATATTTTTTACTTAGTTGGACACAACAATTGTCAATTATGAAAGCAGTAAATGGAATCTAAACAATCACTATACCTATAAGTCACTAACCATTCAGTGCTAAAGATTTGGTAATGTAGACAAATAGTTTTTACATGGTTGGACACAGTAATTGTCAACTATGAAAGCAGTAAATGAAATCTAAACAATCACTGTACCTATAAGTCACTAACCATTCAGTGATAAAGATTTAGTAATGTAGACAAATGGTTTTTACTCAGTTGGACACAATAATTTCCAATTATGAAAGAATTGAATGAAATCTAAACAATCACTATACCTATAAGTCACTAACCATTCAGTGATAAAGATTTGGTAATGTAGACAAATGGTTTTTACTCAATTGGACACAACAATTGTTAATCATGAAAGCAGTAAACTTGAGCATAAGCAGAAATAAATACTAAACAAAGGAACTGAAATAAACCTAGCTAGAAAGCATAAAAACCTCCTTAGCAGCAGGGGCCCTCTCCTACCAATTTGATGAATTCCTTAGCTCCTTGAAGATGTGATCAAAACAACATCAAAGAACTGATATCCTTTATTTAAAAACTGAGTTTGGTAAAACAGAGTATCACGCTGTAATTCTGAACTTATGCTATTAATAGTTAACTTGTTCTTGGTTCTACAAAAACTCTATATAAGTAAATTGCACAACTAACTTCGAATAGGAATAGCTACAGGTGTAACTTCAAATTATAATCAAACTGGGACTCTTAGGACTCATGATTTGCTATGGAGCAAATCAAGAGTCCTAATTTTTGCGTAAAACAGTCTCTTTTACCTCAGCTTTGACTATCGGATTAGACGCCTTCAATCGTCGATCTGGTCCTCGTGGATAGGAATAAATCATGTAGGAAGGATTCTGGAACTACCCATATAAGCCATTTATTTAACTGACACCTGTATCATATTCAAACACAAAAATAGTTGCGGAACGCCTGACCAACTATAGAATGTCTGTATTCTGTAGCTATACTACACAAAATTATTAAAACAACAAAAACCATGAAAATACAACATGTTAATCAATTGCATTTATCCTTAAGACAATCCTAATCATTCTTCATTGATTTTAGGCTTATGAGTTGATGAAAGATGAGTGAAATAAGATGATGGTTTTGTAAAAGAAAAGGAATTTCTAGATCTCAACACCATTGAGGTCCTGTTTGAGCAACATATAGATTTTGTTGCGCGATATAAGTAGTGCCTTAGGGTGGACCTTGTACCGTTGAAGGTGGACCTTGTACCGTCAAAGTTTGACCTTGAGGAATGAAAATTTGGCCCTAGGGCTACATAGGTTTTCCCTGCGGTGCAAGTTGACCCGGTTATTGAGGTTGCAAAGGCTATCCCTGGGGTGCAGGTTGGTCTGAAGGAAGTGGACCAAGTCGCACCTGAGAACTAGGTTGACCTGATGGTTGAGATAAGCCAGGTTGTCCCCGAAGACCAGGCTGACCCAGTTGAATGAAAGAGGGTTGACCTTATTTTACAAGAGATGGGCCTTGCTGAACATAAGTATGGTTCGGTTGCATAAAAGGTTGTCCCAGAGGTGGATAGGTTTTCCTATGAGGAACATAAGTTTCTCCTTGTTGAACATAATGTGGACCAGTAGGATCGTAGGGTTATCCTTGTTGGACTGAAGGTTGTCCCTGTGAGGGTTTTCCTTGTGGAACATATGGTTGTCCCCATTGGTACGTAAACTCGTTGGGGTTAACCAACATTTGTGGCATTTGAACATAAAATGGACCTTTTGGAATGGGCCCATAGTAATAGATGTGATTTGCAGACTCATCATAGTACTGTGGTGGGTTGTTTTGAGTCATAATTTGTTGATAACCCTAAGGCAGGTAATTCTGATGTTGAATAGCCATCATATACTAGTTGTATGTCAAACCTCCAAGAATAGGATTAGAGAAGAGAGGTACACTGCCAGTAGGTTGATGGACTCCCAATACGTGAGGTTGTGATCCACTCACAACGAGCCCAACAGACACTGCGGAAGAATTTGGATGCATCCCGTGAACAACAGACGATGATGGAAATGATGCAATCACACTAGAATACAGTGTGGAGGAAGCCACACAAATAGTAGGTTGGGTTGGGACAGATGTAACCATTGTCGAAATAATGGGAATCGAAGAGGATGAACCCGAAAAAAATGACCCCATAGAAGGATTTGTTGTACTTGACCATAGTGGATTCTGATACAAAGATGTAGCACCAGAGATTAACTGACCCAAAGAATGATAACCAGCTGAGAGTGATGAAGGTTGAGAGGAAGGTTGATTTATTACATAAGGAAAATTAGCTTAAGGGAACTGATATTCTCTCGTATAAACATAAGTCTCTTTACTACTAATAGGACTTGTGGCATTCATGTCAGATGAAGACATGTTATCGGTGAAAAGGCGACGAGCGGTGGCAAGTAAAGCACGTGATAATGGTGACACAAGCGGTTCTGAGGGTAGAGGGGGATCTTCCCTTAAAAAGGCCCAAGTGTCCGGAGGTTGCCAATTGATATCAAATGGTTCCATAGGGGGATATCGAGTGGCAAGAGGTTGAATGCTCAGAAAAATGGCACGCCAGAAGCCTTCAGTCCCAACAGACTTAGGTGTCTCTAAAGAAACTCCAAGGGAAGGTTCTTCACTAAGAGGTAATGAATAGGACGACGAAACTAGTGGTTCCGCCACCGTGACTTTGTCTCAAAGAGAAGGAGAGAAAAGAGATGATCAATTCAAGGCTTTAAGAACAATCACTAAGGAATCACTCATGAACAGGCCAATAAAATAGCTTTAATGGGCATGTGATCGTGGGTAATTAATTTTATGACACTAAAACAAAACTATGCCTTTTCATATTTTAAGAGTTGAGAAAAGGAGAAAAGGTGACTCTAGTCACTTTTAGTTTGGACGAGCTTGAAAGGACAAGTGATCGATGATATTTTCAAATTTGAAAGAGTCACGGAAAGACAAAATGACTACTTGGGAACTCTAAGAAAGAGGGTGTACCAAGCTCCTGTGAACTGCAATATACACCTTGGTGATCAAATGAAACTTGATAAATGACCAAGGACTTAACATACGTGCAGGCAATCTCCCCAAATGCTATGTGAGGTGTGTCACAGTTACAGGGTGGTAGACTCAGCTTCCTATGGATAAATTATTGCAACCTATGAGGGTCTACCTTTATATATGCAACGGTACGGGGAGCACAAGTCCGTGCTAGTGTTGTCTAATGCCAGATGGTGAATGACCACTACTAGGTTTAATAACGCTGGAACAAGTCACTAGCCTAGACCTATAAGTGTGAGCGTTAAGTTTCAATTATTTCTTAGGTTGATTGATTTCATTTTAAATTTTATCTTGAAATTATGTTATAGTTTCAAGGCCTTACCGAATGTAATCTCAAATATCTAATGCACAACTATATGAGAGAAATAATACCATTTCAATTCACTGAGCAACTAGCTAAAAGAGGGATAGAAATTCACAACAAAGCAGCAATAAATTGAATGCAAGAATGAATTTTCCCTAATGCTACTAACACAGCCAATGCAGAAAACGAAAGGATTTTCTCTTGTTGTTCACTTTCTAATGAAGAAGAAACCTGCTAATGCAAAAGAGTACTTTTCATTTTGAAACAAAGAGAAATAATGCAAAAGACAATTCTTTTGAATGAGCAAGAAGCAATAATGCAACGTTACACTAAAAGGACAAAATGAACACTAACTTTGAGCAACTCGAATGAAATGATCAAAACACAAAGATACCAATCCAAAGAGAATATAAAACACACTAAAAAATAGACATGCATTTCTTCATGCAGGAAAAGGACTTTCAAATCGACTCAATGTACAATTTGATCTATGCTCAGGGCGATAGATTGAGGGTCAAACAGACACCGTGATGACAGTTCGACAATCCTACAACACCTAGAACCAAAACAAAAGACCAAGTAATCAGACAACAAGATGAAAAAATGAATGACTAAACTGACTCATACATAGATCGGAGACTCAACGAACATGTGGCTGAACAAGCAATCAAAGACACCTAGGAACCCTAGGATAACAAAGCCACACTGATCAGATGAGAGATAACCAACTGAAAATAACGAGACAGGGAAGTCAAAACCAATGCAAGTGGACTAATCCATGGAGAAAAAACTAATATAGGGGGTAAGATGCATTGGAAAGCTTAGAAAAGGAGCCTAAAACCAAATCTATAGGATTCGACACGACTGTTCAGCAGTAATCTACGCTGAACAGGGGAAATCGCACCTGTAACACAGGCAACCCACACCAACCAGCATGACTGTCAGGAAAATAGCAGCACCGAGTAAGGAAACCAAATAAAGGAGAAAAGGCAGCTGAGAAAAGACCAAGCTTATCACTCTAAGAAGAGGTGAAATGGATTGAAACAACCAGATAAGCAAAACAAAGCTGAGAAATGGCAATACGAACAAATTTGGACAGACAAGAAAAACTTCAAAACGAACAATGAGAGACGATAGACACATTGTTCTCCCCAACGGAGTTTCCAACTTTTTGAGAAGGAAAATCCCCTCTGTGGACAGAGGCAATCCCTCTAGACCTAGGGTGGGTCTAGCAACAAGGGAACATGCTGAATTCCTAAATTCCTAGCTTATAAATGAAATATGGACTGGAACAGATATCCTACCTCAGTCCAATGCTTTTGTCGTGTCACACAGCAATGATCCTTAGATCTTTGTCTTCATGCCTTGCGCTCCGTTGGTGACGATTTCCATGCACCTGCACAAAGATCAAACAAACGATTACAGTATACAAGCATATACAGTCATCTATAGCTATTCAACTAGTCAAGGAGAGTTAAATACTTCAAATATAAATGGAAACAAAGTTGGTACCAGAAACCAGTCATGTATTGTTGATATATGAAAAAGAAGTTTACAACCTTATGCCTTGACATTGTAGCTCTCCTTTGACGAGTTCAGTCGGGTACATATCAATAATTCATTTGGCATTCGACTAAATGAGGTAATGGGCTTAAACTCTCTCTCAATAATGGATTCTTCTCTACTTTCTTCAACACACCAACTATAACTAATGACTATCCAACTAGCTAAATCAATGTGAGGAAGAAGAATTTATAAGAGAGGAGGAAGAGGTTTGGGATCCACATAAGGTGGAGGAGAGGTCTATCCCTTTGGGGAGTTGCACATTTGTAGGAACTAATAGGCCAAAGGGAGAAAATCGACTTGATCCAGTCGAAAAAACCATCATGACTCCTCTCGCGAAGCTGTTAGAGCATGGAAGCTTCATTTCTATTTTAACAAACTTTTCAAAAGCATCTCGTCATGGGTGCCCTTCTGAGACAGAGCGCCAAAGGGCATGAGGCTCAGTGTTAATTTCTTCAGGGGCACGAGGCCATAACGGCCTACCATCGCCAACCCAAAATCATAGGTTTGTGAAGGCCTTCTTGAGGAATGATCAATAAAGATTATTTTCTTGACATGCTAAGGCATGAAATGACATTTATGGCAATGTATGACAGTACACATGGGTCACTGAAATGGTCCTCCAATATTCAGGTTGGGGATTGTAGGGATGGTGAAAAAATACAGTGTAACATGGGTTAGAGGATTGGAAAAAATTAATCGCTAAAGGCTGGGAAGGTGTAGACACTAACGACATAGCTTGAATAGGAGAAAATTGTAAAGGCAATTATTGCAATTGATTCTAAAGTTTAGCCGTATTACTATTGATCAAACCAACTAGCCCGTCAGCATGGGGACTTGGCTTCGGCTTGGATAAATATATCTTGGAATGAGGAGCATCTGGCAAGATATTATTAAGAATCCCAGAATGAGAATAGATAAGTTCTAATTGCTGGGCTCTAAAGATAGCCTGCTCCTCAGTGAATATCCTAGAAAGAGATACATCTTTTGAGATTTTTGGTTGAAAATATTTTAGGAACCATTCAAGAAGGAATTCATTTGGTATATAGGCTTTAATGAGCCTCTTCCTTCTCCTCCATTCCTGAATATGGTCAGAAATGTGATTTTACTTATCCTGCTAGAAGTTGGCCAAAATCTTAGGTCCAACATCATGACGAACAAGCAACTGAAAATGATTCAAAAACATGGTATCCAACTCTCGAAACGAAGCAAAAGTGTTCCTAGTAATCTCAATGTACCATTTAGCAGCATTTCTAGTTAAGGTGCATTGAAACAATCTCAACCTAATTGAGTCATCAATCAACGAGTTTGATGAGCACCATAACTGGAAAGTGGTGACATGGTCAGCTAGATCCTCACTGGTCTTCCCTTCAAATTTTGGAATATCTTATGGAAGCTTGGTAGGAACCAGAGGCCAAGCTGGGCTATATCGGATAGGATCATTAGTCAACTTCAATAGATCTGGAAAATTTAGGGTTGCCAAGAATAGTAAGCGCGAAGGACCCTGAGAATTCCATCCAACATGGGAAGGATTACCAAAATTTTGAAAAGAATAACCTGCATTTCATGAGGTGCTAGGTTTCCAAGGAATTTTCGTAGTAGAAGTTGAACCATAAGGAAAACATTGTGGTCCAGAGAAATATGAAGTAGGACCTCCTCCTACCAAAGGGTTACCATAAACATGAATGTTCCCCCTAATCAAATTATTAAAATAATATTATACCCCTTGTTAAGAGTTCCATGCATTAGAGAAAGGAGAAAAACCTTGAGAGGTTCCTATGGAGGAGAAAGGAACGTTCCCCTGTTGACCATATATGAATTGATTCCCATTTCCTAAACCACTAAAAGCAGGGTTCCATCCTTGAAAAGTATTAGAAATTTTACCTCCTATAAAAGGATTGAAACCTTGAATTTTTCCGGAGAGATACAAAGAACCTAAGGAAGGGTTAGAATGAGTAATATGACCACTTCCAAAGGAAAAACCCTGAAAATAGGTTGATCCACTAGCCATAGAAGACATGGATGTGGAGACAACATATGTTTCAGTGAAAGAAACTGAGGTAATTTCACTAGAAGGAATCCCAAATGAAAAAGGACCAGTATGGGAAGAAAAAGCTTGGGTGCCCCCATTCGTAAATAGAATGGAAGTAGAACCAAAAATTTCAGTACTAGGAGTGATAATTAATATAGCAATGGTACCTCCTCCTTCTTCCAAAATAGTAGTATGCACACTCGAAGTACTCATAGTCAAACCTATGTTCCAAACCGTGGCCATAGAAATAAAAGGAAGAGAAATATGAGGGCCTTCTGGCCTTGAATCGAGGGCCCAACATATAATAAGACGTCTGGAAAACTAGTAGGAAGAGGAGAGGAAGGAGTAAATGGAGGGTCAGGAATTTCTTCAACCTCAACTTCTTCTGCTAGAAAATTGACCCTAGAAAGAAGTGGAGTACTCCTCTCTAAATCATGACTAACACTAGGCTCTCCTTCAGAAACTATATCCCCAAGCGGAGGATCACTCTCTAATGCGTTCGCTGCCACTGATTATAAATCACCAACATAATTGCTCCTACACCTTCTAGAAGAAGGGTTGACACTCACAGGAGAAATCCCACGAAGCCTCCTAGATCGACGAATTGATCGATCAACCGCTTTTAATTATTATGAGAAATTATACATACTCAAAAAATTACAAAGCTATGGCAATCTAGGAGCAAAGATCACTCTCTAAAATGTCCCTAAAGATTTAGCAATCAAGAAGCTCTTAGTTATTTCCACTCGGGTGATTAGGACTGGACACCAAAATAAAATAAAGAAAAAAAAAGGACCTTCCTAAAATAGTCTAGGGTAATTACGCCCTATGCCTACTAGTGAAGGTAATATAAAAAGTTATGCTGGAGTCCAGACAAAAGCCTTTGCCGATGCAAAGTACCCAAGCTTTGCAAGGGCACCCTCCAGAAGTATAATGAACGTGATGAAACATCTACCTCAGGTACCATGGGTATTCCCCCTCGCAGTCACCGATGTGATACCTAGGAGTCGAAACTAAGGTCACCAGTTCATATCGGAAGTCAGGCATAATATTCTTTGGTCGGGATCCGACAAGTAGGAGATGGGGTATCTCTCTTCCGCTCCCTTTTTAGCAGAGCTTTCCTACACAACTAAATGAGACTGGGTTTCACTATTTTAATCAACTTATAAGTTTAAAATTTAGAGTGGCCTTGGATATTTAACTCTCCACACACCTATTCCAAAGCCCTAGTGGCCTAGACTAATAGATGTATTAATGACAATTCAAAAATATTCTAGTTCATTTTAAATTGTGTGCTCGATTTTAAAGGTTCTTCTTTTAAGTCAAGGGTAAAATGGAGGTGAAACTTGTGATTTTATGGATGCAAGAAGAAATAAATAGAAACCTGCTACATGCAAATGCAACCTTTTCTTCGATGATAAGGGATTTATACACAATTTCTATTAACAAATAATAAAAGAAAAAGTTTTCTTTTCTTTTTCAAAATAACACGCTCACACACTCAAAATCTATCAAAAGACTAAAAATGCTTACAGTGCAACTACTCTAATGCAAACTACCAATGCCAAATGCACGATTCTAGGAATACTCTAATAAAACAAGCAAATAATTTTCTTAATAGAGAGGTATGAAAAATTTACACAAACTAAAATGCAATTTATGTTATCACTCTCTCCAACTTCCCAAGGCTAAAAATGGGTTTGAAGAAAGGTAACCACAAACCAGGCTTTAAGTCAGGTAGATATCCCTACCAGGACCAAAGAGGGCTCTCTCATTGTCACTTTTGCAGTCTAAGGAATGACTAAGTATCTAACTATCTTAGGCTAGGTATTTAAGATCAGTAAATAGGATTTTTTCTATCTTTTAAGTGATGGATAGAAAGGTCAATGAGAAGGCTGGGTGTAGGGTTTTTAGGTATGAATTCCAAATTCAATTTGCAGAGAATGTGTGAGGCTAGATAGGTAGTTTGAAATAATTCTTAATAGGTCATTAAGTATAGGATGAAGTGAAAGAGAGTATGAATGAGCACATAGGTGAATTCATTTATTTAGAAGCAAATAGACATAACATGTAAACCTTGTCTAAAACAAAGCATGAACAGACATGATTTCTTATTATAAACTTACAAGATAAACATATGGAAATATGTATCTGAAAGAAGAAGATATATCATTTAGCATGAATAGATAAACATACATAAGAATAAAAAATTCTCCAATTCATACCACAATATTCCAACACAAGTTCTACAAATTTGTCTCTAATTTCATTCCAAAATGATGATTACAATAAATCCACTGCAAAATAAGACTATCCAACCCCAAAAAATACTAAAGAGAGTCTACTTACAGAAAATATGGACTATGACACCTCAGCAGGTCGAAATCCCATCCAAAATGGATCATAAAAACATAAGATGAGCCATTTCCTAGATTCTAGGGAGGTTAGAAACCATTCCCTGAATTTTAGTTATGAACTAGGAGTGTTTGTCCCTTACATTAAATTACATATAACCTTATGATAGGAGGCCAAAAAAAATCAAAAACTCTAATTCCAACTCATAGGACATAAAAACCTAAACTTTGTGAAAATTTCTAAGCTTGACAACTGCCTGAGGAATATAACGCTGATTTGTAACATTTCTGACAGAAGGGTAGAAAAATTTTACAGAAGCGTAACACAAGTTTGCAAACACTTTTGTGGCACATTTAGGAGTCCAAATCCACTTTTTAAAGAACAATCAACTATTCATGTGTGTCTATTTTCCAGAACATATTTAATTTTACAAATTTACCCACGAAAGGCCTCCAAAAATCCATTCTCCTAAGGTTACTCCAATATCATAGCAAAGGCTCCAAAAAGGTAGTAGAAACATGAAAAATGAGTGGTTTTTTGGCCTTTTATTCAAAATTAAATATTTTCATGCCAAGGGGGCTCTTGATCTGTAACGTACTCATCAAAATGCATCCATCCATGTAAAGAAACCATCATTTGAATGTGTTAGGTCCCTATATCACTAGTATAGTCCCTTATTATTGTTAATGTAACCCCCTTATTGTTATTATTGTACCCTTTTAACCCCCATTTTGTTATTATTGTGCCCTTAAATTATTATTGTTAGGTTGGCAAGGATTACATTGTGGCCCACTAGGATTACATTATGGCCCCATGGACTCCTATATATAGAAAGGAGGTTTTGTAAATTGTATCATCGAAGAATTTTTCATTTATGTAATGTATTGGAGGTTGCCCCCTCGAAGTGGCTCATTTCTAAGGTGTTGATATCTCTTTTCTTCTCTTTTTGGAGCTGGTTACACAACATTTGGTATTAGAGCTTTGGATTCTAGGGTTTCGCTGCTCCAAACAGGTCATCGTGGCATTTTCGCTATAAATTTTTTTCTACAAAGTTTCAGAAGCTGAAATTGTTAGGATGCGAAGCTGAAATCCTGAGGCAGATTGTCTAAAAATTTCAAAGCTTGGTTCGCAATATTTTCGGAGATATCATCTGTGGAAGTTAGGTATTGTTTCAAGATCCTAAACAGGTCATCGTGGAATTTTCGCTATAAATTTTTTTCTACGAAGGTTCAGAATCTGAAATTCATATGGTACGAAGCTGAAATCCTGAGGAAATTCTTCAAAAAATTTCAGAGCTTGGTTCGCAATATTTTTGGAGATATGATCTGTGGAAGGTAGTCCTTTTTCAGGATCCTGAATTTCATCTCAAAGAGGTGATCGTGGGAAAAGTTCAATAACTCTCTCTTTGGGCAGTGGATTTGAGTACCGTTAAAAGTGGTCGCAATTACACGGACTGTAGTTTCTTGGCTATCAATTTTAGAGACAAAGGATGAAACAGTGACACGTGGCAAGTCCTACAAGTTTGCTCTACTGAACTAGTCCAGAATTAGGTCATTGTGGGAGATTGGACACAAATTTGTCTTGGGGAATCCAAATTAGATCAGACCTCTGGCATTTGAAATAAGCTTCAGAAGGCTACTACAAGGCTAAATTTCAGATATTGAAGATTTTCAATTACAGATATAATTCAATTTCAATATCGATCTCCTCAAAGCAAGTAAAGGAATAGGTATCAATATTGGATTCTAAAATGGCCCCTAAAAAGAATTAAACACCCATTAAGCCTTCAGGAGGCTCTACCATGACTCATGAAGATGAAGAATTGCAACATGATCTATCAAAATTACAAGAGCAAGTGCAACAAATTTCACTCTCGCAAAGAGCAACAAAAAATGAAATGGAAGTTTTGAAGAAAGGCGTGGAAGTGAAGATGGACGGTTTGAAGAAAGGCATGGAAGCTAAGATGGATAGCGTGGAAGTGAAGATGGAAGGTTTGAAGAAAGGCGTGGAAGCTAAGATGGATGGTGTGCAAGCTAAGATGGATGGCATGGAGGCTGGCATGGAATCTAAGATGGATGACATGGAAGCTAAGATCGATGAGAAAATGGAAAACATGAAGAATTTTCTAAAAGCAGACATGGAAGGTTTGACAAAGTTGATACAAGAAAGGTTTCCTAATAGTGAAAAGATAGTAGAAGAACCTCATGATGAGAACAAAATAAATGTTAATTGTGATTTCATAAACTCTAATGTTGGCAGGAAGAACCACCATATTCTAAAGATGGATATGAGGAAGTTTGATGGAAAGGATCCTGTAACATGGATACTACAGATGGAGAAATATTTTGATCTCCATAACGTGAAAAACACACAAAAGGTACGCATTGCAATTTTACATTTAGAAAAAAATAAATTTGTATGGTATCAATGGCTTTGCTCCCGTAAAAAAATTGTCACTTGGTCAATTTTTACGAAGGAAATGATAGCACATTATGAGGATACAAATAGCAACACTTTCTTTAGCCAATTGATAAATCTCAAACAAAAGGGTTCAGTGGGGTAGCACATTGAGGACTTCCAAAAATTGAATATAAGGGTAACCGATATACCAAAGGAACACAGGATTGATCTCTTCATAGGTACTCTAAAGGATAACATCCAACATGAAGTTCGTGTGTTCGAACCTGATTCATTAGAGAAGGCATTCAGGTTGGCAAGAAAAGTTGAATGTAAAATTATGGCGACAAGGAAGCCTACCACTCAATTCTATAAAGAAGGAAGTGTTGTTACACCTAGATTTCCACAACCTACAAGGTTGACACCACAACAATTGGAAGAAAAAAGAGCAAAAGGACTTTGCTACAGTTGTGATAGAAAATACACCAAAGGTCATAAGTGTGCTGAAAAGAAATTATTTTACATAGATTGTGAAGAAGAAGAAGAAAATGAACAAGAAGAGGATACACACCAGGAACTAGCCATAGAAGAGGAAGAGATGAATCCGACCATATCATGTAATGCACTGGCAGGAATTACCACTCCTCAAACTCTCAAGATAGCAGGACAGATCAAGAAGAAAAAGGTGATAGTGTTGATTGATTCAGGTAGCACCCATAATTTTATTCATTGTAAGGTAGCTAAGGAATTAAATTGTTTCCTATACCCAGCACCAGAATGTCAAGTGATGGTTGCAAATGGAGGAACTATAAATTGCTCTGGAAAATGCCATGATATTAAGCTAACCATGGGGGAATATGTATTGACTAGTCCAATGCTTTCCATTCCTATGGGAGGTGCTGATGTTGTACTAGGAGTACAATGGTTACAATCTTTGGGGACGGTAGCTTTTAATTTTCAAGAACTTTGCTTGAAATTTTTTTCAGAAGGAAAGGAAGTCGAATTACGGGGTATTGAAGGGAAGCCAGGAAGGATAATAAGCTCTAATGTCATGACAAAGCTTCTAAAGAAAGAACAACGAGGCGTAATTGCACAATTATGCTCACTAGAAGTTCCGACATCAAAATCATCTATTTCTGCGGATCTCCAACAAGTCTTGGACAATCATTCCAAGGTGTTTGAAACTCCCAAAGGACTCCCACCTATTCGTGATCATGATCATGCTATTCATTTGATTCCGGGAAGTGTTCCTCCAAACATCCAGCCTTATAGATATCCTTACTTCCAAAAGAGCGAAATTGAACGCATGATTGCAGAAATGTTAGAGGCAGGTATAATTCAACCTAGTCAAAGTTCTTTCTCTGCTCCTGTAGTATTGGTACACAAGAAGGATGGATCATGGCGAATGTGTCGGGATTATAGGGAGCTCAATAAGCTCACCATTAAAGATAAATTTCCCATTCCTGTGATTGATGAATTATTGGATGAATTACATGGAGCAATTTATTTGACCAAGTTGGATCTTCATTCAGGATATCATCAAATTAGAATGAAGACTGAAGATATTCCGAAAACAACATTTCGAACTCATGAGGGTCATTATGAATTTTTGGTCATGCCTTTTAGCCTTACCAATGCACCTTCTACATTTCAAGGATTGATGAATTCCATTTTCAAACCCTTCCTTAGAAAATTTGTGCTAGTATTTTTTGATGATATACTAATCTACAGCAGGTCTTGGAAGGATCATGTTGAACATGTTGACGGGGTGCTCAAACTATTGCAGGAGAAACAATTATATGCAAAAAATTCCAAATGTTTCTTTGGAGTACAAGAGGTGGAATATCTGGGTCATATTGTATCTCATGAGGGTGTTAAGGTAGACCCTAACAAAATTAAAGGCATTAAGGAATGGAAAGTCCCCACAACCATAAAGCAGTTGCGAGGATTTCTCGGGTTAACAGGGTATTATCGCAAGTTTGTTAAGAATTATGGGAGAATAGCAGCACCTCTAACAACATTATTGAAGAAAGATGCATTTTCATGGACTCGTGAAGCAACTAAGGCCTTTGAACATCTTAAAGAGGCAATGTGCCTAGCACCGGTATTAGCTACGCCAGACTTCACAAAAACCTTTATTGTGGAATGTGATGCCTCAGGAAATGGAATTGGTGTAGTTTTAATGCAGGAAGGAAGACCCATTGCTTTTGAAAGTCGTCCAATCAAAGGAAAGTATTTACAGAAACCTATTTATGAGAAGGAAATGTTAGCAATGCTGCATGCACTAAAGAAATGGCGAACTTACCTAATGGGAAGACACTTCAAGGTAAAAACTGATCATGATAGTCTTAAACACTTTTTGGAACAAAGACTATCATCAGAAGAGCAGCAAAAATAGGTCACAAAGATGTTGGGTTATGACTTTGAAATAATCTACAAAAAAGGAAAGCTTAATGTTGTTGCAGATGCACTCTCAAGAAAGAATGAAGAGGTGGAAGCATTGCTTTGTGCCATTCTATTATCCAACCAGATTGGATAACCGAAGCAAGAGATGAATGGAAGAAGGACAAAGATGTATGGACACTCATTCAAAAGTTGCAGCAAGATCCTAGTACATCCGATACATTTAGTTGGAAAAATGATTCCTTATGGTACAAAGATCGCTTATATCTTTGTAAGAATTCCCAACTAAAACAAAAGATTCTTCCGGAATTGCACACTTCTCCTTTAGGAGGACACTCAGGATTTTTAAAAACTTACCACAGGGTGAAGAAAGAATTTTTTTGGGATGGCCTTAAATCTGATATTCAAAAGTTTGTGGCGGAATGTTTGGTTTGCCGGCAGAATAAAGTGGAAACAATTAAGACCCCGGGACTTCTACAACCTTTATCCATTCCAAGTCAACGTTGGGAGGAGATTTCAATGGATTTTATCACGGGTTTACCTAAGTCCGAAGGAAAGAGTGTCATCATGGTGGTAGTTGATAGACTTACCAAGTATGCACACTTTTGTGCATTATCTCATCCATTTAAAGCAAGTACGGTTGCTACTACATTTATGGACAGAATTCAAAAGCTACATGGAAGCCCAAGGGTTATTGTGAGCGACAGAGATCCCATTTTTACTGGAAATTTTTGGACAGAGTTATTTTCTTGTTTGGGTACTCAATTAGCTCTTAGCTCATCTTATCATCCTCAATCTGATGGTCAAACTGAGATAGTAAATAAATGTTTGGAAGGATATCTTCGTTGTTTTGTATCTGATAAACAAACACAATAGGTCAAGTGGTTACCTCTTGCTGAATGGTGGTATAACACTTCCTTCCATACTGCAGCAAAAATGACCCCATTTATGGAACTTTAAGGATATTATCCACCATCCATCACATCATATTTAAGAGAAAATTCGAAGGTTCAAGCAGTGGAAGATCACATCGAGCATCAGCAAGAAGTTCTCCAACTCTTAAAGGATAACCTGAATTTGGCACAAAATCGAATGAAACAACAGGCAGATCAACATCGCGGCGAGAGAAGTTTTGATGTAGGAGATTGGGTATTTTTACGGCTACAACCATATAAACAAATGTCCCTCAAGCAAGCTAAGAAGGATAATAAATTATCGCCAAAGTACTATGGTCCTTACAAGGTGTTGCAAAAGATTGGTACCATGGCATACAAATTGGAGCTTCCTGCTTCTTCGCGAGTACATCCAGTTTTCCATGTTTCATGCTTAAAGAAGGTTATAGGTGAAAATCTTCCCGTTCAAACAGTATTGCCAGAACTTGATGGGGAAGGGAAAATCATATTGGAACCTGAAGCAGTCATGGAAAAAAGAACTCGACAACTACGGAATCGATCAATTTGAGAGTATCTCATCAAGTGGAAGAACTTACCCACTGAAGATTCTACATGGGAGGATGAGAATTTTATACAGAAGCACCCAGAGCTACTCAAGCGTTGAGGACAACACTTTTTTGAAGGAGAGGGGCATGTTAGGTCCCTATATCACTAGTATAGTCCCTTATTATTGTTATTGTAACCCCCTTATTGTTATTATTGTACCCTTGTAACCCCCATTTTGTTATTATTTTGCCCTTAAATTATTATTGTTAGGTCGGCTAGGATTACATTATGGCCCCATGGACTCCTATATATAGAAAGGAGGTTTTGTAAATTGTATCATCGAAGAATTGTTCATTTATGTAATGTATTGGAGGTTTCCCCCTCGAAGTGGCTCATTTCTAAGGCATTGATATCTGTTTTCTTCTCTTTTTGGAGCTGGTTACACAACAGGATGCCCCCAAAATAAGCGTAACAAAAGTTTGCTACACTTATGTGAGGAGGAATTTCCCGAATTGTGAAAAAATCACAAAAAATACCAAAATTGTTAAAAAATTCTCAAAATTAGTTTTGTATCACCTGTGAGTGATCGGCTAAACAGCCAAGGAAGCTTCATCCAAAAATTCCAATCTATCCTTCTCTTTAAGCTTCATTTTTTCTTCTTTTAGCCTTTTCTGCAATCGTTTTAGCCTTATTTGAGAAATTGTGTTCCTCGTGCTATAGTGATTTGCCATGTGTATTTGAATTTAATTGTCTCTCTTATCCATCTTTAAGATCTTATCCAGATGTTCATTTACCCTTGACAACCAAATCTCTCTGTCTTCATTAATTTCCATGGCTATAAGCTCATTAAAGGTCAACTCTTAATGTGGATGAGCTGACCGTCTTTCTAGCTCCAGCGCCCTTTTGAGGCCTCTTGTTTTTGGCCTTCATGGTTGTGTTTCAGCCTCCATGTCCTGCATTTTATAAACATCAATAACCTCCTTACCTTCACCTTTTTCTGCCTCTAGGTCTGGCTTGGGCTTGCTTTATAACAACTTCTTTACCTTCAATTGAAAATTCTCTTGTTGTAAGAAAGTGATTTGAGAATTAACAATGGAGAAGATCCTCCTAAATTTTGCTATTTTTTCATCCTTCTCCCTAAGGATCTCCTCAATTGATATGATCTCCACCTACTCTGCTACCTCAACCTCCAATGGCAATGATTCACTATCTTGATGCATAAGAGGCTACTCCTCTATCTCACTTTGTTCAACAATGGTGTCAAGTGTAAGAATACTTTTGGCAGACTTAGGCACAAAAATTTCTCTCTTCACCTTATCATAGGCATGAGTAAACTCAAAAACCCTAGGAGCATCTGAAAACTGAGTTGGCATGCTAGAAGATCCAACCTCCATTGGTTTTGCTGATGATGTACTATGAAAGATAGGAGGTTAGTGATAGGCGTTGCTCCTAATCTTTCCAAGAAATTTTCCCAAGTCATGTTGATGGATGAAAGGTGATGCAATACAATGAGCTTGACTATACCATGATGAAAAAGAATATCGTGATGATATTTTTTTTCTATAAACCTTCTCAGTCATCTTAATCAAACTCCTGTACAGGTAATGTGGCAAATCAAGTGTTTTGACAGAGGTGAAATGCATCAGCAACCCGATATGGTACCTATGCAACCTGGAATATCTTCCTTCATATGTGAAATACTTCATTATTAACATCATCAAAGAAGCATTATTTTTTATGAGGTATCAGAAAGGGAAGAGGTAATCTGGCTCCTCTCTAGCATTAGGTTTGAGAAATTATTTGTAATTTTCAATGTCTCAATCCATGCCCTTGAACCACTTCTCTTGATGATAAAGAATACATGTTGCTGAAGAAATTAGATCTGTTGATAGGTTTATCTCCACACCTAAAATAGTAACCTTCCCATGTTGAAGCTTATGGAAAATAAGTTGGTCAATTGAATATGATCCCCCTCCTCCATGAGCTTCTCATAGAACCTCAAACATCCAGTCCTCTCAAAATGTCTTCTAGCCAAGGGTGTAGCATTGATTTCATGCATTGTGAAGAGTTCTAACCTGAGGTGGCACCCTCCCTTGAAGCTCTTCTTCTCACTCTCCATCTTGTTTATCATTGAAAGGATGAAAACCCTTGTATGTTGGTGGGATGAGTATATGTAGTGAAATCTGGAAAAAACATAGTCTAGGGATGGTATAGGTTTAGAGGGTTATGGAGCTAGGGAAAATTATAGAAAAAAAATCAGTAGATAGGCCTGTCAATTAGTTCCAAGTTGTAGGTGAAATGAAATTAAATTTCAGATATGATGAAGGTGGTGAAATGATGAAAACACAGGAAATTTCCAATTTCAACATTGTGAAAATAGCTAGTGAATGGGTGGAGTAGGTTTGGAGGTTGAGATGGAGGGTTATGGAGCTAGGGAAAATTCTAGAAAAAATTTAGTGAATAGGGTGGCATGTGAGCTTCATATTATGGGTGGAATGAAAGGAAATGGATGTGAGGAGGGTGATCAATTCAAGAAAACATAGGAAATTCCCAATTTTTAACTATGAAAATTTGCTAGAATTTAGGGTTTGATGAAAATGACATGTTAGGGATGATATGGATCGCGGGAGATGTGAGGATGAGGTATATGAGAGGTGTAGGATATTTTTTAGGTGTTAGGGTTAGGCTTTTTTTAGCTAGAGTAGGTTAGGTTTTATCAAATGAAGTATTTCTATGTCATGGAGAAGTGATGATATGGAGAAATATAGAGTGAGCATAAAAATGATTTGAAAACTCAATGAATTGACTAAGGGAGGGTATGAGAGTAGTGACTTAATATTTGTGTGAGGTCCTTGAGCTTGTTTGAAGATATTTGAAACCAAAAACCTACTTATGGACCTTTTCTGGAGGTGAAAAACCAAGTTACAGAAGCGTAACAACATTGTACAGAAGCATAACAACAGGTCTTGAAGCATAACAACATTGTACAGAAGCATAACAATAGGTCTTGAAGCGTAACAACAAATTTTGTAGAGGTGTAACAACTGCTAGGAAGCACACCTAGAAACTTAACAACTTCTGCATAGCACGCCTAGAAATGTAAAAAGCGTGCCCATAAGCGTAACAAAGGCTTTTAAAAGCGTAGCAAGAGGCTAAAAGAGCGTAACAAAAGTAGCCCGAGGAGTAGAAAAGTGGTGTTGGAGTGATTTTTTGCCTTGGTTTCGATCCTTTGACCACCTTAGGAGTGCAAATTAAGTAAGAGAGGAGCTATTCCACATAAAAAAAGATAATAATGAGTCAATATGAGTTTTCTTTGGCCTTTTATAACCTTGAAATGACCTTTTTTGCCTTGTAATGAAACAATAAGACAAATTTGACTTTTTGAAACATTTTGACATTTAAACACATTTTAAAAGAAGAGAACTTGTCTTCCTTTGCTCCCTAAGCATGCTAGCTCCCTTTTAAAATTATATTGTGAAATGAAGGGTGAGTTCCTTGCTATGATGACAAATTGGAAATTTTTCAATGGCATATTATGACACATAGACATTCACCTAGATGAGGTGGAGTGACATGACCCTAAACCTTTAAATAATAATGAAAGAGATGACCTTGAAAGCGATGATGGCCATGGATAAGATAAGGGAGCAGTAAATTTTACCTAGACTCCTTCGGTGGCCAAAATTATTTTTTCAAAACTTGCTTCAAAAACTAAAATTTTTTACCTATGAATTTTTGGAAAGCAAGTGAAAGAGTTATTTTTTATCACTGACATACTGACACTAACATTGGCTCTAGTTGTGGATGGCAGCTCCTTCAAGAGGTGTCAAGGACATCATAGATCAGATATCCTTACCATTCGAAAATGGATTCAAAAGTGGACATTGAAAAAAAAAAATCTTTGACAACCTAGAAATGATGAACTAAATCTGGAAATGACTTTGACTAGAGAAAACTGACTTGACTCTGATTGGACAACTGACTGAAAATTTTTGAACTTTTTGAAATAAAACACGAGCTGAATGTAGAAGTCTCAAGGCCTTCTCCTCAGACTTCAAACTTCTACAACAACTTCCTTATTTCTTGGATATCCAATTAAAATTATATGTACATTGAAAGTGGACTTCATCTTAAATGACCAAGTAAGATAATGTTTGAGTAACCTACCATTGAATGGTCCCCCCAGCATTTTTTTCCCTTCAGGATCCTCCAATAGAAATGATTTATTACCTCTGAATGCAGTGACCTTGTAAGGACCTTTCCATAGAATGTCAAACTTTATGTGTTTACCTTTTTCTTCAATCCGAGCATTCTAGCGAAGAACAACATCTCCAAGCCTAAAATCATCAGCTTTGGTCTTCTTATCATAAATCTTTTTTATTTTCTCGTGAAGCTTTGAAGTATAACTGAATACTTCATCTCTTGACTATTTTAGATGGATCATTTTGTTGATTCTTCGTTGGATATCATGTAATATTCCAAAAGTAACATGCAGCTAATTGGAATATTATTTTTTTGTTTTTACTTCTTAGTTAGAAGAATAAGAGGGTAGGGAGACCCATGAATATCCTTAGTAGGAATAAAATCACTCCTAATATGAATGGGGGTCATCAAATTAGTTGGATAAAGCACCCTTATGTGTGAATAGGGGATGAAGCATGTGGAATGGGTCAACTTTGACCAAATAAATAGCGCTGGTATGGAGGGAGTGGACATTCAATGAGAGACATCACAGTTTTGGACGAAAATTCTTTGCATGGAAGTAGTGGCTTTAATGAGTGGGGCCCAAGGTGAGGAAGCTCACCAATCATATAAGGAAGGGAATGGCAGTCATGGAGGGTATGTTTTGATTATTATTTTTGTTATGGTCTATTATGACTTGTTCTCTCTTCAACTTTTTAGCAGAGACTGCAGTGTTGTTTAGCACAAGGGTGTTCCCAAGCGGTAATCCCACCCTCATCCTCGGGGGACATCGAGTGCCCACTCAGGAGAGGTCATTCAACACTATTTCCACTATCTGGCATCAGGCCAAGTTACAACTTTCTTTTACATTGTAGTTTCTGTTTAGAGTTGTGTTGTGTTGCAAGGTGCAGCAGTGGAGAATTTGATAGGGCCATTTCTGATCTTGTTTTTAGTGGAGGAAGAATTATTTCCATTGGGAGGCTAGCAAGGAAGTTCCTTGGGCATCATTTGTAGAGGAGGTTTTAGTGCCTCATTTGGGTTCTTTTCAGTGAAGGGATCAACCTTTCACTTGAAGATTCCATTGGAGGAGTTCCACTTAGTTCTTCATTCTTTCAGCCTCCTCCTTCTATGTGCTTCAGTTGCAGTGATTCTTCAGCCCTAGGGCTTTAGATCACCATTTTTTATTTTGTATATTTCTGGAAACCCTTTCTGGGTTGTCTAGGAAAAGTGTTTGGGAGCATAGATCTCCATTTTTAGTATTTTTTGAGCATTGTATTATCAGATCCATTCATTCATATTTTCCAGCTGCAGTGTTATTCATTAAAACTATGCTGTATTGGCTTCAGTATTTGTGTAGCAGCTATATTCTATGTTTTGGGGCTTTTTCTACACTGGAGGCTTCTTTTGCCTAGTTTGAGGAACTTGATCCCCAAGATATTCTACTCATTGGTTGTTGTTATACTTAATACCATGGATATATCTTTGGCTCATGCTTAATGTATTTCTATTTACTAATGTTTTCCATTTTATGTGCTATATTGTTTCTCTCCCAATTTTTGGATATTACAGTGGTATCAGAGCATAATCTTGGCTTAGCCTACGGATTTTAGCCATTATACAATCAGAACAATTAGAAGACGAAGAAGAGATATAAAATGATGGAATGAATGAGCTTTGTCTCATCTCTTTTTAGATCTATGAAGGACCTCTCCAAGGAGGTTAAGCCAAGGAGAATGGAGAGATGCAATGAGACCTCAAGAGGGTTTCGAGATGAGGAAGTTCCAAGCACTTCCTATCAGCAACAAAAGAAACCGATATTGCATAAAGCTCCAGAGAAATATACTATGTCCACTTTCTTTGAAGAGGAAGGTGAAAATCATAGAGATGGAGGAAAATTAGATCATGAGATTCTAATTGATTATCTTGCATAGTACAAATCTCAATCAAGGGCTTTGAAGAAGATTCTAACTCTCCCTCAGTTCATTCAGCTCAAAGAAGAGAGGAGACCTTGCAGCAATAAAAGGAGAAAACCTAATAGATTTCTATTGCCTACATTTTATTGGTCATCCATATGCACAGCAAGGGATTGGAGAACAAAGTTAGATGCATTCTTCCTGCTACATCCAATAGTACAAAGAGAAGTTGTGAGATTTCAACGCTACACCTTGAGGGTGAAGCAAACATTCTGTGGTTCAGCCATTTGATACATGCAAGAGTGACTTCTTATGTAGATTTTACTCAAAGGTTGATCAAGAAGTTGTTGGAAATATTTTCATTGATGGCAATGGAGGCAGAAAAGACAGAGACAGACAAAGAAGGCAGCAGATGCAAAGATAGGCAAATAACAACAGCAGGTAATATGTACAGCGAAGGCAGAGGCAGAGGTCGAGCGACGGTACTTCCCCAAGGCAAGGCGAGAGGCCACCTATACTAAGCGAGAGGCGGGTTATATTAGAGCGGAGCCATTATATCGAGCGGTATACCAAGCGAGGGCGGAGAGCGAGAAAAATTGAGAATCACTTACCCCAAGAGGAAAGTATATATATATATATATATATATATATATATATATATATATATATATATACAAACCTTATTCCGAGAATCATTACCCCAAGCGAAAGGATACTCAAAAAAATTCCGGGAATCATATAACCCAAAGTAGCAAAGTATTTATATATACAAATCTCATTCCGGGAATCGTTACCCATGCAGGAGTATATATGCAGCGCATCACATATATTGTGCCTTATGCATAAAGGTTCAAAGCATAATATTAAATGATATGGAGCACTTTATTATCAGAACCAAAGTACCTTATATGGTGGGACCCTTTCCCAATCGCATCGGAGAAAAACTGTGAAGCGGAATATGTAAACAACAGAAAGTTGCGATTGCAATATAAGTCTAGACCCGATGGATCAATGAACCATTATTGATATATGATTGAATTCCGGAAGCTTATATATGTATGCAGCAAATTACATATATTTTGCCTAATACACAAAGGCTCAAAGCATATATTAATATGAAGCGCTTAATAAGCGAAAGAACCAAAGAACCATAAGGTGGGACCCTTTCCAATCGCATCGGAGAAAGGATTGGCAGCGGAACATATTGACAAAAGTTTCGATTGAGTTCTGGACCCGATGGGTGTATGAATTATGGTTCAAACGTATTTGAAGTCCGGCATAATCGCATCGGGACAGTCTAATCACATTGGAGAATATAAAGGCATCGGAACGTCACAAAAGAAAGTTGCGATTGCGATCAATCGCATCGGAACAATCGCAAAAGTACCAATCGCATCTGAGTTAAAGCGGAACATGTTAACAAATATTTGCGATTGTGATTGGCAATAGCGACGCGATAGTCATATAAACTCCGCCTTATAAAGCATGGTTGGGTCCGCATATCAATCAAAATCAGAAATTTGTGGAGCGTATCAATCGCATCGAAGCAAGGAAGCTTTCGATTGCGATTGGAAATACCAGATGCGATAGTCATATAAACTCAGGTATATAGAACACGGTCGGGTCCGCATATCAATCACAATCGAAAATTCGTGAAGGCGTTGTTATATATATATATATATATATATATATAGTTGTTGCGATTATATTGAAATGCGTTGCGTGGATTGTGGACCCACGGGCCTCGGCTTAAGGTGGAGGGCGATTATTGATAATTGCGATGTATGTATGTTCCGCTTGCGGAACTCACCACATCAACAAGACACTTGTTGTATAAAAAGCGCTGGAATTTTCCCAGATTTAAAGTCAGCAGTTACATATATATACAAAATGCACTGATATAAAAAGCACAGTTACATGTTTGTAGCAGTTACACCACAGCAGAGGACAGAAAAGCAAACAGAGCTGAAAAGAGATAAAACACAGTCACAGAAAAGACAGACACAGTCAAAGAAAAGACAAATGTGTAGCAAGCCAAAAGAATAAATGAGTTGAGCTGGAATTCTCATTGTAATTTGAATGTAAATATTTTTAATTGATTTATGTTGTTGTGATGCATTGGCAAGTCTCCGGAGGAAAAACAAATCTCCCACTGTAATATTGAAATTAATGCATGTTGTTATATTTTATGAATGAGCGAGTGAAAGAAATGAAAAGGCAGAAAGCAAAGAGGCATGGCTTTCCATTCCAAATTCATTGAGGAATGCTAATATTCATAAGAAAATCCTTATAAATAATATCATCTTGATATGCAAAAAGTAGTTAGAGAGAGAAAATATAGAGAATGCAGAGTATAAAAGAGTGAGGAAGAGAATATTAAGAAAAGAAGAGTAGAAAGAGATGCTACAGAACAGAGCTGATATTTGAGGTAGATCAACAAACATTCAGTTTGATAAATTGAGGAAGTTGGAGCTTCCCTATCAAGTTGCAGCTTGATATATGTCAGTTGTAGCTGACTGAGGTTGGAGCCTCATGTAGGTTGGTGCCTGCAGAAAATTGAAGGGAGTTGGTGCTTCCTTGCAAGTTGTAGCTTGTAGAATTGAGGTTGGATCCTCCTGTAGGTTGGTGCCTACAGAAAAACAGTGGTGAGAGGGAGTTGGAGCTTGCCTTTGAATCACAACAATAATAAGATGTGGTTTTCTCCCTTTATGGGTTTCCACTTATATCTGGTGTCTCTATGCATGATATTTATGTGTTGATCTGATTTATATCATCTGCTTAATACCTGCTGCTCTCCTATTAAGTCTACTGTTATTTTATATTAATTCTTGCTGCTCACATTCTAAAATTACTCACCTATTAAGTTGGATATGAAATGAAGGTGTAAATAAGTTTAATGACAAGTTTTAAAAATTCATGAATGTGTTAAACTAATTCACCCCCCCCCCCCCCTCTCAGTTTAACTAAAGGTTCAACAATTGGTATCAGAGCAGGTTCCTTTGTACAAGTCTAACAACTGAAAGGAGATCCTAGGTTCCCAAGATGGCTAGTAAAGAAGGATGCTCAACCAATAAAGCCCCTTTCTTCACTGGTGAAAATTATGCTTTCTGGAAAATCAGAATGAGGACATACATAATGTCTCTAGGAATAGAAGTCTGGGTTGCTATGGAATTAGGATATGCCCCAAAGGCAACTGACACAGAGAAAGAAACAAAACAAGATTTTGTGGCTAACGCAAAAGCCATGAATGCCATTCTTAATGGATTGTGTGAAGCATAGTTTATTAAAGTAATGCACAAAGACACTTCCAAAGAAATGTGGGATACTCTGGAGAACATCCTTGAGGGGGACAAGAAAGTAAAGACTGCCAAACTTCAAGTTTATAGAGCCCAATTTGAGAACTTAAAAATGAATGAGGATGAAGACATTGCCAGTTTTTTCCTAAAAGTGCAGAAATTGTTAACAATATGAAATCTCTTGGAGAAACCATGTCAGAAAGTATAATTGTGCAAAAGATTCTAAGATCTCTTCCATCCAGGTTTAATCCCAAGGTGTCTACAATAGAAGAAATAGCTAATTGGGAGACCTTGACCATGAACCAGCTACTTGGAAATCTAACAGCATATGAGATGAGGCTCCCATAGAATAAGCCAAGTACAAGGGAGGCAGATTTTAAAACAGAAAAGAAGAAAGAAGAAGAGGGAGACATATGCTCTTGCTCGGATGAAGAAGAGGCAAAATTTGTCAAGAAATTGGATAGAGGATCAGGTAAATACAAAGGTAAACTTCCTTTCAAATGCTTTAACTGTGGAAGAGTTGGACACTATGCTGCTAAGTGTCCTCACAAGAAAGTAAGGAATCAGGCTCAAGAGTAAGAGAAAAATAAATCAAAGAACTGACAGAAAGGAAAGAAGTTCAGCAAGAAATCCTTCTATGCTCAACAAGACAGCAGTACATCTGAAGATTCAGATGAACCCTCAAGTGAAGAAGGAACCTCTGAATTCTTATTGATGGCCATAGAAGAACTTGAAGGAATCCTGCTAGAAGATGAAGAAGAAGAAGGGGAATTCAACCTTGAGGGGGAGCTAAGAAGTGCTCTGGAGGAGATTGATAGACTCAAGCTGAAATGCAGAAAACAAAAGGACATTCTCCTCAAGTATGTACGACAAGAACAGAATTCAGAAATCCTTATGCAGCTAAAGATAGAACTTAAAGAAGCTAAGAAGATAGAAGACATGTTACTTAAGCAAATCAAAGAAAAAACTTAGGAACAAGAAAAGTTGGAAGAAGAAGTAATATGTCTTAGGAAGAAATTAGAAAATGCTCAAAGGAAAGTGGTTATAAACTCTTCTCAAACAACAAGCTCTAGTAAGTTGAATGAAATTCCAGTTGCTCAAAGATCCCCTATGATAAAGACTAGAATAGGCTATGAAGGAGAATCAAGTAAAGGCAAAGAAAAGGTTGACAGAGAGATTATTTTTGTAAAAGCAAAGAAGAATGATGAAGCAGCTCAAACAATTCCTACAAAAGAAGAAACCTGTAATAAGGAAGACAGAGATCGGAAGAAACCACTAGTAGCAAAGAATGTAATAAATACTAAGACCCCTGAGTATGTAAAATTTGGAAACCATCAAAGGAGATTCTTCCCTCCTATGAAGAATGCCACTTGTTATGCTTGCCACAAGCTGGGACACATTGCTGCATATTGTCATGCAAGGACGAGTAATTCAAACCAGCAAAAGATGCAAACATTGAAGAGACTGCCTCAAGCAAACAAATGGAAGAGACAACCTTACATCAGGTATGCAAATAGTTTCTATGGTTATTGTTTTTATTGTAAGGAATTTCGTCATAAAATCATTGAGTGTAGAAAGTATGGACAAAGATTGATGTTTAACACCTCAAGGAAGTTTGTGAATAAAATAAATTATGTTCATACTCATAATTCTACAAAAATTATGATCAAATGTTGTGTATGCAATCAAGTTGGACATATACCTTCCAAATGTCCTCTAAGAAGATGTAATTCATCACCTCACAAAAGATACCAAACAAAAGGGTGCATCCAGTGGATAAAGAAGGTGAATAAATGTGACTTGGCTCTAACTTCTCAAGATATGAAAAGCCAGTGGTATTTGGATAGTGGCTGCTCAAAACACATGACTGGAGACAGAAGCAAGTTTATAACTCTTGATGAAAAGAAATCTGGCAATGTTACTTTTGGCAATGATAAATCGGGTAAAATCAAGGGAAAAGGCTCAGTGAGCATAGAAAATGGCAGACGAAAGGCCCAAGATGTACTATTTTTAGATGGGCTGAAAGCAAATTTACTAAGTGTCAGTCAGATGTGTGACAAAGGCTGTGAAGTTCCTTTTAGAGTACAAGATTGTGAAGTCAGATCAAGCACCACAGGTAAGACTCTGCTCAAAGGAGTTTGAACAGAGAGTAATGTTTACATTGTGAAAGAGGAAGATGAAGCATGTCATCTTAGCAAACTAGAAGAGTCATGGTTATGGCATAAAAGGTTGGGACATCTCAGCTTTGATCACATAATCAGACTAAGCAAGATGAAAGCTATCAGAGACATGCCAGAAATAAAGAGGCCTTCTAATACCATATGCAAATCATGTCAATTAGGCAAACAGACTCGCACATCCTTCAAAGCCAAAGATGAGTTATCAACAAGAAGACCTCTACAACTTGTGCACATGGACCTGTGCGGACCTGCAAGAACTAAAACACCAAGTGGAGAATCCTACTTCATGCTGATAATAGATGATTTCTCTAGAATGACATGGGTTGCATTTCTCAAGAATAAATCGGAAGCTCTGGAAAAATTCAAAATATTCAAAGCTTTAGCAGAAAATTAGACAGGATGCAAGCTAAAATGCATCAGATCAGACAAAGGAGGTGAATTCACTGATTATGACTTTGTAGACCTATGTAATGAACATGGCATAAAGCAACAATTTAATATTGCAGGGACACCTCAACAGAATGGAGTAGTAGAGAGACAAACAGGTCTGTACAACAAATAGCCAGAGCCATGATGAAAGAGAGTAATATTCCTCAAACCTTCTGGGCAGAAGCAGTACACACAGCTGTGCATATTCTAAATAAAGCCCACTTAAGGCCAAGCAGTGACAAGACTCCCTATGAACTATGGCATGGTAAACCAGCTTCAATCAAACATTTTAGAATCTTTGGAAGCAAGTGTTACATAAAGAATAATGATGAAAATCTTGGGAAATTTGATGCAAGAGCAGATGAAGGGATATTTCTAGGATATGCATCCAAAAGTAAAGGGTACAGGTGCTACAATAATACTCTTCGAAAAATAGTAGAAAGCATTGATGTGAGATTTGATGAAGAACTTCCAAACGATACAAGAGATACAGACTGCTGCAGTCCATCAGACAACCATGAAGAAGAAAACCAAGATGATGAGGAAACAAGCAAGACAACAGAAGATACAGAGCTGAGTTCTAAAGCTCCCTCAAGATATACTCAGAAGAACCATCCTGAAGATCAGATCATTGGAGACAAGAGAGTAGGGGTCCAAACAAGAAGGCAGCTAATAGAACGAACTAAAGAAGTATACATAGCCATGTTGTCACAAATAGAGCCAAAGAAATTCGAAGAAGCCAGCAAGGACAAGTTTTGGGTAAATGCTATGAATGAAGAATTGGACCAAATTGAGAAAAACAATACATGGGAATTAGTTCCTAGACCCACTGAGAAAAATGTCATAGGCTCAAAATGGGTATTCAAAAACAAAATGAATGAGCAAGGACAAGTAATCAGGAATAAAGCCAGACTGTTCTACAAAGGATATTCACAAATTGAAGGACTTGATTACGATGAAAAATTTGCCCCTGTAGCCAGAATGGAAGCCATCAGAATGTTTCTGGCCTTTGTGTGCTACCAAAACTTCAAAGTATATCAAATGGATGTAAATTCTGCATTTCTGAATGGAAACTTAGAAGAAGAAGTCTTATGGAACAACCAGAAGGCTTCTCATTGACAGACAAAAAAGACTATGTGTGCAGACTGAAGAAGGCTCTATATGGACTGAAACAGGCTCCTCATGCTTGGTACTCAAGACTAGATAAATTTTCAAAAACAAGGCTTTAAGAGAGGCGGAGTAGACAGCAATCTATACATAAAATCCCATGAAAATGAACTCCTGATTGTTGTGGTATATGTTGATGACATTATGTTTGGAAGCAACAAAGAAGAACTAGCACAAGGGTTTGTTGATGAGATGAAAACAGAGCTTGAAATGTCCATGATTGGAGAACTCAGTTTCTACTTAGGACTTCAGATTCAGCAAAATAACACAGGAACATTCATCTCACAAGAAAAATACTTGAAAGAAATGTTGAATAAGTTCAAAATGGAGTACTGCAAACCTGTGTCAACTCCCATGATCACATGATGCAAGTTGTGTGTTGATGATGGGTCTGCAGATATAGATCAAAAACTCTACCGATCAATGATAGGAAGTCTGCTGTATCTGACAGAATCAAGACCAGACATCATGCTAGTAGTAGGACTAGTGGCTAGATATCAAGCAGCACCTAAACAAAACCATCTTCTGGTAGTCAGAAGAATATTTAGATATCTACAAGGAACAACATAGTATGGACTTTGGTATCCTAAAGGCAAAAGCTTCACTTTGATAGCATACACAGATGCAGATTGAGCCAGTTGTGTGGATGACAAAAAAAGCACAAGCGGAGGTGCTTTCTATCTAGGAGAAAGTCTGGTGGCATGGTTAAGCAAGAAACAAACATCTATCTCTCTGTCTACAGCAGAAGCAGAATATATAGCAGCAGCAGCATGTTGTACACAAGTCATGTGGATGAAGCAAACTCTTCAAGACATGAAGGTAAGCAATGATGAACCTATCTCAATCAAATGTGATAATACAAGTTCTATAAGTATATCTAAAAACCCTGTGCTTCACTCTAAAACTAAACATATCCCAATCAAGTATCATTTTCTTCGAGAACAAGTGGCTCAGAAGATAGTAAAACTGGAGTATGTGCCAACAAAAGAACAGACAACAGACATATTTACCAAACCACTTGCCAAAGAACCATTTGAATATTTGAGAGACAGACTAGGGGTAGTATCTGTAGATGCTACTCTCTAATATGAAGAGAATGCACAGTTTCAGGGGGAGAACAAAAACGAGAATATCATTCTCAGGGGGAGATCAACCAGCAAGGAAAGCATGAAAACAGGTCCTCAGGATCAAAAGGATTATGGAAATAATACATTCAGCAAAAAGGAGTCAATAAAAGGGAAAAAGGGTCAGTGGTGCAGCGGAAGAGTGGTGAACCTAACGTGAACTGAACACAGAAGAATAGTGAACCTGACGTGTTTCTAATCCAAAAGTTGAAGCAGCAGCGTACAAAGTCAAAAAATCTCAGAAAGAGGAAATGCACGAAATATTGAAAATCAATAAAATCACAGAATCAAAGAATAAGATCTACACTAAGAATTCAAACCCCTTGCCATTGATGTCAAAGGGGGAGGAAGAGCAAGAAACAGAAGAAAGGATCCTAACAGGAAAACAGAGGAAGTGTATTGCCATCAATGCCAAAGGGGGAGATTGTTGGAAATATTGTCATTGATGGCAATGGAGGCAGCAAAGAAAGAGACAGACAAAGAAGGCAGCAGATGCAAAGATAGGCAAATAACAGCAGCAGGTAATATGTACAGTGAAGGCAGAGGCAGAGGTCGAGCAGCAGTAGCAGCTAAGGCAAAGGCAGAGGCAACGAATATAGAGGCAGAGCCGTTATCACAAGCAGAGGCAGAGCAGAAAAATTCCGAGAATCGCTTACCTCAAGCGGCAAGTATATATATATATATATACAAACCTTATTCCGAGAATCATTACCCCAAGTAGAAGGATACTCAAAAAAATTCTGGGAATCATATAACCCAAAGCAGCAAAGTATATATATATATATATATACAAATCTCATTCTGAGAATCGTTACCCACGCAGGAGTATATATGCAACACATCACATATAGTGCGCCTTATGCACAAAGGTTCAAAGCATAATATTAAATGATATGGAACGCTTTATTATCAGAACCAAAGTACCTTATATGGTAGGAACCTTTCCCAATCGCATCGGAGAAAAACTGTGAAGCGGAATATGTAAACAACAGAAAGTTGCGATTGCGATATAAGTCCGGACCCGATGGATCAATGAACCATTATTGATATATGATTGAATTCCGGAAGCTTATATATGTATGCAGCACATTACATATATTGTGCCTAATACACAAAGGCTCAAAGCATATATTAATATGAATCGCTTAATAAGCGAAAGAACCAAAGTACCATAAGGTGGGACCCTTTCCAATCGCATTGGAGAAAGGATTGGCAGCGGAACATATCGACAAAAGTTCTGATTGAGTTCCGGACCTGATGGGTGTATGAATTATGGTTCAAACGTATTTGAAGTCCGACATAATCGCATCGGGATAGTCTAATCACATCGAAGAATATAAAGGCATCGGAACGTCACAAAAGAAAGTTTCGATTGCGATCAATCGCATTGGAACAATCGCAAAAGTACCAATCGCATCGGAGTTAAAGCGGAACATGTTAACAAATATTTGCGATTGCGATTGGCAATACCGGACGCGATATTCATATAAACTCTGCCTTATAAATCATGGCCGAGTCCGCATATCAATCGCAATCAGAAATTTGTGGAGTGTATCAATCGCATCGGAGCAAGGCAACTTGCGATTGCGATTGGCAATACCGGATGCAATAGTCATATAAACTCAGGTATATAGAACACGGTCAGGTCCGCATATCAATCGCAATTGGAAATTCGTGAAGGCGCTGTTATATATATATATATATTTTTTGCGATTTTATTGAAATGTGCCACGTGGACTGTGGACCCACGGGCCTCGGCTTAAGGGGGAGGGCGATTATTGATAATTGCGATGTATGTATGTTCCGCTTGCGGAACTCACCACATCAACAAGACACTTGCTGTATAAAAAGCGCTGGAATTTGCCAGATTTAAAGTCAGCAGTTACATATATATACAAAATGCACTGATATAAAAAGCACAGTTACATGTTTGCAGCAGTTACACCATAGTAGAGGACAAAAAAGCAAACAGAGCTGAAAAGAGATAAAACACAGTCACAGAAAAGATAGACACAGTCAAAGAAAAGACAAATGCGCAACGAGCCAAAAGACTAAATGAGTTGAGCTGGAATTCTCATTGTAATTTGAATGTAAATATTTTTAATTGATTTATGTTGTTGTGATGCATTGGCAAGTCTCCGGAGGAAAAACAAAGCTCCCACTGTAATATTTAAATTAATGCATGTTGTTATATTTTCTGAATGAGCGAGTGAAAGAAATGAAAAGGCAGAAAGCGAAGAGGCATGGCTGTCCATTCCAAATTCATTGAGGAATGCTAACAGTCACAAGAAAATCCTTATAAATAATATCATCTTGATATGAAAAAAGTAGTTAGAGAGAGAAAATATAGAGAATGCAGAGTATAGAAGAGTGAGGAAGAGAAGATTAAGAAAATAAGAGCAGAAAGAGATGCTACAGAACAGAGCTGATATCTGAGGTAAATCAACAAACATTCAGTTTGATAAATTGAGGAAGTTGGAGCTTCCCTATCAAGTTGCAGCTTGATATATGTCAGTTGTAGCTGACTGAGGTTGGAGCGTCATGTAGGTTGGTGCCTGCAGAAAATTGAAGGGAGTTGGTGCTTCCTTGCAAGTTGTAGCTTGTAGAATTGAGGTTGGATCCTCCTGTAGGTTGGTGCCTGCAGAAAAACAGTGGTGAGAGGGAGTTGGAGCTTGCCTTTGAATCACAACAATAATAAGATGTGGTTTCCTCCCTTTATGGGTTTCCACTTATATCTGGTGTCTCTGTGCATGATATTTATGTGTTGATCTGATTTATATCATCTGCTTAATACCTGCTGCTCTCATATTAATTCTACTGTTATTTTATATTAATTCTTGCTTCTCACACTCTAGAATTACTCACCTATTAAGTTGGATATGAAATGAAGGTGTAAATAAGTTTAATGACAAGTTTTAAAAGTTCATGAATGTGTTAAACTGATTCACCCCCCCCCCCCTCAGTTTAACTAAAGGTTCAACAGAAGTTTGATAAAAAGAAACAAGAGGAAAAGCAACTTCCACCACCACTTGATTTAAAAGTACTTGCATCAGGAGAAGGAACACTTGTACCCTTGCAAAGTGGTCTTGATCTCTTGACACTTATAGTCCCATGCATTATTCAAGAGATGCATGAGGAGGAGGAGACTTATACCAGTGATGGTGCAGCAGTAGAGGAGCAACCATCATCATCACTAGTAGTTATAGGAGTCATCACACCAGTGGGAGGAACCCTTGTAGCAGTACAAGATGTTCCCAAGGATCATCTTAACCAATGTATGAAAATAATTCCACCCCATATTATTTCAGTACATCATATGGAGAGTTGTGTGGACATGCCATTAGGGCAATTGCATGACCTAGGGTCAAAGCACACTGCTGATTTGGAGTAGCAGGCTATCACTGCATAGAGGACCCTTGACTGGTTCAAGGAGGAGATTTATAGTCATCCTGGTATCTCATTGATGAGCTGCACACACTTTTGGTTGGAGTGTAGATTTTTGGAGGATAGGATGAGAATATTCCTAATAAACCCAATGCAGAACTATGTGGTAAACATTATGTATGATCAGGAGACAGTGGATGCACGATCATGGAGATCAGCAACGCTATCAATGAGCAGCAGTGATGAGTTGGGGGCCCAACTATTATTGGGACATTTTGATGACCATTATCCTTGTGTAGCATTGGATAGGCAGATGGTTGATGAAGGACATCTTATGATGGATGCCATCTCCCATTATTATGATGGATCCTTCTTAATGAGCACATCTTAGCTCAAAGAGAAGTTTTTGCCTACAACATGTTTGGAACCTTATGGGTTCAACTTGGTCATTGATGAGTGGTCTTCATTTGGAGATCTCCAGGATGTTTCACTTCAACATCCCATGAAGTGCAAAGATAGTGATCTGATTTGGGAGGATGGTATTCTCCATTGGAGGGATACCAATTTGGGGCATGATAGGAGACACCCACATTTGGATGAATGGGTGTGGATGGTGAGAAAGGGGTTGGTGAACCACTTGTAGATCTATGACATAGGGAAAAAGGAGGCATGGCTGTGTTGGCTACTCTTGAAAGAGTTTGACCATCATGTGACATATCCTATTTTAAAGGGTATGTTATGGTTTGACGCATCGCATGGCACCCATACGATATGGTAGCAGAAGATTTGGTTGAATGGGGCATTCTACAAGTCAGTCATCATGATGATACTCTATTACTTGTATGATGAGGAGATGAGGAAGCAACAAGAGTTAGTGTTGCTTTGGATACTCTTGGGAGAGTATGGGTTGATTTTCTCCCATACTTTGCATGATGTTGCAGGAGTAGATGGTGGCACAATCATGGTGAAAAGGGGCTACTCCTTAGTTTTGGAGGATCGAGAGGTACTTCCACATAAAAATGAGTCTCCATATGTAGCATCATTATGGTATGTCACTTTGGCATTGGGAATGTCAAAGAGAGGGGTTATGAGATGACAGGAGCCTTATCACAAAGTCCAACAGTGTTGTCACTTGGGAGTTTGGATTTATTGATGGATTGTTCCAAGGGGAGTATGTATATATTCACATTTCAAACCACTCTGAGGATATTCTCATGGGAGGGCTCATCCATGGACCTCAATTTCAGTCTACTCACAGTGTACGGTAAGAGTTTTTTTTTTCACTTATTGATCGTTGAACAAAATATTTTCATTCTTTCCATTTATGTACAGTGCATTGCTCGATAAGAGGGCAAGTTTATATTTGGGATTCATGGTCTATCTAAGACCAACATAAATGATGGAGGAAGCCATTTCTTGTATGGATTTGGGCAAGTGTTTTTATATTATTGGTGTGTTCAGTTGACACACAATGCCATTTACTACCTTCTAGTAGATCAGAAAACATGCACAACCAGCAAGTGGTTGGGAGACAACTTTCCATATGATGATCAAAGACAGCTGGTAGAAAAAATGCATTGTAACCACTTGGGAGACCATTGGTACCATCCAGAATTGCACATAACACTCACTATATCTCTCATTTGGATGGCATATTGTGATGATGTTATTCTCATTGATGTTGGCATGATTGGAGGGATGGCACATGGACTGGATTTTCCCAGTGGGAATGAGATTCCCCACACTTCTTATGCTTCATGCTTCAGGGGGAGCATTGGAAATTATATGGCTGCTATAGTAGATCACTTTTTTCCTTTTGAGGTGAGCCATATGGTTAACTTGAGCTCTTGCGAGATGCCTCTCATGAGCATTTGGGAGGAGTTTTTTTTATGAATTACCATTCTGGAGGGTGATTCATTTTGTGTGGATGATAGCTTGGGGATTGAAGCTTCACATGGAAAATAAGGTTCCCAATATTTTCCAAATTCCATGCCTCAAGAAGGCCTCTAGACATCATATAGTTTCCTCCATGGATATCCCACTTCTTCATGAAGATAGCCATTTGGATTTTTCACCAAAGGATAACTTGTACACTTGGGAGGAGCAACTATGGGATAGATTGATGAGAGAGCATCATGTTCATTGGAGGAGCTTATCATATGAGGATGCTACAGGAGGATAGGATGCAGTTGCTCGGGGACAAGCAACATTTGGGAGGGGAGGACAGTAATATTCCAAAATTAGCATGCAACTCATTGGAATATTAATTTTATTTTTTATTTCTTAGTTAGAAGAATAAAAGGGTAGGGAGACCCATAAATCACCTTAGTAAGAATAAAATAACTCCTTATGTGAATGGGGGTCATCAAATTAGCTAGATAAAGCACCCTTATGTGTGAATAGGGGATGAAGCATGTGGAATGGGTCAACTTTGACCAAATCAACAACGTTGGTATGGAGGGAGTGGACATTCAATGAGAGACACCGCAATTTTGGAGGGCGATTATTTGCATGGAAGTAGTGGCTTTAATGAGTGGGGCCCAAGGTGAGGAAGCTCAAAAAGCATATAAGGAAGGGAATGGCAGCCATGGAGGGTATGTTTTGATTATTATTTTGATTATGGTATGTTATGACTTGTTTCTCTCTTCAGCTGTTTAGCAAAGACTGCAGTGTTGTTTAGCACAAGGGTGTTCTCGGGCGGGAATCCCACCCTCATGCTCTAGGGAATTTGAGTGCCCACTCAGGAGAGGTAATTGAGCATTATTTCCACTATCTGGCATCAGGCCAAGCTACAAATTTCTTCTACAGCGCAGTTGTTGTTTAGATTTGTGCTGTGTTGTAGGGTGCAGCAGTGGAGGATTTGATAGGGCCATTTCTGAGCTTGTTTTCAATGGAGGAAGCATTATTTTCATTGGGAGGCTAGCAAGGAAGGTACTCGGGCATAATTTCATATTTTGGCATCAGGCCAAGCTACTACCATCCCCTACAGCATAGTTTCAATCATTGAATACGTTATTTTAGAGATCAGTTGCAGGGGAGGTTTCAGTGCCTCATTTGGGGTGTTTGATTTTCAGTGAAGGGATCAACCTTTCACTTGGAGATTCCATTGGAGGATTTCCACTTAGTTTTTCATTCTTTCAGCCTCCTCCTTCTATGTGTTTCAGTTGTAGTGATTCTTCAGCCCTAGGGCTTTATATCACCATTTTATATTTTGTATATTTCCATAAACCCTTTCTGGGTTGTCTAGGAAAAGTGTTTGGGAGCATATATCTCCATTTTCAGTATTGTTTGAGCATTGTATTATCAGATCCATTCATTCATATTTTCCATTTGCAATGTTATTCATTAAAGTTGCGATGTATTGGCTTCAGTATTTGTGTAGCAGTTATATTCTATGTTTTGGGGCTTTTTCTACATTAGAGGCTTCTTTTGCCTGGTTTGAGGGACTTGATCCCCAAGATATTGTACTCAATGGTTGTTGTTATACTTAATACCATGGTTGTTTTTATACTTAATACCACGGATCTATCTTTTTCTCATGCTTAATGTATTGTTATTTATTGATGTTTTCCATTTTTATGT
Source organism: Pinus albicaulis (assembly GCA_034641835.2). Classification (NCBI taxonomy): domain Eukaryota; kingdom Viridiplantae; phylum Streptophyta; class Pinopsida; order Pinales; family Pinaceae; genus Pinus; species Pinus albicaulis. The sequence goes on from CM076579.1 coordinate 878,904,712, forward strand.
GCTATATTGCTACTCTCCCAATTTTGGGATATTACATATCATTTGGTTCATTGTCGGTCTCTTGAAGAATTCATCACCGGTACAACTAAAGAAGTAGGGAACATCATTTCAACACCATACATGAGCTAGAAAGGTGACATGCTGCTTGATCTCTTCATGCTAACTCTATCCGCCCATAGATCATTGGTGGGATTTTTTTGCCAATTCCTCTTGTTTTCTTGCAACATTTTCTTGATTATGTTCACTAAATATTTATTTTGAATGAACAATCCTAATGTGATACTTATTACAAAATTCAATCATTTTCTTGGACTTAAATGCGACTTCATCATCAGTTATGATTTTGTATGGACATCCAAAACGAGACAAAATATTATTCTCTAAAACCGAATAATGTCAGTGTCAGTAGCTTACCTCGTGGGGATGGATTCAATCCATTTAGTGAAATAATTTATGGCAGTGAGTATCCATTTATGCTGAGCTAATGATGGAGGATGGATCTCATCAATGAATTCAAGTACCCATTTCTGGAATGGTGCTTGCACTTAAATTGTGTTAGTATGAATCTTAATCACAAGTGTACGAAAAAGGCTCACTTTATGTAATGTCCAAAATTTTGCAATAAAGTATTCGGGACATTAATTTTACTTTTATGTTAATAAAAGTGAATAAGTGGGTGAGGGAGCCCATGTAGCAACATAGTAAACACTCCTAAGGTGAAAAAAGTCACTTAAGTAGCTTAAGATAGCATCCCAAGTGTGAAAAGGGGCCAAAGGAAAGTGAGCTAGACCATGGTTGACCAAAGTCAACAATGTACCCTAAGAGGGGAAGCTTGCTCAAGAATATTGCGTAGTTGGAGTGGAGGGAAAATTTCAAATGAGAGAAACCCTAATGTGAGTGGGGTCCATGCATGCTTTGTATAAAAGATGAAGGAGAGCCATTGTGGAGATCATTCTTGAAGATAAAAATCGAAGTTGAAGCTCTCTTCAACTTGTTGCTGCTTAGCACAAGAGGGATTCCTGTTTAGGAATGCCCTTCTCTTCCATGGGAGGCCATGGAGATATTGTACTTCATCTTCCTCACACCATGGCTTAAGGCCAAAGCATTCATCTACAGCTACTGTGTTATTCTTGTAGCAAGAGAACATTGGAGTTTTTGGTGTTGCAGTGAGGGACCTTCATCATCTCACTTCCGGAGTTGGTTGGTAGAGGGGAAGCTCATTCCTTCTCTAGGAAATCAGCAACAGAGATTTCTGGAGCTCATATTGCAGATTTGGCATCAGGCCATATGTTTTCTCTCATGCCCAGTGTAGTTCCTTTCTCTTACAGCGTTATTCTCAGTGAGGTTTTGCAGGTGGAGCACATTTGGTGCACTAGTGAGTGCCTTCTTCAGTGAGGGGATCAGCCCCTTCATTTTGGAGATCATTGGAGGAGGTAGTCTTGTTTATTGAAAAATCTACTTCCTTCTCCATTTTTGTATTACTATTGAGTTGCAACAGCTACACTGCAACTACGACATTTTCTAGTTTTATGCATTTTAGCTAATACCTTGGAGGATTGTTGTAATAAAGTTTTCCGAGGTTGAGATCTTGCTCCCCCATCTTTATTTGAGCTTTTGATGCTATATCATCATATGTAGATCAGATTTCAGTCAATTTCCCTTAGAGACTGTGCAGTGACAGAGTAGCTGGGTCATGTAGCAGTGTATTCTCTTGTTTTATGTACATCTCCCTTTGAGGCTGATCTAAGCTCACCTTGAGAGGCCTTTTCCTCAAGGAATTTGTATTACATTTTCTGCTTCATATTATATATCAGATTTGAACTCTTCTTACATTATATGGTGCATTATTTCACTTCTGTTACATATTGAAGTTTTCATGCTGCTAAAGATTCCCTTATTGAGCATTGTTTCAGTATACATGTTGGTGGGAGATCTGAATAACCTGCTTAAGGTTATTTATTTGAGCTTATATTATACACGGAGTTGGTATCAGATATTTTCCAAGGCATCCCAGCATTGGATTACCTTATTTTCACATTGGCTTCCTTATACAGCGTCCTCATGGGCAGCTAGTGTAGAAATTCCTTAAAGGGAATTATTAGCTCTTGACAAGTTCTATTGGCAGAGTCTGCTAGAGGGCCAGGTAGCCTCTGGATCTCATCCTTCCTTGTGAAGGTGAAATATCTAGTAAATTCCCCTGCACTCAATCTCTGAAATAGTTCAGTGTTGATTGTTAATACTCTCGGAGGTGGAAAATAGGAATATCTCAAGATATTCCCGACATTTTAGAAATTTCCCCATTTGGGACATTATAGTGGTATCAGAGCTTCGAACTTGGATCAGCCTATGAATTTCAAATTTCAGAGAAGAAGAGGTCAGATACGATGCAAAATATGAGAGCAATCTCATCAGTTTTGGGTCCAGCAACAACCTCTCCAAGGAGGTTGAGGAGATAGAAGAAGGAGAAGAGGAAGGACCATGCACTTCCTATTCTCACAGAGGAGCAGAGCAGAAGCATGGTGAACACTTGGAATTCGAATTCTAAGTGAGAATCTTGATGAATATGGAGCAAACCCTGGAGTATTCCAAAGATACTCTAACTTCTTCACACTTTTTCAGCAAGAAGAGGAAATAACTTGGTGGTTCAACCATGGGAGGCATGCAAGGGTTTCTACTCTTGCTGATTTTTCTCAAATCTTGATCAGAAGATTTGGGCAAAGGAGGGAGGAGCCCTCACCACTAGAGGCACATGCCAGCACTGTTACATTCATGGAGGAGCAGCCTCCACCTTCAGTTATTGAGGTAGCCAACACACTTGGGGAAGAGACTCTTGTAGCAAGATTCTTCTAACTCTCTCCAAGGTATGCATGAGTTTTCATCTATCATGGAGTATTGTACATTATTGCATGCTGATTTTCTTGAGGAGGGTACTTTCAATGTGTTGTGCCATTATTGATGAGTCATGCACCACACATGAGGTTGGGGTTTGAGACATAGACCATGAAGGAGATTGCATTTCAATGTCCCATGAAATGCAAGAGGAGAAATTTGTTTTGGGACAATGGTAACTCTTGTGAAAGAGGTTCCAAGTGGCAAGACACTTACACCAAAGAGGAGAACCTGATGGATGATGTGTGTCCAACAGAAATGTGGAGGATCCATAACCCATAGGTCCCAAGATCATTTCACACTTATTGCACTTGATGGAAAAAGGGGAGAGTATGGATGCATCATGACGGGGTGGAATTTATCTTACCACTCATTATGTTTCCATTTTAGATTGGGTATGGTGGAAGTGTGAGGGAGCATCAAACATTCTTGCTACTCAGATTTTGTTTGATGTTTCGGGAGCAAGAGGAGGCACTAGCATAGTGCAAGATGATTTCTCTTTGATTTTGGATTCCAAGCAGCACCTTCTTCATGGGAGGAGCTCTACATTTGCAGCAACATGATGGGAAGAGTCTTTTGCAAAGATTAACTTCAAAGAGGGGAGCTTTGAGTTGACAGTGGCCCTACTCCAAAGGCCAGCAGCGCTGTCACTTGAGAGCTTGAGTTACTTGTTGGGGTGACTTTCAAATCACTTCACAAGTAATGTACTTTGGAGGCATGTAGATGATGAGCATGAAGGAGTAATGGAGGGAAGCATTCCTCACTACATTTTGACTTTCTTAGCTTGGTTGCACAAACACAAGAAGAGGAATCTACATGCATTGTTTATGGGTTCTTCTTTCATGCATTTCTATGCATATTCTTCATTGATGGAGGATTCCACTTGGGAGGGAAACTTAATGGTTTCATATCAGCATATGGCTAGATGCATAGCCCAAGGATGATGATATGGTTGGAACAACCACTCCCCTACTATGTTGCAGTAAGGGGGACACTTCACTTGAGCCATTTCATCTCAAAGGCCAAATTACATGATAAGGGAGGTAACCACTTGATTTATGACTTATGCTCTCTTATTCTTATGATCAGCATGTTATATCAAGGAGGATCCTACCTTCTTGCACATTATGATTCAGCCATACTTATGGTCTATTGCAGCAATAAAAATGGCCATCTTATGAGTGGTTTGTGGGGGAAAGCCACATAGTTTTGGTGTGCACCTTTGGCACCAAATTTTGTTTTCATGATCACATCTTGTAGGATGAATGTGGCATAAAACAACTGGCTGTAAAGCACTTGTTAGTTTTCATTTTGATGCAGGCCAGGAGTGCACTGTGCAGGTTCCCTTGGTGGAACAATGATCCACTTTTCGGTTGTCATGATACAACTTGCTTCTATTGATTATTGCTTCCATGCATTGCATATTTTTATTGGTTCATGGGGAGCTTGTTTGGAAAGTGGGATATGAGTTGATAATGCCCATTGGGAGTATGATTCTCCCTACTTTGCATGTTGTATGTTTCAAGAGAAGAAATGGGCAGCCCATGATTGCCAAGCTTCATCTCTTTCCTTCATGTGGGAGGATTTATTTGGAGAGTTCAAAATTTTGGAGGAGGCATTTTATGGTTTGTATGATTGATGGGGTGGCTTGGGTCTCTCATGAAGACCATTTCATTTCAGCCATATATCAGTAGCAGCCCCATATGTATCATGTGGAGGGAGAGACTCATTGGGTGGATGTTCCCTTTGGGGAAGAATACCTCCATTCTTTTTACAGCACATGCTCCAAGGGAGTATGGGAGATGACAGGTCACCATGTGTAGCCATGTGTTTTTCCCTTGAGGTGGACCATATGTTGTTTGGATGCCATATGTGGGTGACTTTCAACTCATCACATATGAGATAATTTGGGCCAGCTTGATTTGTAGCGTTGGAGGAGAGATATTTGGAGATCTAGACTTCATTTTGCTTCTTAAAGGCAACACTATTGCAGCCCAAGTTCAGCTTTCACTCCACATTCATCATAAGTGGAGAAGAGGACAGCGTGGGGTAGGCTATGAAGCTTACCAAGTTCAGAAATTCAGCCCACCTATTTCTCATGAGCACAAGGTGGAGGAGTAATTTCAGGAGTTGCCTAGTTGGAGGGTGACTCATTTTGTTTGCTTGCTTTCTTGAGGATTGAGGATCTACAAGAGGATATTTTAGACTCCATGCCTTGAATGGAGGACCTTTTTGTATTTCATCCTTGCTCTTTCTTGAGGACAAGCAAGTTTTGGGAGGGGAGGACTATAATGTCCCAAATTTTGCAATAAAGTATTTGGGACATTAATTTTAGTTTTATGTTAATAAAATTGAATAAGTGGGTGAGGGAGCCCATGTAGCAACATAATAAACACTCCTAAGGTGAAAAAAGTCACTTAAGTGGCTTAAGATAGCAACCCAAGTGTGAAAAAGGGCCAAAGGCAAGTGAACTAGACCATGGTTGACCAAAGTCAACAACATACCCTAAGAGGGGAAGCTTGCTCAAGAAGATTGCGTAGTTGGAGTGGAGGGAAAATTTAAAATGAGAGAAACCCTAATGTGAGTGGGGTTCATGCATGCTTTGCATAAAAGATGAAGGAGAGCCATTGTGGAGATCATTCTTGAAGATAGAAATCGAAGTTGAATCTCTCTTCAACTTGTTGCTGCTTAGCACAAGAGGGATTCCTGTTTACGAATGCCCTTCTCTTCCATGGGAGGCCATGGAGAGATTGTACTTCATCTTCCTCACACCATGGCTTAAGGCCAAAGCATTCATCTATAGATATTGTGTTATTCTTGCAGCAAGAGAACGCTAGAGTTGTTGGTGTTGCAGTGAGGGACCTTCATCATCTCACTTTCAGAGTTGGTTTGTAGAGGGGAAGCTCATTCCTTCTCTAGGAAATCAGCAAAGGATATTTATGGAGCTCATATTGTGGATTTGGCATTAGGCCATATGTTTTCTCTCATGCCCAGCGCAGTCCCTTTCTCTTATAGTGTTATTCTCAGTGAGGGTTTGCAGGTGGAGCACATTTGGTGCACTAGTGAGTGCACTCTTCAGTGAGGGGATCAGCCCCTTCATTTTGGAGATCATTGGAGGAGGTATTCTTGTTTATTCCAGCATCTAATTCCTTCTCCATTTTTGTATTACTATTGAGTTGCAGCAGCTACACTGCAACTCTGGCATTTTCTAGTTTTATGCATTTTAGCCAATCCCTTGGAGGATTGTTGTAATAAAGTTTTATAGGGTTGTGATCTTGATCCCCCATATTTATTTGAGCTTTTAATTCTATATCATCATATGTAGATCAGATTGCAGTCAATTTCTCTTATATAATGTGCAGTGACAGAGTAGATGGGTCATGTAGTAGTGTATTCTCTTATTTTATGTACATTTCCCTTTGAGGCTGATCTGAGCTCACCTTGAGAGGCATTTTCCTCAAGGAATTTGTATTACATTTGCTGTTGCATATTAAATATCATATTTGAACTCTTCTTACATTATATGGTGCATTATTTCACTGTTGTTACATATTGAAGTTTTCATGATTCTGAAGATTCCCTTATTGAGCATTGTTTCAGTATACATGTTGGTGGGAGATCTAAATAAACTTCTTAAGGTTATTTATTTGAGCTTATATTCTATAGGGAGTTGGTATCAGATATTTTCCAAGGCATACCAGCATTGGATTGCCTTATTTTCAGATTGGCTTGCTTATACAGCGTCCTCATGGGCAGCTGGTGCAGAAATTCCTTGAAGGGAATGATTAGCTCTTGACAAGTTCTATTGGCAAAGTCTGCTAGAGGGCCAGGTAGCCTCTAGATCTCATCCTTCCTTGTGAAGGTGAAATATCCAGTAAATGCCCCTACAGCCAATCTCTGAAATAGTTCAGTGTTGATTGTTAATACTCCCGGAGGTGGAAAATAGGAATATCTCAAGATATTCCTGACATTTCAGAAATTTCCCCATTTGGGACATTGCACTTTAGATGTGCATAACAAACAGCCCTAACATCAAATATGGCTGCCAATTTATTTAGATCTACAGTTAGTTGACCATGAAATATGCTACAAAATCTAGATCTATGCAGTAAAAGACATTAAGCAATAAATAAAAGCAAGAGTTGCTCCATGCATCGAATAGACAAGGCAAGAATATTTTTAAAGAATTTTTGTAATTTTTGATACCTGGGAAGGGAACATAGAAAGATGCTACTAGTCCCCCTCAATGGGATGGGTTCTTGTAAGTCCTCAGCACTTTAGATCTAAAATTTGTCTCTCTTGATGGTGTAGAAAACCCAGACAAAAATGGAACTCAAAGGGAGCTCACTATAAAAATGGTAGCAAAATATGACAATGATGGAGGATCAATGTCAGACCAAAAGTATAGATCCAAAGTGACATTTAGGCAACAAAAGGTAGTGAATGAATGGAAAAACCCTTCTATTTATAACAAAATATTGAGTTAGTCTAGATATTGGTGCATAATTAAAATATTATTAACCAAATCTAGATCCAACTTTTATGGAATACTTTGTTGACATTCAACAAGATGATGAGCTTAGTGAAAATAGTCGCCTTCACTAAGTGGACCCACAAGCCATTTTTGGCACAAAGTCTATTTTAGACTATGTCTATTTTTAGACATGTCGATCATATTCTATGAGTTGCAGGATGCTATTTATGGATGGTCGGTCAATTTGGAAAAAATAGATGGACTTCTATTTTTAGACATTTTGGGTGGAGTCTATTTTTAGACTTCCAGTCTAAAAATAGATATGTTGGTTATTATTAGCTCTTAATAATATTTGGACTCTAAACATTATCTTATTCTCTTGGAGCACTGACATTAAGTTAACATATTTTTCAAATCAGCTAGCTGAAGGAATTACACAATTCCTAGAGCTACTGGTGGTTCATGCATGGAGGAATTCAGTTAGAACTCAAGTGGCAGAGTTTGGTGGAGTTGGAGAAGTAGTTGGTGGAGATGGTTTCTATTGTAACTACACTTGTGGAGTTAAACTCAGTTGAACTGATTGTGTCTATTTCTAACTGATTGATACTTACAGTGGAATTGAGTAAATTAATTAGTTAAATTAATTCACTAAATAATAACTCATTATTTAACTAGACAGAGACAACAGTTAACTACAGTGCAGAACAGATCAGTGGAGACTCAGTGGAGGGATTGGTGAAAGAGCAAGTGTGACTATCAGTTGTGACTATAGTGTTGCATTGTATGCACCACACATTCATTGGAGATGCCAATGAGTATTGTGTGAGCAATTCTGGAGCAATTCGAACTCATCCAGAGCCATTCTTCAGCAGGGATTGCGCAGTAGAGGCAGGCTATCAGGAGGGAAAAAATCAGTGCAGATTTTTGCTGATTGTTCTTGATTAGTGTGTAGAGATTGTATTGTACTGAGAGCTTGATATGATCAGCTTTGTATGAGGATTGTTACATGATCTCTATGAAATATTTTATATACAGATAGTTGGGGTTTTTAGCTTTAGGCTTTCCTGTTAAACAACTTTGTTAGTGTCTGTGAATTTTTATTGTTTCATGTGTGCATTGCAATCTTGATTTAATTTCCGCAAATGATCAATGGTGGAATAGATTCTGTATTTTTCATGAAGTTAAAATAGTGTGAGATCAGGATAATATTGGACATATAACACATAGGTTATATAATTTCTACATGGTATCAGAGGAGTATTGATCATTGGAGGAGATTGAAATTATTGAAGCGATTGAGTTTTGTGCTGGTGGAATTCGAATTTGCTGTAGTGTTTTCTTGGTGTCGAAGTTGAGCATTCATTGAAATGTCTTTCAACGGATTGCGATTGGAGTATGCCCTTGATGGGAGCTCGAATTACATAGCATGGAAGGACAGGATGGAGGCGGTGCTAGATGATATGGGTTGAAGGAGTTCATAGATGTTGATATTCTGAAGCCTACTTCTAGCGATGCAACCGCACTTGACGCATGGCAAAAGAAGGTAGAAAAGTGTCAAAGGATTCTGTTGGAAGGTGTGAAGGACCACATTGTGTCCAGCATTCATGGGAAAGCCACTCCATTCTTAATGTGGAAGGCTTTGACAGACTTTTTCCAAAGCAGAAGTGACCAGAGGAATTTGGGGCTTAAATACAAGCTCAGAAAAATAAAAATGGAGAAAGGCGACAGTGTTCCAAAATACCTCACAAAGTTTGTCCACTGCAAGGATGAGCTAGGAAATGTGGAGGTTACTATTTATGAAGAAGACTTGGTGAGCTTGGTTCTCCTTGGGCTTCTGAAGAGTTGGCATAGCTACGAAGACTCTGTCAATGGATAGGAGAAACTGCCAGGATGGGAGCGACTTTGGTCTGATCTTGTGCAGGAGGAGATAAGGCGGGGTACCAGGGATGGATCTTCATCGAAGAATGAAGATGAAGAAAATTGCACTTTGGCTACCAAATATAAGAAATGAAAAGGGAAATAATCTTCCAAATCCGAAGCTAAAGGCAAGAAGCATGATTTGTCCAAGGTGAAGTGTTTTCAATGTCACCAACACGAGCATTTCGCCACTAATTTCCCACAGAAGAAGAAGAATAAGAGTGTTTTTGGTTCTACAGTAGAAGAGGCCTTAGACTCGCAGTTTGAGCTCAACTTTTCTTTGATCGCATGCTTGGTTTCAAGTGTGATGGGATCGATGTGGTTTCTTGACAGTGGTGCGTCTTTCCATATGACCAGAGACAAATATTTGTTTAATGATCTGGAGGAAAAGGATCTTGGGGTGCATATCGAGATGGGCGATGATGGTAGATACAGTGCAACTGGTATTAGGACCATTTCCTTTGAGAGGGAGTTCGGTAAACCTTTCATCTTGAAGGATTTCATGCATGTTCCAAGATTGAAGAAGAATTTGATCTCCATGGCGATGCTGGAAGACAAGGGTTATGATGTTGTTTTCAGTGAGGGAAAAGCCTTCCTTCGTCATAAAACAACTAGTCAAACCAGGAGGATAGGGATTCAAGTTAAGAAACTTTATCAATTGCAGGTAGATGGCTGCGCTGCAATGGTAGGAAAAGCAGAAGGAGTGGTGAGCCAAGATGAGGGCGAATTGTGGCACAGGAGATTGGGCCATCTTCACCATGGCGCTTTGAAAATTTTGCAGCAGATTTCTACCAAGATTCCCAAAGGTACACTTGCGCAGTCAGATCAGTGCAAGGGAAGTACTTTGGGAAAATTTTTGAAGACCACTTTTCATGAGAAGGATAGTCATGCTTCGACGATCCTTGAGAGAATTCACACAGACGTGTGTGAACCTTTCTCATTTGCTTCAATAGCAAAGCACAGGTATTATGTGATATTTGTGGATGAATTTTCTCGTAAGTGCTAGATCTTCTTCATGCAGAAGAAGAGTGAGACATACTCAAAGTTCTATGAGTTCAAAGTGTTGGTTGAGAAAGATTCTAGGAAGCAAGTGAAAGCTCTCCAGAGCGATAATGGTGGTGAATACATCTCTGGCGAATTCAAAGACTTCTGTAGCAAAGAAGGAATTCGAAGAGAACTCATAGCGCCTCATAACCCACATAAAAATGGGGTCACTAAGAAGAAGAATAGAATGATCATGGGTGCTGCACGGGCGATGTTGCATGATCAGGGCCTTCCCATACACTTGTGGGCTGAGGCATGCAACACTGTGGTTTATGTGCAAAACCGTTGTCCCCATAGAGTACTTGGCATGAGTACAACCGAAGAGGCATTTTCTGGTAAGAAGACTGATATTTCTCATTTGAAGATTTTTGGCTCACCTATTTACATTCATGTGACGAAGGATGCCAGGAAGAAGCTGGAGCCGACCATAGAGGTTGAGATATTTATGGGGTACACAGAAACACCCCACAATTATCGTGTGTATTTTTCAAATATTCAGATGACTGTCATGCGACGGGATATCAAATTTCATGAGGAGAAAGCCATGAAGTTGTCGCTTGAGAGGGGGCTACACTTGCATGCAGAGGAGGAGCTACTTGTTCCTAAAGATGAGCCTCAAGATGTGGATCAAACACAAGAGGAGGTTCATGGAGTGGAAGAAACCACTCATGCAGTGCCAAACATCAGAGGGTGGAAGCGCACTACAGAAGCTGAGCGACTGAATCTTGATGTAGTGCAGAATGTAGGAGTTCCTACATCACAGTGCAGACGGAGACAGTCACCTGACCGATTTACTGGATACATGGCTCTAATGAGCAAGTGTATCTTGATGGAGTCATCCTCTTTCGAGGAAGCTGTGGAGGATCCCGCATGGGTAGATGCCATGGTGGAAGAGTATGATTCGATTGTCAGAAACAGTGCATGGGAGATTGTCCCAAGGACGGAAGGGAAATCAATTTTACGTTTGAGATGGATCTACAAATTGAAGCAAGTTGTTGATGGGAGCGTTGAGAAGTATAAGGCAAGATTTGTTGCCCGAGGCTTCTCACATATCGAGGGGATCGACTATGAAGAAAACTTTGCACCTGTCGCAAGGTATTCTTCCATACGAACCATCCTTGCTCTCTCAGCGCAGATGGGTTGGCACATTCATCCGATGGATGTGAAGACTACGTTCCTCAACGGAATCATTGAGGAGGAGGTGTAGATTGAGCATCCTGAAGGATTCGAAATCTTCAACAGCGAGTCGCATGTGTGCAGGCTCAAAAGAGCGTTGTATGGGCTGAAACAAGCACCTCGTGCTTGGTACACACAGATAGACAGTTATTTCACTGGACTTGGTTTCGCCAAGAGTGAGGTGGATCCAAACCTATACCAGATTGTTTTGGAGGGTAATATTTTGATCATTGTGCTTTATGTAGATGATTTAATACTAACAGGTGATGAACTGTTAATACACTCATGCAAGGCAGATCTTGCAAAGGAGTTCGAGATGAAGTACTTGGGCCTCCTTCATTATTTCCTGGGATTGGAAATTTGGCAGCGGAAAGGTGAACTGTTTTTGTCTCAAGGAAAGTGCGCCTGAGAGATACTAGAGAAGTTTCACATGCAAGGCTGCAAGCCTATCGACACTCCTGTTTCTGGTGGTTGGAGGAAAGAGGATGCTACATCGACAGAGGTATTGGATGCCACTGTTTATTGACAGTTGGTTGGTTCACTCATGTATTTAGTCAATACACGACTGGACATATGCTATGTTGTGAACCAGCTTTCACAAGCAATGGTGAAGCCTACCAAGCTCTTTTGGAAGGCAGGAAAGCATGTCTTGAGGTATCTCAGGGGCACATCTAAGTATGGATTGTGGTACAGACAGTCGAATGAGGTGAAGCTGCATGGCTTTACGGATGTAGATTGGGCAGAAAGCCCAATGGACAGAAAGAGCACATCTGGAGGGATTTTCAGTATCGTATTTACAGCATTTTCTTGGTACAGCAGGAAACAAATATCCATGGCACTTAGTTCAGCAAAGGCCGAGTACATGGTAGCAAGTTTGGTTGCATGTGAGGCTATATGGATAAGGAAGATCTTGGTCGGTTTGTTCGGTTCTCATTTAGATCCTACTGTGATATATTGTGATAATTAGAGTTGCATTAAACTCTTAGTTAATCCATTATTTCATGATATATATAAACATATTGACATCCGGTACCATCATATCAGATATTGTGTGCAACGGAGGATCATGTTTCTTTCTTACATTCCTACAGAAGATCAGGATGCAGATATTCTGACGAAGGCACTCACCAGGAGAAAATTTGAATACCATAGAAACATGATCATGGTGGCAAATAATCCCTATCTTGTTGAGAGGGAGTGTTGGGATTCAACAAGATGATGAGCTTAGTGAAAAGAGTCGCCTTCACTAAGTGGGCCCGCAGGCCATTTTTGGCGCAAAGTCTATTTTTAGACTATGTCTATTTTAGACATGTCAATCATATTCTATGAGTTGCAAGATGCTATTTGTGGATGGCTGGTCAAGTTGAAAAAAATATATGGACTTCTATTTTTAGACATTTTGGGCGAAGTCTATTTTTAGACTGCCAGTCTAAAAATAGATATGTCGGATATTATTAGCTCTTAATAATATTTGAACTCTAAACATTATCTTATTCTCTTGGAGCACTGACATTCAGTTAACAGATTGTTTAGATCAGCTAGCTTAAGGAATTACGCAATTCCTAGAGCTACTGGTGGTTCATGCATGGAGGACTTCAGTTAAAACTCAAGTGGCAGAGTTTGGTGGAGTTGGAGAAGTAGTTGGTGGAGTTGGTTTCTAGTTTAACTACACTTGCGGAGTTAAACTCAGTTGAACTGATTATGTCTATTTCTAACTTATTGATACTTTTAGTGTAGTTGAGTGAATTAACTAGTTAAATTAATTCACTAAATAATAACTCATTATTTAACTGGACAGAGACAACAGTTAACTACAGTGCAGAATAGATCAGTGGAGACTCAGTGGAGACATTGGTGAAAGAGCAAGTGTGACTATCAGTTGTGACTATATTGTTGTATTGTATTCACCACACATTCATTGGAGATGCCAACTGGGATTGCGTGAGAAATTCTGGAGCAATTTGAACTCATCCAGAGCCATTCTTCAGCAGGGATTGCGCAGTAGAGGCAGGCTACCAGGAGGGCAAAAATCAGTGCAGATTTTTGCTGATTGTTCTTGATTAGTGTGTAGCGATTGTATTGTACTGAGAGCTTGATATGATCAGATTTGTATGATGATTGTTACATGATCTCTATGACATATATTATATACAGATAGTTTGGGTTTTTAGCTTCAAGCTTTCCCACTAAACAACTGTGCTAATGTGTGTGAATTTTTATTGTTTCATGTGTGCATTGCAATCTTGATTTAATTTCCGCAAATGATCAATGGTGGAATAGATTCTGTATTTTGCATGAAGTTAAAATAGTGTGAGATCAGGAGAATCCTGGACATATAACACATAAGTTATATAATTTCTCCATATTTTATCATATTTGTTGGAGGGAAAAGGAATTTGAATTTGGTCAAATCCCTTTCTTTGTAAATAATACATAAATAAATTATTTATTTATTATTTTAAGGATGTGGTTGAGTAATAATGAAATAAAGAATGATTTATTCAATTATTTATAAATGATTTAGTAAAATTTAACAAGGAATATTATTTAAATAAGGTTTAAATAATTATTCCTAGAAAATAATAAGATAAGTAATAATTTATCTAATTAATTTTCCTGTTTTGCGTTAATTATGACCAGGAACATTAATTAAACTGTTTTTTAACTAATTGTTCCTTGAGGAAAACCAAACAAATATGGATTTATTCAATATTTCCTCATGGAGTTTCCTATTTAGACCATCAAAAACTTAATAAATAAGGATTACTAAGTTATTTTTCATAGTGAAAGAAATTTTACTTAGGGTAAAATTGTTCTTACATGGTGTAATTTAGTCCATCTAATAGTAATAGGTTAGATGACCAAAAATTGGTGTAACAAATTTCCCCCAGTGTGCAAGAGTTAGGAGCTAATCGTATGACCGAAGTACGTTGTAAGAACTCAATCACTAGACACCAAAGGGGGCGTCAGAGAGAGAGAAATATAAGTTAGACCAAAGTGCTAGAGGACTAGACCCTAAGGAGGCAAGACTTACATGTGCGACAAGTCTCTTTTATGAGTGGGTACTTGTGCTATAGGCGGCGGGGGAGGCAAACCTATGCCCGCTAAGAAAAAGTACAAAGAATAATGCGTCTAGTAAACAAAGGACTGAACTGTATAGTATATGCTGGCATAAACATGATAATGAATCCCACATACATATTGTGCCTGGGATAACATCCAAGTCTTATACAATAATATCTGAGTACATGAGACATGAGTACAACTAAAGTGCCCCTGTAAATAGGAAAGGGCATTGAAAATTTGACTGATACATGCAAACAAAAAGGCACTACAAGCGGCTGAGGCCGACATCATCAAATCTATGGAGCTACATCAAAGGATGTAATGAAGAGATCACCCGAGCATGTGGGGGGCTACCTAAAGGGCCATCCCCTCATGAGGTCTGAAACATCTCACACACACCCAGGAAACACCGATACAATCTGTTGCATCACTGAACCATCAAGTATAGGGATCTCGATCATGTTGTAGGGAGCTGGAGCTGAGAAACAATCACGTCAAAGGGAAATAAGGAGTCCCTTTTCCTGATCCGAGGCACCGAACAAGAGTGGAAGATGGAACCAAGGTACACCGCCCTCTAGACCTATCTTCTGAAATGAGTGATTTGATGTCGACAGAAGGAGTTGCACCATAGGTGAGGCAATAAGGGATCCTCAATTAAGGCATGAGAGAAAATAGTAGAGCGATTGAAACACTAACACCAGGTAGGGTGATGAAATTGGGGGTACTGAGTAGTAGACGGACGACTTCCCTTGTTAGAGCATAAATGGCATGGATGACCTGGCAGAAACTGACACAATATCAAAGGGGACAAGGGATAGTAGGACTGAAGGCCATAATGTGCGACATGAGAGAGGAACCAAGAAATTAAGTATGGAGGACTATGGCGAGATACAAAGAGACTCGGGATAGACTACATGGATGCGATGATGACTCAACTCAGATGCTTTAAACAAGGGAAACTCGATGATGCTACCACACAAAAAAGGTCCAATGGGGACCATAAAGACATGATTACATGATGGTTACTCATGAAGAAAATCAACATGAGCATGGACAAGTATGGAGGAAAAGTGGTGCCCCAAGTACAAGTGTTGCAAGTGAAGAAATTCAATTTTGAGGAGTGGTGAAGTGACGCTTCTTGGAAAAATGTATCTTGGTGAAGTATCAAATCACAAAAACTAATAGATACCCATTTTAGAGCTCGGTGAGAGCTTTCCAATAGTATGGATGGTTTTTCAAACTAAGTTATGGTTTGGCTGCAACGAGCGAAACAAAAATCTTGGATTTCTCTTTTAATAAGGCATTTTCCCTCTAAATTTAGTCATTTTCAAGTGTAATTGTAGTGAATGTAGAGAGGAGAAAAGGCCCTAAATCTTGCAGCGATTGTAGCGGACAAAAAAATCATTGGAATCGAGATCCGTCAGTTGTAGATAAGAGGCCTAACCATACTCTTTCAAGTAAGGGGATCAAAATTTCAGTTTAGGCACCTAGAGCTCATGAACAGGCCAGGTCGCACTTTTTGGGGTTTGTTCTGCGACCTGTGTAGCAGGTACTGGGCAGAAAACTGCGACCTGTCCTAGGAAATGACCTAAAAAGTGTGACCTATTAGAGAAAGGGGGTTTCAGTGTTGTTTTTGGCTAAGAGCTGGGATTTTTATGGTTGAGGGGCATAGGTGCCCCCAAGCATGTTATGGTCATGCCAAAATGTATAGAAAGGGGGAATCTAAACACATTTTTATGATGTGGTTTGCCATTTGTTTTCTTTATGATTATGCAGTTCGAAAAAGGGAATGGAGGATTACCAATCTCTTTTGATACTGCATATATGAAGCAAATGGACTTAAGTTTCTGGGTTGGCATACATGGTGTCACTATCCCAAAGAGAGGATTTGGAGATAATGAACTGGTGCTCTCCTAGAAAATTCACAGGTTGTTCAACTACAATGTCTAGGGGACTAGGTTGTTGATGTAAGATGAAGGAATGATGAAGGGTATCATCCCTAGAGTGATCTAAAGTGATATGGGACTCTAGAGGTTCTTCTAAATGGGTAAGAATAATGGTACTAGATTTGACATGACTAGATACACTAGGAGAGTTATGGATAATTGCTTCTCCTAAACTCTTAAATATGGGTGCCCCCTTTGTTAGGTCCCTATATTACTAGTATAGTCCCTTATTGTTGTGAGTGTAACCCCCTTATTGTTATTATTGTACCCTTGTAACCCCCATATTTTTATTATTGTGCCCTTAAATTATTATTGTTAGGTCGGCTAGGATTACATTGTGGCCCCACTAGGATTACATTGTGGCCCATGGACTCCTATATATAGAAAGGAGGTTTTGTAATTTGAATCATCCAAGAATTGTTCATTCATGTAATGTATTGGAGGTTTCCCCCTTGAAGTGGCTTATTTCTAAGGTGTTGATATCTCTTTTCTTCTCTTTTTGGAGTTGGTTTCACAACATTTGGTATCAGAGCTTTGAGATTCTAGGGTTTTGCTTCTCCAAACAATTCATCATGGAATGTTCGTTATAACATTTTTTCTACAAAGGTTCAGAATCTGAAATTTTTTGAGCGTGAAGCCAAAATCTAGAGGAAAATCATCGCAAAATTTCAGAGCTTGTTTCGCAATATTTTTGGAGATATGATCTGTGCAAGTTAGGTCATTTTGCAGGCTCCTGAATTTAACCTAAACAGGTCATCGTGGTATTTTTGTAATAAGTTTTTTTCTGTGAAGGTTCAGAAGCTGAAATGTTTAGAGTGATAAGCCGCAATCCCAAGGAACATTGTCGCAAAATTTCAGATATTGGTTTGCAATATTTTCAGAGATATGATCTGTGGAAGTTAGGGCTTTTTTAGGCTTCTGAATTTCATCTCAAAGAGGTGATCATGGGAAAATATCCATAACTCTCTCTCTGAGCATCGGATTGGAATGCTGTAAAAAGTGGCTGCAATCACACAGACTGTAGTTTTCATTCTATTAATTTCAAATCCAAAGGAGGAAACAGTGATATGTGGCAAGTCGTACAAGTTCGCTCTACTGAACCAGTCCAAAATTGGGTCATTGTGGGAGATTGGACATAACTCTTCCTTGAAGAATCCAAATCAGATCAAACCTATGGCTTAAGAAGCTTCAAAGGGATACTACGGGGCTAAATTTCTGATATTGAGAATCCAGAATTATATAGATAATTCAATTTCAATATCGAGCTCCTCAAAAGCAAGTAAAAGGTGTGTATTTTTTTTTTCCGAATTGCATAAGTCTTGTTTGAAGAATCAAGTTGAATTGATTCCAAGGGCATATAGTAGAATAGATATCAGTATTGGATTCTAAAATGGCCCCTAAAAATAATTCAACATCTATTAAGCCTTTAGAAAGCTCTACTATGACTCATGAAGATGAAGAATGGCAACATGACATATCAAAATTACTAGAGCAAGTGCAACAAATTTCACTCTCGCAAAGAGCAACAAAAAAGACATGAAAGTTTTTAAGAAAGGCGTGGAATATAAGATGGATGGTTTGAAGAATGGAATGGAATCTAAGATAGATGGCATGGAATCTAATATAGATGGCATGGAATCTGGCATGGGATCTAAAATGGATGACATGGAAGCTAAGATCGATGAACATGAAGAATGATCTAAAAGCATACATGGAAGGTTTGAAAAATTTGATACAAGAAATGTTTCCTAATGGTGAAAATATAGTAGAGGAAACTCATGATGAGAAAAAAATAAATGTTAATCATGATTTCATAAACTCTAATGTTGGTGGGAAGAAGCACCATATTCCAAAAATGGATATGAGGAAGTTTGATGGAAAGGATCCTGTAACATGGATACTACAGATGGAGCAATATTTTGATCTCCATAATGTGCAAAACACACAAAAGGTACGCATTGCAACTTTACATTTAGAACAAAATACATTTGTATGGTATCGATGGCTTTGCTCCGTAAAAAAATTGTCACTTGGTCAATTTTTACGGAGGAAATGATAGCACATTATGAGGATACAAAGAGCAACACCTTCTTTAGCCAATTGATAAATCTCAAACAAAAGGTTTTAATGGGGGAGCACATTGAGGACTTCCAAAAATTGAATATAAGGGTAACTGATATTCCAGAGGAACACAGGATTGATCTCTTCATAGGCACTTTAAAGGATAACATCCAACATGAAGTTCACGTTTTGGAACCCGATTCATTGGAGAAGGCATTCAGATTGGCAAGAAAAGTTGAATGTAAAATTATGGCGACAAGGAAGCCTACCACTCAATTCTATAAAGAAGGAAGTGTTGCTACGCCTAGATTTCCACAACCTACAAGGTTGACACCACAACAATTGGAAGAAAAAAGAGCAAAAGGGCTTTGCTACAGTTGCGATAGAAAATACACTAAAGGTCATAAGTGTGCTGAGAAGAAATTATTTTACATAGATTGTGAAGAGGAAGAAGAAAATGAACAACAAGAGGATATACACCAGGAACCAGCCCCAGAAGAGGAAGAAATGAATCCAACCATATCGTGTAATGCACTGTTAGGAATTACCACTCCTCAAACTCTCAAGATAAAAGGACAAATCAAGAAGAAAAAGGTAATAGTGTTGATTGATTAAGGTAGCACCCATAATTTTATTCATTGTAAGGTAGCCAAGGAATTAAATTGTTTCCTATACCCAACACCAGAATGTCAAGTGATGGTTGCAAATGGAGGAACTATAAATTTCTCTGGAAAATGCCATAATATCAAGCTAACCATGGAGGAATATGTATTGAATAGTCCAATGCTTTCCATTCCTATGGGAGGTGCTGATGTTGTACTAGGAGTACAATGGTTACAATCTTTGGGGATGGTAGATTTTAATTTTCAAGAACTTTTCTTGAAATTTTTTTCAGAAGGAAAGGAAGTCGAATTACGGGGTATTGTAGGGAAGCCGGGAAAGATAATAAGCTCTAATGTCATGACAAAGCTTCTAAAGAAAGAAAAATGAGGCATAATTGCACAATTATGCTCACTAAAAGTTCCAACATCAAAATCATCTATTTATGGAGATCTCCAAAAAGTCTTGGACAATCATTCCAAATTTTTTGAAACTCCAAAAGGACTCCCACCTATTCGTGATCATGATCATGCTATTCATTTGATTCCAGGAAGTGTTCCTCCAAACATTAGGCCTTATAGATAATATATGTCAAAACAAAATTGAGCGATATGATTAAATGTTAGGTATAATTCAACCTAGTCAAAGTTCTTTCTCTGCTCCTGTTGTATTGGTACACAAGAAGGATGGATCATGGTGAATGTGTCCGGATTATAGGGAGCTAAATAAGCTCACCATTAAAGATAAATTTCCCATTCCTGTGATTGATGAATTATTGGATGAATTACATGGAGCAATTTATTTTACCAAATTGGATCTTCATTCAGGGTATCATCAAATTAGAATGAAGACTGAAGATATTCCAAAAACAGCATTTCGAACTCATGAGGGTCATTATGAATTTTTGGTCATGCCTTTTGGCCTTACCGATGCACCTTCTACATTTCAAGGGTTGATGAATTCCATTTTCAAACCCTTCCTTAGAAAATTTGTGCTAGTATTTTTTGATGATATACTAATCTACAGCAGGTCTTGGAAGGATCATGTTCAACATGTTGACAAGGTGCTCAAAATATTGCAAGAGAAACAATTATATGAAAAAAAATCAAAATGTTTCTTTGGAGTACAAGAGGTGGAATATCTGGGTCATATTGTATCTCACGAGGGTGTTAAGGTAGACCCTAACAAAATTATAGCCAATAAGGAATGGAAATTCCCAACAACCATAAAGAAGTTGCGAGGATTTCTCGAGATAACAGGGTATTATCGAAAGTTTGTTAAGAATTATGGGAGAATAGCAGCACCTCTAACAACATTATTGAAGATTGTACTATGGCATACAAATTGGAGCTTCCTGCTTCTTCACGAGTGCATTCAATTTTCCATATTTCATGCTTAAAGAAGGTTATAGGTGAAAATCTTCCAGTTCAAACCATATTACCAGAACTTGATGAGGAAGGAAAAATCATATTGGAACCTGAAGCAATCACGGAAACAAGAACTGGACAGTTATGGAATCGATCAATTTCAGAGTATCTCATAAAGTGGAAGAACTTACCCACTGAATATTCTACATGGGAGGATGAGAATTTTATACAGAAGCACCCAGAGCTACTCAAGCATTGAGAACAACACTTTTTTGAAGGAGAGGGGCATGTTAGGTCCCTATATTACTAGTATAGTCCCTTATTGTTGTTAGTGTAACCCCCTTATTGTTATTATTGTACCCTTGTAAGCCCCATATTGTTATTATTGTGCCCTTAAATTATTATTGTTAGGTCAGCTAGGATTACATTGTGGCCCCACTGGGATTAAATTATGGCCCCATGGACTCCTATATATATAAAGGAGTTTTTGTAATTTGAATCATCCAAGAATTTTTCATTCATGTAATGTGTTGGAGGTTTCCCCCTCGAAGTGGCTTATTTCTAAGGCGTTGATATGTCTTTTCTTCTCTTTGTGGTTCTAGTTCATAGTTCCAAACAAAGTCTAATCTATGGTTTTTTAAGGAGTTTTGAGAGGCGCGTTAATTTGGTTACATTCATTCACGATATTTTGTTCGATATCAATAACATAGTTAGATTCTAGTAGAAGTCCAGTTGAGGACATCATTTGCGGTTTTGTCATGGTTCATTGGTTATGGTTTGGTTGTGATCAGCTTGGTTTGAAGTTGAAGTCATTGTACGTGGTTCGTCGCAAAGGTTCCGTTTGGTTTGCAGTTTCGTGGCTACGTATCTTTGGTTTGTTATGAAGCTTGAGCACTAACCTCGGTTTCAGAGGTTCAATTACAGTAATAGAAGTAACCTAGTTTGTGATTTTGGTTAGATTGTTGTGCCGTTCTTAGTCTTTGGTTGCAAAACATTTGAACGATGTTTATAACTACCATAAAAACATGATTGGCAGAAGTTTGGTCAGTTCTCTATGTTTGGTAGACCTCAAATCTTGATAGCTATATTATTTGATTGTTGCTGATAAATCTGGCTAAGGGAAAGGTTTCACAGCTTATTGGTCATTGTATAGAAAAACCCTAATACTATATAGTGGAGGTTGAGTTTTATATCTATATCTGGCTAAGGGAAAGGTTTCACAGCTTATTGGTCATTGTATAGAAAAACCCTAATACTATATAGTGGAGGTTGAGTTTTATATCTATATCTGGCTATATTTAGCAGAAGTATGATTGTTTATGATTTTTTGGAACTCAAATTGAGCCACAAGACTGGTAGCATATGATTTTTCAACCAGACATATTTCCTTTCCAATGAAAAATATATAGCTTGACGTGGAAAACACCTGATGAACCCATGGAACGTGGACTGACATGAGCCACGTGTCCACTATTCAATTGCATGATCACAATATACATGCATTGAGCTACGTTGTTGAAGAAAGGTATGTGCACTTTATATTTGTTTGGAGTATTCGTTAATAAATGCATACTGGAGGCATAACCCTTCAAGCACCATCAAGAAGTGTAGTTGGTATCGGATTATCGTGGGGGACCCTTGGTCTTAGGTTTATGCCCCGAAGTCAAAAAGGTATTTTTATTTTTCGCCCATGTATTTCATTTTGTCGAATAGATAACAGATCGCCAATTTCTTCGGTGCCAAAGAAGTGACATTTTGTCTGGGATGCCTAGAAAAAGGAATTTTGTCCAATGGTTAATTATTTATAAGTTTTTATTTGGTTTTTATGAGTTTTTGAGAGCATTATTTGTCCAAATTGAGATCTAGAAGAAGCTGGAAGATGACGACATAGAGATGAATGTAACCAGAGGGGTATGATGCTCTTTTGACACTTATTTGATGGAAAAAATCTCATGTGTCCGTTTGAGGGTCTATGAGCACGTTGCAAGTGTTTTGGATACATGATGTAAATAGGTTCCAAGAAGGGGTTTGAATGACCATATTGATGAACTGGTTGAAGCACAGCATGGACAAAAATATCATAGCCAACAAAAATGATTGATGTAACCTTTGTTGCAGTCTAATGGTTGCAGGTTTTGTGACAGTGTATTGGTCGTAGGTTGTGTGGAAATGTAGTGTAATGGTTGTAGGTATTGCAGTGACAAAGCTTGCAGGTTGTGATTGTAGTTTGTGAAAGTCCTTTTGATAATTTATTCAATGATATTTGATTATGATGGTTCCAGTTTGAAAATGAGATGAAATAGAGGTCCACAAGGAAGGAGATCAGTTCCTTCACTAAGGTTGGAGCCTAGAGTAGATTAGAGCCTACTCATTCTTGAGGTTGGAGTCTTGATCAGGTTGGAGCATAGAGCAGGTTGAAGCCTACTCATTCTTGAGGTTGGAGCTTCAGTTAGGTTGTAGGAGCTGTTGCATGCATCTTTATAGGTTGGTGCCTCAATCAGGTTGTAGCCTACCGCAAGTGGTAGCTTGCATTTCTTAGGGGTAGTTTCCTACAACAGGTCAGAGCTTGCAAATTGATGTAAATGAATTGAAGATAAAGAAGAAGAAGATTGGTGGTTTTCTCCAGTATGGGTTTCAACCTAAAAAATTGTGTCTCTTTATGATGTGATGACTTCTCAATTTGTTGATGATTTCTTGATATGTTATTGATATGATGATGCATTGTTATAGTTGATGATATAATACTTATGGGACATTGTTATATGGTTAAATGATTATGAAAAATTGTGTAATGGTAAAATTGATGTCACACTGATTCACCTCCCCCTCTCAGTGTGACCTTTGGGCCAACAAATATGATGTGCTAAGGTCTCTTAAGATGAAGCTCTTCCATCAAAATACACCCTTCTGACTAGGGGGAGCCCATATGTCTCTTCAAAATTAGGGATACTCAAGGTTTTTAGACCTTGAGCCAAAATTTATAGTGGCGTGAAATAGAAAACTCACAATGTATATCTTTCCCAACTATTAAAGCGACCTTCTCCTTTTATCAATTATGGAAATCAAATTATCCATGCAAACTTTTGCCTTCAACTTCCATGCATTTCAGTTAACTGATGGTGAACCATGATGAGATGGCCATGCACATGGCTAAGGGAGTATACTTGAGGTCAATTGAAGTATAAGTGGAGAGAAGAAGCATGCACTTAGTCTAGTGGAGAATTTCAGTTAACTGATGGTGAAACATGATGAGATGGCCACGCACATGGCTAAGGGAGTATACTTGAGGTCAACTGAAGTATAAGTGGAGAGAAGAAGCATGCACTTAGTTTAATGGAGATAGTTTTATGTCAAACTGATGTGAAGTGGGAGAGAAAAAGGCATGCACATATTTAACTGGACCACACACTTAGTTATCTACCCATTCATGCACGTGTTGTAGTTAACTCGAAGAAAAGTGCCAACTCATTCCTAAATAATTGCATGTGTCCTAGTGGTCTTCAGATCACTCAAGCATGCGCTGCAAATAACTCCTAGTCACATTAAGTCTTATCCATGTGCATTAATGCTTGTGCATTCACCCAATGTGGATTTGTGTCCATTTCCTGTTGGGTAAGCTAAGGAAAGGACAACCTATTTGTTGTTTGTTTTGTTGTTTTGAGTTGGGGACATTACACCAGATGGCATTAATTTTTCAACCTATGTGGTTGCTATCTTAATGTTCTCTCATTAAATAACTCAAAACATAATTTATTTAACAACAAAAATTTAAATTTTTGAACATTGCATCAATCACACAATTGCTAAAAAATGAACAATCGAAGAAATAAAATACACACAGAGGGATTTCTCCTTCAAATAAGATTTTCATTCTTTGGATCAAAGTGAACAAGGTGACCTCTATAGCTTACTTTCAGTTAGTAGTTTTACCATCAATGAAATCTCCACAAAGAACAAAATACAACCAGCTTTGAGACTATATGATTAGATATGAGGGTGTGTGGCATGTACATGAAGAAAGGAATGGTACAACAATGGAAAAGACTGTACTGCTTACTTTACTTGCTCATCTCTTCTCAATCTCCTCTTTTTCTTCTCCTTGAATGCACTCTGCACTCTTCCAACACTCTTGTTGTCTTTTATTATGTGTAATTTTCCTCTCCTATCTTGTCTTATTTTTTATTTTAGAGAATATAAATGATCCCCTCAATCATAATCGACACTGTTACCCACAAATTCGTGGGGTGGGTGATATACCTAGGAGAATTGTTTCTCCATGATGGACCTCAGCTGGTAGCCAGCAACCCCTTGCAACCCTCAACTAGCTCGTTGTGCCATTTCTTCGCCACCTAAGCCAACTATGTGGTCCCTCACCCATCTGTATTGATCATATGTTTGAAGGTGGGCCTCCCAAATCTAAAGGTATGTCTTGTCATTCAATAATTGAGTATTGGGTTTACTTATCATAGACACTTCTGGGCATGGATTGATGGGGGGCTTTGGCGGAAAGAGTGGGTTTGGTTTGTGCTCCTGTCCCCTTGATCTCTTTTGGATGTTACCCTTGGATCTTAGTCTCGTGGCATCTCTTTTATTGACCATTTGGTTCTAGGGTGGTATTGCTTGGTAAACCTCGACTTTGGGTGCATGGTCCCACTCCTTTATCCACATATATTACTCTCTTTCCAATCATTGTACCCCCATTCATCATTTCTCCCACCTGTGTCCACATTACCTTTCTGGGTCCACATAGTTAAGCCTCCTTATCCCCTTGCCTCCACCTTGGGTTAGGCTTGGAACGATGCCCTGGAGGTTGAAGTAGCTAAAGGAAAAAGTAAAAGCATAAATGGCCACATTTAACAGGAAATTGTCCCACAAAATGCAAAATATGGTTGGGACAAAAATAATTAGCACGTGGGAAAAAGGCAATACATGAGCTCTATCCCATACCCATGGTCATCACCCTAGTTCTATAGGTCCTAGATGAGCCTCCTTTATCATTCAGGAACCCATGATTGCCCCAACCCCCGGAGGGCAATGAACCACACTACCTAAAAAGGGGTAATCATTGCTGTATATTACACATCATGCTCTTGTTGTTTTAGCCCTGAGCGGTTAATTAAAGAAATTTTATGAAAGGAAAAAGACATAAATAAGGGCGGAAAAATCAAGGTTGGGGCACCTCATGTACCACTATTTCTCCCTCCTACACATTATATACCCAGGTGTGGGCTTCCCCTTATCTAGCTACCTTCGAGCCCCAATATGTGGCGCACGACTTCCCCTCTCACTCTGTATTCCATTCGACTTCTTTATCACTAGCCACCCCAATTTGAGGGATGTACCTTGGACATACTATCCCCTCCAAGGGTAGAAACCACCTAATAAGGTGCTTGGCTAACCCCCTTTGGAGCTTGGAGACATTAGCACATCCCAAAGTCCATTACAGAAGGGCATGCCATTATGAAGTGCCCACTTTGTTTTCTATGGTTTGTAAGCTCTTTTACACAATTATTTTAATGATTTGTTGTATTGGAAGGCTAGGGGATGCATTAAATCTTATGCAGGATTGCAGATGGTGTCCATTTGGGTTTGGTCTCCCTATATGGGGTCCTAACCTCCTAGAAGGCTACATTGGCACATCTACAGTGTGTATATAGATCCATGGGCCTCCAAAAAAATATAAAACACTCCATGGATCCCCTGCAATGTCCAGAGATTACCAGAGATCCACCTTTGGGACAAGGATGATGCACTTGGTACACTATGCCCATCAGGCACCACACAAGCCCCACATAGTTGGCAGGTGTCCCAGGATTTTTTTGATGACATGGATACATTCATTCCATCATTTGATCCCTTACAGAGGATCTACATGCATCTTCGACTCATATGGAGACCCATGGGGTCATTGGTGTGCCCCCAGACCCATTGGGATTACCACAGGTCTACTACTTGGAGAACAAGGGACCACACACTTGTCCATCATATTTTGGGGAGTTTATTCATCATTATGGCACTTCTAGATATTATTAGGCCTTTGGAGGGCCCCACGACATGCATATATTATTGTTTGACCTCCTGAGAGGCTGACTATTCCATTTATGAGCTAGTTTGGTGGGCTTGTCACCAAAAGTTAGGTTATTTGCACATTAGTTTATGTTTAGGGGCTAATGTAAATCAAACTCCTAAAAGGTGTATAAATAATAGTTAGTTGGATTCATTTGTATCATCACTTGGATTGGGATATCTCTCTTAAGAGAATTTCACATTTTTTCCTTGGTGGAGGATTTTGGATGATGGATGAATTTTGATGTATGGATTTGGGCTATTTCTATCTTGGAGCTTCTTATGTGAAAATGTGATGCTGGTTGGATATACTCTCTAACATTGTAAGTGTAAATTTGATGTTATTTTCTTGTTGCTACATACTATTGGATTTCACTATAATTAGGGCTAATTGTTGCATAATTGAAATGTGGAATTATGTGTCAATCTAGCTTATTCTATGCATGGGCCATTGTTAGATGCATGTAACGTCATAGAGATCATTTTATCTCGATAAGCTTGCACCATTTGTATGAATTATAATTGCTTGAAAGTCACTTTTCTAATATTCCCTCTAACATTGGACGAAGTTGACTTTCTAGGCCTCCTTAAACAAGAAACCGAATTCTTCTTCATTATTATCCTTGAGTCTATATCCCAAGTGAATTAGGCACTGGTCCCTCACAAAAGGGTGATCATTTTCCCCTCTTTTTCACATTTTTTCCTTTTTCCTCGGGTCTAGCCCCATTAAGTAACCTAGGGCATCAATTTCCCGAGAATATAGCCACAGGAAAACTTCTAGAGGCAACTACACTGGTGGGTCCCCTCACTCCTCCAAATTTGGGCCAATTCTGACAATGGAATCTACGAATACCTCAAGCCCTAGATCTAGGATCAAGTTTCGCCCTGTGTTTCCCAAGGCTAGCACCTGGCAGGATCAATTTGACCTTTTGAAGTGAAAATTATTGTTTGATCCTTCCCTCTCACCTTTTCCAGGATAGGAACATCATTAGTTGCTCAATTCCATCCCCAAACTTGGGCTGGGTCGACTTGTCCCCGTGTGGTCCCATTTGTTGTCGAAAACTATTAAACAAGGACTATTCAGGATTCCAAGTTCTTATAGGATTTTAGGGATCGGGAAACACCTCTATAAGTTATACCCTTCATCCCAACCCTTCAATCCTCACCCCTTTCCCCTAGAGGATCAATCCCTTACTTAAAAGTCAAGCAAGTCTCACTTTCATTCTATCCTAGGGAAAGGGCTTCTAGGTTCACTTCACACGTATTCATTGATATATCCTTCATAAGTGGCTTCCCAAAAGTATCAGGATTCCTCCCATTGGTGAAAGTTCGTGAATAGTAGGGATCCTTATTTGCGGTGACAGTGGGCTGAGCCTCCACTATTCCCCTTAACCTAGCAATTTCCCTCTTAGGAAACCCTTTAGGTCCCCTGCTGGTTTGAGTGGTAACAAACACCTATCTCAATCGTGAGATGTAATACTAATATTAAATCCTAATTTACATTACTATTGTTATAGAAATTATACAACATTTCATTTAGATTCCTAAGACTAGTTGACTTCAAAACATAGGACTTTCACTTTTTCTTTTATTTTTCAAGTGAAATCACAAGATATAATTAGTGATCATCTTTTCAAGGTGGTCACCAAAGAAATGTCTCAAAGTACTTGTACATTCACACGAAATCTTGTGCAAGAATTTCTTTCCCAAGCTACATTATCCAATGCTCCCTTTTAGGTATGAATGAATTATGCACCAATCCAAGTCTGTCTTTGAATGCCTCAAACTTCCCTTTTGCTAAGGGATTGGTTAGAATATCGACTACATGCCAATCTATGGGAATATTTATATATTAGAGCTTCACTTCTCCCTTTTGAATCCAGTCTCTAAAGTGATATCTGATCTTTGTGTTCTTGTACATGTCATGAAACATTGGATTCTTAGAGGGTTCAATACAATTTTGATTATCATAAGGAATAACTATGGGTTACAACTTCTGATAAAAATTCCTACAAGTAACTTGAAAATCCAGATGGCCTCACAAGTAGTAGTACTAGTTTCCATGTGTTCTTCTTCTACTTAGCTACGTGCCACAAAAGCATGATTTATGCTAAACTAGGATATCATCATTGATAGCAACCTAAAGAAACATAGGTTATTTTCCTATCTGCTGCACTACCTACCTGCCCAATCTAAGTTTGAACACCCCTGCAATTTCATTTCACCATCTCCAATATATCTTAGACCATTCCATTGTGCTCCTTAGATATTTGAGCACTTCTTTTGTTTCTACCCAATGCTCTTGCCTTCGCTCACTGTTGAATTGACTCAAGTTGTTCACTGCAGAACATATATCTAGTCTAATGATGACCAAACACATCAAGGAACCTATTAGCTTGCTTGTATGTGGGATCCACCAACCTTGAATCTGAAGTTGCCATCTTCTTTAGATTAGTGATTATAGGTGTGGCCATAGGTTTGCATTCCTTCATCCAAAGCC
Organism: Pinus albicaulis; assembly: GCA_034641835.2. Taxonomy (NCBI): domain Eukaryota; kingdom Viridiplantae; phylum Streptophyta; class Pinopsida; order Pinales; family Pinaceae; genus Pinus; species Pinus albicaulis. Next base: position 878,933,818 of record CM076579.1, read on the forward strand.
TCTTTAGGAACTCAATTGCATGCTTACTTTTCTCGAGGAAAATCTCCCCTATTTTTTCCAAACCTCCAAACCCAAAAATTAATGCATTATGCTAATGTCCTACATCCGAAACTTGACTACCATGTCTACTTAGCACCTTGCAATGAGCTTCTCTACACCTATATCAAACAAATAATTTCCATATAGCACCAAAATGATCAGATTAGTCTCAACAAATATATAATATAAGTTAGGATGCTTTGCTTTTGGTGAAGCCCATACTCTTCAAATTTCTATATATGTTGGAATATCATGCTCTTGGTGCCTACTTGAGTCCACACAAGGTTTTTGTAAGCTGACAAACATGGGACTTGTTCCCATTTACCTCAAATCCTTGAGGTTGCTCTATGTAAATTTCTTCCTCAATGATCCTATTAGAAAATTTGTCTTCACATCTATTTGATGTATCTTCTATGCCATAAATGAAACTGAGGAAATAATGGATCTAATAGAACTATACTTGGGAACTAGATAAAAGGTGTCCTCATAGTGCACTTCCTCTTTTTGGGAGAACCATCTTGTCATGAACCTCGATTTGAACTTCTCAATGCTACCATATGTTGCATGCTTGATCTTGTTGAAAAGTGTAATTGACTATGTAATTATGTATTTATGTAAAGAAGAAAACAAAGATAATAAAATGTATTTTTGTTGTACTTGCTTCATGGTTTACATAAGCAAGATTTTATTATAGGTCAATAGAATTATTCTTGATGTCTATTAGGGTTTTCTTCTTGTCATAAATATAATCAAGTGTCATGTATATGATGTAGCTAGAGAATGCTCCAAGACCTTGTCGTAAACAGTGAAACAATGGCTTAAGACATACCTCATCAATGCTAGAAAATATACTTTTTTTATGCCGGCCTATAAATGTTGAAAATTTGGAGGGCTGGTGATTAATACAAATTCTCTTCTTGATAATTACTTGTGATATTTCTTGAGTTACTTATGTCTTCTTCTTTTTTCTTAGTTAATCTTTTATCAAGTCAATTATCAAAATGCACAAGACACAAAAGTTAGGCTCCTAGAGCCAGGGAAAAACCTCTCTGTCTTGGAGAGGAAAACCCCTATGAATTATTCTTATAGATCTTCAAATGACAACTACCATGACCAATGCTCAGACCCTTGACTTAGATATGCTTCCAAGGCCTTGATTCAACTTCTTCAACTTTGATTCTTCTTTTCAGAAATATGCTTAGTTCTACATCAGTACTGGAGACCTTGACCTTCACCTTGTATATGAAGATTCCTGTGCACACCCTACACATTCACTCAATCTTACTGGTTGATCTTTAACTTACACACAAGTTTTCTTTTGATGAACAGTCCTTTCCATACTATAATGGTACCCTTTCTTTGTTGAGCATAATTGATACACTTTGTTATTTTAACACAGTTCTGTAGTCCTGTAATATTCACACTAAAACGTAGTTCTGCCACCACTTAACATAGAATTGTCCTCGCACTTGACACAGTCCTATTTATGCACTGTAACACGGTCCCTTCTTCACACTTATACACAGTGCTATTTCCGCACACCATTTCTTCTTCGAGCTTGAACGCAATGCTTACTTCGTACTTATTTCAGATATGCATAATCGTAATGATCTCATATTTAATCTCGCATTTCTCCCTCAGATTTATCCAAATTTTTTCTTGCAATGGTTTTACCGAAATCTTTAGAGTTATACGAGCTCTGTTCTTGTACTTCGCATATGTTACAGCTATCTTTTATCCGCACTTACTTCTTGGAGGTGTCCACATTCATGTCTTGAGATAGGTCCATTGTAGGTTTAGTGAAATCCTCAATTTTTGATGCAGACAGATCCGCAATATTCTTCCAGCATTCCATCGTAGTCTAGTTTTATATGTATAGTGAAATGTTCTCACTTTTTAGGCTGACCATCAAATGTAATTTAGGCCGACATATGTAGGCTGACATGACTTGTAATTTCCTCAATTTTTCAAGAGGTTTTTCTCCAGCAACGTTGAAGGGTTGTCTTCACTATATTACATTGTACGAAGGCTGTTGAGAGCTTCTTCACAAGGTATTTGGAGCAAAAACTAAATCCTTCTTGAATATGACACCTAATTATATTTATTGCTAGAAGACATAAACCTAATAGACATCAAGAAGAAGTCTATCTACATAACAAAATATTTCTCATGAAACCCATGAAGCAAGTACACCAAAAATACATTTTATTATCTTTGACATCTTCTTTATATAAATACATAATTACATAATCAACATGAAGACCGACCTAGTTACACTTTTCAACACTCCCTCTTAACTAGGGAGGTATTCATATAGGGACATGGTTACTTTCAAACTGAAGAATCTCATAAGCAGAATCGGATTGGTAATCGCATCTATATAGCATCATATCAACCGAAATTGTCCTAGTGCAAGGTCTTGACTAACAACCCCATCTCTCAACGAGAAAATGAGCTACAATGCGGGAAAGACACATGACTTATAGACACCATCATCATTGTCTCTCCAAGGTAATCGGGTGTTCCCAAAGTATGACCTTCTTGGAATATTCTTCTCTTGGGTATCTAGCCCTCAAAGAATATCGGTCCTCGACTACTCTTATATTGAATTCCCTAACACATTCTCAAAGAGCATCGAGTGCCAGATGATTACCCAATCCTTCATTCTATCTTCCCAAGTGAAGACCAAAATGATGTGTCTATCTCTCCCTCTGAACCAGGGAGGACCTATTCCATAAGGGAATGTACCCATTCCTATACAAGGAATGTACCTAAGCTCATTCTTAGGAATTACCAAGTTTCTTCCAAGTAAGAAACTTATCATCAAGCTCCTTCTTAACCAGGGACCTCCAACAACAATGGTGAGACACCAAGCTACTCATGAAGAATTCCTGTCCTTGATGCCATGGATTTCGATATTGAGGAATTTTCAACTTTTAGCTTCATAGGGCACAGATCATCCATCACTTTCATCCCTGAGTCGTGTCAGCTATCAGAAAGTGATTCATCATACTTCCATATCTAGTCCAGCGTTATGTCATTCTGCTTTATTTTGAATCATCTCCAAGGATCAGACATCATTTCTCATGATTAGCAGCCCTGCACAAATTCATCCAGATAAACATATACATATGAACTTTTAGAACAAAAATTACCTTAGTGATGATCTTTCACCATGACATCTTCCTGTAGGCATTGAAATCCTTCACATAGATTGACACATCTCCTAATGATACATTTGCCAAGGGCCTTCTTCTTTACCAGAATTCCGTCAAAGTCTACATATTTTCCCAGGAGATCTCCTAGTCACATATTCTTGGTCTCTGGATGATAACTGCCTCTTGACATGGTTGCATTTCATGATCTCTTCCTCTCTGCACATTCTTCATTCCCGAGATCTTACAAATTTTCCAATTTCTTGTTTATGTACAACCACCTCATATTCTATGAGTACATATTATGTTGATTTCATCTGTCAGTGCACCGAGAGATCCTCCTTCATAGATCATACTTCTAAATATGTAAGTCTATTACCTGCAACCATATGAAATGACTTCACAGCATCCAATATCAGCATATATGTCTGCATACCTCATATCTATTTCCCTAAATCATCCTGTAGCAATTTTTCTAGAATGAAGAGCTTCATTCCTTTGGCCTGCTCCATCAATATGTCATCACATCCCAAAATTTTATCTCCATGATGACCCTTGATCTGATGACTTCTTTGGAGAGGTTTTCCAGAAGTTGTTTCACCGAGAGCTCCTTTCATGCTTCTATCGAGATGCTTCTTAATGTACATTGCTCTCTATCATACAATTTTACAACCAATCAGAGATCACTTAAATAGAAAGATGATCTCAATCATAATAGATATCTCTCGCTTCCTCCTTCTTAGATCTTCTAGCATCGGGTTCTTCACTTTCATTAGTGACATGGGCTTCTTCCTTTTTCCTCTTTTCCTTTCCAGATTTAGGACAATCTCTTTTATAATGCCCAAGCTCATTACATCCAAAGAATCGTACATTATCCATATTTCTTATTTTATTCTGAGGGCCAAATTTTCCGAATCTTCCTTTCTTCCTCTATGAGGCTACAAAGGCATGATTCTCTTCACTTGGACCTGTATCAGCTTTGGCCTTTAGTCTTGTTTCCTCTATTTTACATAGAGACCACAAATCATGGAATGGGGTGGCTTCTTTCTTTCCATATAGACTAGAAGTGAAGTTTCCCCATTCCTCTAGCAGAGAATTCAGCACCACTGTAGTCATCTCAGTGTCAGACATTACTTCTCCTAGTTCCTGCAGTTGATCTCTTATTTCAGAAATCCTCATAAATTTTGGAGGCGGGTATATTTCAACCTATTCAAAGTTCTTTATATGCTCCTGTAGTATTGGTACACAAGAAGGATGGATCATGGCACATGTGTCCAGATTATATGGAGCTCAATAAGCTCACCATTAAAGGTAAATTTTCCATTCCTGTGATTGATGAATTATTGGATGAATTACATGGAGCAATTTATTTTACCAAATTGGATCTTTGTTCAGGGTATCATAAAATTAGAATGAAGACTAAAGATATTCCGAAAACAACATTTCGAACTCATGAGGGTCATTATGAATTTTTGTTCATGCCTTTTGGCCTTACCATTGCACCTTCTACATTTCAAGGGTTGATGAATTCCATTTTCAAACCCTTCCTTAGAAAATTTGTGCTAGTATTTTTTTATGATATACTAATCTACAGCGGGTCTTGGAAGGATCATGTTTAACATGTTGACAGGGTGCTCAAACTATTGCAGGAGAAACAATTATATGCAAAAACATCCAAATGTTTCTTTGGAGTACAACAGGTGGAATATCTAGGTCATATTGTATCTCACGAGGGTGTTAAGGTAGACCCTAACAAAATTAAAGCCATTAAGGAATGGAAATTCCCCACAACCATAAAGCAGTTGCGAGGATTTCTTGGGTTAACTTGGTATATCAAAAGTTTGTTAAGAATTATGGGAGAATAGAAGCACCTATAACAACATTATTGAAGAAAGATGCATTTTCATGGACTCCTGAAGCAACTAAGGCCTTTGAACATCTTAAGGAGGTAATGTGCCTAGCACCAGTCTTAGCTACGCCAGACTTCACAAAAACCTTTATTGTGGAATGTGATGCCTCAAGAAATGGAATTGATGTCGTTTTAATGCAAGAAGTAAGACCCATTGCTTTTGAAAGTTGTCCAATCAAATGAAATTATTTACAGAAACCTATTTATGAGAAGGAAATGTTAGCAATATTGCATGCACTAAAGAAATGGAAAACTTACCTAATGGGAAGACATTTCAAGGTAAAAAACTGATCATGATAGTCTTAAACACTTTTTGGAACAAAGACAATCTTCAGAAGAGCAGCAAAAATGGGTCACAAAGATGTTGGGTTATGACTTTGAAATAATCTACAAAAAAGGAAAGCTTAATGTTGTTGCAGATGCACTCTCAAGAAAGAATGAAGAGGTGAAAGCATTTCTTTGTGCCATTTCTATTATCCAACCAGATTGGATAACCAAAGAAAGAGATGAATGGAAGAAGGACGAAGAAGTGTGGACACTCATTCAAAAGTTGCAACAAGATCCTAGTACATCTGATACATTTAGTTGGAAAAATAATTCCTTATGGTACAAAGATCGCTTATATATTTGTAAGAATTCCCAACTAAAACAAAAGATTCTTTTGGAATTGCACACTTCTCCTTTAGGAGGACACTCAGGATTTTTAAAAACTTACCACGGGGTGAAGAAAGAATTTTTTTGGGATGGCCTTAAATCTGATATTCAAAAGTTTGTGGCGGAATGTTTGGTTTGCCAGCAGAATAAAGTTGAGACAATTAAGACCCCGGGACTTCTACAACCTTTATCCATTCCAAGTCAACGTTGGAGGAGATTTCAATGGATTTTATCACAGGTTTACCTAAGTCCGAAGGAAAGAGTGTCATCATGGTGGTAGTTGATAGACTTACCAAGTATGCACACTTTTGTGCATTTTCTCATCCATTTAAAGCAAGTACAGTTGCTACTACATTTATGGACAGAATTCAAAAGCTACATGGAAGCCCAAGGGTTATTGTGAGCGACAGAGATCCCATTTTTACTTGAAATTTTTGGACGGAGTTATTTTCTTGTTTGGGTACTCAATTAGCTCATAGCTCATCTTATCATCCTCAATCTGATGGTCAAACTGAGATAGTAAATAAATGTTTGGAAGGATATCTTCGTTGTTTTGTATCTGATAAGCAAACACAATGGGTCAAGTGGTTACCTCTCGCTGAATGGTGGTATAACACTTCCTTCCATACTGCAGCAAAAATGACCCCATTTATGGCACTTTATGGATATCATTCACCATCCATCACATCATCTTTAAGGGAAAATTCGAAGGTTCAAGCAGTGGAAGATCACATCGAGCATCAACAAGAATTTCTCCAACTCTTAAAGGATCACCTGAATTTGGCACAAAATCGAATGAAACAACAGGAAGATCAACATCGAAGCGAGAGAAGTTTTAATGTAGGAGATTGGGTATTTTTACGGCTACAACCATACAAACAAATGTCCCTCAAGCAAGCTAAGAAGGATAATAAATTATCGCCAAAGTACTATGGTCCTTACAAGGTGTTGCAAAATATTGGTACTATGGCATGCAAATTGGAGCTTCCTGCTTCTTCACGAGTGCATCCAATTTTCCATGTTTCATGCTTAAAGAAGGTTATAGGTGAAAATCTTCCAGTTCAAACAATATTGCCAGAACTTGATGAGGAAGGAGAAATCATATTGGAACCTAAAGCAGTCACAGAAATAAGAACTCGACAGCTACGGAATTGATCAATTTCAGAGTATCTCATCAAGTGGAAGAACTTACCCATTGAAGATTCTACATGGGAGGATGAGAATTTTATACAGAAGCACCCAGAGCTACTCAAGCGTTAAGGACAACACTTTTTTGAAGGAGAGGGGCATTTTAGGTCCCTATATTACTAGTATAGTCCCTTATTGTTGTTAGTGTAACCCCCTTATCATTATTATTGTACCCTTGTAACCCCCATATTGTTATTATTGTGCCCTTAAATTATTATTGTTAGGTCGGTTAGGATTACATTATGGCCCCATGGACTTCTATATATAGAAAGGAGGTTTTGTAATTTGAATCATCCAAGAATTGTTCATTCATGTAATGTATTAGAGGTTTCCCCCTTGAAGTGGCTTATTTCTAAGGTGTTGATTTCTCTTTTCTTCTCTTTTTAATGATGAAGGGTATCATCCCTAGAGTGATCTGAAGTGATATGGGACTCTAGAGGTTCTTCTAAATGGGGAAGAATAATGGTACTAGATTTGACACGACCAGATACACTAGGAGAGTTGTGGAGAATTGCTTCTCCTGAACTCTCAAATATGGGTGCCCCCTTACCCAAACATTGGGTGTCATTGTAATGGCCACAAGGTGTATGTGGTTCAAATGCATGGTTTCAATGTAAGGGGGAATAGATAAATTCAGGGGTGGTCACTACTTCCATAATGTCATCATCGTAATAGAATATGGGGTGACCGGTGAAAGAAAGACCAACTGATGCGACGAAGCTACCTGACTCATCATCATGAGAAGAGAGGTTCACATGCACATCGTCACAAGGGGTGACATAAAAACAAGTAGGTAAAGGATCCACCGATTTTGAGCCTAAGGTGATCGCTGAAGGGAGGTCAGGCGAAACAGAAGGGGAAGTCCCAGGGGGGTCTTCCACTGTGGTACTCATAGATGATGACAGGTAGTGGACAGTAGTCGAAGACTCTGTCATTTCGACATCCGAAGGGGGAATGTCTATGGGAGTGGATGTGTCCTTCGGTTCTGCTGAAGCAAAACGCGCAAATAAGGGAGCGGTGGACTCGTTGTGCTTTACTTCGAATTGGCGAACTGTTGTGTTACACCATTTTTTGGTCATCTAACCTGTTACTATTATATGGACCTAAGTACACCATGTAAGACCAATTTTACCCTAAGTAAAATTTCTTACACTATGGAAAATAACTTAGTAAACCACCTTTATTAAGTTGTTTATGGTCTAAATAGGAAACCCCATGAGGAAATATTAAATAAATCTACATTTGTTTGATTTTCCTCAAGGAATAATTAGTTAAAAAACAATTTAATTAATATTTCTCGTCATATTTAACCCAAAATAGGAAAATTAATTAGATATATTATTATTTATCTTATTATTTTCTAGGAATAATTATTTAAACCTTATTTAAATAATATTCCTTGTTAAATTTGACTAATTCACTCATAAATAATTAAATAAATCATTATTTGTTTGATTATTACTCAACCACATCCTTAAAATAATAAATAAATCATTTATTTGTTTATTATTTACAAATAAGGGGATTTGACCCAAGTCAAATTCTTTTTCCCTCCAAAAAATATAATAAAATATTCCATAAAAGTTGGATCTTGATTTGGTTAATAATATTTTAATTATGCACCAATATCTAGACTAACTCAATATTTTGTTATAAATATAATGTTTTATCCATTCATTCACTACCTTTTTTTGCCTAAAGATCACTCTGGATCAATACTTTTGGTCCAACTTTGATCCACCATCATTGTCATATTTTTCTATCATTTTTCTTGTGAGCTCCCTTTTAGTTCCATTTTGTCTGGGTTTTCTACACCATCAAGAGAGAGAGATTTTAGATCTAAAGTGTTGAGGACTTACAAGAACCCATCCCATTGATGAGAACTGGTAACATCTTTCTATGTTTTCCTCCCAGATGCCATTAATACAAAATTCATTCAACATATTCTTTTCTTGTCTATTGGATGCATGGAGAAAATCTTGTTTTTATTTATTGCTTAATGTCTTTTGATGCACAGATCTATATTTTTGCAGCATTTATCTTGGTCACCTAATTGCAAATCTAAAGATATTGGAAGCCATCTTTGCTGTTAGGGTTGTTTTTTATGCACAACTAAAGTGGTCTTTTTTCGTACACTTGCAATTAAGATTCATTATAACATGCCGCTAGAGAGGTGCAGAAGTACTCGAGGTAGGGAAAAAGGTGGGTATAATGCCCATGGAGATCACACAAAGCACAGGGGTGGTTGGTGTGAAGAATCTTGGGGTTCTTGGTTGTACTTGAAGAAGGAACAAAGGTTTCCGGGACCGTAGACTCAAGGAATGTGACATTAACCATGGGCTTGAGATGAGGCAATTTAGGACAGGCATGGGTGGCATGACCAACAACATCACACAAAGCACACGAGAGGGTACACTTTGGAGGCTGAGGAGGAGCAGGGTTTTTCAGGGCAGCCTTTTCTTTAGGTGCCTTCTTGCAAGCTTTACCCACTTCACTCAAATCTGTCGCAACAGGAGGTTCCTGTTGAGATGTCTGAGGCACGGTAGCAAAGGGAGGGGTCATGGGGACCGGTTGAACTGGGGTCAAAGCAAGATAAGGTTTGGGCTGACCAGGCAGGGTAGTGGTTGGAGGATCAATGTACCATAATGGGATCCCTGCGGTCAGGTTAGGAACAGATAAGGTAGCCATGACAGGTACCAAGAACACTCCAGGAGGGGGAACTAGGAACGGTATCTGACCGGAGGGGTAATGGCCAGGTGGGATAGCTCCAAGATGCTCAAGGCCAAGAGGAACCATGCCGGAGGGTAAAGAGGCTCATGGATACTAGCTGCAGGTGAAGGGCTAGGAGGAGGAGGTCCAGAAGACTGAGTCGAAGTGCTAGGAGCAGGTTGTGGAGGGCGGGGCTGCTGACTAGCCGAAGTGGGCCGCTTGAGGGATGCCCGAGACGATTGCATCATGCAAACATTTGATGAGCTGGGATTCGAGACAGGAGGAGGAAGACCAGGGAATGAACCAATCAAACAGGATTCTTTGTAGACTCCGGGTGAGACACTGGTCAAGGGGTCAATGGTTTGTTTATTGGCCACCGAAGAAATGATGGACTCAGGGGAGGTTAGAGAATTCGGTTCGTAATATGTCAACTGGTCAATGGTGACTATATTTTCTTTATGAGGAAAGGAAATCTTACAGTGAACTGTAGATGGTAAAGTAGACATTTCATAGGTGTAGCTACAACCCAATATAATGTTGTTATCTAAGGGGGCGTCAATGAATTCTATGTCAACGCAAACAATCTTTCCTACAAGAGTAATAGGACAACTGCAAAACATGCCAATGGACTTGGAGTAGTGGCCATCCCATGCTCGAAGGGTGATTTTGGAAGGGTCAAACTCAGGTGATCCGAGTTTCTTTCAAATCAAAGCAGACATCACGTAGGTGGATGCCCCCTCACCAATGATACAACAGAAAACGTTGGCATTCCGAATCTTGACGAGGATTTGGAAGGTGAAAGAAGCAGGAAGGGGAGGATGTTCTGACCGGTCAACATCAAAGATGATCAAATGATCATCTAAAGGATCTACAATGCCCATGACAGATAGTAGAGATTTTTGTTTTGAAGGGCACGACTGGAGGAGTTCTGGCATTGAGATGGTAGCAAGAGATTGCGCCAAATCATCTACTATACTATATGAATAGGGAGCTTTTCCAGAAGCATTGTTTCGGCGTAATGGTCCCTTGGGGATCTTGGTATGAACCTCTGCCTTAGGCTGAGGGATCTGTAGAGAACCTTTGGTTGTCGACAGAGGCTCTGTAGAACCTGAAGAAGGGTGCTTGAGGACAGACGTAGCAGGAAGCTTGTTGTACTGAGAGGACCAAGTCTGAAGGTTGAGGTCAGCGGTAAGGGGTTGGTCAAAGTTCATCATGAGAATCTGGTAATCAGAGGTACCAGATGTATGAGGTTGAGTGGCCGACTGACCTTTAGGTGGTTGGGTAGCCATGAATCCTTGTTGGGGGAAAGGATTGGTAAACACAACCGGCTAGAAAGGTGCAGAATTTGGAGGAAACAAAGGGGAGGCTTTCTGTCCTCACGATGTTGCTTGATTTTTTCACATCTGATGCATCTATGGTAAAAGAGGACAATTGTGGGTGTAATGACCATAAACACCGCAACAAGAACAAGTTTGTTCGTGTGAATAGGCATTTCCTGCTTGGGATAAGTGCACTGTCGTTGGTTATCAGTGTTAGGTGCATTACCTTGGGGATTAGGTCCAGGATTACCGGGGTCAAATTGATTTTGGGTGCCTTTCCTCTTCTTTTTGGAAGTAGGAGGATTAGTTGCGCCCTGCTATGCATACACCTGCACCTGAGGGGGTGATGGCTGCTATTGCGGGGGTTGATAAGGCAAGGGAGGAGGGGGTACTAATGCTGGAGGAGCTAGAGCACCAGGCTGCGGATATGGATAATAAGGAGGTTGGGTAACATTGTGGTAAACAGGTTGGGAAAAATGAGGAGGCATGCCGTATCATGGATACATGCTACTAGGAGGGGGGGAAGTGTTGGAGGATCTAGCCCCTCCCTGAGGGAAACCATAACCCATGGGAGGATGAGCATATGGATGAGAAAGAGCTCCAAAAATATCGTCGGCAGCATGGGATGCCCCCGGTGTGTTGGCACCACTAGTTCTAGGGAGATTAGGTAAGGCAGTATAAACATAACTAGATTGGGCGTAGATCAAGTCATATTTTAACGCAATATGGAGAGAAACTTCTTTAGTTTGAGGGAAATTTGATGCGACATCTTTGCCTATAGTAGGAAAAAGGAATCTAAGGAACTAGTCCATGTAAGCACAGTCTTCGAAGGTAGGTGCTCGACATAGGCTCTTTCTTCTCCGCCATTCCTAGACATGATCAGATAGGTGGGTCGTAGACGATTGACGGAAAGAAGTCAAAAGTTCACTACCAATGTCATAAAGAAAGGGAAGCTGGAAATAAGACAGAAAAGCTCGGGCAAGAGTTACAAAGGTGGTATGAGAGGAGGAGGCCTGATCAACATACCACTTAGAAGCTTCGCCAGTAAGCGTACGTTGGATCAACTGAAGATGGATGGAGTCATCGATAATGGAGTTAGACGAACACTACATGTGGAAAGATCGAACATGGTTTGTAGGATATTCTCCAGCAAGAACTTCAAACTTGGGGATGTTGGAAGGGAGCCTGGTTGGCATAGTAGGCCAACCAGCATCATGGCGTATGGGGTCATTGATCAACTGGTTAAAATCAGGAAGACTGAGGCCTGCCATATAGGGGATCAAGGGAGAAGCCTATATAGTTCCTGTTGTGGTCCCACTAGTAGTATTCCTAGCATTAGGGCTAGGGCTACCACCAGCATTAGGTCTTGAACTAGACATGGTGAAGGTGACAGGGGGAGAACCGGGGATGGAACCAGAAGGGGAACACAATGAACCAAAAGATGAGTTGGAATGTGGACTCGGTGGAGGACTAACTCGATTCCTATGCGAAGAAGTAATTATTCCTACCAAAAACTGAGGATGAAGACCAAGAAGTATCTGGGATAAACGCCTTGGAGGCGCAATGATGAAAGCACAAACACGGCACAAAGGGAAGAGATACCAACAAGGGCAAGAAGGTTTAGGATCAAATGATTACAATGTCAAAACAAGGGTAGAGAGGTGCAGGATCAATTGATTACAATGTTATATTATTTTCTTGGCGGTGTTAACCAGGCTCTTCTTCACTTAGGGTGTGTGTGTTAAGTGTGTAAATTTTAATTTTTAAACCCATATGTTTGTAGAGAAAAAGAAAAAGTGTGTTGTATAACTGTAACTATACCTGTAGATAATAGTATATGAAACTAAAATAACAGAAAATAAATAGCTAATTATGCATTAATCTAAACCCAAGGAGGCGAGCCTCTCAACAACTAGTCTGTGGGTGGGAAAAAATCAAGTCAAAACACACCAAAATAGCCAATAGATCTAAATTTGGGAGGGAAAATGATCTAAAGGTCAGATATACTAGAAATAGGTGCAGAAAAACAACAAACAATCAGAGGGAAAATTGTTGTAAATGAGGTGGCGAAAGGATACAACCTGGAGGGAAGCACAGGGGAACCTAGAGGAAGACCCAAACAAAACTAAAAAGAGGTGTTTTGGATGGATTAATAACCAATATGAAGTGGATCTGAAGGTGAGGGATCGGATTTGAAAAATGGCTACACACACTGAAATTTTAGATGACCTGTTGCAGCTAAAACTCTTCCTAGACAGGTGGAGGGTACTGAAGCCCTAGGGGGCTAGTATCCCACTTTGATGAGTAAAAAAAATAAAGTACAGGTCCAAATCGAGCAGAGACGAAGGTCAAACAACCCTGAACAGAGGCCCAGACAAACCTAGAAAAATCTCATAAAAATTCCTGCAAAAATTTCGGGTCGTAGTTTCTGACCTATTTTCTATAGAGGTTGTAGGTTTGGGGTATTTTTTTGTGCTGTGAAGGTCCAGGTTGCCGGTTTGGGCCTAAAAAGAGTGACCTGCACTTCTAGCACTCTCGGGAGTAGGTTTTAGAAAAAATTTTGTCTCAGCTGCGGCTGATGCCTATCACCTACACAATAGGTCTGAAAACACACGGAAGTTATAATTTTTAATGTTTTAGGGTTTTATAGGTTAAAGAAAACATCAAGAAAAGAAAAACAAGAGGTTGAAGAGAAATCCTAAGGTTTGAAGTAGTTGGTCATGCAGGGATCTTAAATACGACAGAGTTCGTAATCGTAAACCCTTGTGGAGTCGCCAGTTGTTAGTATGAATCTTAATCGGAAGCGTACGAAAAAGGCTCACTTTAGTTGTGCATAACAAACAACCCTAACATCAAAGATGGCTACCAATTTATTTAGATCTACAGTTAGTTGACCAAGATAAACACTACAAAATCTAGATCTATGCAGTAAAATACATTAAGCAGTAAATAAAAGCAAGAGTTTCTCCATGCATCCAATAGACAAGACAATAATATTTTTAAAGAATTTTTGTATTTTTTGACACCTGGGAAGGGAACATAGAAAGATGTTACCAGTCCCCCTCAATGGGATGGGCTCTTGTAAGTCCTCAGCACTTCAGATCTAAAATCTCTCTCTCTTGATGGTGTAGAAAACCCAAACAAAAATGGAACTCAAAGGGAGCTCAAAATAAAAATGGTAGCAAAATATGACAATGATGGAGGATCAAAGTCAGACCAAAAGTATAGATCCAGAGTGATCTTTAGGCAACAAAAGCTAGTGAATGAATGGAAAAACCCTTCTATTTATAATAAAATATTGAGTTAGTCTAGATATTGGTGCATAGTTAAAATATTACTAACCAAATCTAGATCTAACTATTATGAAATATTTTATTATATTTGTTGGAGGGAAAAGGAATTTGAATTTAGTCAAATCCATTTATTTGTAAATAATAAATAAATAAATGATTTATTTATTATTTTAAGGATGTGGTAGAGTAATAATCAAATAAATAATGATTTATTCAATTATTTATAAATGATTTAGTCAAATTTAACAAGGAATATTATTTAAATAAGGTTTAGATAATTATTCCTAGAAAATAATAAGATAAATAATAATTTATCTAACTAATTTTCCTGTTTTGGGTTAAATATGACCAAAAATATTAATTAAAATGCTATTTAACTAAGTATTCCTTCAGGAAAATCAAACAAATATGGATTTATTCAATATTTCCTCATGGGGTTTCCTGTTTAGACCATAAACAACTTAATAAATAAGGATTACTAATTTATTTTTTATAGTGAAAGAAATTTTAATTAGGGTAAAATTGTTCTTACATGGTGTACTTTGGTCCATCTAATAGTAACTGGTTAGATGACCAAAAATTGGTGTAACAAATTGGTTTTAAGGGCAAAGGCAGGAGCTTCCTCTTTCCCTAAAAGATTTGACATTCATGACAGCTCATGACTGTTTTATAAACTTCAGAAAATAGGCTTGGCCAATATAAACGTGCCCTCAAGATCTTGTTAGTTGTAGTCTTCCAATAAAGATGACCTCCATAGTCACCTTTATGAAAATCAGTCATCACTTTTTCAACTTCTCCTTCAACCAAACAATTCAACAACACTCCACCTAATTATTTCCAATACAAGACACCATTAAGGATGCAATACTTAATATCTCTCAACTTCAAAGATCTAGTCTTAATACTTGGAAATCTAGGAGGATGATTCAAGTGTTGCAAAACATGAACTATATTAGCATACCAAGGTGATAAAGAAAATTTTTTAGATACTTTGGGTATTGTTTCAGCCTCTTGCTCCTCAGATAATGCAACAATAAAATTAATATCCAAAGCATGGAGATTTGAATCTACATGAGCTTTTTCAGGCCTTGTCCTTTGATCATATTTGTGGGCTTGATCTCCAAGTCATACTTCAACATATTAATGATCCATTTACCTCTCCTCCCTTCAGGATCATTTTCTGTAAGCACATCTTTGACAACAGCATTTGGAACATATGCAATGACATGAGAATGGAGAATATAGACCCAAAAGTCCTTCAATGCCTTGACTAATGCCAAGGATTGTTTCTCAATGATGTTGTACTTCAAGGATGCATCTCTTATGGTTCTACTGAAGAAGGCTATGGGCTGCTCTGTCTTCCAATATTTCTTTTGCATAAGGACATCAGCAAGAGTATGCTCTGAGGCAAATGAAAAAAATGATAAAATCAAGTGTATAATCTGGAATAATAAAAATAGGAGCATGAGATCAATCCAATTTAACTTGATTGAATGACTTCTTCACGTCTTCAGACCATTTTACTTCACTATATTTCTTCAGCATGTAAGTAATTTTCCTTAAGTGTTCAGCAAGATTGGGGACAAACCTTCTCAAAAAATTGATTTTTCCATTGAATGAATGAATTTCATTTTTTCTCCTAGGATAGTCCAAAGTATGAATTGCTTCAATCCTTGAAAGATAAACCCTAATTCCATCTTTTGATATGATATGGCCCAGAAATTTACCTTCCTCCATAGTGAAAAGGCTCTTCTTTGGGTTCAACGATATGCCAAGCTTTCTACATCTGTGAAAAAATGTTTTCAAGTGATGAAAGTGTCTCTCATCTATCTTGGAAAAAAAAATGATGTCATCAAGATAAATGACCAAAAAAACATCATTTTCATTGGTGAAAGAAATATCCATTGCTCACTGAAAATTCACCCCTTCATTCTTCAATTCGAAAGGAATTTTGGCATACATGAAGGTGCCCCACAGTGTTTTGAAGGTTTTCTTTTCCTAATCATCTGGATGATCTAAAATTTGATTACACCCAGAGTATCCATCTAGCAATGAAATTCTGGAAGATCCAACTACCCTTTGCAAAATATGGTCCATCTTTGGTAGTAGGTAACTGTCTTTCAATGACATTTTATTCATATTATTGAAATAAATGCACAAGCGAATCTCTCATGTCTTCTTTCTCACTGGAAATAGATTAGACATCCAATTTGAAAAGTGAAGAGGAACTGTAATTCCAGCAGTAAATAATCTATTTACCTCATTTTGAATAGAGGTCGGCAACTTGGGATTCATTTTCCTTAACTTCTGGCGAAAAGGTTTCTGATCTGGCTTTAAGGGAATGTTATGCTGGATTATAATCCTATCATAAACTTTCAAATTAGAATTTCCCAAGAAAATACTTTAAAAAACCGAGACATAAGTGCTACGTATTTACCTTTCATTTATGCACTCAAATATTTTGAAATTTTGACCATCTTTGGGTTTTCCAGATTGCCAAGATTGAGATCTTCCACTTCCAATTTTTTTCATAGCATGGTCGGTTTGTGTGCAACATATTCTTGCTCAAAAATCTCTTCCAAAGGTACCACACCTCTTGGAATGAATTTATCTTTCAATTGAAGCACTTGCATCTCTGTTGCATAGAATTTTTGGTCATCTTCATAGCACTAGTTATCCATTTGAGAATTAAAAAATTCCTCTTCTGTCTGCAAGAAGTTGCTAATCTGTTTATCATCTTGAAAGACCTACCAATACTAAACATTATTTGGTACAACAGGGTGGTGTTTGATGTTTATCTCATACTTCTTATTAGGATACAATGGAATTTTGAACATGTTGGTCGAAGTAGCAAGAGAATTAGCAATAACATTGTTGTCCCTTGGGATCAACGACAAAGTATATTCAATGAAGGTCTTGAGGATGTATAACACTACATTTTGGTAAGATCGTATCCTTGGATGCTTGGCTTGGTATTCCCCTTTGACTTTCTTTATTACTAGCTCGGAGTCGCCATACATAGAAATATTCTTGGCGTCTAACTTCTTGAGAATTTTCAGACCAGCTATCAAAGCCTCATACTCAGCTTCATTGTTTGAATAATTGAAATCCAACTTATAAGAGGAAATTCAAACATTGGGAGGAATTTTTAGTAACTAATTTATAGGGCCGTGAATCCACATTCCAATGCCAACCCCTTCTTTACCCAAAGCTCCATCAAATTCCATGGTCCACAAACTACTTTCTTCATCGGGAAGATGCAAATCATATGACTAAACTTTACTTGCTGCTTGAGAGAGTTTTGATGTACCAAAAATTTCTATTTCTTTCACTGTTTCATCACTTTTTTGAGGTGATGTGCTTGGTTCAAAACCACTTGGCACCTTTTCATAAATTTCTGCATTTGTCATTTCTAAAACAAAATTTGAAAATTCAGAATTTTCTACTTTTTCTTCAATCAAAAATTCAGAAGATGTTTAACATTCATCATTGAATAAGATAAAGGACTCTAAATTTGCATGAATAGAATGTATGGGATGGCTATCTGACTTTTATCGGTTGCAAGGACTGAATCAGGGATGGTCAACGTAAATGGAGACAAATGTTTGCAATGAATGGAGACTACAAGAAATTTCAAGGACTACAACTACAACTCAAGGACTAAAAATACAAGAAATTTTTGCAAGGACTGGCTCAGGGATGGTCAACGTGAATGGAGACAAACGTTTGCAATGAATGGTTTATTTGAACTCTCTCTTTAACACTTAATGACACTGCAGATGGCTTGGCATAATTTGACCTAAATCTAATACCCGAAAACCAGCTGAAGACTTTCAATGTGGTTTGATTAACTGTTAGACAAAGGATTTCCCAACCCAGGTACAAGTGTGACAAAGTGTCGTGTTCAAGAGTGGCATGCTACTTTTTAAACAAGGGTGACAACTGGATTATTTTTCTCTCTCCCCCCACCCCCATCCCCCATTACTGAGAAGTACCTCTTTATTTTCTACAAGCTTGAGGAGGATAACATTTGTTTTTTTGTATAAGCTCATCCTTCGAATGAGTCCATCTTAGTATTAAAATCGAACCCTAAGAAGGAGTGGTTCGGTCCTATTTGTAATTGACAGGTCCTTTACTGTTAAATTTTAACGAGTCGAGTATAGGAGAAACTCAGTGTTTTTCAGTTTTAGGGAGTCATAAGAAAAACATAAGTAAACTCCATGGTTGTTATTTTTCATAAATTTATTCTCTCAAGCTCGAAAAGGGATAAAATAATGCAGGAGAGAACTCTATTGACCATGATTAGTCAACGTATACCTTTTTCGTAATTATTCCAATTCATTCCGGAAAAGGGGTAAACTTATACTGAAAGGATGATTGTTTATTTACTTTAATGAGTTCGAATAGTCAAGTACTCGACAATCTTTTCATGTTTAAAGAGTCTAAAAAGGGCTTAAAACAGAACTCCATGGTTTCACTTTTCATATGTTTTAACAAGTTCGAAAAAGTGATAAAAAGTACTCATATGGTTGGCTTTAAATTTAATTACGAGCAGGAAAAGACGAAAATAACTTGGCATTTTCATGTGTTTTACAAGAATGAAAGATAGAAAAATAATCTCGAGATTTTCATGAGTTTAATGAGTCTTGAAAATAATAATCGAAATGGACTCAAGATAGGTTTCATTTTTACACAAGCTTGAAACAGAGGAAAACTATGCTTGAAAGTGGTTTGTTTCATTTTTACACAAGCTTGAAACAAAGAGAAAATTGTGCTTGAGAGAGGTTTCATTTTTACACAAGCTTGAAACAGAGAGAATTTTGCTTGAAATAGGTTTGTTTCATTTTTACACAATCTTGAAACAAAGGAAAAATCATGCTTGAGATATGTTTCAATGCCCCCCAAGCATAACCTGGAAGAGCATATGACCCCCAAGCTTCATTTCATTAAACTAAGTAGACTAATGGTTACTAATAGTTGGATGGAATGAAGGTTCAATTACGAGATTAGAGGAAATACTCGACTTGACACTTACGAGATATAATCAAAGACTCGACTCAATTAGGAGAGGATTTGCTTCATTTTTTAATGAGCTTGACACAAGAAAAGAACTATGCTCATTGCCTGATTCAATTTTTAACGAGGTTGACACAGTAACAAGAACTCTCCTCATAATGAACTGATTCATTTTTTAACGAGGTTGACATAGTAACAGTAACTCTCCTCATGGAACCTTGTTTCATTTTTTTAACGAGCTTGACATAAGAAAGGGAACTTTTCTCATGGTAACGTGTTTCATTTTTTAACGAGATTGACACAGTAACAGGAACTCTCCTCATAAGGATCTGTTTCATTTTTTAACGAGGTTGACACAATAAAAGGAACTATCCTCATGGGAACATGATTCATTTTTTAACGAGGTTGACACAGTAAAAGGAACTACCCTCATGGGCATGTTTCATTTTTTAACAAGGTTGACACAAGAAAAGAACCATCCTCAAAAGGACTTGTTGCATTTTTTAACGAGGTTGACACAGTAAAAGAACTATCCTCATGGAACCTTAATTCATTTTTTAACGAGGTTGACACAGTAAAAGAACCATCCTCAATAGGATCCTGTTTCATTTTTTAACAAGGTTGACACACTGAAATAACTATCCTCAAGATGAAATTATTCATTTTTTTAACGAGGTTGACACAGTAAAAGGAACTATTCTCAAGGGAACCTTGATTATGGCTTCCAACTGGAAGAAACACATGTCAAGGTACACACCTCGATCATGGCTTCCAAGAGGTCTTCATCAGATGGAAGAATAGTTCTCAGGAAGGAACACATGTCAAGGGACTCAATAGGGATAATAAAATCACGTTCAAACAATCCCATAGGGCTTGCCATATCAATTACCAGATCCAAGTCAAAGGAATTCGAGCAAATAGTGAGAGGCTCGCTTGCACCGGTAACTAAAAACATGGGACTGGTTGCCACATAATTAACTCGTAGCGGGGCAGATACCACTTCCATATAAGTAAAATTTAGGTATGTCGGATTATTGGTAGTCGAATCAAGACTAACGAATGAAATTTGGTCAACAATCACAATTTTTCCATTGTGAGGGAAATACATCACGTGAAAGAGTGTCGATACGAAAACTTTCATTACATAGATATAGTCTCGTCCAAGGAGAAAATAGAAATCCAAGGGGCATCGGAATACCATAAGATCAATACAGACAACTTTACCTTCCAAGTTAATAGGAAACTTAGGAAGGATACCTAAAGGTTCATTAATGGTTCTATTAAAAGCTGACAGATTCTGTGTAACAGGCACAAGCTGAGGGGAACCCAAATATTTCCAAGAAATTGAGGATAAAATACTAACAGAAGCACCTTCATCTACATTTGTGCGACGCATATTCTTACCACAAGCCTTCAAACTGATTTGGAAAGGGATGGAGGAAGGAAGATGAGGTTCTGTCAGTCTATTCCAATCAAACAAAAAAACTTTAGTACTTGGAGGGGGTTCTATAGAAACATGCGAAATGCCCCCCGGTGTAGAAGAATCCGATGTAACAAGCAGGACTTGAACAGTATGAATTTCACTCTCTACAGGGAGAGTGGGATTGACCAAATGTGAAATCAAGTCGACCACTTGATCAAATAATGGATCATGAACCCGAGTGATATTATTTTCACTCTTCAATGGAAGAGTGGGATTAACCGTACTTGGAATTAGATCAATCACTTCGTCAGTTAACGGTAGGTTGGGAGAAAGTTTACATTAACCAATTGGAAGTTTTTGTTGTGGAATAGTAAGGTTTTCCAACAATTTTGAGGCTTCATTAATGTGAGGTAAAATGTGAGTTTGATGACTCCCTTTGCATAACCTACAAGGAAACCTAACTTTACCCTTTTTCCGAGGAACCTAACAATCAATGGTTGATGGATCAATAGTAAGTTGATGATATTTTTCTAACCATACTTCCAATACCTTAGGAATACCAGGACAAATGATAAAGAATTGGTCACCCTTACAAAGCTTGCAAGGGTATTTTGGTTTATGATGCATCTTGGAAGTTTCCTCAACACTACCAACACTTACAACCATGGTTGGTTGGTTGACTTCTTTCTTATCTTGCTTCTTCTTCTTCTTCCCTTTCTTCTTCTTCTTAGTCACCTGGTTACTAGCATCAAGGATTTTACCAAGTGAAGAAGAAGAAAGGGAGGAAGACATGTTGGGCAAAGAAGGTAAAGGGTCAACATGAGGTTGGTGATGTTGAGATGGTGAACTTTTTTGAGGTGAAACATCCGGTTGAGGTGGAGCAATTGGAATATTCGAGGCCAACGAAGTTGAAAATAACCATATCGGTAAACCTATGGTAAATCCAGATAATGACAATGTAGCCATATAAGGAGGACCAACATTTCCAAAGCAAGGAAAAGTACTAGGATTCTTGTTAAGAGGGGTTCCTTGGTTGTTAAATTCCAGAACAGTCGCCATTAAATTCAACTTCAGTGAATTTTATTAACACTTTAGAAATATTAACAATTCAAATTCACATTCCACACCTAAGGTCTCTAAAAATTAAAATCAAACAAATGAACACACGTTATCAAATCTAGGAGTCAAACCACACACAAACAGTATGTTTCCATGATAAAACCACTAGTTGGTGATGAAATCCAACGTCACGGAAATTAATGTGGAAAAATGGGCGTTGGAACAATTACCCTGATAACTTGCTTAATGAAACAATCCGATGCAAGTAACTACACTATGCCATCTCGAAGTGAAGAGTACCCTCTGGAAAGTCCAAGTGAGTCTACTTAACGTCTGCTCCAGGTACAGTGGGAACTTCCATCCACCATCACCTTGGGAAAAATCCTAAATATTATGGCCACTAAGGTCACCAACTGAGACAATTACACCTAGGGGAATAGTCTACGATCTTATATACATGCAAGGGCAGGACATCAAGCTCAATCCCCTTGAAGGCTCCTCGACATGGTAAATCCGAGGTTTGCCAACAAGTGACCCCGGGCTCCTCAACAATGATTAATCCGAGGTTTACCGTTTGTATTACATGCAAATCTTCTATCTTTTCCAATGATATAGGTATGATTACCTCACTGTGTCTGAAATGATCTCATGCTTAACTCTTTTAAGAAGAGCTTCTTAGAGCACAATTGCAACAATTGGATTTTTTCCTTACCGCAAGATACTATTGTTTGTTTAGTTACTTTGGAAAGTTAACTACAACCTATTCCAAAGCACTAATATTGAACTAAATTTGTGGAAAGAACCATAGAAAATGTAAAAATTTCTAGATGAATTTTATCAAGCACTGTGTTATTTGGCTATTATTTACTCAAAGGGTAAATGGATATGAAACCAATGGTATATTGACCTAACCCAAAACTGAATGTAATCGAATATGATAATATAATATTTTCAATTCGATGAATCCTAACTAAATTAAGGAGAGAGTTTACATTCACTTCCAACAATGCAAAAATTGATAAATAAGAGAAAATATAACAAATTCTCTAATGCATTAATTTCAGCAAGAAAAACTAATGCTAATTAATTCCAATTTTTATTTTTATGTTTTTAAAACAAGCATAAAAACATGTAAATTAAAATCAAAGAAACTAATCTAAATCTACGATTGATTTTTCCAGAATGTAAACTATGCAGTTGTAATCTATGCACAATTCACTTGAAAACTATGAAAATGTAATCTATGCACATTTTTCATTCATATTCTGAAAATGAAAATTCTAACTATGCAAATGTAATCTATGCAAGAGAATTCTTAAACACAAGATGATTCCAATTCAGCGAAAGAAAAACAACACTATTTTCCTTCACCAATGTAATCTAAGGAACCAATCAAGTGCAAGTAAAGAAAATTGGATGAGAATTCCAAAGGTCAAAAATAAAAACACTCGAAGGCAATTAACACTCAAACAAAATTTAGCCAAACCTCGAAGTAATGACCAAAGGAAATCAAATTGAGAATTTCTTAGAAAATAAGATTCAAAACACCCAATTAACTTAACAGAGACTAATGAGATTGTAAATGGATCAAGGAAAACTTGAAGAATCAGATTATTTGGCTCTAAAAAGACAAATTTTAATATTTTCAAAAAATTTCTAGGGGTTCACAATTTCTAACAAAAAATAGAGCAGATCCGCACTGTTTTGAATCAAAAGTTGCAGAGGTTGCCACACTGTTTTCTACTGAAAACCGCGGAGGCAAGGAAAAATTATGAAAAAATAAAATAATCAACTATATTTTTTAGGGATTCTTAAAAGTTATCTACCCAACTTGACTTAGAGAATTCAAAATCAAAAACTTAAAATTCAAACTGAAAATAAATACAAAAAAACTAAGTTCTAGTTCCCTAGTGGAGTCGCCATTTTGTTATGCGGATTAATCTCTCTTATGGATAAGAGCGATATCCCTAGTATTCAACGAATAGCTAGAAACAAACATCCATTTGGAAATATTTTTCTCTAGATTAAATTCATTTCAAAATTGTTATAAGAAAGTAGAGAGGACATGTCCCTACCTTGAAATCCAATGTTCGATGCAGTCTTTTGTCCCGTCGCTCCAAAGTGGCTTCTTCAATAAGTAGAACCTACAATCAAAGACAAGACAAAAGAATCAAAGCATCTACAACATATAATAATCAAGAAAAGCTAATCCAACTTAGTGATCAAGGAGTCTAAGCATTGATGTTATTCAATAAGCACAAGAACAACTCAATGAGAAAAAGAGATCCATATGTATTATCTTGAATGAAAAGAGTAATCTTACAACCTGATGCCTTGATGTCGTACAAATTTCTCATGGGGTCCTAAACAATCGTTCCTCCTTCAATTTGACAAGCCTTCCTCTCTGAATACCAACATAGAGTTATGGACACAAGGGTGTGATCATTCTTATGCCAACAATAGTTTACTAGTGTAGAAAGTATACACTCTTGGGAATTCTCTTCAACAATTACCTTTACAATCTATTCAACATCTACCCTTCAACCTGAAATTTGAGCTCAATTTATAGGGAAATGGAGGTAGTTTCAGTTTCCATGAATAGGGGGATGGATTCCTCTCATGAAGGGATTTGAGCTCCATGGACCAAGGATAAGCTCCATGAGTGGAGGGATAAAGCTTGACCTGATCGTGCCTCTAGAAGCTTCCAGTTGGGAGAATATTCGACCAGCTAGGCTTCTAGAATTTACTTTTTCTTTTATTTTTCTTTTTGCGAGGGTCTGCAAGTAATAGCAAAACGTGCAGGGGTTGACGTAGTTTATAGACCAAGTATCCACGAACCTGCAGTCAAAGGCTAGAACAAGTGCAGAGGTAGACTTTTAAAGGTTTTATAAAGCTTTTCTCCAATTCCAAGACTTGATTCAAGAACATTAAGGTTTTTGACTTCTAAACCAGCATGATATAGGTGGTGATAGACCTGTACAAACATTCAAATGTCATAGTGACAAAATAACATGTAACATTCGCTTACAATAATCTTTGGGTTTCCATGTAGCTTTTGAATTGTTTCCACAAATGCAGTAGCAACTTTACTTGCTTTAAATGGATGAGATAATGCACAAAAGTGTGCATACTTGGTAAGTCTATCAACTACCACCATGATGACACTCTTTCCTTCAGACTTAGGTAAACCTATGATAAAATCCATTGAAATCTCCTCTCAAGTTTGACTTGGAATGGATAAAGGTTGTAGAAGACCCGAGGTCTTAATTGTCTCAACTTTATTTTGCTGCAAAACCAAATATTCCCCCGCAAACATTTGAATATCAGATTTAAGGCCATCCAAAAAAAAATCTTTCTTCACCCTGTGGTAATTTTTTAAAAATTTTGAATGTCCTCCTAAGGGAGAAGTGTGAAATTCCAAAAGAATATTTTGTTTTAGTTGGGAATTCTTACAAAGATATAAGCGATCTTTGTACCATATGGAATAATTTTTCCAACTAAATGTATCATATGTACTAGGATCTTGTTGCAACTTTTGAATGAATGTCCACACTTCTTCGTCCTTTTTCCATTCATCCCTTGCTTCAGTTATCCAATATGGTTGGATGATAGAAATGGCACAAAGCAATGGTTCTAGCTCTTCATCCTTTCTTGAGAGTGCATCTACAACAAAATTTAGCTTCTATTTTTTGTAGATGATTTCAAAGTCATAACCCAACATCTTTGTGACCCATTTTTGTTGCTCTTCTGAAGATAGCATTTGTTCCAAAAAGTATTTAAGACTATCATGATCAGTTTTTACCTTGAAGTGTCTTCCCATTATGTAAGGTCACCATTTCTTTAGTGCATGTAGTATTTCCAACATTTCCCTCTCATTAATAGGTTTCTGTAAATACTTTCCTTTTATTGGACAACTTTCAAAACAAATGGGTCTTCCTTCTTGCATTAAAACAACATCAATTCCATTTCCTGAGGCATCACATTCCACAACAAAGTTTTTGTGAAGTCTAGTGTAGCTAAGACCAGTGCTAGGCACATTGCCTCATTAAGATGTTCAAAGGCCTTAGTTTCTTCAGTAGTCCATGAAAATGCATCTTTCTTAAATAATGTTGTTAGAGGTGTTGCTATTCTCCCATAATTTTTAACAAACTTGCAATAATACCTTGTTAACCCAAGAAATCCTCGCAATTTCTTTATGGTTGTGGGCACTTTCCATTCCTTAATGGCTTTAATTTTTTAGGGTCTACCTTAACACCCTCATGAGATACAATATGACCTAGATATTCCACCTCTTGTACTCCAAACAAACATTTGGAGGATTTTTCATATAAGTGTTTCTCCTCAAATAGTTTGAACACCCTGTCAACATGTTGAACATGATCCTTCCAAGACTTGTTGTAGATTAGTATATCATAACAAAATACTAACACAAATTTTCTAAGGAAGGGTTTGAAAATGGAATTCATTAACCCTTGAAATGTAGAAAGTGCATTGGTAAAGCCAAAAGGCATGACCAAAAATTCATAATGACCCTCATGAGTTTGAAATGTTGTTTTCGGAATATCTTCAGTCTTCATTCTAATTTGATGATATCCTGAACGAAGATCCAACTTGGTAAAGTAAATTTCTCCATGTAATTCATCCAATAATTCATCAATCACATGAATGGGAAATTTATCATTAATAGTGAGCTTACCGAGCTCCCTATAATCCGGACACATGCGCCATGATCCATCCTTCTTGTGCACCAATACTACTAGAGCAGAGAAAGAACATTGACTCAGTTGAATTATACCAGCCTCTAACATTTCTGCAATCATACGTTCAGGTTCGCTCTTTTAGACATAAGGATATATGTAAGCCCTGATTTTTAGAGAAACACTTCCTAGAATCAAATGAATAGCATGATCATGATCATGAATAGGTGGAAGTTCTTTGGAAGTTTCAAACACCTTGGAATGATTTTCCAAGTCTTTTTGGAGATTTGGAGAAATAGATTATTTTGATGTTGAAACTTCTAGTGAGCATAATTGTGAAATTATGCTTCATTGTTCTTTCTTCAGAAGCTTTTTCATGACATTAGAGCTTATTATATTTCCCGAATTCCCTGCAATACCCCGTAATTCAACTTCCTTTCCTTTCGAAAAAAATTTCAAGAAAATTTCTTGAAAATTAAACGCTATCATCCCCAAATATTGTAACCATTATACTCCTAACACAACATCAGCACCTCCAATTGGAATGGAAAGCATTGGACTATTCAATACATATTCCCCCATGGTTAGCTTGATATTATGGAATTTTCCAAAGCAATTTATAGTTCCTCCATTTGCAACCATCACTTGACATTCTCATTTTGGGTATAGGAAGAAATTGAATTCCTTGGCTACCTTACAATGAATAAAATTATGGGTACTACCCGAGTTAATCAAAATTATTACCCTTTTCTTCTTTACATTTCCTTCTATCTTGAGATTTTTAGGAGTGGTAATTCCTTCCAATGCATTACAGGATATGGTCAAACTCATTCCTGTTGAGAATTTGGAGGGTCGAAGATTAATTCAAATTCTCTTCTTGATAATTACTTGTGAGCTTACTTGAGTTACTTATGTCTTCGCTTGCTTAGCTTATTTAGTCTTTCATCAAGTTAATTACCAAAATAAACTTGTAAAACCTCTCCCTCTTGGAGAGGAAAACCCACGAGAAATTATTCTTATAGATATTCAAATGAAAATTACCATGACCAAGACTTAGACCCTTCACCTATGAATGCCTCCAAGACCTTATCTTTACTTCTTTGACTGCCTCCAACACTTATCCTTCTCTTTTTCTCCAATCTGCATTGACTTGTACTAGTACTAGAGATCTCGGCCTCTAATTTTTACTTCTTATTATTTTGTCAACTATTGGAGACTGAATCTTCTTCACCTTGCATACTTTTGTACCTTGTACACTACCTTAAACTTTTCTTAAGTTCCAGATTCTGTGCTTTTCTCAACCGTGTACAAGACCTCAAGAATATGCACTTTCTTACTTCAGGAAATCCGCACTTATAGACCTCAGGAATTTGCACTTTCTTACTTCAGGAAATCCACACTTTTCTCTGTGGAAATTACAGATAATTCTACAACCTTTAAGCTCTAAAATCTGCAACCTTATTAACCTTTGAGATCAAAATTTGTTCATCTCTGAAATCCACACTTCATCACTTCTATAGTCTGCATTTTTCACTCCTATAATTTGCACTATTGACTTCCTGAAATACGCACTGTTGAATATGGAAATCACAGAGAAAATACGCACTGTTCACTAGGTAAATCAAAAATAAAGTCCACAATGTTTACTATGTAAATCAAAGAGAAAATCCGCACTGTTGGCTGTGGAAATCACAGAGAAAATCCACAATTTTTTTGTCTCAGGAAATCTGCAGAATAAGGTATATATAGGGCACAGTTTCACTATATGTTAGGCTAACCACACATTTGCTTGAGGGCCGACTTTAAGAACATATTTTGTAGCTTTGAGAGTGAAGCTTTCATCCTTATTTATAGCGTTTAATGTGGGTAGTCTAGAGGGTTGTTATGTGCCATTATTCCACAAGGCCTTGGAGACATTCTTTAGACTAGACACTTCATAATCATGACTCTTAATTATACTCGAAGAAAAAACCCTATAGACATCAAGAAGTCTATTGACCTATAATAAAATATTTCTCATGAAACCCATAAAACAAGTACAAAAAAATACATTTATTATCTTTATCTTCTTCTTTACATAATTCATAATTACATAGTCAATATGAAGACCGATCCTAGTTACACTTTTCAACAATTTATTTTTTATTTAGGGTTTATTTCTAGTTTATATCCTCTTCTTTTGAAGTTTCTTGTTCATTTTCTTCCTCCTCTTCAAAATCTATGTAAAATAATTTCTTCTCAGCACACTTATG
This sequence comes from Pinus albicaulis, assembly GCA_034641835.2. Classification (NCBI taxonomy): domain Eukaryota; kingdom Viridiplantae; phylum Streptophyta; class Pinopsida; order Pinales; family Pinaceae; genus Pinus; species Pinus albicaulis. The sequence goes on from CM076579.1 coordinate 878,962,531, forward strand.
ACCTTTAGTGTATTTGCTATCACAATTGTAGAAAAGCCCTTTTGCTCTTTTTTCTTCCCATTGTTGTGGTGTCAACCTTGTAGGTTGTGGAATTCTAGGAGTAGAAACACTTCCATATTTATATATGTGAGTGGTAGGCTTCATTTTTGCCATAATTTTACATTCATTTTTTCTTGCCAGCCTGAATGCCTTCTCCAATGAATCAGGTTCCCAAAGGCGAACTTCATGTTGGATGTTATCCTTTAAAGTCCCTATGAATACATCAATCATGTGTTCCTCTAGAATTCCATTAACTCTTATATTCAATTTTTGGAAGTCTTCAATGTGCTCCACCATTGAACCATTTTGTTTGAGATTTATCAGTTGGCTAAGGAAGGTGTTGCTCTTTGTATCCTCATAAAAAATTAACCAAGTGACAATTTTTTTACGGTAGCAAAGCCATCGATACCATACAAATGTATTTTGTTCTAAATATAAAGCTTCAAGTCATACCTTTTGTGTGCTTTTCACATTATTGAGATCAAAATATCTCTCCTTCTGTAGTATCCATGTTACGGTATCCTTACCATTAAACTTCCTCATATCGATCTTTGGAATATGGTGGGTCTTCAATCCAACATTAGAGTTTATGAAATCATGATTGAAATTTATTTTTCTATCATCATGAGTTTCCTCTACTATATTTTCGCTATTAGGAATCATTTCTTGTATCAAATTTGTCAAACCCTCCTTCAAACCTTTCATATCTGCTTTTATATCATTCTTCATGTCTTCCATGCCATTCTTCAAACCATCCATATTAGCTTCCATGCATTTCTTCAAACCATTCATATTAGCTTCCACACCTTTCTTCAAAACTTCCATTTCATTTTTTGTTGCTCTTTGCGAGAGTGAAATTTGGTGCTCTTGCTCTTGTAATTTTGATATATCATTTTTCACTTCTTCCTCTTCATGATTCATATTAGAGTATCCTGAGGGCTTAATGGGTGTTGAATTATTTTCAGGGGGAATTTTAGAACCAAATACTAATATCTATGCTTCAATATTCCCTTGGAATCACTTCAAAGTGATTTTTCAAACAAGACTTATGCAATTTGAAAAAAAATACACACCTTTTTCTTGCTTTTGAGGAGCTTGATATTGAAACTGAATTATCTTTGTGATCTCAGATCTTCAATATTTGAAATTCGGTCCTGTAGTAAACCTCTGAATCTTCTTTCAAATTCCACAAGTCTGACCTGATTTGGATTCTTCAATACAACGTTATGCCCAATCTCCCACAATGACCTAATTATGGACTGGTTCAATAAAGCGTACTTGTACGGCATGCCATGTGTCCTTGTTTCCTCCTTTAGCTCTTAATTTGATATACCGTAAACTATAGTTTGTGTAATTTCGAAAACTTTTTACAAAATTCCAAACTGATGCTCATAGAGAGAGTTATGATGATTTTCCCAATGTCACCTCTTTTATATGAAATTCGGGAGCTAGAAAAAACCCTAACTTCCACATATCATATCTCCGAAAATATTGCGAACCAAGTTCTGAAATTTTTACACGAAGTTCCTTAGGATTTCTTCGAAATGTGTTTTTTTTAATGTTTGAACCCTCGTAGAAACAAAGTTCTAGTGAAAATTCCATGATGACTTGTTTGAAGCAGTGAAACCCTAGAATCTAAAGCTCTAATACCAAATGTTATGAAACCGACTCCAAAAATAGAAGAAAAGAGATATCAACTCCTTAGAAATAAGCCATTTCGAGGGGGAAACCTCTTTTACATTACATAAATGAAAAATTATTGGATGATACAAATGAAAAAACCTCCTTTCTATATATAAGACTCCATAGGATCACAATATAATCCTAGCTGACCTAACAATATTAATGTAAAGGCACAATAATAACAATATATGGGTTACAGGGGTACAACAATAACAATAAGGGGGCTACACTAACAAAAATAAGGGACTACACTAGTAATATAGGGACGTAAAAATAAACATATGGAAATATGTATCTGAAAGAAGAATATATATAATTTAGCATGAATAGATAAACATACATAAGAAGAAAAAATTCTCAAATGCATACTGCAAGATTCTCAACACAAGTTCTGCAATTCTATCTCTGATTTCATTCCAAAATGTTGATTACAATAGCTCCATTGTAAAATAACAATATCCAACCCCACAAAAGACTAAAGAGAGTCTACTTATAGAAAATATGTAATATGACACCACATCAAGCCTAAATTCCATCCAAAATGGATCATAAATACACAAGATGAGTCATTTCCTAGATTCTAGGGAGGTTAGAAACCATTCCCTGAATTTTAGCTATGAACTAGGAGTGTTTTTCCCTTACATTAAATTACATATCCCCTCCTCACAGGAGGAAAAAACCAACTCAATAACTCTAATTCCAACTCATAGGATAGCAAAACCTCAAATTTGTGACATTTTCTGAGCTTGAAAAGTGTCCTAAGGAATCCAATGTTTATTTGTAACATTTGTAATGGAATTGTAGCATAATTTTACAGAAGCGTAACAAAATTTTGCAGGCACTTTTGAGGCACCTTTAGGAGTCAAAATCCACTCCTAAAATAACGATCAACTATCCTCGTGTGTCTAGTTTCTAGAACATATTGAATTTTTAAAAATGACCCATGGGAAGGCCTCCAAAAATCCATGCTCCCAAGGTTACTCCAAAAGTGTAGCAGAGGCTCCAAAAAGGTGGCAGAAACATGAAAATTGAGTTGTTTTTTGGCCTTTTCTTCAAAATTAAAACTTTTCATGCCAATGGGGTTCTTGATATGTAATTTAATCATCAAAATTCATCCATCCATGTAAATAAATCATCATTTGGAATCCCCTAAAATAATCATAACAAAATTGTGCAAAAAAAAAAAATACCAAAATTGTTCAAAACTTCTCAAAATTGGTTTTGTTCAAAACTTCTCAAAATTGGTTTTGTATCACCTGTGAGTGATGGGTTAAACATCCAAGGAATATTTAGCCAAAAATTCCAAGCTATCCTTCTCTTTAAGCTTCATTTTTTCTTCTTTTAGCCTTTTCTTCAATTGTTTTAGCCTTATTTGAGAAATTGTGTTCCAGGTGCGATAGTGATTTTCCATGTGTATTTTAAGCTTATTGTATCCCTTAGCCCTCTTCAAGAGCTTCTCAAGATTTTCATTTACCCTTGACAACCAAAGCGCTCTGTCGTCATTAATTTCCATGGCTACAAGCTCATTAAAGGTCAACTCTTCAGGTGGATGAGCTGACTGTCTTTCTAGCTCCAATGCCCTTTTGAGGCCTCTTATTTTTGGCCTTCTTAGTTGTGTTTTAGGCTCCATGTCTAGAATTTGATCAACATCAATAACCTCCTTACCTTTACCTTTGTCTTCCTCTAGGTCTGGCTTGGGATTACTTTGTAACAGCTGCTTTACCTTTAATTGAAAATTCTCCTGCTGTAAGAAAGTGATTTGAGAATTAGAAATGGAGAACATCCTCCTCAATTATGTTATTTCCTCATCCTTCTCCCTAAGGATCTCCTCAGTTGATCTGATCTCCACCTGCTCTCATACCTCAACCTCCAATGGTGTTGATTCACTATCTTGATGCATAAGAGGTTTCTCCTCTATCTCACTTCGTTCAACAATGGTGTCAAGTGTAAGAACACTTTTGGCAGAATTAGGCACAAATATCTATCTCTTCCCCTTATCATAGGTATGAGTAAACGCAAGAACCCTAGGAGCATCTGAAAACTGAGTTGTCATGCTAGAAGAGCCAGCCTCCATTGTATGTGCTGATGATGTACTATGCAAGATAGGAGGGCTAGTGGTAGGCATTGCTACTAATCTTTAAAAGAAATTTTCCCAAGTCATGTTGCTGGATGAAAGGTGATGCAATACAATGAGCTTGACCAGATCATGATGACAAATACTAGTGTGATGATCTTGCTTTCTACTCTGAACTTTATTATTCATATTAATCAAACTCTTGTACCTTTAATGTGGAAAATAAAGTATTTTGACAGAGGTGAAATGCATTAACAGCCTGATATGGTACCTACACAACCTGGAAAATATTCTTTCACATGTGAAAATACTTCATTATTAACATCATTAAAGGAGGATATTTTTTCTGAGGTGTCTGAAATGGAAGAGGTAATATGGCTCCTTCTAGCATTAGGCTTGAGAAATTGTTTGTAATTTTCAATGTCTAAATCCATGCCCTTGAACCACTTCTCTCCATGACAAGGAATACATGTTGCTGAAGAAATTAGGTCTACTGATAGGTTTATCTCCAAACCTACAATAGTGACCTTTCCAATGTTGAAGCTTGTGGAAAATAAGCTGGTAAATTGAAGATGACACCCCTCCTCCATGAGCTTCTCACATAACCTCAAACATTCAGTCTCCTCAAAAAATCCTCTGGCCAAGGGTGTAGCATTGAGTTCATGTATTGTGAAGGGTTCTAACCTGATGTGGCACCCTCCCTTGAAGCTCTTTTTCTCACTCTTCATCTTATTTATCACTTGAAGGATGAAAACCATAAAATGTTGATGGGATGGGTATATGTAGTGAAATATGGAAAAAACATAGTGTAGGGATGGTATAGGTTTAAAGGGTGAGATGAAGGGCTATGGAGCTATGGAAAATTCTAGAAAAAATTTAGTAGATAGGGTTGTATGTTAGCTCCATGTTGTAGGTGAAATGAAGTGAAATGGATATGAGGAAGGTGGTGAAATAATGAAAAGACGGGAAATTTCCAATTTCAACACTGTGAAAATAGCTAGTGAAGGGGTGGAGTAGGTTTAGAGGGTGAGATGGAGGGTTATGGAGTTACAGGAAATTCTAGAAAAAATTCAGTGAATAGGGTTTCATTTTAGCTCCATATTTTGGGTGGAATGAAAGGAAATGGATGTGAGGAGGGTTATGAAATCAAGAAAACACGGGAAATTCCCAATTTTTTACTGTGAAAATTTTCTAGAAATTAGGTTTTGATGAAAATGACATGTTGGTGATTACATGGATGGTGGGAGATGTGAGGATGAGGTATATGAGAGGTGTAGGATAGTTTTTAGGTATTAGGGTTAGGGTTTATTTAGCTGGAGTAGTTTATGGTTTATCAAATGAAGTCTTTCTATGTCATGGAGAAGTGATGATATGGAGAAATATAGAATGCTCATAAAAATTATTTGAAAACTCAATAAATTGACCAAGGGAGGGTATGTGAGCAGTGAATTACTGTTTGTGAGAGGTCCTTGAGCTTGTTTGAAGAGATTTGAAACCAAAAACCTAACTCTGAACACTTTCTGTAGGTGAAAAACCAAGTAACAGAAGCATAACAACCCTATATAGAAGCATAACAACAGGTATGGAAGTGTAACAACAGTATTTGCAGAGGCGTAACAACTATTGTGCATCACCTGTGTAGCACACCCAGAAATGTAACAACTATTGCGAAGCACCTGTGTAGCACACCCAAAAACGTAACAACTGCTGCATAGCATGCCCATAAACGTAACAAACTTGCCCAAAAGCATAACAAAGGCTTCTAAAAGCATAGCAGGAGGTTACAATAGAGCATAACAAAAGCAGCCTGAGGTGTAGCAAAGTGGTGTTGGAGTGATTTTCCACCTTGGTTTCGATCCTTTGACCACCTTAGGAGTGAAAATTAAAAGAGGAGCTCTTCCACATAACAAAAGATAATAATGAGTCAATATGAGTTTTCTTCTTCCTTTTATAACCTTGAAATGACCTTTTTTTTCTTGTAATGAAACAATAAGACAAATTTGACTTTTTGAAATTTTTTGACATTTAAACACATTTTAAAACAAGAAAAATTGTCTTCCTTTACTCGTTATTCATGATATCTCCCTTTTAAAAGTTTATGAGTGAAATGAAGGGTAAGTGCTTTGTTATGATGACAAATTGGATAGTTTCCAAAGGAAGATGATGACACCTAGATAGTGACCTAGATGAGGTGGAGTGACAAGACCCTAAACCTTTAAATAATAATTAAAGAGATGACCCTGAAAGTGATGATGGCCATGGATGAGATAAGTGAGCAGCAAATTTGACCTAGACTCCTTTGATGACCAAAATTACTTTTTGAAAACTTGTTTGAAAAACTAAAAATTTTGACCTATGACTTTTTGGAAAACAATTGAAATAGTTATTTTTGATCACTAACATACTGACACTAACAAGTTCAAACAAGAAATCCTCTCAACAAAAATTCCAAGAAGCAACTTGATACAAAAAGAGAAATTCAACCAAGAACTTCTCCCAAAACCAAGTGAATTCGACCAAATGAAAAACTCTACACTTTCTCAAAAATGATGAAAAATCCTTAAAACAAAACCAAAAGAAAAATCAAACACAAAAAAAAAAAAATTGAGTCTTTTTATTTTTAAGGAAACAATAAATTTCTTTGACAAAGCAAAAACTAGCCAAAACTCAAAATCACTAGGTTGAGCAAAAAAGAGACCTCAAATTTCTTAAGCCAACAACATCATTTTAATGAGAGGACTTTTTTAGCCTCACTCTCATGTGAGAAAAACAATTCAAAGTCCAAAAATAATTAAATTAATTAAATCATGAAAATTAGGAATTTATTCCTAATTTTCTAAATTGAGTTTGTTCCTCTCAATTAGGAGTCAGTTTAGACCTAGAGATTCTCTCCACCTAACTAGGTTCCTATATTGGTGTATGGTTAAGATTTTTCTTGAACCAAAGTGTCCAAGATAGACACACTATATTGAGACACAATCTCCTCTTGTATTTATATTTGTATTATACCATTGTTTTAATAATGAGAATGTGAGGATTACAACAAGGTTGTGGCCTTTTCCGCAATGAGGGTTTTTCTGTGTTTCTGGTATGTTTTTTTTGTGTGTTAGTTTTGTGTGATTATACTTCATGTCGTATTAGAGCTTATGGGAGGTTCTGGATGCATGTGAGTGTTTTTATAAGAGATAATTTGTAAAGCATTGTGCACTATGTAGAGGCTTGTATATGCATGTATTTATTTGTTTGTTTGTTTAATATCCTTTCTACAGAATTGACAACCATCACAGTTTTCATTTCTCCAGTGATTTGAATGAAATGCAAGTCTATCCTGGTAGTAGTGTTCTAAATGATGAGAATATTTCAGATTCTTTTGGTTATTTTTGCAAGCACGCTTTCCTGAAGCTGGAGAAGAAGAAGATGTCATGACCACAACTACCAGGGCTATCACGCTTGTGACCGATCGCAAGAAACTTCTCACATTGACCAACTATATCATTGTTTCGGCCTCTCCTCCTACGACCAAGACTCAAACCCACCTCGCCATAGGATTCAATCCCCACACCTCACAACACAACACAACATAGAAATCATAAGGGCATGTGTTTTCTGGTAAATGAAATCATAGGAAATTGTTGTCTGCATTTCCATTGTTGTCGCCAACAAGGTTATGCTGACCACAGCTCTCAGAAAATGAATATGAGGAAGAATAGATCAATTTGAATCTCTTCTACCAAAATAGCCGTATAAGTATAATATCAATAAATTTTAATAAACAGATGTGGCAGCGCCGATACATGATTTAGACCAATATTCTTCCAAGTCCAGTTTCAGTTAGAGAGGGTTTCCTTCTTTTATACCTAGGCCGAGTTTGGCAGAGAAATTCCACCCACAAGAGGGCCAAATTTGTTTGACACAAGACTCACAAAGGGCCAAAGAATTACCAGAATTTTATGTAGAGGCCAAGTATCATTTATAGAGGGCCGAGTTGTTAGGTAGACTCAAGAGGACGAGCTAGTAATTTGTATGACCACACACACTTTTAGAGAAACCAAGATTGAAGGAGAAACCTCTGAAATTTAATTACAGTGTTTCGCTATCCTTATAAAAAAGACTATTTGTTTTGGTTTAAATACGAAATTCTTGTTGGTTATGTAATTTTTTGAGTAAACTTAATGAAAATTCTTCTAAAGATGTTGTGAGTGGGTATATGAAGCTTTAATCTCAAGATTTGTATAATAGCAATTGCAGTGAGCTCCACAGTGCATATCTTTCCACTCTGTCAAAAAAAATCACTATATGTGGCCTAATTGGGCCCTGGTCCCAAGAAGGAATTGATGCGAGAAATAAATATCATTTTGTCCATCTATATGTCTGCACGTTGCATTTTCTATACAACAACATTGGATTTTGGAGTAGAATGACGGCCATAAAAATAAATATGATAAGAATTAGAGTGCAGAACTAAGGGAAGATCAAGATACCTGTGATGGCGATATCTGTATAAGGGAGTCTCATTCGGAGATGGAGATGGAAATAAATAAAATTGGAAAATGGTGACAAATCCATTATAGGTAACATCATATAAACCATGCTTCCACTACTACATTCTGATTCTATACATTGATCGAATCATTCATCATTCCATTTGATCAATGATTGACAATATCAACTAATTCTAGAATAAATATTATCCCCTCCGTGGTGTATCTTCTAAATTTTTCCACCCAAAGGTTTCACACATCCGGCATTAGCATAAACAGAAACACGTAGCAATTTACACCACTGGCTCCTGGTTGTAGCAGAGGAGGTCAATGAAAATTTGGAGCCTCACTTGCCTCATTTGGAGCTTCTAATTCCTGCGTGCATGGAGATTGGGTCAGCTGAGCTGTGAAGCATATAATATCACAACCACGACAACTTCAGTCTTATCAGAGGTAGAACCCTTAAAAAGGAGGCATCCATGCATGAGCACAAGTTATTTTTAATAATGTGTTTTTTTGGTTTTCTCATACCTTTGATGAAAAGTATAAACAATTTTCTCAAAGGTTAAGTATTTCATAAAATTATACATGGTCCCCAAAGATTTTTGAAAAAGGAAACCTTTAATCACTTTTTATAAAGTGACTTCATAAAAATCATTACATCATTTTAAAGAAAAGATTGATCATAAAAGTTTTTAATGGAGGGATAAGATGTGGAGATATAAGGTGAGGAGTGATAAATGTAATTTTTTATTTTATTTTGGAGTAATAAGGTGAAATTATTTTTTTGTATTTGGAGTGATAAGTGATTTTTTTAGAGAAATTCATTGTCATATTCCAAAATATTGTTTTACTTTGAGAGAGATTGAGTCAATGAACATCCCATTTTTTTAAGACAAATTTGCTTCCAAGGAGTTCTCAAGAATTTTCAATGGCACTGTTGTAAAAATGAAAGGTTGATGTACTCAATACTTAATAAAGACATATTTTTTTATGGTTCTTGTGTCCTAGATCTGCCCGAAATTGAATAAGGGGATTTGGTACACAATGAGTATTTTTGTGATGGCATGTGATTCTTGATGCTACTTATGTTTTGTGTGTCTCATTTTTTACACTAAATTTTTCCTATGATCCACATGGAGTACACAACAAGTTAAAGAATTGTATGCAGATAATAAATTCATATTTTTCAAGCAAACAAAATAAAATTACAAGCAATTCAGAAGCTACAACACATAATCAACATCAACTATCAATTCAACATCATTCAATAAAGGCATTCAAGTTAATGAAGCTACAAACTCAAGCATTTTAAGCAAAGTTTACATCAACATTCAACGACACTTAGTCATTGTTTAACTTGCAAATAAATTTATTTTTTGTTAGTCAATTGGATTGTAAGGGTGCATTCTCAGTTGAAACCAACACCCTATTTTTTGAATTGATAGGAACAAAATTGAGTCAATTCTCCTGAGTCAAATTAAGCCAAGTGAATTCATTGTTTTAAGTGATTCATTAAAATCATTGTAATCATTTTTGGGTGCATTTTCGACAGTGTTCGACACACTTCTTTTACCAATAAGCACAATTAAGCAAGTAAATTCAAGAAGTACAAAGTGTCAGTGAACAAAGTGAAAGCATCAAGTGAGTGAGTATCAACTCTAAAGAAAACAAACAACGAGTTCAAATCTACTGCAATCGAGTGTGAGTATTCAATTATTCAAGTGAGCATAAATCAATCAAGCAAGTTCAAGCGACCATGAAGTTAATTGAAGCAACACTCAATCAAGCGATCCAGTACAAGCGAGCGAGTCAAAATGGGATCAAAATGGGAAAAGGTGGTAAACGTATTCAAAGTGAAGAACTGGAAATTAAAGAGTTGAAAGAGTGCAATCATGAGTTACAAAATACAATTGAGTTACTAGAATGGAAGTTGAAGCAGAATAAAAACTTAATCGATCAAATGACCAACACATTAGAAGCAGTGAAATACTTTCAAATTGAGCTCAAAATGAAAGAAAAAATCATTCATGCACTCCAAATTAAATTAAGTAAAAAACAAGATTTTCTTGTTACATAGTATATAGTGAATATATATATATGCAAGTTGCAACACTAAAGACCTCATCAAAACATCAGATGAAATTTGTGATACAAGTGACCTTATTCAGCATAGTGATGAAAGTTGTGACATACAAGATCTCATCAATCAAGTTGATGTCATTTGCGACACAAGTTATTTTATCCAACCATTTTTACTACTTAATGATGCAACGGGTAGTACCAAAGTTCCAATTGAACAGTTTGATGCAGCATGTCAAACAAATGAATCATTAAATGAAATGGTTGACGCTCAATGTAATACAGATGATTTAATCAATCCAACTCAGCATATCGGCAGCAACAACAGGTGTGAATAAAAACAACACAATGATCTTTCAAAGAAAGTGATCAGACCTTGGGAAGAAATCTCTTTCAACAAAGATCAACATGGCTTAAGTTACACAACAGACAACAGTTTTTATATTCCAGATTACTCAAAACCAATGCGGTTTATAAGTGCAGGCTTTCTAGAAAATTCTCATAACAAGTGTAACCATTGGAAGCGAAATGGCCATATGGAGAGTACATGTTTTGACCTCCATCCTTGTCACCATTGTTCCAAGAAAAACCATTCATTAGAAAGATGTAGTAAGAAAAATCAACCACCCAGAGTGAAGATCAATTATGCATGGATTGATCCTTGGAAGTGGTCATCTACAATCAACCAATTGTCTATGTGTTATCGACGGATTCAGTCTCACATGAAGACAACTTTTCCAGTACAGTGAAGATGGTGAAACTCCCCTACACCCTTGGGGGGGGGGGGGGGGGGGAAGTTCCGAAATGAAATGACAATTATTGTCTCTCCTTTCAGCTGACAAAGGGGGGAGAATGATATTGAAATTGAAGGTGGTTTTCAAACTAAAAGTTTCGACAACATCAGAAAAAGTAGCCAATGGCAATCTTCATAAGTTAGTGGGCATCAAAAAATTCGCCAGTGGGCGGTCAACAACAAAATCAACCGTGAGAAATTTTTGACACTAGCAGTGAGTCGTAACATCAGAATAAGTAGCAGTGATTTTTTTTTTTACATCATCAGTGAGTGGGCGATCATCATCAGCCAGTGGGTGATCATCATCAGCCAGTGGGCGATCATCAAGTAGCCAGTGGGCAATTTCGACATCATCATATTCGCTAGTGGGCGTTCTCAATATTTTGTCAGTGGAAAATCCAATTCACTAGTGGGCGTCTTAAAAAAAATTTCAATGGGCAAGCAAATTCACTAGTGGGCATCATCAACATTTTGTCAGTGGACAAAGGATGTTGATTGCAAGCAAAGGATAGATGGGTCCTTTTTCCACTTGGCATGTGATGGATTTTTCAAGAAAAATTCAGAGGTGAATTAGACTTGCAATTGACTGATGTTCTCTTCATATTGAAGTTTTTCCGGCATCCACCTTTGGTGGTTTTTCAGGCAGTGTTTTTTGAGGTTCAACAGTTTCAACATGAGAACTTGGAAGATTGTTAGTATGAATCCTTTGTCGAAGTGTACGAAAAAGGGCCACTTTAGCTACGCATAACTAATAGCCCTAACAACAAAAGCGGCTACCAATATTTGGGAGGAAAACAAGAAGGCGTATCCAATTCTCCTCAGTTGGATGGGTTCTTGGAGGTCCTCAGCACTTCAGATCAACGATCTCTCTCTCTTGTTGGTGTAGAAAACCCAATGCAAAGAATAGAGCTCAAAGGGAGCTCACACAGCAAATAATGGAAAAATGTGACCAAGTGTATAGATCCAGAGTGATCTAATAGGCAACAAAAGGTGAAGAATGGTAGAAAAACCCTCCTATTTATAACAAAATATTGGGTCATTCTAGATCTTGGTGCATGATTAAAATAATGTTAACCAAATCTAGATCCACCTTTTATGGAATATTTTATTATATTTGTTGGAGGGAAAAAGTATTTGACTTGGGTCAAATCCCTTTATTTGTCAAAAATAAATAAATAAATTATTTATTTATATTTTTAAGGAAGTGGTTGAAAGATAATCAAATAAATAATGATTTATTTAATTATTTGTGGGTGATTTGGTCATATTTAACAAGGAATATTATCTAAATAAGATTTAAATAATTATTCCTAGAAAATAATAAGATAAATAAAGGTTTATCTAATTAATTTCTTTGTTTTTGGGTTAAACATGACCGGGAATAATAATTAAATTATGGTTTAATTAATTATTCCATGAGGAAAATCAAACAAATATAGGTTTGTTTAATATTTACTTTTGGGGTTTCCTGTTTAGACCATAAACAACCTAATAAATGTGGTTTATTAAGCTATTTAACATAGTGAAGGCAATTTTACTTAGGGTAAAATTGGTCTTACATGGTGTACTTGGGTTCATCTAATGATAATAGGTTAGATGACCAAAAAATGGTGTAACAAATTTCCCCCCAGCGTACGAGTGTCAGGAGAAAATCGTATGACCGAAGTACGTTGTAAGAACTCAATCAACAGACAACAAAAGGGAAGTCGGAGAGAGAAATGCAAGGTAGAGAGTGTGCTGAAGAACTAGACCCTGAGGAGACGAGACTCACAGGTGCAACATGTCTCTTTTTATGAGAGGGTACCTATGCTGAAGGCGGTGGGGGAGGCATACCTATGCCCGCTGAGACAAAGTACAAAAGAATAGTGTGTCCAGTAAACAAGGTACCCAACCATAAAGTACAGCCGGCCTAATCATGAGCCAGATAAAAATACAAGGAGGAATCCCACATACATGTTGTGCCTGAGATAACAGCCAGGACTTATACAATAATATCTGAGTACATGAGATACAAATACAACCCAAATGCCCCCTGTACATGGGGAAGGGCTCACAAAATCTGACTGATACATGCAAATCAAAGAGGCGCTGCAAGTGGCTAAGGCCATCATCATCAAATATCTGGAGCTGCATCGAAGGTTGCAAGGAGGAGGTCATCCGGGCATGTGGGGGGCTACCTGCAGGGCCACCCCCTCAGGAGGGTTGAGACATCTTACACACACCCGGGAATCATCAAGAGCTGCTGCTGGATCACTGAACCATCAAGTATACGGATCTCGGTCATGCTGAAAGGAGCTGGAGTGGAGAAACAATCAAGTCAAAGGGAAATGAGAGATCCCTTTTCCTGATCTGAGGTACCGAACAAGAGTGGAAGCTGGAACCAAGGTACACCGCCCTCTAGACCTGGCTTCTGGAATGAATGAGCTGATGTCTACAGAAGGAGGTCCGCCATAGGTGAGGCAATGAGAGATCCTCAACTAAGGCATGAGAGAAAATAGTAGAGCGACGGACAGACTGCCACAAATGATGATGGTGAAATGGAAGGGACTGAGTAGCGAATGGACGACTTCCCTTGTTAGAGCATAAAGGGCATGAATGGCATGGCAGTGACTGACGCAATATCATAAGGGATAGGGGACAGTGGGACTGAAGGCCATAATGTGCGACACAAGAGAGAAACCAAGCAATGAAGGATGGAGGGCTATAGCGGGGTACAAAGGGACTCGGGATAGACTCCATGGATGTGATGATGACTCAACTCGGATGCTCTAAACAAGGGTGACTCGATGGTGCTGCCACACAGTAAAGGCCCAATGGGGGACCAGGAAAAACATGAGTACAAGGTGGGAACTCATGACGAAAATCGACACGAACATGGACAAGTATGGAGGCGAAGTGGTGCCCCCAGTACAAGTGTTGTAAGTGAGGAAATTCGATTTAAAGGGGAGGTGAAGTGACCCTTCTTGGACAAAATGGGTTCGGGTGAAGTAGAAAATCACAAAAACGAAACAAGATGCTAGCTATCTAAAAGAAAATAAAACATGCATTTCAGAAGGGAAATGCTAAGGGTAATATTTCTTGAGATAGAGTGCATTGCGAGGATTAGGAAGGGGATTGCCTTCGAAATCCTCTAAGAGGTATGCCCCCTTACCGAGATCCTTACTGATGATGTAAGGGCCTAGCCATAATGAGTCGAACTTCCCATGACCAAGGACGTCATGGGCCTGGTCATATACTAGAACAAGGTCGCCTTCGTGAAAAGTGCGAGGCTGGAATTTTCGGTCATACTGAGCTTTGGTGCATTTCTTGGCCGCTTCCATGGTGTGCAAGGCAACACGGCGGTCTTCGGAAGCGCGCTCAAGCATGATAAGTCGTTGTTCTAGAGGTTGGGTGTCAGGGAGAAGTTCAACGGCCAGATGCAGGGAAGGAATTTCACACTCGATCGGTAAGACTGCCTCCTCTCCAAAGACGAGGTGGAAAGGAGTAAACCCGGTGGCGGTTTTAACAGAAGTTCGATTGGCCCACAAAGCAGGGAAGAGTATGAAATGCCAGTTGGTTCTGTGCTTATTCATCGTTCGTTGAAGCATAGTCTTGAGGATTTTGTTGACTGCTTCAACTTGGCCATTACCTTGGGGGTAATAGGAGGAGGAATATTGGTGCTCAAAACCCAACAGTGAGGATAGCTCACGCCATATCTCATCTTCAAAATGTCTGCCATGGTCAGAGACCAGTTGTTTTGGAACCCCGAATCGAGCGATAACGTGGTTAAAGAAAAAGAGGGCTGCGGTAGCTGCCGTGTTGTTAAATGTTGGCATGGCCTCGGCCCATTTTGTGAAATAGTTGACTGCCACGATGATATATTTGTGGTTACCAGCGGATGGCGGGCGACACTCCATAAAGTCGATGGCCCATTTACAAAAGGGACCAGTTGAAATGACCGGATGGAGGGGAGCTGGGGGAGCTCGCGCCTTAGGGGCGAAATGTTGGTAATTGGGACAGTGTTTGACTGCCTCAATGCAATCACTGAAGAGGGAAGGCCAAAAATACCCAGCGCGCATGACTTTCTGGGTAGTAGCAAGACCGGACAGGTGGCCACCGCAAGCGCCGCTATGGCAGGCATTAAGGACCTGTTCAGCTTCAGCGTGTGTGAGGCAACGACGAAGGACAGTATCGATCCCGCGACGATAGAGGTCGTCACCGATAAGGAGGTATGGGGAGCCTGGTGTCGGATACATCGGCGAGCCTCACGATCAAGGTGGAGGGCGAAATTTTGGGTTTGCAAGTAAGTAAGAATATCGCCATACCATGGGTCGTCGGAAGTAATGGAAAATAATTGTTCATCAGGAAAATCATCATTAACTGGGGGGTCTTGCGCTCCGGTAGGTAATTCAGAAATGAGCTCAGCGAGGGCTAAGCCTTTCTTACTCTTTGGTGTGACAAATTCGAGGTCGAATTCCTGAAGAATAATGACCCAACGGGTGTACTTCCCAGTGAGGATACGACGACTCAAGAGGAAAGCCATGGGGTTGGAATTAGTCACAACCTTGGTGGAGCACATGAGGATATAATGACGAAGTTTTTGGACTGAGAACACGACAGCCAGCGCTAATTTTTCTTCATATGAGTAGGAAACAGGAGGCCCTACAAGGTTCTTACTGACGTAGTAAATCACATGCTCGATACCATTGTTATCTTCCTGGATAAGGACCCCAGCAACCGAATAGGTGGAAGCGGAGATATACAGGATGAAGTCCCGATCAAAGTCGGGAGGGCGGATCAAGGGAGCGGATGTGAGAGCCTGCTTGAGGGAATCGAAAGACTCATGAGCATAGGTATCCCAAACAAATGGGATATTAGATCGGAGGAGTCTAAGGAACCCATGTGCGGTGGTGGCATAGTCAGGGACGAACCGACGAAGAAAATTAGCTTTGCCTTGGAGACTTTGGAGCTGGCGTAGGGTACGCAGAATGGGAAGTTCAAGAATGGCTTGAAATTTCAAAGGGTCAATAGTGATACCATCCTTAGACACTATGAAGCCTAAGAGATGGCCGGCGGGAACACAAAAGACGCATTTCAACGGGTTAAGGCGGATATTATACTTGCGACATCGGAGAAAAATGGTACGCAGATCGTGTAGGTGCTATGCCCGATGCTTAGAACGCGCAGTGAGGTCGTCTAAATAAGCAAGGATAATATGAGCTAAGTCATGGAAACAATAAGACATGGCCCATTGAAAAGTGGCGCCGGCGTTTTTAAGGCCGAAAGGCATGACCCGGTAAGCAAAAGTTCCCCACGGACTAATGAACGCGGTTTTTAGTTGATCAGCAGGACGGATAACAATTTGGTTGTATCTGAAGAAACCATCCATAAAGGATAGAACCTCATGCCCCGCACACTCGTCAATGATTTGGTCAATGAACGGTGTGGGGAAGTTGTCTTTGGGACAAGCTTTGTTCAAGTCGCAAAAGTCCGTGCAGACACGGATGGTGCCTTGTTTCTTGAGAACGAGAACTGGGTTGGATACCCAAGTGGTGTATTCAATGGGGTAAATGAAACCAGCCTGCTTGAGCTTATCGATTTCGGCTTTGATAGCGTCACGTCTGGAAGGATGAATGGGTCTCAACTTTTGACGGACCGGTTTGGCATCAGGCCATGTGTCGATATGGTGTTCGACGATGGCGGGATCGAGTCCGGGCATTTCAAAATAGGACCAGGCGAAAATATCGCGGAATTATTTGAAAAGCTTGGTGTAAGCTTCAATTTCTTCCGGGGTGCATTGGGTGCCCAAGGTGACATATTCTTCGATTCCTGGTTTGAATGAAATGTCAATTTTAATGGTAGGAGAGATATTGGCCATGTTTCCTTCTTCGAAAGCATCAGGTGCAGGGATGGGATTTTTGAACCAATCGACTGCATTGGGAATGAAGTCTTTGGTTTCCACAGCATATTGGTCATGGGACTGCTGTGGGAGGAAGTATGTGCGATGGTGCATATTGTCCCATGGAAAGTCAGGGTTGGTCATGGCTTCCATAATGTCTTCATCGGACTGGAAGATGGGAAGACTGGAGGAAGAAGGGTCACCCGATGAGGTAGTGATGTGTGACGGGTCATCTTGAGGAGAAGGGCTCAGATGCGCAATGTCAACAGATCCAAGGTCAACTGAGGAGGAACTAAGAGTGTCTACAGGTTGAAGGTTAGGTGCACTATCTCCCAAGGATGATGATAGGTACAAAATGGTGGTCGAAGGCTCCATTGGTTCGATAGTGGGAGGAGGAATGTGAATGGGAGTAGGAATATCCTTTGGTCCTATCGAAGTAGAAATCACAGACAAGTGAGAAGGTATCTTGTCATGCATAGCCTTGAATTGGCGGTACATGTCCAAGGAGGAATGATACTCGTCAAGGTAGGGACAGAGGTGGGTGTAATGGTCGTGGAAATTGCACCAAGCACAAGGGTGGTTTGTGCGAAAGGTTTTGAGTTTCGGGATAGAGTCCAGGATAGTGACGTAGAATTTGGGGATGTCAGAGTCGTGAAACATCTCGTTGACCAGGATCTTGAGGTGTGACAATTCAGGACACATATGGGTGGCGTGACCGACAATATCGCACAAAGTGCACTAGATAGCGGGCTTTGGCGGTCGCGGAGGGCTAGGGGTTATCAGGGCGGCTTGGTCCTGAGTGGTTGCCCCCTTACAAGCTTTGCCTTTCTTTCCCGGGGCTGGCACCACAGGGGCAGGGTCTTGGGGAGGTGCGGGGGGCCCGGAGGAAGTGAGGGGGATCGGTTGAACCAGTGTCAAAACAAGGTAGGGTTTGGGGTGACCGGGTGGGTTAGCGGCTGGAGGGTCAATGTACCAGATGAGTATGCCCAGGGTCAGGTTAGGGAGAGAGAGGGTGGCCATGACCGGTACCATGTACACTCTTGGTGGGGGAGCTAGGAACGATATCTGTCCAGAGGGGTAATGGCCAGGTGGGATGGCTCCTAAATGGCTAAGGCCTAGAGGAACCCTGCCAGGAGGATAAAGGGGCTCATGACTACCAACTAGAGGTGAAGGGCTAGGAGCAGGTTGCGGAGGGCATGGTTGCTGACTAGCCAAAGCAGGTTGCTTGAGAGTATCCCGAGATGATTGCATCATGCAAACATTCGATGAGCTGGGGTTAGAGATAGGAGGAGGAAGACCAAGGAAGGTTCCGAGCAAAGAGGAATATTTGTAGACGCCGGGGGAGACAATGGTCAAGGAGTCGACGGTTTGCTTATTGGCTACAGAAGAGATAGTCGTTTCCAGGGAGGTCTGAGACGGTGGCTCATATTAAGTCAACTGGTCGATGGTGACGATCTTTCCATTGTGAAGAAAATACATCTTTCGAAAAACCGTGGACGGGACAGCAGACATGGCATAGGTGTAGCTTCGCCCCAATAGAATGTTGTAGTCTAGCGGGGCGTCAATGACTTCGACATCAATGCAAACAGTCTTACCGGCGAGGGTGATAGGATAATTACGAAACAGGCCAATGGGCTGGGAGGCATGGTCGTCCCACGCTCGAAGGGTGATCGTGGAAGGGGCCAACTTAGGGGATCCGAGTTGCTTCCAAACCGAAGCGGACATCACACAGGTGGATGCCCCCTCATCAATTATACAACGGGAAACGTTGGCGTTCCTGATTTTGACTGGGATTTGGAAGGCGACGGAAGGAGGAAGAGGAGGATGGTCCGATTGATGGGCGTTGAAAACAATCATTTGGTCATCAGCAAGATCTACAGCACCCACGGCAGATAGTAGAGCCTTCTTTTGGGAAGGGCACGACTGGAGGAGTTCCAGTGTGGAAATGGCAGCAGGAGATTGTGCCAAATCATCTACTATGCTATACGAATGAGCAGCTCGACCGGAAGCAGCGTTTCGACGTAATGGTCCCTTAGGAATATTGGTATGAACCTCAACTTTGGGTTGAGGGATATGTAAGGGGCCACTAGATGTCGAAAGAGGCTCTGTAGAACCTGAAGAAGGAGGCTCGGGGGCAGACTGAGCAGGAGGCTTGGGGTACTGGCGAGACCGAGTTTGAAGGTGAAGGTCGACGGTTGGGGATGGATCAGAGGTCATCATGAGGATCTGGTAATCGGAGGAACCAGAAATGGAAGGAGGAGTGGAGACCCGCCCATCAGGTGGTTGGGTAGCCACGAATCCTTGCTGAGGGAAAGGATCAGTAAACACAGCTGGTTGAGTAGTGGCCACATTAGGGGGAGCATGAGGGGAGGCATGTTGTCCGCGCAATGTGGCTTGAGACTCCCACATCTACCGCATTTGTGGTAAAAGGGGACAATCGTGGGTGTAATGACCGTAAACACCGCAACACGAACAAGGCTTGTTGGTATGAAGAGGCCTGTCCGGCTTGGGCTGAGTGCCCTGTTGCTGGTTAGCAGTGTTAGGGTCAAAACCTTGAGGATTGGGTCCACGAGTACTAGGGGCATATTGATTTGGATTGCCTCTCCGCCTTCTTTGAGAAGAAGGGGGATTAGTCGCACCCTGCTGTGCAAATACTTGCCCTGAAGGGGGCTGTAGGTGTTGTTGCTGGGGTTGAGGAGGCAAGGGAGGTGGAAGCACATATGCTGGAGGAGCTGGCACACCAGGCTGCGGATAAGGGTAATGGTTAGGTTGGGCAACATTGAGGTAAGCAGGAGGTTGGGCAAAGGGAGGAGGCATGCCGTATCCTGGATACATGCTACCGGGAGGGGGAAGAGTGCTAGAGGTGCTGGCCCCTCCGTGAGGGAGACCATAGCCCATAGGAGGTTGAGCATATGGATGGGAAAGGGCTCCAACGATACCGTCGGTGGAATGAGATGCCCCCGGGGTGTTAGCGCCACCGGGCCTGGGAAGGTCAGGAACAACGGTATAAACATAACCAAACTGAGCGTAGATCAAGTCATATTTCAAGGCTATTTGGAGGGCGACTTCTTCAGTTTGAGGGAAATGGGAGGAGACATCTTTGCCAATGGGAGCTAAGAGAGAGCGAAGGAACCAGTCCATATAGATCCGATCTTCGAAGGGGGGAGCTCGACATAAGCTGCGTCTTCGTCGCCATTCCTGAACATGGGTAGAAAGGCGGGTCGAAGAGGTTTGCTTGAAGGAAGTCAAGAGCTCCGTACCAGTATCGTATCGGAGAGGGAGCTGGAAGTAAGATAAAAAGGCTTGGGCAATGGTCGCAAAGGTGGTATGGGAAGAGGTGGCTTGGTCTACATACCATTTAGAAGCTTCGCTGGTAAGCGTACGTTGGAACAAACGAAGATGGATGGAGTCATCGGTAATGGAATTGGAGGAACACCACATGTGGAAATATCGGACATGATTGGTTGGATCTTCTCCAGCAAGGCCTTCGAATTTAGGGATGTCGGAGGGGAGCTTGGTTGGCATAGCAGGCCAACCAACATCGTGGCGGATAGGGTCATTGATCAACTGATTGAAATCGGGGAGGCTGAGGCCTGCGATGTGCGGCAGCAAGGGTATGGCCGAGGTAGTTCCTGTGGAGGTTCCGCTAGTAGTAGTTCCAGCATTAGGGCCTGGAGCACCACTAGCGTTAGGCCCTTGACCAGACATAGTGAAGGTGACAGGGGGAGAACCAGGAGGAGAAGGAGAACCCAATGAATCAGAAGAGGAGTCGGAGTGCGGACTCAGAGGAGGACTGGCTCGACGACGGCAGGATGGAGCAGGTCAATCAACCGGAAATTGAGGGTGAAGGCCAAGAAGTCTCCGGGAAGTGCGCCTTGGGGGCGCAATGATGACAACACAAACACGGCACAAGGGGAAGAAGAACGACCACAAGGGCAAGGAGGTGCAGAATCAAGTGATTACAATGTCGAAACAAGGGCAGATAGGTGCAGTGTCAATTGATTTTAAAGTCTTTGCCTGGCGGTGTAAACCAGGCTCTTCTTCGCTTAGGGTGAGTGTGTGGCGTGCATTAATTTTAATTTTTAAACCATTTTCGTTTTGAGAGCAAGAAAAAAGTGTGCTGCGTAACTGAAAATAAATCTGCAGAGAACAGTATATAATGCTGAAATAACAGAAAATTAACAGCTACTATTGCATCTATCTAACCCAAGAAGGTGGGTCCCTCAAAACTAGTCTAAAAAAGGGGAAAAAATCTAGTCAAAACACACTGAAAAGAGGCCAATAGATCTAAGGTCGGGAGGGACAGGGATCTAAAGGATAAAGCTGCTGAAAAGAGGTGCAGATCACAACCAAGAGACAGAGGCAAGGTGGCTGGAAAAAGGGAGGAAATCAGCAAAAAGCGGAAAGGACAGGGGAGGAGGTCCTAAAGAGAGGTCCAAACAAAACGACAAGAGGTGATTTGAAAGGAAGAAAGGTTGATTTAAAGGGATCTGAGGAGGAGGTTTCAAATCTGAAAAAGGGAAGGCTGAAACTCTGAAAAACAGACGGCTGAAACAGCTAAAACTCTTCCACAAAAAGTGGAGGGTACGAAAGCCCTAGGGGGCTAGGTTCCCACTTAGATGAGTAAAAACAGATCAGAACTAGGTCAAAGCAGGCTGAGACGGAGGCTGGAAAACCCTGACAGAAGCTTCAGCAAAACCCAGAAAAATTGCAGAAAAACCACTGAAAAATTGGCAGGTCGCAGGTTCTGACCTGTTTTCAGTGCAGGTCGCAGAAAAGAGGCTGAAAAGTGCGACCTGGAGGTCCAGGTCGCAGTTTTTGGGCTGAAAAGTGTGACCTCCCGTTCCGGTTGTCTCGGCGGCAGATTTTCGAAAAAGTTGTCGTCTCAGTTGCGGCTGATGTCGCTTACCTGTGAAATAGGGACAGAAACACGCGGAAGTTAAAAATTTTAAAGTTTTAGGGTTTTATGTGAGAAAAACAACATAAAATTAGGAAAAATAATCAGCTGAAAAGAAACCCTAGGGTCTGAAGTAGCTGGATATGCAGGAATATGAAAAACGACAGCGGTCGTAATTTAAAACCCGTGTGGAGTCTCCATTTGTTAGTATGAATCCTTTGTCGAAGTGTACGAAAAAGGGCCACTTTAGCTACGCATAACTAATAGCCCTAACAACAAAATTGGCTGCCAATATCTGGGAGGAAAACAAGAAGGCGTATCCAATTCTCCTCAGTGGGATGGGTTTTTGGAGGTCCTCAGCACTTCAGATCTACGATCTCTCTCTCTTGTTGGTGTATAAAACCCAATGCAAAGAATAGAGCTCAAAGGGAGCTCACACAGCAAATAATGGAAAAATGTGACCAAGTGTATAGATCCAGAGTGATCTAATAGGCAACAAAAGGTGAAGAATGGTAGGAAAAACCCTCCTATTTATAACAAAATATTGGGTCATTCTAGATCTTGGCGCATGATTAAAATAATGTTAACCAAATCTAGATCCACCTTTTATGGAATATTTTATTATATTTGTTGGAGGGAAAAAGTATTTGACTTGGGTCAAATCCCTTTATTTGTCAATAATAAATAAATAAATGATTTATTTATCTTTTAAGGAAGTGGTTGAAGGATAATCAAATAAATAATGATTTATTTAATTATTTGTGGATGATTTGGTCATATTTAACAAGGAATATTATCTAAATAAGATTTAAATAATTATTCCTAGAAAATAATAAGATAAATAAAGGTTTATCTAATTAATTTATTTGTTTTGGGTTAAACATGACTAGGAATAATAATTAAATTATGGTTTAATTAATTATTCCATGAGGAAAATCAAACAAATATAGGTTTGTTTAATATTTCCTTTTGGGGTTTCCTGTTTAGACCATAAACAACCTAATAAATGTGGTTTATTAGGTTATTTAACATAGTGAAAGCAATTTTACTTAGGGTAAAATTGGTCTTACATGGTGTACTTGGGTCCATCTAATGATAATAGGTTAGATGACCGAAAAATGGTGTAACAAAGATGGTTCCTAGTTCTTATTTTGGACTTATCATTGAGGGGGGGAATTTTAGCCTCACTCTCATGTGAGAAAAAAAATTCAAAGTCCAAAATTAATTAAATCATGAAAATTAGGAATTTATTCCCAATTTCCTAGATTGAGTTTGTTCCTCTCAATTAGGAGTCATTTTAGGCCTAAATATTCTCTCCACCTAACTAGGTTCCTAGATTGGTGTATGGTTGAGATTTTTCTTCAACCAAAGTGTCCAATATAGACACACTATCTTGAGACACATTCTCCTCTTGTATTTATATTTGTATTATATCATTTTTTAATAATGAGAATGTGAGGAGTACAGCAAGGTTGTGGCCTTTTAAAGATACATCAAAGATTCAACATTAGTGGACATGAACAAGAAAAAATACCTTATAGGATTCAAAATATTAAAATTGCATTTAAAACTGACCATACACAGCTTGATAGCGAGCAAACAGCGTGCATACACGACTGTGTACAAGGAAACTCACGTATACGCGTGTTTTTTTGGACCAAAATGCGTATATACGCGACTGTGTAAACTAAGAAATGTGTATAAAAAGGGAAACATAGAAAAAATTAAAAAATTCAATTTTGATCCAAAAGAGCAAGACTTTTGCCTGGATGGAAAATGAACCAAAGAAACTAGAAAATTGATCAAACCAATTAGAGAACCAAAATCCAGAGAGAAAAAACCCAAAATAGGAATTATATGGATGTAATCCCTAGTGGAGTCACCAATTTTGTTACCAGATGAATTACCCTAGGGTCTGGGTTGAAAACCCCAACAAAGCAAGAGGCATACAGTAGCAAGAAGCAAGCAAAGTAACAGTCGTAACGCTTTAACTAGTAAAATTGGGAGAAGTGATCTTACCTGTAGGTCCTACGTTTGAGGGAATCCCCACAGGGTTCAAACCCTATGCTTCTCCACGTACTTAAAAACATGCAACTCATTCAAGAAAAACACATAGACTAGTAGTAATTGAAATCATGTTCTAGATGTCAATGGTTAGATCATATAAGCTTATAAATCAAATAACATGAAATCAACTATAACAAGATCATAACATGTATAAAATCATTAAATATCACAACATCAAGAATGGGACATAGCTTCTTTATTGATGTTTGTAAAAGATGTGGAGGAATACCACCTGATTCAACCACGGCTCCAAGAGAAATCTTCCTTTGGATCCATCCAGCCTAAGCCTCGACAATATTCTTCCATAAGGATACACAAGGATGTCACATAATAGAGTTGAACATATCTGAAAGGGAAACAAGGGTTTCCACAACCTGGGAAGTGTTGGAGGCACATAGATAATCAGACTTGATCAAGGACTAAATGGCTATAGTATCAATACCTGTCCCTCTCTCCCCTTTAGTCCTTCCCATGAGGTGTATTTATATTTCCTCAAAATAGTATTTTTAGTTGGGAAACAATTTGGCCATGGGCTTCTATAGGTAGGCTTCAAGTGTAACCCGTAAACCACACCCAGAAAATAGGGAATTTTATATTTTTTCATATTTTAAATTATATACGCAGGTTGGGTATAACTGGACCCGCGTCTGCACGCGCTTTAGAGAGGGCAGAGTCGCGTATGAAATTCAAAATAATGTTTTTTCTATGTAAATGACCAAGTCTGAAGGGAAAGGGATGCCCAAGGCCAACACATAGAACATCAAGCATAAAGAGGTGAGAAATGATGCTATAACAATCATATTTTCCCTTTATTTCATTCACATTTCCATCTGGCTAAAATTTCTTCAAAATCATGAATCAGTGGTTCTTCTTCATACAAATCCTCATATTCTTTATTTTCTTCTGGGTTTTCTTCTTCTTTATTCCATCCAAGAAAAAATCCAGTTGGGTACTCTCAAATCTTGTAAGAATGGAAATAATTTTCAAATGTAGTGAGTACTTGAAAATTGTTGACATTAAAAGTAGGATCAAGAGAGTTAAAATCCATGATCCAGTTCACAAATAGTCGAAAAAAAAGGTCTAGGATGGAATTCCTTTTTTATCTTTTGCATTCCTTTGAATGACACTCATAGTACTGCAAGAACCTTATTTATAAAATTTACTTTAGTCATTCATGGTTCCACTACACAATACTTAACCAATGAAACCACAAGTTTCAGAGACATAACAATTAATATAAAGGAAAGGCTTTTTGTCATTTTTTGGGATGGAAGTGGAAGAGAAATTGGCACTGAGATTTGGAAGAAACAATTAGAAATATCATGTCCCTTTAACATCCTATTATTTTGTAACTGTGATATTTAAACAACATACGTTTTATCATTCACTCCACGAGGATCATAAATATAAGCCCAATCTTCAAAAATATTAGAAATACTGAGTAGGGGGTGAATCAATATTTCGTGCAATTAGTATATGTACTTTTATTTTGAGATGTCAATGAACAATTGATTTAATCATTTCCAGATAACATATGTGAATCATTAACAATATATGAAAGCATATAAATCATAAAGCACATCAATGAATCAACAAGAATATCATCACATAGAGACACTTGATTTTTAGGTGGAAAACCCAACTAGGAAAACCACAAATGTTGTTGTTTTCTTCGTCTTCTATTATTAAAATAAAATCTTTACATATTGCATTGGTTTAGGTTTTTACAAGTGTGCAAGTTACTACCTAATGGAGGCTACTACCTACAATAAATTATCTAGTTGCTACTAGAAGGAAGACACTACTCTCCTTGACCTCTTATGATCCATGTTTCAAAATATTTCAAACTTGGACCACCTATAAAAATATCATAACTGATAGGACAAATTTCATCAAAATGATTTGAACTGGACCCACCTAAAATACTATGTTCAACAAAACAAATATTCCTTTTAATTTGAAACTCTCAAAACAATCAACAGTGCAACCACCATCAATTGATCACACCACCAAACATAATAATGACAAGAAACAGCTTGCTCAAGGCATCATCACAAGTATAAAATTCTAACACTATATATATAATCCATGTGATTTTAGCATAAAACATACATAAAAAATCTCAAGCATAACAATATTTATTCTTTGTCTTCAATTATGCATATAATCTCTCTGTAAAACAAGCGGAAACATCAAACATATTCAATTCATGAACCTCTGTCCAAGAAATATTGTATATAAACATATTCCATGCACACTCAACCTCTACAATAAGTCAATGTAAATATATCTCCAATACAATATAAAACATACAATTAGAATAATTCAACTATTAGTCTCTGCAAAACCTTCAAGGTCATTTTTGTAGAACCATGTAGTAAATAAACCTCTGTCAATGCAGACCCTCATCTCATACAACAACAACATGTCAAATTATTAGGCATACAATCTCCTCTAGGCTATACAATGGACTACTCGTAAAACTTTAATTCACAGTATGATACAATCACTTATAATTCATACAAATTTTGGACCATTATTAGCGCACAAGCTCAGAAAATATATTACCAGTGCACTCATTGAGTTGAAGACTTAGATTTTTTCATAAATCCCTGATAACATCTTCATGAAGGTCACTTTGTCACTATATTCCCTTCTCAAATATAAAAACAATAAATAAAAAACAATAAGCAACAAGATCATCAATATATGAGGGTCAATCAACTCCTCCGAAAGAAAACTTCATGATAATATTTGTAGAAGACTCTGTCATAAACCTCTGTCTGCCGCACAGTCTAAAATTTGTTTAACACAGAAAACATTGTTATGTAGTTCACATATACTAAATAAATCTTCAAAAATTATGAAGCGCTTATACAAAATAACCTCCAATAAATTTTATATGTTGTGCATATAATAAAAAATACCTCTAGCCTTTTAGGAATATACAACAATTTGATGGATTAAGGACTATTAGGAGTTAAACAATGTTTAAGAAAATAATAACTATGTTTACTCACAACATTTCAAAAATGAGTCAAACAATTATAACTTTGAGTAATATTTCCTTCAGATTTTTTAATAAGTAATTAGATTCGGGCCTCATCCTTGTGCTAGAATAGATCAAAATAAGCCACATATGTCCTTTGAATATCATCATATTCCTCGGGATTTATGCAGATTTCTCATGCCATACTTGTAGATTGTTAGTATCTCATCCTTCTATCATGTGCCAAAATAGATAAACAAAAATAAAAGGAGGGCAGATCGATCCTTTAGAATATAGACTCAATTCTCTTATGCTCCAATGTCTAATTTCCTTATATACTTATAGGCTGTCCATTCTTCGATTATTTTGGAAAAAACCATGGACTTGTTGACAGTAATGTTGATAGAATCAAATGGACATTAGAAATCCTCGCGTGAAAAAATTCCTTGTGAAATTCAATGGCTTTTCCCATGGTTTTTCAATTTCTTCACCTATACGAATCGTTGCTTCGATAGCACACTCTTCCAAATAATATCTTTGCACAGACAACATGTGCTACAGGTGAAAATGAAAAATCTCACCCTATGCACATTAGTTTCACGGTGAATATGGACTAATCATAGGAAAAACTTAGGTGCAATACCCATAACTTTACCACACTACTTCATCATCTCACTAGAAATCTCTAGAGCATATATAGCCTCCTACAACTTCTTAGTAGCCATCAAGACATCATCATAAGATAACCTATCCAACCTCCTACAATTACTTCATCACAACTTGGTTTAATTTTAAGTACTAGTCGGCCTTTTTTAGCTCTTTCTCTCCACTATTTATCTACCCTAATATTTTCTCTTCTTTGTAGATTGTCATGATGATGAGTCTTGTTTTAGACTCGAAACATAGACTAAAAATGAAGACTATGGATATTCTGAATTCTGTATCTGAAAATCTACACCACAGAAATCTCCAATCTAAACTTGGTTGAGTCGTTAACATCAATTCCAATCATGACTGGTTGACATCAATGCCAATCATGCTTCCAACATTCTCCCCCTTTGGCTTTGATGTCAACCTAACCTTATTCTCTACAGACAAACTAAATTGTGTATTTCCCCTTTGATATTAATGGAAAAGGGTGGGCTAAACAATAGAAGTATCATGCTGACATACCACACTTTTTGTTGTTTTGATCAAGCTCCATTGAACATACAGTGGAACTTCAAATATGACCAAGTTGCTACAAATGGAAACTTCTACAAATAATGAAATAAAAATATATGATTGTTACATGATTTCACTCATAGTGCTTCACTAGGAAAAGATAGATGGACTCTATGACATGAAGGACTACATCAAGAGATACTCATCCAACGGATGAAGGAATACATGATGACCCATGAAAAAAGATGCACGATAGTTGACTAATACATATATTATCATGACTCTCTCGTCACCACTATTATAACATGACATCCATGATTTTTTTTTACACACCAATGCCACCCAAATAGTAGACCCAACAGGGAGAATAACATGTTACAAGGCTATAAGATTGCACACATATGTGCTTTACATGATGAGGACATGAACTATAGTAGCATATAGATAGGAAGACCATTATAGAACCTCCCCCTAAGGTGATGCCACGTTTTCCTCTTATTTATCCTTTTGTCATATGCTCATCCTATAAGTATTATGTTTGAGTGACTTAGGAAAGAGAAGAAGCATATATCACCCCCAATCATTGTCAAATATATTCAAAGGAGTCATGGCGAAGAGGTTTGGTAAATAGATCCACAAATTGTTCTCTTAAAGGGACATATTCCAATTTTTCTTAATGGTCGAGGACTTACTCTTGGAGAAAATGATCCATTACTGGAATGTGCTTAGTCTTCGAATTCTTAACTAGATTTTTAGATATACTAATGGCACTAGTATTGTCACAAAGAATTGACATAGGTTGTGAATAGTTGACTTGAATATCTTGCAATGTTTGTATCATCCAAATCATTTGTGTACAACAAGCTACAACTACAATGTATTCTTCATTAGTAGTCGATAAAGAAATAGAGATATGTGTTTTTCTAAACCAAGAAACTAATTAATAGAGTTTTTTATTAAATACCCATTTGGTACCTATTACATTTTTATTTTGTGGCCTTGGAACCATATCCCAAGTATAATTCTTTTCAATTTGGTTAAGCTCTTCATGCATGGATGTAATCCAATATTCATATTAGATTGCTTGATGCACATTTTGAGGTTCAATTGCATATAACAAAGCTAAAGAACTGATAATCCAATGAATTTTCTTCTAGTTTGTACTCTAGCCTCCTTTTCACCTAGTATTTCACTTTCACGATGATTTTTCTGCACATACCTAGATGGAGTCTTTTCTTGCTCATTTAATTTTTGTCTTCTTCTTTTGATGCCCCTTCTTCTTCTTCTCCTATAATTTCTTTGATTTCAGTTCTAGGATGTTCATCATCAGATTGTATTTTCCTTTTGGGGCATACAAATCCTTCATCTATTGTAACATCTATACATTCAATAATCTTGTGAATCCTTTTATTGTAACATTTATAGCCTTTTCTTCTGGAAAAGTATCTGAGAAGAATGCCTTCATCTTCCCTTGGTTCAAATTTTCTAATGTTATCATCATTTCTTTTGATATGACATTTTCTTCCGAATATCTTAAAGTACTTGAAAGTTGTAGGTCTACCACACCATAGATCATGTTGTGTTTTGTCATTGTTAACCCTTACATGAGCTTAGTTGAGTATGTTAATTTTTGCTTGTATTGCTTCTCCCCAAAACGTATGAGACACTCTGTATTCATCAAGAATTTCACAAGCCATTCGTTGAAGAATTATTTTCATTATTTCTACAACTTCGTTTTTCTAAGGAGTTTTGGCTATTAAGAATTGTCTTTTGATACCATTTTCATAACAGAAATCAAAGAATTCTTTTTATATGGATTGACCCCATCTATCATATCTAAGAAATTTTATTTTTAGATTCATTTTATTTTTAACCAAAGCCTTGAATAATTTAACTAACCTAGCACATTCTAGTGTATTCATCAATTAATACCATAAAATACTACTCACCGTGGGGAGATTTCTTCTTCATTAGTCTAGATTAGTCTATATGAATCAGTTTAAGAGGTGTTTTTGAAGATTGTGATTTTTCCTTGAATTGGACCTTTGACTTCTTACCAAATTGAAAATATTTGTAAATTTTATCTTTTATAGGTATGATATTTTTCATGTCACAGATATATCTTTCTTGCTTAGTTTAACTAGTTGACTGAAACTAAGATTTCCCATCCTCTTGTGCCATGGCCAACTTTCTTCAATCTTTCTCAAATAGAAGTGTTCATTGTCACCTTCCAAGATGTATACATTATTTGGAGTCATGGCTTCTTTGATTATAGTTTTCCCTATGTCCAATTATTTGACCATGCATCCTTTGGACCTAAAAAGAACTTTATGTCCCTCATTGCACATTTGACTAACACTCAACAAGCTATGTTTTAAACCATCTACAAACAAGACATTTTTAGCTCTGGCTTTTTCTCTTAATATCACAAATACTTTTCCTTTAATGGTATCTGCAAGAGAATTATTACAAAAGGAAATATTTTTCCCTTTCTTAACTTCATTACAAGAAACAATTTTCTTCTATCACTTGTCACATGTATCGAGTATCCATTGTTAACATTCCACATGTTATTTGTTTCCCTTGCATATAGAGCTATACCACACTTTTCTAAAGAGAGAGTCTTCCTTTCCCAAACTTTCGGAGGTTTTGTGTTTCATTCATGTTGGTGAGAACGTATCAATATACTTCTACATTCACTTTCCTCATGCAAAAATTTATTGCATATAGAACACTCAATTTCATCCATAATAGAGAAAACAGTATCAAAGGTTTTTCTTTGATTATTTAAATTATACTTGGCTCTTACTTATCTATTCTTGATAATTTTGTATGATATGTAGTGAATGGATTTGTGATCAAAATTATGACAAGAAAATAAATGACCATATAAATATGAGTACCTGGGGGTGAAGAATTTCCTTAAATGACTTGACTCTTGAATGTAGAAAAATACCTCTCCAATCTTGGTTGACTCCTTTGTTTTAATTTTGCATGGATTGATTTATCCTTATTTTGTTGATCCTTGTTTCCTTAACCATTGTCTCCCTTTACGACATTGGCATAACTCTTTGGAATTGTTCCTGTTGGCATCATGGGTTCTGAGTCTTTTTTATTCTAATTCTGAGTTGCATTTTACTTGAGACCTGTCTTGATTAACGATGAATGTTGAACATTTCTCATCTCCTCGAATGTTTCAAATCCCTTTGCAACTTGAGATTTATATTTAGCTAAGATTTTTTTTCTCAAGCTCTTTCCTTATTCCTACAATTTTATATTCCAATTTCTCATAGTGCCTTTCATTTTCTTGTAGTTGTTTCCTTAGTACTTCCTCTACTCTTTTAGCCTCCTCTAGAAAAACATTTAATTGGCTCATTTCTTCTAAAAATTTATTCTCTTTATACATTTTGATTTCCTTCTCTTGATTCTTGTTTATATTTATCGGCCTTCTAATCTCTTTCAATGAATTCATTAAATCATTTGAATCATAGTTATATGATTCACTTTTGAATTGATAATCAAAGGACATGAGGATTTTGTATTCATGATTAGAGTTAGAGTCATTGTCTTTGTCATCAGATGAACATTTACTATCTTCATGGGAATAAAAACTCTTTTTTTTTGTGAAATTTTGTTAGGTCCCTATAATACTAGTGTATCCCCTTATTGTCGTTAGTGTATCCCCTTTATTGTTATTGTTATACCCATGTAACCCCCATATTGTTATTATTGTTCCCTTACATTATTATTGTTAGGTCGGATAGGATTATATTGTAGCCCCATGGACTCCTATATATAGAAAGGAGGTTTTGTCATTTGTATCATCCAAGAATTGTTCATTTATGTAATGTAAAGGAGGTTTCCCCCTCGAAGTGTCTTATTTCTAAGGTGTTGATCTCTCTTTTCTTCTATTTTTGGATTTGGTTTCATAACATTTGGAATCAGAGCTTTAGATTCTAGGGTTTCATTGTTCCAAACAGGTCATCGTGGAATTTTCGCTATAATATTTTTTATATGAAGGTTTAGAAGTGGAATATTTTACAAAGTGAGGCCGAAATCTTGAGGAACGTCGTGTAAAAATTTCAGATCTTGGTTCGCAATATTTTCGTAGATATGATATGTGGAAGTTAGGGTTTTTCAAGCTCCCGAATTTAACCTAAACAGATCATCGTGGAATTTTTGCTATAAATTTTTTTATACAAAGGTTTAGAAGCTAAAATTTTTACAGAGGGAAGCTGAAATGTTCAGGAACGTCGTGTAAAAATTTCATATCTTGGTTTGTAATATTTTTGGAGATATTATCGATGTAAGTTAAGGTTTTTTAGGCTCCCAAATTTCATCTCAAATAGGTGACCGTGGGAAAATCATCATAACTCTCTCTCTGAGCATCGGATTGAAATTATCTAAAATTTGGTTGCAAGTACACGGACTATAGTTTCATGTGTATCAATTTGAGAGCTGAAGGAAGAAACAGTGACACGTGGCATGTCATCCAAGTTCGTGCTACTGAACTAGTCTATAATTAGGTCATTGTGGGAGGTTGGACATAACTTTGTCTTGCAAAATCCAAATCAGGTCACACCTGTGGCATTCGAAAGAAGATTCATAGGGCTACTATAGAACCTAATTTAAAATATTTAAGATCTAAAATAACATATATAATTCAGTTTCAATATCGAGCTCCTCAAAAGCAAGAAAAATGTGTGTATTTTTTAAACAAGTTTGCATAACATTTGTTTGAAAAATCAGTTTGAAGTGATTCCAAGGGCATATTGAAGCACAGATATCAGTATTGAGTTATATAATGCCTCCAAAAAATAATTCCACACCCATTAAGCCCTCAGAAAGCTATATTATGACGCATGAAGAGGAATAATTTCAGTATGAGATATCAAAATTACGGTACCAAGTGCAACAAATTTCAATCTTATAAAGAGAAAGCAAAGATGACATAGATGATTTAAAAGAAAAAATGGAGGCTAATTTGGATGGTTTGAAGGATCAAATGAAAGCTAATATGGATGATCAAATATTGGAATATCACATTGAGCATCAACAACAAATTCTCCAACTCTCAAAGGATAACCTAAATTTGGTGCAGAATCGAATGAAAAAACATGAAGATCAACATCGCAGCAAAAGAAGTTCTAAATCAGTCACAGAAACAAGAACTCAACAACCACCAAATCGATAAATTTCATAGTATCTCAGCAAGTGGAAAAACTTACCCATTGAATATTCCACATGGGAGGATGAGAATTTTATATAGAAGCATCCAGAAATAATCAAGCGTTGAGGGCAAAAGTTGTTTGAAGGAGAGGGGCATGTTACGTCCCTATAATACTAGTGTATCCCTTTATTTTTGTTAGTGTAGCCTCCTTATTGTTATTGTTATACCCTTGTAGCCCCAATATTTTTATTCTTGTGTCGTTACATTATTATTGTTAGGTTAGCTAGGATTATATTGTGGCCCCATGGACTCCTATATATATAAAGGAGGTTTTTTCATTTGTATCATCCAATAATTTTTCATTTATGTAATGTAAAGGAGGTTGCCCCCTCGAAGTGGCTTATTTCTAAGACTTTGATCTCTCTTTTCTTCTATTTTTGGAGTTGGTTTCATAAAAAATTCCTTTATACATTATTCTTAGAAATGCTCTTTATCTTTTCAACATTGTCTTTGTATGGACATTTAGTAGCATAGTGTCCAACCCTTCCATAAGAAAAAAATTTAAATAGAAGCTTACCTTTGAATTTTCTAGTTCTTGTTTGCATCTTCATGATGAAGTTTGCCTCTTCTTCATCTGAAATGTAGCTAATATATTTAGTATAATTATTTTTTTTTTCATTTTCTTGTAGCTTTGAAGGTAGCATCTATGTTTTCTTATTGGTCACATTTTTTTCTCATTTTGTAGGTTTTCAAAATCCCATGGAGTATTTCTAGGGATAGATAACTCAAGTCCTGCATTTCCTCAATTTTTGAAACTTTTTCATTGAACTTAGGAGTAAGTGATATTAATATCTTCTCAATAATTTTGGAGTCCTCAAACTTGTCACCAAGATCCTTCATAGTATTTACTACTTCATCAGCTCTGAGGAAAAACTTGGCAACACTTTCATCTTCATGCATTTTAAGAGTTTCAAATTGAATTCTATATGATTGTAACTTAGCACATTTAACCTTTGCATCCCCTTCAAATTTTTTGACCAATTTTTCCCACATTTCTTTGGCAGTGTTATACTGCATTACCTACCTGAATTTTGATTTTGTAAGACCTCTGGGAATAGCATTGATTTATTTGGAATTTTTTTCGTATTGTTTCTTGCATGATTCATCTGTTGGGATGGATCCAAGGTATTGGTACCCACTTTATACTGCTCCCCAAACATAAGATCCAAGATATTGCGAGTAAGACCTCATTATAATCTTCCAAAATATGAAGTTTGTTCCATTAAATAGATATGGCTTTGTTGATAAAAAATCATCCTGGATGCTCATTTTGTTGGATCTTCCTTGTAGTGATCAAACTACTTCTTGAAGGACCTGATTCTGATGCCAATTGTTATAAATAGTGAGGGGGGTGAGGGGGTGAATTAGTATTTAGTGCAATTAGTATTTTTACTTTTCTTTTGTGATGTTA
This sequence comes from Pinus albicaulis, assembly GCA_034641835.2. NCBI lineage: Eukaryota > Viridiplantae > Streptophyta > Pinopsida > Pinales > Pinaceae > Pinus > Pinus albicaulis. The sequence continues at coordinate 878,997,319 of CM076579.1, forward strand.
ATGAAAAACTAAGTTAAGCATTGCTAGATAACATATATAAATTGTGAACAATATATGAAAGCATATAAATCATAAAGCACATCAATGAATCAACAAGCACATCATCACATAGAGACACTTGATTTTTTGGTGGAAAACCCAACTAGGAAAAACAATTGTTATTTTTTTGAAATTCATATTCGATTATTAAAGTAACATCCTGCACTAGTGCGGAATTTTACTAGTGCGTAGGATCCTACTTGTCGGAGGTTTCTGCCTCCAATAAATTATCCACCTACTACTGGAAGGAAGCCACTACTCCCTCTGACCTATTGTGATCCACGTTTCAAAATCTTTCACATTGGGACCACCTGTAAAAATGACATATCTGGTAGGACACATTTCACCAAAATGTTTCAGACTTGACCCACATAAAATACTATTCTCAACCAAGAAAATCTTCCTTTTAATCTGAAACTCCGAAAACAATCAACAACGTAACTAGCATGAACCAAACACTGCCAAACATAATAATGACAAGAAACACCTCACTCAAGGAATTATAAAAAGTATGCAAATACTGAATTATAGAGACAATCCCTACGCTTTTAGCATAAGACATACATAAACAATCTCAATCATAACAATACTTAGTATTTGTCTTCAATTCTGCATATAATCTCTCTGTGAAACAAGTGGTGGCATCACACACATCCAATTCATGAACCTTTTTCCAAGTAATATTGTATATGAACCTCTTCCACGTGCACTTAGCCTCTGCAATAAGTCAATGTAAATCCATATCCAATACAATAGGAAAAATACAGTGAGAATCATTCAACTATTAGTCTCAACAAAATATTCATGATCATTTATGCACTATGTAGGACATAAAACTATATCAATGCAGACCCTATTCTCATACAATAGAAGCAAGCCAAATTATTATGCATACAATCTCTTCAACGCTATGGAACAATATATTGATAAACATTTCATTTACTATGTGATCCAATCACTTATAATTCATACAAAGTTTGGAACAAGATTAGTGCACAAACAAAGAAAATATATTACCAGTGTGCTCATTCAATGGAATACTTAGATCTGTGTAGATCCCTACAAACATCTGCATAAAGGTCTCTTTGTCAATGTAGGCCCTTATCCAATATAACAACAGCAAATCAAAAACATTAAGAAAAAATATCATCAATATATGAAGGCTAATCAACTCCTACAAAAGAAAACTTCATGACAATATCTATAGAACTCTCTCATAAAAATTGGTTAATTGTACAATCTGAAATATGTGCAATCCTTAGCATAGAAGACATTGATATATAGTGCGCATATACTAAATAAATATCTAGCAATTATGAGGAACTTCTACAAAATATCCTCCAGAAAATTTATATGGTGTGCATATAATAAAAAGGGCCTCCATCCATTAAGGAATATACGACAATTTTATTAATCAAGGACTATTAGGGGTTCAATAATGTTTTAACAAATTAGAACTATGTTTACTCACACCGTTTAAAAAATGAGCCAAACAATCAAAACTTTGAGTAATATATCATTCAGATCAATGAATAAGTAATTAGATCTGGGCCTCCTTCTTACGTTGGAATATATCACAATAAATTACACACGCCCCTTGGCAAGGATCAGATTCCTCAGTATTGAGAAATCATGTTGCTTGCATATTAGAGTGGATTTCTCTTTCATGATAATTCTTTGTGAGTATTTGTTGGGTTTTTATTATTAATGTATGTTCTTCTTCATCAATAAATTACCAAAATTTACATGAATATCACAAATAAATAAAATAACACAAGAAATTGGGCTCTCCAACCTAGGGCAAAAACCCAAACAAGGTGGAAAACCCAGAAAATTCATCTTCTTATAGAATTAGATCAAAGTGAGATATCCAAGACCGAAGACAAAGACAAATACCTCCACAAATTCCCTAATTCATCCCTCCATTCCCTGACATGCTTTAAACTCAATATGGTTAACTAATCTATCACAAGCATATTCTTTAGATGTCTAGTCCCACAAGGATACTTTCCCTTCATGTACTTGCATTTCATAGAACTTATAGTCCTCTTATACCTTGCATATCACAATCACTATAGTCCTTCTATGGCTCACACTTCACATACATTTTATTCCTTCTTTAAATCACATATCATCATGGAGATAATATCAGTAACTCACATAACTTCACAGAATTTTGGCCTTAGAAACTCGCATTATTTTCCATGTCATATGTCACAAAAAAATTACGTATTTTTTATATTATATGCCACAGAAAACTCATATATACACCTTTTAACTTTCCATGGAAATAAAATGAAACGATTTCCAAAATGAATGATAACAGGTATCAATATATAGTTTTTTTTCTATTCGAAGGATCATGTCCTTTGAGCAAGCTGGCGTATTCATCTATAGGGAAAAATTGGTCTTATGGAGGATAAATTTTATTTTGCATTCACTATAAAATATTTTTCCATTTTATTACAAGAAATCCAAATGGGACTTTGACTGATAAAAAAAATTATTTTTACTCAATAAACCCTATGAGCATGAAGAAAATTCTTTGAATAGTGCAAATATGTAATGTTCCTAAATTAGCTTCAGCTAATTGGAACATCAATTTTGCCTTGTTCATTTTTGTATTTCATGATTGATGAATAAAATGTAAAGGAGGATAAGAAAAACTCCTTAAATGAAAGAATAAATACATGCCCAATGTGAAAAGGGATAAATCTGGGCCTTTTGTAACAAAATCCACTTGTGTGTGAACAGAAATTGGACCACCTTGGAGAACCAGCACAGTTTTAGAAGAGGGATCCAATGTGAAAGGGGTTAAGTCCATTGAAGTCGTTTACGGTTTGTGCACCCCTTCAAGTTATAAAAAGGAGGAGAGGGCTCATGTAGAGGTTGTTGAAGGATTTTCGAAATAGAAGTTGCTTGAGCAACTCTAGCTCCCTTGGTTGTTTAGCCTAAGGGAAGAGGATTTCCTATTTAGGAATCCTCCCTCCTTCCTTGAGTAGCTCTTGGAGGAGATTTTACTGAAATGAGCCACTATCCGATATTTTGGCCAAGCTCCATCTATTAGCAGCGCTGGTCCTGTTGAGGATTTTGCAGCTGCTTGAGTTGCAGCAAGTGGTAGTCTAGATCTGCGGAGATCTAGTGTTTGGAGGAGATTTCTCTCAGGGAGGGTGTCTTGTGACCACCCGGAAGAGGATATCTCTCTTATTTTTTGATAGCATTTTCTTCATTTTTATACAGCTACTGCGCAGTCCCTCTCAAGAACTGTGTTTCTGCACTTGAGGGTTTTAATGTTATTTCAGTTTTGTTCAATAGATGATCTTCAGTGATTGAGGCTTGCCTCTCACTTTGTAAATCTTTGATGTAGCTATTGTTTAAGCTATTTTCAGATCTGATCTCTGTTATAATAAATTCATCTTCAAAAATTATGAGCATTCTGCAGTTCTGTAGCTTATATGTTAGATCTACACTTATTCCGGCATTATTTTGATGAAATTCCAAGGGGATCTTGTAGAGAAGGCTGAGTAGTTTCCAGATCCGGTATGGATCTAATGTTTCAGCCATAGATCTGTCATAGATCTGAGTTTTCATTTACAATGGCTGAAACCCCTGAAAAATAACGCTTATATAATCTGCAGTCCTTTTCCTATGTGTTACAGCAACTCATTGCAGGGTTTTTCTTCATAGAAATGTTTGTTTTTCCATGCATAATCTAAATGAATATTACTCTAAACCGGCATACTTATATTTTTGCATAAACTCAGTCATTCCCTTCAGAAATTACACTGCCCAAGATTCATCATTTTTCTGCATAATTTAGGTCATGGGAAATCAGGGTTTTTCTTGACTAATCGGGAAGGAGGAACTGTTTAACATAGAAAAACACCTTTGTTTGAGCTGAAATTCGGCATGTGAGTCCCTCTTAACCTAATATAACATATCCCAGAGCCATTTCCCTTGTTCTCACGCAGGTTTCTTTATACACCTATTTTAGTGCATAAATTGTTGCTTTTCCCCACCTTTCTGAAGTTAAAAGCTGAGTAAAGAGTGATGTTATTCTTTCTATTGGTTTCTAAGAATTCTAAAATACATTTCATGGTAGTTGAAGCCATCATATATGAAAAATGTGTTTTTTAGTCATGATTTGCTGAGTAAACCCTTTGGGATCTTACCTTTTGACAAGGGTCTATAGACAGAGTCTGAAAAGGGCCAGATAGCCTCTGGATCTCATCATTTCTTGTAAATGTGACATATCCAATAAATTTCCCTTCATTCAATCTCTGTTTTAGATCAGATTGTTGATTGATAATGTCTTAAAGAGGAATATCTCACTGGTACTAGTTTGTGGGAGATCTGTTTGGCAGATCTAACTTGATTTGTCTTTGAAGATATTACATATTTGAGTCCCACATAGCATATTCAAGAGGAACCAAGCTTTTTCCTGCGTTTTATTTGCCCATATTTCCTTATGCAGTGTTCCTATTGAGCAGCTTGGCAATATTCCTGAAAAAGGGATATTACAGTGGTATCAGAGCATGATCTCTGGCACAGCCTGTGAGATCAAGCTATCAGTGAATTAAGAGTAGAAGCAGAGATTAGATTGATGGAGAGGATGAGATTACTCTCATCAATTTTCAGATCAGAGAAGGGCCTCTCCAAGGAGGTTCAACCAATGGAAGAAGAAGGGTGCAGTGAAACTCCAAGAGGGTTTCAAAGCAGAAGAAGCTACAGTGAAATTCCTAGAGGATTTCAGGAAGATGAAGGAGTACCTAGTACTTCTTATGATGTGTGTGAGCATTTAGCCACACAATCTGATTTACAATGTTGTCACATCCCCACTTTCTTGCTAAGAGAAAGAGGAGAAGAAGAAGGGATGACAGAAAAAGAGATTCCCTAATTCTTTTTCCAGACCTTGAAGAATATTCAAGAAAATCTCAAGGAGATTGAGGGGGTAGATACTTGTACCATCGCTAGCACAACCTTGGATGAGCAGCCTTCATGTTCAATGGAGGAATACTACACAGTTGCAAAAGAAGTTCTTGCTTCTACATTTCACCAAGGTATGGTCAAGAATTCATCTATTTTCATTTCAGCCCATTGCATGGAGAGATCTACATTTCTATGTGCTACTAATCTAGAACAACAGAATTGCACTGCGTTGTGCAAGAGCAGTAAGGGAGGAATAAGATCTTCCCTTGGAGATATCAAAGGGGCTGCATCTCACAAGCCCTTGAGATGGAGAAGGTGCAAAAGAATGAGGATACCGAGAGAAGATGGGGAAGAGGGCCAATCTCATTCCTATCTATTGCATAAGGTTGATGCACCTAAAGAGGTGATTGGATTGCGCGGTGGAAACATGGAGGGTTTTCTCCATTCATGTATTCAGTCACCACTATATGATGTCTCATTTCCTGGAGACATTGCACCAAGAAGGCCACTTGATCAGCAAGAAGAGGTGAATTCTCCACATGGTGAGGCATTTCCCATTGGTTTCAGAGAAGTGGAGACCTTGGGAGGTCTTGATGCAGCATTGAGATTTTTGGGTGGGCTCAAGGAGGAGAGAAGCAGTCTCTTAACATCATCCACACCCACTCTCATTTCAGTTTCTGCGTTGTGGTAGGAAAAGCAGGGGAAGGATAGCAGCCTTCCCACATCTACATTTGGCCTGGGAGCTATGCATGCACATGACTCTTGGGAAGAGTTATTACAGTCTTCTCTCTTCTCTTTGAGTATGGAAGGAGGCTCATCTATGAGATGCTCCCTTTGCATGAGCAAAATCTATGGTAAAGACATTGTTTATTTACTTGCTGATTTACATATTGCTTCCTTAACCATACATGCACATAATGTTGCTCCAAGGGGGAGCATTCTTTCTTTGAGATTGCATGGTCTACTTGAGACCATGAGCAGTATTTTTGACCTCTCCCTAGGAGGAATTGGGGAGGGATTTTTATTGGAGGACATACTTACATTTCCTCATCTATCATTCAGTTCCTCCAAGCTTATGAAGAGATTGGGGCAGCATGCAAGTGGTTGGGAGACCACATTTTTCAACAGTCTCTTTTGCAATTGAGGTCCAAACTGCGTTGGTTGCATATGAGGGATCATTGCCATTCACATTTGTTGCATATGGCAGCCAACATTATTTCTATTATTGCTCCCTATGTTGCTGATGTTTCTATTTTTATGAGGAGCATATGTGGGAGAGGAGGAATGATACATTGGATGAATGTATCCATTGGGAAGGCACTCTCCCATATTCATTTATATTTCAAGAAGAGGAGGGAACTTTTTGTGGCTGCTGCATGGTACATTGTATCATCTTCTACAAAGGATCATGCATTGAGTTTGTATCATGAAGGGGAGCCTCTCACATGGGAGGAATTAGAGCAAGACATGTTTTGCTTGATCTCCATTCAGCCAACACTTATTTTCCTCTATCATTTCCAAGCTTTAAAGAAACTTATTTCAGCAAGCAAGTGGTGGGATGGCCACTTATGGTATCATGACTTGAGGCAACAAGATGATGGACAGTGCTGGTCTCAAGGGAGGGACTATTTTCACCATCCAGCACATCATATGGCACTTATTCCACATGTCTTTTGGAGCACATATGGTGAAGATAAATTGTTCATTGTATGCATAAGAGGGTGGGAAAGGAGGCTCATTGGAATCAATGGAGGAGATCATGAAGTTTCAGATTCCTTTTGGCTTCATGGTGACCACATTTTTGCAGCCCAGGATACACAGCTCCACATCCATCAACAGTGGAAAGAGGGACAGCATGAGTTGGATATATTCATCCCTCATTTCCAGCCTTGTAGCCCCTACTCAATGCACATCATGGGGATTAATGATTGTTATCATGAGATATCAAGGATGGATCCTTATATTTGGATGATAGCATAGGTGTGGGAGACACTCATTGGGAAAAAATTTCCCCATGCTCTTCATCACTCCTACCTGATGAGGCCATTGAGCAACAAGAAGATCACCACTTGTACCTCCCATTTCTCATGATGTACACTTGCTATTTTGCACTTGGAGAAGGTCATTGGATGGTAGATTCATTGCTTATCATTTGCAGCTATGGTGGGATCCATTGGTGAGGCCAAAGAAAAGGGAAGGAGAAGTCTGGTTCTTCCTTGCAGTTGCTTGAGGACAAGCAACATTTGGGAGGGGGACACTGTAATGTTCCTAAATTAGCTTCAGCTAATTGGAACATTAATTTTGCCTTGTTCATTTTTGTATTTCATGATTGATGAATAAAATGTAAAGGAGGATAATAAAAACTCCTTAAATCAAAGAATAAATACATGCCCAATGTGAAAAGGGATAAATCTGGGCCTTTTGTAACAAAATCCACTTGTGTGTGAACAGAAATTGGACCACCTTGGAGAACCAGCGCAGTTTTAAAAGAGGGATCCAATGTGAAAGGGGTTAAGTCCATTGAAGTCGTTTAGGGTTTGTGCACCCCTTCAAGTTATAAAAAGGAGGAGAGGGCTCATGTAGAGGTTGTTGAAGGATTTTTGAAATAGAGTTTTCTTGAGCAACTCTAGCTCCCTTGGCTGTTTAGCCTAAGGGAAGAGGATTTCCTGTTTAGGAATCCTCCCTCCTTCCTTGAGTAGCTCTTGGAGGAGATTGTACTAAAATGAGCCACTATCCAGCATTTTGGCCAAGCTCCATCTATTAGCAGTGCTGGTCCTGTTGAGGATTTTGCAGCTGCTTGAGTTGCAGCAAGTGGTAGTCTAGATCTGCAGAGATCTAGTGTTTGGAGGAGATTTCTCTCAGGGAGGGTGTCTTGTGACCACCCGGAAGAGGATATCTCTCTTATTTTTCATTCAGATCTGTAATTTATAGCATTTGCTTCATTTTTATACAGCTAATGCACATTCCCTCTCAAGAACTGTGTTTCTGCACTTGAGGGTTTTAATGTTATTTCAGTTTTATGCAATAGATGATCTTCAGTGATTGAGGCTTGCCTATCACTCTGTAAATATTTGATGTAGCTACTATTTAAGCTATTTTCAGATGTGATCTCTGTTATAATAAATTCATCTTTAGAAATTATCAACATTCTGCAGTTCTGTAGCTTATATGTCAAATCTACACTTATTCTGGCATTATTTTGATGAAATTCCAAGGGGATCTTGCAGAGAAGGCTGAGTAGTTTCCAGATCTGGTATGGATTTGATGTTTCAGCCATAGATCTATCATAGATATGAGTTTTCACTTACAGCAACTGAAACCCCTAAAAAATAACGCTTATATAATCTGCAGTCCTTTTCCTATATGTTGCAGCAACTCATTGCAGGGTTTTTCTTCATAGAAATTTTTGTTTTTCCATGCCTAAGCTAAATGAATCTTACTATTAACCTAAATACTGATATTTCTTCATAAACGCAGTCATTCCCTTCAGAAATTACGCTGCCCAAGCTTCAGCACTTTTCTGCATAATTTAGGTCATGGGAAATCAGGGTTTTTCTTGACTAGTCGAGAAGGAGGAACTGTTTAATATAGAAAAACGCCTTTTTTTGAGCTGAAATTAGGCATGTGAGCCCCTCTTAACCTAATATAACATATCCCATATAAATTTCCCTTTTTCTCACGCAGATAACTTCATACACCTATTTTAGTGCATAAATTACTGCTTTTCCCCACCTTTCTGAAGTTAAAAGCTAAGTAAAGAGTGATGATGTTCTTTCTATTGGTTTTTGAGTGTTATAAAATACATTTCATGATATCTAAATCCATCATATCTAAAAAATGTGTTTTTCAGTCATGATTTGTTGAGTAAACCCTTTGGGATCTTACCTTTCGACAAGGGTCTATAGACAGATTCTGAAAAGGGCCAGATAGCCTATGGATCTCATCCTTTCTTGTAAAGGTGACATATCCAGTAAATTCCCCTTCAGTCAATCTCTGGTTTAGATCATATTGTTGATTGATAATGTCTTAAAGAGGAATATCTCACTAGTACCAGTTTGTGGGAGATCTGTTTAGCAGATATAACTTGATTTGTTTTTTAAGATATTACATATTTGATTCCCACACAGCATATTCAAGAGGAACCAAGCTTTTTCCTGCATTTTATTTGCCCATATTTCCTTATGCAGCATTCCTATTGAGCAACTTGGCAATATTCCTGAAAAAAGGGATATTACAAAATAATAATAATATAAATTTTTGTTTCTTATTTTTAATTTTACATGAAATACAAATACAATGATAATTATGAATACTAAACATAGTTACTTTTCCAACACTCCCTCTTAACTAGGGAGGTATTCATAATGACATAACAGGATGCTAAGATACTCTCAAATTGAAATATTCTCATAAGAAGAGTTCAGATTGATAAGCATATTTATCCACATCATCATCATCATAACAAACATCATCAAATATATAGAAAGGAATTGACTAACAATCTCTATCTCTCAACTAGATCAAAGCACAATGTTGGGAGATATAGAGTTTGACACGACCACTTCCTCTCTCCAGGAACATACCTCATCTCGATGTTCACCAAGTATGTTCTCACAAGCCTATTCTTATCTTGGATACCCAGTCTTCCTTAAACAATATCGGTCCTCCTTAGGAATCCTCATATCTTGGATCCCTTATCCTCAAAAAGTATCAGTCTTTGGTACTACTCCTATATTGGATACCATTCCTCAAGGAGTATTGGTACCAGATGCTTATCCAATCCTCGATTCTCCCTACCAGTGCCTTCACTAGACTTATAGTTATTAGTCTTTGTCTAGTAAATGACACATGGAGAATAAAATTTCCACCATCACTCCATCATCACCCCTCTCAATCAAGGAGGAAATCCCCGCTCCCTCTCAAACATAAAGAAACATCCACAAGTTCAAGATGTCCCAAAAAGCTACAAGTTCTTCCATGAATATAATTGTTGTAGTTGTTGGGCTCCAATATTCATCGCAACATAACAGGCTTCAACCTTCTCGGTTCTCTGAAAATCTTCAATTAGCTTTGAATCTAACAAGTCATCAAGGAGTTCATCAAATTCCTTATAGATCCAAACTTCTTCATAGATGATTGCACAAGCCTTCTCATATTTTTTTCTTTTTAACAATAATTTGCTTTCACCCTTTTCCAAGAGATTATATCATCTTCCCATCATCAATCATATCTTTATCAGCATTGGTATTGTCAATCAATGTGTTCTTGGATCTAACCAATCATTTTCTAGTACAATGATATCAGAATTCTTCAACTTCTTGCCAAAGGCTCTTGACATTTATATGTTGGCTTCTCTTCTATTTAGGATCTAACGGCTTCCTCTTTCTAGCTGAGACAGGTAAATTTATTCCCTTTTGAATCTTTCTTTCATGTTTCCATAGCATATTTCAAACTACTTTCTACTTGTCTCCATTCTTTTCCATGTTCTTCTAATTCTTCCATTTGTTAGTCAAGCTTAGATAGATCTTGTCTTGACCTGAAATATTTGTTAGAAGACCCTAAAAGAAAAAGAAAAAGAAAAAAGACAAAGTGCATAGACAACATAATAACAACAAAAATTAAAGAAGGAATACTTATCCTATTGAGGAGAGTCAACTCCCTCTTAAACTTGGACCTTTTCATCAACTTTGTCCTCTCATTAGCATGATGGCATTCCTGTCAATCTCAAGATCTAGGTTTTTATTTTTATAGTAGAAATGATTAGTTATGGTTTCTATTCTATGGTTTCGTAACTAAAACCTTTTGTTAGACTTTATAAACCCTAAAATCAAAAGGTATACAAAACCTTGTTCTACAAATCCTAGATTCTTCATCGTCATCAAGAGTTGTCAATCAATAATTGCAGAACTTCTACAAGTATACTACAAAACCCTAATGATACTATTGACATTCCTTTTATATATTTCATTTCTAACTCACAAGACCTATCAACAATCTCTTATATTTCATTATCTCTAAATTTTATGCAGACCTGTGTTTCTATATTTCAAGTGTTCATCACCATAACCTAGTGAACAACATAGATCATAAATGCATACAAAAATTATACATACCTCTGCAATCTTACATTTCTCATTGCACGAATCTGGTCCTTTGACTTATCTTCAATTATCAAGAGTAGACTTTCTTTCATAGGTGCCTTAACTTTTTCATCACAGAAATTTCATCGAGTTGCTCGCTTTGTCTTGGTTCCTTTCAAGATTCATAGATAGGACGACTTCATGGTATGATTCGTCCTTATTTATGATGTATACTTGATTCTCATACTTGTGCTTCAAATATATTGTCATATATTTTTATATTATTTCATTTCTTCCTTCAAATTCGAATGTCCCAGGTTTGTTTTCTACAAATATTTTTCAGTGCCTTAAAGTTTGCATCCTTCATCATTTTGGGTTTCCAACAAAGAATTATAGTGTTGTAGAAGGATTGGGTATTACATGATTTCTCATTTCTATAGTTTACTTGTTGCTCATATCATTATATATTTTTATCATGTATACTTCTTCATAATACTTCTATACTTATGAAGTTATTCATAGAATTTGTCAATTTCCTTAGAGATGATCTACTATAGTAATATGAAATAGAACTATTAGCTCTGTATATGCTTCTATAAACTTTATTATGTCCTTCCCAAAGATATTGGTGTCACTGAAACTTGGATGAATCTATCAACAAATATATCTCAGGACTTGAAACACTCATGAAATTTTGTATACCATAGTACCATATAGAATTTGGATTTCATCGCATAATGGGTTATTTTGTTACAGGTTTGGATCTCCTTGTAGTGTCTTGTTAAAGTGAACTTCAAATAGAGCCTCAACCCTTTTCACTAATTTATAGTATCATGTATTCTACATGAAATTGTGCCACAAAGATACGATCATAATATTGATATGCTAAGATATTCCTCGAAATGTTGCTTCAAATTTCGTTATCCACTCAAATTTCTTGAAGAATGGCCTAGTCCTTTAGTCTCCAAAGGTAGTCTTACTTAAGGTTGAAAAATGTAATTGCAAAAATAATTACAAGATTTCCTTGGATATTATCACATAAATTATGAGTCTCATACTTCGTATATGATTTTTGTCCCTAGTGTCCCTTGGGACTTCAAACAATGTATAATTCATTTCCCTAGAAACACATGTATATTGTCACAAAATTCGCACAAGTTAATAAAAAAAATCAGATGCTTTGTAAAATTTAGATCTAGGAGTCATCATGAATGCCCTAGGAGTATGATGATGTAGTAAGTTTGGTTGTCACAAATATTCTTTTGTTTCTCTTCTTATCCTTCTATACTTGGCCTCTTAATTTGTTCGATCTTTCATATGCCTACAAAAATTCACATCAAGAAGAATTGTGTTATCATAGAGACTTATTGTATTTCTCTAGGACATCACATCTTTTAGCCTATGGTTTGATACTTGAACTAATCTTCCAAATTTTCTCCGATCTTTGAATTTTTACAAGAGATGTAGTAGTGCCTTGTATATGTTTCATTTGGATATGAAGTGCTTCAAATATGTAACATGTTTTATGTCATAGAATTCAAATGCAATAAAGGTTTGATATCATCTTATAAGAATATCATCATTTGCATGTTATAGAGAAAATATGCTACTGAAATTTATATGCCATGGACTTGATATGCTACTGTCCATTTGAATTACAAGGATATCCAGGATTGATTTCTTCTCCAAAGATGGTGATTTTCAAGTTTTCTTCCTTTGCTTTGATAGAGAGAGAGATGAGTTCTCTAAGATTCCAACAATATGTGATCTTCACACTGTCGCCTTCTTACCTTAGCTATGAAACCATGTTGAGAAATCATGGTGCTTTCATATTAGAGTGGATTTATTTTTCATGATAATTATTTGGGAGTGTTTGTTGGATTTTGATTATTAATTTTTGTTCTTTTCCATCAATAAATTACCAAAATGTGCATGAAGATTACAAACAAATAAAATAACATAGAAATTAGGTTCTCCAACCCAGGGCCAAACCTCCACAAGGGGGAAAACCCAGAAAATTCCTCTTCTTATAGAATCAAATCAAAGTGAGATATCCAAGACCCAAGACCAAGACCAAGACCTCCACAAATTCCCCAAGTCGGTGTTGAGAAATCTAGGGTAGCTAGATCAGGTGATTTCCCTTATTTTGATAACTCATTGTGATGTATTTTTACTTAACTTAATTAGCTTCTTATTTTCTAATTATATTTAGTGGTCTTATCATCAAACAGCTAACAAATCATAATTAACAATGAGATAAGAGTACACAAAATGTAGGTGATCAACCATGGCCAAAACCTCTCCTCTTGAGAGAAAAACCCACAAGAATTATTCTCTTTTTATAGATTCTTAAAACGATGAATTCAAAGACCTAAGACCTTTTACAAAGACCCTTCCAAGGCCAAGTCAAACTTTCTCCTTCATATGATTTATTTCTATAAATTTCAACTTCAACAACTTCTTCAGCAACTTGGACCCCAGCAATTTCTCTTGTAACTTCGACCTATTAGTTTTTTCTACAACTTCAACCCAACAGTTTCTTATGTAACTTCGTCCCAACAGTTTTCTTCTGTAACTTCTACTTGCCCAACAAATTTCTAGCACTTCGACTTTCCCAGCAGCTTTCTAGAACTTCGGCTTTCCCAACAACTTTAGAAGCCCAACAGAAGAAAGAAAGAAAGAAACCCAAAAACTTTGATCTTTTTTTTCTTCTTCATTTTCATCATTTTCCATCTTCTTCCTTGAGGAGATTGAACTTGCTTGTTTTGTTTCCAAATGAGGTTGAGTTCCTTCTTATTTATAGGCTTTTAGGGGTGTGAATTGCTTCCTTGAGGCCTACTTCATATTTCATGTAGGTTGACTTGCTTGAAGCACCATGGCAAGGTCTTGGAGGTTACTTGACTCTAATTTGACTCAAAAATTATTTCTTTACAATATTTAACATGGCAAAATGGGTCTTTCATACATGAAAATGACTCTTATGACTTGTAGACTCAATGGCAAGCCCTAAAAGTACTCAATGAGTGCTAGACCTAAAAATAAATTTCCCTTGAGAATGAAACCCATGCCTCAAGAATAACAAATATAATTGTCTTTTTCTCTTTAGATCAAATACATAAAACTATGATTACATATGTCATTATGAAGACCAAACCTAGTTACATATTTCAACACTACCTCTCAACTAGGGAGGTATTCATATTCCATACAAGGTACTTCGACATTCTCAATTTGATTAATTCTCATAAGAAGAGTCAGATTGGTAATCAATCTCTTTGAATCATACCAACCAACATTTTCATATATCAAGGCCTTGAGTAACAACTTTATCTCTCCACAAGATCAGAGCACAAATTTTGGTGAGACCAATGACTGAAAAAAACCATCATCATTGTCTCTCAAGGCACATACCCCACCCAAGTGTTCACAGTTTATGTCCTTCCAAGACAATTCCTATCTTAGAATAACACATCCTCAAGTAATTTCCTCTTCGACTACTCTTATATTGGATGTCCTACCTCATCCTCAAAGAGTATCAGATGTCATATGCTTACCCAATCCTCCATTCTTTCTTCACAATATGTAGACAAGAATGATGTGTCTATCTCTCCCTTTCAACTAGGGAAGATATACCCATTCATATCAAACGAATATACCCAAGCTCCCTCTTATCCTGGTACTTTTCCAAGCTCCCTCTTAACTAGGGACTTGTTTCCAACAACTCTCTACTCTTTGGTGGAGACCTTGGTACCTTCAACTACTTGTAGAGCTCCTTATATTGATGTCATTAATTTAATGTTTATTATTATGGAGCCTTCTTCTTCAGTTCTTATTCATATGGCATATACCAACCATCACTTTCCTTAATGAACCATATCATTCATTTCATCCTCCTCTTCGTCGGAAAGGGATCTTCTAGTCCACATTTGTTTTTCTTCATACTGGTACCTTTTCCAAGTCATGTTTTATTTCAAGATATTCCATCCAACCAGATGAGTAATAGTTGTAGATGACATCTACAACTCTCTTCTGATAACCTTGTATCAACCCATCCAGATGTTGCTCAAAAATAAAAATTGAAAATCAAATCAAAGTTACCTTTTTTGATGGCCTTTCATCATGGCATCTACTTCTTGCAATATTAACATCCTTCATAAACACATCTCCAAGAATTTCAATTTCAAGGGTCTCCTTCCTTTACAAACCTTATCAGGGTCTTCATACCTTCTCTATGGAGATGTCACATCCAATCCTTATAGTCATTAGATGTTTATTTCTTATCTTTTCTTACGTGACTATAGTTGCATATTTCACGATCTCTTCTTTATTTCTTCCCATATTGCACCCAAAAACTTCCATCCGTAGTTCCTTCATATTTTTAAACCACCTCATATTCCATATGAGGACATATTATGCTGATTTTATCTTGTCAATATGTGAACTATGCATTCATGCATCTTTTCAAAGGAAGGGATCCCTTTTGTTCAATCATTCTCATGAGGTAGAGAATTTACCCATGCTATCTACAACATATGTGATGACATGACTTAATCTATCAAATATATACATATCTCTTTTCTCCTTTTGGTCATCAAGAATTCCTTCAACAACTTCCTTTCCTTGATTGAAAGTACTTCAATGTCTCACTCCTTTTTCACCATACCATAATTCTTCTAAACAATGAATCCCACAAAAGGTCAAATGATCAATGAGACACTTGCTTCTTCCAAGTGGAGGGGAAACTTCTAATGAAGATTCCAACATAGGATATTGATTATCCTCATCCTGCAAATGCTCCTTTCTAATGATGATGCATGATTAACTGTTCTTATCTTCTATCATGCTATATAACTTTCTTCTACCCATAAGTACTACTTATGCTTTCAATGAGGTTACCAAGAGATACTTTACAACCATGTAGACTACTTCAGTTATCCTTACAATGATGTCATGAGCTCTTGCTTCAAATGTATGATGTAATATTCTAATATGATGAATCTTATCATGCTTACAATGCTTCCTACCATGATAACTATTATTTACAAAATTGAAAATAACTTAAGAGAAGGGGGATTATCTCAATCATAGTAGAGATCTTTCATTTCCTCCTTATTTGAATTCCTCTTTTTAGGTTCTTCCACTTCTTCAGTGATATGGGATTCGTTCCTTTCTTTTATTTTGTTGTACTTCTTGAGTTTTTGACAATCTTCCTTGAAATTCCCATAATCCTGACATTCATAGAATTGGATCTTTGACATATTATTCTTCTTTTTCTAAGAACCATATTTTCCAAACTTTCATTTTCTCTTAGCCATGGCAGCAAATGCTTGAACTTGTTCACCTAGTCCACTTCACTCTTCGATTTTAACCTGGTTTCTTCAACGGGGTGGATTCCTTCTTTCCATAGATGCTTGATTGAAGTTGTCCCATTCATCAGGTAGTGCATTGAGCACTACAGTGATCATTTTTTTATCGAACATTATTTCCCCCAACTCTTGCATTGGGTCTCTTATTTCTGACACCCTCATAAGGTATGAGGCTATCCCTTCTTCCTTTTATAACTTCATCTTATATAGCTCATTTCTCAAAGATATGACTACTCTAGTGGTGCTTACGGAGAAAAATTCTACTAACTTCTCATAAATGTTTTTTGATGTATCAAAATTTGCTACATAGGGTATGAGGGGGTCCTTGATGGATTTGATAAGGATCCTTTGAGCCATTATTTCTCCTTTCATATATTTAGCTAGAGATTAAGCTTCTTCCTTTGGAGGTATAATGATTCAACCCTTAACATGTACAACAAATTCATTTTCTATAAGGATGAAATATGTCCTCTTCTTCCATGCAAGATTTTTTTATGACCCAACCAATTTGTTTCTTTCCTTGCAAAATGAATTTATTTTGATAGATTCAGACATATATATAGAGATACTTACTTTTCAAGTGAAGCTACTCCTAGATGATTAAATATTCAACTTGATGCATTTATTGATGATGTTGATAATAGAATATGTCATCTTGATGAAGATGTCTCCCTTCAAGTATGCTTTGATAGTGATCCTTTGACTCAAGAAGATGGGCATCACCTTGATTCCTTGATGATGATGGAACTGATTCTTTATTCTTCCCTTGGAGGTAGAGACTTCAAGATGCTTCGATGTGTAGTCCTTATTTGAGTGGAGGTAGGGTCCTTGAAATCTTCTTTGTGGCAATGATTGAAAAATGTGTGAGCTTCTCAAGAATGCTTCAAGTGTAGAACCCTTCATTGGATGAGCTATGGTTTTCAGGTCTTCTATGATCTTCATTCAAGATAATGAGATGGTTAGTCCTTCTTTATTATTTCCTTGAAAATGGCCCTTGATTATCCCTTCTTGATGGTACGATTTCCTCTTTGATGTCTTGACCTTTCTTTATACTCCTTTTTATGGTCCTTCTTCAAGCCGCCTTTTCTTGTCTTGTCACCTTAGCTCTGATACCATGTTGAGAAATCTAGGGAAGCTAGATTTGGTGATTTCTCTTATTTTGATCATTTCTTGTGATGTATTTTTACTTGGCTTACTTAGATTCTTATTTTCTTGATTATATTTATTGTTCTTATCATAAAACAACTACCAAATCATAAAGAATAATGATACAAGAGGATACGAGATGTAGGCAATCAGTGAGGGCCAAAACCTCTCCTCTTGAGAGGAAAACGATTAATAATTATTCTCTTCTTATATAATCTGGAAATGGCAAATTCCAAGACCTAAGACCCATGAAGAAAACCCCTCCAAGACCAATTCAACATTTATACTTGATGAGATTTCTTTCCAGAAATTTTGACTTCAACAACTTCAACCCCAACAATTTTTTTTGTAACTTCAACCCAACAGTTTCTTCTGCAACTTTGACCCAATAGTTTCTTCTGCAACTTTGACCCAGCAATTTCTTTTGCAACATCGACCCGATAGTTTCTTCTGAAAATTCATCCCAACATTTTTCATCTATAACTTCAACTTTCCCAGAAACTTAGCAATACTTTGACTTTCCCAACAACTTTATAAACGCTAACGCAAGAAAGAGGGATAGAAACCCAAAAACTTTGATCTTGCTTTTCTTCTTCTTTTTCATCATTTTCTAGCTTCTTACTTGTTGTGTGTCCAAATTAGGTTGAGTTCCTTCTTATTTATAGGCTTTCTAGGGGTATGAATTGCTTCCTTAAGGATGACTTGATCTTTCATGTAGGTTAACTTTCTTGAACCACTATGGCAAGGTCTTGGAGGGTCTTTGACTGTAATTTGACTCAAATATTTTTTTATTTACAATATTTTCAAAAGGTTTTTTCATACATGATAATGAATCTTATGATTTGTAGACTCAATGAAAAGCCTTAGAAGCACTCAATGGGTGCTTCACCTAAAAATATATTTCCCTTAAGCATGAAACTAATCTGAATGGAGGATGTTAATAATTCTCAGCTAATTCCCCTTTCAGATTTTTAAACATGCTTGCTTCTTATGTGTTTAAGGGTTCAAGCTATCTTTCAATTCATTGAGTCTCACGAGTGTTTTTCATGTGAATTTAGTGATAAATTTAACATAAAAGCAAGAGATGAACGACAACAAATAAAGTATATAACATCACCATACATAACATTGACACAGTTATTTGATGAAGGAGTTCACCCCTCTTGGCCCTACATCTCCTTGGCCCAACTTCCATGGCTTGGGCCTTTATATTATGCTCAAATTGTCAAATTTACCTGTTTAAAATGCTCTTTTACTCCTATAACCCGATCCAATGAATTTAGAATAGCCAAGAAAGGCTATCTAGGCTCTTCTTTCTCTTCAATTGGTCTCCAGGTGAAGTAGATATGGCCTAACCCTCTAGTGGCCTTGGGCATCCATAAACTTCAAGCAGGAAAATTCCATCCAGAAGTGCTCCATTACTTTTGAAACCTGCACCAATGAGTCCAGAAGACCCAAAAATGGTAATCCAGCCTCTTTTTGAGACTGATTTGGTCGAAAACTGCCTTAGTTATGACTTTTGCCAGTTTCACCAAGAAAAACTCCACTAAATCTGGAAAACTGCAACTAAACTAGAGTCTTCCACCAAATCCGAAGGTCCGCAAAGTTAATCCAAAATTAAATTTAAGTGGGAGTTAATGTGGTAATTAAGCGCAGTTAACACTAAACCTGCACTTTAATTAATCTTAATTTTAAAACAGGTTTAGGTGCATAATAAAACTTGAGTAAGGTTAAGTAATTGTGGTTAAGGGTTTAAAACCCTACTTAGGTTGGATCTCCCACCGGTGGTCCTAGGCGATGTTCCTATGGACTGATTCTAGCCCCACTTTACCCCACAACTATTCAACATTGAATTCAAATACATATGGATTGCATAGTATTATAAGAACTATGGTGTAGCGGAGGCGGTAAGCATTGTGCATCTTATGGGGGAGGTCGTGGTGTCGAACCCCGACCTCCACCCAGTCCTTAAACAATATTTTTCTCCACACATTTCAACTTGGGGGGGGGGGGGGGATGTGGCGGCCTTTAGGCTTGCCACGTGTTGTCACCCGATTGGCTCACACATTAATTAGTAAAAACTTGACACATCACCCACCATTCGAACCAACCAAATGCTGCCAAGTGGCATCCTACCATTCGACGGAGAAGAAATTAACCAATCCTTGACCAGCCCAGTCAACTTCCACGTCAGTAGTATAGACTGCTAACTGGGCTCCCTGTCCCACCTTTTTTTTTTAATTTACGTACTTGTGCAAATGAACAAATCGTGTTTCTTGGAGCATACGACGACCATTTTTCGTGAAACGAAGTGCATCGGAATCGGGATGACAAGCACTACACAGTCATTCAAATTCTAATCCAATCTCAGAACTTTGATTTTTAGCTAAAATTTGAGCTCCTAATCAAAAACCCATGCCTCAAGAATAACAATAATAAATTTATTTTTCTTTTTACATCAAATACATAAAATCATGATTACATATGTCATTATAAAGATCGAACCTAGTTACATATTCCAATAGTAAACCCTCCATTCTATGTCATGTTTTATCCTAAATGTGGCCAACTAATCTATCACAAGCATGTCCTTTAGATGCCTTATCCCACAATGATACTAGTCCTTCGATTTTGAAGAAATTATAGTCCTCCTATACCTCGCATATCATAGTCACTACATTCCTTCTATGAATTTCACTTCACATATATTATAGTCCTTCTTTAGCCTGCATATCATCATAGAGATAGTCTCAGTTGTTGATTTGGTAGCTCAAGGACAAATTCCCTCCTTTGGATAGCCTTCCTCATCCGGAGAAGACACTATTTTCCCTTGGAAGAATTTAATTTGGTCAAGGAAAAATATATTTTTAATGTGAAAACCCACATGTGCATAAAAGTTTAGGTCAACCTAAAGGACAAATTGGGTCTCCAAAGTAACCTATAAATCCAGGACAATGCAACCTCAATTGGACACACATCTCGCACATATTCTTCTATTTAAGGTCCGTACAAGTCTAAAAATTACAAGTCTCTTTCAAACTTGTGAGTAGGAGAGAGAAAATTTCAAGAGGGCCAAAATTTTTCTTTGACCAACCTTTGACCAACATTGACTTTTTGGTGTTTGGGCATACTTTGACTTAGTTTGACTTCATCTTTGGATATGTTTCGGAGGGCGAATTCTTTGGCAGTGAGGATAATTTTTTCTAGGCACTTTGACCTTGGTTGACTACAATTGTCCAACTAGGGTTTCTACATATTTTGACTTTGATTTTGACCAAATTTGGAGGGCTATTTTGGCACTATTTTGACTACATTTTGACCAACATTCAAGGCTGAATTTTTCGACAATTGACTAAGCTCCTTTTAAGGCATGTTAACCATGACCGTTGACTTTTTGGGACCATTGTTGCTACCATTGACTTTGACCACATTTGCAGATTTGACTTTTTAACATATTTGACTTTGAGGCTCATCCATTATATATCTGATGGTTGATCTTTTGGATAGTCAAAGAATTGAATTTGACTCTTTTGTTGATGAATGGAATCAATGTATCTCTTCGTTGAACATTTTATGATAATCTAACAAGAAGAAGAATTTGAAAGGGTTTCCTTGTTATGGGATTTTTCTCTGGTCTTTGACCAAATCTTGTCTTTTTTATTTCTCATGATTGTCTTATATTGTTCATTACATTTATTTTTATATCTACAATTGCTATTTTTTACTGGAAGATTAAAATTTATTTGAAAGTGATTGCTAATTGTAGAAAATAATTGGGTTAAACTGATTGTAACAATAGAGAACAAAAGCGTTGAGGGTTAGCTCAATTGGTCTCTTATCGCTAAAGCACCTTGCTAATGGGAGGTCACAGGGCCAATTCTACTTAACGCCCTTAGGGTTAGGCTCTACTAAAATCCGATGGGATGTGATCCCTTTAGGTGCATCTGTCCAGATATTTCCTCAAAAGAAAAAAGAAAGAAAAGACATAGAATAGTGGAAAATTAACATCACTAACTCACATAACTTCATAGAATTTTGGCCTCAGAAGCTCACATATTTTTCCAAGTCATATGTCATAGAAAAACTCACATATTTTTTAGATTTTGTGTCACATAAAAGTTTCATATAAACCTTTTAATTTTCCATATAGATACAACGAATTTATTTCCAAAATGAAGGAGAACAGGTACCAATACATATTTGTTTGTCTATGTGAACGGTTGCATCCTTTGGGTAGGATGACTTGTCCATCTGGAGGGTTGAATTGGTCTTATGGAGGGTCGACTTGAATTTTTTATTCAAGATAAAATATTTTTCCCTTTTCTTACAAGGATTTCGAATGGGACTTTGACTCTTTAACTCATAATAAATTTTCTTTTGACTTAATAAACCCTATGAGCATGAAGAACATGCTTTGACTATTGAAAATAATAATAATATAAATATTATTTTTCTCTTTATGTTTTTACATGAAATACAAATTGATACAATTATAATGATAATTATGAAGACCAAACCTAGTTACTTTTCCAACACTCAAGACTTATGCAATTTGCTCATGCCATACTTGTAGATTGACAACATCTCATTCTTTGATCTTGTGCCATAATAGAGAACCAAAAATAAAACGAGGATGGATCAATATTCAGAAGCTAGACTCAATTTGCTTATGCTCCACTATTTAATTTCCTTGTAGATTTATAATCTCTCCATCCTTAGATTACTTTGGGAAAATCCATGGACTTTTTTATGGTAATTTTGACAGAATCAAATGGATGTTAGACATCCTCACGCACAAAAATTCCTTGGGAAATTCAATGGATTTTCCCATGGTTTTTCAATTTCTTCACCTACAGGAATTGTCACTTGAATAAAACAATCTACAATAGAATATTTTCTCATGGAAAACATGTGCTCCCACTAAAAATTTAGAATCTTCACATTGTGAACATTAAGTTCCTAGTGAAGATGGGCTAATCAGAGAAAAAACTTAGGCGCCCTACCCAAAACATTTCCATTTTTCTTCATCACCTCACCAGAAATCTCTAGAGTTTTTCAACCTCTTTCAACTCCTTTGCATCCATAAAGAAATCATCATAAGACAGTCTGTCCAACCTAATGCAATTCCTTCATCACAACCCAATTGAATCATTGACATCAATTCCAACCATGCTTTCAAAAAAACATACTTCCAACTTGCTCACAGAAACCAGTAAGATTAGTTGATCCATCATCTCAACTGGTTAGATTGTTGTCATCCCTATTTTCCCCAAGTTGATTAGGAATGGCCTTCTTATCTATAGATTGTCTATCTTTCTCCTCTTTCCTTATTAAAGATGCATTTTGACCAATTACATTTGATGAAACATTTCTTACATCTTCGATTAATTGTTGCAAGTACTTAGGAGAGCCTGGCCTTTGTGCCATCTTTTTAAAGCAGAGAAAATTGTGGAGCTCGGATGCACTAACCCCAATTAATAAAGATAGAATATTTGGTTGCCACAACTTTATGTCCTCCTTCCACAACTTTATCAAGATGCATGGTATATTTTGTAAGGTCAACTATTTTACAGCGAATAAATGTGACATTTATATCTTTGTTGAATTTTTGTTCCTCACCTGAATAAGAAAACCTATCTTTATAATTTTTGAAAACATAATGGAAGTCAATAATACAGGAATATGGGTTGAAACATGTAATTTTCTTCATGTATTCTCATAAAGTCTCTTTAAAACCTTTTTTGATACTACCAGAGTTGCCTCATCTCTACAAATACATTGAAAAATAAACTTTGGAATCTCTAAGACAAGTCCCTAAATTTCATGATAGCTGACACCCTATATGATTGCAACCTCCAATTTTTGAGACACAACCTGATACTTGTCCAATGATTCCCTTATTTTTAGAGAGGGCTCCAATCCACAAATATCCTTTGACGCTACTCCTCTTCTCTAGCTAGATGTTTCCTCTCTTCTTCTTTCTAAGCAAGCTCTTGTTCTCTTTCCTATTATTCAATCTTCTTTTACACATAGCAAGTTCCCAATCATTTAGTCCATTGATGAGGTGGACCATGACTCTTTTAGGGAGGTAGAATCTAGCTCTTATGCATTGCATAGATCTAGTGCATTAGCTATAAGTTGTAATCCACAAATACCTATGTCTTGAGCATACAGATCCATATTTGGCTCTTCATTTTTTCTTCTCCACCCCTTGGTGTATTTTTATTTATGCCTGGTAGAGTTATATTTTTCCTTTATTGTTCATGAGACCATATCATGTTGCTTCTGCAATCAAGTGCTATATGACTAAAGTCATGACATTTGTAGCATTTTTTATTGTACTTGAATAATGGAGTGAATGAATTATGATTTCTAATGTTGTAGCCATTAGGACCTCTAATTTGATTTCCAACAATCTTGTTTTTGGAGGGATGATAAGGGCCTCTATTACTTACACAATCACTATTGGCATGAGATCTACAACCACTTTCTTTATGTCCAAAGTTTTTACATGGAAAAAAATGACCAAGAAATATATATTGATACCTATCTTTGAATAATTGTCTTGATGACATAGTTCATTTGAATTTTTTTTATTTCGAGAAGATTCACTTATTTGTTGATCCTTGTCTCTTATTTCACTGTTACTTATATTGTGTAGGGATCACTTGAGGGCATAAACATAGCTTCTAGGTTTAGTAGCTCTTCAAAACTCATCATGATTTTCCTCAATCATATTTTTTGGTCACCTAAGTCTTTCATCTTCCTAGTATGAAATATCTCCCTCGTAAACAAGACCTTTTTTTTCATATGGTGATATTTGACTATTGAGAATATCATCCAGCATTTGAGAAATTTTCAAGTTATTTTTTATCTTGTTTACTTCACTCCTTAATGACACAACTTCTACTTCAAGCTTCTCACAATTTTATTTTGTTTTCCTTCAACTATCTTTCCATCACTTTTTCTATTATGTTAGCTTCTTCAATGTGAGTTTTTAAGGAGATGACTTCTTAAATTTTTCATTCTTATTCTTTATTTTTTCATTCAGCTTCTACTTCTAGATTCTCATAATCCTCAATCTATTCCTCCTGCTAACTTGTCAACATTTATTCTCTCTTTTCTACTTCTTGAAGTCTCAAAATAACAACTTTAGTTCCATCACTGTTATGTGTAATTCCACGTTTTACCTTACTATGAAACCAACACTTTTGTCTTACCTTTACTTTTGACACATATTCTATGGCTTCTACTTTATTTTTAGGACACTAGGTTTGATGATCCGGTGAATATTTTACTATTATAAACCCATGGGATGATGATTTTTATTTCAATCTATATTCCATTGACACTTATGTTACATATGGCTATTGAAGAATTCAATGGTGTTATATCATGTTTATAAACTTGGATGACTATGTTGGGACAAGATACTACTACTTAAAGTTTTTTTCGTGTGGGAATATATCACCTTGGCACACATGCACATTGTACTTCCCCACTCTAGTTGACTAACCCTAACATTACATTTTCCTAGATATAGCCTTTGGGACCATACATTATTATTTGAGGACCTCGGGTCAAGGATCTAGTTATTTTACTTTTACTATTAGTGGGTGTGATACTTTTCCTAGCATTTTTTCTTCATTTGGGTGAATCTAGATTGGCCAACCCTTGACATCATTTTTCTTTTGAAATCAGGAAACTATCTACTTCTACACTTATATCATCCAAAGGCTCAGATTAAACTAATGAGCTCTTTTATTCTCTACTCTTTTATTCTCTACCTAATCTACTTATCTGTCAAGATTAAACAGTTTGACAGATTTTCATTCTCTAATATATTAAGATAAAATTGAAAACATGACCAAACCAAGATTTAATAGTTTGATTTGTCATGAGTTGTGACATTTTTAGACAAATTGCACACAGAATTTATTTTGCACAAAGTAAAACTAAAAAACTTTGAGGGCTATAGTTTGGAATTTATGATTCATCCCTCTATTTTCTCTTTGGTTCAGACTTGAACATTGGAACCAATATCTTTTCCTAATCTAATCTATTGATAAGCCAAGTTTAAACATTTTGGCAAATCTTCATTCACTAACCTATCAGCAGAAATTTAAAACTTGTTCAATCATGATTAGGCTGTATGACTGAACATGACTTCCTCTTCAAAAGTAGTGGCATTTGGACTCGCACACTTTTAGAAATATTCTTTTTTGATATGGGGCTTTACCTTTCCTTCTTATCTACCCTCTTTTCTTCTTTTATTTGTTTTTATGTTTCATTTTCTTGTTCTTTTATCCAATAAATGTTATATACAGTGAATAAATCTTTAAAATGAGTATTTTCAACAAAAATAATGCTTGAGCATCCTGCCATTGACAGGACCTCCAAATAATTCTGGTCCATCCATTTCTTGAAGGAAATATGCATTGTTTCCTCTTGCTGAATGGATGATGTATGGACATTTCCATAGATTTTCAAATTTTCCATGCTTGCCCTTGTCTTCTCTTCTTGAGTCCCACTTCAACACTTTGTCACCAATGTTGAAATCATTTGCCTTGGTCCTTTTGTCAAAAAGATTCTTTATGTTTTCCTACACTTGCTATGTTCCGTTATACAATTCTTCTCTGGTTTTCTGCAATTGGATAGTCTAGTTTATTCTTCTTAGATATCATTTTCTTCAGACTATACTTCCTGGATGAGTTTCATGACTGGCACTCCTAAACTTGTTGGAAATATTGCATTTGCTTCATACACTAGCTGATAGGGAGACATTCCAATTGATTTTTTATTTGTTAATATGTCTGCCTATAGTGCATGTACTAGTTTGTTGTGTCATGATTTCTTGTTCTCTTCCAACAACTTTTTGATGATGTTCACCAAAATTTTGTTTGAGGATTCAACCAACCCATTACCTTGAGGGTAATAATTTGTTGAATGTCCCAATGTAATTTTATATTTGTGGAAAAATTTCACCATCTTCTTGGATCTAAAAGCAGCAACATTGTCAGTGATAATCTTTCTAGGACAACCAAATCTAGACAAAATGTGGTTTTCAAGGAATTTGATGATTACTGAGTCTGTGGCAGTTCTAGAGGAAATGGCCTCTATCCATTTTGTAAAGTAGTTAGTTGCAGTGAGGATCCATTTGTGTTGGGTAGAGGAGGTAGGATGGATTTCTCCAATAAAATATAGGCCCCATTGTTGAAAAGGAGCTTCAACAAAGATAGGATGCAAAGGTAATGGCAGTAATTTTCTTTTGCCTTCAAAAAGTTGGCACTTATGATAGGAAATTACCATTTTATGGATTTCTTGAAAGAGGGTGGGCCAATAGTAACCAGCTCTAAGGATTTTTTTGACAGTAGTTTTCCAATAAAGGTTGCCTCCACATTCTCCTTCATCAAACTCATGCTTGATCTTATCTGCATCATTCTCAAGCAAACATTTAAGCAATATACCACTAGCAGTTTTCCAATATAAAATCTTACCTATAATGCAGTAGTTTATAGCCTTCAACTTTAAGAATCTAGCCTTTGTTTTGGACAAACCAGGAGGAACACTAAGATTAAAAAGAAAATATAAAATATCAGCATACCAAGACGAATTCAAAAATGATTCTTCAATAAGTGGAGTTGCCAACTCCTATTCATCTAATACATCAATCATATTCATGTCCAGTGCTTGAAATTTTGTTTCATCCATGAGTATAGCCAAGCCTTGTCCTTTGATTAGTTTAGTGGGCTTGATTTCTAGATCATATTCTAATATAACAACAATCCACTTATCCCTTTTGCCATCAGGCTCTTGTGTTAAGATGTCTTTTACCACTGTGTGAGGCACAAATGAAATGATGTGTGAGTGGGGAATATAAACTCTGAAATCTTTCAATGCCTTGATTAAGACAAAAGTTTGTTTCTCCATTACGTTATATTTCAGAGATGCATCTCTTAATGCCTCGCTAAAAAATGCAGTAGGTTGTTCCTACTCTTTTATGTTTTTTTGTAGTAGGACAACAACAACTATATGTTCTGATGCAAAGGGGAAGATGAAGAAATCTTTGGTAAAATCAGGGCTAATTAGAACTGGTGTTTGGGTAAGTGTTTGTTTTACCAGTTCAAAGGATTGTTTTTCTTCTATGGTCCATTTGACTCCTATTTCTCTTTTCAGCATGTTTGTAATGTTTTTTAGGATTTCTACAAGGTTTGGTATAAACCTTCTTAAGAAATTTATCTTTCCAATGAAAGATTGCAGCTCTTTGATATTTCTAGGATGGTTGATTTGCAATATTCCTTCAATCCTTTTTGGATCTATCTTGATCCATTCTTTAGATATGATATGGCCTAAAAGTTTACCTTCTTGAAGGCCAAACAAATTTTTCTTGGGATTCAAATATAAACCATACATTCTACATTTTTCAGAGACTTTTCTTAAGTGATCTAGGTGTTCTTCATTAGTTTTTGAGTAGATTGTGATTTCGTCAAGATATATCACAATGAAGTAACCTATCTCTTCTGAGAAACCAATGTCCATGGCTCTTTGGAAGGTGGCACCAACATTCATTAACCCAAAAGGAATTTTAACATACATGAAGGTGGCCTAGGGCGTAGTGAAATTTGTCCTGTGTTGATCATATGGGTGTACCAGCACCTGATTGTATCCTGAAAATCCATATAGCAAAGAAATTCTTTTAGAACCTACTACCCTCTGTAAGATGTGATCCATTTTTGGTAAAGGGTAGTTGTCTTTTAAGGAGGCTTTGTTTAAATTTCTGAAGTCTACGCATAGCCTAATTTCTCATGTTTTCTTCCTCACTGATACAAGATTTGAAACCCATTCTGAGTATCTCAGAAGGACTATTATTCCAGCATCATACATTTTCTTAATTTCTTTCTCAACCAGGGGTAGCTGCATAGGGTTTATTCTGCGCAATTTCTATTTAAAGGCCTTCTAGTTTTCTTTGAGAGGGATCTTATGCTAAATTATCTCAGTATGATATGACTTTAAATCTTCATAGCTCCAGGAAAATACATCAGTAAATTCCTTGAAAAGCTCAAGATATTTCTGTTTTATATCAGCTGGCAATGTTTTGGACAGTTTTATCATTTTGGGTTTTTGCTCACTGTTTATATCGCACTCTTGTATTTCTGCTTCAGTGGGTTCCATTTTTGGCTTCCTAGCAAGATCATTAAAGTCAAACAATTCTTCTAGAGGAACCAGTCTCTTTGGCAAGTTATCATTATTGGACTATAGCACTTCAAAGTCTTCTTTCTCTAAATTAGTGCACAACTCAGTTTTATGTGTGTGTTCTTTTGTTAACAGATTTATATCAACAGTATCAGGAGGTTCTTCTTTGTAAGTATGGTCCTTAGTAGGGCAGTCTTCTTCATACTCTGAGTCTAAATTTAGCACTTCAAACTCATTTATGGACTATAGGAAATCCTCTATCTGTTTATCTCCTTCAAAAACCTGCCAATATTTTATAATATCAGGAACTACTGGTCTATATTTGACTTGGACTGTGTATTGGTTGCTATGGTAAGGTTTTTGACATGTACTGGCTGCAAATGCTAGACCATTGGCAAGGATGTTTTGATTTCTAGGGACAAAGGTGAGATCATATTCTGTGAACACTTTCAAGAGGTCAATGGCATCATCCCTATATGATTTCAGTCTTGGATGCTTGGCTATGTATTCTCCATTAATCTGCCTAATGACTAACTCTGAATCTCCATGGACAGTTATTCTCTTGGCTCCTAGTTTCTTTAGTAATTGTAGCCCTAGGAGGAGTGCCTCGTATTCATCTATGTTATTTGTGCATTGAAAATTTAGCTTGTAAGAGTGACCTTCTGCATGATTTTTCTCTGTGTTATGCACCCATATTCCTGCTCCTGAACCAATTTTCCTACAAGAACCATCAAAACTCATACTCCAAAGAGGTTCAATTTCAAATTTATCATTAGGGTCATTGTGGTTGCCACTATGTTGTTTATCATGTTGTTCTTTATGGTCTTCACTATGTTTGTCATTTTTTTTCCCCATGGTCAGCACTATGTTGAATGTTTTCTATTTGGGCAGATTGTTTTGGTTGTTCCTCCTCTTTTTCCTCTTCTTCTTCAATTTTTTTCCCATTTTCTGCTACTTTTTCATTAACATTTCATCATTGTAAAGGATAAATGAATCAAGGTCTTTGTGAATAGAATAAAGAGGGGAGTTATCTGGCTTTTCTTGACTACTAACCATGTATTTCATGTGATTTTCCCTATATAGTCTTCTTGGTTGACTAAAGACATGGATGGTAGCATAGGTCATGTCATTTGGAGGGTACCATAGAGTTTAACACGCTGTGATCTTGAAAGGAGTATGCCATATTTAGGAGGAATATCAGCCACTACAATATCCATTACTAGGATTTTGGCTGGTATTTGTGCTAAGTTGAACACATATATCTTTGATTAGGCCTAGACATTTAACTCTATTGGAATCAAAAGAGTATAAATCTTTGTATGATCCAGTTATCTCAAGGCCTAGTCTTTCCATTACTACTTTTGGCATAAGGTTGTGTGAAGCACCTGAATCTAGCATGGCATTGTGGAGAATATTATCATGGATGTTTAAACTGACATAGAATGGAGGAACACCTCCCTCTTGAAATTTTCCTTCAACTTCTAGTCCAAACAGAAGCTCAAGTTTTTCATCATTTAAATTTACAGAAACATCATTCTATCTGATGTTTAAAGATTTCAAAAGTTGAGATCTATATACATCTTGAGTGACTAATTCAGTAAGAGGAATAAATATTTTAATCTTGGCAATTTCATTCTCTATACTGAAAGGTGTCTGAGTTTTTGAAATGTTCATATCAGCCTTTTCAGACACCGTTTTCATAGCAATTTCAGCTTGCTGGTTTTTATTAGGAACATCAGTTACAAAAATTTTATTAGGAGCACTAGTTGTGTTGCTAGTGCTGCTTTGGTCACCACTTCATTTGGGACTAGGTTGGTTGTTTATGCCTCTATTTCTATCATAACTTTCAGCCATTGTATTCAGATTTTCTGTTGTCTTTTTAGAAATGTTTTCAGGGCTCTTCTTAGCAGAAATTTCAGAGGTCTTTCTTTTGGGAGTGTCTTGGTTTTTCTTGCTTCTGAAGTCATATTTTCTATGTACTTCCATGATGGCATTTTCGAAGCCTTGTATATAGTCTTTAGATTCTAGGCTTTCTTCCTTATATTGAGTTGGGGAAAACATGCCTTGTTCTTCCTCAGTGAGGAAAAAAGTATCCTCATTATTTACTCCCATTAAATTTATGTGGTTTTACTCTGTTTCTTAAATCATCTCCTCATCCTCATCAGCGTAATTTTCTTGGAAAGGAGGTCTGATTTGCTGATTAGGACCTCTTTGTCTAATTTGAGGGGGGTTTCTCCTAAAGTTATGGTTTTGGTTCTGATTTTGGTTTCTGTTTTGAAGAGTTGTTTGGTTTTCTCTAGGATAAGCTCTCTCATTTACATTCATCCTCTCCATCATCCTCTCCATGGTTTTGACTATGTTATCAATATTTGTATCAGATGTGGAGGGTACATCTTCTTCCCTATATGTGACTCTTTTTTCACTTTTCATTCTAGCTCTCTTAGCAATCAAATTGGCTTCTACACTTACTGCTCCCCTTTGCATGTCTTCTAATGTGAGGGGTTCTCTTTCTCTTAATTGATAAGCCATCTCTGGGTCAAAACCATCAGGAAATTTCATTAGAGCTAGACCTTGTGGAGGTTTCATATGGATAGGGAGGGCATTGTATACATTATTGAATCTAGTGCAGTACAGTACTATTGGACACCCTCTCCAACATTTATCTTAATGTTTTCATACTCTGATAAGATTTGGAGAGGGTTCTTCTCTACTTCCCATTTGTTTAAGAAGAGTTGATGAAAAGCAGGGAGGTCATTTATACTATCAGGGGTTAAACCTTTAAACCATTTTCTTGCCTCTCCCCCTAAGCTTTGAGCAAACATTCTAATTTTAACAGTTTCATCATCTATTTCTTGTTTGTCAAAGTAGTCATTCATTATGTCCACGTGTTGTTGAGCAATAGTATAACTACTAGCATCATGTAAAGGGATCTTGGACTAGTAGTCCTATGGTAGAACAACCAAAGGTTGTGGTAGAACTAGGGGAGCATACCATGTTGCCATGATCTATGGTTGTGGAAACAATGGAGGGTTAAAAAGTGGAGGGTTTACAAAAGGGGGTACAGGGTTAAATGGAGGAAGGTGAACAGTGGGGGATGAAGTTAGTACAACATAATTATGTTTTAGGGTTGATGGGTCTAAAAATATCTAGGTTATCCAACTCTAAGATCTAGTCCTATACAAGCTTTGTTCTATGGGTGAATCAGATGGGATATTTTGCAAGTCTTTAAAGTTTTCAGGTAGGGAACTTGATTTGTGGATTGGTCTACTAACAGCTGGGTTTTTAGATCTAGGAGACTTCCTAAGGATTCTTTCAGGATTATCAACTATTGCAAGAGGATTTGGGTTAGGATGGGATCTGGTACAGATTCTTCTAGACTCCAAACTTGGACCTGGGAATCAGAAAGGTTGAGAGTTTATGACAATCTTAAAGGACCAACCAATCTATGAAAGAAATACTTAATCCACAAAGTATTCTTGACTAGTTTCTTTTGATGTTTTGATGGTAAGATAAGTTTCCCAGTGGAGTCTATGGAAAACCAGTAGAGTCAACAGGCCTAATGAAAACCAGTGGAGTCGCTAGGTGGAGGATTTTTACTTGTTTTATTGCTGGTTGTTGTCCACCATCAACAACCAGGTACCATTTTTGGCTAAAACTTGATTTATCCAAGTTTAAAATGAGGTTTTATGAGTTTTTTGAGTTTATATTTTGCTTTTTTTAACTCAGTACCCCCAGTATGGTCGCCACTATGTTGGCTCCCCGTGATTTGCAAGAACAAACTCTACAGGGAACCACATCAGAACCACTTTGGAATCCTAGGACCTAGCCTTCCTGGACTCAGAGACAGATATCTCTATGTAATTGTTTATAGATGATATGTCTTTGTGCTTTTGTCTATGATGTTAGGCTAGTTATGAAGTTCTAAGGACTTTTTTTTTATTGATTGATTGATGGATTGACATATCAAATGGTGTGATTAATTGAAGGAACGTGTTAGCTGAATAGATATACCGTGAGAAATATTAATCCATTGGGCTATGGAGTAATAAAAGGATTTAATTGTTCATCAACTCTGTAAGGGTTTTCATAGGGCAAGCTATCTATATCAAGTGGATCTCTTAGATTAGATGTAATATGAAATAACAATAAGTTGTGAAGGCAGCAAAACTAAAAGTCAGTTAAGAATCTTTTAATTCTACTTCAAAAAGAAAAGCCTTTTAGGTAACTATTTGATGCAAACCAAAGGACAGGGCATATCATAGACTTCTTTGGCCAGACTTTAATAAGCAAACCTTTAAGATAACAATCCAAAAATCCTAGAACTACTTTCAGACAAAGAAAATATTTAAGATAATAGTGAGTGCAGCAAAAGAGCAAGCTAAACCTATCTTCTTTAACTAAACACTCTAAAGACCTTCAAAGCAATAGTATGAGGCAAACCAAAGGACAGGGCATACCATAGACTTCCCTGGTTTAGACTCTACTAAGTATACTTCAAAGAAAGGCCTTAAAAACAATATTTCAAGCTACACCAAAGGACAGAGCTTACCATAGACTTCTTTGGCTTGACTCTATTAAATCATTTCCAAGACAACAATCTAGGTGGAAGCAAAGAGCAACTAATAATTATACAATCAGACCTTGCAGAGGAAAACATTAAGATAAAGAATGCAGACAGAAATAGGGTGCCAAGACAGCATATCCTACTCTAAAATTTATTTTCTTTTATCAGAGAAATAATGGACAGAATGGAAAACAAAAGGAAAACATTAACAAAGAAGTAAAACTTCACCATTAACATATCTCAAAAATCTTGTGAACGTGCTTGTATTACTGATGTTCAAAATAGTTACATTACTTCAATACAATCAATCTCTACAACTCAGAGCTTTCTCAAATCCATCCTAGCAGTCCTCAACTAGCTCAGCAACAGAAAATCAGTCAACTAACCAACCAACCAACACTAAAAATGACTAATACATACAGTATTTATCTGCAAAATGAGAAGGTAATCCTAAGCTAGGGTTCAGGTGTCATTTATTACAGATTTAATGATTTTTTTACCTTTAAGACCATGCAAGGCCCAAGAAAAAATATCTGAGAGTGATTCTCTGAAATAATAACTCCTAACTTAACTCTTGAGCTAACTTTTAGGAAATATTTGACTTTAGGGCTTTCTCAATAACTTTTTCAATAACTATTGGGTAGATGAGAAATATCTCTAACTTTTTGTAATAACTGTTGATGCTTTATTTGAAAGAAAACATGTTATAGGTGGAAAAACATGTCCTTTGAAGAAGTAATTGCTTGGGTTTGGTCATTCGAATCTATTTCTATGTAGATATGCCTTTGTTCATCCTTTGAACTATGTTTTAGGCCTTAAACTTGATTTATTCTTTTAACTATGTGCCTCACTATCTTTTCCTTTAATTCTGCCTTTATCTTTGATTTGTGATTAATCCTTTCGATTAACCTTTTCAACCTCTGTTTTAACCTTCAATCCACTGATTGTCACAGTCCTTTGACTGTCTTTTTCTCTTCTCACCGTGTATCTGTCTTTATTTGCTGCACAGGGGGGCATTATTCTGCTATTGGAGGGCTTGAGCAACACCAATTATCATGCTTCATTGGTGATTTATGCTCGATATTACACCTCTGGTCCTTTGTTATAAAACAAACCTCTGGATCATCACCCAGAACATTCATTTAATTAATTTTGGGCCCTTGGGATGCACTTCTGCCCTTCTGCCATGAAACCTGCACATAAAAAAACAAATTAAAGTTAAAACCTGCAGGGAAGGGTTTTTATGTGTTTATTCTGGATTTTTCAGGTTGTCGGAGCACTTGTGGAGGCGAAAATGGCGGTCTAGACCTTATCGCAAAGCCACAGGGCTCTGGATAGTTTGAAATGGGTGGCGGTATGAAGTTTTGGCGCGAAGCGGGAAAGCGGTTTTCAGGAGAGGAGAAGGTGCTTTTCGCGCAGACGGAGGGGCGGTAATGGTTTTGGAGAACCTGGTGTGATTCCATACAGAAGACGACACGCGGCAGACGGTACAAGCGGTGAAACCGCTTATATCGCGCATTTTGAAAACGTTAACCCTGGCGCATATAATATTGTGATATGCGATGGGAACCATTAGATCGTGGGGGAGACAGATCTACGGCAGTCGGGAGTTTTTAGGAGTGGCAGGCAGGTGAAGCGGTGGAGCCCGATTTCTTAAATAAGCGGAGGCGCTTATTCTTGGGATAGGTTCAAGGTTTTATGGTCGTAGGTCAAGTATACGTGGGTAGGGGCTTAAGAAGAAGAAGCCTGGGCTAAAAAGAGCGGAGGGCTTTATCTCTTATAAAGGGGTCGAGTTAAAAACATAAAGGTCGGGTTTTTATATTAAAAACAGAGTTTTAAATATAAAACAAAAGGTCCTGATAGGTTAATTTTCAAACATAAAAACAATGTAAAAAGTAAGTTTTACATTGTTTTAGTGCATAGAAGGAAAAATGGTGAAGTGAGGGGGTTTTTGTGGGGGAAAAGAGGAAATGAGGTTTTTGGTAGGGATAAGGGTGAGAATGAAGGATATAAGCCCAAATGAATTCTTCAAGAGCAGCAGGGTGATTTTGAAAAGGTAAACTGAGAGATAGTGAAAAAGGATTTATAAGGATAATGAAGGCAGTGAGATTTCTAAAGATAGCTGACAGGCAAGGAATGCTATCTTTAGCTGCTTGTAGAAAATCCAAGTCACCCAGTGAAACTGTAGAATATAGGAGGATAGCAGGATCTTCACTCTATCATCACATCAAAGAAGGAGGTCTCAATGACCCTTATTTCTAATTAAGGAAAGGAATATAAATTCATTAATCTTGAAGTCCTGTAATCCAAGGGAGGCAAGATCAAAGGCATTGTCATCATCATCAAAAATTCAAGGTGATCTCCCTCTCCTTGGGTCAAGAATCATTTTTTGAAGGAAGACATCTTGTTCAAGAAGAAGTCCTTTATTATACATCTCATCATCAAAATAAAGAAGGAAGTAGGTTGAAGAGAAGTATTTTCACAAGTAACTACATTTATTTATACATCCGAATCTACAAAAATGTCTTTTTGCAAGGAAATAAACAAGTTGGTCGAGGCTTCAAACATTCTTGCATGGAATAAAAGAGCATATCTGAACCTCATAGAAAATGAGGTCATGGAACATGTTAAGGGCTCAATCACTAAACCTCCAAAAGAAGAAGCTCAATAACTTACAATATTCATGAAAGGGGAAGTAAGGGCTAAAAGGATTCTCATAGATCCATTAAGGATCCCCTCATTCCCTATGTATCAAAATTAGAAACATCAAAAGAAATATATGAAAAACTTGTAGAATTTTTCTTTGTAAGAATTGCACGAGAAGTGATCTCATAAAGACAAGAACTCTACGAGATGAAGGTATCGAAATAAGAAGGAATATCCTCATACTTTGTGAGGGTGTCTGAAATAAGGGATCAACTACAAGTATTGGGAGAAATAATGTCTAACAAGGAAATGAATGCAATATTGCTCAATGCACTACCAGAGGAATGGGGAAACTTCACAGCAAGTATCTATGGGAAGAAGGAAGCCAGTCCATTCAATGAATTATGTTCACTATGCAAGATAGAAGAAACTAGGTTGAAGGAAAAAAGTGATGTGGGATCAAATGAGAAAACTCAAGCATATGTTGTCATGGAAAATTTGGAAAATTTCGTCCTCAAAAAAAGAAGAAGAATATGGTAAAGGTTCAAAGCTATAGATGTCAACAATATGGGCACTACAAGAGAAATTTTCCTAAGCTCAAAAAGGACAATAAGGAAAGAGGAAGGGAAGAATCCCATATCACTGAAGAAGTGGAAGAAGCTGAAAAGAATAATTCCAAGAAAGAAGAAATAAAATATCTCTACTATGATTGAGATAAGTCTTCTCCACCTAGTTCTTTTTAGTTTTTGTAAAATACATCTATCATGATAGGAAGAATTACAAGCATGATAAGATGCATCATTTTAGGGGATGGAATCATAATATCATATGGTTAAAAGCAAGAGCTCATGACATCATTATGGGAAGTTTGAAAGATAGTTGAATTATATGGCAGTCATTATTAGAAGGAAGTAGCTCTTGGTAACCTCATTAGAAGCGTAAGTGGTACTTATGGATAGAAGAGACTCATCTAGTATGGTTATTATCATACATCATTAGAAAGGAGCATCTGCAAGATGAGGATAATTTGGATCCTCAGTTGGAATCTTCATTAGAAAGATTCATCTCTTGAAAGACATCTTGCTGAGAATTCCACTTTGGATGGGATTCATTGTTTAAAAAATGATGGTATGATGAAAAATGAATGCAACATGTCAAAAATGATTGAATTACTCTCAATCAAGGAAAGGAAGCTGTCGAAGAAATTGTAGATGACCAAAGAAGAAAATAGGTATGTGTTCATATGTTTAAATGAGTTAAATCATGTCATTATATAGTTGCAGATAGTAAGGATGCATGCTCTACTTCATGAGTATGATCAAAGGAAAGGGATATTTCTTGTTAAAAGGATGCATAAAGGCATGGTTCACATATTAACTAGATGAAATCAACATAATATGTCCTCGTATGGAATATGAGGAGTTTGAAAGAGATGAAAGGACTATGATTGGAAGTTCCTGGGAAACAATGTGTGAATAAAGAAAGGAAGTGATCATGAAATATGTAACTATGGAGAAGGAAGTCAACATTCGATGACTAAAATATTTCACTATGATATATCAATGGGAAAAATATGAAGACCCTAATGAAGTCTGAAAAATAAGTAGACATTTTACATTGCATATCTTGGAGATGTGTAAAATATATGTGTGGCCTGTTGATATTGCAAGCAAACAGATGTCATGATGAAATACCATCGTAAAAGGTAACTTTGATTTAAAGTCCATTTTCATTTTTGAAAAACATTTGGTTGGGTTAATACAGGGCTACTGAAAGAGAGTTGTAGATATCACCTACAACTAAGCACTCATGTGGTTGGATGAAATATCCTAGAGGAAACATGGCATGGAAGAGGTATTTATATAAAGAAAAATCTAGATGGGGACTAGAAGATCACTTTCCAACAGAAAGAAGGATGACATGACCAATGTGGGTCGTGAAGGAAAGTGATGGATGGTCGATTCCCTACAAATATTAAGGCCCCATAATATTAAAGATAAAATTCATGACATCGAATGGAGGAGCACTACAAGTAGTTGAAGTTCCCATGATCTCCACCAATGAATAAAAATTTGTTGCTAGAAATAGGTCCCTAGTTAAGAGGGAGCTTGAAAACAAGTTTCTAACTTGGTATAAACTTGGAAGAAAGTCCCTAAGCTAAGAGGGAGCTTGGATACATTATTTTTATAGGAATGGGTACATTCCTTCATTGGAATGGGTATCCTCCCTAATTTGAGAGGTAGAGATAGACACATCATTCTTGCCTTCACTTAGGAAGAAAGAATAGAGGGTTGGGTAAGCATATGGTATTTGATACTCTTTAAGGATATGGCAGGGCATACAAGATAAGAGTAGTCGTAGAGGACTGATATTCTTCGAGGAATGGGAATCCAAGATATGAATAGTTCTGGAAGGACATACCCTGTGAACACTTGTGTAGGGTATGTTCCTTGAGAGACAATGATGAAGATGTCTATAAATCATTGGTATCACCAACACTGTGCTCTAAACTTATGGAGAGACAAAGTTGTTATTCAAGGCCTTGCTATGTGACAATGTTGGATGATATGATGTTATATGTATGGGTTACCAATCTGACTCTTCTTATGAGAATTCTTCATATCTATAATGTTCAAGTACCATGTATGGATTATGAATACCTTCCTAGTTAAGAGGGAGTGTTGAAGTATGTAACTAGGTTTGGTATTCATAGTGACATTTGTGATCATGATTTTATGTATTTGATGTAATGAGAAAAAATATTTTTTTTTGGTTGATCTTGAGGCATGGGTTTCATGCTCAAGGAAATTTATAGGTCAAAGATCCCATTGAGAGCTTCTAGGTCTTATGTGTCATTGTCATGTATGAAAGACCCTTCTTAGGCATGTTACATATTTAGTTGAGTCATTGTAAGAGTCTAAATACCCTCCAAGACATTATCACAAGTGCTCATCACAAGTCGGCCTTCAAAAGAAGCTATAAGGAGATGTTGGCCTCATCAAAAGGACACATCGGCCTAGGGTAATGATAAGTCTGCCAAGATAGCATGGAAAGGAGCCTATATATAGGGGACTCAGCCTCACTTGGGAGAACATCAATTCAAGCATCCAAAAATAAGAAGTGTGAGAATAAGGAAGAAAATAAGTCTCTTATATAGTGAAATAAAGGAGAAAAGTGAAGCATTTAGGGATTGTTTCTGGGCTAATTACCTTGCATGTGTGACTACAACTAGGGATACTGCAGTAGGGTTATTTCAGATCCTAAAAGAACCAAGATATAGCTCAAGGAAGAAGTATTTGTTAGTTGAAGTTTCAAAAGGAAGTCTACAAGACATGCGAAGGAGAGAATCCTCACAAAAATGCCTCAATCATCTCACACATGCAGGATGTATGTGGTTACAAGAAGGTTGAAAGTTACAGGTATGTGATAAGAAGCCGAAATTCAGAAGAAGCCGAGAATAGTGGTATAGAAGACATTTTGACCATCATTTACTTGAAGAATAAGGAGATTTGTTCAAGAAATAATTGTGACTTGGTCTTGGACAGGTTCTTGATCAAGGGTCTTGGTCTTGAAATTCGTCAATTGAATATTCTAAAAGAAGGATAATTCTGCGGGTTTTCCTCTCAAGCTTGGAGAGGTTTTGGCCCTGGTTGATCGCATATATCTTGTGTCATTTGTCTCATTATTCAATGGAAGATTCTAAAATAAGTATAATTCTGTGGGTTTTCCTCTCAATCTTGGAGAGGTTTTGGCCCTGATTGATTGCATATATCTTGTGTCCTTTGTCTCATTGTTCATTATGTTTTGGTAGTATTTTGATGATGTAAACACAATAATAAGCAAGCTAAATAATAACCTAATTAATAAAATCAAAAAGTATTCACAAGTAGATATCATTGAAAGAGAAATATCCTTCATCTCACTGCCCTATATTTCTCAACAACTTGTTGTTTGTCCAAATGAGGTTGACTTATAGGCTTTCTAGGGTTATGAATTGCTTCCTTGAGGCTGACTTGATCTTTCATGTAGGTTGAATTTCTTGAAGCACCATGACAAGGACTTGGAGGGACTTCAAATATAATTTGACTCAAATAATTTTTTCTTTACAATATGTAACATACCCAAATGGGTCTTCAATACATGATCATGAATCAATTGACTTGTAGACTAAACAAGCCCTAGAAGCACTCAATGGGTGCTTGACCTAAAAATAAATTTCCCTTGAGCATGAAACCCATGCCTCAAGAATGACAATAATAAATATATTTTTCTGTTTACATCAAATACATAAAATCACGATTGCATATGTCATTGTGAAGACCGAACCTAGTTACATATTTCAACACTCCCTCTTAACTAGGGAGGTATTCATAATACATAGAAGGTAATTGGAAATTCTCAACCTGAATAATTCTCATCAGAAGATTTGGATTTGTAATCCATATCTTTGTATCATATCAACCAACATTATCACATAGAAAGGCCTTAACTAACATCTATATCTCTCCATAATATTATAGAACAACGTTGGCGAGAACAATGACTAATAGACACCATCATCATTGCCTCTCAAGGCACATACCCCACCTAGGTGTTCACAGGGTATGTACTTCTAGGAATATTAATATATTGCAATTACACATACTCAAGGAATTCCCTCTTCAACCACTCTTCTCTTGCATTCCCTACCTCATCCTCAAAGAATATTGGACTCCATATGCTTACCCAATCCTCCATTCTTTCTTCACGAATACAAGACAATAATGATGTGTCTATCTCTCCCTCTCAACTAGGGAATATATACTCATCCCTATAAAATGAATGTACCCAAGCTCCCTCTTATCCAGGGACTCGTCCAAGCTTCCTCTTAATCAGGTACTTATTACCAACAACAACCATCAGATCTTTGGTGGAGATCGTGATACTATAAGTTGCTTGTAGAGTTCCTCCTTTCGATGTCATCAATTTCATATTCATCACTATGGATCCTTCATCTTATAGTTATTTTTCGTAGGGAATCAGCCATCCATCACATTCCTTCAACGAACCATAGGATTGAACCAATAGTCATGTCATCCTTATTTTCACCAGAAATTCATCTTCCAATCCACATATTTTAGTTGTTTCTTCCAAGTCATGTTTCCTTCAGGATCTTCCATCGAACCACATGAGTGCTAGTTGTAGGTGACATCTACATCCCTCTTTTGTGATGGCCTTTCATCATGACATCTGCTTCTTGTAACATCAACATCTTGCATGTTCATAAATATATATATCCAAGGCTTTCAATGTCAAGCATCGCTTTTTTTTACATAATTTATCAAATTATTCATATCCTTTCTATGGAGATATCATAGCCTAATTCTTCTAGTCATTAGATGTTTATTTATTTTTCTTATGTGACCATATTTTCATCTTTCACAATATCTTTTTTCTTTCTTCACATATTTCTCACTAGGAAATTCCATCCATAGTTCCTTTGTCTTTTTCAACCACCTCATATTCCATATGATAACATATTATGTTTATTTCATCTTGTTAATATGTGAATGATTCTTGCATGCACCTTTTAACCCTTTCCTTTGATCATACTCATGATGTAGAGCATTCACCCATGCTATATGCAACTATATGATGGCATGACTTAATCTAACAAATATATGCATGCCTCTTTTCTTCTCTTGGTCATCTAGAATTCCTTCGACAACTTATTTTCCTTGCTTGAAAGTTCTTAAATCAGTTTTCATTCCTTTTTCATCATACCATCATCCTTTTAAACTATGAATCCCATGCAAGGTGGAATTCTCTATGAATCACTTGATTCTTCCAAGAGAGGGGAACCTTCTAATGAAGATTCCAATGGAGGATCTTAACTCTCCTCATTTTGCAAATTCTCCTTTCTAATGATGATGATGCATGATGAAATCTATGCTAGATGACTTTATTCTACCCATTAGTACTACTTATGCTTTCAATGAGGTTACCAAGAGCTACTTCCTTTCTATGATGACTTGCTACATTCATGTAGACTTCTACTTTAGTTATTATTTCAAGCCTCTATACTGATGTCACTAGCTCTTGCTTCACTCGAATGCTTCTAATATGATGACATATCCTAATATGATTCATCCTATCATACTTATAATTATTTCTATGATAGATATATTTTATAGAAACCGAAGAGAACTAGGTAAAGGAGGTTATATTAGTCATAGTAGAGATCTTTCACTTCCTCTTTCTTTGATTTCTTCCTTTCAGGTTCTTACACTTCTTCAGTGATATGGGCTTCATTCCTTTTCTTGTTGAAATTTTTGAGTTTAGGACGATTTCTCTTGTAATTACCATATTCCTAACAGCCATAGCATTGGATCATTGATATATTGATCTTCTTATTTTTACCAAAATTTCCTTTTCTGTTATTCATGGCAACAAATTCTTGAACTTGTTCATTTGATCCCACATCACTTTTTTCCTTCAACCTAGTTTTTTCAATCTTACATAATGACCAAAGTTCACTAAATGGGGTGGCTTCCTTCTTTCCATAGATGCTTGATACGAAGTTTCCCCATTCATCAGGTAGGGCATTGAGTACCACAGTGGTCATTTCTTTATCGAACATTATTTCCCAAAACTCTTGAAATTGGTCCCTTATTTATGACACCCTAATAAGATATGAGGCTTCTCCTTCTTCCATTGATACCTCCATCTTATATATCTTGGTTCTCAAAGATATGACTTCTCCAGCGGTGCTTATAGAGAACAATTCTACTAACTTCTCATAGATTTATTTTGATGTCTCCAACTTTGATACATAAGGTATGAGGGGTCCTTGATGGGTTCTGTAAGGATCCTTTGAGCCCTTATTTTCCCTTTAATATACTTTGTTATAGCTTGAGCTTATTCTTTTGGTAGTTCATTGATTGAACCCTTAACATGTCCAATGACTTCATTTACTATGAGGATCAAATATGTCCTCTTCTTCCATGCAAGAAAAATTGATTACCCAACCAACTTGTTTCTCTCCTTGAGAAATGAATTCATTTTGATATCAGATTCAGACATAAATATAGAGGTACTTAATTGTCAAGTGAATATTCTCCTTTATGGTTATATCTTCAACTTGATGCCTACTTTATTATGATAATGATGTTTGCTTCCTTGAAGATGACAATGCTTCTTCTAGATATGTCCTTATTCAAATATGCTTGAGATGTGATCCTTGATTCAGTGAGAGTGAGATCATATTGATTCCTTTGATGATGATGGAAATGCCTCATCTTGCTTCCTTGAAATCGAGACTTCAATATGCTTCTAATGTAGTCCTTCTTTGAGTGGAGGTTGGGGTCCTTGAGATCTTCTTCTCCTTGAGATGATGATTGAAAAATGTGAGTGTTTCCCAGGAATTCTTCAAGTGTGGAACCCTTATTTGGTTGAGTTAGGGTTTTTAGGTCTTTTATGATCTTCCTTGAACTCGGCCCTTGAGTATCTCTTCTTGATGGTGTTAGCACTGATTTTTTACTCATATTCAAAGTTTCCCTCTCTCTCATTCTATTTGGCCTCTAGCCCCTTATGTTTCAGTTAAACCCAAAATCATTTACATTGTCGTCTCCTACAATCCTTTTAGAAATACCATACACGATGGAGCGGGACCCATTCCCTACCACACTTACTTTTTCATATCATTTTCCATTGAAAATCATTAAACTTACCCTTTTTTCCACCTTTCCAATTTTACCTTTTCTACCCTCACCTTTTATCGCTTTTCACTTACTCTGCTTCCTTAATTCCTCGATTGCAATTAAAGTGGGGCCCTTGTCGCATTTCGCAGATGTTACATGTTTTGCATCGCAACAAAACTTAAATAATGCAATGATCGATTTGCAATATCGCATCACATATACTTTGAATTACCTTATGAGCACCCACAATCTATTTTATTTAGTTTGCGATGCGGTAAGTCGGCCCCACCTCAGTCGCTCCGCCCCCCACAGCAAACCTTTTAAACATATCATATATTATATATGTGATATCACTTACTGCACACCCAAATCACTTTTCTCTATCACCTTTTCGCATCGCAAAATCGCAATATTACTTATCTATCTCATTCACTTCCACTTTTTCTTTCTTTCTGATTGCGATATAAAGTGGGACCCTTCCCGCCACATCACCCTCCGTCATCGCCCATCGCACTTCACAGGTTTTATAACTTCCCTCTTTTCCCCGAAACCTTAAACCTTGTGAAATGCGATAAACCTTAAATCTTGCGAAATGCGTTGTGGCGCAGTGCTGACACGTGTCCTTCCTACTTCGCATCGCAAAAGGTTTTGTTTTCCTTGCAACAGTCCTTAATGCTAACCCCTAAACCTTGCGAAATGCGTTGTGGCATGGATGTGATGAAGTTCAAAACTAAAAACCTAAAATACTTCATGTCCGGGTGTATAAGGTTTTTTACGTTGTTTATGAAGAAAAAGCTAAACACAGAAAAATGACTCAGGTAGGATAAGACCCGACAAAGAGCAAAGAGCATAGTAGTGTTGAACGTCGTAATGATAAGGAGATAGACTCCACAGGTCAGGTCGGCCAAAAGGCATTTCCACGAAACTGTAATGATATGGTAGCAATTACCGGCACGGAAGAAACAGTCACAGGTTTACAGAAAATCTGGCAGCAAAGACTTTAAATATTCGACACCTGTCAGCAAATAAAAATATCTTCTTAAAACCTCAAAGACAGTTTGTCAATATGAATAATTCCATCAGAGTCTTTTTAGGAATGATTAAAGTGGCAGGTTTACAGTTCCACCTTTCTTGCAGCAGTTGAAGACAGCTAGGGCAAGTGGCAGAAAGAAGCTTATGTGGCAGTCAAATAGTTTCATGCATCAAATTTCGAAGCATCGAACCATTCAGCAGTTCCAAATTCATGCAACAGTTTGATTTTTTTACTGTTTGTTTTATTTAATTCCGTTCCTAAAATTTAGCAGGAGTTTGTTTTGTGCAACTTTATTTAAGAGTTGAGTTT
Organism: Pinus albicaulis; assembly: GCA_034641835.2. NCBI lineage: Eukaryota > Viridiplantae > Streptophyta > Pinopsida > Pinales > Pinaceae > Pinus > Pinus albicaulis. Next base: position 879,042,303 of record CM076579.1, read on the forward strand.
TATGTAATACAAGGGAGATGGTTGGTGGCATGGGGCCTAGTGCCCTGGCCCTGTTGTCGATCCTCATGTTATTCCTGAAGCTGTGTATTGTTGAACTCATAATATATTCTAGTTACACTCTTGAGGATTCACAAAACCTTATGGTGTGTGTATTTTTTTTCCTTATATTTTTACATACCTTATCTGTCTTTCGAGATTTATCATAAAAATTCTATCTTATGTTTTTATCAGTCTTGTAAACCTCGAAGTCATATGGATCTGTTTTTGTAAGTCTTGTTCCAAGCTTTCCTGATTCAGAATTGAAGATTGTTCATAAGCGTTCCTTGAGGTGGAATTAAACCCTGTTTCATGCTCGTGTAAGTATTTTGATCTAGCATGCATGTTATTCTATTTTTATCAGTCTTGATTCACCAAGCATTCCTGATTCATGAGGTCATGTTAGTCAGAAGCATTCCTTGTGATGGGATTCTTTAAATGTAAAGTCATATTCTTGTAATTCTTTTAAAAGCATTCTTTCACTTTACATTCCAGATTTGGAATTTGTGTCATTTTTCCTCCCAACAGTGGATTTTTGTCCTACAAACCCACTATTTCAATTCTTTTAACCATCAGGCTACAAACTCAACTTTGCTACCACATCATACACCAGTGCCCTCATATGTGTCAGAGCCTTTTATTTGTTCAAAATTACTTTCAGAGTGCTTGAGATCCAGGCACTTTCAAAAAAACCCAATCAAATCATAATAATAGCTCTCAGAGCTTAAGATGTGTCTGGTCAGGCACTTGATGCAGTCCAAGTGCTGATTCCAGCGCCAACATCTTTTGGTGCGTCTGTTGGGAGACGAAGGCCTTGAAACGAAGTATTCTCCCGAGTCTCTTGTTTTAATTGCTGAAGATCGATTCTTGAAGGTGAACATGAATTGATAATTTGAAAAGGACTACGGTTTTTTACCTGACGACTCCATTGTCCTGGATCCAGTAGCGACTTCACAGGGATGCAGAGATCATATTTTCAATGGAAGCTCTGGATAAACAGCTACGCCTTTCGGAATTCTGAAAGGTACATCATTGCAGAGGTAACATTTAATGTTTTTCGTCATTCAGTAGCTGATTATTTGGAGTCTTCTTATAGTGCAGACATTCAATGCTTTATGAGAATCTCACATTGTGATTATTCTCATCATGAGTTGCACTATGTTATGATATGGATTCAGAATCCATATGAGGTTTTTTAGTTGTTTGAATGGTTGTACGACAAATTGCATATTGCATGAATATTTCCATTCAAACCAGATTAGAAGTAGAAGAATGAATAAGTTCATTGTTTTGAGTAATTTTTCATAAAATTAGACTTAAGTTTTCAGTTTGAATCCAGCTTCAGTTTGGAGAAATAAGCTGCAGAATTGAAATGATGCTTTTGAGTCCATTACCCAATGGTTAGGAGTGTTGCTTTTCTAAGTTAATAAGCAGGATCGGTGGTTGGAGAAATAAGAGCTGGATAACGCACTGGAACTATGGTTCTTGACAACCTGCAGGGGGCATATCATCCCCAATTAGAGCCACTGTTACCACTGATTTTTTACTCATATGCAAAGTTGCCCTCTCTATCATTCTATTTGGCCTCTAACCCCTTATGTTTCAATTAAACCCAAAATCATTTACATTGTCGTCTCCTACAAACCTTTCAGAAATACCATACATGATGGAGCGGGACACATTCCCTACCACACTTCCTTTTTCATATCATTTTCCATTGAAAATCATTAAACTTACCCATTTTTTCGCCTTTCCGCTTTTACCTTTTCTACCCTTAGCTTTTATCGCTTTTCACTTACTCTGCTTCCTTAATTCCCCGATTGCAATTAAAGTGGGGCACTCATTGCATTTCGTAGATGTTACATGTTTTTCCTCACAACAAAACTTAAACAATGCGATGACAGATTTGCGATATCGCATCACTTATACTTTGACTTACCTTGTGAGCGCCCGCAATCTATTTTATTTAGTTTGCGATGTGGTAATTCGGCCCCACCTCAGTAGCTCCGCCCCCCACAGCAAACCTTTTAAACATATCATATATTATATATGTGATATCACTTACCACACACCCAAACCACTTATCACTATCGCCTTTTCGCATAGCAAAATCACAATATTACTCACTATCTCATTCACTTCCACTTTTCCTTTTTTCCGATTGCGATATAAAGTGGGACCCTTACTGCCACATCACCCTCCTTTTTCGCTCATCGCACTTCGCAGGTTTTATAACTTACCTCTTTTCCCTTAAACCTTAAACCTTGTGAAATGCGATAAACCTTAAATCTTGCGAAATGTGCTGTGGCACAGTGCTGACACATGTCCTTCCTACTTCGCATCACAAAAGGTTTTGTTTTCCTTGTGACAATCCTTAATGATAACCCCTAAACCTTGTGAAATGCAATGTGGCGTGGATGCGATGAAGTTCAAAACTAAAAATCTAAAATACTTCACGTCCGGGTGTATAAGGTTTTTTCCGTTTTTTATGAAGAAAAGGATAAACATGGCAAAATGACTCGGGTAGGATAAGACCTGACAAAGAGAAAAGAGCATAGTAATTTTGAACATCGCAATGATAAGGAGATAGAATCCACGGGTCAAGTTGGGCAAAAGGTGTTTCTACGAAACTGTAATGATATGGCAGCAGCAACCGGCGCAGAAGAAATAGTCACGGGTTTACAGAAAATCTGGCAGCAAAGACTTTAAAGATTCCACACTTATCAGCAAATAACAATATCTTCTTAAAAGCTCAAATATAGTTTGTCAATATGATTAATTCCATCAAAGTCCTGTTAGGATTGATTAAAGTGGCAAGTTTTACAATTCCACATTTCTTGCAACAGTTGAAGATAGTTAGGGCAAGTGGCAGAAAGAAGCTTATGTGGCAATCAAATAGTTTCATGAATTAGATTTTGAAGGCTCGAACCATTCAGCAGTTTTAAATTCATGCAGTAGTTTGATTTGTTTACTGTTTGTTTTATTTAATTTCATTCCTAAAATTTAGTAGGAGTTTGTTTGGGCAACTCTATTTAAGATTTGAGTTTTATGTAATACAGGGGAGATGGTTGGTGGCACAGGGCCTAATGCCCTAGCCCTGTTGTTGATCCTCATGTTATTCCTGAAGTTGTGTATTGTTGAACTCATAAAATATTCCAGTTACACCACTGAGGATTCAAAAAAATCTTATGGTGTGTGTATTGTTTTCCCTTCTGTTTTTACGTAACTTATATTTCTTTCTAGATTTGTCATAAAAAAATTATCTTATGTTTTTATCAGTCTTGTGAACCTCCTAGTCATATGGATCTGTTTTTGTAAGTCTTTTTCCAAGCTTTCCTGATTCAAAATTGACAATTTTTCATAAGCGTTCCTTGAGGTGGAATTAGACCATGTTTCATGTTTTTGTAAGTCTTTTGATCTAACATGCATGTTAATATGTTTTTGTCAGTCTTGATTCACCAAGCATTCCTGATTCATGAGGTCATGTTAGTCAGAATAATTCCTTGTGATGGGATTATTTAAATGTAAAGTGATATTCCTGTAAGTATTTTAAAATAATTATTTCACTTTACATTCCAGATCTGGAATTGTGTCATTTTTCCTCCAAACAGTGGATTTTTGCCCTACAGACCCACTGTCTTTCTTGAATTATTCTAACCATTAGGCTACAAACTCAAATTTTCTACCACATCATACACCAGTACCCTCATATGTGTCAGATCCTTTTATCTGTTCAACGTTCCTTTCAGAGTGCTTGAGATCAAACCACTTTCCAAAAAACCCAATCAAATCATAAGAATACCTCTCAGAGCTTAAGACGTGTCTGGTCAGGTGCTTAATGCATTCAAAGTGTTGATTCCAACGCCAACAGATGGTACGATGTCTTCTTTGATGCCTTGACCTTCCTTATTACTTATTTTGATGGTCCTTCTACAAGATTCCTTTCAGTTTCTTGTCACCTTAGCTCTGAAACCATGTTGAGAAATATAGGGCAGGTAGATTAGGTAATTTCTCTTACTTTGATAACTACTTGTGATGTATTTTTACTTAACTTAATTAGTTTCTTATTTTTATTGATTATATTTAGTGTTCTTATCATAAAAAATCTACCAAATCATAAAGAAAAATGAGATAAGAGGACACAAGACGTAGTCGATCAGTCAAGGCCAAAACCTCTCCTCTTGAGAGGAAAACCCACAAGAATTCCTCTTATTATAGAATCTACAAATGGCGAATCCCAAGACAAAAGGAACTTGAAAAAGACCCCTCCAAGACCAATTCAACATTTCCCATTGATGAGCTTTATTTCCAACAATTTTGACTTCAACAACTTCGACCTCAACAGTTTCTTCTGCAACTTTGACCCAACAATTTCTTTTGTGACTTCAACCTAGCAATTTCTTCTTCAACTTCAACCCAGTAGTTTCTTCTGCAACTTCGACCCCAACAACTATCTGACACTTCGATTCGCCTAGAAACTTTCCAACACTTCGACTTGCCCAAAAAAATTCCATCACTTTGACTTGCCCAAAAAAATTCCATCACTTCGACTTTCCCAAAAAAATTCCAGCACTTCGACTTGCCTAGGAACTTTAAAAACCCTAACACAAGAAAGAGAGAGAGAAACCAATTATTTCGATCTTTCTTTTATTTTTCTTTTCATCCTTTTCCAGCTTCTTCCTTGAGGAGACTGAACTTATTTGTTGTATCTCCAAAGAGGTTGAGTTCCTTCTTATCTATAGGCTTTCTAGGGGTACGAATTGTTTCCTTCAGGCCGACTTGATCTTTCCTGTAGGTCAACTCACTTGAAGCACCATGAAAAGGTCTTGGAGGGTCTTTTACTCTAGTTTGACTCAAATGAATTTTTATTTACAATATGTAAATACCCAAATGGGTATTCAATACATGAAAATGACTCAATTGACTTGTAGACTAAATGACAAGCCCTAGAAGCACTCAATATGTGCTTGACCTAAAAATAAATTTCCCTTAAGCATGAAACCCATGCCTCATGAATGAAAATATTAAATTTATTTTTCTCTTTACATCAAATACATAAAATCATGATTACATATGTCATTATGAAGACCAAACCTAGTTACATATTTCAACAACCTATTGCGAGGCTATATGGTTTCGAAAATTGTTCTCTTATTTGTTTGATAAAATGTTGGAGTCGACTATTATATATTGTGATAATTAAATTTGTGTGAAGCTATCTAAGAACTCAATGTTCCATGACATATCAAAGCATATTGAAATCAAATATCACTATATCTGAAACATTGTCTAGAGAGTAGTTGTGAGGCCCAAATATGTTCCTACTTATGAGCAGGTTGTTGATGTATGGACAAAGTCGTAGTCCCAGATGAAGTTTGGTTTATTTCAGAGAACAACTTGGAGTTGTTGATAACCCCTCTCTGATAGAGAGGGAGAACTAATTACATAGCATGATATTATGGACCATCTCCCATAGGTTGTGTGTTGTGAGACTTTGTGGTCTAAGAGATGCATTAATTCCTCCTATATGTTGTGTGTCATATGACTATGAGATGCACTATAAATTCCTCCCATAGGCTATTTGTTGTGAGACATTGTATTCCTGGAGATGTATTGTTGATTCCTCCTGTAGGTTATGTGTTGTGAGACATTGTGGTTAGGGAGATGTATTTTTTATTCCTCATGTAGGTTGAGTGTCGTGAGACCTTGTGGTCCAGGAGATGCATTGTTGGTTCCTCCCTTAGGTTATGTGTTGTGAGATCTCATCGTCGAGGAGATGCTTTGAGATGGATGTTATGTATCTTTCCTTATGATGAGTTTGAGATAGAGAAACTTGGATTTTGATCTCTTCATTAGGTTGTGGGTTGTGAGACCTATGAATTGGTCGAGAAGATTTATCTTGAGATAGAATGAAAATGTACCTCCCTGGCTAAGAGGGAGTGTTGGAAAATTATGTAGCTATAGTTGGAATTTTTCATTAGAAATTTAAAGGAAAAAAATTATTTTTATCCTCCTAGAAGTCGGCTCCATTAGGGCTAATTAGCCCACATTAAACTACTATAAAAGGATAATCGTTGGCATTCATTTTATTACCAACTCAACTTAAGTTTGATTTGCAACTTCAGTAAGAGAAAATGGTTTCTTTCGATCTATGTTAACTCTACTTTTGAAGTTGTGTTTACTGCATTTGTCTCGGGAATCATAACATTTATTGAGATCTCATTTTGCATCATCATGAAGACCGAAAACATCATAAAGTTGTTGATTCTCACTGTCTGTAATTCTCACTCTCTCATTGGACATCGACGTGGGTTTACCAAGTATCTTGACTATGATTTTTGCCGAGCTTTTGTGAACATTGCATTGACTTTTATGTGGAGACTTCAAAACTAAATATTAACCTCTTTCTACACTGACCACAGACCCTAATTTCTGCCTTATTGTGCAGATTAATACAATTGACTTGGTGTTGATATTTCTATCTTTGTTGATTGACTTTGACTTGTTTTTTGTCATTGAGGACAAATTTGTATTTGTTGGAATATTTTGATGGACAAAATATCTCTCTCATAAGGAAATAATTTTGGGTTCCCCCCTTGTGGATTTTTCCCTAGTTGTGAGCATAATCTTGGTGTCTCTTCTCTATTACTTATTGTCCATTGTCTATTGTGATCTCTATTTACTTCTCTTATTGAAGAATTAAATTCTTGAAGTATTCATGTCTAGTTACTTGTTGATTGAAGAATAAAGAAAGAATTGATTGCATCAATAGAAGTAGTTATCAATTTTCAAAAACTATTATAGTCCTAGCTACACTAGAATTTAAACACAAACTAAACTTCACTTGTTATTTCAACAAATTTTGTCTCATCTTGTACATGTTTCACATTCATAATATTGTCTCAACATGAAATCCATTTGTTAGCTCTATTTTATATATTAGGGTAAAATTTAATGTCTAATGAGGCCCATTGTAGTCTAATGCCAACATATTCAATCCTTATGAGAGAAAATGCCTTCTCAAAGCACATTGTTAAGAAAGTTGGATTATGTTGCAAAAAGAGATTCACCATTCATGGTTGTGATTAAGAAATAATCAATTCATTCCCTTAATCCACTGATTCATGATTGATAACATCATACCAAACATTTATAATAAAATAGAAAATAAATATTGAGATGCAACAACATAACAATTATCAATTTAACAAAGTACAATAATCCACAAGGGTTGTTTCATTACTTTGATCCAACACTAACAACAAATACAAGATCTTATCCACAGAAAATATCCAAACATATTAGCTATCAACTAACCATATCAACAATCATAACCATAATAATAATCATGACTAACCCTTCCACATAGCCCCTAGAGCCTATTTATACAGTTTCAATCCATGGTCATTTTTATTATCTCAAAACTGTAATTTAACTAACTAATTTCAACTAAATAATTCCAATCTATCTTGTTCTAATAAACAATGGCCAATGTATGCAACAAAATTAGGGACTCTTTTCTATTATACTAGGATGCCACAGGTTCCAAGTGGTGCTACTAGTTGTTATGCATCAAATGAAGAGTCGAAGTTCTCTCTCTCTCTCTCCCCCCCAAGGGGATTTGAATTGGGATCTTGTTGGCATAGACCTAAAAAATTCCTACCAACATTGGTTGCAACCAATTGAGATAATTGCTTGAGCTTAATTAGAACACACATACACATTGATATTCAATGAATATACAAGAATATGAATAACTTGAGTCTTTGTGTACATACAATGAATAATCAAACCCTTTACAACATTATGAAGAGGTATAAATAACCAAGAAAATAAAAGAAATGAATTTTCTTATTTGTTCCTATTCATATTCCATATATGACATTGATTCAAGGATCCAATGAAAACTAAATATTTATTGTTATATAAGATGATCCCCCTATGACCATTTTTGTGTGAAACACTTATTTGTCCAATCATGTTGATGCACCCATATAGTTTCTACAAAAATTGATGTTAAATTCAATGTGCTAATTGGTATGACGAATACTAGTGTGACCAAAATTTCTTTCTACACCATCATATTGTGACACTACACTATGGGATTTTAGCACATCTACACAATGTTTTTCACTATGATGTATGCCCACACTTGATCATTGTAATATGTGTCTCTAGCTCTATGGTGTCATTTCACACTTGTCAAGTAGCAATTAAAATTTCCAACTCGACAAGGACAAATCATAATGGAACTTCTCCTTAGGACGACTTCCAGTTTATGGACTTAATCAATTTGCACTATCCTTCAAGATCAAGTATAGGAGTCAAAATGAGCATGGCGTGATATTTTCATTCCAAGTATTAACAAAGAGTGATAGTAAATATGTGAATTAACAAAGAAAATAGGAAATGGCCAATTTTGACATACCCAATTGGATGGGGCCATAGATAATTGATCCTGAACAGATTAACGTCAGCAATTTGCGAAGTAAGGGCATTAAGGCCTTTTTTTTATTTTCACTCCTTTTGGCATACATTATCCTGATCTACCTTCAATTAGTTCTCATTATAAAGAAAAGGTAACAAAGATAGAATAAGAGCTCGTTTAATAGCGTAAGATTCAGTTATATAATTGTTAAAGGGAGTTCCTATCTCTAAGTGATTTATTCTTCTTCCATTTCTCGATTGAAATGAGTACGACCTCATATATCGCCTCAATCATAAAAGTAGTATGATTGAGAAAAAAAAATTATATTCGATGAACTCTTTAAAATATCTTAGGAATCCCATGTCCTTAGACACTACACTTATAGTTATTATTATACTCATACTCAAATCAAAATCGATGGGGCTTAAAACTGAGCTTTATCTCATACTCAACCTTTGACTTGAAAAACGACTTGGCCAAATAAAAGATACATAAAATATGATTTAAAAAAATGTAGGTCTTCATGTACCTCGATGTAAATTAAAACCATTAGATACAAAATATGTAATTTTTTTATTTATATAACATCTAAGGGTGTAGATAAGCAAAGCTTAGAAAATTACATAAACTAAATTTTTTTAGAGACAAAATGTATACACTTGGATGCTCTAAATGGTCTTGATAGCTTGATGTAGATAATCCACTCGACTTTAACAAAGTAACTTAAAAGACACATGGAATATATCATAAGTATGAATTATATTTAACAATTAATATAACTTTTGATTTTTATGATTTTCTACTTTACAAATTGCTATTTTTAGTTATTATCACAATTTTAGGAAGAATACCAAAATCATTTTGTTGTGAAGCTAAAATGTATTTCCCATGAAATGTGATTTGAATGCTTCAAAATAATGTTCATTAACCAATAATATGTTCAATAACCTAAAAGAAAATATAAAATTATGTCATTTTTCCAGTGATCTGATTATAAAACAAAACTACCAACACACTTTTAACCTTATGTTTTCTATGTTCATTCTTCTCACCAAGGTTTTTGCCTTCTCATACTATTTTCTTAGTGTATATGAATTACTCTTAGACAAATTGATATAAGTGCAATTTGATGGCATTTCCATCTCAAACATGTCTACGGTAATAAAAAGTATTTGGGATCAATCTTTTGTGTCATGCACTAAGGACCTTAGAGTCCATGTCATATTGGAACTATTGTAATGAATCATGCACCTTAAAAATGATAAGAATTCAATTAATACAATACTTCAAGAGTGGAACCTCCTTTTACAATAAATACAATACAACATATGATGCTCCCTGTTAGTTTTTAGAGCATCGAAAAGGTGTTCTAGTCTCAACTTGTGTCAAAGAGGCTAAAGATCACAAGATATCAAAACCCCAAAAAACATTTCAGAAGAAAACACCTAGAGATGGCTCAATTAAGTTAATTGATCAATAATTAAATATTTCCTAATTCTAACTTAGGAAAAGTGATTAATTAACAGTGATTAATTAAGAAAGTTGAGAATTATCTAGAAACTTACTTGGATTTAGTTGGAGATAATCTTAGTCGTTGATGGATATCTAATCATGGTATTTGGTTCACCAACGATAGATTGTAAGAGAAACTCAATGGGTAGATGGAGAACACACTTAGGAAGTTGATTTCCTTGGCAGATCAAGTTATCATGGTGCAACAACAGAGCAAATAAGAAGAGATCGAGCCAGAAGGGACAAGGAGATAGTGAGGAAGTAGATACAGTGATTTTGGAGGAATTTCCATTTTTGGAGAGGCAGCAACAAACATTAGGGGAATTTTGAGGTCTAAAATGGGCCTCCTAAGAAAATTATAAAATAATAGTGGAAATAATAAAATAATATCAGAATACATCATCAAATTTTAGAGGGAATAAAGAGAAAACTATTATTTCAACTCATATTTTCAACGTATCTCCCTATGGGTTTACTCAAATTTCGAGCAAGAACACTCGTTGGATGGAAAATTTGATTCCTAATCCAAGGAGTACCCATGTTGCATACTTTCGATGGACCCTACTACATGAAAAAACATAAATACATTAAAAATGCGATTGCAATCACGTTTTTTCATGTATTTCTCATTTTTCGTATAGCAAGGTGCATTGAAAGCATGCAACATTGGTACTCCTTGGATGAGGGATTAAATTTTGCATCCAACGAGTATTCTCGCTCAAAATTTGAGTAAAACCTTTAGGAGATAAGTTGAAAATACAAGTTGAAAAAGTAGTTTTATTATTTTACTATTTTTTAATCTTTTTACTTTTTCACCCAAAAAATGGTGAATCATCCCCCATGGTTGACATCATCATCTTGAATCCTATTGGTTTTTATAAAGTTTATTTTGGTTGTACATTTTTCTTAGGAGGCCCATTTTAGACCTCAAAACTTCTCTAATGAAGGGTGGGTTATTCCACTAGAGGTTGCGCAAGGATTGTGCAAGAAGCTTTTCTGTGGTAGTTCGATTTGGCTAAGTAGGGGGTCGATTCAACTACAAGAGGCCAAGAAAATTTTCCATAGGGTCGAAGGATCACTTCCAGAAGCAGCAGCAGGCAGAATGACTTGACTAGAGGTAGAATAAGGTTGTGGGTGTGAGGGTCTTCACAAGAACTGTGTAGAGGCCTACGTAAGGGTTCATGAGGGCAAATTTTCTGAAGTAGGTTGTGCCGGGATTACTTGTGGAGAGAGAGAGTTCTCTCTAATAATTTTGGCCAAATTATTTGTTGAGAATTGTCAGTTTGGCATCCAGATTGTACTCAGAAACTTCACTGTTGCATAATAGTAATAATCCCCTCATCTGTTGCACCAATTTTCCCACATTAGGGTGTTGAGATTCAACAAGATTATGAGCTTAGTGAAAAGAGTTGCCTTCACTAAGTGGGCGCGCAGGCTATTTTTGGTGCAAAGTCTATTTTTAGACTATGTCTATTTTTAGACATGTTGATCATATTCTATGAGTTGCAGGTTGCTATTTGTGGATGGTTGGTCAAGTTGGAAAAATAGATGGACTTCTATTTTTAGACATTTTGGGCAGAGTCTATTTTTAGACTGCCAGTCTAAAAATAGATATGTCGGATATTATTAGCTCTAGCTCTTAATAATATTTGGACTCTAAACATTATCTTATTCTCTTGGAGCACTGACATTCAGTTAACATATTGTTTAGATCAGCTAGCTGAAGGAATTACGCAATTCCTAGAGCTACTGGCGGTTCATGCATGGAGGACTTCAGTTAGAACTCAAGTGGCAGAGTTTGGTGGAGTTGGAGAAGTAGTAGGTGGAGTTGGTTTCTAGTTTAACTACACTTGTGGAGTTAAACTCAGTTGAACTGATTGTGTCTATTTCTAACTGATTGATACTTTCAGTGGAGTTCAGTGAATTAATTAGTTAAATTAATTCACTAAATAATAACTCATTATTTAACTGGACAAAGACAACAGTCAACTACAGTGCAGAACAGATCAGTGGAGACTCAGTGGAGAGATTGGTGAAAGAGCAAGTGTGACTATCAGTTGTGACTATAGTGATGCATTGATTGCATCCAACACTCAGTGGAGATGCCAATGAGGATTGCGTGAGCAAGGCTGGAGCAATTCGAACTCATTCAGAGCCATTCCTCAGCAAGGATTGCGCAGTAGAGGCAGGCTAGCACATGGCAAAGATCGGTGCATGGATTTGCAAGATTAGGCCTGATTAGTGTGTAGCGATTGTATTGTACTAAGAGCTTGATATGATCAACTTTGTATGAGGATTGTTACATGATCTCTACGATATATATTATATATAGATAGTTGGGTTTTTCAGCTTCAGGCTTTCTCGTTAAACAAATAGTGTGTGAATTTTTTAGTGTTTCATGTGTGCATTGCAATCTTGATTTAATTTTCGCAAATGATCAATGGTGGAATAGATTTTGTATTTTGCATGAAGTTAAAATAGTGTGAGATCAGGAGAATCTTGGAAATATAACACATAAGTTATATAATTTCTACATGGTATCAAAGCAGTATTGATCATTGGAGGAGATTGCAATTATTGAAGTGGTTGAGTTTTGTGCTGGTGGAATTTGAATTTGCTGCAGTGTTTTCTTGGTGTCGAAGTTGAGCATTCATTGAAATGTCTTTCAACAGATTGCGATTGGAGTATGCCCTTGATGGGATCTCGAATTACATATCATGGAAGGACAGGATGGAGGCAGTGTTGGATGATAATGGGTTGAAGGAGTTCATAGATGTTGATATTCCGAAGCCTGCTTCTAGTGATGCAGCCACACTTGACGCATGGAAAAATAAGGTAGCAAAGTGTCGAATGATTCTCTTGGAAGGTATGAAGGACCACATTGTTTCCAGCCTTCACGAGAAAGCCACTCCATTCTTAATGTGGAAGGCTTTGACATACTTTTTCCAAAGCATAAGTGACCAGAGGAAGTTAGCGCTTAAAGACAAGCTCAGAAAAATAAAAATGGAGAAAGGCGACAGTATTCCAAAATACCTCACGAAGTTTGTCCACTGCAAGGATGAGCTAGGAAGTGTGGGGGTTAATGTTGATGAAGAAGACTTGGTGAGCTTGGCTCTCCTTGGGCTTCCGAAGAGTTGGCATAGCTATGAAGACTCTGTCCATGGACGGGAGAAACTGCCAGGATGGGAGCGACTTTGGTCTAATCTTGTGCAGGAGGAGATAAGGCGGGGTACCAGGGATGGATCTTTATCGAAGAATGAAGATGAAGAAAATTGCGCTTTGGTTGCCAAAGCTCGGAAAGGAAAAGGGAAGAAATCTTCCAAATCTGAAGCTAAAGGCAAGAAGCATGATTTGTCCAAGGTGAAGTGTTTTCACTGTCACCAGCACGGGCATTTCGCCACTAATTGCCCACAGAAGAAGAAGAATAAGAGCGATGCTTGTTCTGAAGCAGGAGAGGCCTTAGCCTCGCAGTTTGAGCTCGACTTTTCTTTGATCGCATGCTTGGTTTCAAGTGTGATGGTATCGGTGTGGTTTCTTGATAGTGGTGCGTCTTTCCATATGACTGGAGACAAATATTTGTTTAGTGATCTGGAGGAAAAAGATCTTGGAGTGCACATCGAGATGGGCAATGATGGTAGATACAGTGCGACTAGTATCGGGACCATTTCCTTTGAGAGGGAGTTTGGTAAACCTTTCATCTTGAAGGATGTCATGCATGTTCCAGGATTGAAGAAGAATCTAATCTCTGTGGCGATGCTAGAAGACAAGGGTTATGATGTTGTTTTCAGTGAGGGAAAAGCATTCCTTCGTCATAGAACAACTGGTAAAACCAGGATGATAGGGATTCGAGTTAAGAATCTTTATCAATTGTAGGTAGATGGTTGCACTGCAATGGCAAGCAAAGCAAAAGGAGTGGTGAACCGAGATGAGGGCGAATTGTGGCACAGGATATTGGGCCATCTTCACCATGGCGCTTTGAAAATTTTGCAGCAGATTTCTACCGAGCTTCCCAAAGGTACACTTGTGCAGTCAGATCAGTGCAAGGGATGTACTTTGGGAAAATTTGTGAATACCACTTTTCATGAGAAGGATAGTCGTGCTTCGACGATCCTTGAGATAATTCACACAGACGTGTGTGGACCTTTCTCGGTTGCTTCAACAGCAAAGCACAGGTATTATGTGTTATTTGTTGATGACTTTTCTCGTAAGTGTTGGATCTTCTTCATGCAGAAGAAGAGCGAGACATACTCAAAGTTATGTGAGTTCAAAGCACTGGTTGAGAAAGAGTCGGGGAAGCAAGTGAAATCTCTCTGGAGCGATAATGGCGGTGAATACATCTCTGGCGAATTCAAAGACTTCCGTAGCAAAGAAGGAATTCGAAGAGAACTCATAGCACCTCATAACCCACAGCAAAATGGGGTCGCGGAGAGAAAGAACAGAACGATCGTGGGTGTTGCACGGGCGATGTTGCATGATCAGGGCCTTCCCATACACTTATGGGCTGAGGCATGCAACACTACGGTTTATGTGAAAAACCGTTGTCCTCATAGAGTACTTGCCATGAGTACACCCGAAGAGGCATTTTCTGGTAAGAAGCCTGATATTTCTCATTTCAAGATTTTTGGCTCACCTGTTTACATTCATGTGACGAAGGATGCCAAGAAGAAGCTGGAGCCGACCGCAGAGGTTGGGATATTTGTGGGGTACACAGAAACACCCCACAATTATCGTGTGTATTTTCCAGACAGTCGGATGATTTTCGTGCGATGGGATATCAAATTTCATAAGGAGAAAGCCATGAAGTTGTCGATTGAGAGGGAGCTACACTTGCATGCAGAGGAGGAGCTACTTGTTCCTAAATATGAGCCTCAAGATGTGGATCAGCCACAAGAGGAGGTTCATGGAGTGGAAGAAACCACTCATGCAGCGCCAAACATCAAAGGGTGGAAGCGCACTACAGAAGCTGAGTGACTGAATCTTGATGTAGTGCAGAATGTAGGAGTTCCTACATCACAGCGCAGACAGAGACAGTCACCTGACCGATTTACTGGATACATGGCTCTGATGAGCAAGTGTATCGTGACGGAGCCATCCTCTTTCGAGGAAGTTGTGGAGGATCTCGCATGGGTAGATGCCATGGTGGAAGAGTATGATTCGTTTGTCAGAAACAGTGCATGGAAGATTGTCCCAAGGCTGGAAGGGAAATCAGTGGTTGGTTTGAGATGGATCTACAAAGTGAAGAAAGTTGTTGATGGGAGCATTGAGAAGTATAAGACAAGATTTGTTGCCCGGGGCTTCTCACATATCGAGGGGATCGACTATGAAGAAACATTTGCACCTGTCGCAAGGTATTCTTCCATACGGACCATCCTTTCTCTCTCAGTGCAGATGGGTTGGCACATTCATCAGATGGATGTGAAGACTGCGTTCCTCAATGGAATCATTGAGGAGGAGGTGTACATTGAGCAGCCTAAAGGATTCAAAATCTTCAGCAGCGATTCACATGTGTGCAGGCTCAAAAGAGCGTTGTATGGGCTGAAATGAGCACCTCGTGCTTGGTACACACGGATAGACAGTTATTTCACCGGACTTGGTTTCGCCAAGAGTGAGGCGGATCCAAACCTATACCAGATTGTGGTGGAGGGTAAGACTTTGATCATTGTGCTTTTACGATGATTTGTATTTACTGAATTGGTGATGAATCATATACACTTTTGCAAGGTGACCTTGTGGTTGTATTCGAGACAGGTTGACTTGGTCCTCCCGCTGGCTTCCCTCGATTGGAAATTTGGCAGCAAAAAGGTGAACTGCTTGTGTCTCAAGGCAAGTACGCCCGGGAGATACTGGAGAAGTTTCACATGCAAGGCTGTAAGCCTATCAACACTCCTCTTCCTGGTGGTTGGAGGAAGGAGGATGCTACATTGGCATAGGTAGTGGATGCCACTGTTTATCGACAGTTGGTTGGTTCGCTCATGTATTTAGTCAATACACGACTGGACATATGTTATGTTGTGAACCAACTTTCACAAGCGATGGTGAAGCCTACCAAGCTCTTTTGGAAGGCAAGCAAGCATGTCCTGAGGTATCTCAAGGGCACATCTGAGTATGGATTGTGGTACAGACAGTCGGATGAGGTGAAGCTGAATGGCTTCACGGATGCAGATTGGGCAGGAAGCCCAACGGAAAGAAAGAGAAAATCTAGAGGGATTTTCAATATCGGATCTACAGCAGTTTCTTGGTACAGCAAGAAACAAAGATCCGTGACACTCAGTTCAGCGGAGGCCGAATACATGGCAACAAGTTTGACTGCATGTGAGGCTATATGGATGAGGAAGATCCTGGTCGGTTTGTTCGGTTCTCATTTAGATCCTACTGTGATATATTGTGATAATCAAAGTTGCATTAAAACCTCGTGCTAACATTTAAATTTGTTGAGAGATTCAAATGACATCGACATCCGGTACCACCATATCGTAGATTGTGTGGGGCGGAGATCATGTTTGATTTTTAATATTCTCGCTGTGTTTTAAACCTAGCTGCGTGTATTATTCTCGACGTGGCGCCGTCCTGAGCAAATTTGAATACCCAGAGACAGGATCGTGGTGGCAGATAATCCCTATCTTGTTGAGAGGGAGTGTTGAGATTCAACAAGATGATGAGCTTAGTGAAAAGAGTCGCCTTCACTAAGTGGGCCCGCAGGCTATTTTTGGCGCAAAGTCTATTTTTAGACTATGTCTATTTTTAGACATGTCGATCATATTCTATGAGTGGCAGGATGCTATTTGTGGATGGTTGGTCAAGTTGGAAAAATAGATGGACTTCTATTTTTAGACATATTGGGCAGAATCTATTTTTAGATTTCCAGTCTAAAAATAGATATGTCGAATATTATTAGCTTTTAATAATATTTGGACTCTAAACATTATCTTATTCTCTTGGAGCAACGACATACAATGCTTAATATATTGTTCAGACTAGTTAGCTGAAAGAATTCCTGGCACACCCTAGAGCTACCCATGTTCATGCATGAGGACTCTCCAAATAGAACCTGGAAGTGGCAGAGTTTGGTGGAGTTGGAGAAGTAGCTGTGGAGTCGGCTTCAGTTTAACTACACTTAGGAGTTAAACTCATGGAGCCATTGTGTCTATTTCTAACTGATTGATACTTTCAATGGAGTTGAGTGAATTAATTACTTAAATTAATTCACTAAATAATAACTCATTATTTAACTGGACAAAGACAACATTCAACTACAGTGCAGAACAGATCAGTGGAGACTCAATGGAGAGATTGGTGAAAGAGCAAGTGTGACTATCATTTGTGACTATAGTGTTGCATTGTATGCACCACACAATCATTTGATATGACAATGAGGATTGCGTGAGCAAGGATGGAGGAATTCAAACTCATCTAGAGCCATTCTTCAGCAGGGATTGCGCAGTAGAGGTAGGCTAGCAGGTGGAAAAGATCGGTGCATGGATTTGCAAGATTGGGCCTGATTGGTGTGTAGAAATTGTATTGTACTAGGAGCTTGAGATGATCAGCTTTGTATGAGGATTGCTACATGATCTCTATGACATATATTATATACACATAGTTGGGGTTTTCAGTTTGTGATTTCGTGAAACAATCGTTAGACAAGATTTTTTGGTTGTTTTCATGTGCATTGCAATCTTGATTTAATTTCCGCAAATGATCAATGGTGGAATAGATTATGTATTTTGCATGAAGTTAAAATAGTGTGAGATCAGGAGAATCTTGGACATATAACACATAAGTTATATAATTTCTACATAGGGTTTCCTGGGGACATTTGTCCAAAAATAACTATGTCAAATTTATTGAGTGTGTCCTCTATTTCTCAATTCCAACATTTTATTTTCAGCAATGTTTTTATTATGGTAAAAAATTGGAGTTGTGATTTTATTCATTATTTGTCGTAGCAAATAAACTGCACTCAATATTAATTATTTATAAGAATAAATTCCAGCTTTTGCAATAGAATTTGGAAATTTTCACATGGTATTAAAGCGGTATCAAAGACTGTTCAGAAGCTTAGAAGTGAGGAGGAAATTTGTGCAGAATTAGAGGGAGCTTTGCAGCACAATTTCTGGTTTTGCCTAGAGGGCCAACCAAGCAGTTCAAATTGTTGGGTAGAGAGTTCGATTTCTAATTGTAGGAGAAGGAAAAGTCCGAACAAGATCAGTAGCATTTCTAGCCGGCAGTGGTATTTCTAGGAAGAAATTTGAGAGAGTAGATCAATTAGTACGTTGAGTAGATCTGGGAACAGTTGATGTGCAACAGTTTTAGCAGCATCAGATCAGCATCGG
Organism: Pinus albicaulis; assembly: GCA_034641835.2. Taxonomy (NCBI): domain Eukaryota; kingdom Viridiplantae; phylum Streptophyta; class Pinopsida; order Pinales; family Pinaceae; genus Pinus; species Pinus albicaulis. The sequence goes on from CM076579.1 coordinate 879,060,609, forward strand.
GCGGAAGAGAAATAGCATGCGAAATTATACTTAGGATTTATTAAGTAAATTTTCCAAAATTTTCTAGTATGGCCATGGATAGATTTGATATTCAAGGGGCTACAAAATTGTCTTCCAAATTGAAGGACGAATTTGCTTGCTTAACTAGCTCAACTTCACAGGGAGTCTGGTATATACACAATGTATCGTCTACTCACATGACAGGAGTTAGGAATATTTCTCTAGATACAATCAGGAGGAGATGGATTTCCATATAACAATGGGAAACAAGACGAAATGCACTCTAGATGGGAGAAGTACCATTGAAATTTAAAGGGAGTCAGGAGCTAATTCCAATGTTACAGATGTATTACATGTACCAAGATTGGGTGTGACCCTGATTTTAGTATCTCAGTTACATGATAAGGGATATGATGTCCAATTTGTATGGAAGGTGTTCATCAAACACAAAAACTGGAATTGTTGAGAAATCTAGGGAAAAGCAATTTAGTGATTTCTCTTCTATTAGTAACTACTTGTGAGTGATTTTTTACTTATTTAGATTAGGATCTTCTTTTAATTAGGTTATTATTGTTCTTCTTCATCAAACAGCTACCAATGCATACACCATAAAGATACAAGAGACATAGAATATAGGTTATCAGCCAGGGCCAAAACCTCTCCCACTTGAGAGGAAAAGTAGAACAGATTCTTCTTTTTATAGAGATTTCAATTGACGAATACCAAGACCAAGACCCTTGACCTATTTTCCACTCCAAGACCAAGACACAAATCCTTCTTCCTCTTCCTTGAGTCAACGCTAGTCAAACCCCTTTGCTTCTTCTATTTCTTAGCTTACCTTCAGAATTTTGACCACTTGATTTAGGTCTGCAACTTTTGGTTTCAAATCAGAAACCCTTGATCGTATAGTTGATTGCCTTAGACCCTTAACAAACCTCTCTTTAGAAGGTGATTTCTTCCCTTTTGATTTGGCTTCCCTTTGACTTGTCCTTCACCCAACTTAGTTACCTTTTTATGCTTGTAATATCGAACTCCCTACTACAAAAGATAGGTATGAAACTTCGTATGTGTGGAAATCCTTAGCCCAAAACAGTCCCTAAAACAATATTGAAATACTTCGCAACTTCTTCCTCTCTCCTCACTGGTTCTTAGGCTCCCTCTTGATCACCTTCACACTGTTTCTATTCAAACTTGCTTCACCGAAAATCTTTGCTCTGAAATTAGGTCAAGCTACCAATAAATAGTAGTTTTCCCATGTGAATTAGTCTACATGACATGTAGGTGTGCCGACGAGTTTTTTTTTAATATATTATTATCCTTATTGAAGTTGACTTGTAGAAGGAGACTTTGCTTGGTCTTGGAGGGTTGTTTACAATTATCTAATGACTCATACAAAATGTAACATTCCCAAGAAGGGTCCTTCATACATGACATAAACCCAATTTGACTTTTATGACTAGAAGACAAATCCTAAAGGCTCACAATGGGAGCCATCACTAAAAATAAAATCATTTTCTCATGAAACCCACGAGACAAGCATTACAATAATAATTTTATTTTTCTTCTTTATATCAATTACATAAAATCATAATTACACGTCATTATGAAGACTTAACCTAGTTACACTTTTCAACACACCCTCTTAACTATGGAGGTGTTCATAATGGTACTTGGTCATTCTCAATCTAAAGAATTTCTCATAAGAAGAGTCAGATTGGTAACCCATATGTTTAGCATGATATCAACCAGCATTGTCACATGGAAAGGTGTTTACTAATAGCTTTATCTCTCCATGAGACATGAGCACAATGCTAGCAAGACCAATGATGTATAGACACCCCCATCATTGTCTCTTTCAAAACATACCCCACCCGGATTTCTCATGGTGTGTTCCACTCAAACTATTCTTATCTTGGATTCCCATACCTCAAAGAATATCGGTCCTCTACGACTACTCTTATCTTGGATTACCTAACACATCCTCAAATAGCATCGGATCCCAGATGTTTACCAAATCCTCCATTTTGTCTTCCCAAGTGAAGAAAATAATGATGTGTTTATCTCTCCCTCTTAATTAGGGAGGACATATATTCCAATAAATGAATGTACCCATTCCTACAGAAGGAATGTACCTAAGCTCCCTCTTGTCTAAGAATTTTTTCTCCCAAGTAAGAAACTTGTTTTCAAGATCCCTCTTAATTAGGGACCTACAACAGCTCCTCTAAGACTACTCTTATCTTGGATGCCCTAACACATCCTCAAATAGCATCGGATGCCAGATGTTTACCCAATCCTCCATTATATCTTCCCAAGTGAAGACAAGAATGGTATGTCTATCTCTCCCTCTTAATTAGGGAGGGCATATCTATTCTAATAAAGGAATGTATTCATTCCTAAGAAAGGAATGTACCTAAGCTCCCTCTTGGCTTAGGAATTTTGCTTCCAAGTTTCTTCTAAGTAAGAAACGTGTTTTCAGACTCCCTCTTAATTAGGGACCTACAACAACTCCTTAAGTGGAGATGATGGGACAACTAGCTGCTTGAAGGACTCCTCCTCACAATGTCATGAACTTCCTTTCGTTATCTAGAAGTCTTCATGTTTTGGGACTTCTAAATGGGGCATTGACCATCCATCACTTTCATCTTTGAGCCATGTCATCATTCCTTTCATTGTAAAGTGATCCATCAGTCCATATCTGGCCATACTTCATGCCATGTTTCCTTCTTCATGCCATGTTTCCTTAAGGATCTTTCATCCTACCACATGGTCATTATTGTTGGAAGGCATTCATAGCTCTTCCCTAGGAAGCCCATCTACATATCATTCAAAAATAGGAAACTAAATCAAAATTACTTTTTCGATGGTCTTTCATCATGACATCTTCCAGTTTACATCAGCATCCTGCATACATATAGACACATCTCCCAAATATATCCATTATCAAGGGTCTACACCTTTTTCAAATTTCCATCAAAGTCTTCATATCTTTTCATGGAGATATCCTAGTCAAATCTTCTTGGTCTTTCAGATGTTGATTGTTTTTACCATGGTTTCATATGCCATGATATCTTCCTACCTTTATTCACACTTTTTATTTCCAAGAGCATCCAATCAGATTTCCTCAATTGTAGACAACCACCTCATATTTCATATGACATATTATGGTGATTTCATCTAGTGCATTGTGTGACCCATGCATTCCTACATCCTTTTGAGGGAGGATATCCTTTCTTTTGATCATGCTATTAAGATAGAGCTTTGGTTCATGATATTTGCAACCATATGACATGACTTCCACAATATCAAATGTAAGCATACATACCTCATTTTTCCATTGAGTCATCTAGACTTCCTGTAGTAGATTTCTTTGATTGAAAGAGCTTCAATCCCTTGATATTCTTCACTTTTATGTCACAATACCATCATCCCATAAATTCCACAAGTTTGGAATTCTTGATGAAACACTTGCTTCCCCTCATGATCGTTGAACCTTTCAATGAAGATTCCATCAGAGAATATTAAGGATCTAAAGTATCCCTATCAGTAGTTGATTCCTTTTGACAAATGAATGGTGAACCTCGTACTAGATGACCTTTCCACTTATGTTTTCAATGAGATTCCCAAGAGCTATATCCTTGACTTCCATAGATTCTAACCATCTTTCATGCTTCTCTTATGATGTCCCGAGCTCTTGCTTCTAATGCTTCCATAATGCCTTGATGCAACCCATTATTTTACTTAGTGAATCATGATAGCCATATATTACAAGAGAAGACTTACAAACTTGAAAAGAACTTATGCAAGGAATACTATCTAAATAGTGGAGATCTATTACTTCCTACTTCTTAGACTTCTTCTTTTCAACTTCCTCCACTTCCTCGATGATGTGGGCTTCATCTCTTCCTCTTTTATTATTGTCCTTCTTGATCTTGGGACAATCTCTCCTATAGTTCCCATATTCTTGACACCCATAGCATTGTATTTTAGCCATGCTATTCTTCTTTTTTTTAGGACCAAACCTTCCAAATTTTCCCTTACTTCTTTCCACAGCATTATATGCCTGATTCTTCTCACATGTTCCCACATCAGATTTTTCCTTTAACCTGGATTTTTCAATCTTTCGTAGTGACCACAGCTCATGGAATGGAGTAGCTTCTTTCTTCCCATAAATACCTGAAGTAAAATTACCCCACTCCTCTGGTAATGCATTTAGTACAATAGTATTCATTTCCCTGTCAGATATTAATTCTCACAGATCTTGAAGTTGATCCCTGATCTCAAATATATTCATAAAGTATGAGGTTATACCTTCTTCTTTTGACATCTTCAACCTATAGAGTTCTTGCCTTAGAGAGATAACAGTGCTTACGTAATATAACTCTACTAGTTTGTCATAGCTTTCTTTTGAAGTTTCAAGTTTGGATACATATGGGATGAGGGGATCCTTAATAGATTCTATGAGAATCCTTTGAGCCCTAACTTCCTTTTTCATGTACTTTGAAAGAGCTTGAACATCTTCATGTCCTAGTTTAGTGATAGATCCTTTGACATGTTCCATAACATCATTTTCAATGAGATTCAGATCTGTCATTTTCTTCCATGAGAGATTGTTTGAAGCCCCAACCAATTTGTTGCTTTCCTTGAAAAAAGACATTTTGACAGATTCACATGTGGACATAAATATACTTACTTGATAGGATTCTCCTCCTTGTTGATTTCTTGATGTTCATGACGATGTAGAGAATATAAAACTTCTCCTTGATGAAGGTAGTTTTCTTCAAGAGTGATCCTTAATCCTACAAAGATTAAGATCTCTTTGGATCCTTTAATGAAGATCAATGATGACTTCTTGGCGATGTCTTCAATGGTAAGGACATTGATTCATAGATCTCTTCAACTAGGCCTTCTTTTCTGATGATGATCACAAGAATTCTTTGTAGACTCCTTCGATCTAGAATAATAATGTTTCCTTTGTATATCTTGTCTTAAAAATGATTTTTTTCTTTTTATGCCTTCCTCGAGATTTGATCCTTAATTGTCCCTTGATAAGATGCCCTTCCTTGAATTTGTTACCTTAGCTCTGAAACCATGTTGAGAAATATAGGGCAAAGAAATTTGGTGATTTCTCTTCTATTAGTAACTGCTTATGAGTGTTTTTTTACTTATTTAGATTAGGATCTTCTTTTACTTAGGTTATTAGTGTTCTTCTTCATCAAATAGCTACCAATGCATAAACCATAAAGAGACAAGAGACACAAAATATAGGTTATCAGTTGGGCCAAAACCTCTCCCACTTGAAAGGAAAACCTGAATTCTTCTTCTTGTAGAGATTCCAATTGATGAAAACCAAGACCAAGACCCTTGACCTATTTGCCACTCCAAGAGCAAGACACAAAGCCTTCTTCCTTTTCCTTGAGTCAATGCTATTCAAACCCCTTTTCTTCTTCTATTTCTCAGCTTGCCTTCAGAATTTTTACCACTGGATTTAGGTCTGTAACTTTTGGTTTCAAATCAGAAACCCTTGATCGTATAGTTGATTGCCTTATACTCTTAACAAGCCTCTCTTTAGAAGGAAACTTCTTCCCTTTTGATTTGGCTTCCCTTTGGCTTTTCCTTCACACAAATTAGTTACCTTTTGATGTTTGTAACCTTCTCAAACTCCCTGTTGCAATAGACAATTATGAAAGTTCATATGTGTGGAGATCCTTAGCCCAAAACAATCCCTAAAAAAAATATTGAAACACTTTACAACTTATTCCTCTCTCCTCGCTGGTTCTTAGGCTCCCTCTTGCTCACCTTTGCATTGTGTATGTACAAACTTGCTTCACCAAAAAGATGTGCTCTGAAATTAGGTCGAGCTGCCAATAAATAGTATTTTTCCCATGCTAATTATCCAACATAACATGTAGATGAGCCAACGTGTTTTTTGTGAAGATATTATTATCTTTCTTGAAGACAACTTGTAGTAGGAAACTTTGCTTGGTCTTGGAGGGCCATGTACACTTATCTAATGAATCATACACAATGTAACATGCCCAAGAAGGGTCCTTCATACATGACATAGACTCAATTTGAATTTTATGACTAGATTAAAAATCCTAAAGGCTCACAATGAGAGCCATCACTAAAAATATAATTCCTTGCTCATGAAACCCATGAGAAAAGCATTATAGTAATAATTTTATTTTTCTTCTTTACATCAATTACATAGAATCAAAATTACACGTCATTATGAAGAATGCACCTAGTTACACTTTTCAACAAGAATAAGATGAAACAGAATGGGATACGAAGCAACAAATTTTACAAGTTGTATTTTGACTCTCCAACGGCACTAATGAGCAATGGAAGTAATAGTGGGAAAGAACTGAATGAGTTATGGCACAAGAGGATGGTACATTTACATCATGGAGCACATAGAATGCTCAAGGAGGTAGTAACGGGTGTTCTAAATTTAGGCACAAAACATGATGATGTGTGCAAGGGGTGCGTGCTTGGGAATTATGCTAAGGTTGTGTTCCCAAGAAGTGACAACAAATTGGATGGTGTGTTATAGCTTATACACTCAAATATATGTGGCCCTATGTCCATTAGATCTCACGGAGGGTATGAGTACTTCATCACCTTTATCGATGATCATTCCAAGAAAACATAGATCTATTTTATAAAGACCAAGGATGAGGTCTTTGATTGCTTCAAGGAGTTTAAGGCTCTGGTGGAGAATGCGGCAAGGAAAAATATCATGGTGCTTCACTCAAATAACATAAGTGAGTACACATATAGTGAATTAACGGGTTCAATCTGTGTGGAGGAAGGCATCAAGAGAAAGTGGATAGCTCCATACAATCCACAGCAAAATAGGGTAACGAAGTGGAAGAACAAGTCTATAGTTGGGGCTGCAAAGGCGATGTTATATGATCAATATTTTCCCATGTTCTTATGGGCAGAGGCATGTAACACAACTGTGTATATCTAGAACAGGGTTCCTCATAGGGTTTTTGGGAAGATAACACTAAAACAAGTCTTCTCAGGAAAGAAGCTAGGAGTCATTCACTTCAGGATATTTGGGTGCATAGCTTATTTCCATGTACCAGATGAGAAACGTACCAAAAGAGGGGATATTTCTTTGGGTATAGAGAAAACTATAAGGCATACAGGATCTACGTTCCTAGAAATGAGAATATTTTCGTGAGATGGGACATAAATTTTATGGAGGATAGAGCCTTCAATAAATCTCGTGAGATGCCAGCAGGTGATCAGAGTGAGCTAATAGAAGCTCCATTGGTCTAGCAGCAGGGGAAGTCGCTAAGACAGTCGCTAGCAGTCACAACGATCCAATACAATTACTAGTACCAACACATCCTCAGATGCAGTAGATACAGTGATTTCGTAGCAGATAGAGCGAGAGAGGCAAGATGAGGAGTTGGTTGGTCCTTCCACCACTAGTGGTTGAACCAGCAGAGAAATTCGTTAGACATTGAGAGATGAAGAGGAGTTCATTGGAGCTCATCGGACGAACAAGAGAGGACGCAAACACTCAGACATGTACCAAGCATTTATGGCAGAGGTTATAGAACCTTTTAGATATCAAGAGGCTACACAACATCAAGTGTAGGTAGACTCCATGGTATAAAAGTATAGTTCTATCATGACGAACGATGTTTGGGAGGTGGTGTCAAGGCCTTACGACATGTCAGTTGTGGGCTATCAATGGATCTATAAGAACAAGTAGCTTGCAAATGGCAACATGGAGAAGTACAAGGCTAAGTTTGTGGCAAAGGGGTATGCACAAAAAGAAGGGATAGACTATGAGGAGACCTTTACCCCAATTCCCAAATATATTTCTATCTAGTCATTTATTTCTCTAACAGCGCAAATGGGATGGAAGATTCACCAAATGGGCATCAAGATAGTTTTCTTAAACGAGGTGATAGAGGAGGATGTATATATAGAACAGTTAGAGGGATTCGAGACACATGAGAGGGGCACACATGTGTGCAAATTGAAGAAAGCTTTGTACTGGCTCAAACATGCTCTTAGGGCATGGTATGGTTGAATTGACAGCGACTTGCAGCAAATGGGATTCGTCAAGGGTGACGCAGATCTCAACCTTTAGTATTTGATGGTAGAGGATCAACCTCTCATCCTACTATTGTGTTTGGATGACCTCTTCTTGACAGGGTCATCAGAGCTCGTAAAATACTACAAGAGGAACCTGGAAGCAGAGTATTACAAGAAGTACTTGGGATTTATGCATTACTTCCTAGGCTTGGAAGTGTCGCAAAAGGACGGATAGATCTTCCTTGGTCAAGGGAGATATACTACAGAGATTCTGAAGAGATTCAATATGTAGGACTGTAGACCTATATCTAAGCCTATGATTACAAACCGAAATAAAATCAATGCATCAGAAGACGAGGATGTTGACCCCACCTAGTATATACATCTTATCAGTTCCCTCGTGTATCTGGTCAACACTAGCCTAGATATTTGCTTCGCAGTCAACACTCTCAATCAATTTATGATGGAACCGAAGAGAGTGCATTGGACAATAGCGAGGCATATTCTGAGGTATTTTCATGGCATAGTAGAGTATGGATTGAGGCTCGAGGTGATAGTTCCAGACTATGTGGATGCATAGATGGAAATTGGGTAGGTAGTTTAGTGGACAGGGAGAGCACATTCGGGTGTTGCTTCAGCGTTGGATAGAGGGTGGTTTCTTGGTGTGACAGGAAGAAAAATTTAGTAGCATTTAGCTCTATAGAAGCAGAGTATATGGCAGCTAGCACAGCCACGTACGAAGCTATATGGCTTCAGAAGTTGTTGCTGAGCTTGTTCAGTGATAGGATGGAGGCGACCAATATCTACTGCGATAATCAAAGTTACATCAGGATCTCTGAAAATCTAGTGTTTCGTGATAGGTCGAAACACATATATATCTGATATCATTTCATCAGAGATCGTGTGCAACGTGAAGCAGTCCATCTATAACATGTTTCCACAGAAGAGGAAGTTGCAGATACACTCACAAAATTTCAGTGAGAGATAAGTTTGTTTATTTCATAGAAAAAATGGGTATAATGGAGAACCCTTTTCAGTAGCATGGACAAGAGTTCGATTCTCAATTGTAGTAGTTGTATTAGCAACAACATGAGATCAGTTGCAGCGCAAAGTAGTGTTGGCAATAGTACAGGTTGTATAGTGCAATGTTAGTAGCAGTGCAAATGCAAGGTTGGTTCACCTCAGAGTGGCAGATGAAACGTAGTTGCGTAGTGGCATGGTGGACACTAGCAGATTATCACATTTTTCAGACATCAACAATGTGTGTAGAGGATGTTGTGGAGAAATAGTGAGAGAATGCCTTCCTTGCTAAGGGGAAGTGTCAATTTTTGTAGAATCAGACAAGTGTTCTAGTCTCGACTTGTGTCAAAGAGGCTAAAGAACACAGGATCTCCAAAACCTAGAAAAAGTTTCAGGAGAAAACACCTATAGATGGCTCAGTTAAGTTAATTGATCAATAATTCAATATTTCCTAAGTCTAACTTAGGAAAAGTGATTAATTAACAATAATTAATTGAAAAAGGTGAGAATTCTCTGGAAAATCACATGGATCGAGTTGGAGATGATCTTAGTCATTGATGGGGATCTAATCATGGTCGTTGGTTCACCAACTGTGAGATTATAAGAGCAACTCGATGGGTAGATGGAGAACACACTTGGGAGGTTGAGTTCCTTGGTAGATTGAGCTATATCGCTGCAGCATCATAGCAAAGAAGAAGATTTCGAGCCATAAGGGACATATAAATAGTGATTCATGAGGAGTTTCCAGTTTCAGAGAGGTAGCATCAAAGAGGCTAAGTTATTCCACTAAAGGATGTGTAGGGACTACCCAAGAAGCTTATGTGTCACAGTTTGATTTGGTTGAGCAGGGGCTCAATTCAGTTAACAAAGGCCAAGAAATTTTCCATAGGGTCAAAGGATCACTTCCAGTAGCAACGGTAGCCAGAACGACTTGATCACATGCAGATTTTGGTTGTGCATGTGAGGGTCTGCGCAAGGGTTATTGAACGCCAGTTTTCTGAAGAAGGTTGTGTCGAGATTGCTTGTGGAGAGAGAGAAAAAATTTCTCTAATAATTTTGTCCAAATTATTTGCTAAGGATTTCCGCATCGAGATTTTACTCATAAATTTCACTGCTTCATAATAATAATAATAATAATAATAATAAGCCTCATCTATTGCACCAGTTTTCCCACATTATGTTTTTTCGAGGACATTTGTCCAAAAAATAATTGTGTCAATTTTATTATGTGTGTTATATTTCTCAGTTCCAACGTTTTATTTTCGGCAGCATTTTTATTATGGTGAAAATTGCAGTTGTGATTTTATTCATTGTTTTTCATAGAAAATAAATTGCACTTAATATTAATTAGTTAGAAGAATAAATTCCAGTTGTTTCAATAGAGTTGAAAATTTCACTCTTAAGACTAGGTCTTTTTGGTATATATATAGGAGACAAAGGGTACAATTATAATGATAGGATACAATGAAAGTTTCTGGTCTACATAACAATATAACAAAATTAATGCAATATCCCAATATCTAGGGCTTAGTAAGGGGTTTTAAGTTTAACATGGGGCCTTTCTAAGGCTTAACATGTTCCTCTCCTTCAAACAAGTGGTCTTCAACACTTTACTAACTATGGATGTTTCTACATGAATAACTTAGCTTCACATCGCCTCTTCCACTAGCAGGTTCTTCAATATGATGAGCTACTCAATAATTTCTCTATTTCCAGCGGCTTAATACTTGTTTCAAATAGTGTTTCTAGTGACAAGAAAGAACTTTGGTTATGTTAAATGATGACATCCTCTAACATTTCTTGAATCAGACACTCAAACTCACTCTTCTATGTATATGGATACATACAAGGCTTCATGTTAGGAAATGCACTACCTAATAGCATGGTCATGATCTTGAGTAGGTGGAAGACCCTTATGAATCTCTCCAAATACCTTAGAATGATTGTTTATAACTTTTGGGAGATCCATTGGAGTAGACGGCATATATGTTTAAACATCTCATGAACACAATTGTGCAATTACAACATGATGTTCCTTTTTTAATACGTTTGTCATGTTATTAGAGCTTATCACTTTGGAGGGTTTCCCTTGGATGCCTCTAAGGTCAATTTCCTTCTCTTCTAGGGAAAATATAATGAAAAGATCTTGAAAATTATGGGCCCTTGTTCCCAACGACTATAACCAATGGACCCCTAATACAACATAAGCACCATTTATTGGGATTTCAACCATGGGACTATCAAATAAAATTAGAGTCTCATGATATATCTCCGATATATCCCTAGTGGACTTTCAAATTTTTGCTTGTAGTACTCTATTATTTATTCCCTACAAATCCACATATTTGACCAAAATTTGACATGCATTGTGAAAGTTAAGGTATTGTTGATTTTTGGCCTCTTCCTAAAAGCAGACTTGTATACCATGTCATATCTTCAATTTTTCAAATATGTTTTTTAAATGTTTTCTTGAGGTACTTCAATATGTCTTCTTAGAAGCCTGAAAACTTCACAATCTCAAACTTAACTAGTAAAAGTTTAGATTGAACCTACAATATGACTAAGTTAAAAGATTATTTTAGCAATAGTCACACACCCTAACTTCCACATGGTATATCTCTATTGTGGACCAGAATTTCAAATGTTGACCACCTATAGCCTGATATCTCTCTTTAACATTCTCAAAAATTTGTTGTCTAAATCCTCCCATAAAATGAGTTATAGTGAAGATTCCAAAATGACTTCTTTGTGATCAATCATAAACTGTAACTTGCACGGGGTATATCTCCAAAAATATAGTGAACCAAAATCTGAAATTTTGACCTCTTGTACTTACATATGTTTCCTCATTCTCCTTAAAATTTCACCATCTGAAGATTCTCAAATAAGAATTATAGTGAAATTTCCATCATGAATCGTTTGAAACTAATTTTAGGACCATTCACAAAGCCCAACTTAAATGTGGTATGTCTCAGAAATTATTTCAAACCATAATTTGAAATTTTTACCAAATGTACTTAGATATTACTCCCCAATCATCTCAAAAATTCACAGTCAGAAGCTTCCTAAAATAAGTTATCGCACGAATTCCACGATGACTAGTTTGAAGCAGCAAAATTGTAGGTTTGTATGCTCTCATACCAAAGGTTATGAACCATGCACCTTTAAAATGATAAGAATTCAATTAATGCAATCTGCTTCGAGGATGGAACCTCCTTTTATAATGAATACAATACAAGATAAGATATGATAAAATCATTTGTAAAGATAAGATTTAATTTCAGGTTTTGATTGATAAAATCGTTTGTGAAAGTGGCCCTCTGATGTTCAGGATGTGGATTTAAATTGATCGTTGATTGAGGGATTTCCCTTCTTACAGGTGGATAGTGAAAAGAATCATGGTATTTTGTTGGAGGATGTTCAACAAAGTTGAACCTTAATATCAACCAGGCTTAGAGAATGAAGAATAGGGTTATGGAAGCAGCTCAAATCGCGTTCTGCCCTGAGTTCGAATTTGAAATCAATACATTCAATGCATTCAACGATTAGGGAATGTGTAGTGCTAACAAGAATTTCCACTAAAAAGCCAACTACTGTAGAGAATGAGTTCTAGGTTGTTGTTGGTTTATTCCCTTCCTCCTGCCATTTTATCACCAGAAATACAACATCTATTGAGAAATGATGGCCTACATGATTTGACCCAGGCACTAAGTTTTGTTAGAACCCTATCAAATAGAAACAATCATTTAAACTATATATTAGTTCTCTAAAGCATACAAATGATGTTCATTGGATGCCAATTTCAATGAGTATTGAGTCACTACACTGAAAGTTTCATAATTAATGTCCTCTTACATCAGTACATATTTTTCCTCTGACATCAGTTCATATTTGGGAAAATTAGAGAACATCAATTCCTCCCTTAGTTTACTTTGTGGGCATCCCTAGATAGTGAGTCTTAGGAAAACGACCTTTTGTAGGAAAATGGCCTCTTTTTGTTAATATTTTACTACTACAACCTACAACTAGGTTTGGTTCCAGCGTCTTCAAAATACCCGGATGAGGAAAGGAAAATAGAAGCATAATCCTTACAGAAAGAGAGAAGTGAGTAGCTTGGGCAAGAGCATTGTTCGACCCAACCAAGAGGTAAAATAGACATGCATAAATACATGCATCTTTGTATTGGTAGTTATTCAATTAAAAATATATATACAAATAAATCATCTTTATGTAAAGCTTCAAAGTTTTACCTAATAAGTCACCTCTTTTATTGTAGATCATGGATGAGAGGCCTTGTCAAGTTGGTACAATGCTTAACCAATGTAGTGGTGCAGCTCCTTGCAAGCCAGAAGCGAGCAAGGTTACGAGGACCTTAGGTGGCACCTTTAACAAATTATTTGGCACAACTCCTTGCAAGTCAGGAGCAAGGTTATGATGATTTGGTGTTGCTCGTTGCAAGTCGAGAGCAGGGTTAGGAGGACCTTTAGTGCAAATCTAATTGGCTAACAAAGATCTTCAGGTGCAAGCAAGGCACCAAGCAAAGGAAGGGTGTAAGAGATGTTGCAGGAATAAGGACATCCAATTAAAGGTTTTCCTTACAGAGACATGCGATGTATGTTGGTTGTCGCCAAATTTTCAATCCATCAATAACCACATTATCTACATGTAGGTTTCCAATTTACTACCCAATCAATTCCCGACCATCTAAAATAAAAATAAAAATAAAAAAAGGTTTTCATGTTTGTGATTATAACATATGCATTTAATATTGAGAAGTAATGCTAGCATTACTATCATTTGAAAAAAAATTGAAAAAAATATTGATGATGTGAACCCTTTTAACATAAGGAATATAGAGCAATGCCTCAGGAAGATTCCAAATAATACCATCAAAATTTATTGGTTAAAAAACTCGTTGTACGTATGTGATAGGTTCACGGAAAATAATGAAATATCAAACTAGAACTTTGACTTAAAAAATCCAACAAAGAACTAATGTACACACAATAAATTTGATTAATAATAGTCCATTCCGTAGACAGAAAGTACTAATAATATTTACTAAACCAACCATCTTATAATTTTTCTCATATGAATCTTTTCACCACATGACAATGCCAACACATGTAGCCAAAAGTAAACAAAACTCACATTTTCTCATTGAAAGCAATCGGTATAACAAAGTCGAGAATTAATCACAAATTTGTCCTTTGAACATGGGATATTTTATGTTACCACATGATCTGGCTATGTACATTCACAAGTGGTCACTCAAATATGTGAGATGATTAATTCGAGAAGGTTATACTAGTATGTGTATGTGGGTATCGTGTTGTGAGCTCTCAATGATGTATTTGTGGCAACATTAGAAATGTGTTTCTTCTATATAGACACATGTGTCATTGTATATGTTGCAACCACAAAAATTGACAAATTGTAAAAAATCATTCATCCAAAAAAGACACATAAAACAAGTAGGTAATAATAATTCCCTATTGTTCTATGTTGTTGGGTTGTATGTCAAAAGATATTGCTAAGCTAAACACTTTCTCGTATAGATGGGAAGCCTTTAGGTTCCATTATGGCCCATAACTACAATCACAAACCTATTTGTTCTAAGCTACCTACCAATTTCCATTGTGAATAAACCAACAACCACCTATACTATATGTTGATTTTCTAGGAAACCTGATGGAATTAAGTTTTTCTTCACCTGATACTACTTCAATGATCAATTAAAAATTTGTTTCACATATCATTAAATTCGATATCATTTAGGTAGCTATACAGAAGAAAAACATCAACTAATAAACATGAAGGAGTAGTAAAGTAACCATGAAACAAAGAGAAGAGACATAAAAAATTTAGGTCTGAGGCCAGGCCAAAACCCACAAGGGATAAACCCATAAATCTTTCCTTATGTGAGAGAAAGAGTTCCAGATCTATTATTACATAAGAAATAACCATAGCAAAAATAATAGTCAAGCCAGTAATCAAGATCATGATTAAGTGCCATGTCTGTTGAGAATTAGGTAGGGATAGGTTTAATTCAAATTATCTTACTTGATAATTACTTGTGAGCTTACTTATGTCTTCTCTTCTTAACTTATTATGTCTTTCATCAAGTCAATTACCAAAAACACAAGAGACACGGATTTAGTCTCTTCAAGCCAGGGAAAAAACCTCTCCCTCTTGGAGAGGAAAACCCGTAAGGGATTCTTCTTATATATCTTCAAATGACAAGTATCATGACCAAGACTTGGACCCTTGACCTATGAATGCCTCCAAGACCCTGTCATTGCTTCTTTGTCTGCCTCCAACACTGATCCTTCTTTTCTGCACCGTTCTGCACTTGAACTAGAAAGCTTTGTCTCTAACTGTATTCTTCATTCTTTCTTGATTCTAGAACATCGTGACTTACCTTATACACTTGCAATACTTATGTTACCTTCTTGTTGCACCTCCTTTTCTTCACTGTGAGACAGTGACCCCAAACAGTGCCTTCCTTTTCTTTGTTGTAATGTATACTTCACAATATGTCCAATTAACTTCGTAATTCTCTGCAGCCTTGAACTCGTATTATATAACAGATTCACCCTTGCTTGCTTCGTTGTTCCATCTCTTAATTCTGCACTTTAACTCTGTCCTTACCTTCGCATTAAACCAGAGAACTGTTCCTCAATTCACCGCAAACCTGTCACTGAGATTATGTCCAAAAATCTCAAAGGAGTCAAGTTTTGTTCTTGTTTTGTTCTGTGCAACACATTAGGCTATTTATAGTGGTCAAGTCCTGTAATAAGCCAACCTAACCATGAAGAGATGTGACGGTTCATGAGCCGACTTGCTAGTTGTTTATAGGCCGACTTGTAGAGGAGTTCTTCCAGCATATTGTAGGCTATCTTGAAGAGTATTTACACCATTCTTGAGCCATGTCTTCAAGGATTATATGACAATGTCTTGAGGCATAATTTTTTGCCCTCTCTATTCATATACATGACTTATAATTAGTACATTTATGACAATATGACAAATCCCTAAAAGGCATCAAGAAGAAGTCTTTTGACTTATAATAAAAACCTTGCTCATGAAACCCATCAAGCAAACATAACAAAAAATACATTTTATTATATTTGTCTTCTTCATTACATAAATACATAATTACATAGTTAATATGAAGACCGAACCTAGTTACACTTTTCAACACTCCCTCTTAACTAGGGAGGTATTCATACAGGTATGTGGTCACTTTCAAACTGAAGAATCTCATAAGAAGAATAGGGTTAGTAATCGCATATGTATAGCATCATATAAACCAACATTGTCCTAGTGCAAGGCCTTGACTAACAGCCTCATCTCTCAACGAGACAATGGGATACAATGTTGGCGAGACACATGACTTATAGACACCATAATCATTGTCCCTCCAAGGTACATACTCCACCCAAGTGTTCCCAAAGTATGACCTTCATGGACTATTCTTCTCTTGGGTAGCTAGCCCTCAAAGAATGTCGATCCCCGACTACTCTTATCTTGAATTTCGTGTCACATTCTCAAAGAGTATCGAATGTCAGATGATTACCCAATCCTCCATTCTCTCTTGCCAAGTCAGGACCAGAATGATGTGTTTATCCATTCTCTCCACATGGCCTACACTGAGACTTACGGCTGTTAGTCCTAGTCTAGTGTATAACACATGAATTAGAGAATCATATATGTCACTCCCTCTTAACTTAGGAAGGACATACTTCAAGTTTCTTCCAAGCAAGAAAATTATCAACAAGTTCCCTCTCAACCAGGGACCTGCAGCAGCTATGGTGAGACACCCAGCTGCTCATGAAGAATTCCTCCCTTCGATGTCATGGATTTCCATATTGAGGAATCTTTAATTTTTGGCTTCATAGGGCACAGATCATCCATCACTTTCATCCATGAGTCATGCCAGCTATTAAAAAGTGATTCATCAGACTTCCTTATTTGGTCCACCTTTATGCCATGGTGCTTTCTTTCGAGCCATCTCCAAGGATCTTACGTCCTTTCACATGATTAGCAACCCTGCATAAATTCATCCAGATAAACATATACGTATGAACTTTTAAATCAAAAGTTACCTTAATGATGATCTTTCTGTTGAAAAGTGTAACTTGGATCGGTCTTCATATTGACTATGTAATTATGTATTTATGTAAAATAGAAGCCAAAGATAATAAAATATATTTTTCTTGTCCTTTCTTCATGGGTTTCATGAGCAATATTTTTATTATAGGTCAATATACTTCTTCTTGATGTCTATTAGGGTTGTCTTCTAGTTACAAGTATAATTAAGTGTCATGTATACGAAGACTTTAGTCATCAATATATGCTTCAAGACCTTGTCATGAATCCTTGAAGGAATGGCTAAAGACAACCTTCATCCTCACCTCATTAACGCTGGAAATTAGTCTCTCAAATTCGGCCTACAAACAGTGACATAGGTCGACTTATTAACTCGCCGGAACAACTATATATACCATTGCATATGCTACGCAGAAGACACAGAAAAAGTGTGGATTTTCTCTGAGGTTTTACAGTGGTTAAGGTGCGGATTTCAGGAAGGTTAAAGTGTCGATTTCTCTGTGATAGTCACAGCGTAATAGGGTCTGGTATAAAGACGAGTTGAAGGTCGTGTGGATCTGTTTTTGTGAAGCATACTGAAGGATGTGTATGAAGGAGCTACGGTCAAGTGGTTAAGTGCAGACTTCAGGAAAGAGTAAATTTTAAAATACATTCGGATCATATCACAAGCAAAAGGAAGTGTGGATTAGTCTGAAGTACGTATACATACATAAAACAAGAAATTGTGATAAATGTTATAACAGGAGTGTGGATAGTTCTGGAGCAGTAGTGCAGATATACCAAAGATCTTTGGATTGTTCCAAGGAAGGAAATTCATATGATTCATAGAGATATTAAGCAAGGAAGTAAAGGCTACAGTACAAGAAAGAAAGGAAGGTACAAAGAAGAAGGATTTCATCTCAAGTGAAGAAGCTTCAGAATTATGCAATGTGAAAGGTTCTAGTGTTGGTGCAATTCAATGCAAGTTGGTGTAGAAAAGAAGGATCAGCATTGGAAGCAGACAAAGAAGCAGTGACAAGGTCTTGGAGGAATTCATAGGTCAAGGGTCTGTGTCTTGGTCATGTTACTTGTCATTTGAAGATCTATAAGAAGAATTTTTCGCGGGTTTTCCTCTCCAAGAGGGAGAGTTTTTTTCCCTGGCTCTAGGAGCCTAATTTTGTGTCTTGTATATTTTGATAATTGACTTGATGAAAGCCTAAATAAGCTAAAGAAGAGAAGACATAAGTAACACAAGTAAGCTCACAAGTAATTATCAAGAAGAGAATTTGAATTAATCACTAGCCCTCTAAATTCTCAACATGGTATCAGAGCTAAGGTGTTGAACACATGGGTTACTTGATAAGAAGACACTTAGAAAGAAAAGATCAAAGTTTGGGTGAAAAGTCAAATCAGTTTGCAATGAAGACTCCCAAGCTATTTTCAAGAAATATCTTCATCTCATTCAAAGGATCAACTCATCAAGAACATCATCTTTTCCATCAAAGATTTATATGCAAAAATATTGTTGGAAGAAACATCATCTTTTGAAGATATTCTTTATCATAAAGGATCCAAGAACACCTACATTGGAGATTTCAATCCTAGAAGAAGCACCTGACTTCATCTTCATCATCATCAAGGAAGCTACAACTCACTCTACTCAAGTAAGCATCTATGACCTTACTTAAATCTGTCAAGATGACTTATTGTAAAGAGAGCAACAAATTGGTTGGATCATCAAACTTTAGTGCATGGAAGAAGAGGACAGACTTGAATTTAATTGAAGATGAAGTTATGGATTACATCGAAGGATCTACAATTCAACCCTCAAAAGAAGATGCTCCGACTCATGCCAAGTACATGAAAGGAGAAATCAGAGCCCAGAGGATTCTCATAGAATCCATTAAGGACTCACGCATTCCCTATGTATCAAAACTAAAGTCTGCTAAAGAAATATATGAAAAACTGGTGGAGCTATTCTCTGTGAGTACTGCAGGAGAAGCAATCTCTCTGAGACAAGAACAATACAAAATTAAATTGTCAAGAGAAGAAGGAATCACTTCATACTTTATGAGGATTTCTTAAATAAGAGACCAACTGCAGGAACTAGGAGAAGTAATTTCTAACACTTAAATGACTACAGTGGTATTGAATGCTCAACCAGAATAATGGGGAAACTTCACTTCAAGTTTATACGGGAAGAAAGAAGCAACACCATTCCATGATTTATGGTCTCTATGTAAAATAGAGGAAACAAGATTGAAAGAAAAATCTGATATAGGATCAAGTGAAGGGAATCAATCCTTTGCAGCCATATCCAGGAAGAAAGGAAGATTCGGAAAATTTGGTCCTCAAAATAAAAGAAGAAATATGGACTAAGTACGATGCTTTGGATGTAATGAAATTGGGCATTATAAAAGAGATTGTCCTAAATCTGGCAAGGACAAGAGGAAAAAGGA
The DNA here is from genome assembly GCA_034641835.2 of Pinus albicaulis. Lineage (NCBI taxonomy): Eukaryota > Viridiplantae > Streptophyta > Pinopsida > Pinales > Pinaceae > Pinus > Pinus albicaulis. Next base: position 879,080,240 of record CM076579.1, read on the forward strand.
AGAAGCCCATGTCACAGATATAAGGGAAGAACCTAATGCAAAGAAATCTAAGAAGGAAGAAAAGAGGGATCTCCAGTATGATTGAGATCATCTTCTTCTTTAAGTGATTTATGTTGGTTAGTATGATAGGAAGCAATGTATATTGATAGCATCGTTATAGAAGAATGGTAGGAGCACTTGGTGAATCGGCTCCTAGAAAACCTCATTGAAAACAATATTGATGGAAGGTAGTCATCAAGGATCAAGGGTCATCATGGAAACGGGTGCTGACATTTTCTAATGGAATTCTCTATGAATTCACTGGTTAGAAAGAAAGCAGAAAGGTTTCATCAAAGAATTATATGCTACAAAATTATGGGATTAGGATGTGATGACATATTGATGAAACAGGTCAATGGAATGAAGTTCCTCATTCTACTAAAACTGCTTCAGGATGACTCAAAGGAAAAAGGTATGAGGTATATATATTTATATGCTGACACTGGATGTTGTGAAGTCATGTCATATGGTTGCAGGTAATAGACTTCTATATTTAGAAGTATGATCTATGGAGGAGGATCTCTCACAGTGCACTGACAGATGAAATCAACATAAAATATCCTCATATGGAATATGAGGTGGTTGTATATGAACAAGGAACTGGAAATTGGAAGTTCATGGGAATAAAGATGTGCAGAAAGGAAGAGATCATGAAGTGCAACCATGTCAAGAGGCAATTATCATCCTGAAGCCAAGAAGATGTGACTGGAATATCTCCTGGGAAGATATGTAGTCCCTAATAGAAGTCTGGTAAAGAAGAAGATCCTTGACAAGACATATCATTAGGAGATGTGTCAATCTGAATAGAGGATGTTAATGCCTACAGGAAGATGTCATGGTGAAAGATCATCACTAAGGTAACTTTTGATTTAAAAATTCATATGTATATGTTTATCTGGATGAATATATGATGGGTTGACAATCATGTGAAAGGATGTAAGATCCTTGGAGATGGTTCGAAGTAAAGCAGCATGGCATAAAGGTGGACCAGATGAGAAAGTATGATGAATCACTTTCAGGTAGATGACATGACTCATGGATGAAAGTGATGCATGATCTATGTCGTATGGAGCTAAAGTTGAAGATTCCTCAATATTGAAATCCATGACATCGAGGGCAGGAATTCTTCATGAGCAGCTGGGTGTCTCACCATTGCTGCTGTAGGTCCCTGGTTAAGAGGGAGACTGGTGATAAGTTTCTTACTTGGAAGAAACTTGGTAATTCCTAAGAATGAGCTTAGGTACATTCCTAATACAGGAATGAGTAAATTCCCTTGTGGAATAGATCCTCCCTGGTTGAGAGGGAGAGATAGACACATCATTCTGGTCTTCACTTGGGAAGACAGAATGGAGGATTGGGTAATCATCTGGCATTCGATACTCTTTGAGAATGTGATAGGGCATTCAAGATAAGAGTAGTCAGGACCAATATTCTTTGAGGGCTAGCTACCCAAGAGAAGAATAGTCCAAGAAGGTCATACTTTGTGAAAAACTAGGTGGAGTATGTACCTTGGAGAGACAATGACTATGGTGTCTAAAAGTCATGTGTCTCCATAGCATTGTAGCCCATTGTCTCATTGAGAGATGGGGTTGTTAGTCAAGGCCTTGCACTAGGACAATGTTGGTTGATATGATGCTATACAGATGCGATTACCAATCCGATTCTTCTTATGTCTTCAGTTTGAAAGTGACCTTGTACCTGTATGAATACCTCCCTAGTTAAGAGGGAGTGTTGAAAAGTGTAACTAGGATCGGTCTTCATATTGACTATGTAATTATGTATTTATGTACAATAGAAGACAAAGATAATAAAATATACTTTTATTGTCCTTGCTTCATGGGTTTCATGAGCAATATTTTTATTATAGGTCAATAGACTTCTTCTTGATGTCTATTAGGGTTGTCTTATGGTTATAAGTATAATTAAGTGTCATGTATATGAAGAGTCTAGTCATCAATATATGCTCCAAGACCTTGTCATGAATCCTAGAAGGAATGGCTAAAGACAACCTTCATCCTCACCTCATTAACGCTGGAAATTATTCTCTCAAATTCGGCCTACAAATAGTGACATAGGTCGACTTATTAACTGGCAAGAACAACTATCTATACCACTGCATATGCTGCGCAGAAGACACAGAAAAAGTGTGGATTTTCTCTGAGGTTTTACAGTGGTTAAGGTGCGGATTTCAAGAAGGTTAGAGTGTGGAATTCTCTGTGATAGTTACAGCGTAATAGGTTCTGGTATAAAGATGAGTTGAAGGTAGTGTGGATCTGTTTTTGTGAAGCATACTGAAGCAGTGGATGTGTATGAAGGAGATGCAGTCAAGTGGTTAAGTGTAGACTTCAGGAAAGAGTAAATTCTGAAATACATTTGGATCATATCACAAGCAAAAGGAAATGTGGATTAGTCTGAAGTAAGTATACATACATACAACAAGAAATTGTGATAAATGCTATAACAAGAGTGCGGATAGTTCTGACGCAACAGTGTGGATATACCAGAGATCTTTGCACTGTTCTAAGGAATGAAATTCGGATGATTCACAGAGATATTAAGAAAGGAAGTAAAGGCTACAGTACGAGAAAGAAACGAAGGTAAATATGTGATTTACCTTCCTGTTCTACAGTGCATAAAGAAGAAGGATTTCATCTCAAGTGAAGAAGCTTCAGAATTATGCAAAGTGAAGGTTCTAGTGTTGGTGCAATTCAGTGCAATTTGGTGCAGAAAAGAAGGATCAGCGTTGGAAGCAGACAAAGAAGCAGTGAAAAGGTCTTGGAGGCATTCATAGGTCAAGGGTCTGTGTCTTGGTCATGGTACTTGTCATTTGAAGATCTATAAAAAGAATTTCTAGCGGGTTTTCCTCTCTAAGAGGGAGAGGTTTTTTCCCTAGCTCTAGGAGCCTAATTTTGTGTCTCGTATATTTTGATAATTGACTTGATGAAAGACTAAATAAGCTAAAGAAGAGAATACATAAGTAACACAAGTAAGCTCACAATTAATTATCAAGAAGAGAATTTGAATTAATCACCAACCCTCTAAATTCTCAACACTTTCACCATGACATCTTCCTGTAGGCATCGACATCCTCTATTCAGATTAACACATCTCCTATAGATATGTCTTTCCAAGGGTCTTCTTCTTTACCAAACTTCTATCAGAGTCTACATATCCTCCCAAGAGATCTCCTAGTCAAATATTCTTGGCTTCAAGATAATAACTGCCTCTTGGCATGGTTGCACTTCATGATCTCTTCCTTTCTTTCCACACATCTTCATTCCTGGGAACTTCAAATTTCTAGTTCCTTGTTTGTATACAACCACCTCATATTCCATATGAGAACATATTATGTTGATTTCATCTAATAGGGACAACTTGTGTAATTGAAGAAATCCTTCCTTCTCTGATCATACTTCTAAAGATAGAAGTTCATTACCTGCAACCATATGACATGACTTCACAACATCTAGTGTCAGCATATAAATATATATACCTAATACATGTTTCCTTTAAGTCATCCTATAGCAATTTTACTACAATGAAGAACTTCATTCCATTGACCTGCTTCATCAATATGTCAACACATCCTAATCCCAGAATTCTATAGCATAGGATTATCGATAAAACCTTTTTGCTTTCTTTCTAATTAGTGAATCGATAGAGAACTCCATTAGAAAATGTCAGTGCCTATTTCCATGATGATCCTTGATCTTGATGATTGCTTTTCATCAATGTTGTTTATCAGTGAGGTTTTCTAGGATTTGTTTCATCAAGATCTCCTACCATGCTTCTATCATGATGCTATTAATATATATAGCTTCCTATCGTACTATTTTACAATCAACAGAAATCACTTAAAGAGGAAGATGATCTCAATCATAATAGATATCTCTCGCTTCTTCTATCTTATATTTCTTTATATTATGTTCTTCCCATATATCTGTGACATGGGCTTCTTCCTTTTTCCTCTTGTCCATTCCAGATTTAGGACAATCTCTTTTATAATGCCCAAGTTCATTACATCCAAAGCATCGTACTTTGTCCATATTTCTTCTTTTATTCTGAGGACCAAATTTTCCGAATATTCCTTTCTTCCTGGATATGGTTGCAAAGGCTTGATTCCCTTCACTTGATCTTGTATCAGCTTTAGCTTTTAATCTTGTTTCCTCTATTTTACATAGAGACGATAAATCGTGGAACGGTGTTGCTTCTTTCTTCCCATATAAACTTGAAGTGAAGTTTCCCCATTTTTTCGGTAGAGCATTCAGCACCACGGTAGTCATCTCAGTATCAGGCATTGCTTCTCCCAATTCCTGCATTTGGTATCTTATTTCAGAAATCCTCATAAAGTATGAAGTGATTCCTTCTTCTCTTGACAATTTCATTTTGTATAGTTCTTTTCTCAGAGAGATTGCTTCTCTTGCAGTACTCATAGAGAATAGCTCCACCAGTTTCTCATATATTTCTTTTGCAGAATTAAGTTTTGATACATAGGGTATGAGTGAGTTCTTATTGGATTCTATGAGAATCCTCTGGGCTCTGATTTTTCCTATCATGTACTTGGCATGAGCTGGAGCATCTTCTTTTGAGGGTTGAATTGTAGATCCTTCAATGTATTCCATAAATTCATCTTCGATTAGATTCAAATTTGTCCTCTTCTTCCATGCACTATAATTTGATGACCCAACCAATTTGTTGCTCTCTTTGCAATAAGTCATTTTGACATATTTAGATGAGGTCATAGATCTTACTTGAATAGGGTGACTTCCTTCTTCTAGCAACTTCCTTGATGATGATGAAGATGAAGGTGACCTTGCATCCTTGATGATAAAGGATGTTTTCAAAATGATGATGTCTTCAAAGGTGTTGAATATTGTTGGATAATGCTTGATGATGTGTCTTCCAACAATGCTCTCAATGTCATACATCTCTGAGGGAAAATATTATCTCCTTGATGAGTGGATCCTTTGAATGATATTGAAGGTCTTCTTGAAATGGCTTGAGAATCTTCCTTGGAAACTAATTTGACTTTTCAACATACACTTTGACTTTGACTTTGACTTTGATTCTTGCTTCTTTGAATGTCTCCTTGTCAAGTAGCCCTTGCCTTCAGCACCTTAGCTCTGATACCATGTTGAGAATTAGGTAGGGCTAGGTTTAATTCAAATTCTCTTACTTGATAATCATTTGTGAGCTTACTTCTTTTACTTATGTCTTCTCTTCTTAACTTATTATGCCTTTCATCAAGTCAATTACCAAAAACACAAGAGACATAGATTTAGGCTCTTCAAGCCAGGGCCAAAACCTCTCCCTCTTGGAGAGGAAAACTCGTAAGGAATTCTTCTTATATATCTTCAAATGACAAGTACCATGCCCAAGACTCAAACCCTTGACCTATGAACTCCTCCAAGTCCTTGTCATTTCTTCTTTGTCTGCCTCCAACACGGATCCTTCTTTTTTGCATCGTTTTGCACCTGAACTAGAGAGCTTGGTCTCTAATTGTATTCTTCATGCAATCTTGATTCTAGAACATCTTGACTTACGTTATAAACTTGCAATACTTATGTTACCTTCTTGCCGCACCTCCTTTTCTTCACTGTGAGACAGTGACCCAAAACAATGCCTTCCTTTTCTTCGTTGTAATGTATACTTCACAATATGTCCAATTAACTTCATACTTCTCTACATCCCTGAACTCGTATTATATAACAGATTCACCCTTTCTTGCTTCGCTATTCAATCTCTTAATTCCGCACTTTAACTTTGTCCTTACCTTCACATTAAATCAGAGATTTGTTCCTCAATTCACCGCAAACTTGTCATTGAGATTATGTCTGAAAATCTCAGAGGAGTCAAGTTTTGTTCCTGTTTTGTTTTGCGCAACACAGTAAGCTATTTATAGTGGTCAGGTCCTATAATAAGCTGACCTAACCATGAAGAGATGTGACGGTTCATGAGTCGACTAGCTAGTTTTTTTTAGGCCGACTCGTAGAGGAGTTCTTCCAGCATATTGTCGGTTGTCTTGAATAGTAATTACACCATTATTGAGCCATGTCTTCAAGGCTTATATGACAAGGCCTTGAGGCATACTTCTTTGACTTCTCTCTTCATATACATGACACATAATTAGTACATTTATGATAATATGAAAAATCCCTAAAAGACATCAAGAAGAAACCTTTTGACCTATAATAAAATCCTTGCTCATGAAACCCATGAAGCAAGCATAACAAAAAATACATTTTATTATATTTTTCTTCTTCGTTACATAAATACATAATTACATAGTCAATATGAGGACCGATCCTAGTTACGCTTTTCAACAATGTCACGAATCAATTTCATGAAATTTCGGCCTTCTCCTGAAATTTCGGCCTTCCTGTAATTTCCCTGGATCAAAAATGCATGAGACAAAAATTGATGTGTCCAAATGAGGAGAATTGATCTCCTTTATATATCCTTCAAGTGGGGGCCAAATGGGTGCCTCTTAGGAGTTCAACCAACCTAGAACATCGTGAGGCTGACTTGAAATAAATTTGGAGGCAATTTTAAAAATTCAAAGTTCCATTTCTTTTTTCAAGATGAAAATACCAACCATCGCTACCATATTTTCCAACACTCCCTCTTAGCGAGGGAGGTACTTTTCATTCTCTCTCTAAAGATCAATCTTCTTGACCAATCATAGGACTTATAGCTCACAACCTAAGGAAGAGATTACAAATACAAATCTCTCTCTGGCGGGATCAATCTCCCCGACCAATCATAGGTCTCATGGCCCCACGGTCTTAAGGAGAGATCATTGGTCTCATCATAAGGAAAGAAACATAGCATCCAACTCATCTCAATACATCTCCGCAATCACGATGTCTCAAAGTGCACAACCTAAGGGAGGAATCTCCAAGTCAATACATCTCATAGACCACAAGGTCTCACAGCACACAACCTATAGGAGGAATCATCAAAACAATACATCTCTCGGACCATAAGGTCTCGCAACACAGCCTACTGGAGGAATCATCAATACATCTCTCAGACAACAAGGTCTCACAACAAAGCCTACAAGAGGAATGAAATCAATACATCTCTTAGACCACAAGGTCTTAAAGCACATAACTTACGGGAGGAATCATCAATGCACCTCCCGGACCACAAGGTCTCACTACACAAAACCTACAGGAGTGACAATATTCTCAACAAATCCATTGGTCTCACAATCGCAGCCTAACGAATATTTAGGATACTATGTAGTCAATGCTCCCTCTCTGAAGGGATTCTTAATCATTTCAGTTTCTTCACGTAAACATCAGCAACCAATTCAACATCAGAAATGTAACCATGGTGGATCTCAGTACTTTATCAAACATTTCAGCAGACAAAAACATTCAATTGTTCATTCAGCTTCATTTGAGGCTTTTCTCAGAAGAAAACATTAGCAGCTATCAACAGGCAATAATAGACTTCAACGGTGGCTTCTAATACAAGCAATCATCTGCAACCATAGTAGAGCCCAACAGACAATAAGTGAATATCAGTAACCATAGTCAAATCCAACAGATAATAAGTGGCTTCTCACATAAGCAGGCATCAAAAACCATACTATAATCTAGTAGAGCATAATTGAATCCAGCAGATAACATAAACAAACATCAGCAAATAGATCAACAAACCAATCAGAGAATCAACCAAGTCAACATCAGAGTCTTGCAACTTCTTCAAATCATTCATTAGGTTGATGTTGATAGACTCATTTTCCATTGTGCCAAAGATATAACCAGGCTCATGCCTTAAAAGCAACTCCCTCTTACACAGAAGTCCTCTACATAGCAGAAAAATCACGGGCTCATCTTTAGCATATCTAGATCAACATCGATCTTCAAAAATTCTAGCCACCTTCATGGAAATGTGCTTCAATCACGTTGATATTGTTTGATCCCTCTGAGTACAGGGCATATCATGAAACTTCTTGTTCTTCTGTCATATCCAATCATTGCCACACTTTCGCAGTCTCCATTAACTACCTGCAATCCTCACTAGAAGGCTATGGAAGAACAAGAACAACCAAGCAAGCCAAGAGACTCATAATGAAATAAATCAATAGAGACAATCAAGATAATACTTATCTTTTGAGAGTGTATAAGCTCCCTCTTGTTCTTAGCCTTCTTAGATCTAGTCAACCTTGTCCACATCATTAAGGAGTTAACTTCATTCATACCATCATCAAGGAGTCCACAATATCAAATAGCTCATCATCGATGAGTTCACATCTTCATCATCACGAAGTCTACATCATCAACATGTCCACATCATTATCAACGAATCCACATCATCATCAATGAGTCCACATCATTAACGAGTCCACGTCATCATCAATGAGTCCACATCATCAACTAGTCCACATTGTTAGTGAGTCCACATCATTATAATCATCAACAAGTCCATATCATTAATGAGTCTACGTCATGAGTCCATATCATCACAGAGTCCATGTTATCATCAAGAAGTTGACCTCGTCAATATCATCATCAAGAAGTCAACCTCATCCATATCATCATATCATATCAAGAAGTTGAACTCATCCATATCATTATTGAGAAATTCATTCAAGGAGTTCAATCCACATCATCATCAAGGAGTCTTTATTGAGGAGCCCACAACAAGGAGTTCATTTCGTCATCATTAAGAGTCTACATTAACATCAAGAATTCCATATCTACATCAAAGAATTCACAAGGAGTCCATCATCGACATCAACAAAGAGTTCACATCCACATCATCAAGGAGTCCATATCAGCATCAAAGAGTTCACAAAGAGCCCATCATCGACATCTTCAAAGAATTCACATCAACATCCACATCGAGATCACATCCACATCATCAAGGAATTCATCATCAAGGAGTTCATCATCAGCATCACATCATCAAGAAGTCCATATCAGTATTTAAGAGATCATATCAACATCAAGAAGTCAATATCAAGAGGCCATATCATCAAGGAGTCCACATCATCATGAACATGTCCACATCATCATCAATAGGTTAGGGTTTCTTCTTTCAAACGAACATAATCGATTCTAGGATTTGGTCCAATTTCAAGCCCTATCTAAGGTTCATGAACAATTCAATATCAGTAATAATTAAACAATGAAAGAGATACAAAATACTTATCTTTTTCTAAATTAAACAACTCCCTCTTGATCTTCAGCCTCCTTGCATCAAACTCGCAAATTAACCTCATCATCATGATGTGATCTTCTTAAGCAGAAGCGATTAATCCACGAGCTCAATCCTAGATAGGGTTATTAATTTATTGACTAGGTTTTTTAATTCAAACCCTAATAACTCTTCAAATTTGGTCTAGGGCTTACAAGCCCTAAATGTGAAACATCCATCCCTGCATTTGTGACTCTTAATGTCAATCATGATACCTAGGATTTTGTTTACGAACCCTTAAGATATCCATCATGGAAGGCATAAACTGCCATTGCACTGAGTAATAACCCATCAACCATTTCGAAAGTGGGTCGATGATTTTATAGGGCATGATCAAACCCTTACTAGGGTTTTACAACTCACAACATACCAAGAAATTGGTCATCCTAGATTTGGAAACTCATCCAAAATTTCCATTCTTCAACAATGATATGATTTGACTTCAGGGACATGATATGACAACATGTCTATGCATATATCTTCAATACAAGAAACTCTTGTAACTAACAAAACAGAGAATTCATCATCCATGTCAATACTTATGAGACACATAAGATAGGCACCCTCAAGAATTTCAATCTTGACTTAATCATGCATACTGCCAGCGCCTTTATATTCATGTCAACCTTCTCCATTGACCTATATGTATAGAATAGGGTGACTCTAAATAATCACAGGCCGTAGAAATGATTTCAGACCTTTTTGGATCTCATCATGCATAGAGAAGACAAGCCTCATTCTTGTTACAATGTCCAGAACTTAACCTAGTCACAATAAATTGATCAAAATTCATAGTGCTTCAGCATGTTCAGGTAACATGTAACCAATATTCTAATTTTCTTGATAAGGCTCATAAATATTTTGAAAATTCCTTCTTTTTCAGAGAAACAAGCCTTCACAACATCTTCACCATATAGAAATTGAAAAGCATCACCAAGTGAATTCTGGACAGTCCCATCATATGATATCCTTTTAAAAAATGCTTTTGTATATTCTTTGTTTCCAAAGTCAACAATATCTAACAATTTCTATGCCACAACCTTGTTCCTTACATACAGAGTTTTGAAGCACAATAATTTTGAGTTTTTCACAAGATTAGATTCTTGAGCTCAATGTCGGCCTTTTTGTAGTGCTTGATCTTATATGTATAGGAGGGACTTGTCAACGAAAAGATCAGCAACCCATAATTCGATCTCTAATTTTTTTTATTTTTTTTTTACAATAATAATAGAGATGCTACAGAGTTAGATTGATATTTGGAAGATTTCAATTTCATAGGCCTCATACTTTTCACAATTTCAAGGTCTTTAGAGATTACCTCAGTATGGATCAAGGTTATCTTCGCACTTCAAGATATAGTGCCTTTAGATTGCATAGATTTCTCACAGGGCTTCACATACAGAGAATCAACATTTTAGGATTTATATGGGGAGTATCACATATAGGATCACATCAAACGCAACTTGCATACTTCAGAGAAACTCACATTCATAGGATCATATTGCCATAAAGAGATTTGCATAGTCGCACAAACTTCACATTATTCACAGAGCTCTGTGTTAAGGATCATAATAAAGAAGTTCTCAAAAAATATTTTATACCAATCACAGGATCGAACCAGTCTTCCATCACAAACGAAATTACAAGTATGGCCTTTAACACTAGATATCAATTACAAAATTCGAACTTATTTTGTCACGAAGCTTATTTATGTCCACCACAACACTAGAAAAGAGTCGTTCAATCATTATAAAGGACTTCGACTTTCATAGACTTAATGTTATCATTTTAGTCTTTCTTGACCAAATAAACTCAGATCATACTTATAACCATTTAATTGGATTTTAAAGAAGGGTTTAAACCCTTCAAAAGAGCTTGGACAACCACAAAAAGTTCAGATCGGATGCCAAACAAGGAGTTATGGATGCCCTCTTAAACTTACTTCATCACAATTCATAAAACGAACTTTAATGAACCTAGAAAATGGTCACACGACCTTCACATTAACTACAGGTATACAACTTCAGTTTTGCAAACAAATATAGGTAGCTTGACATTGAGGAGGCTCGCATTTGGAAGTCACAAAGCCCGCATAAGGGCTATAGAACTCACAAGAATCACAGTCTCAGCCCTATTTGCGTACCATGCCACAAGGAGAGTTACATACCTTGGGACCTTTTGGATTTGCTACAGATCTGACCTCCTTTCATTGCCATAGATTTTAATTCGGATCGCAAAAGTTAGACTTGAAGGTCCTTTACTGTATCATAAGCAAAAATTTGATCCTCCACAGACACAGATTCGGACCTTACAGAATTCTCATAGCTCAAATGGAAAAAAAAATCCCATAACTTGGCTTCCTCAAATTGCTCTTCAATGCCCCTTGGCTCTGATAACATGTTGATTTTCTAGGGCACCTGCTAGAATTAAGTTTTTCTTCACCTCATAACTACTTCAACGATCAATTAAACATTAATTTCACAAAGCATTAAATTCAATATCATTTAGGCAGATATATAAAAGAAAAAAATCAACTAATAAACATGAAAGAGCAATAAAGTAACTATGAAACAAAGAGACAAGAGACAGAAAATTTAGGCCTAAGGTCAGGGCAAAACCCACAAGGGGAAAACCCATAAATATTTCCTTATATCAGAGAGAGAGTTCTAGATTCATTATTACATCAGAAATAACCATAGCAAAAATAATCGCCAAACCAATAACCAAGATCATGATCAAGTGCCATGTCAAGGATCAATTTCTTGAAATTTTGCCCCCCCTGAAATTTTGACTCTTCTGTAATTTTGCTAGATCGGAGATGCATGAGACAAAAATTGATGTGTCCAAATGTGGAAAATTGATCTCCTTTATATAGCCTTCAAGTGTGGGTCGAATGGGTGCCTCTTAGGGGCCCAGCCGACCTAAAACATCATGAGGCCAACTTGAAATAAATTTGGAGGCAATTTTAAAAATTCAAATTTCCAATTCCTTTTTCAAGATGAAAATACCGACCACGATTACCATATTTTCCAACACTACAAAGGTCTATAGGCCGCAACGTCAGAATGTACAACTTTAGATGCCTATAACTTTCTCTTTATATTTATTTTTTAGTAACTAGGTCTAGCCAAGCCACATACAAAACTTTCTGGTAATTCTTATGGCTTTCCTCAAATTATTTATCAGATAAAGCAGCAAGCGCTAATTCCTATCATATTTATGTTTTTTAAAGTAATACAATAGTATCATGTCGACCAAAACAAACAAATACCCAGTGTTACACGAGGACTCGTCCCCCCACTTAGGGGTCTAGAATCCTCGCCTCCCCCCCGCGCTCCGGGGTCTTGGGGACTTCTAGGGGACGTTTCTCAAGGCTCCCAAAAATCAAAAAATTGAAGGGGATGGCAAAGGGGGCGTTTCCTCATCTGGAGGGGTTGAGGGTACTTTAGGGGACGAGAGGGAGCATGAAGGGGGCGAGAGGGGGAGTGAGGGGATGGGAGGGGGTGGGTGGGGCCCACAATTAAAAAAAATCCAAAAGCTGGAGGTGGCTCACGTGATTGGGTCTACAATATTTGTGGCCATAACTTTGTTGGCAGCTATACCAGGGTGAAGCAACATATTTTAGCAATCACAGGTAAAGGAGTCAATATGTGTCTCTCAAAGCACATGACTCCAGCTCTAAGAGAGCAACTTTGGAGGCTAGAAAGGGTAGCGACTTCAAAATGAATGTTTTCTAGCAGAAATGTTGATTTATCCAGTGTTTCATCAAAAAAGGCAAAGGATGCTACAGGTTCTGTAGCTGCATCTCGTTCTTCTGGAATGGGTGCTACAATGTCTGGGATGTACAATATTCTAGATCGAGATGACACAGATGATGCAATTGGCAAATTTCTTTTTGCCAATGGAATTCCCTTCCATGTTGTGAGTTCACCTTATTGCAAGGAAATGGTCCAAGCAATTGCAAAAATAGGGCCTTCATATGTACCACCTGGAGAACATAAGCTAAGAACATCAATTTTAGATAGACACGTGTATAAAATTAATGTGCAGAAAGAGAGAATGAGACAAACATGGTTGAGGTTTGGTTGCTCTATTGTTATGGATGGACGGACTGACATCCGAAAACGCCCACTAATCAACATCAGTGACATGTGCACAAGGTCCATTCTTTCTTAAAGCTGTTGACTGTTCTGGAAAGCGCAAGGATGCATCTTTCCAATATGAGCTTCTTCGAGAAGCTATATAGGATGTTGGTGTTGATAGTGTGGTGCAGGTTGTGATAGATGCAGCAGTAGTTTGTAGATCAACTGGGTTATTGATTAAAAACAGGTATCAACATATTTTTTGGACTCCTTTTTGTGTGCATGCACTCAATAATGCACTGAAGGACATTGGCAAAATTCAGTGGATATTAGATTTGGTGACAGCTGCTAGAGATGTGCAGATGTTTATCTGCAACCACCACACTTCCTTGGACATGTACAGGGCTCACACGTAGAAGGAATTCCTCAAGCCCACCGATACTAGATATGCTAGCTATTTTCTCTTATTAGAGAGGATGTTAAAGGTACAAGCACCTCTACAATCCTTGGTCGTGAGTTCAGACTGGGGAAGGTGGTCAGAATCAAAGACAAACTCAGGGAAGAAGGTCAGGCTTCAGGCGTTGGACAATGATTGGTGGGCAGATTGTGCTTATTTGGTGTCATTCTTGGGCCCTATTGTGGAGGTCATTCATTACACTGATACGGATTCTCATAGCCTTGGAGAAATCTATGAGACCTTTGATAGCATGTTGGGTCATGTGAAGGCAGCCATTAAGTAAAGGGAGCCCTCATTAGAGTTCTACACATCCCAGATTCGACCCATCATTCAGCGTAGGTGGGATCGCATGAACACACCTTTGCACATGGCAGCGTATGCATTTAACCCAAAATGGTATGTTGAAAGGCCTAGGAGAGTGCCTCTTATTGATGATCCAGAGGTAAAGAGTGGCTTCCTAGCTGCAATTGCAAAGATGTACAGTGAGGAGGGGGCAAAGTTGCGAAGACAGTTTGTTCAGTTTGCATCTCTTAGTGGCCCCTTCAACACACATGGTGCTCGGGCAGATCGCGATGATCTAGCCCAAGATGACCTGGTTGGTTGGTGGAGGATGAATGGGGATGGTGGACGAGAGCTCAAACATCTTGTTATGCGTGTGTTGTCTCAGATTGCTAGTTCCTCTGCAACAAAGAGGAATTGGTCCACATATAGCTTCATCCACTCTATCAAGAGGAACAAGCTTACCTCTAAAAGAGTTGAGAAGTTAGTTGTCGTGCACAGTGCCCTATGTCTTGAGCATAGGAAGACACTTGAGTATTTGAAGGGACTAGCAACCCGATGGGATGTTGATCCAGAGGATGATGCACAGATTGATATGGAGGAGAGGCTTGATGAGACACAGATGGGGTTGGTTGGTGTCCCACTTAGTATGTTTGAGAATCCAAGTGATTCTGATTCAGATGGTGACATGGTTGATCCTGATATATTCGTGCAGCAGCTGGATGCAGAGAATAGTGGGGCATTACCTTGAGCATTTATGCTCATTTATCATTATGATGATATCATTTGATATTCATATGTTATGTTCTATCATTTATGTTTTATGTTTCATTGTTTCAGACATAACTTTAAACTTATTTGCTTTTAAGTTTTAATATTTATGTTTCAGACTTGAGTTGTAAACTTCAGTTTAAAGTTTATTTTGAATCTTGACATAATTTCATGACTCATATGATATCTTAAACTTTAATGTTTATTTTCGTTGTACATTGTTCATAGTTACATTAATCATTTAATGAATATACAGTTACAAAGTTACAACTTACATATGAATCTATGATGTATGTTTTAACTTTTAAATTTGTTTCAGTTAGATAATTCATCATTCATCATTCATCGATTTATAATTTTTAAATTTTATCATTTATGATTTATGATTTTATCTAATTATCTTTCATGATGCAAGTGTATGATGACTGTATATAGTATATATATTATACATTCCTTTCAAAATTGAAAAATGAAAAATAATATTATATTATTCAATGATATATATATATATATATATATATATAATTTTTATGACCCCGACGTTCCCCCACGTTTCCTGAAAATCAGTAGGGAGCTTTTGCATAGCCCTCTCCCTCGCTCCCACCTCCAAGGGACTTGGTGGAACATTGCAAATAACTATATTTGCAATTTTGATCCTCCTGTAGGTGGTTTGCTTGATATATTTGTCACATCAACTCATTGTAGAGCCATTGTAGGGTCTATTTGTCACTAGAAAGTTGTCAAAGACATTATAAAGTTGTGGTCTAATTAAAAGACGGAATGCATTTTTTTCCAAACCTTTTGTTTGGTTAATTTTGTTCAAAATCTGTACCAAAATTATAATTTTAAATTGTTTAATTTGCAAAGATCCAGTACCTCGGGGTTTTTCAGGGGCCGAATCTTTTTACGCATTCAAAAATGTATTTTAAAAAACACGAAATAATAATCTCACTAGAAATTGTATTAATGCATTTCAAAAATCATTTCATCTATTAATTAGACTGCACCCTTATAAAATTTCAAAGAGTGACTATATGCAGAATTGCATCCCATCCAATGTGTGATTTAAATCTAGACACATTAATGAGCAAGAGAATCAGTTTTCAGACGAGATGATAAAGCTTATACGAGTCGTGATTGTGAGGTTAACATCTGAAGAAGAGTACCGCCCTCTTGGGGAGAAAAGTGTCGCCCTATTGGGTGCCAACTTCGCCATGACTCATGGCTGTGTGTATCTACAATGCAGATGCACTAGAAGCGTCACCAGCCAATCAATTTTAGGACACCAGTTAAACATGTTTGAAGTAAACCGTTTCAGGCAAAAGAAGAAAATTATAGAGAATTCTTAAACATCTCATTTTGTTTATAGCTTCCACACTAAGAAAAAGTAATGATAGCATTCCAGATAAAAATGAGAAAAATTATGAAAGTTGTTTAAATATCTCCTGCACAACGCAGTATCCTAAATTCATGTGCCCGGTGCTAATGCAAATATATTTATATGTTTACGATGTATGTATCTGTCTATGCCTTTTCTTAACCGTGGACCACAACAATGCTGAAGCCTGAACTTCAGGCTTCAGCATTGTTGTGGTCAATGTAGTATTGAGTTTAGACGTTGAAAAGAGATGAAATATAATGGTAGTATGAAGTGTACAAGGTGACACACTGTCTGTCTGATCTGATATTACTTTTGCTAATCCCGAGGAAGATCAACCCACTTGAGCTGCAATTCCAGTTCACCACACTCAACGTTCTGAAGCCTCAAGCATATGTCCTGTACTGTTTTTCCATCAACATGCCGGATGCAACTATCTTTCACAAGGAAGTTGCCTTTGCATGCTACCATTCTGTGCAATTCGGTCTCAGATTTGCTTGTCAATGTTAAAGGCAACGCATTTCTCATGCTTACAGCCATGACTAGAGGTTGCAGATCGATTACAACATCTCCCATCTTGTCATCCCTGCTTAATGTATCCTTATCAAATACTTGCTGCATGCACAAAGGAAAATCCTAGAACAGTTAAATTCGGGGATTAGGGATATCAGCGGATTACTTTATCACTTCCTAGCCAAACTATCCATCCAAGTGAAAACATGGTCCTAGATAAATAATTTTGCATACCCATGTCGAAATTTTGATAATAGAACTCAGATTTATGCCAAATAAAGAAAAGAATCGATGAATATGAAACTCAGGTGTCATTATAGATGGTCAATTTTATCGTTTCCTGATGCAATTGCCATGAGAAGAAACTAGTGACAACTTTTACAGAATTAAATATACAAACTATTGCGGAGAAATTGCAGCATCAAAAAAGTCTCTAAAATCTTTCCGGTGCTTATCATGAAAATTTTCACTTTATATTCCATGCTACTGTAAGTTCATTATCCTTATTCTTTCTTCTGCGTCATATTTGGCACCTTTTACGATTGCATCGTTCGAAATGGAAAGGTATTTTTGAAATGCATCAAACAGACACCTCACTTGTACATCCAATGGTGAATTCAATATTTGAGTCACAGAGTCATTTCATTAGAAAACCTTAGTCCTGTCAACGAAATCCCATCCATATACCCTATTCTCAAAAAGAGCCCTCGGGTATCGACTCTCAATTAAGAAGCTTTGGAAGTTTAGGGGGGGCATCTGAGATTCATATTCTTCTAGAGCAAATCTTCTGTCTTGTAGATCATTTCCCAGTAATGTACATTACATGACACTTATTTACCCTTAGCCAGTTCCTTTGGCTATAATCTAGAAAGCACCTAAGGCTATGAATGACATTGCCACCAGTCTAAAATAAAGTGTTTTGTTTCCTTTACTTTCCACAAGCTATTCAAAACCCATCAAAGAATATCTTAAAAGAAGAAACTTTGAAACGATCATACATACATTTGTAGAGTTTACAGGTTTTTCAAGGTACCAAAAACAATTTAGTACTGTGTAATATAACCTTCGTTACCACGTTTGGCAACTTTGGAGAAATTTGTCGAACTTCAACGGAATTCGAACTTGAATATGAATTTCAACTCGAATTTCAAGGCCAAGTTACTCAAATTTTAAAAGGAGAAAAACATAATTCATAAATCCTGATTTAAACCTTTAAATTTTTAGTTATGGTTTTTTTAAAATATATGTTTAGTGTTGATATGCAACTATCATTTGTATCATATGTTCTTAATAAGAATATGGAATGAGATCATTATTATTGGCAGAAGGTTAAGTCAACAATACTAGACTCAAAGTCATTATAACAAAATGCTTAATAAGAGATCAATCTGTCACTTATAAGAATAAAACTCAGGTTGGGAGGATAACAATAAATTTGAATTCTATAATTTCTCGAACTTGATGCCAAATTTTATCAGCTAATTGTTGAAATTTAATGACCACAAATTTTTCTGCAATCCCAACCTGGTTTTAATTTCACCTTATCATTCTCAGTCAGTTAAATGCTCTTTCCCATAAACTTACATTCAACATATAAAATTCTGGAAATGAAATTTTCAAATTAAAACACATAAGACTGTCAACACATGCTGAAAATAAATATGGACATAAACAGACTAGCAACACATTAAAAAAATACACACAGATTTTTGGTCAACTTAGACCCAGGGGAAAACCTGTTAGAGAGCTCTTCAAATTTATTTATCTTAGAAATTTGGCTTCTGTGATTCATAAATTGTGTACAAAAACTTTCAGTAAAAATCACATATAAGAAATTTTTTGTCGACGCGTTTCGAACCAGCCAATGTGATTCATCTTGTCTTGATGATGAACCACACTGGCTGGTTCAAAATGCATCGACAAAAATTTTCTTACATGTGATTTTTACTGAAAGTTTTTATACACAATTTATTTATCTTTTAAGTTCAGGAAAAATACATTTACAGACAAAACAAAACAGCAAGATACAACTTATCTCTTCAGCCCAAAACTCCTTGAAAATTGTGCCCACTTTGTTTCGATTTCTGTGGCCACTTGAAGCTGAAACAATACTTTACAGACGCAGACTATACTGTATGGATTCTGTACTGAGTAGACGGATTTCCGTACCGCTGTACGGAAATCGAGGCAAATTGGGCACGGTTTTCAAGGAGTTTTGCGCTGAAGAGATAAGTTGTATCTTGTTGTTTTGTTTTGTCTGCAAATGTATTTTCCTTGAACTTGAAAGATAAATAAATTTGAAGAGCTCTCTAACAGGTTTTCCTTGGAGAAGATTGAAGGGATTTTGCCTGGGTCTAAGTTGACCAAAAATCTATGTGCATTTTTTTTATATGTTGCTGGTCTGTTTATTTCCATATTTATTTTCAGCATGTGTTGACAGTCCCATGTGTTTTAATCTGAAAAATTCATTTCCAAAATTATATATGTTGAATGTAAATTTATGGGAAAGGACATTTAACTGAATGGGAGTGATAAGGTGAAATTAAAACCAGGTTGAGATTGCAGGAAACTTTTTAGTCATCAAAATTCAACATGGTATCAGAGCTACAGGCTGAAAATTGCAGTTTGAACAGCAGACAGTAGTTTGGGACAGCAAACAATTGTTTGGGCAGCAAACTAAATTTTTGGACAGCAAACTCAGTTTGGACAGTGTTGACCACTTGAGTGGCACCTGATGATAATGAGAAGACTCCGTGCCCAAGGATGAGCCAGAAGACATCTATACCATCAGATATTATCAATTCAACAGAGTTTTTGAACTCTACTTCTATTTCTCATCATCTTTCTCTTGTACCCAGAGTCCACGTCCTACAGGGAATTATAATTAGTGATGCTAGTAATGATGAATTTGAGTCAGTATTGAGTCTGTAACAACCCTAGGATGTTGGGACTCGATCAGTAAGCGAGTACACCTTGGAGTTTTTTTTTTACTCGATTAATTATTCCTTCTTTTTAACGGCGAAAAATTTTCTAGGCTTTTTCACTCATTGCAGTGCCCCAAAGTCAGGGTGACGGCTTGAACGTTGAGCTCCTAACGCATCTTAGTGTCTAGAGTCAATGTATATTACCATACTAGATCACACAAAAAATTTCGTGAAATTTGATTAGGTCTAGGTAGTGATTTTTTAATTTTTTAGATTTTTCGCAGATCAAAAATTGCAATAAAAATTGCAATTGGATTGTAATAAGTGTTGTCTAGAGAAGCTGTATGGGGTATGAGTAATCAAAATTACACCTCTCACCCTCAACTTTCTACTATGACACACTTTAAGGGGTTAATAATAAGTTTTGGACCCTCAAAACCCACATTTTCTAGGTTTAGTGGAAATTGTCGCATTTAATTAGGCTAGAATTAAATAAAATGGAGAGAAATAAATTATTCCATATGACAAAATGACGTGGAAATGACTTGGAAATTATTCTAAGTCAAAGAGTTGAGTCAATGGGCATGTGGAGGATGACTGAGCACACTGCATCATTAATTCATCATTTATTTATTTAAAATCGCATTTTCCAGAGATAAAGCAGTAGTGACACACAAGGAAAATCGAATATTAAAGGTAGTTGAGCGTAAAAGGAATATTCTACATGATCAGTGGACTGAAGACCAAGTGGGGACCTCTTCTCACGAGCTATTTGGAGTACGACAGCACTCAACACTTCACTCAGAGGATTTACGCTATTCCTTGAGCTTACACTGCGCAGACACTTAGAGGAAACACGCAGTTCTCAGGGACCTACGCAGAAGATCACTGGGTTCATCTACAAGTACGGTTTCAGTTGGTTCGAGTTTGCAGTGGTGGACTTGGTGTAGCACGGGAACTTCGTTTGGCTTATGGATGAGTTCACCGGATCATATGGGAATTCGATTTCCCTTGGTGTGCACAAAGAAATTCGATTTTGCTCTGATATCTCAGTCTTCTCCATATGGAACTTCGCTTACCTTTACTTGGGATTTTCTCCAAGTTCACTTCTCACATGCATTCGTCTTTGGGAATTGCTCCTAAATCTCTATATAACAAAGTCGTGGGCTATTGTATTGTATCATGTTCTGAGCTATTGGGCTTAAGGAAACTCTGCCATTTTTGCATATCAATAAAATCAAGACTTTGGGGCTATTTAGCGGATGTTCTCTCGGCGTTATGAGGTGATTTATTTCCATACTATTGCTATTGTCTTTGAATTCGTTTACATGTTTGATCAATATTAGTTTATATTTTCCATCTAGCTTGGATTGATACATGCAAGCTATCTTGCATGCATCATTGATTTAGAGTAGTATTCTAGAAATAAGTTTGCCAAGTCATTTTCGGAGGAATGTTTGGTTTATCTTATTCATTATGATGCTCTAATCCTTTTGCAAACTGATATTTGTTCAAATGTGTAGGTGATCTGAATGTGATCGAATAAAGTGCTTAAGTAGTTTGATTAGTTTGTCCTTTAGAATGATTGTTAACTGAAGAAAACTTTTAAATGAAAGACGACATAAACCAACACCAAATAAATGATTAAATCACAGTAATAAACAGAGAGAAGAAGAAGCAAATAGTTGATTACAGAGTTCGTCCCTGGTGGACTACATCTCCGGGTCCGCTTTCAAGTGGTCGTTCGTTTTTATTAGGATTGATCTTGAGGAATTTCTTTACACAGAAATGAATCAGAATGATTGTGCTTGCAGGCACTTCTGAACTCTATAAACAAAAAGTACTCTCTCTCGCCTTTCCGACCCCTGTCTCTGCGCTCAATTCTGACACCTGACGGCTAAGCAATGCTGCAAACAAATCTGCCTATGTCCTGCTGAAACTGAACTTCAAAAATACTCCATTTTTCTTCATGAAGCTTTTTCATGGTTTAAATAAGTCTGCATCGAACCTTCAAATGCCAAAATAGCAATTGGTTGAGCCTTTTGTGTGATAAGGCTCTCGAATCCCTTCTCCATGCATGAACCTAGGGATAAAACATTTGACTTTAGCATTGTTTTAAAACAAAAAACCCATTTATAAACTATATATTAAAAACTTTAACTGGGCAGAAGAAGTTTTATATGGCATGTGAACAGCGCGGCGGACAGGAATAGCACTGGCGGTTATGGTTTCCTTCGGCGGCTTTGGCAACAACTGTTCATAACAACAATCCCAACGCGGTCTATCTAGCGGTTCCGATCTTTTATTGTCACATGGCAAACGGTGTTCACAGTTTGAAAACCCTACAGCTGCTTAACCATCTTATTTATCCGCTGCGGTCTAAAAACCTGTCAACCATTACAACCTGTCACATGCTTCTCCGAAACGGTTTTGACTTGGGTGGTTAGGACTGCGGTTAGCGCTGTGTAATGTTTTAATTTGATTTTAATATATAGTCCGCAAGTGGGTTTTGCTTAGGTTTAATGTTTTACAACATGTCTTTCACCTTAGACCTTAACTTTGCGCTAGGGATTAACAACATAAGTTTAGCACTTAGGTTTGCACTAGGGTTAGAGCTTTAGGAATAGGACTAAGATTTAGTTCCTTCACATAAACTTAGCCTTTTGACCCCTTACAAAATATTTGTCACTAATGACATAATTTTAACCATGATCAACTTGAAGACGTTTTCTTTGGATGATACTGACGAAACTGGCGGATTGGAGACTGAACCGAACGTCGATTGTACTTGGAACTCTGTCGATCTGTGTTGAACAAGATCCTCCTAGATCAATTCTCTCCACTTGAAAGCTTTTGGACCACAAAAGCTTGATTTTAAGCAGACAATAAGTGAGGATACAGCTCCCTCACTTTTCCGATCTCAATTCATTTTGCCTTACTCGGATTCATGCCCTTGAGTACCACTCGAAGATATTCCACATCTCCTCGCCTGGAAGTACGAACTCTTTTGTCCAAGATGGTATCTTCCTGCAACTCTGTCATGTACTCAGGTGATAAGTCATCAATAGAAGGAATCTGTGTATCATCCTCGGGATCAACAATCATCGAAGGTTCATACAATTTTAGATTTTCAACATTCACAATTGAGTAGATATGCATGTAAGGTGGTAAATCTAATCGGAATGCATTATTTGCAATCTTCTCAATAATTTTAAAGGGACCATACCTGATAGACTTCAGTTTCTTACCTTCCCCTTTTAATCTATCTTTGCTAATATATAACCATACCTGATCGCCGAACTGAAAATGATGATTGACTCGATGCTTGTCATGGCGCAATTTGTATTTAGCCTAACTCTTCTCCAATTGATCCTGTACTGCCTCATGAATCTGTTGTATCCACTGAATGAACTTGACTGCTTTACTTGAATCATCTCGTCCATCCACTTTATCTTCTTCACTGAAAATAAAGTCCATTGGTGACTTTGGTAGATACCCCAAACATGTTTCAAAAGGTGATCTTTGAGTCGAAGAATGTAGAGCTCGGTTGTAAGCATGTTGCACATAAGGTAGTGATTCATCCCACAACTTAGGATGTTTACTGCAATAACCCCGAAGATATGTCTCACGGTCCTGTTCACCACTTGGTTTGCCCGTCGGTCTACCGATGAAAAGTTGTGCTCTTCTTCAGCTTGGTATCCATGAGTCCCCATAAAGTGGACCAAAACTCTCCTACAAAATGAGTATCTTGGTCAGAAATAATAGAAGTAGGTAGCCCAAAGTGAACCCATACCTATTGGAAGAACATTTGTGTTGTTTGTTCTACTGCTACTTGCTTTTTGCATGGAACAAGAATGCACATTTTGTTGATTCTATCAACCACAACATACATATAATCATGTCCTTTTCTGGACATAGGCAGTCCTCCAACAAAATCCACGGAAATACTTTCCCATGGTCGCAAAGGAACTAGAAGTGGCATGTACAAACCAATCTTTCGATTGCTTGGCTTGCTTGTTGAACACATTACACATCCTTTAATGTACTTTGATATTGTCTCATACATATGAGGCCAATAACAATACCTTTTAATTTGTGCCATAGTTTTACTTACGCCAAAATGCCCTGCTATCCGAGAAGAATGAGCTTCCCGAATGACTTGCGCTCTTTCTGTCTGAGGTACACATAACTTACCCAAATGATATAACAACTTGTCATGAATATGATAATTGATTTCTTCTATCTGAGCACCATGAGTTGGTGATTCATATATTTCTTTGAAATCTTCATTAGTACTATATTGTTCTACATAACTTTCATGTTTTAATGAACTATTTTGCAGTATAATTGAAACATTCAAAGACGGTCTAGACAGCATATCAGCTACCTTGTTTATTGTACCTTTCTTATATTTAATTACTAAGTGGAACTGCTAAAGAAATCCCATCCATCTGTACTGGCGAGATTGTTGCAACTTAGTCTGTGATTGAAGGTATTGAAGTGGTTGATGATCTCTATGAATCACTGTTTCCTTACCCATTATATAATGTCTCCATTTCTTTACACTTTCTACTAAAGCGAATGGTTCTTTATCGTATGTTGGATAATTAATCACTGCCTTCGAAAAAGTTTCAGAATGAAAACAAATTGGCTTTCCATTTTGGAGTAAATCTGCACCCATTGCACATCCACTTGCATATGTTTCTATTTCGAATGGTTGTTGAAGATCAGGTAATACTAAGACTGGTGTTGTAACTAATTTCTGCTTAAGTGTATCAAAAGCTTTTTGTTGTTTATTTCCCCATTGAAAAATGACTTTAGACCCTGTGACAGCATGTAATGGTGATGCAATCAAAGAAAACTGAGCAATAAATTTTCTCCAATACTAAACTGCCCCTAGAAAACTTCTGACTTCAATCACATTTTGTGGTCTTGGCCACTTAAGGATTACATCTATCTTAGCTGGATTTATCTTTAAATGACCACCTCCAACTATATATCCCACATAGACTAAAGAAGTTTTCCCAACTTCACATTTTTACAGTTTAATGTATAGTTTTTCTCTGTGCAATATTTCAAAAACCTGCTTAACATGCTTATCATGTTCTTCCTTACTTGAACTGAAGATTAAGATATCATTTAGATAAATGATGACAAACTTGTCAATATATGGTCGAAAGACATCATTCATGATACGCATAAAAGTTGTTGGCGCATTGCATAAACCAAAAGGCATTACTAACCACCCAAATAGTCCTTGCCTAGTTTTGAATGAAATTTTCCATATGTCATTTTCTACTATCCTTATTTGATGATATCCACTACGTAAGTCCAACTTAGTAAAGTAAACAGCATTTTTCAATTGGTCAAGTAAATCATCAATCCTAGGAAGAGAGTACCTATTTTTTATTGTGATTTTATTTAAGGCTCTAAAATCAACACACATTCTCAATGTTCCATCTTTCTTAGGAACTAGAATGATAGGTGAACCACATGGAGATGAACTTGGTCGAATTAAACCTTTTTCTACCAATTCCTGGATTTGCCTTTTAATTTCTTCATTCTCTATTACTGACATGATATACATTCCAACATTAGGAAGAGGGGCATCAAACATTAACTGAATCTCATGTTGTATTTCTCTTTTTGGAGGAAGATGTTTAGGTTCTTTGAACAGATTCTGAAATCACTATACCACTTTAACCAAACTATCTTTAAACTGAACATCACAACCTGTAAATGCATCTTGCAGTTCCTTATGCTGTTCTTTAACAACCATGAGAATGTTTCAATCTTTTACTTGAACTTATTAAGCGCTTCATCTGATTAGCATTAATTAAGTCCAAGTGATTTTTAGTTTTATGTACCCTTACGATATATTCAATCCCATCCTTCTTGAGATGATACTTAAGTTCCTTCCTATAAAATATTGCATCACGATCATAGTGATAAGGGCTTTCTAAAACAATTCCACATATGTCTAACAGTATCACATCTAGCTCCACTTCATCGACATAGTTTGCTGTGATTGCAAATTTTAACCGACACTGTTTGGTAACATGAACTTGAGTTTGATCCTTTAACCAGCCTAAAGGATATGGTTTTGAATGATTATGTGTTTTCAAACCCAATTTGTTAACCAATGATTCAGAAATCAAATTTGCATGGGATCCCATATCGAACAATGTATCTATCTTTGTATGTTTTGAAGCTACCCTTATATGAAATAACTCGATTCTTTTATCTTCATTCAATTGTTTGATGTTTGAAGAAGCAGAAGTACTAGCATCGGAAGTTTTACCTATTGTAACCATAGCAATGATTTTGCCTTATCACCTAAATCGGATCCCAAGTCCCGCTGAACTGTTGTCGAAGCCTTCTTGTCACCCTTCTTCTTTTGGAACTTTTTTGGCTTAAATTCCAGATGAAGTTTCCAACACTTAGCTTCAGTATGGCCGATCCTTTGGCAATGTGTACAAGTAGGTCTTTCATCTTCCTTCTGAGCGGTGGCAGTTTTCTTTCCCTTTGGCTTGCCCTTCTTTTTGTTGTCTTTGGTTTCCATCTGCTTGGATGCCTTTGGTGTAAACTTGAATGGTCTACCACCTGATTCGACATGAATAGCTTGAATACAAACTTCATCAAAATCATTAGGATTGAACATTAATAGTGTATGCTGCAAATATGAATGCAAACTGCCAATATATTTCAACAAAGTTTCTTTTGTGTCCAAAGAAATACCAAGTGCTAACGCTTTCTTTCTGAATTCATGTGTGAACTCTTGAACATTTTGTCCCTTACCTTGTCGCAAGCACTGCCAATCAATTACAGCTTGTTGTGTGTGACCCAACGGATAGAATTGTTTCTTTAGAGCTTTAATAAACTTAGTCCATGAGGTGATAACTTTTCCTTTACACTTTAAATCTATCTGTGTCTTACTTTCCCACCAAATCAAAGCAGTACCCCCCATTCTAAGAGTAGCTAATTGGATCTTTGTCTTATCATCAGTAATATCTTGAATACGACAATAGACTTCTAACTGTTTTACCCAATTATCTAGTTTCTCAGGGTTTATTTCACCATCAAACACAAGTAATTCGAACTTAACATGAAGTTTCAAAAGTGGACTCTTAGGTTTCTTTTCTTTTTCTAATTCAGAACTAGAAGTAGAAGAGGAAGAAGAAGATGATGGAGATGATGGAGGAGAAGGAGATTTATCTGCCTTGCCTTTACCCTTTTCCTTCTTTGATGCCTTCAACAATGAGGCTGCATCTCTCGTCTTCTTGTCTTCATATATTTCTGCCAACATCTTCTGCATGTTTAGAAACATCTGCTAGATTTGATTCTCATCCATGGGTTTCTTTTCAGTAGCTTCAGGAGTCTCAACGGTCTCAGTCACTGTCATCGTTGATTGATGAACAACTTTCTGCTTTCCGATCTCTGGATCGAATTCCTCAAGCTTGCCTTTTCCATGTTCCACTCCCAACCTGGTTAGCATCCACTAACAAAAACACTACAAAGCACAACCTGCTCTGATACCAAATATGATCTGAATGTGATCTAATAAAGTGCTTAATTAGATTGATTAGTTTGTCTTTTAGAATGATTGTTAACTGAAGAAAGCTTTTAAATGAAAGACGGCATAAACCAGCACCAAATAAATGATTAAATCACAGCAATAAACAGAGAGAAGAAGAAGCAAACAGTGGATTACAGAGTTCGTCCCTGGTGGACTACATCTCTGGGTCTGCTTTCAAGTGGGCGTCCGTTTTTATTAGGATTGATCTTGAGGAATTTCTTTACACATAAATGAATCAGAATGACTGTGCTCGCAGGCACTTCTGAACTCTGTAAACAGAAAGTACTCTCTCTCACCTTTCCGACGCTTGTCTCTGCGCTCAATTCCGACACCCGATGGTTGAGCAATGTTGCAAACAAATCTACCTATGTCCTGCTGAAACTGAACTTCAAAAACACTCCATTGTTCTTCATGAAGCTTTTTCATGGTTTAAATAAGTCTGCATCGAACCTTCAAATGCCAAAATAGCAATTGGTTGAGCCTTTTGTGTGATAAGGCTCTCGAATCCCTTCTCCATACATGAACCTAGGGATAAAACATTTGACCTTAGCATTGTTTTAAAACAAAAAAACCCATTTATAAACTATATATTAACAACTTTAACCGGGCGGAAGAAGTTTTATATGGCATGTGAACAGCGCAGCGGACAGGAATAGCATCGGCGGTTACGATTTCCTTCGGCGGCTTTGGCAACAACTATTCATAACAACAATCCCGACGCGGTCTATCCGGCGGTTCCGGTCTTTTATTGTCACATGGCAAACGGTGGTCACAGTTTGAAAACCCGACAGCTGCTTAACCATCTTATTTATTCGCTGCAGTCAAAAAACCTATCAATGATTACAACCTGTCACATGCTTCTACGAAACGGTTTTGACTTGTGCGGTTAGGACTGTGGTTAGCACTATGTAATGTTTTAATTTGATTTTAATATATAGTCTGCATGTGGGTTTTGCTTAGGTTTAATGTTTTACAACATGTCTTTCACCTTAGACCTTAGCTTTGCGCTAGGGATTAGCACCATAAGTTTAGCACTTAGGTTTGCACTAAGGTTAGAGCTTTAGGAATAGGACTAAGATTTAGTTCCTTTACATAAACTTAGCCTTTTGACCCCTTACAAAATATTTGTCACTAATGACATAATTTTAACCATGATCAACTTGAAGACGTTTTCTTTGGATGATACTGACAAAACTAGCGGATTGGAGACTGAACCGAACGTATATTGTACTTGGAACTTTGTCGATCTGTACTGAACAAGATCCTCCTGGATCAGTAGGAAAGATCTATTTGTATTGTGTGCAGGAAATCTATCCAGACATGGGAGAAGTCTCACATAGACCAACTCACTCCTAGATTCAAAGCGATCCAAGACTCAGTTATTTTCAACCCCAAATCTTTCATCAAAGGAAGACCAAGAGAGAGTTTTCTCGTTCTCTAGCTACTTGATCATCTACTTCAAATTTTAAAATCTAAAAATTTCCCTTTGTAGAGCATTTTAAAGTCTTATTTGCTACTTCAAGAGTGTTTTCTAGACTAGGCAAGAATGGGGGTTCGCTCTCATTTCTTGGGCTAGTGTCTTTGTATATTAATTTGTACTTTAGATCTTATTTATTTCGATCTAACGTTTGATTTTCTTTCGCAGCCCTTAAGCTTGAGTGTGAACAACGAGGAGCTTGAGGAAAAGATGGCGAAAAACTATTGATCCTTCTTGAGTGCAAAGCCTTCCATTACCTCAAAATCAAATTTTTAAGTGATCGTGAGCACCTTTAGGACAGCAGCAACATGATCTTTGTCGTGGGCCTTGGAGCCTTGTAAAATTTATGTTTTGAAGGTTTTCCCCATGAGTTTTCTGTTGTCATCTTTAAGGAGGAGATCTAGCTTTTTCCAAGCTCTATCTTCGTAAAAGGATCTCCTTTTGGGCAGCCTTCTTAGAGGCTCTTTTTCTCATTTGTAATCGCTAATAAAATAACATTTTTTCTTGAGGGAGCTTGGAATATTTTTCCCATGGTATCCCCCTTCCTTGGTTGAAGAGGAAGAAACTTCTTGGGTGGATGGACTCGTTTTCTGATTTTTATTTCATGCATGCTAAAGACTTAACAACTAACGCACTCTACATCCATCTCACTAAATTTTGGGTTTAATTAAACTTACATGCATGAGCTCCAAAGGCTACAAACTTGAGCAAATCTCTTTTCATGTGTGAGCAATTCACATGGCTAGCAAGTTTCCATTAAGTTAATGTTTATGCTTCACTATTTATTCCATGCATGTTATACATTTTGAGGAACCATTGAAGCACTTTTTAATGAGAACTTATTTCATTCCACTTATCATTTAATGCTACAACAGACATAAGTCTATTTTTCTTTCAAAGTTTGTTTCATTATTGCAAGTAAGTGTTATCTCATCTCTTGTGTAACATTGCATGTATCATTTAATTGAGATTAATCAACATCGATTTTATACAAACACTCATTAAAACTTTACCTCCAACATAAGTTGGTTGCATAGACGTCTAGGGACCCTCTACTCCCCTATTGATTCCTCACGGTGAGATCCACATAATTTGGACGAGGATGAGGTCTAGGGATTGAAGAGTTGATTTGAAATATTTGTTGTAGAGATAGTTTAACTAAAAATAACCAAGAGCACTCTTCATCACATTTCTTTTTACTTGTCTTTTGATGGTTGTTGATCTCATGCAAGTATTGTGATGCTTACTTTCTAGATTCGCAAAGTTTAATTTCATATTTAGCATCTAATTTTTAGTTCTTTCTAACTATGACAAGATATGCTTTAATGTTGTGATTTGGTTATCCTATAATCAATTTTATTTTGCAAATATCTAGTGCTAAGATCTTTTGTTTCCATTTCAGGATAATTGTGTTCTCATCTCTTTTGAGCATTATTTTTACTTTTGAGCATGTTATTTGTAAATGCGTTAGTTGAATGGTTTGTCATTATTATTTCAAAGTTGCTCATAAATGCTCTTGAATCTTTAAAAAATGAACTCAGTTTCACTCTAACAACTCTCCTAGAAAACTCACACTTTAACTTAGTTTTTATTTAGAGACAACCCCCCATAGCTAACCCAGGAGATAGCTTAAACGGAGAGAGTCAGGAATAGGTGACAGTCCCTTCTCTGAATTCCTTGCCACCAACCACACCTTATGGGGTTAATGGCTTTTATCACTAACTAGTAGGTAGGTGTAGGAGGCAATGCAACAATAGACAGCAAACTCGGTTTGGACAGCAAACCGATATTTTGGGACAGCAAGGTGAAATTTCACACAGACTGAACTTTTGGGCCAGCAACACGTGCTGGAAAGTTCATTTCTCCATTTTCTTGGTTTTGTAAATTTTGGACAGTAGTCATGGCCATGTTCTTAATGATAGAGGACAGACTAGATGGGATATCCAACTATGTCGTTTGGAAGGATAAACTTCAGACAGTGTTTGAAGAG
The DNA here is from genome assembly GCA_034641835.2 of Pinus albicaulis. NCBI lineage: Eukaryota > Viridiplantae > Streptophyta > Pinopsida > Pinales > Pinaceae > Pinus > Pinus albicaulis. The sequence continues at coordinate 879,110,936 of CM076579.1, forward strand.
ACAGCAGTTTGGGACATGGTGCGGCTGAGGTTGTACCTCCTGCTACGGCATATGAACTTGTTGAATTCACAAAAAATAATGCAAAGGCAAAAAGGATTTTGATGGACAATTTGAAGGATCATGTGAGAGGAAACACATATGCATACCAGATGTGGATTTCTCTAACCAGTCTCTCTCAGAGTACCAATGAGAGTAGGAAGATGGTACTCAAAGAACAATTGAAGAACATCAAGATGACAAAGGCTGAAAGTGTAGTTCCTTATCTTGGCAGGGTCAAACAGGTACGTGATGATTTGACTGCTATTGGTGAAGTAGTTGTACCCACAGAGTTAGTCAGGATAGCCGTAGCGGGACTTCCTAAGTCTTGGGAGGTCTTTGGAGATACTGTTACCTCTAAGGAGAATCTTCCCAATTGGGATAGGTTCTAGGATAATTGTGTGCAGCATGAGATACGGAAGACTGGCAGTGGTGTGGTGAAGATAGCAGATGCATAGTTATTAAAACTGGCCGGTTTGAACCAATAACCGGTCAAACCGGCCAGTCAAGATGCTTGACAGTCCAAACCGGTCAACAAACCCGGTCAGACCTTGCCTTTGACCTTGAAATAGCGGTTAACCGGTGCTAACTGGCCGGTTCCGTCCTTAACCAGTAGGTTAGTTGCTCTTCCCCCTACACGGACCCACACACAGCCAGAGATGGGTTTGAGGGCTAATGTGGAGGTAAGGGGAGGGTTGTTTCCCTCCAAAACCACCCTCCCCAATCTTTAATAAGGGGCAGCCTCTCCATTGTCTCACACCAACTCATTTGTTGTTTGTGAGTTTAATTGAGAGCTTGGAGAGTGTTGAGTGTTTGTCGGAGCAGTGATCTTGGAGGCTTGGAGTTGGGGTTGGAGCTATCTTGGAGATAGTTTGGAGCTATCAATAGCCTTGGCATCTTCAAGAGGACGCTAAAGAAGCTAGTTTGCATTGCCAGGTAAGAATTTTCACTTGAAAAATCCATCATTTCATTGTTGTTCATGTATTTATTTTCTCATGTGTTTAGCTATTTTATTGCTCTCAAATATCTAGTCCTATGCTATCAAATTTTGTATGTTTGAATGTGCATTGTGTTTCATAAATTTAGTCTTAGTTGTCCATTTATCTTAGCTGCAATTTTTTTTCAATGGCAGATTTATTTCCAAATTTCAATTATTTCAAGTCAAAATGCCTCCAAAAGCCAAGGTCAGTGCATGGGCCCATTGTGATGTGGTTGAGGGAAAGATGGTATGCAAACTTTGTCAAAAATGTATTGGAGGGGGGGTATTCTTAGATTGAAACATCACTTGGCTGGGATAAGAGGCAATGTAACACCATGTGATGCACCTAAAGCAGTGTTAGGTCCGCTTAGGGTAGAATACCTTGTCAAGCTTGAAAAGTTTGAGGAGACTAAGGCTAGGGAGAAGGCCATCCAAGATGAAATTGCAAGGAAGAGGGAAATAGTAGAAATGCTGAGAGAGAGTGGGTATGAAAATGATGAGTATGATATTCAAGACTCCACTTCTATCCCTTCCACCAATAACCCCTTTCACTATGTTCCTCCTGTTGACAAAAGATCAAACCCAACAAAGAAACCCAACCTCATGAGTTATTTCTCATCCACTGCTAATCCCACAGCCACTGCCTCCATGTCTCAGCCAACTCCAAGTCGTCAACCCACTTTGGATCAACATTGGAAAAAACAATGCAAAGAAGCTTCTTATCAGTACATTGTTAGATGGTGGCATGATTTAGATATCCCATTTAATGTTGCTCGCTCACCTTATTACCAAGCTATGTGGAACTCTGTTTTTGTTGCAGGAAAGGGCTTCAAAGGCCCTACTGCGCATGACTTAAGGGGAGCTCTTTTGCAACAAGAGATTTGTAATATTGATGAGTATTTGGCTGAATATAAAGAGCCATGGCTCAAAACAAGTTGTTCCATCATGTCAGATGGATGGACTGATGGAAAGAACTGCACTATCATTAACTTCCTTGTTGCTTGCCCTCGAGGAACAATGTTTTTGAGATTAGTTGATGCATCTGATAAGGTGAAGGATGCAACCCTTCTATTTGAGCTTTTGGATGAGATTATTCAGGAAGTGGGAGAGCAGAATGTCGTGCAGGTCATCACAGATAATGCCTCAAACTATGTTCTTGCTGGAAAGATGCTTGAGTCCAAGTATAATACCATATTTTGGACTCCATGTGCTGCACATTGCATAGACCTCATGCTTGAGGACATAGGCAAAGTGGAATGGGTAAAAAACACTGTAGAGCATGGCAAGTGCATTACAAAATACATTTACAACCACTCATGGGTATTGAGCCTAATGAGGAAAAACACTGGGGGCAAAGAGCTTCTTAGGCCTGCCATTACAAGATTTGCAACTCACTTCCTCACGTTGCAATGTATCAATTCTCAACAGAAAAACCTGCAGAAAATGTTTTCTTCTGATGATTGGACTGAACCCCGGAGGGCTCGTAGACAAGATGGAAAAGACACCAAAAAGAAAGTCTTTGACATTAATTTTTGGAAAAGGTCTTCAGAGATGGTAAAAATTATTGAGCCCCTTGTTAAGGTGCTAAGGATGGTGGATGGGGAAAAGATGGCAATGGGATACATTTATGAGGCTATGGATCAGGCCAAGGAGCAGATACGGGCAGCTTACAAGGACAGGTAAGCTAAATATGGTCGGATATGGGAGATCATTGATAACAGATGGAACAATCAACTCCATCATCCTATACATGCAGTTGGGTATTTTTTGAACCCAAAGTATCATTATAGAGCTCGGCTAGGAGATCAGCAGGATGGGGAGGTCAGATCTAGATTGATTGATTGCTTGGGGCGCATGGTCCCTAACCATGCAGACCTTTTGGCAACACATAAACAACTTACTCTTTTCAGTATGGCAGCTGGTACCTTTGGAAAGAACTTGGCAAAAATGGCAAGAAATGTGGATCAACCAGGTAAGCAATTCCAATTTGTTTTTCTTTTCAAGTTAAATTGTTTGTAAATAAGTAATGAAATGAACTATGTTACTAATGAATGTCTTTATATTTGCAGCACATTGGTGGGAGTCATTTGGCGGCCAATGTCCTCAATTGCAAAAGTTTGCAATTAGAATCCTCAGCCAAACTTGCAGTGCTTCAGGTTGTGAGCGCAATTGGTCTATTTTTGAGCGCATACACACAAACAAGAGAAACCGTTTGGAACAGAAACGGTTAAATGATCTTGTGTTTGTGCAATACAACCTTCACTTGAGGCGGAACCAACTGATGATCAAAACACCTGATCTAGATCCCATTGTGTTGGATGATATTGATCCAACATCAGAATGGCTGGAGGAGACTGAAGATCCAGTGTTTGAGGCTGATTTTGATGCAGCAGTAGCGGGGGGTGAATTTGAAGCAGATTTGGTGGCGACATTAGACACAAACCCAGGATTAGTAGCTGCATCAGTCAAAGGCAAACAACCAATGGACGACACTAATCATGCACCTCGAGTAACTCGTGCTTCCATTAGGTCCACTTCTATTGTTATTGGTGGCAGGGGTACTGAGGTTGCAGATGAGCCTGAGGCTGAGGCATCCTTAGACTCTGATCCAGATAATGTCTATGTAGCAGCCGATGTTGATCATGTGTCTAGTAGTGGTGATGAATTTGATTGATCATCATTCATGTGTAGTCTTGTATTAGGCCAATGGCCTCATAGCTTGTAGCATTGTTTTTGGACTTTATGGGCCATTTGGAGCCTCATTGCTTATGTATTTTCCGATGATATGTATTGCACTCAGTGCCATTTTGATATATTCACCTTTGCATGGTATATAAATGAGCAAACGTTGCATATTTTGTCTCTATTGGCTTGGAATCATGGTTGCAAATCTTAAAAATAGTTTTTTGTATTAAAAAATAATTATTTAATGTATTTTTCTTAAAACCGATTCATTGAGATCTGACTGCTACCGGTTAGACTAATTCCGGTTCGAAACCCGGTTCATTAGGTCCACCGGTCCAGTCACCAGTTCCGGTTTTAATAACTATGAGCAGATGAGGAGGATGTATCCTTGACAGCCAAGTGGAAGAACAAAGGGGAGGCCAAGAAAGGGGCCTCATAAGATGGGCTAAGGGAAAGGAGAATAAGAAGAAAAAAGATACGCATATGTCCAAAGTCAAATGTTGGGCATGTCAAAAGATGGGACATTATGCTTCTACGTGTCCTGAGGGGAAAAACAAGGGGAAGAAGGGTACTACAGCTTCAGCAGAGGATAAGCATTTTGCTTCATAGTTTGATAGGGATTTTGCATTTATTACTTCTACATCTAGTAGGAGTACATCATCCGATGTGTGGTACATAGACAGCAAGGCTTCTTGCCATATGACAGGTGCACGAGAGTTATTTTCAAAGCTTGCAGAGAGGGCACTTGATATTGAGATCGTACTAGGAGATGACCGCACTGTGAGAGTTGTTGGTGAGGAGACTGTGAACTTTGAGAGGGAGTCTTTGCCTCCTTTGAAGGTCATGGATGTTTTGTATGTTTCGGGGATGAAGAAGAACTTGATTTCAATGTCTGCTACGGAAGTGTTCCAAGTCTCAAACTTTGCAGGGAGCTTTAGACAACAGCATTCCAAAGAACCCGGAAACCGTTTGTGGAAATTCCACTCAATTTATGACTTATTAAAATAATTAAAAATGAAATAATTAAAGGGTATTAATAAGTCAGAGTGTGAATCTTCAAGAAAACAAGGATCAAGTCAAGTTTTAATCTTAGCCATTGATTAAACTTCTAATCTGGGTCGTTGGTTCTCCAACGAGAAGATTATAAAAGAAGGCTTGATGGTCATTTGGAAAACAAGCCGGGCATACAGTTAGTACCCGAAGGAAATCGATTCTGAAGCAAGAGAATTCGATTTCAGTGAGAGAGTTGCAAGGCGAGGATTTTGTAGAAACAGAAGGAGGAGGGAGTCAGCTAGTGATCGTGGTCAAGGACAGAGGGAAGTAGTGGGTCACTGGAGGCAGCTCTGGGCTGCACCGCAAAGAACCCACGTAAACCCTGTGCAGACTTACGTAGTCCAGCGCAGGGACTGCGCAAAGGAACACGCAAACAGGCACAGGAGATAGCAGAGGCTGATCAGAGTGTCAAAGATTTGTCAGAAGGAGCCGGGAATCTTGTCTCAGGATTTCAGATTTTATCTGCCAGTATTTTTCCTTGTAAAGAAATAAATTGCTGAAGAATTAATAAAACCCTCATCTGCTGCACTAGTTTTCCCGCATTGGGTTTTTCCAGGGACAATTGTCCAAAAATAATTGTGCACATGTGATTGATTCTTGTGCTTATGTCCTTTACTATTTATTTCTCAGCATATATATTTGTGAATGTTGAAGTAGTATTTATTTCGATATTTGCCAGAAGATTTCTGAAAATAACTTATTGAAATAATAATTAGGAGGAATAAATCTATCACTGCAACTATATAGTTTTCAGATCGAAAATTTCACATGGTTTTTAAAAAACAGCTTTTGCAGGTTCATGATCATATGCGATTATCTCCAAAAGCTATTTTTTTTAAATTATGGATCAAAGAAGCCAAATTCCAAAAATTTCACATGGTATCAGAGCCAGAGATGAATAACAGAAATAGAGAATGGACTAGTGAACAGAAGTCTACCGCTGTAGTAGAAGCGCAGAAGGGTCACGCAGTTCTCCATGGAGGGAAAGAAGCATGATAGAACAGATGGATCATGATGTCTCTATTCTGGCATCCAAACTTGAAGAGGAATTTGCTTGCGTATCAAGCACTACTTCTTCTGATGTCTGGTATATTGACAGGGAAGCCTCTGCTCACATGACTGGAGTACGAAATGTTTTTCCGACTACTAAGAAGAGCAGATGAATTTTAAGATAACCATGGGTAATAAATCAAAATGCACTCCTATTGGGAGAGGTACCGTAGTTTTTCAGACCGAGGCTGGAAATAAGGTCCGGGCCACTAATGTTGCATGTGCCTGGGTTGGGGATGAACTTGCTCTTAGTGTCTCAGCTTCAAAACCGAGGCTATGACATCTACTTTATTGGCAGTAGGGTCTACGTCAAACACCCCAGTTGGAAGAAGAAGGCACAGATCGGGGTAAGGAGCAACAAACTTTACAAGTTGCAGCTTGAGTCTCAAATGGCACTGGTCAATAGTGTAGATGAGACAGATCTGAATGAGCTATGGCATAGAAGAATGGGGCATTTGCATTATGGGGCATTAAAAATTCTCAAGAAAACTGTCACAGGAGTTCCAGAGCTGAGCACTAAATGAGATGATGTCTGCAAGGGGTGTGTAATGGGAAAATATGCCAAGGCAGCATATCAGAGAAGCAACAATAGGGCCAAGGGTGTATTGGACTTGATACACTTAGATATCTGTGGACCAATGTCCACTAGAGCTCTTAGTGGTGCCGAGTACTTCGTCACCTTCATTGATGACCATTCCAGGAAAACCTGGATCTACTTTTTGAAGACCAAGGATGAAGTCTTCGGTCAGTTTAAAGAGTTTAAAGCTCTGGTTGAAAATCTGACAGGAAAGCGGATCAAGGTGTTGCGATCAGACAACGGTGGTGAATACATAGATAAGGAATTCACTGGATTCTACGCAAGGGAAGGTATCAAAAGAGAATGGACAACTCCATACAATTTGGAGTAGAATGGTGTGGCAGAAAGGAAAAACAGGACTATTGTCGAAGCAACAAGGGCAATGTTGTATGACCAAGACATGCCCAAATTCCTGTGGGTTGAAGCTTGTAATACAACTGTCTACATTCAAAACAGGACTCCTCACGTTGTATTGGGAAAGATTATGTCAGAAAGTGTCTTCACTGGCAGTAAGCCTGAAGTGAGTCACTTTAGGATCTTCAGCAGTACAGCTTACTGTCATGTGCCCAATGAGAAGAGAAAGAAGTTGGAAATGACTATAGAAAAAGAGTATCTAGTAGGATACAGCGAGAATGAAAAGGCATATCGCATCTACATTCTTGAGGGCAGGAAAGTCATGGTGCGGAGGGATGTGAAGTTCATGGAGGAGAAGGCCTTTAGAAGGTCCCGCGAGTTGCCTTCTGCTACGCAGACTGAGGAGGAGCCTCTGGTTCAGCCCCAACAACCAGCAGCAGAAAATTCAGTTGCCTCTCCAAGTCATAGGGATCCAAGGGATGTGTCTAGAGGATTTGCAAGAGGGAGAACCGGTAAATCCACCCACCACCAGTGGAAGAACGAGCAAGGAACTACAACAGATTCTGAAAGATGCAGATGACTTTTTCAGAATCGCCCGAAATGAGAAGAGACAACGTAAGCACCTGAGAGGTATCAAGCCTTGGTTGCTCAAGTCGAAGAACCTTTCAGTTTTTAGGAAGCAACTCAACACCAGGTGTGGGTTGATGCAATGGTGGAAGATTACAGTTCCATCATGACAAATGATATCTGGGAAGTGGTCCTCGGACCTCAAGAGAGACCATTTGTAGGATCAAGGTGGATCTACATGATCAAGTATGCTGCAGATGGCAACATTGAGAAATTTAAAGCCAAGTTTGTGGCTAAGGGGTATGCTCAGAAGGAAGGGATTGACTATGAAGAAACCTTCACCCCAGTAGCCAGATACACCTCTATCAGATCTGTAATAACCCTTGTTGCACAGATGGGATGAGAAATTCACCAGATAGACGTCAAGACGGCATTCTTGAACAAGGTGATAGAGGAAGAGGTGTATATAGAACAACCGGAGGGCTTCGAGACACATGATCAAAAGAGTCATGTGTGCAGTATGAAGAAAGTGTTGTATGGACTGAAGCAAGTTCCTAGAGCCTAGTATGGTCGAATTGACAGCTACCTGCAAAAGATGGGATTCGTCAAGAGTGACGCAAATCCCAATCTCTACTATCTAAGAGTAGGGAGTGAGTCGTTGATACTGATTTTGTATGTAGATGATTTATTCTTGACAAGATCATCAGGGCTCATCATAGACTGCAAGAAGAATTTGGCTGAGGAATTTGACATGAAAGATCTAGGACGGATGCACTATTTTTTGGGGTTGGAGGTTTGGCAGCAAAATGGGGAGACCTTTCTTGGTCAAGGGAGATACACTACAAAGATTTTGAAGAGATTTCAGATGCAGGATTGTAGACCCATGACAACTCTAATGATCACCAACTGGAAGAAAATCAACATGTCCAAGGACGATGAGGCTAATCCTACATTTTATAGGCACCTCATAGGATTGTTGATGTATCTGGTAAATACAAGGCCAAACATTTGTTATGCTGTAAATACCCTCAGCCAGTTCATGGTAGAACCTAAGAGGGCTCATTAGGCAGCATCCAAGCATGTTCTCAGGTACCTTCAAGGAACAGTCGAGCTTGGATTGAAGTACACTTGTAGCAATGATGTCAAGTTGAGTGGTTTCACCGACGCAGATTGGGCTGGGAGTTCAGTAGATCAGAAGAGTACCAGTGGGTATTGTTTCATTCTAGGATCAGGAATGACTTCCTGATGCAGCAGGAAACAGAAGTCCGTAGCACTAAGCTCAGCAGAAGTAGAGTATATGGTAGCTAGCACAGCTTCATGTGAGGCCATATAGATTCGAAAACTGCTAGTGAACCTACTCAAGGAGAAAATGGAAGCGACCAGTATCTTATGCGATAATCAGAGTTACATCAAGCTCTCTGAAAATCCTGTGTTTCATGATCAGTCGAAACATATTGATATCAGGTGTCACTTCATCAGGGAGTCTGTACAACGTGGAGTTATTCAGTTGAAGTACACTCCAACAGGAGAACTGGTGGTAGACATCCTCACAAAATCTCTAGGGAAGACTAAGTTTGTCTACTTCAGAGAAAAGATGGGGATGATGAAGAATCGATTCTAGTAATAGGAATGGATAGATCAGTATTCAGAGGGAGTTGTTGTACAGATGCCGCAGTGTTAAAGGCAACACTACAGAGGACAGCAGCGCAGCAGATGAGGGGCAGTGTCCATAGATCAGCAATGCAAAGGGTGCTTCAAAAGCAGAGTAGCATGCAACAGGCATATCGTTGGAACACCTTCCTCACTAAGAGGGAGCGTTGATTTTTGTAGCATCCAAAAGTGTTCTGAGTCTCAAACTTTGCAGGAAGGCTTGGACAACAGCATTCCAAAGAACCCAGAAACCGTTTGTGGAAATTCCACTCGGTTATAACTTATGACTTATTAAAATAATTAATTATTTTAATGAAGACCCTAGGTCTAAACTTAGGGAAATGAAATAATTAAAGGGTATTAATAAGTCAGAGTGTGAATCTTCTAGAAAACAAGGATCAAGTCAAGTTTTAATCTTAGCCATTGATTAAACTTCTAATATGGGTCGTTGGTTCTCCAACGAGAAGATTATAAAAGAAAACTTGATGGTCATTTGGAAAACAAGCCGGGCATACACTCAGTTCCTGAAGGAGATCGATTCTGAAGCAAGAGAATTCGATTTCGGTGGGAGAGTTGCAGAGCGATGATTTTGCAGAAGCAGAAGGAGGAGGGAGTCAACTACTGATCATGGTCAGGGACAGAGGGAAGCAGTGGGTCACTGTAGACAGTTGTAGGTTGCAGCGCAAAGAACCCACGCAGACCCTACGCAGACTTTTGCAGTCCAGCACTGGGACTGCGCAGAGGAACACGCAGACAGGCACAGGAGATAGCAGAGGTTGATCAAGGTGTAAGAGATTTTTCGGAAGGAGTCGGGAATCCTGTCTCAGGTGTTTCAGATTTTATGTGCCAGTATTTTTCCTTGTAAAGAAATCAATTGCTGAAGAATTAATAAAACCCTCATCTGCTGCACCAGTTTTCCCGCATTGGGTTTTTCTAGGAACAATTGTCCAAAAATAACTATATACATGTGATTGATTCTTGTGCTTATGTCCTTTATTGTTTATTTATCTACATATGTATTTGTTAACGTTGCAGTAGTATTTATTTCGATATTTGCTAGAAGATTTCTGAAAATAACTTATTGAAATAATAAGTAGGAGGAATAAATCTATCACTGCAACTGTATAGTTTTCAAATCGAAAATTTCACAGTTTGACGTCACTTTCTCAAGAGGGCAAGTATTGATGCATCCCAAGGGACCTTCCATCACTTCGACCAAAGTGATTGGAGTATGCTCTGGGAAACTATACAGGTTCACCTTTCAGTCGGCAGGAGCATTGGTGAGTAGCACATCTGGTAGCACTCACACTAGTACCACCAGCAGTAGAGACTTGTGTGAGTTATGGCATCGGAGGGTGGCGCATATGCATCATGGAGCTTTGAGAGTTCTAAGGGAGATCACTATTGGAGTTCCTGATTTCAGTGTCGAGCATTATGAGGTCTGCAAAGGGTGTGCTTTGGGAACGTACACCAAGTTACCATTTCTAGCGAGCGACAGCAAATCTACAAGTATACTAAACTTGATTCATATTGATGTTAGTGGTCGTATGTCTCATGTGTCCTTGGGTGGTTATGAGTATTATGTTATATTCATTGATGACTACTCTAGGAGGACCTGGATATATTTCTCGCAGACCAAGGGTGAGGTCTTCAGTCGCTTTAAAGAGTTCAAAACTCTTGTGGAAAAGAAGACAGATAGGAAGATTCATGTCTTGAGGTCAGAAAATGGTGGTGAGTACACCGATGGTGGGTTTTCTAACTTTTGTGCACAGGAGGGCATTAGGAGAGAGTTCACGATTCCTTACAACCCCCAGCAGAATGGGGTGTCTAAAAGGAAGAATAGAGCTATTGTTGGGGTTGCTAGAGTGATGATTCGTATCTTTGGATGTCTCACATATTCTTATATCCCCAAGGACCAGAGGACAAAGCTGGAACCCATGGCAAAGAAGGGTACCTTTATGGGTTATAGCAAGACTTCGAAGGCCTATCGGATCTTCATTCCTTCTAAACAAAGAGTGGTGATTAGGAGGGATGTGAAGTTCAAGGAGGAGAGGGCCTATCAGAGATCACGGGAGTATGATGAGAGAGAGTCACAGACTTCTCCTCAGCAGGGAGGTCAGGTACATGGAGCAGGACCTCTGGGGCACAGAGGAAGAGGAGGCCCAAGTGGCTTCAAGACACCTTGAAGAAAGCGGAGTCTATTGGTCCTTCAAAGAGGGTGAACAGGGAGAGTGTGCCACCTGAGTGGTTTTGCAGTTATATAGCCAAGGCTACCAACATTGTTGACTCTGAGCCTAGTAGCTATGAGGAGACTGCCAGCCAGGAGGTATGGAGAGAGGCTATGGTGGAGGAGTATGCCTCTATCATTAAGAACAATGTCTGGGAGGTGGTGCCTAGGCCTGAGGGCAAGTCAGTTGTGACTTCCAGGTGGCTCTACAAGATCAAGCATGCTGCGGATGGCAGCATTGAGAAGTTCAAGGCAAGGTTTGTGGCTAGAGGGTTCTCATAGATAGAGGGAGTTGACTATGATGAGACCTTCGCTCCCGTAGCTCGGTACACTTCTATTCGGTCCCTTATTTCTATTGCTGCAGAAATGGGTTGGCAGATCCATCAGATGGATGTGAAGACTGCATTTCTGAATGGAGTTATAGAGGAGGAGGTGTATGTTGAGTAGCCACAGGGCTTTGAGGTACTTGGGCAGGAGACCCATGTATGCCAATTGAGGCGAGCACTCTACGGACTTAAGCAAGCTCTAAGAGCTTGGTATTCGAGGTTTGATACTTACTTGCAGCAGATGGGTTTTACGAAGAGTGATGCAAATCCGAACCTATACTACATTGTTGTAGGGGATGATCCGCTCATTCTTGTGCTATATGTTGATGACTTGTTCATTACTGAGGCAGAGAGACTGATTAGTGGTTGCAAGGAGGATCTTGCTATGGAATTCGAGATGAAGGACATTGGGTTGATGCATTACTTTTTGGGGCTTGAGATGAGGCAGGAGGAGGGGCATATCTTTCTAGGGTAGGTGCAGTATGTTGTGGATGTGTTGAGCAGATTTCATATGGCAGACTGTAGACCCATGTCTACACCTATGATCACCAACTGGAAGAAGCTTCATGCTTCAGATTCTAGTTTGGTGGATCCCACATTGTATAGGCAGCTTATTGGGTCCTTGATGTATCTGGTCAACACTAGGCTAGATATATGCTTTGCAGTGAACACACTTAGCTAGTTCATGGTTGAGCCCAGAAGGGTGCACTAGGTAGGTGCAAAGCACATTCTTCGCTACATGCAGGGGACTGTTGATTATGGTCTAGACTATAGGTGGGGAGATGGAGTGAGGTTGGTAGGTTACACAGATTCAGATTGGGCAAGGAGTGCTTCTGACAGGAAAAGCACTTCAGGGTGTTGCTTTAGATTGGTTTCGGCAGTTGTGTTGTGGTTCAGTCGAAAGCAAAAGTCAGTTTCTTTGAGCTCTTCTGAGGCTGAGTATATGACCGCTAGCCAGGCTAGTTGTGAGGCCATTTGGCTTCGCAAGTTATTGTATGGCCTATTTGATCAGGAGTTGAGACCAACAGTTATTCACTGTGACAATCGGAGTTGCATTAAACTCACGGAGAATCCAGTGTTTCATGACAGGTCAAAACACATTGACATCAGATATCATCTCATCAGAGACTATGTTCAGAAGGGGGCAGTGAAATTAGAGTATATATCGACAAATGAGTAGGTGGCCGATAATCTCACCAAGTCCTTACCAAGAGGCAAGCATGTCTATTTCAGGGACAACATCGGTGTGGTGAGAAACACTTTCCTCAGTAAGAGGGAGTGTTGATTTTTAATGTACCTTGGACAAGTGGTTTCCCATGGGTTAGTCTCAACCTAGGGAAAAGTGTCCAAAATAATTATTTTCCCAAGTCTGACATTATAAAGTGAAAGTGACTTTATAAGTGGAAAAGTCAATATTAAATTATAAAGTGAAAGTGACTTTATAAGTGGTAAAGTCAATGTTAAATTATAAAGTGAAAAGTGACATTAGACATAAAGTACAATGTGGGTACTTTATTTAATGGGTGAATTAAAAATAGAAAGTGAGAATTAAATGCACATTTATTCTCATCCCTTGATCTAAATGAATCTAAGCCATTAGATCTTAGGGTTGCCCAAAAGTCATTTAAGGAAACAAAAGGGGGAAAAGAAAAGAGAGACTGCATTCATTCATTCTTCATGAGCAGATTGGAGAAAGGAGGCTGAGAGCTAGAGAAAATTTCTGAAAGAGAAATTTGTTGCAGCAAGCTGAAGGAGTGATTTTTGGGTAAAGCTGGGCACGGAAATCAAGAAATAGAACACAGTAGAAGGTACAGTTTGAACAACATTTAATGTTGTGAGCTGCATGAAGTTCGAGGATTGTTTTTGGGCAAAAAAAAGGAAAAAAATCCATACAGTCCGTACAGCGGTACGGAGACCCATACAGTCAGTACGGAATCCGTACAATACAGTCTGCGTCTGTACAATATTGTTTCAGCTTCAAGTGGGCACGGAAATCGAAGCAAAGTGGGCACAGTTTTCAAGGAGTTTTGGGTTGAAGAGATAAGTTGTATCTTGTTGTTTTGTTTTGTCTGCAAATGTATTTTTCCTGAACTTGAAAGATAAATAAATTTGAAGAGCTCTCTCATAGATTTTCCCCAGATAACACTGAAGGGGTTTTGCCTAGGTCTAAGTTGACCAAAAATCTGTGTATTTTTTTATGTGTTGCTGGTCTGTTTATGTCCATATTTATTTTCAGCATGTGTTGACAGTCGCATGTGTTTTAATCTGAAAATTTCATTTCCAGAATTCTATATGTTGAATGTAAGTTTATGGGAAAGGGCATTTAACTGAATGGGAGTGATAAGGTGAAATTAAAACCGGGTTGGGATAGCAGGAAACTTTCTAGTCATCAAATTTCAACAGTAATTTTGCACTTCCAATTTTTTGTCGAACCTCATGGTTGCAAAACTTGATCATGAGCTTGAACCAGGTGACTAAGAATATAACTCTAGGAACTTCTTGGAGTATCATGATATGAATAATTCACTCTACAATACTTTTTATTCTACTTTGTATTTCCCCCAAGAGAATAGGGAATGGTCTTTTTGGGTTAAATAATGTATATTTTTGGTCAAGTGGATTGTCATCAAATGGTCAAATCAAAGCACTTTCAGTGCTCAAGCCCCAGTTCAAAACCTCCAAAGACATGTTCTCAAGTTAGTGAGGAAAACGAAGTTAACAAATGCATTAGAGACCAAGTCCAAGTCCTAGGATAGACAACCTTCTGTGGTGGCATCTTTGTCAAAGGTAGAGCCCACTTCATCAACAAGGGCCACTTACCAACCTAAAAGTAATGGATGTTTTTGAAAACAACAAGATTTATCTCCAAAGCAATAAATGAGGCCCAACAAGATTTAATTTGTGAATATCAAGATTACTTAGAAAATGGGAAAACTAAATGTGCCACTAAATGCATTAGTTTGACAAGTTAAGGATCCATAGTTATACACCACTACAATTGTACTATCAAAATGAGCATTGATCATTTGTTAGGGCCCTAGGATCTCTGTGTTAAAGGCCAAATAAGCATTCATAATTAGTTTATTAGATATGATTAGGTCAGCATATTGGTAGGTTATATCCAATATACTAGACAAGATATGATGCATATGCAAATGAATCTCCTTTATTATAAATAGGAGATAAAATGACATAATGTAACCTACCACTAGGCCAACCTAACCATAACTAATAAACTAATAACAAAAACATATCGAGGCCTTAACATAAGGGCCCTATGGCCTTGACATGATTCATCTAAAGCATAGAATAATTTACTATTGTTTGAGTCAAAAGCATGGAATCAAGTGATCAAGAACACTCATTAGAACATATTTGAAAATTAAATAATCATTCCATTGGAAGGGAATAAACAAAGGATGATAAAAACAAGAGCAAAATTTGAGCAAGTATGAACTAAGTGAATTCCTACTATGATCCTTAACCCTTAAACTCAAATCACAAACAAGATACTCAAAAATTCTCAAACTATTTATCAAAATACTCTTAATGTAGAGAAACAACTTACAATGATCCTTTTACAAAAGGAGTCCACTTTGGTTCAATGGTCTTTAAGATAGGGCAACCTCTCAATGAGCTAGGATCCAGTACAAAACACTCTAATACATGCCCATAAGGAGGATTTTGTCCTTTTTTTTTTAGCTAACTAGAAAACTTGATCATGACCACCGCCTAACTACCTAATGGACCTTCTTTAATGAGGCCACATTACATCTATTCCATGCAAAATAACTAGTAGACCTTATTTAATAATAACATGCATAGTGGAACCAATCCACTTTACATTAAATGGCCATCATAACAGCAATATTATTACTCTAATGGGCCCTTTGGCCTCCACATTACACCCATTAGGAGGACCTCGACACTTCATCCCCCTTGGAAAAACATTGCCCCTTCTCTTAGTTCCTTCCCACCAACCACACCTTGTGGGGTTAAAGGCTTTTCTCACTAACTATAGGTAGGTGTAGGCGGCAAGTGGCAACATTTTTTGGCATCGTTTCCGGGGACAAGCTTTTCTGTACCTAGGAAATCGACTAACATTTGGTTTTGGCATATTGAACTTTAGGGATTAGATTACTAGTGGCGACTCATGGTTAAAATTCCCCAGAAAGTTTCTCAGGAAAATTCAGTGGTCTGGTGTTTACACCGAGCACGAAAGGATTTTTAGAGAGATTAAACCAGGCCTATCTCACCATTATAAAGTTATACTGGTCTTTGGCCGGAGGCTATTTACGATATTCATTTGTTTTTCAGAACAGTTAGGCCTAGCATCATGAATGATCTTTTTTCTCCTTGTAATTTTACTAACATAAATGGCCATCCTCACAATATCTCTAACAAGGCTATTGAAAAGTTGCCTTCTTTTCAAGGTAACAATGCCATTAATACTGCATCACAAGTAAAGAACTTTAATGTTTGCATTTTTAAGTGGTGTAATGTTGCTGACTACGAGGATGTTAAGATGAGACTTTTTGTTCTCTCTTTAGAAGAGAATGCTCTTGATTGGTTCATTGCGCAGCCTGCTCACTCTTATGACTCTTTACAAGCAATCATTACTGCTTTCATACGAACGTTTGAAGAGAGGAGAAAAAATAGTCACTTGATCAGTGCCATTAGCAACATGAAGAAAAATGAGAATGAAACCATGGAGAAGTTTAACAAGAGATTCAATGAATTGGTAACAAGCACGCCAACTATTGTTAAACCTCCTGATGAATTTCTCTTATGCTCATATTTGGATTCTTTGGGTGTTGACACTGCTTATGAGTTGAGGAGGAAGGAACCTACAACTTTGGGCATAGCTCAAACTGAGGCCTTGAAGATGGAAAGGGCTAGAAAAGCAATCAAGAAAATCTGAAATCCCTGGTTTCACTAGAAGGCAATCAAAATCGAATGATTCCAAAGGCAAGGCCAACGAAGAGACTACCCATGATCCTATTAAGGAGTTAACCCAACTCATTAAGACTATGGAAGAAAATCACACTAATCAAATGAATGCTATCCAAAATCGATTGGTGGCAATGGAGAGAAATCAAGTTGAGAGATTCCAAAATCGAGGAAATGATAGATGGCAAAAGAGGGGACCTCCTAATGAGCATAGGCCATCAAATCCACTTGAGTCTGCTAATTTAGTTGATGATTCAATGCCTTATTGTAGACCTTATGATGACCTACATGATGAACTCACTTGTCCTTATGCAAGAAGGATCTTAGATGGAGAAATGGTTGGAACAAGTGAGAAAATCAATGTAGTTGGAAAAGAGCGTCATTTGTCTTTGGAGAATTGGATGGGAGTTCTGGAGAATAGCCAAAAGATAAGTAAGAAGTCTCCATCCTCCCATAGTGTAAATAATTTTGAAGAGTTGGATAGGATCACTGAGTTGTATGGGGAGAAGCCTTTATTGAATTAAATTTTAGAGATAGCCAAAGAAAAAGAGAGAGCAAGAAGTAAGGGAAGAAATCAAAATGCCCATAAAACTTTCACTCCACCCACATGTAAGTTGAATATTAATTTGGGAGGATGGATAAATAATGCAAAGATTTTGGTACATGTGACTGAAAACATGAAGATTCCCTCCCAAAGATATAAATTGTTGAAAGCCATTGATGCACCCAATGGAAAAGAAATGTCAAATTTTTCTGAGGATAGATATGAGGACGCCCTTATAACTTTACAAAGTAGTGATATGTGTAGAGATAACAAAGACCATCAACCTTTTTTTATCACTATGTTGGTCAATGGAATGCTTTTACACAATTGTATGTTGATTCAGGGGCATCATCTTGTGTCGTGACTAAGACGGTCATGAATCAATTGAACTTGAGGATTTCTAGACCTTACCACAACATTTGTGCTATGGATTCAAAAATTATTGAGGTCTATGATTTGATAAAGGATATTCAAGTCCACTTGGCAGTACATCATGATATTATGATCACCATGGATATTGTGGCGATTGATGTGCCTGATGTTTGGGGGATGTTGTTGTCTAGAAAGTGGGGAGCTGATATAGTGGGTAGTTTGCAAATGGATTTACCATCCCTAATAGTGAAGGCATCATGGTTAGATTGGATAGGGAGTTGGAGAAAAAGTTTCATGTAGAAAATCCCAAGGAGTCTCATAACGAAATTGTGTATGAATCTGATGACTTGGGAAACTATGTTATCTTGGCTAATTCTATTGCTCCTTTGGAGGAGGTGGAAAGTAAGAAAGATTGGGTTTGGCACATGAATTTGGATGGTGCCCATTCAAGGTTTGGTAAGGATGTTGGAATTGTCCTTACCTCCCCTCTTGGTCATAAATTCAAGTTTGCCTTTGGATTGGAATTTGATGCAACTAATAATGTAGCTGAATATGAAGCTTTATTGTTAGGTCTAGAGTTGGCAAAGGACTTGAACATTAAGATGTTTAGTATCAAGGGGGATTCTGATTTAGTCATTCTTCAAACAAAGAATCAATTTGCATACAAGAATGATAGATTAAAGAAGTATCGTAATGTTGTTTGGGATAACATGGAATATTTTCATGCATTAGATCTTCAAACAATTCCAACAGAAGGAAATAAACAAGCTAATGAGTTGGTTGTTGCTGCATCTACTTTACAGCTAGGAGAGAACCAGATGGATGATAAGATCAAGACAGAAGTTATCTTTAGACCATAAGTTCTTGATAATATTGAGCAATGGAAAATCTTTAATGATGAAATCCAAGTGATTCGTTTTTTAAATAATATGGAGGAATTTTCTGATTTTAGTATTGGCTACAAAGAAGAGGGTTGCAACTATGAGTATAATGTTGTGTCAAATCCCACTCCTAAGTATTGTGTAACCATGGAGCAGATGTTTGATAGACATGATGCTGTGAGGAGAAAAGATAAAAAAATTGACCCAAGGGAATTCATTGAAGTAAACATTGGTACCACCCATGATCCAAAGATTATCAAAATAGGGAAGGATACCAATGAGGATGAAAGGAAAAAGTTAATAAATTTACTTCAAGAATATAGGGACATTTTGGCCTTTTCATATGAGTTAAAAGGTTATAGGGAGGATGTTATGGAACATACTATCCCTCTTAAAGATGAAAATGCCAAACCTTTTAGGATAAACTTAGGCAAATAAATCCTAAGTTAGCCCCCTTGGTGCAAAAGGAGTTGCAAAAGATGCTTCAAGTTGAAATTATAGCTCACACTAGACATTCCACGTGGTGCTCAAATTTGGTTATTGTAAGAAAGAAGAATGGATCAATCAGGCTATGTGTAGATTTTTGAAATCTTAATTTAGCTTGTAAAAAGGATAATTACCCTTTACGGTTTACCTAATATGGAAACATTATTACAAAGGGTAACAAGATCTAGAATGATGTCTTTATTAGATGGATTTTCAGGATATAACCAAGTCATAGTGAAGAAGGAAGATAGACATAAGACAAAATTCACCACACCTACTTTTGAGTATTTCAGGATGTCTTTTGGATTAACAAATGTTGGAGCAACTTTTCAAATGGCTATAGACTATGTCTTTAAGGGTCTAGTTGAGAAATTCATTGAGATTTATCAAGATGACTTAATTGTTTTTTCTAAATATGGAATTTCTCATGTGGGCCATTTAAGGCGAACCTTTGATAGGTGTAGAGAGTATGGAAAATCCTTAAATCCTGCTAAATCTAATTTTGGAGTGACTGAGGGGAAGTTGTTTGGTCAGATCATTTCAAAGGATGGGATCAAGATTGACCCTGAAAGAGTTGAGACAATTCAGAAGATTCCTTTGCCTCACAATATTAAAACCCTTCAATCCTTCCTAGGAAAGATCAATTTCCTTAGAAGGTTTATTCCAAATTATGTTGAAATTGTGAAACACATTCAAACCCTTTTAAAGAAAGATGTTAAGTTTTTTTGGGGAAATGAAGGAAGAAAATGATTTCAGGAAATTAAGAATTGTATTGGTAAAGAACCTGTTCTTGTGAGCCTTGATTATTCAAAGAAGTTTTTTATTTTCTCTTTTGCATCTGAAGATATTATTGCTGAAGTATTGCTTCAAAAGAACAATGAAGGGTATGAGCAACCTATTACTTTTATGAGTAGATCCCTTCAAGGTTCCGAGTTGAAGTATAGCACCGTGGAGAAACAAACTTATGCCCTAGTCAAGTCTCTTAAGCAATTTAGAGTTTATGTGGGGTATTCTAGAATAATTGCATTTGTCCCTCACTCTGTTGTGAAGGATATTTTAACTCAAGTTAATTGCTTAGGAACTCGAGCTAAGTGGGTCCCTAAGATTCAAGAGTATGATTTAGATATTAGACCTACCAAGCTAGTAAAAAGCCAAGGATTGGCCAAGATCTTAACTGAGGGAAATGAGAAAATGGTAGGAATGCTTTGTCCAAATGATTTGGAATTAACTTCATCAAACTTCAAAGATTAAATCAATTTGAATGGAATAAAGACATTATTCATTACTTGCAAAAAAATTCATGTCCTAACCATTTAGTTGGCCATAAAAGAAGAGCATTAAGGCTTAGAGAAACTAAGTGTTGCATTGTCAAGGATGGTCTAGGTTGGAGAAATCCGGAGGGGGTAATACTTAGATGTGTTGAGGAAGTTGAGGCCAAAAAGATTCTATTTGAGTTTCATTCAGGATTTTGTGGAGGACATTATGTTGCTAAGACTACTACCCACAAAATCTTGAGAGTTGGTTATTTTTGGCCTTCTATTTTTGTTGATGTGCACAAGTATGTTAGTGAAGCAACAAAACTAATAGCTTGTTGACTTAAATGTAAAAATACACCAGAGGTATTTTGTAATAATAATTTATTATATATAAAATGTACAAGCGATGATTTTGAATGTTACAATGAGGGCTTGCTTATATACCTAGGCAGGTGCCCTTTAATGAATGGGCATGTCCATTAAGACATGTCTCTTCATTAACTAGTCATTAATTAACTAGAACTATGATTATGATTCATTTATATTCATGTTATTCTTATATAAATATATTTGTAACATTGCCTCTTTCTTCAAAAGCTTTGTCCTCAAAGCTATATTGCTAACAATTTTCTTATCTTTTGTTTGACATCTCGGCATATGTAAATCGACGTCACTCGTACCTCAGCTGGTATAATTTGCTGGTACACTCTCTTGAACCCAAGGTTAACTATTTTTATTTTTTATTTTTTTTAATAAATAAATAAATATATATTTTAATTAATTTAATTATATAATTATTAAATTGTAACTGTGATTAAATTTATATTGAAATGTTAAATTATTCCTACTGTATGCAATCGGATTTATATTATAGCTCTGAATTAATAAGATATCTCGAATTAGCATGTGGTCACAACCCTTGACCCTTGACCGGCAGTCATGATGCTTGATTGGATGGAAGGTTTCCTATAAATGGTTCATCGGCCATCGGACAACAAAGCACAGGTAGTACAACGGGGGAATGGGGAGGGAGATACCATTTACATTCACGCCTGTGATGGCGACGTAATAGTATGCATTGGGCACACACAGGTTTCTGAGCAACAAAGTGTAGCGTAGGTCCTGCAAATTTCAGTTGCCGAAGACGAGGTAATTGTGTTTGGAAGGCGTGATGAGATGATCCACGAGGCAATACGAGAATTTGTAATTGGCATACATTGAGCCGATCTAGGAACGAAATGAGATTTCTCCCTTGCCTAATCCCATCAATCCGTCGGCTTCATCGAAGCTATGGTCATGCCTTTGGGTGCTGCAGCCGAAGACCACGTTTGGAATTCGGGTTGCCGGGAGGAAACCGTAGAGGGGACTTAGGGTGGTTGTATCGCAGGCGAGGATGCCACTGTTGTTGGACTGGTTTCCGACAGGCGTGTCGGGGATTGGCTCAATGACTTTTTCAGCATCAAATATCGCCTTGGAAACTAAACTTTCAGACTCTGACATATTCTCGTTAATCACTTCAGAGGAATTATCAAACTTGTACCACTAATCTGAGAGAGTTGGCCTAATAAATGCATAATAATGCCCACCATGAACACCCGCGCTATGGACCAAAACACTCTGTAGAGTGTACAATTTACGCACACTCATGTTTGCATCTAGAGAAATATAATTTCCATTCTCCCTATCCAAATCAAGCTACAGTGGAAACTCATGACGCTCATTTATCTTGACCATTGTGTCACACATGAGATCATACTCGAATCGCTTTAACTGAAGTTGTAGCACCGGAGGGAAATCAATGAAAAGAACACCTTTTCTTGCTTTCTGTATAGCATAGTTCTCTGCATGGTATTTTTTATCACCTTCAGGTTTTTTGACCTCCACATACATGTCAAATGATGCATAGACGACTCAAGAGCTTTAACATCAAGTTGTAGATCATAGAATGACTCTTTTCGTGTAGATTTATAATCGAAATTTATACATTCAATGTAATTCTTATGATGCCCCTCAAATTGTTGTTGTATTGTACCCTCCAAAGCAGTACCCTTCATTTTGTCTTTTAATTTCTCAAACAATACATGGTTCAACACCTGTACATCACGCTGCAAGAATGAAACATATGTATCCCATCCAAAAGATTTTGTAAAATATTTTGTTGACACCCTGGTATCATTGTATTGAATTTTGTAGAACAGCTTTGTAGAGCCAAAGGAATGCTATTTGATGGTACATCATTTTCAGTTGTGGGCATATGATACATCGCCTTCCTAAACTAAGGCATATGATTTGTAGTCACTGCAACCTTCTTAGCTATCACAGCATCAGCAACAATTGCATCATGTCTCTTTTTCTTTGTTTTGTACTTTGGTTTCTTGGGTATAGTAAGATTTTCCTCCTTTAAGATATCTGATGAAACTCCACTTTGATTATCAGCATTATTCATATCACCTTGGGAGATACTGATTCAAAACGTTCAACATCTTCCATTTTAGAACATTCTTCATTGTTATGATATTGTTCATCTTCTTGTTTCTCAAGATAGTCCTCATCCACATCATCTTCATCTGAATCATCGTATTGATCTTCATAGTCTTCATCTTCAACATTATAATCATCTACTACTTCATCTTCTCCACCATCTTCATTGATCTATTTTTCATATTCATCATTTTGATCAACATCTTCCTTATTATGGATTTCTGCATAACTTTTCTTAAAACATGTTGTAACTTTTGCACATACTTTTTCTAATTGCTCAAGCTTTTCTTGAACTTTTCTAATCTGCTCAATTCCTTCAGGATCTACACATAATGGCATATTGCACAATAAACAACGTTCAAAGGCTCATAAGATTATATTGTGCAACATAGCTCTCATACCACTGAAGCCACAAAACTGATAGCTTGTTTACTTAAATATAAAAATACACGAGGTATTTTGTAATAATATTTTATTATATATAAAATGTACAAGTAATGATTTTGAATGTTACAATGAGGGCCTGCTTATATACCTAGGCAGGTGCCCTTTAATGAATGGGCATGTCCATTAAGACATGTCTCTTCATTAACTAGTCATTAATTAACTAGAACTATGAGTATGATTTATTTATATTCATGTTATTCTTATATAAATATATTTGTAACAGTTAGATGTTGCCAAACTTGTTAACTTTTCAATGGGAAGCAAAAATTAGCTTCTTTGCCTCTTCAACCTGTGGTCATGGAACCTCCTTTTCAACATTGGGGGCTTGACTTTATAGGGAAATTTAATGAAAATTATAGTAATGGCTAGTCATGGATTTTAACTGCTAGTGACTATTTTACTAAATGGGTGGAGGCCATCCCTACAAGACACACCACTAACAAAGTAGTGATGCCCTTTCTTGAAGATAAGGTTATCCCTCGTTTTGGTGTCCCTGCCAAGATTACTACTAATAATGCCAAGGCTCTTAGCTTTGCTGAATTCTCATCATTTTGCTTTAAGTATGGCATTGTCTTATCTCATTCATCAAAACATTATCATCAGGGTAATGGCCTACCAGAGTCTAGCAATAAAAACTTGATAACCATAATCAAGAAGATAGTAGGGAATAATAAAAGGGCATAAGATAGCAAAATTAAATATGCCTTGTGGGTTGATAGGATTACAAAGAAGATGTAATGTCACTTCCTAAATTATTTTGGTACAGGATTTACTTCTACGTTTTGGGGGCCAATTTTGGTGAAGACAGGGCCCAATTGATTTTCATCAGAAGACTTAGGAGTTAGAAGTTAGTTAATTTTATGTTATGTTGTTTTGTTGGTGATATATGGGGACCACCCACACATGAAATACACACTCCCTAAGTATCCGGTTCAAAAAGCATGAGTGGGAAAACCGTAGGCTTGCTGAGGGACCCACAATGGAAGAAAAGGAAGGAAAAAGGCTCCATGAAGGTTATAAAAGGAAGGATGCTCACTTCATTTGGCATTCTTGGCTTATTGATTTTATCTCTGTTGCATGAGCTGCTTATCCAGGTCACTTTTTGTTTAGCACGAGTTTTCCAAGTGGAGGACTCATCCATTCTTTGGGGGACTTCGAGTGCCACCCTAAATTGGTTCATCCATTGTCATCCGAGGAGAGTTTCATCGAGTTATTTTCAGCATTTGCATTCAGTTTGCTCCAGCAGTGCGTACTTCTGGAGGACGCAGTAGTGATTCTTGTGTGGCTATTGGAGCTCTATTCCAGAGGTCTATTGCTGAGAGAATTTTGGAGGAGGAGGCTAAGTAGTTTGATAAGCTATTGGGTGAGTTTGGAGGCTGGAAATGATAGCTATATTCAGGAGCTATTTTGCAATCTCTGGGGCCAGCACAGAGGAGAGAAGTTGGGCACACGTGGGAGGTAGTGTCTCAGCCATTTGGGTTGTTTTTTGCCGGGAGAAATAAGGGAAGTCTTGGTGGAGTTGTTTGTTGCATTATTGGAGTGTTGTGGAGTATTTTGTTTGTGATTTTGCATACTGCGTGCTTCAACAGTCACTGGGAACGTAGGGCCTGTTGGAGGTCAATTTTGGAGGGTCATGATCAGGGCAAACCATTTATGTACCAAAATCTTTGCATTATTTACTGCATTGTTTTAAATTCTATGGCGCAAATTTATTATTTTCTTGCAATGGCATTGTTTTTCCTATTCTGGAACATTACAAAAGAGTTATACTGGAAAGAGCCTCTTTGAACTCATTTATGGCTTGAATGTTACCCTTCCTGTGCATTTGATGTTACCAAGTTACCAATTGCTACAAAGTTGTACATTTAATAAACTTGTTGTGCAACATAGGATTGATCAAATTGTAGAATTGCATGAAACTAAGAGAAGAGCTTTTGAAAATTGTTGTAAAAATCAATCTAAGGTAAAAAGGAAATTTGACAAATCATCTAGGAATAGAAGATTTTATAATGGTGATATGGTTTTTCTTTGGGATTGTAGGAATGAAAAGCCAGGTAATCATGGTAAGTTTGACAGTTTATGACTTGGACCTTATATTATCAGAGAAGCAACGAGACAAAATTCATACCATTTGAGCACCTTGTACGGAGAGTCACTGAAGTTACCTGTAAATGGCCAACTACTCAATTTGTTCTACAAAGAAGACGTTTGATGCCATGGGGCATCCTTTTGTATCATATTTCTAACCTTATCCCTTGTCATTTTTGTTTAAGTAGTTTTATTTCATGAATAAATTGGCATTTATGTGCTTAGAATAAATTTTCATTTCTTCATTTTTGTACTTGATTTCATTTGCTGATATTTTGAATGGATACTATTGATATATGTCTTTTGTTAGTGGATGCAGATTCCAAGTTCTTGCACACTATCACTTCATATCTAGCATGCATCCCCATATGGAACCAAATGTGGACCACTGGAGTGGCATCTGATGATTATATGAAGACTACATGCCCAAGGATGAACCAAAGGACATTTTTACCATCATATATCATCAGATTACCAAAGTTTTTAAACTCTACTTCTACTTCTCATCATTTTCTCTTGTACCCAAATTCCACAACCTGCGGGGAATTGTAATAAGTGATGCTAGTAATGATGAGTTTAAGTCATGTAATAGGCTTAGTTAGCTTAGGACCTTGCCAACAAGTGAGTATTAATCTTGGATGTTTTTTTCACTTGGTTAATTATCATCTCCCTACCAGGACTTGATAATTAATCGAGTTTTTTTCCTCCAAATTTACCCTAAAGCTGGACTACGGCTTGATGGTGAGGCCTTGGGTGGGTTCTAGTGTCTATAGTCGATGTATATTGCCATACTAGATCACACAAAAAAATTCGTGAAATTTGGTTAGGTCTAGATAGTCATTTTTTAATTTTTTAGATTTCCCGCAGGGCGGAAATTGTATTAAAATTGTATTTGTAATGTAATAAGTAATGTCTAGAGAAGTTGTATGGAGTATGAGTAATAAAATATGACACACTTTGAGGGGTCAAAGATGTGTTTAGGACCCCCAAAACCCACTTTTCCTAAGTTTAGTGGAAAATGTGGCATTAAATTAGGCTAGAAATAAATTAAATAGAGAGAAATAAATTATTCCATGTGACAAAATGACATGGAAATTACTTGGAAACTGTCCTAAGTCAAAGAGTTAAGTCAAGGGAAATGTGGGCAATGATTGAGCACCTTACATCATAAATGCACCAATATCTCATTAAATCGAATTTCCTAGAGTTAAAGCGGTAGTTGCACATGTGGAAAACCAAATTATTTAGAGGAGTTCATGCACTAAAAAAAAATTTATGGAATATTCTGATTGGGGATTTTGTGCGGACTTATCTCACTGTTGGCTACAGTGCTTCTACACTTAGCAATATCACTTGGAGAAATACGAGTTTCTCTTAGAGATGACCACGCAGTTCTTTCAGATCATCATCTAAGGTGGCAGCAGTTGGTTTGAGTTTGGATTGTTTGACTGGAGTTATCTCATTACTTAGGTTCACTCATGGATTTGTTTATTGTACCACATATGGAATTCGATTTTCCTTGGGTGCCACATATGGAATTCGATTTTCCTTAGTGTCTCTCTCATCCCCACTTGGAACTCAACTTGCTCTTTCTTGGGATTTTCTCCAACGTCAGTTCTCACATGCATTCTCCCTTGGGATTTGCTCCCAACTCTCTATATAATAGAGCCATGGGCTCTCATATGCATCATGTAATGCGAGCTATTGGGTTTGAGGGTACGCTGCTGGATTGTACACTTAGTTTGCAATATAATATAACAGACTTTGGGGTTACCTGTGATAGTGTTCTTCTCCTTGCATATGGTAAATTCTTGACATGTTGTTATTATGTTTATATTTACTTCTTCATGCTATTATTTCCTTCATGCTTGTTTCAAGTTAAGTTGATATGCAGTTATCTCATATTAGCATAAGAATTGTTTAATTTCTCTACGAAGATAAATAATCTAGTTGATGTCAAATATATCTCTAGGAATTCTTTCCATTGCAATTATTTAATTTCATATGGATCTAATGGGTTGTGGTGAAGTTTTGTAGAAGAATCCTTCTTTGGTCAAGCTTTCAAGCGTGAGGGGAAGTTCTCGGAGAAACCAACCTACTCTTGAAAATATACAAGGAGAACCCGCATGCGTTAAATTCCAAAGTCTCGTCTATTTCAATTTGTCTTCCAGGAGTTCCTTTAAGTTTTAGGCTCGTATTTCTTGCATCAAAATCAAATTAAAAACTTTACTTTTCAAACACTGCACTTCATTTATTAATATCTGATTATTTCAAAGAGCTAAGTCATGGCTATTCAAAGAGGAGAGTTTACTCATACTCTTTGGCTTAGTCTTTTGTAGATTATCTTGTAACATATTTTGGAGTTTCTTGAGCTAATATTTGTTGTGTTGTTGTAGCACATTTCTAACTTGTCTTCTTACAACTATTTGTGGGATTCATCTTCAAAAAACTACTTAAAAGTTTGCATGCAGGACCTTGGGGTTCAAATTTAGAGACTATTTCCAACTTTAGGCTGTGTTCTTATAGGACAAGGCTGTGTTCTTCTTGGGTGAGGCCAAGTTCATCGTGGCCCTCTCTCTCTCTCTCTCTCTCTCTCTCTCTCTCTCTCTCTCTCTCTTGGCCGTGGGCATTAAAGAGGTTTTTGCCTCTCTTCTCCTCCTAAAAAAATATGTATTTTGTAGAGCCTTTTTGGGCCTCAAATTGCAAAAAATTTCAGCAAGGAAAGGTCTATGGCTTCAAGCTAAATTGTGAAGACTTTCCACGAGTTTTAGAGAAGACTTAATGGTTTTCTCCTTCTTGTAACAACTAATAAAATTTCTACTTTTGTGAGCGTGGGTTTTACCCATTGGTATCTCTATTCTCTCCACCTTTTTGGAAAGGCCTTGTGGCTTGTTTTTTTAATCTATTTCACTTGTATGCATCTCATTTAATTGGGTAATTAACACAACCATCCATTTAACTCATTCCGCATGCTATTTCGTTTGATTTACTACAATTTTCAATTCCATAACAAGTTCAGAATTTTTGCATCCAAACACTTTTAACTTGATTTTATTTGGCTTGAACATTGTTCCAAGTTTACTTATGCTCTGCCATTAAGCACATCTTACATGAATCAAGTATTTGGGAAAAAAATTCTCCATAAAGCAACATTTTATTTCATGTCAAGCAAATACATTTCAAGTTGAAGTTGATTTTTCCTTCTTTGGTTGATTTACTTTAAGATCTTATATGCCCCAAGCATCACTAAAATTTACCTCCAACTTAAGTTGGTTGAATAGACATTTTAGGGGCCCTCTACTTCTATTGACTCCTCACTGTGAGATCCAGATATTTGGGCGAGGGTGAATTCTGAGGATTAGAGTTCAATTGCAATATTGCTTTAGAGCTAACTAATAAAATAAACCAAGAGAAAGTTTCTCAAATTTTTCGCTATCTTGATGGTTTAAAGTTTTACATGCAAATCTCATTTCAATAAGCACTTTGGATGCAAGCATTTTAATCTCTTAAATTTTGCAACAAAACTTAACTCTCGTACACTTGTAATATCGTTTGTTTTTGCAACTCCATTTCATGTTGTCATTTTAATGGTCATGGGTGATTGATGTATCTTATTGGATTTCCAAGCATTACTTATTTCATGTTGCAAATTTGATTTCATTATCTTGATCTAACATTTAATTTTTCTATCATTTGTGGCTTAAATCTCATTTTGGGCAAGCTATGGTTTACTTGAAGACACTAGTCTCATGTTGAATATCTATTTCAAGTTTCCTTATATGCTTGTTTAATATTTGAAGGTGAGTTGCTTTGATAGGCATTGACTAGAATCGTCTCACTTACATTCTTCAAATAGATTCTAATTGTTTATATTTTAGCAAGACATCTTTACATGCTTTGATTTATCAATTTGTTTATCTTGAAAGCATTCTTGTATCTTTCATTTATAATAGCTTCTACTAACAATTTCTTGTTTCATTTTTCAGGATTACTTTTGTTTTCCATTTGAAAGCATCTCACTTCATCTAAGCAAATATAATTTCATTTTAGAGCAATACTTTGCAGGCACTAATTGTTCATATGCTTTATGCTTATCTCATGTATTGAGGGTTATTGCCCATATCATTTTTGCTTATAAATCTTAAGAAGTAATCTATTTCACTTTAACAATTCTCCTAGAAAACTCACATCTTTAACTTAGTTTTCCTTTAGGCACCACCCCCCATAGCTTAGGAGATGGCTTAAATGGAGAAAGTCAAGAATAGGTGACAGACCCTTCTCTTAGTTCCTTTCCACCAACCATGCCTTGTGGGGTTAAAGGCTTTTCTCACTAACTGTAGCTAGATGTAGGCAACAAGTGGCAACAAGGGGGAAACATCATTGCGAGCTCAAGGCCCTAATTTTGGAAGGGAATCCTTATTTCAAGTGCTAAATAACCCATTACATTCAAGCTTGGCTCACTTAGATGCAATAGTGATTATTGTCCCTAACGAGTGGTTACTTTCACTAGAATCTATGTTATGATTGTCAGGTGGCTCAACAGCCCATGTCTTAGGCACCTTACCCACAAGTACCTAGGTTATTAGAAAAGAATATTAGCACTAACAGGTGAAGTGTTGAGAGTCTTAGGCCTCCTAGCAGTAGCACCACAACACACATGAGCTTGGGCACCTCCTACACCCAAGATGATCTCCCACCTTTATACGAGATGATCTCCCAACTCTCATCCCTCTCCGAATTTCTCCTTGAATGCAGTCACTCCATTGCCTTTCCCAACTAGGAATATTCTCTTTGCCACTTACAGAATCCTGGAAATTCTCCCAAGACTTATGACGTCCCAGAAGCGCAAGACTCTCAAGGTCATTGTCCGCTACAGTCATGCCCACAGCACCTAGTTGATCACGAACCTGAGTGAAATTAGAAAAATATGTGATCATGGGCTCTCCTTTGTTCATCTGGATATTTGTTAGCTTCTCCTTTAGAGCAATATTTTTGACATCACTAGAACCCTAATACAAATCTAAGATGGTTTTCCACATCTCACATGTTGTCTTCTTCCCAAGGAAATGAGGGATAATATAATCTCTGACCACCTCAAGAATGATCCTCCTCACCTTGGTGTCATTCTTGTTATGTTGGATCAACTGTTGGGCATCTTGAGGTGTTGTTATTTCTTGCTTTACAAATTCTACCACCCCATTATCTTCCAACACTGAAATTTGCTCCTTCCATGAGCAAAAGTTGAAGGCTCCCTTTAAACTGTGATCTACACTTAGTCCTAGGAACGTCATATTGCTATCCAAAGAATTTCTCTTCAAAACTCTACCGCGAGCCTTCCTAGCTAATTTGCGCTCTTCAATAACCTACCAACTTGGTGTGGGTCTTTGTGTTGATCTCTGCTCTGATACCATGTTAAATTTCCATGAAACTTGGCAACTACTTAGATGAATAGCTTAAAACAAAGCAACTGAAAACTGGAACCTAATTTACTTTCACTACGATACAAAGTCTCTCAGCAACTTATAATCAACAGAATAAAACACATCACACAAATTGACACGCTTCTCTACCCAGGAAACCCAAAAGGGAAAACCTACTTTCTTTGTTATGGTATTTTATTTATTGTTCTTGAGCAATTGGATTTATTACAAAGCAATCTATCTATGAGAAACCGTTTTGCTTCTTCTCACTAACATCAGTTGATACAATTGATCTCGGCTTTCATTGATCACTGCTTGATCTCCGTCCTCTAGCACACAATTGTTCCCTTGTTGAATCCTTGACTTTACTTGCCTCTTCCCTGATCCTAGCAACTACTTCTTTGCACACTGGAGCCTCCTAAATCCTTGTGCAAATCCTCTTATTTCCTACCACAATCCTGGCTCCTAATTTGTAGCGCAAATCCTCCTATTCTCTTGTGCACATGTGGTCTCCTATTTCTTAGGGCACAAGCTCATAAATCTACGCACAATCTTCCTAAATCCTTGCGCACATGTCATTGCCTATTTCTTAGGACACAAGTTCTCAAATATCTGCTCTCCACAATCAAAGATGATCTCGCAAACTCGAACTATCTTGTCTCACAAACCTTGTGTACAAAACTTATGATTTTCAGTGCTTTCATCATCCTCCTTATACACCCAAGTCGAGCATGCAAGGGGCCTAGCTCAATTTAGAAACTCCAGTTCTAATTGACAAGTTAACTAAGAATCCAACTGATTCTCTCTCCAATCAACACTTGGAGTATTAACTCATTCTCCCTTCAATCAAAACTAAAGACTAACTCGCTCTAATTGAACTTGTAATTTCCACCTCGATCTGTGATCAAACTAATGAAGACTCCACTTAACTAAAGATCCAACTCTACCCATGCCATCTTGATGATTATTCCAGTAAAATGGAAATAAACTCATCCTAACTGAAATCTAACTCATGAGCTCGCACTCATACTGAGAGAGACAAATTGAGGTCTTGACTCTTCACTAATTAAGGCACAAGCCAAAATTCCTTTACTCAATACATTTTCAACAATCCCTCTTAGCGAGGAAGGTACTTCTAGAAGAACATCCTCCACCTAGATTTGTCTCCAATGCCACCACGTATTCGTTGTTGTAGCTGCTCCTACTAAACTAGAAGACTTCCTTGCTTCCTGTTGTGGAATCTGGTCTAAAGACTTGTTCCTTCCAATCATGCTCCTATGATCCACCTTCTACACCCCATCAGAGCCTACTACTGATTTTGCCTTTGAATCTGAATCTACAACTCAGTCATCAGTGCCATATACTCGGTGTAATTCTATGGCTACTTACTCTGCCTGAACATAGAGCTAGGAGTCTCAACTCACTCCTAGGCCTCCTAATCGTCCTACTTGCCTCTCCTCCTCCCTATGTTGGGAGTCACTGACTAAGTGGTTGCCTCCAATTGTCTTCGTCTCTTTTCCTCATCATCCTAAAGGTCAATGTTATCATAACCGAACTGGTGATCGAACCGAAAAACCTTGTGGACCAGGAACTGGTCGGAACCAGATCAAAACTGGTAAAAAACCAGAATGAAAAAGTAACGAAAAAAATAAAAAACGATTTACCAAAAACACATAAAATATTCATATTTTAAAGAAAAACATATATATCCATACCATTTATACACAAATATGCAAAATTTTTCATTTATATAGCAAGTAATAGTGCATATAACCAAAATAACACTTAGTGCAAAACGTCGTTGAACCAAAAAACATGAAGCAGCAGGCTCTAAAAGCCCTTTATAGTCCAAAATAGCAAGATACTATGATACTACAGTCTAGAATACTACAACTACAGCCTACAAATTCTAATTGTCAATGTCATCATCAAAATCATCATCCTGATATAAAAACTGTAGCATGTCAAGTAAAGATTTTGTTTTAGTGATGGGTACATTTCTAGAAGAATCATGATAGAGGAGTTTGACAACCATTGCCACTAACATCGAGGTACATAGAGGGATTGGTGCTCATTATTAAATACTAGTTCCTTACCCTTGTACATGACAAAATCCAATGGAAATGTTGCAACCACCGCAATCCTGATATCCTGAAGGATGTTTGAGAGTGAAATCTAAAATTCTACATTCTCCGTAAGAAATCCAATGAGTTTGGAACCACTTTCAAACATCCTGAGTCATTTCATGGTAATGTTAAAAATTGAAGTAAAGGGATGGAAATGAAAGATTAAGGAGAATATTAGGTTGGGGACCACAGGCTTGAATATTAGGCTGGGGACCGTAGGCTTGAATATTAGGTTAGCCTATGGGAGAATTAGATGTGGGCCAACCAATTGAAAAAATCAAAAAATCAAAAATAAATAAATAAAAACTTACGTTGACCTGGGAAGGGACAAACAAAACAAAATTGATCCTAAACTAGTTGGTTCGATGATCCGTCGATTCGGTACCAAACCAGCGGGATCCGTTACAGAAATAGTTGGTTCGCGACCGGTTTTGGACCAAAAACGATCGATTCCACTGGTTCTGGTTGCTAATGGTCAACCCACTTGCCAACTAGCCAAGACTCAAAATGTGATACTAACTGATGCTCCTCCTTGGGAGCTATAACCTGCTCTCGCTCTAATGACTCCCTCAGATCTTTACTCTCCTCAACCCTCATATCTGTTGCAAAATGGAAAGTGGAAGTTATTAATCTTATTTTCCTTAACCTTGATATTTTCTTGTGAATCTTAATTATCTTCTTTATGTTCTTTAGTTAGGTATTTTCATCAAACAATATCGAGAACAGTAACAACAACAATAGAGGACACAAATATTAGGCTCTCAACCAGGGCAAAACCCCTCCAAGGGGAAAACCCGGAAATTCTTCTCTTCTTAGGATCTACTTCAAATGAGATACAAAGATCCAAACCCTAGACTAGTGCTTCTCCTAGTAACAAGTTAGCCCTTCTTTGATTCTGCATCAACCATATTCAATACTGCAACTTCAACCTACCAACTTCACTACTGCAACTCGTCCAACAACTTCGACCCTGCAATTTCGGCCTTGCAGCTTCTCTGGAAACCCTAATCCAACCTCCTCCTGAGACCTTCCTAGAGCAAGACAGCTCTCCCAAGGTCAACGAGGTCAATACAAGGTTTTCTTCCAGGTCAACAAGGTCAATATAAGGTTTTCTTCCTTCCACCTACAAGATTCTGCACTTCGTCCTACTACAACTCGGACCTACAAATTCGGCCTTGTTCTGCAACACCAAAAACCATAGAACTTTGCACGTGTGAGAGAGATAGAGCCCAAAACCAAGATAATTTGTTCTTCTTTCTTCTCTTAGACCCTCGCTCTTCTTCTTCCAGCTTCCCAGCAACAGATCGAACTTGTAAAGTGAGTGAGTGCCAAATGAGGTCGAACTACTTCTTTATATAGCCTTCTCAAGGGATCGAATTCCCTCCTTTAGGCCGACTTCATGTTCCTATGGCCGATTTGTACTTTTGGAGTTTCCAGGACTTTCTAGACTCGAAAATAATTCTTTTTACAATTACATTTTGCTCGAAAGAGTCTTATAAACATGATGTTGATTCCTTTGGCTGATGACAATAAATCCTAAGACCTAACAAACCATAGAAGCATGAAGAACATGCTTTTACCTATAAGACCATCAATAATGAACATGAAACCCATGCTTTAATAATAATATCTTTTTCTTTTCTTTTCTTTTTTGTTACATAGGATACATATTGAAATGAGTACAACAGCAATTATGAAGACTGAAACTAGTTACATTTCTCAACACTCCCTCTTAACTAGGGAGGTATTTATAATTGTACAACGAGTACAACTTCGTATCTCAAACTGAAGAGTTCTCACAAGAAGAGTCGGATTGATAATCCATACTGTAAGCATCATCATCATGACCAGCATTGTCCTAAGGCCTAACTGGGCAAGCTCTACTTTAATCAAAATAATTGTGTTGGGAGGCTTAGCGTGTGATATTGCACTACCTCTACAAGGTCCATACCCCATCCGTATGTGATACTGCACTACCTCCACAAGAGCTATATTGTTCTTTGCTTTGATAGTTACATTTCTTCAATAACATGTAAAGTTCACCCCAGATAATTATATCATTGTATAGATCTACATTATTAACCATCACAATATGTAACTATGTAGAAAGAACATCATCATCATCATTATCTAAGCAGTGGAATGTAAAGAAACAAAGGAAGAAAAGCATGAACACATAGAGACACCAAGATTGGTCTGAGACCAAGGCAAAACCCACTATGGGGAAATCCCTTGCAAATTCTTCTTCTTAGATCGTCATCAAATGATTCAGCAACAAGAGTACAATGATCCATAGATCTATATCTTCATGATGCAGTAAAACAACTAACACATGCATAATGTGACCTTACACATATCTCTGCTGAAGGAACTTGATTCTAAGAACAGAGATGCACTGACACTAGGTGAAGCATACTGATGAATATTATTGATACTGAGTGAAGACTGTAGATAAATCTTGCAGCGAAAATACATAGAGCAGATCTACAAATCTGTAGATATACAACATCAAGAGCACGGATCTGATGGATCACCAAGGAATCTCAACTATCAAGTCCTAGATCTGAATCTAGGATGCTGACAACGACTGATCTTAAGTGATTGTTACTGAGCAACAGATGTATGAAGGCACTGTGCAATCAACTGAATGTGATCAAATCCAGAACTGTCCATAAAATCCCTTAGTCGCGGCCTTAACACTCTCAGCCCGCGGTTGAAGCCTCCTTAGCCGCGACCTAGTCATCTTGTGCCCGCGGCTGAGGTCCTGATCAGCCCAGAACCCTAGTCGTGCCTTGAACACGATCTGCCCGTGGCTATACCAGCTCAGCCGCAACCTTAACACAGCTTGCCTACAGCTCTAGCCCGAAAACAACAATATTGTACCCGTGACTTAGGCTCAGAAGACCCAAAACTATGCGAGCTTCTCGACTGTGATCCCGAACCCTTGCACGAGCTTCTCCCGACGAACCTGTGCGAGCCAAGACAGAAAATATCATGAGCGAATGTGTATGAATGAGCTTGAGGTCGCTTCTATTTATAGCCTTCGTGTGTGACCGCTTGAGGTTAAGGCAAACCCCACATGTGGTTAGGCCGACCGATTCCATTTCACTTTAATAAATAAATTAATTCATAATTTAACTTTCGCTTAACCGATTAGGGCAATCTATAGGTCGATTTTGTTCCTCTCGAAAAGAGGAATCTAATGCAATTATAATCTCGACCATCTCGGTTGCCATAGTGGAGTTTGACTGCAGTTGCATAATTTTAACACTCCCTCTCAACCAGGGTGAATTCCTCTTGCTAATATATCTTCATCGATTAATATGCCATTATGTTATCTTCATGCATCATCACGTATCGTCATTGATCATCTCTGTCATGTAGTCGTCATGTTGTGAACCTTTTTCATTACAAATCATCAATGTACTTCTCATGCTTATTTTCTGCTTATCTCTTGATTGTACCTACTCATATGTTGAACATTCTCGGATCTAGAAGAAGAATTTTTCATCAGTGGGGAGCTTAGGCAATCACCCTTCGTCTATCAAGCTGTCAATCTAAATCTCTGCCATCGGGTTACTACTCGGAATATCATCATCAATCAACATCGGAGAGCATATCATCAAGGAGCATGCCTCAACATGTAACCGCATCAGGGAGCACATCTCTACCCGAAATCTCATGGGGGAGCTATACCTCTACAACCCCATGTCTAACAATAGGATATCCATCCACGCAAGGGTGCCCATCTCGACCCTGGTATCACATAGGGGAGCTAACTCTCAACCCGGAACTGTATAGGGTTATCTCAACCCATCCTATTTCCTACTGATCTTCCCATCGAGCGCCCTGAATAGTCATGTGGTAGAACCCCTGCATCATAATCGACTTGGGTTGTACACCCTAAGTACATTCTCAACTCGTTGGCCAAACGAGGAGTGGTATTCCCGACAAGCCCTGCTTGTGGGTATGATGCCAACTAGGGTATACTCTGCAAAGACCAATCAGGCGAGCAACATTCTCCGGCCCTATGAATATAGGGGACCAGGATCTGAACCCTATGGGTAACAAATAGGGAATATGCCCTATTTTACAGAGTTCCCTTAACCCTAGGAGCCCTCTATCTCAATTCCTAGTCCTGGGAGCTCAAATAGGGAGGAAGAGTTCGCTTAGTGTCCTCGATCAGCGCTGCTCTCATCTGGCATCTGTTGATTCCTGTTCATATAGGGCATCAAATCAAGTGTTATGTTAGAACATACATAATCATGTAAATCACAACAAGATACCATAATCATCCTCCCTCTGACAGAGGTGTTAATCACACATGGATACCATAATCATCCACCCTCTCATGGAGGTGTCAATCACTAGTCTTAGCTTGTCTCAAACAGCTGCACTCTCTCAATGAATGGAGAAATCACAATCCCAACTATGTGTATGGGATTATGTGTCATCATAGTGTATCCATGTCTTATCCAGATCATGTTCAAACAGCTCTCTAAGGAGCTTCTTCATCCTACCTCACAGCTAGCCTTACTAGCAGCATTGTATCCGACCTCGGTCGTGCTAAGGACCTCTCGTCCAAGATATCATGGCAGATCTCATACTAAGGCAACATCCAAATGTGCTCATCAATATTAATCCCAAACATTATCAGTTCATTCATGCAATTACATATCATGGAAGAAATATCTCAACCTTTAATAGTAGAACAAATAAAAGATGTTTGGTGGAAATTCTGAATGAAGCAGCTCAATCACGAATTTAATCATGTTCTATACATATCATATACAAGTGGATGTTCAAAATGGAACATCAATGCTTCAATCAA
The DNA here is from genome assembly GCA_034641835.2 of Pinus albicaulis. Classification (NCBI taxonomy): domain Eukaryota; kingdom Viridiplantae; phylum Streptophyta; class Pinopsida; order Pinales; family Pinaceae; genus Pinus; species Pinus albicaulis. The sequence continues at coordinate 879,148,322 of CM076579.1, forward strand.
GTAACAGATGCCATGTCACAATCAACAACATTTCAACTTTAAATCAAAGTGTCCAAGGATTTACATTACGCAAAGACATTTCAACAGTCTTGCAACATGAGATATATTTCCCGGATTTCAGAAATCAATTCATCATGCCATGATACATTATTACGAGATTCAAAAGCCATCTCCCTCTAACTTAGATCATCAAAGGCTCATCACCTGTCAAGGGTAAACAATCAGTATGTATAATCAAAACCATAATCAAAATCAAGGCCATACCTTGGAACTCATTATCCTGACTTCATGGACAAATCTGAATCGTGGAGATTGCATCACGCAATTCTCTCGGTAAGAATAATGTCTTACCAAGCCAACATACCCAACCTTACACAAATCAACGTTGTGTCAACAAAATCATCTCATCAGAGTTTAGAAGTCAAACAAAAAAAAAACTATTATCAAAGACATTGATTTCGCAGTATCAATTCTTTTGCCCAGGAGAGAGGTAGAGCTCATATCAAGTCTTGACTTCGTTCACTGTCAAGCCATCAAGTCTATCATTTAACATGACATTTCCGTCACTAGATGCAGGTGCATACATCAAGGTTAAGTCATACAAGTTCCATCTACAAACTGAGTCACAACAACCATTGTGTTAGGAACAAGGAAGCCATTACAAAACCATAATACTCACGTACGGCACTAAAGGTCACTAAGCCCACATAGCATTGTCATCAGGACAAATCAATAATCAACAGATCAAGTCCAAAAAGAGAGATCTATAATCCAAATACATGTCTCAATCATTAATTCACAGTTCTAAAACATCATGTCAAGATTCCAAACATAGCTTATCTATATCAATCAGCGAAATCATGTAGCATAATTCTCAAACATAATGACATATCCATATGAATGTCTCAGTCACCTGCAAACACAAGTTTTGTTCAGAGATACGAACTTTCCCTGCTAACAGATCTTCCTGGTATCTGCAACACATCTGCAGAACTAACATCTTCCAAGTGACCATCTGATTTCATGCTCAATTCCAGCAATTCCATAAATTAGTTTACAATGGCAAGACATGTCAGAGATCCCTTAATTCGAAGTATAGACCGAATTCATTGTACAGAACTTCAATTCTATGTCTATCAGGCATAGTCCCATCTATGATCCCTCCTTTGCACTAGTGAGGCTCAAACCTATGTTGTAGATCACCAATGTCAGATACTCATGTATCATAGAAGGGCATGTAATTTTATTTTCATACATGTCATCAACATGTCTTTACTGGAGTCATGCAACAGCAGATCTGCTAGATCATAAACACATATCTATCATGATCATCAATCTTTCATCAAGGGCTGGACTTGAAAGATTAGGGCAGTAGGCTGATGTAACAACACAATCTTATGAACCCAATAACAATACATCAAGTTAGAGTATTAAATTTCACCATATGCCATGACCACGGGTAGTAGGAGATCTAGAACATCAATCTCATAGATATGCCTTTATCATCATGGTTGTCAATACCATGCTTATCATGATTAATAGTATCAAGTTAGGTTAATCGATAAACCATCAAAGTGAAATCTCTCTTTCCATGAGCTTTCATCATGTCTATCACAAGCATTATCAATACCATATAAATGAGGTAAACTTCTATAAGAGATCCAACAAATCTTATGCATATCAAGAGTCAAGAGTACCATTTACTAGAGCCAGAATCAGAATCTAAAAAACAATAGAAGATCATCATGATCAAAATATTCAATACCAGGTGCACCATTTCATCATAGGAAACATAAATCCCAATCACTCTCATATGCATGAATGATCCATTTGAGGAGACATTATCAACATACCATAGGACTTACCTAGCCATCGAATGTTATAGCTGAAACATAACACTAAAACAATATACCATGCATGCCTAGTGGTATTACCTGTGCATCTTCACATAAGCAGCTTGTGGTGCTGAAGTTCCATTTTACATTTTCCAGATCTAGCCATCTTTCCTGCATTTCAAAAGATCCTCGAGAGGGATCCACTCATCACATCTCATCATGAAGGTTAGAAATATCCAGGTGCTCAAATATACATGCAAGAAGTAATGACTAGAAACAATAATTAGATCCATAAGTATAAACAAGAGTAAGGTCATAAGTCAGGGAATACTTATCCTTAATCAGATATGATCCTTTCCCTCTTGAACCAACCTTCAAGAGCCATCCATAGACCATAGAACAATGTTTCCCTCAATCAGCAACTTTATCAAAAACCAGGTCATTTGTCAAATCGATCCCAAATGCTTCACATCGATCAAATATCAAGACTCTTACCATAAGCCAGTGTTTCTCTCAAACCCTCATTATCACATCCTTATCCACTAATTATCTAGGGTTTTCTTCATACCCTAGAATTCTTTCAGGTCTCTACCATCCTCTGCTTGCTTCCATAAAAGTGTCTCCATGGCAGTGATCTACATGCCTTTTCTTCAGCCCACCTTTGATACCATGTTAATTTTTCATAGAGTTATATTGTTATTTGCTTTGATAGTTACATTTCTTCAATAACATGTTAAGTTCACCGAGATAATTATATCATTGTACATATCTACATTATTCACCATCATAATATGTAACTATGTAGAAAGAACAACATCATCATCATTATCTAAGCAGCAGAATGTAAAGGAACAAAGGAAGAAAAGCATGAACACATAGAGACACTAGGATTGGTCTGAGATTAGGGCAAAACCCACTATGGGGAAAACCCTTGCAAATTCTTCTTCTTAGATCATCATCAAATGATTCAGCAACAAAAGTACAATGATCCATAGATCTATATCTTCATGATGCAGTAAAGCAACTAGCACATGTATAATGTGACCTTACACATATCTCTGCTGAAGGAACTTGATTATGAGAACTAAGATGCACTGACACTGGCTGAAGCATACTGATGAGTATTGATGATACTTAGTGAAGAGTATAGATACATCTTGCAGCGGAAATACATAGAGCAAATCTACAGACCTGTAAATCTACAACATCAAGAGCACGAATCTGATGGATCAACAAGTGATCTCAACTACCAAGTCCTAGATCTGAATCCAAGATGCTGACAAAGACTGATCTGAAGTGATCGTTACTGAGCACCAAATGTATGAAGGCACTGTGCAATCAACTGAATGTGATCCAATCCAGATCTGCTCATAAAATCCCTTAGTTGTGGCCTTCACACTCTCATCACGACGCTGAAACCTCCTCAGTCGCGACCCGGACGCTTTATGCCCACAGCTGAGGTCCTGATCAGCCTAGAACCCTAGCAGCGCCTTAAACACGGTCTGCCCGCGGTTATACCAGCTCAGTCGCAACCTTAACACAGCCTGCCCGCGGCTTTGGCCCAAAATCAACAGTACTATGCACGCGGCTCAGGCTCAGAAGACCGATATCTATGCGAACCTCTCGCTTATGATCATGAACCCTTGCGCGAGCTTCTCCCAACGAACTTGTGCGAGCCAAGACATAAAAGACAAACCAATACCAAGAGAGCAAGAAGAAAATATCATGAGCGAATGTGTATGAATGAGCTTGAGGTTGCTTCTATTTATAGCCTTCGAGTGTGACCGCTTGGGGTTAAAGTTAATTACTAAATTAATTAAATTAATTAATTAATTAATTCATAATTTAACTTTTTCTTAACCGATTGGGGCAATCTATAGGTCGATTTTGGTCCTCTTGAAAATAGGAATCTAATACAATTATAATCTCGACCATTTGAGCTGTCCATAATGGAATTTGATTGCAGTTGCATAATTTTAACACTTCTTTGTCGTCTCAGCCTCAAACCTATGCGAACCAATCAATGAAGAGAAGAGGAAAATGCTTGGTGATGTCCAAATGAGCTTGAGGTCACTTGTATTTATAGGCTTCCAAGGGTGACCATTTTGTTGTTAGGGTCGACCTGTTCATATGTGCATATTTGGGCTTTTCTTCAAAAATTCACTTTCCCTTATCCAATTTGAGTGCTTCAATAAAATTAGTGCTCTCGAAAAGAGGAATCTAGTCCCATGGTTGGAATTTGTCACTGAGCTACCAAAATTAACACTTCTCTTGGATACCTGTCACATCCTCAAAGAGTGTCGGTACCTTTCCTTTCTTGGATGTTTTATCCTCAAGGAAACCGCAAATGCTTATCCAATCCTCTGCCATTCTCTCTTCATCACCCGAAGAAGAGAATGCACATGTGATGTCCAACATCACTCCCTCTCAAACCGAGAGGACATCACTATCCTCCTTTAATCTTGAGAATAGAACCTTGCTCCTATATAATGGGACTCCTTTACTCCCTCTCAAAATTAGAGGAGATCTAGACTTCCTTTCTTTTTGAGAAGTCATCATTACAATCCTTACTACTTGTCTTCGTATCAACTACCAGTTCTTCATAGCTGCCTGACTCCCTCTTTCCTTTGCATCATCGAGCTTTCTTTCTTTCAAGGTACCATGGAACCACCTTCTCTCTTCAATCTTGTGACAGGTTCCAGGCCAATCTTCTTGCTCATCACTTTCTTTTTCGATATGAAGGCATTACATGGAGCCTTTCCAAACTTCTTGAAAGTGATCTTCCGTTGACCTTCGGGTTATCTTCTCATAATACTACCTTTTAATCCCAAGATGTCCACATCTTGATTTCACAGTTGCCAGGTACCAGTGTCTAGCTTCCCTCAATATCCTTCATCCATACAGTTGAACTTGCCTCAACTTCCATCATATATCCCTGCACCATTCTTCCAAGTAGCAAAATAATATGTTAAACAGATCACTGATAATAATGAAAAATCAAACTTACCTCATCATGAGGACCTTCTCGATCCATCAACATCCTTATAGTCTGTCTCCATATGACTTTTCCTTCATGCATCAGAGTGCCCAAGGATCGAACTTGATTACGAAGTTACAAATGTTCTTTCGGAGACTATACTAGATATTAATTGTTATTATACATATTCTAGAGAAAGTCTTAATATTTTATACATACCTAAGTAAAATTATATTCTTTCTCCAGCATTATAGATATTCTAGCATAATTTTATAACCAACTTTCTTCCAAAAGATTCTTGTACAGATGAATCTTATCCAAAGTTTTATATCCAGCATTGATTCTTACACTTTCATCCAATCATCTAGTTATTCATATATCTCACAAAGAGCCTGCATCCTTTTGAAAAATTATGAATCCAAATTACAAAAACCCTACTTTAGTATTCTAATTTACTTCTCCTACTTGTTTGATTTAATTAACAAGTTATTTTTCTGAAATATTCAGTAAAACATCAAAGTAAACACTATTGCAGCCTACACATACATACAAATCAAGAACTGAAGAATAAAGCCCACATGAAAAAGGACACAATAATTTTCGAACAAATGTCTCCGGAAAAACCCAATGCAAGAAAACCGGTGCAGCAGCTCTTAGAGGGTTTTATTATTATGCAGAATTCTGAATACATTCAAGGGCACCAGACATGGTTTGCCCAAACAAAGAAAATCTCGGCAAATGTACCTATATCACTCAAAGATAGAAAATATGGATGATTCAGCTGAGGCTTCACACCTTCTGGATCTGCTGAAAACGAGCCCTTTCTAGCCCACTGGAACCTCAGCATTGCCTCTCCTAGAACTGTGTCTACCAAAAGGCCCTGCATCAGCCTCTGTGCAGCACAGGCTGGCCCCGCATCACCCTGGTTGAGCCTACGTTGCCTCTACGCAGCTTTGACTTGGCCTACATCACTCTGGCTGAGCATACGCTGCCTATGCGCTGCTGTGGTTGGGCCTACGTCACCCTTGCTGGATCTTTGCGCTGCTCTTGTATGAATCTGCCTCTCTACCAATGTATCCTCGGCCTCGAATGTGAAATCCCACTGTCGATCTTCCCCTCACTGCACTGCAAGCTCACTCGAAAATTCTCAGCAAACCGCGCCCCAGAAATTCTCAAATAGGCCATACTCTGTGTGTGTTCTCCAACTGACCCCAAGCCTTCTTTTAATACTTTTCTCGTCGAACAATCAATGGTCGTGATCTAATTTCTAATCGATGACTAAGATTAGAAAAGACTTGATCCACGTCACTTAGAACATTCTCACCCACATGTCTAAATTAATTCACTTTAATTATTTAATTTCCCTAAGTTAGACTTAGGGTCTCCATTAAAATAATTAATATTTTGAATAACTTAGGTTCTGGGTGGAATTCCTCCAAACGATTTATGAGTCTTGGAGACCTTATGTGTTCTAGCCCCTCCACAAAGTTTCGGAGCTAGAGCACATCCGATGCTACCCAAAATCTCAACACTCCCTCTTAACGAGGAATGTGCTCTAGCAACACTTCACCCTAGAAACGTTACTCTGATCCAAGGCATCGGTCCCGTGCGCTGCTGATGCTCAGCTGCTGCCCCTCATCCACTGCGTTGTTTCCTTCTGTATTGCTGCCCATGACTCTGCCACAGTCACTGCCTCATTTGTACTGCAGCTCCCTCTCAAATGTTGCATCATGCTGCCCATAGCACTGCATTGCCAAGTGTTGCACTACAACTCAGTTGCTGAGAAGTAAGCAACTGAAGGACAGCACCCAAAATACTGACAGACAAGTTAGTTTGGCTGCATCTCGATACTGAAGCACCCTCTGTTGCTGCTCTGCATGCACCCTCTGAAGCTCTTGTTGTCTACTGCTCTGCACTGCGTAAACATTCCCTCTGCGCTGCTGAAATCCCATCAGCCTCCGCATTGTTGCTTCCACACTGCCACTGCCTCTCCTCTGCGCTGCTCAAATCTTCAACGTCCTCAATGCTACCATGCCTCCATAATCCTCTGCACCAAATGACTCCAGTCATCCTGCTACTGTCTTTAAGGGCTCCCGTAGCTCGTATCTGATCTAAGGGTTTGGGCACTTCAAGGATCCTGCCCCCCATCTGTAGTTCAAGAGATCTACAGATCATTGTCGCCTCGCCTCTTCTCTCGAGGCACATGAGCACTCATCGCCACATCATTATCACTGTCGTCATCCCCTTTGGTTGTCGCAGCCTTGGAATCTGAATCTTCCTTGCCCTTCCTCTTCTAAGGACAAGTATTGGCGATGTGTCCCAATTCGCCACATCTGAAGCAACGGACCTTTGAGAAGTTCTTCTTCTTCTTCCCTTGTTGTTGTCGTAGTCCCTTAGATGCGAGGGTCGCATCTTCCTCCTCCTCCTTCTTGATCTTGGCTCCTCCGCTGCTGATGCCCATCTTGGACATCCTCCTGATCTCCACTTGAGGAAGAGTTACCCACATGTCCTCCCAATTTGGAAGTCGTGCTCTGCCCAAAATACTTTGGACAAAGGTCTACCAATCATCGGTGACTGCATTCAGGGCAGTCCTCACCATGAGACCATCGTCAGAAGTTGCCCCCATAACAACCAGCTGATCTCGAATTGCCTTCAATCGAATGAGAAAGCAATCGATTTCCTCTCCCTTATGCATTTGAAATAGTCGCAGATGATTCTCCATAAGCATCTTCCTCTGAACATAAGTACCTTGATACAATGTGGTCAAGGTCGTCCACATCTCACTTGTTGTATTCTTCTCGGCAATGCGTGGGACCACATGATCCTTTACCCCATCCATTATCAAGCACTTGGCCCTTGCTTGCGCTTCCTCATACTTCTTTAACGGATCAGCATCAACCGGGACGGCCACAGCCTTCTCGGCATAATCTTTGATGCAATACTCATCCAAGACAGATAGGATCTTGGCCTTCCAAATGATGAAGTTAGAAGCACCATCTAACCTAACTTGATCCCTCAATCCATGAGAGGCCATCTCTGCTCAACAAAAAAATTGTCGGAAGAGATGCTCTTCTCCCTTCTTTTGTTGCTGCTCTCAGCAAGAGACTCGATTTGGGTTTCTTAGCAATAGAAACCCTCTAGAGAATACGCTCCCTCTGACAAGTGATTTCCCTCCCGGAAATCCTTCACCAAAACTGTTGAATCAGCCCTCTCCAATCACTCTGTTGATTGAATCCCAGACTTCTTGGCTAGAAAGTCTGTTGAGGAACAGTTTCCCCTTACTTTCTCAACCCCGCTAGACATTGTTCTGCACCGGCAGAAACAATGCCCCACCAACAACTTTGAATATCAAAAATTGCACCTCCAACCACAGCAATTGCACAGCATCACCCCTTCTCGGACTGTGTCACCCTCTTGGGCCTATGTCAGCCTCTGCGTCTGCTAGACAGGCTCTGCATCACCCTTCTGGGCCTGCGCCAGCCTCTACGTCAGCTATGCGTGAGCTAGACAGACTCTGTGTTACCCCTGATGGATCTGAGTTGTCCCTCAGGTGTTGTGCAGCCTCTTTCTGGATCTGGGTTGTCTCAGTCGCTTTCCTGCAAAAACAATAAATAAATAAATAAATAATAATAATAATAAAAATAAATAAAATAAAAAAATCTTCGCCGCTTCGCCAATGGCTTCAGCTCCCCATAATCTGCAATAGCTCTGATACCATGTGAAAATTTATGAAATCCAAATTACAGAAACCCTACTGCAGTATTTTGATTTACTTCTCCTACTTATTTGATTTAATTAACAGGTTATTTTTCTGAAATATTCAATAAAACATCAAAGTAAACACTACTGCAACCTACACATACATACAGATCAAGAATTAAAGAATAAAGCCCACATGACAAAGGACACAATATTTTTTAGACAAATGTCCCCCGAAAAATCCAATGCGGGAAAACCGGTGCAGCAACTCTTAGAGGGTTTTATTATTATGCAGAATTCTAAATACATTCAAGGGCACCAAACATGGTTTGCCCAAACAAAAAAAATCTTGGCATATGTACCTCTATCACTCGGAGACAAAAAATATGGTTGATTCAGCTAAGGCTTCACACCTTCTGAATCTGTTGAAAACGAGCCCTTTCTGGCCTACTAGAACCTCAGTGTTGCCTCTCTCGGTAATGTGTCAACCCTACGGCCCTGTGTGAGCCTCTGCACAACACAGGCTGGCCTTGCGTCGCCCTGGTTGATCTACGCTGCCTATGCACAGCTCGGGCTTGGCCTACATCACTCTGGCTGAGCCTACGCTGCCTTTGCACTGCTCTAGCTGAGACTACGTCACCCTTGTTGGGTCTCTGTGTTGCTCTGGTGCGGATATGCCTCTCTGCCAATGTATCCTCGGCCTCGGATCTAAAATCCCACTGTTGTTCTACCCCTCACTGCACTACAAGCTCACTCGAAAATTCTCAACAAACCGCGCCCCAGAATTTCGACTTAGCTCAAGTATTGCACTCTGCGTGTGTTCTCCAACTGACCCCAAGCCTTCCTTTAATACTTTTCTCATTGAACAATCAACGATCGTGATCTAATTTCTAATCGACGGCTAAGATTAGAAAAGACTCGATCCACACCACTTAGAACATTCTCACCCACATGTCTAAATTAATTCACATTAATTATTTAATTTCCCTATGTTAGACTTAGGGTCTCCATTATAATAATTAATATTTTGAATAACTTAAATTCTGGGTGGAATTTCCCCAAACAATTTCTGGGTCTTAGAGATCTCATGTGTTCTAGCCCCTCCATAAAGTTTCAGAGATAGAGCACATCCGATGCTACCCAAAATCTCAACAATCCTGACCCATTGCATTCCTCCATCCCTTTACCAATATTCACTCCACATTACTTGGAATGCATACTAACCTTGTCATAGTGCTTTTCCCAAGAACCTTCCATAATGATGGTTCTTCTAGGGTCAAGATCATCCACCTAAGCAAGATGACTACCTCTAACATAATGTTAGATATTGCTTGAATGATCAATATGCAAAATGGTCTATCTATCCATCTATCTATATGATCTCTACAAAGTAACTTAATCATATAAAATTCTACACATGCTACTATCATATGCTTCTTTTTATGATGCTATGCAAAACATATTGTTCTAAAGGAAAGATTAAACTTCACAGAGAACCTGACACTCAGTGAACCTTCTTTAGTAGTAAAGATCCTTCACGTATTACTTCTTTGCCTTCTTCTCGGGTTCTCCCACTCCCTCGACTACATGAGCTTCACTCCTTTATTTTTTCTTGTTGTTCTGTAGGCTTGAACAGTCCCTCCTATAGTGTCTGAATTCATTGCACTTGAAGCATTGAACCTTGGACATGTCTTTCTTCTTGGACTTACCAAACATTCCCTTTTTCAGCTTCTTGACTCGGGCTAGAAAGGCTTGAGATTGCTCATCTGATCCAATATCATCCTTGACCTTGATCCTTGATTCTTCCAATATACACTGCACCCACAACTCATCAAAGGGAGTCGAATCCTTCTTGGAGTAGATGCTTGTTGCAAAGCTACTCCATTCTCATGGCAATGCATTTAGCACACAGATGGTTACTTCAGAATCAGTAATAGGTTCCCGAAGTCCTTGCAGATGGCCTTCTGATTGAGAGACTCTAATGAGAAAGGATGTCACATCCTCATCCTTTGATTTCTTCATTCTATATAACTTGTTCCGCAAAGACATATTTTGTCCTATCGTACTTATAGAGTACAAATTCACTAGCTTTTCATACACAGCCTTGGAAGTTTTCAAGTTTACAACAAATGGAACAAGAGAATCCTTAATTGATTCAACTGTGATACTTTGACCCCTTACTTCCCCTTTCTTGTACTTTGATAGTTCTTGTGTCTTGTCCTTGCTAGGCTGAGTGATTTCCCCAGTAACATATTTCATTACTTCTTGCTCTGTGAGTAACAAGTTAATTCCTTTCTTCCATGCTAGATAGTTTGATGCCCCAACGAGCTTATTTCTCTCCTTGCAGAAAGAACCCATATGACTTGAAGATTCAGACATGATGTAATAATATGATACTTACTTGAGACCAAGATTATTCTTGATGATGTCATCAATATTCTTGATGCCTTCAATATCTTTGAAGTGTCCTTGATAACATCTTCTGAAGTCCCTTGATGCTTCCTTCAAAAGAGAGATCAACACTCTTCTTAAAGTCTTTCTCTCAGATCTTCCTTTGATGTGAGCTTGATATAGACTTCATCTCCTTTAATGTAGAAACCCTCCTTCTAGGTCTTCGACCAATGAGTCTTCTTCTTCAGCCTTTTCTTGAGAGTTTCCTCTCAGCCTCCCCTTAACAAGCAATTCCTTCTAGTGTCCTTTCAATTGCTTCCTGGTTCACCTTAGCTCTAATTCCATATTGGAAAATGGAAAGTGGCAACTATTAATCTTATTTTCCTTAACCTTGATATTTGCTTGGGAATCTTAATTATCTTCTTTATGTTTATGTTCTTTAGTTAGATGTTTTCATCAAACAATATCAAGAACAGTAACCGCGACAATAAAGGACACAAATATTAGGCTCTCGGCCAAGACAAAACCAGTCCATGGGGAATACGCGGAAACTCTTCTCTTCTTAGAATCTTCTTCAAATGAGATACAAAGACCCAAACCCTAGACCAGCCCTTCTCCTAGTACCAAGTCAGCCCTTCTTCAAGTCCTTCCTTGATTCTGCATCAACCAGCTTCAATACTACAACTTCAACTCGCCAGCGTCACTACTGCAACTCGTCCTGCAACTTCAACCCTGCAATTTCGGCCTTGCAACTTCTCTGGAAACCCTTATCCAACCTCCTCTTGAGACCTTCCTAGAGCAAGACAACTCTTGCAAGGTCAACGAGGTCAATATAGGATTTTCTTCCTTCCAGCTACAAGATTTTGCACTTCATCCTACTGCAACTCAAACCTGCAATTTTGGCCTCGTTTTGTAGCACCATAAACCCTAGAACTTCGCACGTCTAAGAGAGATAGAGCCCAAAACCAAGATAATTTGTTCTTCTTTCTTCTCATAGACCTTCCCTCTTCTTCTTCTAGCTTCCCAGCTATAGATCAAACTCTATCTTGATGGATCGAACTTGGGAAGTGAGAGAGTGCTAAATGAGATCAAATTGCTTCTTTATATAGCCTTCTCAAGGGGTTGAATTCCCTCCTTTAGGTCGACTTGATGTTACAAGAGCCGACTTGTACTTTTGGAGTTGGAGTTGTTTGTTGCTTCACAAATTCTAGCACCCCATTATCTTCCAACACCACTAAGATCTGCTCCTTCCATGAGCAGAAGTTCGAGGCTCCCTCTAAATTGTGATCTTCCCTTAGTCCTAGGAACACCATACTGCTATCCAAGGAACTGCCCTTCAAACTCTAGCTCAAGCCTTCCTGACTGGTTTGCGCTCCTCACTAACTGATCAACTTGGTGTCAATCTTTATGTTGATCTCTTCTCTGATACCATGTTAAATTTGAAACTCTGCAACTACTTAGATGAATAAATTAAAACAATGGAACTAAAAACTGAAACCTAATTTACTTTCACCAAGATACAGAATCTCTTAACAACTTATAAGAAACAGAATAAAATAGAGAGATAAAAACACATCACACAAATTGACATGCTTGTTTACGCAGGAAACCCAAAAGGGAAAACCTACTTTCTTTGTTGTGGTATTTTATTTATTGTTCTTCAGTAATTGGATCTATTACAAAGTAATTTGTCTCTGAGAAAGCATGCTACTTCTTCTCACTAACCTTGGTTGATACAAATGATCTCGGCTTGCCTTGATCACTGCTTGATCTCAACCCTCTAGCACACAGCTCTTCCCCTGTTGAATCCATAACTTGCCTTGCCTCTTGCCTGATCCCAACTCCTACTTCTTTGTGCACTAAAGCCTCCTAAATCCTTGCGCAAATCCTCCTATTCTCATGTGCACTTGTGCTCTCCTATTTCTTAAGACACAAATTCTCAAATCTACGCTCTCCACAATCAAAGGTGATCTCACAAACTCGTGAATTGTTTTGTCTGTTAATTTTCCAATGTTCTATGCTAGCACAATCACTTAGCCCAATACATTCTTCAATTAGCAATCACTTTTAAATCAATTTAATCTTCCAATAACAATGAGCAATTGTAAATAGAATAGTAAATCCGATGTACAATAGAAGATAGCTAAGTGTATTTACAAGAGACAAGATTTGGTCAAAGACCAGGGAAAAATCTCACAAAGAAGAAAACCCTTTCAAATTCTTCTTCTATTAGATTGTCATCAAATGTTCAAGAGAGAGATACAATGTTCCAAATCATCAACAAAAGAGCCAAAGTCAACCCTTTGACTGTCCAAGAGACCAACCAACCAATATATAAAAGATAATGAACTTCAAAGTCAAATTTGGTGAACAAGTCAAATCTGCAATTTCTGTCAAAGTCAACAGTAGCGAATGATGCCCTAACCAATCCACAACTCAATGATCAAACTGCCTCCAAAAGAGCTCAGTCAACAATCAAACAACTCGGCCTCCTTTGTGGGTCAAACTTCAGTTAAAACAATTCCAAAAAGACTCGGTCAAAGGAGAGAGAAAGTTGCAGTCAAACTTCATATTTTTGCGATCAAACTTCAGTCAACAAACCTGTGGTTAACTCAAGTCAAAGTACCTAGAAAAAATCAACTCCTTCACCAAGAAATTTAGTGTTCAAAAATCATATTTTTGGTCAAGTCAAACCAAGTCAAACTTGGTCAATGGCTACCAAACAAAATGTCAATGCAAAAAATCAGATCTAGCCTCTTTACCTTCGCACATGTGAACTCAAACTCCTTGCTTCAGGCCTATACAAACCAATCAAGAGAGGAGAGAGAAGAGAAGAGTTGATGTGATGTCCAAATGAGGTGCCCTTGAAGTGTATTTATATGCGACTTTGGAGACCCAATTATGACTTTTGGCCAACCTATACTTTTGTGAACTTGTGGATTCCTCAATAAAAATAATTTTTTTCCTTGACCAAATTAAATTCTTCTAAGGGAAAAGAGGGTCTTCCCTGGATGAGGAACGTTGTCCAAAGGAGGGAATTTGTCCCTAAGCTGCCAAATTAACACTCCCTCTCAGCTAGGGAGAAATTTCCAGCTGCATCATGAATCTCATATCAGAAGTCTTGTCATCATGATCATTGAACCAAGTCATATCTCGTCTATGCTCATCTCTACTCATTTGCTAAACATTCTTGAATCCAAAGAAGAAGAATCATCATCATAGGGGAGCGCCAGCTACCACCGTATATCCAAGGACAATAAGCGAGATCCACTTACCGCAAGGGTAAGGATCACACTCTATCCTATTAACCTATGACAATAGGAGAGATCCACTTAAGGATCACACTCTATCCTATTGTCTAATGACAACAGGCGAGGTCGACTTAAGGATCACACTTTGTCCTATCATCTGCTAATATTCCTAACTAGACCCTCACGAGTCAAGAGGTAGAACACCTAAATCGAGACATTAGATGAAATTTCAGCCTAAAAGTGGCCTCCTAATGAAAAATAATAAAATAATAGTTAAAATAATAAAATAATAATTATGAATTTTGGAGGGAAAAGAAAAAAACTACCTTTTTTTAATTGTATTTTTGGATTATCTCCTTATAAGTTTACTCAAAATTCAAGTGTAGTCACTCGTTGGATGTGAATTAAATTTTGCATCCAACAAGTATCCATCATGAGTACTTTTGAGAAGACCCACATTGATAAAAAATTGAAGATACATTAAAAAAATGTGTTGAACATGCTTTTTTAATGTATCTTCATTTTTTATCAATGTGGGTATTTTCAAAAGTATGCATGATAGGTACTCGATGGATGCAGAATTTAATTCCACATCCAACAAATGTCTGCACTTGAAATTTGAGTAAACCAATAAGGAGATAAGCCAAAAATACAATTAAAACAAAAAAAAAAAATCTTATTTTCCCTCCAAAATATTTACATGTACCTCTTTTTAAATTTAAAGGATATTGATTAGTTTACATATTATTACATGAAAATTACATGAAAATTTCATAGGCACTTTTAAGCTAAAATTTCCTCTAATGTACGACTTAGCATAAATGGTAAAGATCACACCCTATATCAGGACACCTCAACCCATTGGCCATATCGGGAGGAACAATCCCAACAAGCCCAGCTCGTGGGTAGGATGCCAACTGGGGTATACTCTACCAAGTCCCAGACTTGATGGTAGGGGGAGATACCCACTTGTCATAAATGACAACAATCACACACACACCCTACAGTGATAATAGCGAGATCTACTTACCACAAAGGTAAGGATCACACCCTATCCTATTGTCCAGATTTCCCTCAACCCTAGGAGCTCCCTGGCTCAATTCCTCTCCATGTGAGCTCAAACAAGGGGGAAGAGCATAGCTCAGTGTTCTCGATCAATCGAAACCCTTACCTGGGAGAGTCACCTCCATCAGCCCAAGCTGCTCTCTAAAGACCAAGAACTTCCCTTTCGGCAAAGCCTTGGTGAGTATGTTTGTTATCTGCTCGTTAGTCAAAATGTGATGTAGTCTCACGGCTCCTCTTTGCACCGTGTCTCATATATAGTGATACATGATCTCAATATGCTTGGACTTGTCATGAAACACGGGATTCTTTGCTAATCGGATCCCACTCTTGTTGTCACAATTTATCACTGTCGTATCCAAAAAATACTCAAACAACTCTCAAAAGAGCTTCCTCAACCATACTACCTCGCAGCTAGCGATGCTAGCAGCAATATACTCTACCTTCGTCATGCTTAAAGCTATGGACCTTTTCTTCCTATTCATCCAAGATATCATGGCAGAACCCAAACTAAAGCAACACCCTGATGTGCTCTTCCTTTCAATAATATTTCCAACCTAGTCAGCATCAGTGTACCCATGAAGCCTCACATCTCCGGCAATATATCTCATACCAAGATTAATCGTCCCATGCAAATATTTCAGCACATGCTTGACAACAACCCAGTGTGCGTGAAGAGGCTCGGTCATGAATTGACTCAAAGTGTTAAGTGTAAAACATATATTTGAGCGGGTGTTTACAAGGAACATCAGTGTCCCAATCAACTGTTGATACTCAGAAGGATTCACCAACTCAGCTCCTGCAACATCTCCACATATCTTCTTAAAGTTTATCTCCATCGGCGTGGTGAGGGACTTACATTCTACCATTCCAAATCATTCAAATAATTTCGCAACATATTTTCCTTGAGAAAGGAAAATATCTCCGAGCATTTGCCACACTTCAAACTCAAAGGCCAGCCCCCTCTTGCAATCGAAAATTAGAGGCTCACTACCTGTAAAGAACAAATCATCAACATACAAAAACCAAATAAGAGGCATACCTTGGACCATTTTGAGGTAGAGGTTCAGGTCAGCAATGCTTCTCATGAACCCACACTTCACCAAGTAACTATCGATACAGGCATACTAGGCTCTGGGGGCTTGCTTCAAACCATATAGTGCATTCTTTAACCTGCAAACGTGAGTCTTCTTGTCATGTACTTCAAAGCCCAGTGGTTGCTCAACCAATACTTCTTCCTGTAGAATGCCATGAAGAAACGTAGTCTTCACATCCATCTGGTGAAGAGTCCATCCTTGACTAGCAGCAAGGGCAACAATAGATCTAATAGTGGTATGGTTGGCAACAGGTGCAAAGATATCATCATAACCTTCTCCCTCCATTTGGGAGAAACCTCTAGCCATGAACCTTGCTTTATATTTCTCAATACTTCCATCAGCTCCATGTTTGATCTTGTATAGCCATTTTGAAGTCATGACAGACTTTCCTTTGGGTCTCGAAACAACATCCCACACATCATTCTTCATAATAAACTCATACTCTTTAGCCATAGCATCCCTCCAAACCTGCTCTTTCACTACTTCTTCAAAGGTGTGGGGTTCAACCTGTATGATGGAACAAATAGCCACAACATATCCCTAGTATCGGCATGGCTTCTTGGTTTCTCTAAAGGTTCCTTTCGCAGCGGCATGTCTTTCAGCATCCTGTAAAGTATCACAAAGAAAAAGTAGTCTCTTCCTGGCAGGGGGATCACATCGAGGAGGATCCAAGGTGTCCATAGGTTCCATGGGATCATCAGCAACATCTTTCTCTGTCTCAGGCACAGAAGGGCCATCTAGTAGGTCCATGTCATCATCCTTCTTCTCAGCAGGAGGAGGAGGAGGAATATCCCTTGCTTTTGCAAGGGAAGCATCTTCATCGAAAGTCACATCCCTGCTAAACTCGATATTCCTTTGACCAAGCAGATATATCCTAAAAGATTTAGAATTATCACAATATCCAACAAACATACCTTTCTTTCCAGTGGCTTCCAGCTTGTTCCTCTTGTCCTTCGGCAAATGAAAATACGCGGGGCAGACAAATATCTTCAGATGTCCCCCATCGAGCTTCACACCTGCGGACACTTCTTTGGGAGTCTTGTCACCCAGTGCTTGATGAGGAGTCTTACTTTGAACATAGACCGTTGTATTAGTGGCTTCTCCCCAAAGGAACATTGGAAGATTTTGATCATACAGCATGGCTCGAGAAGCTTCCAAGATAGTCTTGTTCTTTCTTTCAGCCACACCATTCTACTCAAGATTATAGGGTATGATGGTCTCTTTCTTCATTCCAGCCTTCTTGCAAAAGTCAATGAACTCATTAGAAGTATATTCTCCACCATTGTCAAACCTCGATATTTTTCCTTGTTTGATTCTCTATCAGTGCCATGAAGTCCTAAACATCTCGAATGCTTCGTCCTTGTGCTTCAAGTAGAATATCCATGTGTTTAGGGAGAAGTCATCCACAAAGATTATATAGTATAGATAGCCACCAAAATATTTTACCGACATGGGACCACATAGATCAGAATGGATGAGATGTAGAATATCATTGGTCCTGCTTTTGCTAGAGCAGAATGGTCCCCTTGACTTCTTTCCACTGGCACATACCATACATATTTTTGAACTTCAAGCATCCCGAAAACCATCCTTCTAACTTTAGGCAGAGCTTCATAATGTAGATGAGCAAACCTTCGATGCCATAGCTCACTTTGAGGATTGCTATCATGTACCATTACTCGCAGTGGTCTTCCATTGACTCTATAGAGTCCTTCAATTCTAGATCCCATGGTGAATGCATCCCTCAAGCAAGATTCCATGGTACAGGGGAGGACCTTTCCTCTTATGAAGGAAACTCTCATCCCTTTGTCTTTCAAGGCAGATATAGATTCCAGGTTCTTCTTTAATCCTGGCACATAAATAACATAATGACGAAGAACGGTTTCCCCATAATCCAAACGAAATTTGACAGAACCAAAACCATTCACAGGATAAGTAGAATTGTCCCCGAGAATGATCTTTAGATTAGTCTCCCTCTCAACCAGATTTGAGAGGACTTCCCGGTACCTAGAGAAATGTCTAAAAACCCCACTATCTACCAACCAGCTATCACGAATCTGGAAGAGAGGAACTAAAAAGAGCAGAAATAAGAATATATTCAAATTGAGTAGCAATTGCATTATTTCCATACTTGGAGTTCCTTGGTCTCTTTTGAGGACAATGGCCTTGTTCATGATCATCAGGAGCATCTCTTCTTCTTCTATCATTAAACATGTTGTTGTTGAAGCCACGATTGTTGTTGTAGTTGGATCTTGGAGCATCTCTCTTTTCCATAAAGTCTCGGTCATAGTGCCTATGTCTGTGGCAATTAAAGTATTCAATTCTCCTTCCTCTTCTACTGGAGTCCTTTAATTCAAGGGCAGGATTTCTTGAACCAGATGGTCTTCCTCTTCCTTTTCTCTTCTTGTCTTCTGCAGCAAATACAGAGGGCTCTCCTACTTCATGCTTCTGAATTCTCCCTCTAAATATCATCTCGGTTTCTTCTTGAATGCACTGGCCAACGAGTTCAGAAAAAATGTCGAGAACTTATCATTGTTGCTAATAGTATGATGAAAGTTTCCCAAATAGGAGGAAGGCCTTGAAGAGTAACAACCACCAGCCCTCTATGAGATATAGGTTCTCCAGCAGTTTGCAATTGATCAATTAGTTGGAATATCCTCATAACATAGGATTGCACAGATTCCTCCTTGTTCATCTTAATGTCCTTTTGATACTTCAAGGAAAGAATGTGATTCAAATTGTTGACCTCATACATTCCAACCAGCTTATCATAGATGCCCTTAGACTTCTTCAAATTTCCAAAGTAAGCAAGTGATATTTCAAACAATAAATAAGAATTTTATTGGCTTTGAGCTCACCTTTCTTATAATTGGACTTAGCAGCAGCAAGAGCATTTTCTGGCGGCTCAAGTACTTTTCCTTCCACATATTCCAAGACATCATTATCATCCAATATCAATTCCAACCTGGTCTTCCAAGCTACAAAATTTGATGAGTCACCCAGGTTCTCTGTATCCTTGAAATAAGAGGTAGACATCTTGATCAAGTAGCTTCTTCCAAATAGATTCCTTCAAAGGTGACTGCTTTAGTCTCTTGTCTCCTCGGGCTTGTCTTCACCTCAACTATGATACCATGTTAATTTTCCATTGTTCTATGTTAGCACAATCACTTAGCCCAATTTTTTCTTCAATTAACAATCACTTTTAAATAAAATTAAACTTCCAATGACAATGAGCAATTGTAGATATAACAGTAAATCCAATGTACAATAGAAGATAGCCAAGAGCAATAACAAGAGACACAATATTTGGTAAAAGACCAGGGAAAAACCCCACAATGGGGAAAACCCTTTCAAATTCTTCTTCTATTAAATCATCATCAAATGTTCAGTAGAGAGATACACTGTTCCAAATCATCAACAAAAGAGTCAAAGTCAATCCTTTGACTATCCAAGAGCCCAACCAACCAATATACAAAAGATGAGCCTCAAAGTCAAATCTGGTCAACAAGTCAAATCTGCAATTTTTGTCAAAGTCAACAATAATCAACAGCAACAAATGATGCCCTAACCAATCCATAGGTCAACGGTCAAATTGCCTCCAAAAGAACTCAGTCAACAGTCAAACAACTCAACCTCCTTTCCTGGTCAAACTTCAATCAAAACAGTGCCAAAAAGATTTGGTCAAAGGAGAGAGAAAGTCGTGGTCAAATTTCATATTTTTGCAGTCAAACTTAAGTCAACAAACCTATGGTCAACTCAAGTCAAAGTGCCTAGAGAAATTATGTTCCTTAACCAAGTGTAATATCCCCAAAGGGGAATAAGCAGTAATAAACAGAAATATGCCAGACAGATATGAAAGGAAACAATACCGAACCAGATCACTGAATCAAGACACATGTAATACCAGAATCTGAGCCATTTTATTAATCAGAAAGTACATGGAGAGTAATACAAGAAATCAGAATCAGTGCACCTAGCCTTGCCCTAGGCAAGTGATGACCCTCCCATACAAGAAATGGCTGCAAATAATGACAGCGTCCAAGCTGCCCTGGAGACTGGTGATGATCTGCTTGTGGCCAAGATCCGATCCCATTTGAAAACCCCTCTGTTTGGAAAGCATTGTCCCCGCTGGTGACGGCGCGAAGCAGTGCGGCCTGAGCCTCAATCCTCGGACAAATGGATGCGCTTTACGGATCTTTGGAAACGGCGATGAGCCCTTCTCACATTAGCCTTGCTCCTCGGATCTGCGTCCACGATGGATCGTACGAGCACTCCAATCGGGAATACGTCCTTCCCTCTACGAGCGTCCTCCAATATCGAATCGATATCAAACCCTCGAGATCTACACTAGATGCGGAACTATTCTTCAGATCTACGGCCCCTAGGGCTAGATGCAGTGCTACCCTTCAGTCTGGACTAAGATACATCAATATCTCCCCTCGAGATCTGTCCTCCTTGAACCGGATCGGTGCCAAACCTTGAATCTGCCAATATACAAGACTAGATCTGCCACATACAAGACTGGATCTGCAAGATCTACCCTTCCCACAACTGGATCTAGCAATAAACCTTCAGATCTGCAACTCTTACCTTCAGAAATGGACAGCGTCCTCACTCTAGGGCTTCACAGCGTCCTTCTGCCCCTCAGAACAGCGTTTTCTCCTGCTAGACTGGATTGCGTCCTTCTTGGCCAGCGTCCTCCCTTCCTGAAAGGTACAGCGTCCTCTCTCCAGATGGGACAGCGTCCTTCTCCTTCCAGATTCAGCGTCCTTCCTCCTCTTGCTCTGCGCAGCCACAAGAGGGCTTTCTCCTCCTCAGATAATCTTTAGAAATTGCTGCTGCTCTACTGAAAAATGACTCAGAACAACCTCACTAGGGCGGGCACTCGAAGTCCCCCGAAGCTGAGGGTAGAACCAGAAAAACCTTACCAGGGCAGGCACTCGAAGTCCCCCGAGGCTAAGGGTGAGATCTCCGACCAGAGACACTCGTGCACTAAACAGTGCTGCAGACCGACTAAACAACCGGCGTGCTGAAGCAGACAAGTCTGACTATCAATAAGAATATCATATCATGAATAAATCAAATGAGGTGAGAGCCTCTCCTTTTATAACATCAACTCCCTCCTTAACTCACCCTGGAACTGCGCAGTTTACCTGGGGTTAGCCTGATGCCTCCCCCCCATCACATCCACGTGGACCCCCCAAGGCCCTCTCTAAGTCACAACGTCAACCTACTAGGAAAAAAGAACACTTTATTATAAAGTGAGGTGGCTAAAGTGAGGTGACCCCTCTTATTTCTCACTTTATTTATTATTGCTATCTAATAAAGCAAAAAAAGGCAATATTCCAATTAGCAAAGCTAATTGGGAATATTACAGTCTCCCCCGGCAAATCGTTGCTTGTCCTCAAGCAACTGAAGTGAGGGGTGCTGTAAGATTTTCTCATCCTCCCAAGTGGCATCCTCATCTGGCAGGTTCTTCCATCTCACCAAGAACTCTCTGATCTTCCTGCTCCGCAGCTGTCTCTCCCTGGTGTCAATAATGGCCTCCAGCTGTAATACCAAGTGCCCCTCATCATCTGTTGGAGGTAGCTCCCCTGTGACTGTTACATGCTGGCCTAGCGCCTTCTTTAGGCATGATACATGGAAAATGTTGTGAATCCGGCTGCCTGGGGGCAACTCCAACTCATATGCAACCGGTCCAATCCTACGAATCACCCTGTATGGTCCATAAAAACGAGGCTTAAGCTTCTCTGCCCCCTTCTGTTTGAGTGAAGACTGGCGGTATGGCTGTAACCGCAGGGAGACCAAATCCCCTACCTCAAAGTGTCTCTCCACTCGGCCCCTGTCTGCATATAATTTCTGCTGATTTTGTGCGGTGGCTATGTTGTCCTTGAGAGTCCGGAGGATGTCTTGGCTCTCTTGGATCCATAGTTTGGCTCGCGGAGCCCTGCTAACCCCAAACATCACATCCACAAAAGACAAGGAATGATATCCATACAGTGCGTAAAAAGGTGTCATACCGATAGACATATGATGGGTTGTGTTGTAGCAGTACTCGCCAAGATGTAGCCATTTCAGCCACGCTCGCTGCTGCCCACTGACGTAGTTACGCAAGTAGCCCTCCAGCCACTTGTTAACTATCTCTGTCTGCCCGTCCGTCTGGGGATGATAGCTGGTGCTCGGTGTCAACTCAATCCCTACTAGTCGAAAGAGCTCCTGCCAAAATCCTCCCATAAAGCGGCTGTCCTTGTCACTAACAATGGTCTTGGGTAGACCGTGCAATCTGAAAACCTCCCGGAAAAACAACTCTGCCACCTGTGCTGCTGTGTAGTGTGCCGAAATGGCAAAGAAGTGAGCATACTTCGTTAGCCGGTCAACTACTACGAAGATGCAGTCCTTGCCCTGTACTGTGGGCAAACCCGTGATGAAGTCCATCGAGACACTCTCCCACTTCCCCTCGGGAATGGGAAGCGGCTGCAACAACCCTGCGGGATGGTTCATCTCCCCTTTGTTCCGCTGGCAAACCTCGCACTCCCTGACATGTTGGAGTACGTCCTCCTTGAGGCCCTTCCATGCAAATCTCTCCTGGATGGCCCTGTACATCTTGGTGAACCCCTGATGTCCTGCCAATGGTGAATCATGAGAGGCATGGAGTATCTTCTCCTTGAGCTGAGATCTCTCGGTCAAGAAGATCCGATCCCTGTAATAGATGACCTCATCTGCCACCCTGTATCTGCTATCCGCTATCTGTCCATCCAGCACCTCGCATGCAAATCTATCCTTGGAATACTCAACCAGTAGTCGAGCCTTCCAATCAGCGTCCAAGCTCATGAGGGATAATGTAGTTGGTCTACGAGAAAGGGCATCTGCCACCACATTGTTCTTCCCTTTGACATACTCTATATCAAAGTCATAAGCCTGGATCTTGCTGATCCACTTCTGCTGCCTCTCCTGCAACTGTTTCTGCTCCAAAAAGTACTTCAAGCTGTTATGATCTGTCCTAACTCTAAATCTGCCGCCTACCAAGTACTGCCGGAATTTGGCCAATGCATGCATAATGGCCAACATCTCCTTATCATAGATAGGATAAAGTCTCTCATGTGGAAGGAGTTTCCGGCTCTCGAATGCAATCGGGTGACCCTCCTGCATCAAAACTGCTCCAATCCCTTCTCCTGATGCATCGCACTCTAGGATAAAGGGCTGAGTGAAATCAGGCAATGCCAACACCGGACAACTACTCATCACCTCTTTGAGTTTATCAAAGGCTCGCTGTGCGGTGTCCGTCCAACTGAATGCCCCCTTCCTCGTCAGCTCCGTGAGGGGTGCAGCAAGCTGTGAGAAGCCCTTGACGAACTTCCTGTAATAAGTGCAGATACCAATGAACCCTCTAAGTTCTGTCACCTTCCGCGGCTCTGGCCAGTCCCTGATAGCCCGGATCTTCTCGTCATGGACTCTCACTCCGTCCACTCCTATGATGTGCCCCAAATACAACATCTCTGTCAAACCAAACTCACACTTGGAGAGTTTGGCAAAGAACTGCTGCTCCTCCAGGATGCGCAAAACTGTCTCTATGTGCTGGAGGTGCTCCTCCCAAGTCCTGTTGTATATGAGAATATCATCAAAGAAAACCAGCACGAACTTCCTCAGATGATCCCTGAAGATGTGGTTCATGCAAGACTGGAAAGTGGCAGGTGCATTGGTCAGCCCAAATGGCATAACCAGAAACTCAAAGTGCCCATAATGACACCTGAAAGCAGTCTTGGGAATGTCCCGTTCCCTCATGCGTATCTGATGGTACCCGGACCTCAAATCAATCTTTGAGAAGAAACGTGCTCCTCTCAACTCGTCCATCAACTCATCGATCCTGGGAATGGGGTACCGGTTCTTCAAAGTCTTCTTGTTCAGCGCCCTGTAATCAATGCACATGCGTAATGTGCCGTCCTTCTTCTTCACCAGCACTACTGAAGAAGCGAAAGGACTAGTACTGGGCCGAATGTGTCCAAGGGCTAACAACTCCTGAATGGCCCTCTCTATCTCATCCCTGTAGGCCTTAGGATGCCTATAAGGGGTGGTGATCACTGCCTGTATCCCCTGCTCCAACTCTATCGTGTGTTCAAACCCCCGATCTGGTGGCTGTCCCGGTGGAATATCTCCAAACACTACTGCATATCTGTCAAGAAGAGTCTGTAGATCAGGGTGCACTGCCCTGCCTGTATCTACTATCTCTGAAGCCCGTAGCTCTACTGCCCACTCGATATCTCCCCTGCGGAATGTCGCATCCATGCTATGTGCCGATACTGTCTGGGGCGGATATGTGTTCTGACCTCGGATCTTCTCATGCCTCCCCGTCTTGGGATCATCCCACTCCATTTCCAAGGCCTTCCAATCTGTGGTGACCTTCCCCAGGGTGATAAGCCACTGCACCCCCAATATCACATTAGTGTCCGGAATGTCCACCACAAAGAAGTGATCAGTCAGCGTATAGGTGCCCATCGTCACTGATAACTCCGGTACATATCGAGCACAGGCCATGGTCTGATCTCCTGGAACCAAAACTGAAAACCCATCAAAGCTCTTTGTGGGTATGCCTCTCCGTGCTACCATCTGGGCATCGATGAAATTGTGGGTGGCCCCACTGTCAACTAGAACTGAAACACGCTGACCCCGTACTGTCCCACGTACTCGCAATGTCAGATACTTGGGGACTCCTCGTAGTGCTGCTAGAGCTCCCCCGGTAGGTGCAAATGATGCCTCTCCCGCATCTGGTGGTGGAGGTGGTAAGGCACTCTGTGCTGCATAACATTCTCCTGCCTCCTCATCCTCCAACTCATCCTCTTCTCCGCTGCCCTCGGAGAAGACCTCTATGAAATGTGCCTTCCCTGCGGTGCATTTGTGTCCTGGTGCCCACGGCTCCTGGCAGGTGAAGCACAATCGCTTCCGTCTCAGCTCTCTCCTAGCCTCATCATCATGCTGTCCTCGTCCGGGATTCGCCTTGGGAGGCGGAATCCTCATGTCCTTACCCTTAGGCTGGAAAGCCTGTCTCTGGGGATAAGGTGGCCGAGTCCTGGGCAACACATCCTGTAGGTCACGGGCCCTGCTGATAGCATCCTGACGTGTAGCCGGTTTGTTTGACCGGACTAGACCACGAAGTGGTTCTGATAGCCCGTCCAGGAACATCGTGACCAACCGAGCTGCTGATATGTCAGGAACCATCACTGAAACCCTCAAAAAGTCTGAGATGTATGCCTCTGCACCACCTGTCTGTTTGAGCTTGGTTAGCTCGAGGAAAGGCTGATCTCGGTCCTTCTGATCAAAACGTTTCACCACCCTCCTGGTGAACTCAGCATATGTAGTCACTGTGGAATGCCCCAGTGTGGTCAACCCATGAAACCACCAGTTCTGGGCCTCACCCTCTAGATGTAATGCAACCATCTTAATGGCCTCCTTCTCCGGCATCTGGTTAAGCTGAAAATAGAGGTCTAGTTTTTCCACCCAAGACCTGGCTGTGGTCTTTGGAGACCCATCAAACATCGGCAAATGAAATTTGCTGGCTGCACGGTTACTGTCACGGTGGGAACCCCGTCCCTTATTCCGATCATGAGGCTTACTGCCGCCTCGGTACTGCATATATTGATTGAAAGGGAGAGCCTCCATGAATTACGGCCCCAAACTTCGCCAATCTGCAAACCAAACTGCATGTAGATCGGGACCCTCATCTCTTGATGCCGTTTGCTCCACTTCCTCTACCGGGAAAGTAGGCATGGTAGGTCGCGTGTCCATGGAATCGGCCTTCTGCGCTGACACAATGGGTATAGCATCTGGTATGCAACTAGATGTTCCCGATCCTTCCCCCACCTGAAAGACCCTAGGGGGTTCTTTCTGCGTTCCCCCTGCAACCTTCCTGGTTACCTCCTGCATGAATGCATCCATCTTTGCATCCATCTTTGCATCCATCTTCTCAGTCAACTTTTCAGCCAATCTTGCCAACATAGCCTCCATTGGATTCCTCCATTCTTCTTCTGAATCAGAATCACCTCCCCCAAGGAGAGTGGGGTGACCTCTCGGTGCCATAGAGTGCTAGCACCACAGGCTGAGCCAGATCAGAGCTCTGATACCACTGTAATATCCCCAAAGGGGAATAAGCAGTAATAATCAGAAATATGCCAGACAGATATGAAAGGAAACAATACCGAACCAGATCACTGAATCAAGACACATGTAATACCAGAATCTGAGCCATTTTATTAATCAGAAAGTACATGGAGAGTAATCCAAGAAATCAGAATCAGTGCACCTATCCTTGCCCTAGGCAAGTGATGACCCTCCCATACAAGAAATGGCTGCAAATAATGACAGCGTCCAAGCTGCCCTGGAGACTGGTGATGATCTGCGCAGAAACTGGGCTGATCCCAGCTGAAAACCCCCTCTGCTGGAAAACGCTGTCCCTGCTAGTGACAGCGCAGAAACAGGTGTAGCACAAGCCCTCAATCCTCCAGACAAATGGATCTGCTACAGGATGCTGGAAAACGCTGATGAGCCCTTCTCACATTAGCCTGCTCCTCAGATCTGCGTCCCACCTGATGGATCTGAAGCCTCCAATCAGATCTGCGTCCTTCCCTCTCTGAACTGCGTCCTCCAATATCAGATCTGATATCAAACCCTCAGATCTACACTAGATCCGGAACTATCTCTTCAGATCTACAGCCCCTAGGGCTAGATCTGGTGTTACCCTTTCAGATCTGGACTAGATCTATCAATATCTCCTCAGATCTGTCACTCCTTCAGCTGGATCTGGTGCCAAACTCGGATACCGCAATGCCCAGACTGAATCACCCACATACAAGGCAGATACGCAAGGTCTACCTGCTCCCTGGCCTGGATCTAAGCAATAAACAGCGGATACGCAACTCTTGCAGCCCCGAAATGGACGGCGTCCTCACTCTAGGGCTTCACGCTGCGTCCTTAACCCCTACCGGAAACCGATTCTTTCCTATCTCCTGCCTGGGCTGCATTGCGTCCCTTCTTGGCAGGCGTCCTGGAACAGAAAGGTACGCGTCCTCTGCAACCGATGGGACGGCGCGTCCTTCTCCTTCAGGCTATTTTGAAGGCTGACCGGACCGTTTGACTCTACCACCGAGGGCTTTCTCCTCTTCAGATAATCTTAGAAATTCTTTGTGTCTCTCTTGAAAAAATGAACTCAGAACAACCTCACTAGGGCGGGCACTCGAACTCCCCCGAAGCTGAGGGTAGAACCAGAAAAACAACACGGGCGGGCGCTAGGGGTAGGGCTGGGGTGAGATCTCGGCCGGAACACTGAGGTACTAAACGATCTGCAGAGCCCAGGCCTAAACAACGGGCGTCTTTGGAAACGGAACAGAAGTCTGACTATCAATAAGAATATCATATCATGAATGAATCAAATGAGGTGAGAGCCTCTCCTTTTATAACATCGACTCCCTCCTTAACTCACCCTGGAACTGCGCAGTTTACCTGGGGTTAGCCTGATGCCTCCCCCCCATCACATCTACGTGGACCCCCAAGGCCCTCTCTAAGTCACAACGTCAACCTACTAGGAAAAAAAGAACACTTTATTATAAAGTGAGGTGGCTAAAGTGAGGTGACCCCTCTTATTTCTCACTTTATTTATTATTGCTATCTAATAAAGCAAAAAAAGGCAATATTCCAATTAGCAAAGCTAATTGGGAATATTACACCAAGAAATTCAGCCTCCAAAAATTGAATTTTTGCAAGTCAAACCAAGTCAATGCCAAGTCAAACTTGGTCAACGACTGCCCAAACAAAAGGTCAACACAGAAAACCAGATCTAGCCTCTTTCCCTTTGCATGTGTGAACTCGGACTCCTTGCTTCAAACCTGTATGAACCAATCAAGAGAGGAGATAGAAGAAGAGATGAGTCGTTGTGATGTCTAAATGAGGTGCCCTTGAAGTGTATTTATATGTGACTTTGGAGACCCAATTATGACTTTAGGTTGATCAGTACTTTTGTGAACTTATGGGTTCTTCATTAAAAATATATTTTTCCTTGACCAAATTAAATTCTTCCAAGGGAAAAGAGCATCTTCTCTGGATGAGGAAGGTTGTCCAAAGGAGGGAATTTGTCCCTGAGCTGCAAAATTAATATTGTCTCACAAATCTTGAGTACATAACTTAAAATTTTCAATTCCTTTTTCCTCCTCTTTATAGACCCAAGTAGAGCATGCAAGGGGCCTAGCTCAATTTAGAAACTCAAGTTCTGATTGACGAGTTAACTGAGAGTCCCATTGATTCTCTCTCCAATCAACACTTGGAATATTAACTCGTTCTCACTTCAATCAAGACTGAAGACTAGCTCGCTCTAATTTAACTTGTAACTACCACTTCGTTTTGTAGTCAAACTGATGAAAACTCCATTTAACTGAAGCTCCAACTCTACGCATGTCATCTTGATGATTATTCCAGTAAACTAGAAATAAACTCATCCTAACAAAAGTCTAACTCATGAGCTTGCGCTCATACTAAGAGAAAGACAAATTGAGATCATCACTGGCTAAGGCACAAGCCAGAAGACCTTTACTCGCTACATTTTCAACACTCCCTCTTAGTGAGGAAGGTACTTCTAGAAGAACATCCTCCACCTGGATCTGTCTCCAACACCACCACATTATCCGT
Organism: Pinus albicaulis; assembly: GCA_034641835.2. Taxonomy (NCBI): domain Eukaryota; kingdom Viridiplantae; phylum Streptophyta; class Pinopsida; order Pinales; family Pinaceae; genus Pinus; species Pinus albicaulis. The sequence goes on from CM076579.1 coordinate 879,177,303, forward strand.
TGTTGTAGTTGCTCCCTCCAAACTAGAAGACTTCATTGCTTCCTGTTGCAGAATCTGGTCTGAGGACCTCTTCCCTCCAACCATACTCCTATGATCCACCATGTACACCCCATCTAAGCCTACTACTAATTTTCCCTCTGATTCTGAGTCTATCAACCAGGGTTGCGAGGGAGCGGCTCCCCCCCCCCTCCCTCGAACCCGCTCCCGGAGCGCGCTCCCTCGAATTCGCTCCCGGAGCGAATGCTTAGAGGGTGATATTAATGACAAAGATCCTTATACAAATCGAGAGGCAATGATAAAGATACCACTCAATATTAATGCTTAGAGGGTGATATTAATGACGAAGATCCTGATTTTCCAACAAGACTCAAAAATTAGACATTTCTTGTGGTAGCAAGAGGCCAAGCATTAGCTATAGATAATAGATTTACTTGTCTTTTCTAGTTTCTAGTAGTTTTTATAACTGTTGACTCTTTCATATTTATTATGATATTTTTTGTAAACAATATATGACAATTTAAGTTTGAAGTTTGAAGTTGGCAATTATAACTCATTGGTAATGAATTATGAATACGATGCTTCACGAAAGTGGAAAGTTGTTTCATTTCATTTCATTTTATAACATTTCATTTCATATTAGATATTCTTGTTGTAATGGTTACACTTAACTTACATGTACAACTTTGGTGATCAATGATGATAAATGTTATTTATTGAATTTTGAAAACTTGAAACTTTAAGACTGATGAATCATGAGACTCAATATGTTGTATGTTACTAACTTGTGGATGTGGTTGATGAAAATTATAACTTCTAGATGATTCATGTTATATGGTTCAATCTATGTTTTTATGCTTTTTTATATCTAATTCATCATTCTACATGCTTTTGTTGGCATATATCCATCAAAATATAAAAATATATATATTACATAAAAATTCGCTCCCAAACTGAGAGCTTCTGAAAATGTCGCTCCCGCTCCCGCTCCCTGTTTTTGCTCTTGCTCCCAAGTAACCATGCTATCAACTCAGTCACCAGTGCCATATACTCGATGTAATTTTGTGGCTACTTACTCTACCTGAACATAGAGCTAGAAGTCTCAACTCGCTCCTGAGCCTCCTGAACAACCCACTTGGCTCTCCTCCTCCCTGTGTAGGGAGTCACTGACTAGGTGGCTACCTCCACTCATCTTGGTCTCTTCTCTTCATCATCATGTTGATTAGCCCTCTTTCCAACTAGATGAGACTCAAATTGTCATACTGGCTGATGCTCCTTATTGGGAGCTATAACTTTCTCTCGCTCTAAGGACTCCCTCAGAGCTCTACCCTCCTCAACCCTCATGTCTCTACTTTGTGCACTTCCTGCCTTGTTGATCAAGGTTGTGCCTGTCTCAACCTGTAGCAGGTACACATTCTCCATCCTCACACCTATTTTCTTCTTACATACAGAAGCTAAGGGCTTGAGGTAAGCCTTACCTCTATTGAAGATTACATCATAACCCTTGTCCTCAAGGGTAGCTACTGAATCAAGGTTCTTCTTTAGGCCTGGAACATAGAGGACATCTCTGAGATGGAGAGAGATACCTAATTTCCTCTCAAATTTGACAATACCAACTCCCCTAATTGTGTACTTTCCATCATCTCCTAGCTCAATCAGAAATTAGATGTCCTTCTTTAGGTGGCTTTAAGACTCCTTTTCCCGGTCATGTGGAAGGATGTTGTTGAATCAATATACCAGACATTGTTATTTGTTGAGCTTGCCAAGCAAGCTATAAATGAGAAATTTTTCTCGAATTGAGAAGAAAACGCATCTACCTCAGTTGATGCAGCCACATGATCCTTACTGGACTCCTTCCAATTAGGACACTTAGTGGCATAGTGTCTGAACTCATCGCAATGGAAGCACTTGATCTTGCTCAAATCCTTCTTCTTCTTCTCACCCTTTTGACTGGACTCGGCCTCTCCTTGGCCCTTCTTGCCCTTGGCTTTGCTACCTTTCCTACCAGGGCAAAGTTCTCCTTGTCCTCTATCAAATATGATCTCCCAACTCTCGTCCCTCTCTGGATTTCTTCTTGAACGCAGTCACTCCATAGCCTTTCCCAACTAGGAATATTCCCTCTGCCACTTACTGCATCCTGGAAATTCTCCCAAGGCTTTTGAAGTCCTGGAAGCGCAAGACTCACAAGGTCATTGTCTACTACAAGCATGCCCACACCACCTAGCTCATCTCGAACTTGAGTGAACTTAGAAAGATATGTGATGATGGCCTCTCCTTTGCTCATCCAGATATTTCTTAGCTTCTCCTTCAGAGCAAGCTTTATGACATTATCAGAACCCTAATACAAATCTAAGATGGCTTTCCACATCTCATATGTTGTCTTGTTCCCATGGAGATGAGAGTTAATATGATCTCTGACCCCCTCAAGAATGATCCTCCTCATCTTGGTGTCATTCTTGTTATGCTTGATCAACTGTTGGGTATCTTGAGGTGGAGCTATTTGTTGTTTCACAAATTCTAGCACCCCATTATCTTCCAAAACAACTGAGATTTGCTCCTTCCATGAGCAGAAGTTTGAGGCTTCCTCTAAACTGTGATCTACCCTTAGTCCTAGGAATGCCATACTGCTATCAAAGGAACTGCTCTTCAAAACTCTAGCGCAAGCCTTCCTAACTAATTTACATTCTTCACTAACTGATCAACTTGGTGTTGGTCTTTTGTGATGACACCACTCAATAAATTTGCTACAGCACTTCTCTTTTTGCAAATTTTGGCATTTTGGCATAATTAGACTTAGGAGAAGTGGGTTAGGAGGACCCCACATGGAATTTTGAGGATTAAGGGCCACAAAAATTAGGAAAAGAGAAAAATTAAAGGGAAAGTGAAGTGTGGGGGCCACCCAAAAGGGAAATTCAAACCCCTTGGGCAAATTCATACTAGAGGGAAAAAAGGAGGGAGAAGGGAGGAAATGGTGGAGCCCACAAGGGGAAAGGGGAATAGCAAGAATAAATAGGACAGAATGGCTCTAATTTGGGAGTTTTTTTCCAATTTACCTTATGAACTTAGTGTTCGCTTGAGTTGTTCAGCCAATTCAACCATGCTACTTAGCACAAGGGAATTTCAGGCTAGATTTCCAACCTCTCCTTCGGTGAACTACGAGTGTCACCCTAGGAGAGTGAAGAGGAGAATTCTCTGGGCATTTTTGGAGCTGTTTGCAGGGGTTTCCAACCAATTATGTGTGTTTCTAGAGCACAGAGGACAAATATGAGGCACTTGTGGAGGCAGCTTCAGGTGGAGTCAGTTTTTGGGCTTTTGAAGGGCCATTTATATTGGAGATTGTAGGAGATTGGTTGGAGTTTACAGGGTTGAATCTTGAGGAGTGATTCTGGCCCAATCTAAACATTTCCAGCCTTGCACAGAAGCTGCCAGGAAGTGTCTGTGCAAGAGCTGGAGTGAGGAGGTGGGGGACTGATAAGGGGCTGGAATTTGGAGGTGGTTCCGGAGGCTATTCCAGAGGTAAATTTGGACATCATTTTGCAGAGGTAATTCCCAGCAAAACGCAAAACCGACTGGTGGAGGAGCACGCATTTCTTAAGGGGTTCCTGGGGCAGGTTAGAGGGAGCCCAAACCCTCTATGGGTTTTTCGAGGTTTGTTCAAAGGAGCCTCTAGTTAATTTGCCAATATTTTCTTAGCGCTTTAGAGGGCCCAAACACGTGTTCACCTACATCTAGCAGTAACAGTTTTCCAGCAGAAGGGCGCAGTTTTGGACAGGTCTTTCCAGCACTTGGAGCCAACCATTCAGCCAAGGTTTTTTCCATAGCTTGCAGTAGCAAACCCATGTTCTCTTCTCTTGTTGATGTACTCTTACTTTAGAAATCAATATAATGCATCAGTGATTTGGTCTTTATCTGGTGTCTATTTGTGTGGTTGAGAATTTCAAAATTTTTATTTGTTGTAGCTAGTTTTGCATGTGTTTTGTTGCATTATTTCTTGTTGGGAACATCACAGTGGTATCATAGTTATGATCTGGCCAGTTGTGGGAAAAACCCTTCTTATGACCCCTGGAGACAAGTAGAATATAACCTACCGGAGGCATAGATACAGGAGTAGAGAAAGGGAATTGCAAATTAGCCCTGCTTCAGAGGTTCCTGAGCAAGAAATAGAAGAAACAGACATGAGGGATACTAGCAAGCAGGACGCAGCTTTCTCGAGTCCCTTGAAGGCTTTGAATGATATGGCAAAGGGGAAGAAAGAAATAGTGGAGGAGGTGAGACATCAGAATCGTAATAGAGGCATCCATGGAGACTTTATCACAAGGAAGGGTTCAGGAACATCCCACCATATTTCTATTTCCAACCCTCTAGAGCCACCCTCACATTTACAGTGGACCACCAGATCTACCATGCCCGCATTTTTTACTACAGGGGATGGACAACAACCAAATATGGATGAGATGCCCTTAGGGGACTATTTTCATGAGTATCAATCTATGGGGGAAGGGTTTCAAGTTGCCCTGACTTTAAAGGGTTTTTTCCAAATAAAGCATGGCAATAAAGGCAAGGGATTATGTGGGACATCTGTGCAGAGTACAAACATGCAGTGCACAGTTGGGAGATTTTTCTTTCCTACTTTTGATGGCTCTTCCAAATGCATTGCTAGGGAATGGGTTGAAAAACTCAACACATATTTTCAACTTAACCAAATGACAGAGGTGGAAGAAATTAAAATGGCTACCTTGCAATTGGAGGGAGAAGCTCATAATTGGTGGTTCCATAGGCTATCTATGTTGGGGCATGCTAGTGTGACCTCTTATGAGGATTTTACATGGAAGGTGATGGAGCGTTTTGGCCGGAGAGACTCTGAGCTACACTTCAGAGAGTTGACCCAACTCAAGCAGACAGGCAACCCGAAGCATTACATAGCAGAGTTCTTGAGGTGGTCAGTGATGGTGTCAGATTTGTCGAAGGCCAGGAGAGTCTTCCTATTTGTGGAGGGACTAGCTGAGCCTTTACGTGGGTTAGTGTGGTCGAATAAACCTACTTCGCTTCGGGATACAGTGAACAAAGCTAGGGATTTGTAGGATGCAATCCCAAAAACTAGAGCACTAGTACCAACTAGACCTCTTTTTCAACAGAGAGGTAGCGATACCAAACCCTCGCCATAGAGGGAGATGCCAGGGCGTGGGTTGTTGGATAATGACACTAGGAGAGACCTTCGAAGGATGAAGTTGTGCTTTACGTGCCAAAAGCCTTGGGCAACTGGGCATATGTACACCAAGGGCAAGGCACACTACATAGAGGTATTTTCAAACAGTGAGCCAGAGGCAGATAGAGGTGATTGTGAACTACAGGGTACAAGAGGGGGAGTTCCACCTCTTCCCACAGGAGTAGTTATTGCTTCATTGAGAGGAGTCACGAGATATTTGACACTGAGGATCAGAGGGGCAATGCAAGGACAACGTGTGATAATGTTGGTGGACAATGGGGCTACCCTCAATTTAATTGATGCGTATATGGTGCAAAGGAGAGGTTTGCACACAAAGGCCTTTGAAGGGTTTTCAGTGTTGGTGCCAAGGGACAAGACTATGGTTGACTGTGGCCATGGGGAACTATTCGATGACAGATCATTTCTTTGTGGTTGATGTACCAAATACCAATGTGGTGATGGGTGTCCAGTGGCTCTATTCCTTGGGGCGAGTCACTACTAATTGAAATTGGATATGGAGTTTACTAGGCCAGATGGGAAACTTGTGGTGTTGAGAGGCATGCATTCATATCTGCCACAGGTAGTATCACCTCATCAGATGGAGATTGATATATTGAGAGGAGATATAGAGTGGGATGTGGATCTTAGGATTTCATAGGCAGTCACTCAGGCACGACAACAATACCCAGATATTCTTGTGCTCTTGGAGAGGCATTAGGTGGTATTCCGGGACATTCCTCCAGGTCGTCCACCCGATAGGGGGTTGAGCACACGATAGAGCTAGAGGAGGGGGTGCACGCAATTATCACTACCCCATACAGGCATCCCAAGGCTTACAGGGATGAGATCGGGTAGGCCATACATGAGTTGTTGACTTTGGGATACATCAGACCCAATTCTAGTCCCTTCCCTTCTTTTGTTGTGTTGGTCAAGAAGAAGGATGGGACCCTTTGTATGTGCATTGACTACAGGGCCCTGAACAAGAATATTTTGAAGAACAAGTACCTAATCTCGCGCATTGACGAGTTGATGGATGAGCTTAGAAGAGCCAAGTACTTCTCTATGATAGATTTGCACTCGGGATACCATCAATTAGGGTGAGAGAGCAGGATATCTCAAAGATTGCGCATAGGTATCGCTATGGGAAATTTGAGTTCTTGGTGATGCCCTTCAAGCTAACCAGTGCTCCAGCAACCTTCCAGTCTTGCATGAACCTGGTGTTCCGCAAGCAGTTGTGCAATTACGTACTGGTCTTCTTTGATGACATCCTAATTTATAGCAGGACGCAGAAGGAGCATTTATAGCACTTGGAGGAGGTGTTACGCATCCTAGAGGAGCAATGGTTGTATGCCAAGATGTCCACGTGTGAGTTTGGACAGACAAAGATGTATCTTAGCCATGTTATTGGGGAGGCTGGGGTGCGAGTTCACTAAGAGAAGATCAAGGCCATTCTGGATTGGACTACACCTAGGAATGTGACGAAGTTGCGGGGATTCCTGGGCATATGTATTTATTACAGGAGGTTTGCAAGAGTATTTTCTCAGTGGGAAACACCCCTCAAAGATTTGATGCATTCAAGTGGACAAATGTGGCACAAGAGGCTTTTGAGCGCCTCAAGAGGCTGGTGAACAGTTGCCGAGTGGTGGCCTTGCTTGATTTTTCACAACCCTTTGTTTTGGAGTGCAATGCATCTAGAAAGGCCCTTGGGGCAGTTTTGACACAGGGGGGACACCTGATTGCATTTGAGAGTCAGAAGTTCCAGACGCATGAGAGGTTAAATTCTATATAGACAAGGAGATGGTGGCCATTATGCATGGATTGGCCAAGTTTCGGCAGTATTTGGTGAGCAACAGGTTTAAGGTGAAGATTGACCACAACAGTCTTCGATTTTTCTTAGAGCAGTGAAAGTTTAATGAGAGGCAGCAGAAGTGGGTCAGTAAGATCCAGGCATATGATTTTAACATAGAGTGTGTCATGAGCAAGCAAAATGTGGTGGCAAATGCATTATCTAGGAGGACCGTGACACTCTCACTTATGAGCACTGCTCAAGATTGGAGAGCGTAATTATTGGTTGAGTACTCCAAGGATCGATATGCATGTGAGGTTTTGGATGGCACTGTTTTGGATGACAGGTACGGGGCGATGAACGTGGTGATTTACTACAAAGACGGGATCTATTTGGTACTAGGCTCCCAGTTGTGGAAGAAGATCATGCAAGTTGCACATGACTCACCAATGGCAGGGCATCAAGGGTTCCTCAAGACGTACCGAACCATCAGATAGTGCTTTCCTTGGAGAGGCCTCAAGGAGGATGTTTTCAGGCATGTTTGTTAGAGGAAAAAGGGTGAGCAGACACACCCGACGGGATACTTCAGCCTCTCCCCATTCCAAAGAGGAAGTCGGAGAGCATCTCCATGGATTTTATCATGGGGCTTCCAGCAGTCCAAGGGCGTGACTGTATCTGTGTAGTGTTGGACCGATTGACTAAGTTCGCACACTTTTTCTCCATTTCATCTAGGTATATAGCGTCACAGGTGGCCAAGCTATTCTTCAAAGAGGTGTTCAAGTTGCACGGTCTCCCTAAGATCATTATTTGTGACAGGGACAGCAGGTTCATGGGGGGCTTTTTGTAGGAGCTTTTCCATTGGGTGGGGACTGAGCTCACACCCAGCACCAGTTACCACCCCCAGAAAGATGAACAGACAAACATAGTGAACAAGTGGTTGGATGGCTACTTGCGGAACTGTGACTCGACAACAGCATGCGTGTGTGAAGTGGTTGCATCTAGGGAGTACTACTACAACACCACTTACCACATGTCCATGGGTATGTCAACTTTTTGTGCCTTGTATGGTTATGATGCATTGTCTTTTGTTGGCCCGGTTTTTGGAGACAGCAGGACCCTAGGGGCCAATGATTGGATACAAGTGAGCCAAGAGATCCTTAGAGCTCTCAAGGATAACTTGCAGACTGCGGAAAATCAGCAGAATATGTATGCAGACCAACATAAAGTAGAGAGGTACTTTGAGGTAGGGGACTTAGTTTTCCTGCGCCTCAAACTGTATAGACAGTCCACACTGAAGCAGAAGGAAGTTGAGAAGCTCAAACCACGTTTTTATGTGTCATACAAGGTGATCAGGCAAGTTGGGGAGGTAGCCTATGAGTTGGAGCTCCCTCCAGGGAGAAAGGTACACAACATCTTCCATGTGTCTTGCCTCAAAAAGGCCCTGGGACAACATGTCACAGCTGCTACAGAGTTACCTCCGTTGGATAATGAGGGACACCTAGTATTAGTTCTTGAGGCCATTTTTCGAGGTGAGGGAGAGGAAACTCCAAAACAGAGTCATTCGAGAGTTTCTTGTCAGGTGAAAAGACTTGTCAGAGGAGGATGCCATGTGGGAAGGAGAACAAGTATTACAACATCTAGCTTTCCAATTGCTTGAGGACAAGCAAGCTCTGGGTGGGGAGGACTGTGATGTCCCCACTCAATACATTTGCTATAACACTTCTCTTTTTGAAAATTTTGGCATTTTGGCATGATTAGACTTAGGAGAAGTGGATTAGGAGGACCTCACTTGACATTTTGAGGATTAAGGGCCACAAACATTAGGAAAAGAGAAGAAGTAAAGGGAAAGTGGAGTGTAATGGCCACCCTAAAGGGAAATTCGAACCCCTTGGGCAAATTTGCACTTGAGGTAAAAAAGGAGCGAAAAGGGAGGAAATGGTGGAGCCCATAAGGGGAAAGGGGACCAACAAGCATAAATAGGAGAGGATGGCTCCATTTTGGGAATTTTTTCCAATTTACCTTCTGAACTTTTCTTAACTTAGTGTTCACTTGAGTTGTTCATACTAGTCAACTGTGTTGCTTAGCACAAGGGAATTCCAAGCGGGATTTCCAACGTCTCTTTCGTTGAACTACGAGTGTCACCCTAGGACAGTCAAGGGGAGCATTCTCAGGACATTTTTGGAGCTGTTTGCAGGGGTTTCCAACCAATTTGGTGTGTTTCTAGAGCTCAGAAGACAAATTTGTGGCACTTGTGGAGGCAACTTCAGGTGGAGTCAGTTTCTGGGGTTTTGAACATCAATTTATCTTGGAGATTGCAGGAGATTTGTTGGGCTTTGCAAGGTTCAATCTTGAGGAGTGATTCTGGCCCAATCTGGACATTTGTGGGCTTGCACGGAGGCTGTCAGGATGGACCTGCACAGGAGCTGGAGTGAGGAGTTGGGGGAGTGATAAGGGGTTGGAATTTCGAGGTGCTTTTGGAGGGGTTTGTGCAAGATTTTTGGGGGTTATTCCAAAGGTGAATTTGGACATATTTTTGCAGAGGTAATTCCCCATAGAATGCAAAATTGACCAGTGGAGGAGCACGCATTTCTTGAGGGGTTCCAGGGGCAAGTTGGAGGGAGCCCAAACCCTTTCCTGGTTTTTCTGGGTTTGCTAAGAGGAGGTTCCAGTTAATTTTCCATAAATATTTTAGCACTTAAGAGGGCCCAAACACCTATTCACCTATAGCCAGCAGTAGTAGTTTGCCAGCAGAAGGGCACAGTTTGGAGGGGTCTCTCCAAGACTTAGAGCCAACCATTCAGTCTGGGTTTTGCCATAGCTTGCAGTAGAAAGCCCGGGTTCCTTTTCTCTTCTTAATGTACTCTTATTTCATAAATTAATATAATGGCTTGGTGATTTGGTCTCTATCTGGTGTCTATTTGTGTATGATTGAGAATTTCATAATTTTTGTTTGTTGTAGCTAGTTTTTTATGTGTTTTGTTGCATTATTTCTTGTTGGGAACATCACATCTTTATGTTGATCTCTTCTCTAATACCAAGTTAAATTTCCATGAAACCCTACAACTACTTAGATGAATAATTGAAAACAAGTCAACTGAAAACTGAAACCTAATTTACTTTTAGCAAGATATAGAGTCTCTTAACAACCTATAAGCAGCGGAATAAAACGAAGTGATAAAAACACATCACACAAATTGACACGCTTGCTTACCCAGGAAACCCAAAAGGGAAAATTTGCTTTCTTTGTTGTGGTATTTTATTTATTGTTCTTAAGCAATTGGATCTATTACAAAGCAATCTATCTCTGAGAAAGCGTTCTACTTCTCCTCACTAACGTCAATTGATACAATTGATCTCAGCTTGCCTTGATCAGTGCTTGATCTCATCCCTCTAGCACACAATTGTTCCTTTGTTGAATCCTTGACTTGCCTTGCCTCTTGCCTGATCCCAGCTCCTACTTCCTTGCGCACTGGAGCCTCCTAAATCCTTGGACAAATCCTCCTATTTCTTAGTGAAAGTTTGGCTCCTAATTTGTCGTGCAAATCCTCCCATTCTCTTGTGCACTTGCAGTCTCCTATTTCTTAGGACACAAGCTCATAAATTTGTGCACAATCTTCCTAAATTGATGCACACTTGTGATCTATTTCTTAGGACACAAGTTCTCAAATTTGCACTCTCCACAACCAAAGATGATCTCACAAACTCGTGAACTGTCTTTTCTCACAAACCTTGTGTACAAAACTTATGATTTCCGGTGCCTTAGTCCTTCTCTTTGTAGACCCAATTCGAGCATGCAATGGGCTTAGCTCAATTTAGAAACTCGAGTTCTGATTGACAAGTTAACTAAGAGTCCAACCGATTCTCCCTCCAATCAATACTTGGAGTATTAACTCGTTCTCCCTTCAATCAAGACTGAAGACTAACTCACTCTAACTAAACTTGTAACTACCACCTCGCTTTGTCTTCAAAAATGATAAAGACTCCACCTAACTAAAGCTCCAACTCTATGCATGCCATCTTGATGATTATTCCAGTAAACTAGAAATAAACTCATCCCAACTGAAGTCTAACTCATGAGCTCGCACTCATACTGAGATAAAGACAAATCATTTTGGTTTCTTGTATTCTGCTCCTTCCAAAGCTTGTCTTGAGAGTCATTGAAATGTACATGTCTGGCCTGGAGAACTACTTGCTTTGATTCTTCAAGGGAGCTACTACTGGATGTTATAAATGTTTGATCAATCTTTTTGGAATGATCTTCATTTGATGAGCTTGGGCAACCATTGTTCTCAGAGGCCTCGCAATCTTGATAGCCAAGACTTGTCTTAATAAGCAGGGACCTCTGCATGCTAAGAATACGATCTAAGGATTCAATCCCTTTGTTGAACTTTGAATTGAGTTGCTCCAATTCTTCTCTTAAGGGGATAACTTCCTCTTCCAATCTTTCACATATTTATTCCTTTTCATTTAGCTATTCAGATAGATACTCCTTTACCCTTTTTGCTTCTTATAGATCAACTTTGAGAGAAAGAATGGTGTCTTCATTTAGACTCTTGTCTTGAAGTTGTTTCATCAATTGACTTTCTTTCTTTCTAAGGATCCTTATTTCCTTCAATGCGCTTCTATGTGAGCTTGTGGGATTAGAGAGCCTAAATATCAAGGAAATAACATTTGCCAAAAAATCTATCTTTTTGGTGGGCATCCACTTTAATATTGTCTATAAATTCTCTTTCCCTAGTTGTTTGCATTAAGGGGGAACCCTAGTCTAGCTTTTCTTCAAGTTAGGGGCTTCTTTGAAGGTTTCATGAGCCATGGACTTGCCTATATACATTGTTGGAAATGTTTTCTCCTAGCTTTGACCTTTGGTTATTCCAACCATTAAACGAAATTTTAGCCTAAAAGTGCACTGAAATTTTCACGTAATTTCCATGTCATAATATGTGAACCAATCAAAATACTTTAAATTTAAAAAGAGGTACATGTAAATATTTTGGAGGGAAAAGGAGAAAAACTAGTTTTTTAATTGTATTTTTGGCTTATCTCCTTGTAGGTTTACTCAAATTTCAAGTGTAGGCACTCGTTGGATGCGGAATTAAATTCCATATCCAACGAGTACTCATTATGCATACTTTTGAGAATACCCACATTGATAAAAATTGAAGATACATTAAAAAAACATGTTGAACACACTTTTTTAAGGTATCTTCATTTTTTGTCAATATGGGTCTTCTAAAAAGTATGCATAATGGGTACTCGTTGGATGTGGAATTTAATTTCGCATCAAACGAGTGTCTACACTTGAAATTTGATTAAACCTATAAGGAGATAAGCCAAAAATAAAATTGAAAAAATAAGTTTCTTCTTTTCACTCCAAAATTCATCACTCTTATTTTAGTATTTTAACTATTATTTTATTTGGTTTTTTTTAGGAGGACATTTTTAGATTGAAATTTCAATTTCCTCTAATGATTCAACTTATCAATCAAACCCTAGGTCTTGTGCCTCATCAAATAGGCCTCCATTAAGAAAGTGAATTGCTTGCTATTGGAAACATGAACCTAAACTATGACTTTCTTGTTGAAAGACTTGTTACCCACCAAAGGGTGACCCCATAGGTGAATTTTTCTCCTAGATTTGTCTTCTACCAGCAGCTCCTGACAGCCACCACTGTAGCCAATATATTGTGCCAATTGATCTTCGCTCCCTAGGCCAGTCATATGCCCCCTCGCCCATCTGTCGAGAGTGTATGTTTGAAGGTGGGCCATCCAATCCTAAAGGTGTGTCTTTCATTGTGCAATCGGGTGATTATGTGTGTTTTTCCTTGGGCACATTGGGTATATATTATTGGGTGACTTGCAAGAAGGAAGGGTTTCAACTGTAGTCTTGTTCCCTCACCTTAAATGGAAGGTTAATCCTCAACCCTAGTCCCGTGGAATCTCCCCTTGTTGAAATATGTAACTAGGTTTGGTCTTCATAATGACATATGTAATAATGATTTTATGTATTTAATATAAAGAGAAAAATAAATTTATTATTGTTGTTCTTGAGGCATGGGTTTCATGCTCAAGGGAAATTTATTTTTAGGTCAAGCACCCATTGAGTGCTCTTAGGTTTTGTCATAAAGTCAATTGAGTCATTGTCATGTATTGAAGACCCATTGGGGCATGTTAAATATTGTAAAGAAAAATTATTTGAGTCAAAGTTAAGTCAAAAGGCCCTCCAAGACCTCGTCGTGATGAAAAGATCAAGTCGGCCTACACACATGGACAGGTCGGCCTAAAAGGTGCAAATTCGACCTAGCGGAAGACCTATATAAAGGAGACTTCAACTTCACTTGGAGACACATTCACTCATCAATTTGTACAAGAAAGAGCAGGAAGTGTGAGTAAGAGAAAGAATAGAAGAGCGAGTTTTCTAAGTTGTTTTTGTTGGAAAGAGTAACTAGGATCGGTCTTCATTTGACTATGTAGTTATGTATTTATGTAATGAAGAAGACAAAGACAAATATAATAATATATATTTGTGGTATGCTTGTCTCATGGGTTTCATGAACAAGGTTTTATTATAGGTCAATAAACTTCTTCTTGATGTCTATTAGGGATTTGTATTCTGGTCATAGACGTACAAATTAAAGAGTCATGTTTATGAAGAGTCAAGTCACACTTGTGTGCCTCAAGACCTTGCCAAATTAAGCTTGAAGACATGGCACAATTGATGCTCAAGATCAGCGTTGGATCACCCTTCAAGTCAGCCTTCAATAAGCTCTACAAGTCGGCCTATAAATCAGTGTTCAAGTCGGCCTCATTACACATGGACAAGTCGGCTCAATTCTAAGTTGGAAAGCAAAGATAGACACTCGGATTCGTCTGTGATTTGTGGATAAAATTTTAGGAAAAAGATTGTGGATTACAAACTCAAGGATCAGGGTTATACAACAAGAAGAAAAGAACAAATATGGAAGACATAATAAAATATATATATACCAAGTGTAAAGGGTCTGAATTGCGAACAAAGTTACAGAAGTAACTTCAGTCATATATGAATGTGCTAAAGTACGAAGAAGGGTTATTTTGAAGGAGCGGATATATGACTATGGTCAAGTGCGAAGAAGGGTTGTATTGAAGTGCGACATAGGACTGTGTTAAAGTATTGGAACCGAGTTGTGTTAAAGTGGTTACAAGACGGCGTTAAGATATAATCTTAGTAAGGAATGTTATCATAGGGTGGACTGTTCAAGTGTGCAAGGTCAGTAAGGTTAAAGTGAAGGCTCAAGGTAAGACAGTCCATGACACATTGTTGATATCACAAGTAAATTATCTCATTCAGCCGGAGAACGAAGAATACAAGTAGAGACGGAGCTCTCTAGTCTTGGTGCAGAAAGGTGCAGATCGGTACAGGACGGTGTAGGAAGAAGGATCAGCTCAAGGAGTCAATGAAGAAGAAATGACAAAGTCTTGGAGACATACAACGGTTAAGGGTCTGTGTCATGGTCATGGTACTTGTCATCTGAAAGTCTATAAGAAGAATTTATTGTGGGTTTTCCTCTCCAAGAGGGAGAGGTTTTGGCCCTGACTTGAAAAGCCTAAATCTGTGTCTCTTGTGTTTTTGGTAATTGAGTTGATAAAAGACTTAATAAGCTAAGAGAAGACATAAGTAAAAGAAGTAAGCTCAAAAGTAATTATCAAGAAGAGAATTTGAATTAATCACTGCGCTACCAAATTTTTAACAGTTTTGGGCTATATTCCTCCACACATACGAAGGTTAGGGCATCATCTTGCAGCAGCAGATATCGAATTGCAGTCACTCCAAGAAGGTCAAGTTTTGGGTTTGTTACCCACCACCTGTGGGTAATGTATATAGGAGGAAAATTTTCTCCTAGATGGTCCTCAGCCGGCAGCCCCTTGTAGCCACCAAATAGCTCAATGTGCCATTTTCTCCGCCACCTGAGCCAGCCATTGTTGGAAAGAGTAACTAGGATCGGTCTTCATATTGACTATGTAATTATGTATTTATGTCATGAAGAAGACAAAGATAATAATATATATTCTTGGTATGCTTGCTTCATGGGTTTCATGAGCAAAGCTTTATTTTAGGTCAAAGGACTTCTTGGTGTCCTTTAGGGATTTGTCTTCTGGTTATAAATATATTAAAGAGGCATGTTTATGATGAGTCAAAAATACATTGGTGTGCCTCCATACCTTGTCACATTATGGCTTTAAGTTCAGCGTTGAAGACAGTGAACTAGTTGGCTTAAATACTCCTGCACAAGTTGGCTCAGAAGCAGCCCTTCATGTCGGCTCTATAAAGAGACTTGTTCTGTATATATAAGGATAGACTGCGGCTCATTTGGAGCAAGTACTTCGGATCAATCTGGAACAGAAATGCGAGGAGAAGTCTGGTTTCTCTGCGGTAATTCAGATCAGCAGCAGTGTGAAGTAAGGGTTGCGTTTGAGGGAAAAGAAAGAGTTGAAGATAAGTGCGTATACAGGACTATATTCAAGCATAGAAGAGGACGGCATCCCAGTGTGTAATCAAGACTGTGATCAAGCGTAAAAGACGACTGGATCACAGTGCGTATTCAGGACTGTATTCACGCCAAGAAGAGGACTATGTCATAGTACGTATACAAGACTGTGTTCAAGCAAGAAAAGGAACGGTGTCATAGTAATGATATAAGTCTAAAGAACTGTGTTAAGATGTGGTATCAACTCAGAGCATAATGCAAAGAAAGGGTTGATGGAAGATGGCTATAAGTGCATCCTAATAATATACGATAGACTATTCTATAGAAGGAGTCAAGACAAGAATGTACAGTCAACAAAGATGAGTAAAAAACAGTCTATGACACAGTGTGAATTTCAAGCAAGGATCTCATACAGCTGGAGAAAGAAGAATATGTTGGAAAGTGTAACTAGGATCGGTCTTCATATTGCCTATGTAATTATGTATTTATGTAAAGAAAAAGACAGATAATAAAAATGTAATTTTTTTGAACTTGCTTCATGGGTTTCATGAGCAAGATTTTTATTATAGGTCTATAGACTTCTTCTTGATGTCTATTAGGGTTGTCTTCTGGTTACAAATGTAATTAAGTGTCATGTATATGAAAAGTCTAGTCATCAATATATGCTCCAAGACCTTGTCATGAATCCTTGAAGAAATGGCTAAAGACAACCTTCATATCAGCCCTCCTTAAACGCTGAAATAATTCTACTACATGTTGGCCTAATACTCAGTGAAGAAGTCGGCCTACTAGCTGGTGGTATGGTCAGCCTAAAGTCATGGACTCTGCCATATATATAACTTGAACCTGCAGCTCATTTGACACCCACAACAATTGCGGATTGTTCTGAAATGGAATTCGGATACTTCTGTAGTTGATGCGGATTTTAGAGAAGGTTAAAAGTGCGGGTTAAAGACAGAATTTTGTGTGGATACATCTGAGATCATACAGCTTGATAAAGTTTGGATAAAGTGCGATGATTAAGGTATGGTGCGGACCTGTAAATATGTATCATGCAGATCTGTTGTGAAGCACTCTGAAGCAGAAGATGCGGATCAGCATGAAGGAGTTGCGATCAAATGCAGTATGGTCAAACTTGTAATAAATTCACTTATACCTAAGGTCTGTGTTCTATTCAGATGTCATGTCATGCAAAGAATTAAGGTTGATAATCATGTTGTAATATGAAGTTTAAGGATCATTACAGTATGGGAAAAAGGAGGAAGGTGATTTACCTTCCTACTCTCAAATGAAAGGTTCTACAAAGTTTCAAGTGTATGAAAATGATGGACAAGATCTCGAATGATCGTGCATCTAATATCTGAATTAGCAAGTAGAAGTGTTTGAAGATATACTCAGAGACCGAACTCTCTAGTGTTGGTGCAGGACAATGCAGGTTGGTGCAAGATCAGTATTGAAGACAGTTAAAGAATCATTGACAAGGTCTTGGAGGCATTCCTAGGTCAAGGGTCTAAGTCTTTGTCATGGTACTTGTCATTTGAAGATCTATAAGAAGAATTACTTACGAGTTTTCCTCTACAAGAGGGAGAGGTTTTTCCCTGGCTCTAGGATCATAATTTTGTGTCTTGTGTATTTTGATAATTGACTTGATGAAAGACTAAATAATCTAAAGAAGAGAACACATAAGTAACTCAAGTAAGCTCACAAGTAATTATCAAAAGGAGAATTTGAATTAATCATCAGCCCTCTAAATTCTCAACAGAACACAAGTAGAGACCGAGATCGCTAGCCTTGGTGCAGAAAGGTGCAGAAAGGTGCAGGAAAGAAAGATCAACTCAAGGAGTCAATGAAGAAGCAATGACAAGGTCTTGGAGGCATACATAGGTCAAAGGTCTGAACTCTAGGAGCATAATTTTGTGTCTTATGTATTTTGATAATTGACTTGATGAAAGACTAAATAATCTAAAGAAGCGAACACATAAGTAACTCAAGTAAGCTCACAAGTAATTATCAAAAGGAGAATTTGAATTAATCATCACCCTCTAAATTCTCAACAGAACACAAGTAAAGACCGAGATCGCTAGCCTTGGTGCAAAAAGGTGCAGGACGGTGCAGGAAAGAAAAATCAACTCAAGGAGTCAATGAAGAAGCAATGACAAGGTCTTGGAGGCATACATAGGTCAAGGCTCTGAGTCACAGTCATGGTACTTGTCAACTGAAAGCATATAAGAGGAATTTCTTGTGGGTTTTTCTCTCCAAGAGGGAGAGGTTTTGGCCCTGGCTTGAAAAGCCTAAATCTGTGTCTCTTGTGTTTTTGGTAATTCACTTGATGAAAGACATAATAAGCCAAGAAGAGAAGACATTAGTATAAGAAATAAGCTCACAAGTAATTATCAAGAAGAGAATTTGAATTAATCACTGCCCTACCTAATTCTCAACATGGAATCAGATCTAAGGTGCTGAAGACAAGGGCTACTTGAGAAAGACACACTGAAGGAAGCAAGAATCAAAGTCAAGATCAAAAGGTTGTGTTAAAAGATCAATTCAGTTTGCAAGGAAGATTCTCAAGGAATCACTCACCAAGAAGATAATCTTTGCCATCAAAGATTTATATTGAAGATATTTTCCATCATCATCATTAAATACATTTGCATTGGAGAATTCAATCTAAGAAGGAGTTCCTAACTTCATCTTCATCTAAGAAGTTGTTGGAAGGAGAAAGTCACTTTACTCAAGTAAGTATCTATGACCTTATCTAAATCTGTTAAAATGACTTATTGTATGGAGAGCAACAAATTGGTTGGGTCATCAAACTTTAGTGCATGGAAGAAGACGGCAGATTTGAATCTAATTGAAAATAAATTTATGGGCTACATCAAAGGATCTACAATTCAATCCTCAAAAGAAGACATTCTAACATATATCAAATACATGAAGGGAGACATAAGAGTCTGAAGGATTCTTATAGAATCCATAAAGGACTCTCTCATTCCCTATGTATCAAATCTAGAATCCTCAAAAGAAATATATGATAAATTGGTGGAGCTATTCTCGAAAGGTTCTACAAGGGAAATAATATCCCTAAGACAAAAATTATACAAATTGAGAATGTCAAGAAAGGAAGGAATAATTCCATATCTAATGGAGATTTTCGTAATATGAAATCAACTACAGAAATTGGGTGAACTAATGTCTGATGGAGAAATACTCACTATGGTACAAAATGCTCTACCGAAAGAATGGAGAGGTTTCACTTCAAGCATAGATGGGAAAGGAGAAGCCATGCCATTCGAGGGTCTAGGTAAGATAGAAGAAACAAGATTGAAAGCCAAATCTAATACAGGATCAAGTGAATAGAATCAAGCCTTTGCAGCCATGTCCAGGAAGAAAGGAAGATTCGGTAAATTTGGTCCTCAGAATAAAAGAAGAAATAAAGCACGATGCTTTGGATGTAAAAATTTTGGCCATTATAAACGAGATTGTCCTAAATCTAGAAAGGACAAGAGGAAAAGGAAAGAAGCCCATGTCACAGATGAAAGGGAAGAACCTGATGCAAAGAAATCTAAGAAAGAAGAAAGCAAAAGATCTCTATTATGATCATCTTTCTCCTCAAGAGATTTATGTTGGTTGTAAAATAGTATGCTAGGAGGCAATGTATATTAATAGCATCATGATAGAAGCATGGAAGGAGCACTTGGAGAAGCAGCTCCTGGAAACCTCACTGATAACAACATTGATGGAAGGCAGTCATTAAGATCAAGGGTCATCATTCAATAATCAATATGGAAACAAGTGTTGACATTTTCTAAAGGAGTTCTATATGGATTCACTGGTTAGAAAGAAAGCAAAAGGTTTCATCAAGAATTCTATGTTGCGGAATTTTGGGATTAGGATATGATGACATATTGATAAAGCAGGTCAAGGGAATGAAGTTCTTCATTCTAGTAAAATTCTTGCAGGATGACTCAAAAGGAAAAGGATGAGGTACATATATATATATGCTGACACTGCATGTTGTGAAGTCATGTCATATGGTTGCAGGTAATGGACTTCTATCTTTAGAAGTATGATCTATGGAAGGAAGATCTCTAATGGTGCACATGATGCCACTAACAAATGCAATTAACTAAAACCTTGTATGAAATATGAGGTGTTTGTACACAATCAAGGAACTGGATACTGGAAGTTCTTAGGAATGAAGCTGTGTGGAGAAAGAGAGGAAGAGATCATGAAGTGCAACCATCTCAAGAGGCGATTATCATCCGGAAGCCAAGAAGATGTGACTAGGAGATCTCCTGGGAAGATATGTGGACTCTGATAGAAGTATGATAAAGAAGAAGACCCTTGACAATACATATCTTTAGGAGATGTGTCAATCTGAATAAAGGATGTTGATGCCTACAAGAAGATGTCATGTGAAAGATCATCACTAAGGTAACTTTTGACTTAAAAGTTCTTATATATATGTTTATCTGGATACGTTTATGCAGGGCTTCCAATCATGTGGAAAGATATAAGATCCTTGGGAGATGGTTCGAAGAAAAGCAGCATGGCATAAAGGTGGACTAGATGAGGAGGAGTGATGAATCACTTTCAGGTGCATGACATGACTCATGGATGAAAGTGATAGATGATTTGTGCCATATGAAGCCAAAAGTTGAAGATTCCTCAATATCGAAATCCATGACATCGAGGGAAGGAATTCTTCATGAGCAACTAAGTGTCTCACCATTGCTGCTGCAGGTCCCTAGGTAAGAGGGAGCCTGGTAGTAAGTTTCTTACTTGGAAGAAACTTGAAAAATGTCCTTCCTGAGTTAAGAGGGAGTGACATATATGATTCTCTAATTCATGTGTCATGCACTAGACCAGGACTAACAGTTGTACGTCTTAGTGAAGGCCATGCGGAGAGAATGGATAGACAGATTATTTTGTTCTTCACCTGGAAGACAGAATGGAGGATTGGGTAATCATCTGACATTCGATACTCTTTGAGAATGAGATAGGGCATTCAAGATAAGAGTAGTCAGGGACCGATATTCTTTGAGAGTTGGCTACCCAAAAAAAGAATAGTCCAAGAAGGTCATACTCGGGGAACACCTAGGTGGAGTATGTACCTTGGAGAGACAATGACAATGGTGTCTATAAGTCATGTGTCTCACCAGCATTGTAGCCCATTGTCTCGTTGAGAGATGGGGTTGTTCGTCATGATGGTTGATATGATGTTATACATATGCGATTACCAATCCGATTCTTCTTATGAGATTCTTCAGAATGAAAGTGACCATGTATCGTTATGAATGCCTCCCTAGTTAAGAGGGAGTGTTGGAAAGTGTAACTAGGATCGGTCTTCATATTGACTATGTAATTATGTATTTATGTAATGAAGAAGACATATAATAATATATATTCTTGGTATGCTTGCTTCATGGGTTTTATCAGCAAAGCTTTATTCTAGGTCAAAGGACTTCTTCTTGATGTCCTTTAGGGATTTGTCTTCTAGTTATAAATATATTAAAGGGTCATGTTTATGATGAGTCAAAGATACATTTGTATGCCTCCATACCTTGTCACATTATGGCTTAAGTTCAGCGTTGAAGACAGTGAACTAGTCCTCTTGAATACTCCTGCAAAAGTTGACTCAGATGCAACCCTTCATGTCGGCTCAATAAAGAGACATGTTCTGTATATCTAAGGATAGACTGCGGCTCATTTGGAGCAAGTACTTCGAATCAATCTGGAACAGAAATGCGAGGAGAATTATGGTTTCTCTGTGGTAATTCAGATCAACAGAAGTGTGAAGTAAGGGTTGCGTTTTGTAGAAATTTATGAATCTTAATTCTTATGCAGAAATTATTTTTGTTAATCCCGTTAAGCTTCTCCTACTTATACAAGTTATCAACTGAATAAATTCAAGTTAACATCAAAGCAAAACACATAACAAATCTCTACCAATTCAGATCTAGAATAAGCACATGCACACATAGACAAAGTGACACAGTTATTTTTGGACAAACTGTCCCCGAAAAAACCCAATCTGGGAAAACCAATCTCTGGCTTCTGGAGGGCTCTATTATTAAGAATATTTATGACTACACAACTCTGGGTTCCAGATCTGGAAAACCTACAGATAAAACTCTATATCTGCAACATCTGGCTGATTTAAGACCAACAATACTGATTGATCCACACCCTCAAACAGTATTTATAGAACTCAGCCAGATTTAGGCCTAGAAACCCCAGATCTGCCCCTGAAAGACACTGCGTCAGCCTCTGAAGCCCCTGTTGGGCTCTGCGTCAGCCTTGGCTAGCCTCCAAATGGTCAGCACTGTCAATGGAAGGGACTGCGTTACCCTAGATTGGGTGACACAGTCACTACGCTGCCCCTAAGGGTCTCTGCGTAACCCCTGAAGAGTTTCCTGAAAATCATGTTGTCCTTGTTGTTGCTGCTGCTGCTGCTGTCGTCTGTTGTTGCTGTTGCTACCGTCTGCTGCTGTTGCCTTTCTCTGCGTTGTCTTTCCTGATCTCTTCTCTACTTCTTGTGTATTCTAGACCCCGGGATCAGATCATCCCCTTGGTCTAAATTCCCCTCTCTGCAACTGAAACACTTGAGAATTCTTAGCAACCCCGCCCTAGAATCTCAGCTTAGCTTCAATGCTCTGCCTCTGTGTCTTACAAATGACCCCAAGCCTTCCCTTTATACTTTTCACATTGACAAATCAATAGCCAAGATTAGATCTTTAATCAATGGCTAAGATTAAAAGAAAGCTTGATCCGTGTGACTTAAGACAATTTCATCACATGTTTAATTAAATTCACTTTGGTTATTTTATTTTCCTAAGTTTTAACTTAGGAAATACATTAAAATAATTAATTAATTTAATATCTCTTAAACCAGATGAAATTTCCTAAATCCATTTCTGGGTTTTGTGGATCAGGTGAACTCGAGTCCCTCCAAGAAGTTTGGGAGCTAGAGCACAACTGATGCTACCCCAAATACACAAAATCTTAACACTCCCTCTTAACATCAAGGGTGTGCTCTAGCAATACATCACACTTATGCATTACATGATTTTGGGCACTGGTTCTGTGCTGCTGAAGCTTGGCCTCCTACCACTCAACTCTGCACTACTACTGCCCATGACTCTGCCACCGCTGTACTGCAACTCCCTCTCAATTTGTTGCATTTGTGCTGCTCATAGCACTGCCACTGCTGATCTGCTGCAATGCAACTTCAGTTGTTGAGAGAAACAACTGAATCTCCTACCCAATCTTTGACAAACAAGTCAGATGGGTTGCATCCTCATCACTGAAGCTCCATAGGCTACAGATCTGTGCTGGCATCTAAAGAACGATGCACAACTACATCTCTGTCTGTGTAATTAGACTCCCTCTGCACTACTGAAGTCACATCAGCTCCTTGTGCTAAAAGCTATCACGCTACTGCTGCACTGCATTGCCCCTCTGAAGCTCTCTGCGTTGCTGCACTACGATGTCCCTCTGAAGCTCTCCGCGCTGTTGCACTGCGCTGTCCCTTTGAAGCTCTCTGCGTTGCTGCAACTCTACACTGCATAAGTAGCACTGCTCTGTGCTGCTGAAGTCACATCAGCCTCTGCACTGCTACTGCTTCCACGCTGCTGCTGCTATGCTCTGCGCTGCTCCTGCCAGCCTCCAAATCTGCCTCGCCTCTGCCTCATCTATGATCTATGCACAAACTGCTCCACTTGTCCTGCTACTGTCTTAAGGCTATCATAGCTCGCTTGTGATCCAAGAAATGAGCTGCTCAAGGATCCCGCCTCACTTCCATGTAACTTCTCTACATGTCCATGTCACCCCACCTCCGTGGTTCATGAGCGCTCATGGCCACATCATCTCCAGACCCATCATCTACCACCATTGCTTTGGAAGAAGATGCTTCTTTGTCCTTCTTCTTTTCTAGACAATGGCTAGCAAAATGTCCCATTTCGCCACACTGGAAGCACTAGATTTTAGAAAGATCCTTCTTCTTCTTCAGCTGCTTCTTTGACGCCAAGGTTGCATCTTCCTCCTCTTCCTTCTTAACCTTGCTCAATGCAGGGCTGTGCTGCTTCTTGGTGAACCTTCATAGTTCTTCTTGCCACAGGATCGACCACAAGTTGTCCCAATCTGGGAGGTCTGCTTTGTCCAAGATACTTTGGACAAAGGTTTCCCACTCATCCGTGACTGCATTGAGGGGAGTCCTGAATATCACTGCATCATCTACGATTGCACACGTTGCAGTCAGCTAATACCTGATTGACTGCAATCTGAAGAGGAAATGCTCGATGTCTTCTCACTTGGTCATCATGAATGACCTCAACAGCATCTTTCTTTGGACTGATTTTCCCTCATATAAGGGAGTCAAGGCCTTCCACATCTCATTAGTTTTCCTCTTCTCAGCTATGTGTGGCACAATATGATCCTTGATACTGTCCATTATCAGCCGCTTGGCATGCCTAGCAGCTTCTTTATGCTTCCGTAGGAGATCCGCATCTGTCAGTGTGGCTAGGGTCTGTTCTGCATGGTCTCTTAGACCATATGCCTCAAGGACAATCAGGATCCTTGCTTTCCACACCGAAAAGTTTGAGAGGCCCTCTAGCCTATTCTAATCACGCAGTCCATGAGGAGCCATCTGCTCAGAATGTGTCAGAGCTCCTCTTCTCTATGCTAGAGATCTTGGATCTAGGGTCCATTTCGAACTGGGAACCCCCTGCTCCCTCTGACACTTGATTTCCCTCCTTGGAAATCTACCAAATCAACTATGATTTAGCTTCTTCTTTGATCCTCTAACCAAACTGCAAGTTTCCTTTGGCAAGAAACTCTCTGAGAAGCTGATCTCTTCCCAAATTTTGTCACTTGTGCTAAGGTTAAAAATCTGAAAACTTCAAAAGTTTAACCCCACCAACTCTTCTAAATTTCTGCAACTTTTCTGCAAACTTTTTCTGGATCTGACAGATTCAGATCTGAATCACACTAGCTGGCTTCAGACCCAACTAGCGTTGTTTCTGAGCTGCCTCTGCACAGTAATTGCGTGGGCTTGCTAGAACATAGCGCTGGACAGCGTCACCCTTCCCTTTGCATGAATCTCCTCCTAAAAACTGCGTTGTCCCTTCATATCTACTTTTCTGCTGCCTTTCCAGCTGCTTTCTGCAGCTAGATCCTCCAGATTCTTCAGCTGGTCACCCTTCTAGATCTGCAATTGCTCTGATACCATATAGAAATTTTTGTATCTTAATTCATGTGCAGAAATTATTTTTGTTAATCCGGTTAAGCTTCTCCTACTTATACAAGTTATCAACTGAATAAATTCAAGTTATAACATCAAAGCAAAACACATAACAGATCTCTACCAATTCAGATCTAGAATAAACACATGCACACATAGACAAAGTGACACAATTATTTCTAGACATACTATCCCAAGAAAAACCCAATGTGGGAAAACCGGTCTCTGGCTTCTGGAGGGCTCTATTATTAAGAATATTTCTGAATACACAACTCTGGGTTCCAAATCTAGAAAACCCAACAGAGAAAACTCTAGATCTGCAGCACCTGCCTGATTTAAGACCAACAATACTGACTGATCCACACCCTCAAACGGGATTTATAGAATTCAGCCAGATCTAGGCTTAGAAACCCCAAAATCTGCCCCTGAAAGACACTGCGTCAAACTCTGAAGCCCCTGTTGGGCTCTGCGTCAGCCTTGGCTAGCCTCCAAATTCTCAGTGATGTCACTGGAAGGGACTGCGTTACCCCAGATTGGATGACGCAGTCACTACGCTGCCCCTAAGGGTCTCTGCGTAACCCCTGAAGGGTTTCCTGAAAATCACGTTGTCCTTGTTGTTGTGGAGCAACAAAGCTGTAGGCTTGTTGACTTAAGTTATAAAATACACAAGACGTATTGTAATAATAATATATTATATATAAAATGTATAAGAGATGATGATAAATGTTACAATGAGGCCCTGCTTATATACCTACGCAAGTGGCCTTTCATTAATGGGCATGTCTTTTAGACATGCCCTTTCACTAACTTATTGATTACTTACATAATCCCTATTTAACTATTCATTATGAATTATATTCATAACATTGCCCTTCTCTTCAGAAACTTTGTCCTCAAAGTTTTATGGATATTAATTTTCTTTGCCTTAATTGCTCCCCAACTTTCTTCACTTGCGTTGTCATCTTGAATGTATAATTCGTCCTCATACTCTCTTGTAATTAGGGTTTATCCCTTTTTCCTTAAAAGCTTTGTCCTCAAAGCTATATGCCCTCATAATTCCTTCTTCTTGTGCTTATCCAAATATAGATATAGCTTCTTTTCTTTTTTCTTTTTTTTCTTTTTTTTTTAAATTAATTAATTAAATTAATAATTTATATATATATATATATATATGTTTTTTTTTTTTTCTTATAAATATATATATTATATAATTATAAAATTATATAAAATATATATTGTATATCCATATAGTATATAGATTATGAATAACTTATATCCATGGAACTTAACACGTCGTCCCCCGAAACGACGAGACGTTACTAATACCCACCCCGCTATTCACTCCTCCGGGTATAGAACACCCAAGAACCTTTTCATCCAAAAATTCAAGAATTCGGTTCTCTTGCTCGGGTGCCAATGGTCGTGACACGACCACGCCCATGCTCATTATTTCTGAAGGGAGCGTCGACGGCCATCTTCACATGATAGTTTCAACTTACCGATCGAATAAGCAGGGATTGCAGGTACGAGAAAGATGAAACAATGAGCCTTCCCAGTCGCAATAAACCCAGAGAACTGGCTGTTCTGCCCAGGATATATTTCCATGTCTGGGTTGTGGAATAGAACGAGGTCGTTGGAAGAAAACGTCGTTACTGTTGTATGATTGTTCCACACCGCGAACACTATATCTTCTATGCAAACAATATCAAAAACTTCCGAAGCTGACGGATTTGGAATTTCACCACCAATCAATGCCTGTGAATCAAAACTACCATCGTATTTTGAAAGATGTTGTCCTATCTGCAACTCTGCGACGATCTCACCATCGTGGGCGTCTTGGAAATCGTTGGGGGATATTGACTGATCATGAGTATCAACAATGTTTTGATCTGCGTCCATGATGCTAATTATCAGATCACACAATGCTTCAAAAACCAGAGATTGTTTATGACATTGGGATTGGACACACCGACAGAGGGCACCGCAATATGTGTTTCCGCAACGACACTTAAAACCTGTTAATCCAACGTGCTTTTTGCAATTAAAACATTGCCCAGGTTTAGACTCGGCAGCGTCAGTTTGCCCACCAACGGGCTCCACCTTGCCGGTCTCAGCATTCCAAAGCTTAACAACCTCCGCAATACCGTATGTAAGCAGCAGTTTATCCTAAGGGCTCCAAGCAACAAATCTATGTTTCGGGTGTGCACTTTTATCAAATATAAGCCGTCGTGCTAGTTTTTCCCTATAAAATTCTGAATATAGATCTTTATCACTAATGTATGCAAGAAGCTTTACAACCTTCTCAAGTGTCTCTTCAATATCTTCATCGCTTAATTTTTCACTGCTACCCTTTTTCAATATGTTGTCACAAAAGGTAGCCAATAATTTTGCACTTGTGCTTCCTGCTACTCCTTTGTTGCAAAATACCTCAACTGCTTCTTTTAATGCCTTGTGGAAAAGAGAATGTTTCACAAGGCACATGCAGACATACTGCTCATACTTGTCATGCAATTCAATAACCTCCCACACAAATGTCTGCTCTAGTGGACCAACAATATCCCTTTTCTCTGACTTCTTATTACTTGTTGCATCTTCTGCTTGTTTAATAAGCGTTGTTCTCTCATCAATAACATTTTCAATAGGACTCATGTCAGATGCATCTAGTCCAATTTTAGCAGATAATGTACACAATGGGAAAGAACCAAGGGAATATGAACCACTGCCAATTTTATTATGGTCATGACTACCCACTACACCAGCAGCTTCATCCACATTAAGATCAGCTTCATCTTTTTCTGTTTCTTCAACAGTTTCCTGACTAACAGGCTCATCTTTGTTTTTTTGATCACCTTCATTCTCATAAGTTGGAATTTCTGTAACCTAATCTTCTTTAGAATGTAATGATTTTTCATGATTATCCTTTGAATTTTCTGAATCAGCTGAATTGTTTTGTTGACTATGTTCAATATTCGGGAATAATGGTTTTTGCGTCTTATTAAACTTGTCCAAAATGGAGTTTAACTTCTGCATTGTTTTGTTATGATTGTCTGTGGCCTCTCTATGGTTTAGCCAAATTTGTCTTTCTATCCGATCTGTTGTGTCTTGAACTTTTTTAATGTTGTCAGAATTTCCTGTAACCTTATCCTCAATATTGGTTAATCTTTTCATGAATTTATTGGAATTATTATTGATCTTACTCTCAAGTTCGATCAACTTTCTGTTGAAGTCGTCCATCGTCATTGATGAAGACATCGAGCGGCAACGATTTCGAGGCACCGCATGTAACAGCTGAAGGTAGCCAACAGTGGCATAGGTGCTTCCTTCCAGGTGAGAAGATCGTTGCTCTAATGAAAGTGAGGGTGTGCGGGGATTGATAACGGTGTTCTAGTCATGATAGGGTAATGAAACTGGAAAGCAGGTGGCAGCAGTAGTGATCACACAAATCCTGAAGAGCGACCGCTCTGATACCAAATGGAGCAACAAAGTTGTAGGCTTGTTGACTTAAGTTATAAAATACACAAGAGGTATTGTAATAATAATATATTATATATAAAATGTATAAGAGATGATGATAAATCTTACAATGAGGCCCTGCTTATATACCTACGCAGGTGGCCTTTCATTAATGGGCATGTCTTTTAGACATGCGCTTTCACTAACTT
The DNA here is from genome assembly GCA_034641835.2 of Pinus albicaulis. Lineage (NCBI taxonomy): Eukaryota > Viridiplantae > Streptophyta > Pinopsida > Pinales > Pinaceae > Pinus > Pinus albicaulis. The sequence continues at coordinate 879,205,659 of CM076579.1, forward strand.
AATGATTACTTACATAATCCCTATTTAACTATTAATAACTATATTTATTATATTCATAACATGTTGCTGTTGTCTGCTGCTTCTGCTGCTGCTGTCTGTTGTTGTCGTCTGCTGCTGCCTTCCTCTGCATTGTCTTTCCTAATCTCTTCTCTGCTTCTTGTGTATTCTAGACCCCAGGATCAGATCATCCCCTTGGTCTAAATTCCCCTCTTTGCAACTGAAACACTTAAGAATTCTTAGCAACCCCGCCCTAGAATCTCAACTTAGCTTCAGTGCTCTGCCTCTGTGTGTCTTACAAATGACCCCAACCTTTCATTTATACTTTTCTCGTTGACAAATCAACAGCCAAGATTAGATCTTTAATCAATGGCTACGATTAAAAGAAAGCTTGATCCATGTGACTTAAGACAATTTCATCACATGTTTAATTAAATTCACTTTAATTATTTTATTTTCCTGAGTTTTAACTTAGGAAATACATTAAAATAATTAATTAATTTAATATTTCCTAAATCGGATGAAATTTCCCAAATCCATTTATGGGTCTTTGAGATCAGGTGAACTCGAGTCCCTCCACAAAGTTTGGGAGCTAGAGCACAACTGATGCTACCCCAAATACACAAAATCTCAACACGTTTGAGGGAAAAGAAAGGGCTGAAGATAAGTGCGTATACAGGACTATGTTCAAGCATAGAAGAGGACGGCATCACAGTGCATAATCAGGATTGTGTTCAAGCGTAGGGACTGCGTCACCAAATCTAGGGTTATGCAGCCCTCTCCAGGCCAACGCAGAGGCTAGCAGGGTTGACGTAGGGGCTTCAGGGGCAGCGCTAAGGTTTCTGGAGTCAAAAAGTGGCTGAGTCCTGTAAATCCTGTTTGAGGGTGTGGATCAGTCAAGTTTTCAGTCCCCATAACAGCAAGTATTGTTGCATATCTATTTTTTCTCTGTCGGGTTAACCAGTAAGGTGCCCAGATTTGTTGTACTCAGATTCTACTTGATAATAATAAACCCTCATATCTGCTGCACTGGTTTTCCCGCATTGGGTTTTTCTGGGACAATTGTCCAAAAAATCTGTGTCACTTTGTTGAATGAGCTTAATATTCAGTAAATGATCTGTATGTGTGTAGGCTCTTAGTTGTGTTTACTTCGGTATTTTCTGAATATTTTCTGGAAATAACTTGTATAATTTAATCACAAGTAGGAGAAGTAAACCAAGATACTATAGTAGGATTTATGCATTATTGTATTCAGAAATTTTCACACTCCAGAGGGAGATCAAAGTTTTGTTTAGGACCAGATGAGATTCAGTACTGGAAGTCGGGGTGCGAGACCGAGAAGTTAGAGGATCGAGTCTCCAACCAGCAAAAGATTAGATTGGAGGAGTGGCACAGTCCCACCAGCAGTGACAGCGCAGAGGGCTCACCTTCAGTCAGACCAGTATCGGATCTTCCCATACCAGTGTGAGGTTATCTCACTAACTTTCTCGCTAGTTGATTCTCTGTATCGGATAATAGCCAGTAAGGGATCCAAAGATTGTATTCAGAAAACTACTACATAATAATACAAACCCTCAGCTGCTGCACTGGTTTTCCCGCATTGGGTTTTTTCGAGGACATTTGTCCAAAAAATAACGGTGTCGAATGTGTGTGTTATTTCTTTCCTGCGTTGTATTTTGTTTCCGCAACATTTTTATATTTGTGAAGACTACAGTGTGTTAGTTTCGTTATTTACCGTAGCAAACAGTAAATAATTTTGTTCAGTTATATAACAAAATAGAAAAAACTTAACCAGTGGTTGTAGAAGGATTCCAATTGTGGAATTTTCACATGGTATCAGAGCGCAGGTGAAGCAGAGAAGAGATAAGAAGCAGAGCTGAAGGGAGCTCGAAGAGTTGCGTAGGCAGCAGATCAAATCCCCAGAAGGCTTGCGCAATCCAGTGCCATGAGGGCAGGATTCGCAAGGAAAAATCTCTCTATGAGTGAGTCGAAAGAGAGGAAGATTTTCCAGATCAATATTTGTCAGCAACAGAGGGAGCAGCGTAGCAGCTTCAGTGCAGAGTTGATCTTCAATTGGGACGCAGATTTTCTGCAGCAGTTGCTAGTGCAGAAAAACGTCAAAAGGCAAGAAGAGCACACGAGGGAATTCTGACCTCAGAGAATTTCTTGCCCAGAAATTCTAATTTCCCACGCAGAAGCAGTAGTAGTTGAGAGAGGTTTTGCTCATTCCAACAGGGAGTACGTAAAGCGAGTCAGCAGTTGCGCAGAGGGTTAGAGGCATACTTCGACATAGTTTTTGGGCGTGATGGAAGCAATCGGGTTAAGATATCAGGATCGATTGGAGGGTGCCTCCAACTATGTGATCTGGAAGGCAAGGATCTCCTTCCTTCTAGATGAACACGATCTTAAGGCCTTTATCGATAATGTGGTAGTTGTCCCTACAGATCTAAATCCATTGAAAGCCTACAAGAAGGATATGGCAAGGGCCAAGAGACTGATACGCGATGGAGTTCGAGATCACATTGTTTCTCACATATCTTCCAAAGGGACATCCAAAGAGATGTGGGATGCCTTGGCTACACTATATCAGGGATCTTCTGAGCAGCGGAAGATGTACTTGGAGGAGAAGATGAGATCCACAAGGATGCAGAAGGGGGAATGTATAGATCCTTTCCTTTCGTAGCTTTTGGAAGTCCGAGATTAGCTAGAAGTTGTAGGGTTAGCACCTGAGGCTACAGAGATGGTGAGATTGGCTTTGAATTATGTCTCAGAAGAATGGAAAGTCTTCGTCTAGAGTATCCTGGGCAGAGAAAGATTGTCGGGTTGGGAAGGGTTGTGGGTTGCTCTTTAACAGGAAGAGATGAGGCGAGACTTAGTAAAGTGAAAACTTGGTGGCAGCAACAGCAGTGGGATGAAGCCCAAGGAGGAAGAGGAGAACGCAGCCCTAGCATCAAAGGGGCAGCAGGAGCAGCGGAGGCGGAAGAAGGACGTCTTGAAGATAAAATGTTTCAGGTGTGGTGAGCTTGGTCACTACGTTACGCAGTGTCCTCTCAGAAAGGAGGACAAAGAAGAGAAACATGATTAGCAGGCTGCAACCACAGGGATCAAGGAGTTTGCCATGATTGCCCACATACCTCCAGGGGGGAGGTGGGGTGATCTAGTACTGTAGTTCGAGAGAGCTGCAGATGGGCAGGATCCTTGAGGAGTCCACCTCTCAGATCAATACCTTGCTACAAGAGCCCATATCAGAAGTAGCAGTATGGACCAGTGATAGTTGGTGCAGAGGAGTGTCGAATTGACAATCACAGTGGCTAGGAGCGCCAAAGACTGATCAGAGCAGAGCAAAGTTGGCAGCAATGCAGTTCGCACTATGCAGAGTCAGCAGCAGCACAGAGGCGTCAGAGGGTCAGCAGAGAGACTAGCAGCAGTTAGAACTCCAGTGACAGATGCATCATGCTGAACACATTTGGTTCAGTATTTTGAATGTTTTTCTGTTGCAATAGCAACAAAGTTGCAGTGCAGATGCAGTTGGCAGCAGCATGCAGAGTCAACAGCAACACAGATGTAACATTTGCGTAGTAGTTGGTGGGCAGTGATGTTAGACATCAGCAAGGAGATGATACAGAGTCAGGGTGATGCTTCAACAGGTTGCATTACTAGAGCACATTCCTCGCTAAGAGGGAGTGTTGATTTCTTGTAGCATCGTATGTGCTCTAAGCATCAAAATTTCCAAGGAGGCTAGGACACATGCATCCTCCAAGACCCAGAAATCTTTTTGGGAAATTCCACCTGAAGATAGTTTTATTAAAATAATTAATTATTTTTAATGGATGCCTAAGTCTAAACTTAGGAAATTAAAATAGTTAAAGGGTATTAATGAAACTGGGTGTGAATCTTCTACAAAAAGATGGAGATCGAATCAAGATGATCTGAGCCATTGATTAGGAATTAATCCGGGTCGTTGAATGTTGAAAGAGAAGATTATAAGAAGAGGCTCGATGGGCACTTGGAAGACACATTGAATTAGAGATTTAGAGATCGATTTCTCAATAGAGAAGTGCAGTAGTTGCCGAAGGAAGATCAAAGTGATTTCTTGCAATGAGGGGCAGAGATAGTTTTTTGGTTGAAGTATTCCTGATCTGGTGAATACATTGCAAAGGAGGCAAGAGAGGTGCAGAAGAGGCAGCGCAAAGCCACGCTGGACAGCGTAGGGGCAGCGCAGTGCTTTAGAGGGAGATCAAAGTTTTGCTGAGCAGTTGAGATCCAGTACCGGAAGCTGGGTTGTGAGACCAAGAGGTCAAAGGATCGAGTCTCCATCCAGCAAAAGATCAAATTGGAGTGACGCAGTAACTGTGTAGGAGTGACGCACAGCTACGCAGAGGGCTCATCTCCAGTCAAACCAATATCGGATCTTCCCGTACCAGTGTGAGATTAGCTCACTAACTTTCTCGCCAGCTAATTCTCTGTATTGGATAGCCAGTAAGGCATCCAAAGATTGTATTCAGAACTACTGCATAATAATACAAACCCTTAGTTGCTGCACCGATATTCCCACATTGGGTTTTTCAGGGAACATGTTGCAGAAACAAAATACAGCGTAGGACAAATGTCCCCGGAAAAACCCAATGCGGGAAAACCAATGCAACAGCTCTGGAGGGTTTTATTACTATGCAAAATCTGAATACAGTTATATAGGCATCAGAAATGGTTTTCCTTACAGAGAAATTACACGGCAGTTGTACCTTTCACTCAGAGACAAAAAATATGGCTGATCCAACCCTCTCCGGGGAATTACGAATTTGAGCCCTTTCTGGCCCACTAGAACCCTCAGCGATGCCTCTGCAGCCTCTACGTTAGCCACTACCGGCCAACGTCCCCATTACGTCACCCTCACTGGTGTTGTGCTGCCCTGGCTAGGCCTGCGTCACCTAGGTTGGTGTTGCATTGCGCTGGTTGGGTATGCGTCACCCTGGTTGGGCTTACGCAATCCTCTGCATAATGCTAGCTAAACTGCGTCCTCCTAGCTGGCTCTGTGCTGTTTGTTACAAGTTGCCTCTCTGTTGTTGTATTCTCGACTTCAGATCAGATCATCCCTTGCCAATCTCTACCCCTCACTGCACTGCAAACTCACATCGAATTCCTCAGCAAGCCCCGCCCCAGAAATTCTACTTAGCTTCAGTGCTCTGCCTGTGTGTGTCCTCCAACTGACCCTAAGCCCTTCTCTTATACTTTTCTCGTTGGGAAACCAACGGTCGTGATCTAATCTCTAATCGACGGCTCAGATTAAAAGACTGCTTGATCCATGTCACTTAGAACATTTCATCACGTGTGTAAATTAATTCACTTTAATTTTTCTATTTCCCTAAGTTAGACTTAGTGTCCTCATTAAAAAAATTAATTATTTGAGTATCTCATACACCGAATGAAATTTCTCCAAACGCTTTCTGGGTCTTGGAGATCTCGTGTGTCTTAGCCCCTCCATAATATTTCGGAGCTAGAGCACAGCCGATGCTACCCTAAAATCTCAATGCTCCCTCTTAGCGAGGAGTGTGTTCTAGCAATACTTCCACACTAAAGCATTGCCCTGATCTCGGCATCGGTCTTTGCATTGTTGATGCTTGGCCAGTTGCCCTCCATCCACTGCGTTGCTGCCACTGTACTGCTAGCCATGTCACTGCCACCGACACTGCTGCATCCGTACTACAGCTCCCTTTCAAACTGCTGCATTATGCTGCCAACTGTTGCACTGCAACTCAGTTGCTGAGAAGTAAGCAACTGAAGGACCACTACCCAGTCACTGATAGACAAGTCAGTCGGGTTGCATCTCATCATTGAAGCGCCCTTGGTTGTTGCGTTACATTGTCTCTTTAAAGCCACTGCGTTGCTGCTGCTCTGCACTGCGTAAGCACTGCCTCTCTACACTGTTGAACTCCCATCAGCCTCTGCATTGTTGCTTCTACATTGTTGCTGCCTCTGCACTGTGCTGCTCCTCTACAGCACAGCTCTACCCTCTTCTTCACTATGATCTTCTGCACCCACTACTCCATTCATCCCGCTACTGTCTTAAGGCTCTCGTAGCACGTATGTGATCGAAGAGTCTAAGCACCTCAAGGATCCTGCCTCCTCCATCTATAACTGCTCTACATATCAATGTCGCCCCACCTCTTCTTTCAAGGCACATGAGCGCTCATAGCCACATCATCCTCACTACTGCTGTCGCCTCTAGCTGTTGTTGCCTTGGAATCAGAAGATCCCTTGTCCTTCTTCTTAGGACAAGTGCTAGCAAAGTGTCCAAGTTCGCCACAATTAAAGCACCGAACCTTTGATAGTGCCCTCTTCTTCTTCCCTTGTTGTCGTCATTCCTTTGATGCAAGAGCTGCGTCCACTTCCTCCTCCTTCACTTTGCTACTTCCAGTGTTGAATTCCTTCTTGGTCATCCGTCGGATTTCCTCCTGTCGAAGGATGGCCCACATGTCACCCCAATTAGGGAGTTGAGCTCTACCAAAAATTCTTTGGACAGAGATCTCCCACTCATCAGTGATAGCATTCAAGGTTGTCCTTACTAAGAGTCCTTCATCCGGAGTTGACCCCATAGAAATTAGTTGATCCCGGATAGTCTACAACCTGGAAAGGAATGGATCGATCTCTTCCCCTTAATGCATCTGGAACATCCTCATTTGGTTCTCCAGAAGCATCTTTCGTTGGACGAAGCTCCCCTGATAAAGAGTGGTCAAAGTTGTCCACACCTCATTTGTCGTCTTCTTCTCGGCAATGTGTGGGACCAAATGATCCTTCACCCCATCCATGATCAAGCGCTTTGCCCACCCCTGATTCTCGTTAAACTTCTGAAGAGTGTTTACATCGGTCAGCACAGCTACAACATTTTCTGTATGTTCCCTAATGTCTTACTCCTCCAAGACTGATAGGATTCTACCCTTCCAGATCACGAAGTTGGACACACCTTCCAACCTATCCTGATCACGCAGTCCGTATGAGGCCATCTAGCTCAACTCTGTCGAAACGGGTACTCCTCTCCCTCTTCCTGCTGCAACACTCAACAAGATACTGGATCTGGGTTTCTTGGCGATATAAACCCTCTATAGTAGCTGCTCCCTCTGACAATTGATTTCCCTCCCAGGAATCCTCTGCCAAATCACCTGAATTAGTCCTCTACAATCACCCTCCTGATCGAATCTCAGATCTGTTCGGCACAAATCTGCTGAGCCACTGTTCTCCTCCCGCTTTTGTCACCTTTGCTAGGCATTGTTCTGCACCGACAGAACCTGTGCCACACCAGCAACTTCTGAAGATCAAAAGCTCCACTTTGAGACTTTGGCAAACTGCACAACGATTTCTTCCACACGGACTGTGTCCCTGTTAAAATTGGACAACTAGGTTCAAACTCCATGTTGTGATGCTCAGATTAAGAGGCTAATATTTTTGTTGGATTCCTCTTTCGGAGAGGTGTAAAATCCATATAAAATATATCTTAATCCGATGAGCAGAACATTTATTTTGAATTTATTATTTATAATAAATTATATGTGCAAGTCGGCCTTAAGGTTTCACACCCCCAACAGATGTGTCACACACCCCAATGATGGATATAAATACAGGCAAAGTTGGAGAGCATTTCACAACAACTCAACTCACATCTTCTTCTCTCATCTGATTTAGTACGAGCTCCTTGAAGGACGAGTTCAGCCCACACATGTGAAGGAGAAGAAGGACAAATCTGTACGGCTGAGCTGAAGGACGAATTTCTACAGTTAGGGTTTTGCAGAAAGTTTGACCAGCGTTGACTTTGGTCAACGCATGGTCCAATTGGGCTGAAATTTGGTGAGAAGTTCGATTTTGGAAGGCCGTACTGTTTGGCACATAAATCGAGGTCAAAGGGTTGACCAATCTGCTGCTGCGTTGACTTTTAGCTTGCTGCCCTGCGTTGACTTTTTCAGGACAGCGTTGACTTTTTTGGAGTTGACTTGGGTTGACTCGTTTGCTGATTGGAGGACTGTTGTGACACATTCTGGGTTGGCTGACCAAGGAGACTTTGCTGGTTGAAGCATCCTGTTGACTGCCGTAACGCACCACCACATTTTTCTGTTTCTGGTTTGTCTTCTATAAGATCCACTTATATGTTCTATCAGCATTTTACTTAACTATTTGTGTGATTGCTGTAAGAAAAGTAAAGTTGCTTCAAGCATAGAACATCTACAAAAATTTACATGGTATCAGAGGTGAGGTGAAGACAAGCCCTATCTTTAGCAATCACCATCGGAGGAAATGGGTTCCACAAGTTTTGAATTCAAGGAAAATGACAAGCTGACTGGAAGGGATGACTTCCATGCCTGGAAGATGATATTAGATCTCAAATTGGAAGACCATGATCTCTTGGATCATGTACTGGGTAAGATTCAAGAACCTCCATCCAATGCTACCGCTGTTGCTAAAAACAAGTATAAGAAGGGGGAGATCAAAGCAAAGTTGATGATCAGGGAATCCATACATAAAAGTCTGGTTGCCTACATATCTGAGCTAGGCACATCCAAGGAGATGTATGATAAATTGATCCTTATGTTTAAGGTAAACAATGTAAACCAAGTGCTATTCCTCAAGAATAAATTGAAGAATATGAAGAAGGGCCGGGATGAGTCCGTTCAAGCTTACTTTCTGAAATTGACCGAAACAAGGAACAATCTGCTGGCTATTGGGGAGACAATAGCCGATCGTGAGATGGTTCTCACCGCACTTGGAGGACTCCCATATGAATGGCAAGTATTCACTACTACCATTCTCAATAACAATACCATTCCTAACTTTGACGAGCTTCTGTCTAGATGTATGCAAGAAGAAACAAGGATGAAGGAATTCGAAAATGACATAAATGTTGCCTATGGTGCTCATTCTCGAAAGAAGAACTCTGGTGGTCCTAAGGACAAAGGAAGAACAAGGGCTCAAGAAAAGAAGGGTAAGTGTTTCACTTGCCATAAGCCTGGTCACTATGCTAGAGAATGTCCCTTCAAGAAGGATTCTCCCGATAGTGATGATAACAACAACAACCGAAGGAATGGGAATCGAAGAAACGACAAATCCAAAGGAAAGAGGAAGGCTCACTTTGGTGGAAACAATCAACCTTCTAAAAGGTCTAGAAATACCAGGTATGAGGAGGCTAATGTTGTTGATAAAAGAAATGAGTATATTCTTGTATCTGCTCTCTCTGCTACATCTCCGCCCGACACTATGGATGTCTGGGTAATCGATAGTGGTGCCTCAAGACACATCACCGGATTCAAGGGAGCACTCTCTGACATGGTTGAAAAGGATACTAATCTAGAAATTATCCTTGGGGATAATGCCACATATCCTGTGAAAGGGACAGGGACTGTGACCCTCCACTTGTCTCAAGGACAAGTCCTACGTTTGCAAGATGTACTCTATGTACCTAAATTGAAGAAGAACCTTGTGTCTGTATCTGCTATGGAAGACAAAGGATTCAATGTAACTTTCTCTGATGGAAAGGTGCTCATGTGGAAGGAAAGCTTCAAGGAAGCTATCTCAATTGGTTTTAGAGTTGGTACACTCTACCGGGTTGGAGGGAGTCCGTTGGGAGCTATGACTTGTGATACTATCCGACAAACCGAACTATGGCACCGAAGATTTGGACACCTTCATTACAAGGCCCTTCCCGAAGCAAGGAAGGTGGTGACAGGGATGCCTGACTTTGGAAATAATCATGAAGGTGTATGTAAGGGCTGTGTTGAAGGAAAACATACAAGGGGACCTTTTCCCTCAAGTGTCACAAAGACATCTGACATATTGCAACTGGTCCATTCTGATCTATCTGGTATGTTGCCCGTGACATCCCTGGGGGGATGTTCTTACTACATGACATTTACTGATGACTTCTCTCGCCAAACCTGGATATACTTCTTGAAGAAGAAGGATGAGGCTTTCATGTGGTTCCGTACCTTCAAAGCCTTGGTGGAAAATATGACCGGAAAGAAGATCAAGATTTTGAGGACTGACAATGGCACCGAATATGAGTCAAATGAGTTCAAAGACTTTTGCAGAGCAGCTGGCATTAAGAGGGAGACTACCACTGCATATACTCCTGAGCAGAATGGTGTTGCTGAACGCAAGAATAGGACTATTGTGGAAGCTGCCCGTGCCATGCTATGTGACCAGGGTCTACCGAAGTTTCTGTGGGGAGAAGCTACAAATACTGCTGTGTACATTCAAAACCGATGCCCTCATTCCGCTCTGGACTCCAAAACTCCCGAAGAGGTTTTCTCTGGTAAGAAACCCGATGTCTCACATTTTAGAATTTTTGGATGTCCTGTCTATTTTCATGTGCCGAAAGAAAAGAGAAGTAAGCTGGATGCTACTGGGAAGAAAGGAATGTTTGTGGGCTACAGTGAGACTTCTAAGGCCTATAGAGTCTATGTACCGGGTCAAAGGGAAGTAGAGATAAGCCATGATGTCACTTTTGACGAAGATGCTTCCCTGAAGAAAGTAGTAGATCTTCCAAGATCTGAAGAAAATCATGAAGAAAGGCCTGGAAATCAAGAAGAACCGCAGGATGAGACAATGCCTGATATTGAAGGACCAATGGACCCAATTGATCCATCTCCTTCACTGAGAAAGAGACCATCATGGCTCAGGGACACCCTCAAAGATGCTGAGGGACATGCTGCCCCAAGGGGGACATTCCGAGAAAGCAAGAAGCCGTGTAGATACCAAGGGTATCTGGCTGCCATGAGTACCATTGTACAAAATGAACCCGGATCTTTTGAGGAAGCCGTAAAGCATCAAGTCTGGAAGGATGCTATGCACGAAGAATATGAGTCCATAATGAAGAATGATGTCTGGGATGTGGTCCCGAGACCGAAGGACAAATCAGTTGTCACCGCGAAATGGCTCTACCAGATCAAACATGGATCCGATGGGAGTGCTGAAAAGTTCAAGGCGAGATTTGTTGCCCGTGGCTTCTCTCAAAAGGAAGGAATAGACTATGATGACATATTTGCACCTGTGGCACGATATACCACAATCCGATCAATCATAGCCCTTGCTGCTACACAAGGATGGAGTCTTCATCAGATGGATGTCAAGACCGCTTTTCTGCATGGTGCAATAAAGGAAGAGGTGTATGTAGAACAACCTCTGGGATTTGAAGTTCAAGATCGAGACACTTATGTCTGCAGGTTCAAGAAAGCCCTCTATGGGTTAAAGCAAGCACCCAGAGCTTGGTACGAGAGGATGGATAGTTACTTGATGAAGCTGGGCTTCACTCGAAGCAATAAGCATCCGAACCTTTACCAAGGTTTTGCAGTTTCTCATTCTAGTGTCAGAGGCGGGACGACCTCTTCCTCGACAGGTGGCCGACCCTCTCATTCATCAATGTACAAGAGGGAGCTCGCCGCCGAGTTCGAGATGAAGGATCTAGGACTGATGCACTATTTCCTAGGCCTGGAGGTCTGGCAGAGACCTGGAGAGATTTTCCTTTCTCAAGGAAAATATATTGTGAAGCTTCTGGAAAGATTTGGAATGGTGGACCGTAAGTCCGTGTCGACACCAATGGAACTCAACTTTAAAAAGTTGAGTGGCAGCGCTACTGGGCCTATCTTGGCCAATCCTACTAAGTATCGTCAACTCATAGGAGCTTTGATGTTCTTAGTGAACACCCGACCAGATATATGTTTTGCAGTGAACACTTTGAGTCAACAGATGGTTGAGCCTCATCATTTTCACTGGGTTGGTGCCAAGAATCTTCTGAGATATCTTCGGGGCACAATAAACCATGGGCTGAGATACACTGCCGAGAGTGTGACACTCCGTGGATATACTGATGCCGATTGGGCTGGCAGTGTGGTGGATCGTAAGAGCACATCGGGATGCTGCTTCAATCTTGGTTCTGCTTCGATCTCATGGATGAGCAGGAAGCAGAAGTCGGTGGCTTTGAGCACCGCTGAGGCCGAATACATTGCAGCAAGTATGGCCTGTTGTTAAGCAGTTTGGTTGAGAAAGCTCTTTAATGAGTTGTTTGGACATGTGCTAGATACCACTGTGATACTCTGTGATAACCAGAGTGGGATTCGTATGACTGAGAATCCTGTGTTCCACGACCGATCCAAGCATATTGATATCAGGTACCACTTTATCCGGGATATGGTACAGCGAGGCGCCGTAAGGCTCGATCATATAGGAACCGATGAGCAGGTCGCGGATATTCTCACTAAGCCCCTGGGGAAGGTCAAGTTCCTAACCTTCCGTGAGAGTCTTGGTGTCGTGGAAAGACCCTATGATGTGGGTCCTGTTGGACGATGAGCTCTGGGAGCTCTGGGGGGCTTTGGGGATAGCTTCTCGGAGTTATAAGCACTCATAATGCTTCTGCCCCACCCTTGTGATTATTGAGCTGGTTTGCCTCTCATTTATCTGTGCCCCGTATGCATCCTACCCATTGAGTTTAGGGCTCATGGGAAGTACCTCTCATTTGGCCAATGAGGTGGGAAAAGCTAGAGACTATTAGCAAAGACTGATGGACGCATCAAAGATTGCCGTACTCTCTATCTAGGATGGCACGGTCCAACCACTTGATCTGGGGTCAAGTTTAGTGAGGTCTGGGACCTCTGCCTGACTTCGGGTCAGATGAACCAACTTTGGGTTGGTTGGATACTCTTTATGAGTTTGATAGAGGTTTCGAACCTCTGGACTGATTATGTCAGTCGGGGGATGATGTCTTTGTGATTGACCCACTTCTGTTCTGAAATAAAGAGGCCAGCAAAGCAAGTTACGGCGGGATGACGCACGATGTTTGATTGCACTGATGGATGGAGTTCTCCCTAGTTGAGAGGGAGTGTTAAATTTGGACAACTAGGTTCAAACTCCATGTTATGATGCTCAGATTAAGAGGCTAATATTTTTGTTGGATTCCTCTTTCGGAGAGGTGTAAAATCCATATATAATATGTCTTAATCCGATGAGCATAACATTTATTTTGAATTTATTATTCATAATAAATTATATGTGCAGGTCGGCCTTAAGGTTTCACACCCCCAGCAGATGTGTCACACACCCCAATGATGGATATAAATACAGGCAAAGTTGGAGAGCATTTCACAACAACTCAACTCACATCTTCTTCCCTCATCTGATTTATTACGAGCTCCTTGGAGGACGAGTTCAGCCCACACGTGTGAAGGAGAAGAAGGACAAATCTGTACGGCTGAGCTGAAGGATGAATTTCTGCAGTTAGGGTTTTGCAGAAAGTTTGACCAGCGTTGACTTTGGTCAATGCATGGTCCGAATGGGCTGAAATTTGGTGAGAAGTTCAATTTTGGAAGGCCGTACTGTTTGGCACAGAAATAGAGGTCAAAGGGTTGACCAATCTGCTGCTGCGTTGACTTTTAGCTTGCTGCCCTGCGTTAACTTTTCTGGACAGCGTTGACTTTTCTGGAGTTGACTTGGGTTGACTCGTTTGCTGATTGGAGGACTGTTGTGACACATTCTGGGTTGGCTGACCAAGGAGACTTTGCTGGTTGAAGCATCCTGTTGACCGCCGTAACGCACCACCAAAAATTTCTGTTTCTGGTTTGTCTTCTATAAGATCCACTTATATGTTCTATCTGCATTTTACTTAACTATTTGTGTGATTGCTGTAAGAAAAGTAAAGTTGCTCCAAGCATAGAACATCTACAAAAATTTACAGTCCCTCTAGCTGGCATCTATGTGAGCAGACTAGCTCAGCGCAGCCTCTGCGTAGCACAGGCTACTCCTGCGTCACTCTGGAAGGCTTTGCGTTGCCTCTGTGTCACTCAGATGGCTCTGCGTCAACCTGGCTGGGTCGCGTCCCTCCTGGTGCTGCGCTGCCCTTTCTGGATCTTTGCTACTTCAGCTGCCCTTCATGCAGCGATTTATCTTCAGCCGCTCTACTGGTGGATCAGCTTGATCTGCAATGCTCTGATACCATGTGAAAGTTTCAAAACAAAAACCCTACTGCAGTGTCTCAATCTACTTCACCTACTTGTTTGATTAATTAACAAGTTATTAATCTGAATATTCAGAAAAAAACTGAAGCAAATACAAATTGTAGTCTACACATCTACAGATCATTTACTGAACAGCACGCACATGTGACAAAATTACACAGATTTTTCGGATGAATGTCCACGGAAAAACCCAATGCAGGAAAACCAGTGCAGCAGCTCTAGAAGGGTTTATTATTATGCAGAATCTGAATACAGTTATATAGGCACCAAAAATGGTTTGCCTTACAGAGAAATTACACGGCAGTTGTACCTTCCACTCGGAGACAGAAAATATGGTTGATCCAACCCTCTCCAAGGAATTAAGAATTTGAGCCCTTTCTGACCCACTAGAACCCTCAGCACTACTTCTGCAGCCTCTGTGTTAGCCCCTACTAGCCAGCGTCCCCACTGCGTCACCGTCACTGGTGCTACATTGCCACTGCGCTGCCCTGGCTGGGCCTGCGTCACCTACGCTGGTGTTGTGCTGCCTCTGCGTTGCGCTGGCTGGGTCTGCGTCACCCTGACTGGGCTTACGCAGCCTCTACGTGGTGCTCTATGATGTCTAGTACAAGCTGCCTCTCTGTTGTTGTATTCTCAGCCTCGAATCAGATCATCCCTTGCCGATCTTTGCCCCTCACTGTACTGCAAACTCACTTCGAATTCCTCAACAAACCCCACCCCAGAAATTCGACTTAGCTTCAGTGCTCTGGTTGTGTGTGTGTCCTCCAACTGAACCCAAGCCCTTCTCTTATACTTTTCTCGTTGGGAAACCAACGGTCATGATCTAATCTCTAATCGATGGCTCAGATTAAAAGACTACTTGATCCATGTCACTTAGAACATTTCATTACGTGTAAATTAATTCACTTTTATTTTTCTATTTCCCTAAGTTAGACTTAGGGTCCTCATTAAAAAAATTAATTATTTGAATATCTCATACACCGGATGAAATTTCTCCAAACGCTTTCTGGGTCTTGGAGATCTCGTGTGTCTTAGCCCCTCCACAAAATTTCGGAGCTAGAGCACACCCGATGCTACCCCAAAATCTCAACAAGGTGGAGGGGCACACGTGGGAAGGAAGGCTCACGAAATTATAAATAGGAGGAGCCTAGCCTCATTTGGTATCGTTTGCCTATCGAACTCACTTTGGTTGGTCGAGTTGTTTAGATGGGTCACTTATTGTTTAGCATGAGCTTTCCGAGCAGAGAACTTACCCTTTCTTTGGGGGACCTCGAGTGCCACCCTAGAGAGGATTTGTCACATCATACTGAAGGAGAGCTGAGGAGATTTCAGAACTTACATTCAAACATTTGCTCAGCCATAGCGCATTCTAGGAGTATGCAAAAGGTGCACAAGTGGGGATCATTTCAGGGGTCTTCCGAGGAGCAATTGTTGGGAGAATTTTGGTGAAGGAAGTTCAGTGGCATAGCAGGCTTTGCATGGAGTTTTGGAGCAGGAGGTGGCAGCTACAGTTTGGTATGAATTTGCAACTCTTAGGCCAGCGCAGAAGCCTCTCACTGGGCACACGTGGGAGCTGGAGGATTGCATTGTGAGGCTGGAACTTGCCAGGAGAAATAAGGGAAACCTTTGGGGAATGTTTTGTAGAATTTTTGGAGTGATTTGGGAGGAATTTCTCTGGTGTGCAGGCATGTCGTACTTTCCAGCAGTTTGAGGAGGACGTGGTGTTTTGGGGGCCAAATTTCGGGGGTCAAAACCAGGCCAAGCCCTTTTCGGGTTTTGATGGGTTTTGCTTGAGGAGCTTGGGATTAATTTGGTGGAATTTTTTGAGCACCGGAGGTGGGGTTTTCAGCAGCATCTTTGTAGGAGACCGTGCAGTTTTGCTGTGACAGCGCAGGGCATCATTGAGATAGTTGATTCTGTCATCTGGGCTTGTCATTTAATCACTTTGGTTTTGCTACGCTTTGCCCTGAGGCAAGCCCAGGTCCACTCCTTCCACATCATTGTACTATTGCTCCAAATTTATAATAAAATGGCTCAACTGCTTCTTATTTCCTGTCTATTTGTGGGTGTGCACTAAAGTTTAAAAAATTTTGTTGTTGAATTTGTTGTTTGCTTTGCATATCACTGTTTTTCCTAGTTTGGGGCATTACAGTGGTATCAGAGCTCAGATCTTGGCTCAGTCATGGGAGACTTTTCCTATGAGTGAGGAGGACAGGAAAAATATCACCTACAAGAGACAGAGCTACCAGAGGAGGGAGAGGGAGTTAGAGATTTCACCAGACACTGAGGAGCGTGGGAAGGTCGTGGTAGTAGAGGATATGGTGGAACCCAAGAGTAAAGAGGAGATGGCCTTTGACGGCCTCTTGAAAGCCCTTAATGATTTAACGCAGGGGCAGAAGGAGATGTTGGATGAGATCAAGCAGCATAACAGGTACCGAAGCATCCACCGGGATTTCCTATTTGGGGAGTTTTCTGGGGCCTCCCAACAGTATGACCACCCTTCACTGGCTACTCACCCACCAACCTCTAGTGGGTCCACTAGGACCACGTTGCCTTCTTTCCTACCATCAACACTTAGTGAGCAGGGTGGACCAGACGACCAAATGCCCATGGGAGAGTATTTCAGGGAGTGGCAATCCATGGGGTAAGATTTCAAGGCAGCCCTATCTTTTAGAGATTATTGTCAGCTCAAACATAACGAGAAGGGCCGGAATTATGGAGGCCAACGCACGTAGAGCTCCGAGTTGCAGCGTACTGTTGGGAAGATGTATTTCCCCACATATGATGGCACTACCAAGTGCACAGCTCGAGCTTGGGTGGAGAAGTTGGATACTTATTTCGAGGTCAACAAGATGACGGAGGTGGGAGCCATTAAAATGGTTACCTTACACTTGGAGGGGGGGGGAGGCACATGACTGGTGGTTTCATGGCTTGTCCACTCTACGGCATGCCAACGTTACTTCCTATGAGGATTTCACAAGGAGAGTGGTGGAGCGTTTCGATCAGAGGGATCCGTGGGCTCACTTGAGGGAGTTATCCCAACTCAGATAGACGGGTCATCCAGAGCATTATATATCGAAGTTTTTGAGGATTTCAGTCATGGTTCCAAACTTATCAGATGCTAGGAGGGTGTACACATTCATAGAAGGGTTGCTTGAGCCAGTGCATGGACCGGTGAAGTCACGCAAGCCTTTTACTCTACAAGAGGTCGTGACTTGTGCTAGAGATTTGCAAGGGGCCATCGCCAAGACCCGGGCACCTACTCCATCACGTACTCCCTACCCTCAGAAGGGGAGTGATACTAAACCACCACCACAAAGAGCAGCCACAAGACATGGGAAAATAGATGAGGAGACTAGGAGAGACCTCAAGAGGAGGAAGTTGTGCTTTACTTGTCGGGAGCCATGGGCACCAGGCCATCGATGCACAGTGGGCAAGGCCCATTATATCGAGGTCTTTTCGGATAGTGATCAGGAGTATGATGTGGAGTTGGAGTATGGTGGGGGAGACAGCGAGAGTCCGGTAGAGAGGGGGCCACCACCACCACATGGGGGAGCATCTTTTACACCATCTGGGGGAGTCCTTGCTTCCTTGTGCGGGGTTCCCAAATTTCTGACCCTGAGGATCAGAGGCACGGTGCAAGGGCAGCGTGTCTCAGTCCTAGTAGACAATGGGGCCACCCACAATTTCATTGATGGTCAGATGGTCCAGAGGAAAGGTATCACCACAGCAGAGTTTGAGGGGTTTTCAATTCTTGTGTCGGGGGACAGGACAATGCAGTGCACTCGATATGTCCCCGCTTTGACAATGACCCATGGGGAACTACTCGATGACAGACCATTTCTTTGTGGTGTATGTATCGGACATCAATGTAGTGATGGGTGTCTAATGGCTATACTCCCTTGGCCGAGTCACCACCGATTGGAGGAAACTAGAGATGGAGTTCATTGGGCCGGATGGCAAGCTGATAGTTCTTCGGGGTATGCATTCGTATCCTCCACAAACGGTTTCGGCACATAGGATGGATGCAAACTTGAGTCCGAAAAAGAGGGGGCCACCACCACCACCACCACATGGGGGAGCATCTTTTACACCATTTGGGGGAGTCGTTGCTTTCTTGTGCGGGGTTCCCAAATTTCTGACCCTGAGGATCAGAGGCACGGTGCAAGGGCAGCATGTCTCAGTCCTAGTAGACAATGGGGCCACCCACAATTTCATTGATGGTCAGATGGTCCAGAGGAAAGGTATCACCACAGCAGAGTTTGAGGGGTTTTCAGTTCTTGTGTCGGGGGACAGGACAATGCAGTGCACTCGGTATGTCCCCGCTTTGATAATGATCATGGGGAACTACTCGATGACGGACTATTTCTTCGTGGTGGATGTATCAGACAGCGATGTAGTGATGGGTGTCCAATGGCTATACTCCCTTGGCCGAGTCACCACTGATTGGAGGAAACTAGATATGGAGTTCATTGGGCCAGATGGCAAGCTAATAGTTCTTAGGGGTATGCATTCGTATCCTCCATAGACGGTTTTCACATATAGGATGGAGGCAGACTTTAGGCACAAGGACATAGCGTGGGCAGTTGAGATGATGATTTCAGAGACTAAGGGACAGGGCAAGCCACCGCACCCAGACATACAGGCCATCCTGGACAAATACCCGAAAGTATTTGGGGACATACCACCGAAGCAACCACCAAGCAGGGGGTTCGAGCACACCATCGAGTTGGAACCTAGTGTGCAGGTAGTTATCAACACCCCTTATAGGCATCCCAAGGCCTATAAGGATGAGATTAAGCAGGCCATCAGGGAGTTGTTGGCATTGGGCCATATTAGGCCGAGTTCTAGTCCCTTTGCTTCTTGAGTGGTGTTGGTGAAGAAAAAGGATGGAACCTTGCACATGTGCATCGATTACAGGGTGCTCAACAAGAAGACTTTGAAGAACCAATACCCCATTTCGTGGCACATGTGCATCGATTACAAGGCACTCAACAAGAAGACTTTGAAGAACCAATACCCCATTCCGCGCAATGATAAGCTGATGGATGAGATTAGATGAGCTAAGTACTTCTCTAAGATATATTTGTGCTTGGGGTACCATCATATCAAGGTGAGGGATCAGGACATCCCTAAGACAGCATTCAGATGCCACTATGAGAATTTCAAGTTTTTGGTCATGCCTTTTGGGCTGACCAATGCACCTACCACCTTCCAATCTTGTATGAACCATGTGTTCAGGGGGCAATTGAGGAGATTAGTGTTGGAGTTCTTCGATGACATCCTAATCTACAACAAGACATGAGAGGAGCACCTGGAGTCGGTGTTGCGCATTTTGGAGGAGCAACAGTTCTACGCCAAGTTTTCCAAGTGTGAGTTTGGACTGACAGAGATGCTCTACTTGGGACACATAATTGGCGCAGACGAGGTGAAGGTACCTGAGGAGAAGATAAGGGCCATTCGGGATTGGCCGGTTCCTAAAGATGTGACAACGTTGAGGGGGTTTTTGGGCATCTGCACCTATTACCGAAAGTTCGTCAAGCACTTCTCACAGTTAGCAGCACCCCTCACGGATTTGACCAAGAAGGGGGCTTTTGCATGGACAGATGGAGCGCAGTCAGCATTCGATTGCCTCAAGGAGGTGATGAGAAGTTGCCTGGTGTTGGCACTCTCGGATTTCACTTAGCCATTCACATTAGAGTGTGATGCATCAGGTGAGGGGATTGGGACAGTATTGTCCCAGGATGGACATCCCATTCTTTCGAGAGTTGGAAGCTCCTACCACATGAGAGGTCGTATTCTATATACGACAAAGAGATGTTGGCCATCATGCATGCGTTAGCCAAATTCCGGTTGTACTTAGAGGACAACCAGTTCCGGGTGAAGACAGATCACAATAGTCTTCGCCACTTCATGGGGCAGAAGGGCCTCAATAACAGACAGCAAAGGCGGGTCAGCAAGGTGCAGGCCTATGACTTCGATATTGAGTATGTCAGGGGGAAGCACAATATGGTGGTCTATGCGTTATCCAAGAGACCTGTAGGCCTTTCACTCATGAGCATTTTCCATGTCTGGAAGGCATAGTTGTTGCTGGAGTACTCCAAAGATCGGTGGGCATGCGAGATCTTGAAGGGTATACACACAGATGAGCACTACCGAGTGATGGCCGAGATCATATATTACAAGGGGCGCATATTTTTGGTGTCAGGATCACAATTGAGGGAGAAGATACTCCATGCAGCACATGATTCCCCATTATCGGGGCATCAAGGGTTTAGGAAAACATCCATGGTAGTGAAAGAGTGCTTCACCTAGAAGGGCCTCAAGGGGCACGTGTTGAGGTATATGCATGAGTGTGAGGAATGCCAAAGGAACAAGGGGGAGTTGACCCATCCAACTGGGTTGTTGCATCCTCTCCCCATTCCTAAGGGGAAGTGGGAGAGTATCTCCATGGATTTCATCACGGGGCTTCCAGCAATGCAGGGCAAGGATTGTATTTATGTGGTGGTTGATCGGGTGACAAAATATGCCCATTTATTTACCATTCTGACCCGGTATTCAGCTTCACAAGTGGCGGAATTGTTCTTTAGGGAGGTCTTTCGTTTGCACAGACTCCCTACGACCATAATCAGCGACAGAGGCAGTTGGTTCATGGGGGGATTTGCCAGGAGCTCTTCAGATTAGTGGGTACTGAGCTCACCACAAGCACGAGTTACCACCCACAGACGGATAGTCAGACGAAGCGGGTTAATAAATGGCTAGAGGGCTATCTCAGGAACTACGTGACCGAGCAGCAGAGGAAATGGATTCGATGACTGCACTTGGGCAAGTATTGCTACAACACCACTCATCACATGTCCATCAGTATGTCACCCTTCTATGCTTTGTATGGTTATGATGCCTTATCATTCGCTGACATTGTTTTTGGAGACAACAGGGTCCCAAAGGCCAAAGAATGGATCCAAGAGAGCCAACACATTCTCAAGGCTCTCAAGGACAACTTATTGACAACCCAAAATCAGCAAAAGATGTATGTTGATAGGCACAGGGTTGAGAGGCATTTTGAGGGAGACTTGGTTTTCTTACAATTACAGCCATATAGACAGTCTACCTTGAAGCAGAAAGGAGTCGAGAAGCTGCAGCCACGTTTCTATGGGTCGTACTGAGTGGTTAGGAGAGTTGGAGAGGTGTCCTACGACTTGGAGCTTCCTCCGTGGAGCAAGATTCACAACATCTTCCATGTCTCGTGCCTCAAGAAGGTGTTGGGCCAGCAAGTGAAAACAGTTGTAGAGTTGCCTTCACTTGATGATGAGGGGCATCTGGTTCTAGAATCGGAAGCCATTCTAGAGACTCGGGAAAGGAAGCTAAGGAGCAGGACCATCAAAGGTTTTTTGGTGCGTTGGAAGAGCCTACCGGATGAGGATGCCACCTAGAAGGGTGAGTACATACTTAAGCATCCAACGCTGAATTTGCTTGGGGACAAGCAACATTTGGGAGGGGAGGATTGTAATGACAGTTCCTAAATTATTTTGTTACAGGTTTATTTTCCACAGTTTTGGATAATTTTGGATAATTTTGGAGGCTATGGGACCAACTCAATTTTGATAAAAAGACTTAGGAGGAAAAGGAGGTCGTATTATTTTCTTGGTGGAGTGTGGGGGCCACCCACATGAAGGAAAACACACTTGGCCAAGTAAAGAGTTTGAATAGCCTTGGAGAGAAGTCGAATGGCAAGGTGGAGGGGTTGTTAAATTTGGACAACTAGGTTCAAACTCCATCTTGTGATGCTCAGATGAAGATTCCAATATTTGTATTGGATTCCTCTTTCAGAGAGGTGTAAAATCAATATAAAATTGATTTTACTCTGATGAGCAGAACATTTATTTTGAATTTATTATTTATAATAAATTTAAGTGCAAGTCGGCCTTAAGGTTTTACACTCCCAGCAGATGTGTCACACACCTCAATGATGGATATATATACAGTCAACGTTGGAGAGCATTTCACACACTCACTCATCACAAATCTTCTCTGATTATATATGAGCATCTGAGATGCAGTTTCATCTCTCGAGTGAGAAGAAGGACGAAATCTACTGCAGCAAAAAGGATGAAATTTACTGCAGCAAATTTTCTGTAGTTAGGGTTTCTGGGCAAGTTTGACCAGCGTTGACTTTGGTCAATGCATGGTCCGAATTGGCTGAAATTTTGTGGAGAGTTCGATTTTTGAAGGCCATACTCATTGGCACAAAAATCGAGGTCAAAAGGTTGACCGAAGTTGGAGTTGCATTGACTTTATTGTTGCTGCCCTGCGTTGACTTTTCTGGGGTTGACTTTGAGTTGACTGGGTGACAGATTTGAGGACTGTTATGACACATTTTGGGTTGGCCAACCAAGAAGACTTTGCTGGTTGAAGCATCCTGCTGTCCGCCATAACACACCAACACATTCTCCTATTTCTGGTTTGTCTTCTATAGATCCACTAGTATGTTCTATCAGCGTTTTACTTAACTGTTTATGTGATTGCTATTATAAAAGTAAAGTTGCATCAAGCATAGAACATCTACAAAATTCTACATGGTATCAGAGCTGAGGTGAAGACAAGCCCTAACTTATAGCAATCACCAAAAGAGAAAAATGAGTTCCGCAAGTTATGGCTTCAAGGAGGATGACAAGCTGACTGGAAGGGATGAATTCCATGCTTGGAAGATGATATTAGATCTCAAATTAGAAGACCGTGATCTCATGGACTATGTACTGGGTAAGATACAAGAACCTCCATCCACTGCTACTACTGCTGCTAAAACTAAGTATAAGAAGGGGGAGATCAAAGCAAAGCTAATGATCAGGGAATCCATACATAAAAGTCTGGTTGCCTACATATCTGAGCTAGGCACATCCAAAGATATGTATGATAAGCTGATACAAATGTTCAAAGTAAACAATGCAAACCAGGTGCTATTCTTCAAGAATCAATTGAAGAATCTGAAGAAACGCAGGGATGAATATGTCCAAACATACTTTCTGAAACTGACCGAGATCAGGAACAATTTGCTGGCTATTGGGGAGACAATAGTTGATCGTGAGATGGTACTCACCGCACTTGGAGGGCTCCCATATGAATGGCAAGTATTCAACACTACCATTCTCAATAACAATACAATTCTTAACTTTGACGAGCTACTGTCAAGATGCATGCAAGAAGAGACAAGAATGAAGGAATACGAAAATGACAGAAATGCTACCTACACTGCTCATTCTAGAAAGAAGAACTCTGGTGGTCCAAAGAACAAAGGAAGAGTAGGGGCCCAAGGAAAGAAGGGCAAGTGTTTCACTTGTCATAGGCCAGGTCATCACGCTAGAGAATGTCCTTTCAAGAAGGATTCTCCCGATAGTGATGACAACAACAACAACCGGAGGAATGGAAATCAAAGAAACAACAGGTCCAAAGGAAAGAGGAAGGCTCCCTCTGGCGGAAACAATCAACCTTTCAAAAAGTCTAGAAACTCCAAGTATGAGGAGTCAAATGTTGTTGATAAAAGAAATGAATACATTCTTGTATCTGCCCTTTCCGCTGCATTCCCGCCCGACACTATGGATGTCTGGCTGATAGATAGTGGTGCCTCAAGACACATCACTGGGTTCAAGGAAGCACTTTCTGACATGGATGAGAAGGATACTAATCTGGAAATTATCCTTGGAGATAATGCCACATATCCCGTGAAAAGGACAGGGACTGTGACCCTCCACTTGTCTCAAGGACAAGTCCTACATTTGCAGGATGTACTCTATGTACCAAAATTGAAGAAGAACCTTGTGTCTATATCAGCCATGGAAGACAAAGGTTTCAATGTGGCATTCATTGATGGAAAGGTGCGCATGTGGAAGAAGAATCTCAAGGAAGCTATCGTGATTGGTTTTAGAGTTGGAACACTCTACCAGGTTGAAGCAAGTCCACTGGGAGCTATGACATGTGATACTATCCGACAAACTGAACTATGGCACCGGAGGTTTGGACACCTTCATTACAAGGCCCTTCCCGAAGCAAGGAAGGTGGTGACAGAGATGCCCAATTTTGGAAATAATCATGAAGGTGTATGTAAGGGTTGTGCCGAAGGAAAGCATACAAGGGGACCTTTCCCCTCAAGTGTCACAAAGACATCTGATATTTTGCAACTGGTCCATTCTAATCTATTTGGTATGCTACCCGTGACATCCCTGGGAGGATGTTCTTACTATATGACATTCACTGATGACTTCTCCCGCAAAACTTGGATATACTTCTTGAAGAAGAAGGATGAGGCTTTCATGTGGTTCCGTACCTTCAAAGCCTTGGTGGAAAATATGGCGGGAAAAAAGATCAAGATTTTGAGGACCGACAATGGCACTGAATATGAGTCAAATGAGTTCAAGGACTTTTGCAAAGAAGCCGGCATTAAGAGGGAGACTACTATTGCCTATACTCCTGAGCAGAATGGCGTTGCTGAACGAAAGATCAGGACCATTGTGGAAGTTGCCAGTGCCATGTTATGTGACCAGGGTCTACCGAAGTTTGTGTGGGGAGAAGCTGCGAATACTGTTGTATACATTCAAAACCGATGCCCTCATTCTGCCTTGGACTCCAAAACTTCCGAAGAGGTTTTCACTGGTAAGAAACCTGACGTCTCACATTTTAGAATTTTTGGATGTCCTGTTTATTTTCATGTGCCAAAAGAAAAAAGAAGTAAGCTGGATGCTTCTGGGAAGAAAGGAATATTTGTGGGCTACAGCAAAACTTCCAAGGCCTATAGAGTCTATGTACCTAGTCAAAGGGAAGTAGAGATATGCCATGATGTCACTTTTGACGAAGATGCTTCCCTGAAGAAAGTAGTAGATCTTCCGAGATCTGAGGAAAATCATGAAGCAAGGCCTGGAAATCAAGAAGAACCGCAGGATGAGACAATGCCGGATGTTGAAGGACCAATGGACCCAATCGATCCATCTCCTTCACTGAGAAAGAGACCATCATGGCTCAGGGACACTCTCGAAGATGTTGAGGGACATGCTGCCCCAAGGGGGACATTCTGAGAAAGCAAGAAGCCATGTGGATACCAAGGGTATCTGGCTGCCATGAGTACTATTGTACAATCTGAACCTGGATCTTTTGAGGAAGTCGTAAAGCATCAAGTCTGGAAGGATGCTATGCACGAAGAATATGAGTCCATAATGAAGAATGATGTCTGGGATGTGGTTCCAAGACCAAAGGACAAATCAGTTGTCACCGCGAAATGGCTCTACAAGATCAAGCATGGATCTAATGGAAGTGCTGAAAAGTTCAAGGCAAGATTTGTTGCCCGTGGCTTCTCTCAAAAGGAAGGAATAGACTATGATGACATATTTGCACCTGTGGCACGATATACTACCATTCGATCAATCATAGCCCTTGCTGCTATGCAAGGATGGAGTCTTCATCAAATGGATGTCAAGACCGCTTTTCTGCATGGTGCAATAAAAGAAGAGGTGTATGTAGAACAACCTCTAGGGTTTGAAGTCCAGGATCGGGACACTCATGTCTGCAGGTTGAAGAAAGCCCTCTATGGGTTGAAGCAAGCACCCAGAGCTTGGTACGAGAGGATAGATAGCTACTTGATGAAGCTGGGCTTCACTCGAAGTAATGTTGATCCAAACCTTTACTTCAAGGTTCTCCAGGGGAAGCCTCTCATTCTGGTGCTGTATGTGGACGACCTCTTCCTGACAAGTGCTGACCCTCTCATTCATCAATGCAAGAGGGAGCTCGCTGCTGAGTTCAAGATGAAGGACCTAGGACTGATGCAGAGGACTGGCAGAGACCTAGAGAGACTTTCCTTTCTCAACGAAAATACATTGTGAAACTTCTGGAAAGATTTGGTATGGTGGACTGCGAGTCTGTGTCAACAACAATGGAACTCAACTTCAAGAAGTTGAGTGGCAGCGCTGTTAGGCCCGTATTGGCAAATCCTACCGAGTATTGTCAACTCGTAGGGGCCCTGATGTTCTTAGTGAACACCTGTCCTGATAAATGTTTTGCAGTGAACACTTTGAGTCAACAGATGGTTGAACCTCATCACTTTCACTGGGTTGTTGCCAGGAATCTTCTGAGATACCTTCGGGGCACGATAAACCATGGACTGAGATACACTGCCGGGAGCGTGACACTCCTTGGATATACTGATGCCGATTGGGCTGGCAGTGTGGTGGATCGTAAGAGCACATGGGGATGCTGCTTCAATCTTGGTTCTGCTTCGATTTCATGGATGAGCAAGAAGCAGAAGTCGGTGGCTTTGAGCACCGTAGAGGCCGAATACATTGCAGCAAGTATGGCCTGTTGTGAAGCAGTTTGGTTGCGAAAGCTCTTTAGTGAGTTGTTTGGACATGTGCTAGATACCACCGTGATACTCTGTGATAACCAGAGTGGGATTCGCTTGACCGAGAATCTTGTGTTCCACGACCGATCCAAGCATATTGATATCAGGTATCATTTCATCCGAGATATGGTACAGCGAGGCGCCGTAAGGCTCGATCATATAGGAACTGATGAGCAGGTCGCGGATATTCTCACTAAGCCCCTGGGGAAGGTCAAGTTCCTAACCTTCCGTGAGAGACTTGGTATCGTGGAACGACCCTATGATGTGGGTCCTATTGGACTATGAGCTCGAGGAGCTCTGGGGGCTTTGGGGACAGCTTCTCGAAGCTATGAGCAACCGCAAGGCTAGGCTTGCCAAACCTTGTTGGTGTGCTTGAACCCCACCGTTGTGATTATTGAGTTGGTTCACCTCTCATTATCTATGCCCCGTATGCATCCTACCCATTGAGTTCAGGGCTCATGGGAAGTACCTCTCATTTGGCCAATGAGGTGGGAAAAGCTAGAGACTAGTAGCAAAGACTGATGGACGCATCAAAGATTGTCATACTCTCTATCTAGGATGGCACGGTCCAACCACTTGATCTAGGATCAAGTCTAGTGAGGTCTCGGACCTCCGCCTGACTTCG
Organism: Pinus albicaulis; assembly: GCA_034641835.2. Classification (NCBI taxonomy): domain Eukaryota; kingdom Viridiplantae; phylum Streptophyta; class Pinopsida; order Pinales; family Pinaceae; genus Pinus; species Pinus albicaulis. The sequence goes on from CM076579.1 coordinate 879,232,651, forward strand.
GGTCAGATGAACCAACTTCGGGTTCTTTGGAGACTCTTTGTGAGTCCGATAGAGGTTTTGGACCTCTGGGCTGAATTTGTCAGCCGGGGGATGATATCTTTGTGACTGACTCACTTTTGTTATGAAATAAAGAGGCCAGCAAAGCAAGTTACGACGGGATGACGCACGATGTTTGATTGCACTAGTGGATGGAGTTCTCCCTAGTTGAGAGGGAGTGTTAAATTTGGACAACTAGGTCCAAACTCCATCTTGTGATGCTCAGAGGAAGATTCCAATATTTGTATTGGATTCCTCTTTCAGAGAGGTGTAAAATCAATATAAAATTGATTTTAATCTGATGAGCAGAACATTTATTTTGACTTTATTATTTATAATAAATTTAAGTGCAGGTCGGCCTTAAGGTTTTACACCAGATGTGTCACACACCTCAATGATAGATATATATATAGTCAACGTTGGAGAGCATTTCACACACTCACTCATCACACATCTTCTCCTCTGATTATATACGAGCATCTGAGAAGCAGTTTCATCTCCCACGTGAGAAGAAGGATGAAATCTATTGCAGCAAAAAGGAAGAAATTTACTGCAGCAAATTTTCTGCAGTTAGGGTTTCTGGGCAAGTTTGACCAGCGTTGACTTTGGTCAACGCATGGTCTGAATTGGCTGAAATTTTGTGGAGAGTTCGATTTTTGAAGGCCGTACTCATTGGCACAAAAATCGAGGTCAAAAGGTTGACCGAAGTTGGAGCTGCGTTGACTTTATTGTTGCTGCCCTGCGTTGACTTTTCTGGACTGCGTTGACTTTTCTGGGGTTGACTTTGAGTTGATTGGGTGACAGATTTGAGGACTGTTGTGACACATTCTGGGTTGGCCGACCAAGAAGACTTTGCTGGTTGAAGCATCCTGCTGACCGCCGTAACACACCAACACATTCTCATGTTTCTGGTTTGTCTTCTATAGATCCACTGGTATGTTCTATCAGCATTTTACTTAACTGTTTATGTGATTGCTGTTATAAAAGTAAAGTTGCATCAAGCATAGAACATCTACATAAATTTACAAGGGGCCCGCGTGGGAAGGAAGGCCCACGAAATTATAAATAGGAGAAGCTCGGCCTCATTTGGTATCTTTTGCCTATCGAACTCACTTTGGTTGCTCGAGTTGTTTAGTCGGGTCACTTCCTGTTTAGCACGAGTTTTCCGAGCGGAGAACTCACCCTTTCTTCGGGGGACCTCAAGTGCCACCCTAGAGAGGATTTGTCACATCATTCCGGAGGAGAGCTGAGGAGATTTCAGCACTTACATTCAAACATTTGCTCAACCATAGCGTGTTCCAGGAGGATGCAGGAGGTGCACAAGTGAGGATCATTTCAAGGGTCTTCTGGAGAGCAATTGTCTGGAGAATTTTGGTGAAGGAATTTCAGTGGCATAGTAGGCTTTGGGTGGAGTTTTGGAGCAGTAGGTGGCAGCTACAAGTTGGTACGAATTTGCAGCGACTGGGCCAGCACATGTGGGAACTGGAGGATTGCATTGTGAGGCTCGAACTTACCGGGAGAAATAAGGGAAACCTTTGGGGAAGTGTTTTGCAGAATTTTTGGAGTGATTTGGAAGGAATTTCTCTGGTGTGCAGGCAGGTCATACTTTCCAGCAGTTTGAGGAGGATGTGGTGTTTTGGGGACCGAATTTCGAGGGTCAAAACCAGGCCAAACCCTTTATGGGTTTTGGTACGTTTTTCTTGAGGAGCTTGGGATTAATTTTGTGGAATTTTTTGAGCACCGAAGGTGGGTTTTTCAGCAACATCTTTGCAGGAGACAGTGCAGTTTTGTTGGGGCAACGAAGGGCATCATTGAGATAGTTGATTCTGTCATTCGGGCTTGTTATTTTATCACATGGGCTTTGCTACGCTTGCCCTTGAGGCAACCCCAGGTGCACTCCTTCCACATTATTGTACTATTGCTCCATATTTATAATAAAATGGCTCAGTTTTTGGAACAAGCAAAGTTCGTTATATAAAGTTAAACACTCCAAAAGACTTAGAATATGTATATCTCCATTGAGATACAAGAATGTGCATTAAAATATATGATGAGAATTATGTTACAAATGAGGGTGAGAGTTCTGTATATATAGCCAGGTAGGTACCCTTTCACGAACATTCATGTCTATAGAGACATGCCTCTTCTCTACTAATTATCAGTAAATTAATCATTTTTTAGCTATTATTATTTATATTATTTTTACTATTGTTATAAATATTTTATTCATAACATTGCCTTCCTCCTCAAAAAGCTTTCTCCTCAAAGCTTACTGATGAAAAGGCTTGATCTCTTTTTCTGTTTTGAATGTCTTCTTGTCTCGGAACCGTCATCTTCGTTGATACACGGTGATATGATCCTTTGAGTGATAAATAAAATTGTCGAACTAAGAATGGATCAAGCCATCCTAAATTAATCTTCTGTGGAATTTTGTGGTTATTGGATTCTTCGTGTGAATTGTTATCACAACATTGAATTGTACTAACATTAGTAGTCTTCGGAACATAAGTTGGTTGTTTATGTTTTGAGTGATACAAATTCGTAGATTAATTGAGATGTTTGTTCTTGTGCTTCTAGTGTAGATAAGGAGTTCTTTTGGTTTGTCTTTCCCTTATCATGTGTGTGACAAGATTTTGATTCTCTTTAGGTTCTGATGTCGTAGAGTTGGTTACAGAATCTTCACTTAGAATTTTCATCGTCTCAACATCTGAGTGTGCTTTTTCTTTAACTAACTCGTCTTCTTCTTGAATTGTGATATTCACTGGATCGGTATTCATCCCATTTTCTTCAACTTGAATTTCTTTGTTTGAAGATTTCGACACTTCCTTCTCAATAAGTTGTTGTACCTTATTTTCCAACGACTTCTTGTCCTTCTTAAGCTTCGTAATCTATGTTAGTAATCAATGTTATGAATTAAATATCCATAACTATATAATATTAAAATAAGTAATAAAATAATAAGTAAATAGATATTAATTAATAATTAATAAATTAATTAAATTAAAATAAATTAAGTTGCCCAATTAATTATGAAAGGGCACTTATGTCAAAAGTCGTGTCTTAACCTTATGGCCAATCAACTCCTATAAAGGAGAACTGCCCAACGGTTGTAAATCATGCATTATTGAATATGTGTGTGTGTGTGTGTGTGTGTGTGTGTGCATCGATGTGTCTTCAATTGGCAAACTCAGTGAACCAGTTTAACTGTTCCAATGGTATCAGACTCATTCCTTCCTCGGCTAGAGGTTGCTTCATTCTCCATCGTTCCCTATACACTATTATTCCCTACGCGTTATTCCCTACCTGATCCTCACACATCCACCATCACCTTCATCTGGAGTCCGCTCGTTTTTGGGCCAACAAACTGGCTCCTCTCATCCGGCATTGTAATCATTGCCACACCCTCGAACACCAACCAACAAGTCACGCCTTCCCGTCCTACATCGCGCTCCACATCGTTGTGACCACAGGCACTTCCAACAACTCCTGTCTGTTGTTATCGATTATGGTCAACCTCTGCATTGTCACCATGGGCATCTGCTTCGTTGGCCATAATTGTGTCTCCTCTGCGCTGCCTGAACCGGTCAGCGTTTATCACGTGGTTAATCGGCGTCATACAGTGTGACCATTAGGTCACCAAGTCGACCTTTCAATTAATTACATAACAACATAATTACATAGTTATAAGATTTTCTAAAGTTATATAGTTAAATTAATTATAAGTCATATAATTAAATTATTTATAAAAATTATTTAATTTAATTATTTTAAAATATATATATAATAATAATAATAATAAATAAATAAATTGAATAAATAAATAATAATAATAATATTACTATTATTATTAGTTAAATAAAAAGAAATTAAAAATAAAATTAAAAAAATTTAAAAATTGTGTCTACTGAGAAAAAGAAGAACAAAATGTGGAGTAGAAGTGACGTTATAATATTCCTAATTAGCAGTTTCGCTAATTAGAATATTAAATTTTCATCAATTTTGTTATCTCTAATGTTAAGCAGAAATAAGGTGGGTCGGGGACCCACAAATAATATTTGGGAAAAGCTAAAGCCAATTTCTATAGTTCCCAAAGGAAAAATTGTGGCTTTAGTGGGGTCCAAGTGGCCAGCGTCGAATTGGAGGCAGCTCCTTAGGTGGCAGCATGAGGGAGGCTCGAAAGAGGAAGCATTGGGATTGGCTCGATCAAGGGACTACGCAATCCATGGTGGGCCCAAGAGGAACGTTGAGGCTCACTTGACAAAAGGAAGGAAAGGCAGCCTCATTCCTCATTCATTCACCTACCTTTTTTATTGTCATTTTGACATAGCACGCTTGTGTCAAGTGCCAAGTCTGCAATGTTGTTTAGCACACAACATTTTCAGGTGAAGATCTCAACCTCTGCCTCGGGGGACTTCGAGTGCCTGCTCAGGAGAGGAGATTAATCATTTTGGAGGAGCATTTCATAACCAGGACTGGAGGGAGAGCATTATCATTCCAGGGACTACGTGGAGGACGCAGTGACTGTGCAGTGGTGACGCAGTTCAGTAGGAGGGTTGTTCTGGGAGGAGAAAAGAGAGGGAATTTGCAGCTAATATTTGGTGGGGAGGCTGAGTGCTTCTTAACAAGGTGATTGCTCATTATTTGGGGCATTTTTGCAGTGATTCCTTTAGGTGAGGAGCTTCAGCGAGCAGCGTAGTGGGTCAAGCCCAACAGGGGCAATTTTCCAAATTCAAGCATTCCACAATTCCTTCACGGGTTTTTGTGGGTTTCTTGAGTAGAGTCCGGTGTCCAAGTCCCATAATTTTCTGAGTGGCATAGCAGGCCCTAACATCATTTCAGTCGGAGTAGCAGCAGCATTTTTGGCCAGTGACAGCACAGAGCCGGAGTAGCAACACAGAGCAGGAGTAACAACGCAGAGCTGGAGTAGCAGCAGTATTTTTGGGCAGAGCAACGCAACACCAGAGCCACGCAGAGACATTCCAACTTGATTTGAGATTTATTCCAACTGGCCTTGAGCAGGCCCAGGTGCACCCATTCCAGTGCCATTATTGTACTCATTTCCAGCACTAATAAAATGGCTCAAATCATGTTTTTGGCTCCAGTTTTCATGTGTTAATGGTGTGATTTTATTTGTTGTAGTTTTTAGTCTATTGTTGCTTTATATTACTATCATTTTCCGATTTGGGATATCACATTAGTATCAGAGCCCATAGACTTGGCTCAGCCTATCGATGTAATATCCCACAAGGGATATTTTAACTAAAAATGCAGAAAAATAACTGAACTCCACTTATGCCATAAAATCAATATTACTCAAAAGAAGATTGCCATGTAAAATAAAAACACATAAAACACTGCAATCCAATACCACATACAACAGAAAGAATCTCAACTTTTATTATAAATAATAACGAGGTTACATATAGTTCTGACCCAAAAAGAGCTGAGATGGAGAACTAGCCATCAAGATAATCTGTTGCACTGCTACACTGCGATGACCTCCAAAATTGAACTGCTGCACTCTCCCTCCGGCAACAGCTACCACTGAACCCTCTGAAGCCCTTGTTGAAGATCTGAATGATCCTCACTCCAATATCTTTGAAGCTCTGCGAAACTTCTGAATGAAGTCTCCTCAAAGAGAGTTGGGTTTTCGTCCAACACTCACAAATCACCCAAGGGTTTCCATCCTGGGGCTACGGCTGAAGTAGAGAACCACGTCTCAAACCTCTCATACAAGAAAATGATATGATCCAAAGACATCTCTCAATGGCCCCCTCCCTTTCTTTTATAGATCTCTTGGAGCCTTCTAGAGCCTTATTTTATTATTATTTTATTCATGGAGCACTTTTCCCTCTTATTATAATATTCATTTTTAATGCAGAAAAGAGTAAATCCGCTACCACGTCTTCTCCGGTCACTGAAACTCATGTCCAACCGTCCCATAATGGAGGTATCCTCATCCTGGTTCCAATGAGCTATTACACTACGGTGTTCTATCATGTATTCCTCCTTAAATGCCACCTTGAACGTCATCAGTTGAGTTAAGCCCACAAATAACTCAAATTTCCGAAAGTTGTCGGAATGCACCGGAACGAAAGCCAAACTGCTCGGATGATGGAATATATCAAGCGAATGCCACCCGACCGCATAGAAACTCCTCAAAACTCCTCCAAAATTCCCTTGGCCCCGCTAATGATACCAACCTATACCTATGACCGATCTGCTCCTAACTCTGGAATTCCATCCTAGCCCTGTCATAGATGACACCAAAAAAGGGAATATCACAGACCTTCCACCCCAAGATTGCTTGCCCTCAAGCAATCCAAATATGTGGGCCACCCTGTTGACCCGATGTAATTGAGACCCAATGCCCGGATCCCATACAAACCCCTGGGTGCTGCTATGCACTTGTGTCAAGCCACTCGGAATAGACCCCTCAATGTCGAGATCCCAAACTGATCTCTGACTGTACCTGTCAACAAACAATCCTCTCGGACCCCAACGCCACCATGGACAATCATCGCCCAAGTCCCACGGCTCGGACTGCGCACTGCCCCTGGCTATAGCTGATGCCCCATGAAGTGAAGTCCGCCAACAAGCATCAACGCTCCCTGGCTCCTGCTGTGCTGTACCTCTAACTGTATAAGCTGCCCCACCAACTGCGTACCAACTCATCACCTCTCTCCAATCCAAGTCCTGACTCAATCCCATGTTGATCCTACTCTCCTGAAATCAGGATGGAGTGCTGAAGGAATGACAACCTGTGCCCCACTGCCAGTTGGAATCTGTAACATCTGTTATGTCTAAGGGCCCCTGCTCTGCTGTGCTCCCTACGAAGAAAATCATAGCATCAAGAGGGTACTAGCTCATGATCTCCCGCCAATCTATCATGGAAGAAGAATCCAATGTAGTGTCAACTGCATACGGAACATACCTAGAGAATTGTCGCCTGCTCATAATCAACTCACGCTGCTCTGTCTTGTCTGCCAATGAAAGTTGCCTGTAGAAGAAAACCCCTCTCTCTATAATGGGCCAAAGTGTGCAAGATATGCTGCAAGCCCTATCGATGTACTCCTGGAGAGTGCTACTCACTGAAAGTACTGAAGCTCTGCTGACTGCATGTACATCTATCTGCACCTCATCAATGTGTCGACCCACAAACGGATACTCCACCATCTCCAACAACCCCTCCCTCTCCTGATCGGGAATGTAATGCCCTTGCTGTCCACTAACCCCCTGCAGAACTATCCCATCAACCTCCACCATCTCCAGAGGATATGGATCTGCAGTTACTGTCACCATACTCGATGTCTGTGCATCTGACTGCTCCTCCTCAATGGATGACCCCAAGGTTAGCTGCCTATCCATCATGGACTCAATGTGAGCCTCCATCTGGCTCTCCCTCAAAAGTCTATCATGCATGATGTGCATAGTATCCTCCTCTGCTGACTCAGGCTCTATATGCCGCTCTGGTTGAATCGTCACAAGTGACTCATCACCCAAAGTATCTCCCATAGAGTCCCCTGGCTGCTCACCCTGCACACTGGAACGCAGCTCCTGCCTACTGCCATCAGCTCTGCATGATTGCTCTCGCTCCCCAGAAGCATCCTCATCTGATCCCATGGACTCACTTGAAGAAGAGTCCTCATCCTGGCATATAAAAGGAATGTCCTTCTGTTCTGCCTCTACCACATCATCTGCATCACTCAGGCATGAGTGATCAGACCCCCAAGGTTCTTTGCAAATGAAGCAAAGTCCCTTCCTCAACTCATTTATGCTACCTTATCCACCGAACTGGAGCAACTCCTCCCTGGTCAACTGTCTCCTGAATAGCCCAATGTTCTGCTCATCTAGCCCTTGGGCTAGCTCATGAGCAATAGGTGAGACCAACTTCTCTCTCCTCCAAATGCTCAACAACATGGTCTACAACTCTCGGCAAATAGTCTCACGATCTCTCATACATGACGACAGGATGGACTGCATGTGTGCTATGATGGTGTCTGGATGATGTCTCCTAATGCTGAAGAAGCATTGGAACATCTGCAGAATCAAGTCATCACACTCAAGGTCAAACATGATGACATAAGTCTCGAATGTGGCCATACCCCATAGAATCTCAAGCTTCTTCCCAAAGGTAGAGCCTACACTGTTGTCCAAATCCTGAAAAGTCTCTACCATCAATCTCATAATTCTCCTCATAACATCATCATTGTATGGAGCTATAGGTGCCGTCAACTTCATGATATTACTGAGGCATAATGCAACTGGAAGTCTGACTCCCTCACATGGTTCCTCCAAGAAATTGGGTTGTATAAGAGCAAGCATAGCTCGTTTTAGAGCCCAAATCAGTTTCTGCCCTTCTTCTTGGCTTATTTTGGACAGAAGTTCATTAAGCTCATCTAGTTTGGACAGAAATCTCCATGTCATCTTCATGTGTTTCAAATCTGTCCCAAGTGCAAAAATTCTGTGACTAATCCCCAATTCTTCCTGCAGATATTTTTGTTGTCCTTTTTGAAGGATGGCATAAATCCCACATGAAAGAGATATGTTGTTTTGTTTTGTTTTATGATCTTCGAATGCATGGTGGTTCAAGGAACCAACTTCTATTTTTATTTTCATCAATCTATTTAGGAATCCCTCCATGGTTCAGCCAATGATGCGATCACTGTTTTTCTGAGTTTTAGGTGTATGTCACCCACATAGAATTTGTCAAATACTTGACATTCCTTATTGTTGTAAGTGAGGTTTGGCTTGAATGTTTGAGGCATGGACTAATAACATAAGTTGTTTGATATTGGTGACAAAAAAAAACAGAGATTCAAATAAGATCATGAGAAATGTATCACAGCTTAGATTAGAACCTGATTTGAGCATTGTGAATGCCTTGAATTTACGCCCAACCTTCATATATCGCAGCAAGGATGACCTCTCGACAGTAACCCCCTCATTCTGTTGCTTCCTGCTATTTGCTACAGCAGTGACATCACAACGATGATATGCTCAAGTGACGACGTCCTTCCGCTTCGTTGGAGCAGTAATATCAGACTTGAACTTATTTGAGGTTCCTATAGTTGCCCTTAGTATGCTTCTCATTCTTCTTGCATGGTTGTGGGGAACATACTACTTAGAATCCACCAGAAGAAAAAAAAAATACCAACATTCCCCTTGGGTTTGTGGTTTCTGGTAAATCTGTCTACACATTGCTGTAGGTAACTTCTTAATTGTCGTTACACGCACAGTGAGCCTTCCTTGCTGTAATGGACTGATTCCAAAATGCAAATGGCACTGCGTCCGAATTGGAAATAACACATACAACCAGCGAAGATAGCTTACGGTCCTTACGGCTATAGGAAAATCGACTCCTCATTCAAAACTCGGCCAACAGGTTCCTTAATTTTGCTTCAAATTTCCGCCTTTGATCCCTTCATAATGCTCGAATTGACGCGGAGGCTGATAGGCCAGGTTCAATTTACAGTTGCCGGAAATTTCATCTTTGTTCGTCTCTCAATGGTAATTTGATGGTCAATAATGCCTGGGTGCATAAGGCTTCAGAGAGAGACCGCATCACCATTAGCGTACTTTAGATCTTAATAAGTTGGCTACTTCATGGAAACACTTGCGAACTCAGCGTGCAGTAGTTCAGTCCAGGTGTGCAGATTTCAGCTTCAATCCAACATAGAATAGAGTCATACGATCTCCATACACCTTCGGCCAGATCGCACCATTGCTCAGATTGACATGACATGTTAGAATTCTATGTACAGCAAGCACAACCTTGACATTTGAAATATAATTGCAGCTCTAGGTCGACGTGGTAACCCAAGGATGAGCCGTCATGCCCTAGTTAGCAGGCTCCAAAAAATTCACCCATTCGATTCTCCATTAAATCAATCCGATGTCTCCTCCTGAACACAATGATCTCGTGAGTGGTGCCACAACTTTCTCACTTTGCGTAGGTATCCGACAATGGGCTGCAACATGTCTTCCTTCAGCAAGGAATTGCTTAAGTTTGGATTCAACTTTAGCAAAATCCTGTAAGCAAAGCAATTTGGCGCTTGAATAATTTGGACGAATTCTTACTCATGGGTCCCCTGAAATTTATAATGCGATGGCCCATAAAAATTTACATCATATTGCCCATCGAAATTGATTTAATAAAACCGCATCCTTTATTCAAATCCACGACCACTTTATAATAATCCAACTATGCACTCGACACTTTTCATGGGCGACTTTTTGACTTCTCAATTTTATTGGACTCAAATTCGTCAATTAATTAATAATCACCAGACTTGTCAAGCATTTTGTCAAACATTCTTAGATCTGCAAAAAAAAATGATAAACCCTCGATTTTTCTCTGAAGTTGATCTGCAGTAAATTTTTGAAATCCTCCAATCTGAAAACCCGCGATTGAGCCAAGACCAAGGCTATGATACCACTGTAATATCCTGCAGGGGATATTTTAACTAAAAATGCAGAAAAATAACTAAACTCCACTTATGCCTTAAAATCAATATTACTCAAAAGAAGATTGCCATGTAAATTAAAAACACATAAAACACTGCAATCCAATACCACATACAACAGAAAGAATCTCAACTTTTATTATAAATAATAACAGGGTTACATATAGTTCTGACCCAAAAAGAGCTGAGATGGAGAACTAGCCATCAAGATAATCTGTTGCACTGCTACACTGCGATGACCTCCAAAATTGAACTGATGCACTCTCCCTCCGGCAACAGCTACCACTGAACCCATTGAAGCCCCTGTTGAAGATCTGAATGATCCTCACTCCAATATCTCTGAAGCTCTGCGAAACTTCTGAATGAAGTCTCCTCAAAGAGAGTTGGGTTTCCGTCCAACACTGACAAATCACCCGAGGGTTTCCGTCCGGGGCTACGGCTGAAGTAGAGAACCACGTCTCAAACCTCTCATACAAGAAAATGATATGATCCAAAGATATCTCTCAATCGCCTCCTCCCTTTCTTTTATAGATCTCTTGGAGCCTTCTAGAGCCTTATTTTATTATTATTTTATTCATGGAGCACTTTCCCCTCTTATTAAAATATTCCTTTTTAATGCAGAAAAGAGTAAATCGGCTACCATGTCTCCTCCGGTCACTGAAACTCATGTCCAACTGTCCCATCATGGAGGTATCCTCGTCCCAGTTCCAATGAGCTATTACACTAAGGTGTTCTATCATGTATTCCTCCCGGAATGCCACCATGAGCGTAATCAGTTGAGTTAAGCCCACAAATAACTCAAATTTCCGAAAGTTGTCGGAATACACAGGAACGAAAGCCAAACTGCTCGGATGATGGAATCTATCAAGCAAATGCCACCACATAGAAACTCCTCAAAACTCCTCCAAAAAGCCCATGGGCCCGCTAATGACACCAACCTGTACCTGTGATCGGTCTGCTCCTAACTCTGGAAGTCCATCCTAGCCTTGTCATAGGTGACACCAAAAAAAGGAATATCACAATGGGGCATGTCGTCTATGACACCGGAGAGCAGACAGAACGTGACTTATCGGAGGCAGAGATACAGGAGTAGAGAAAGGAGGCTCTAAATCACTCCAGATCAAGTTGACAGCATTCTGGAGGTTGTAGAGAGGGAAATGGAGCACACAGAAGATGGGAGGAATGAAGAGAAGGAATTTGCTCACCTTTTGCTGAAGTCAGTAAAAGACCTCTCCAAGAGGATCGAGGAGATGGGCCAGAGGATTAGCAATGGCAGCAAGGGGAAAGGAGTTCAAGGAGAATTTCAGATTGGAGTAGGGTCTGGCACCTCGCAGCACCAGGCATGCCTCCATGCTACATTGCCATTCGTACCATATAATGCACCACGGTCCACTATTCCCACATTCCTAACTTCGGGGATAGGAGGGCAACCAAAGACGGAAGAGGCTCATTATGGGGAGTTTTTCGTAGAGTATCAATCTTATGGGCTAGAATTCGGAAGGGCCATCACATTCAATATGTTTTGCCAGCTGAAGAATAACAAAAAACCCAAAGGCCAGGCCAGAGTGGGGTACACGCAGGGAAGTGACTTATAGCGTACCGTGGGTAGGTTGTTCCTTCCGACATTTGATGGTTCCTCAAAGAGTTCAGCGAAGGCATGGGTGGAGAAGCTGGATATTTATTTCTAGTTAAATCAGATGACCGAGACGGAGGCAATCAAGGTTGCTACCTTGCACTTGGTATGGGAAGCCCATGACTAGTGGTTTCATGGGTTGACTACGCTGGGGCACTGAAGCGTGACAACGTATGATTAGTTCACTAGGAGGGTGTTGGAGAGGTTTGAGAGGAAGGATCCAGAGGAGTACTTTGGAGAGCTGACAAAGCTCAAGCAGACAGGGAACGCAGAGGCCTATATCTCGGATTTCTTGAGGCTATCAGTGATGGTTACGAACTTATCGGAATCTCGGAGGATTTACATGTTCACAGAGGGCTTAGAAGAACCACTTCGGGGGTTAGTGAGATCGAGCAGATCCACTACCTTGCATGACGCAGTGGGGAGAGCGAGATATTTGCATGATTCTCCGCCCAAAGCTCGAGCACCCCAGCCGTCCAGACCAGTCTTCTAGCAAAGGGGGAGAGAAACGAGAGCCCCACCACCGAGGGGTAACCAAGGTCAAGGTCAGTTGGATGATGAGACCAGGAGGGATCTTCGGAGGAAGAAACTATGTTTCACTTGCCATGAGCCATGGGCACTAGGCCACAGGTGTGCCGGAGAAAAGGCACACTACATAGAGGTCTTTTCAGATAGTGACGGAGATGAAGATGCATTCTTGGAGATGGGAGGAGAGGACAGTGTAACACCTAGGGAGGAAGGACCTCCACCTCCACCCCCACCAGCAGCAAGAGAGTCAGCATTTGTGCCTTCAAGAGGGTTCCTTGATAGATACTCCACAATTTTCGGGGACATACCACCAGGACAGCCACTTGACCGGGGATTCGAGCACACCATCGAGCTAGAGCAGGGGCTCCAGGCTATGATTACTACCCGATATAGGCACCCCAAGTCCTATAGGGATGATATTGAAAGGGCCATACATGAGCTCCTAGCATTGGGGCATATCCGGCCGAGTTCGAGCCCTTTTGCTTCATTAGTTGTTCTGGTGAAGAAGAATGACAGTACGTTGAGGATGTGTATCGATTATAGGGCCTTGAACAAGAAGACGATGAAGCACTGCTACCCCATTCCGCAGACTGATGAGTTGATGGATGAGCCGAGGGGAGCCAAGTTCTTCTCCAAGATAGATCTGAGGTCGAGGTACCATCAAATACGAGTGAAGGACAAGGATGTTCCTAAGACAACTTCCAGGTGCCACTATGGGCACTTTGAGCTTTTGGTAATGCCTTTTGGGCTAACCAAGGCTCGAGCTACCTTCTAGTCGTGCATGAACCATGTGTTTTGTGGACAGCTGAGAAAGTTCGTGCTGGTATTCTTCGATGACATATTGATCTACATCCGAACTTGGGAGGAGCATCTACAGCATGTGGAGATGGTGCTTTGCATATTGGAGGAGCAGCAGTTTTATGCGATGATGTCCAAATGCGAGTTTGGGCTGACAAAGATGTTGTACCTGGAGCACATCATAGGCACTGATGGCGTGAGGGTGCATGAGGAGAAGATCAAGGCCATCCGAGATTGGCCAGAGCCCAAAAATGTCACGGAGTTGAGAGGATTTGTGGCCATTTGCACCTATTATCGGAAGTTTGTGAAGGGGTTTCCACAGCTGGCAGCGCCCCTCACCGATTTGACGAAGAAGGGGGCCTTCACTTGGACTTCTACAGGGCAGGAAGCATTTGATTGCCTCAAGCAGGGGATGAGTAGTTGTCCACTACTTGCGCTTCCAAATTTTACCAAGCCCATCATTTTGGAGTGCGATGCATCCAGTGAAAGAGTGGAGGTCGTACTGACGCAAGAGGGGCATCCCATAGCCTTTGAGAGCCAGAAAGTCTTGCCTCACGAGAGGCTTTACCCCATATATGACAAGGAGATGCTAGCCATGATGCATGCGCTAGCCAAGTTCAGGCAATACTTGGTGGGGAACCGGTTCAGGGTGAGGACAGACCACAATAGCCTCTGATTTTTCTTAGAGCAGAGAGCTTCAGGAGAGGCAACAGAAGTGGGTCAGTAAGATTCAAGCTGACAACTTTAACATTGAGTACGTCAAAGGGAAGCATAACGTGGTAGTCGATGCATTGTCAAGGAGGCCAGCGTCCCTCTCACTGATGAGTATTGAGCCAGATTGGAAGGTCCAGGTACTAGTCGAATACTCGAAGGATCGGTTTGCATGTGAGATTTTGGATGGACAGGTGACAGATGATTGGTACCGGGTCATGGATGAGGTGATTAATTAACGGGACATGATCTATTTGACAGCTAACACCCAGTTGTGTGGGAAGATTTTGCATGCAGCCCATGATTCTCCATTATCTGGGCACCAGGGGTTCACCAAGACCTACTAGACTATTAGAGAGAGGTTCTCATGGAAGGGCCTCAAGGAGGATGTTTTGAGACGCGTCAGGGAGTGCGAGGTTTTCCAGAGGAATAAGGGGGAACTGACCCATTAGGCAGGATTGCTACAGCCGCTTCCCATCCCTGAAGGGAAGTAGGAGATTATTTCGATGGATTTCATCACCGAGTTGCCCATGGTGCAGGGCAAGGACTATATCTTCGTCATAGTCGACAGACTGACAAAGTACGCACATTTCTTCGCCATTTCAACCCGGTACACGGCCTCTCAGATGGCCGAGTTATTTTTCAGGGACATTTTCAGATTGCATGGTCTTCCCAAGACCACAGTTAGTGACCAGGATAGTAGGTTCATGGGTGGATTTTAGCAGGATCTATTCCGATTGGTGGGCACCGAGCTCACCCCGAGCACGAGTTACCATCCACAGACCAATGGGCAGACTGAGATAGTTAACAAGTGGTTGGAGGGCTACTTGCGTAACTATGTCACGCGGCAGCAGAAGGCTTGGTTGTGATGGTTGCACTTGGGGGAATACTGCTACAACACAACGTTCCACATATCTATCGGTATGACACCTTTTTGTGCTTTATATGGTTACGAGGCACTGACGTTTGCTTATGTTATGTTTGGAGCTAGCAAGGCCCCCAGGGCCAAAGACTGGATCCAAGAGAGACCCGTGACATTTTCAGGGCTCTCAGGGACAACTTGGTGACAGCCCAGAATCAACAGAAGATGTACGTAGACAAAGGCCGCGTGAAGAGACAGTTTGAGGTGGGGACTTGGTTTACCTTCCCCTCCAACCTTACAAGTAGCCTACGTTGAAGCAAAAGGGGGCCGAGAAGCTCAATCCTCGCTTCTATGGGCCATATAGAGCCATCCAGAGAGTGGGAGAGGTAGCATTCGAGTTGGAACTGCCTCAAGGGAGTCGGATACATAACATTTTCCATGTGTCTTCTCGGAAGAAAGCCTTGAGACAGCAAGTGACAGCAACCACCGAGCTGCCTCCTACAGATGATTAGGGGCACTTGGTGCTCCAGCGAGAGGCCATATTAGACACCAGGGAGAGGCACTTGAGGAGCTAGGTGGTGAAGGAATACTTGATTTGGCGGAGGAACCTTCCAAATGAGGATGCCACTTGGGAAGGGGAGCAGATCCTCCAGCATCCATCACTGCAGTTGCTTGAGGGCAAGCAATTTTTGGGTGGGGAAGATTGTAATATTCCTAATTAGCAGTTTCGCTAATTAGAATATTAAATTTTGACAATTTTTTCTATTTCTAATGTTAGGCAAAAATAAGGTGGTTCGGGGACCCACAAATAATATTTGGGAAAAGCTAAAGCTAATTTCTATAGTTCCCAAAGGAAAAATTGCGGCTTTAGTGGGGTCCAAGTGGCCAGCATCGAAATGGAGGCAACTCCTTAGGTGGCAACGTGAGGGAGGCTCAAAAGAGGCAGTGCTGGAATTGGCTCGATGAGGGGACTACGCAGTCCATGGTGGGCCCAAGAGGAACGTTGAGGCTCACTTGACAAAAGGAAGGAAAAGCAGCCTCATTCATCATTCATTCACCTACCTTTCTTATTGTCATTTTGACATAGCATGCTTGTGTCAGATCCCAAGTCTCCAGTGTTTTGACATAGCATTCTTGTGTCCGGTCCCAAGTCTGTAGTGTTGTTTAGCACATGATATTTTCAGGCGAAGATCTCAACCTCTGCCTCGAGGGACTTCGAGTGCCTGCTCAGGAGAGGAGATTCATCATTTTGGAGGAGCATTTCACATCAAGGATTGCAGGGAGAGCGTTATCATTCCAGAGACTGCGTGGAGGATGCAGTGACTACGCAGTGGGGACACAGTTCAGTAGGAAGGTTGTTCCGTGAGGAGAAAAGAGAGAGAATTTGCAGTTGATATTTGGTGGGGAAGCTGAGTGCTTCCTAACAGGGTGATTGCTCATTATTTGGGGCAGTTTTGCAGTGATTCCTTCAGGTGAGGAGCTTCAGCCAGCAGCGCAGTGAGTCAAGCCCAACAGGGGAAATTTTCCAAAGTCAAGCATTCCACAATTCCTTCACGGGTTTTTGTAAGTTTCTTAAGTAGAGTCTGGTGTACAAATCCCAGAATTTTCTGAGTGGCATAGCAGGCCCTAACAGCGTTTCAGTCGGAGTAACAACAACATTTCTGGCCAGTGACAGCGTAGAGCCAGAGTAGCAGCGCAGAGCCAAAGTAGCAACGCAGAGCCGAAGTAGCAGCAGTATTTCTAGGCAGAGCAGTGCAACACCAGAGCCACATAGAGCCATTTCCAGAGAGACATTCCAGCTTGATTTGAGATGTATTCTAGCTGGCCTTGAGCAGGCCCAGGTGCACCCATTCCAGCACCATTATTGTACTCATTTCCAGCACTAATAAAATGGCTCAGATCATGTTTTTAGCTCCAGTTTTCATGTGTTAATGGTGTGATTTTATTTGTTGTAGTTTTTAGTCTATTGTTGCTTTATATTACTGTTATTTTCTCGTTTTGGATATCACAGACGATGTGAATTCAAAGAAATTTCAAAAAGAACTTGATAGAATACGCAAGCGCCTTGATGGTGTCGAAAGAAAGCAAGATGAATTCGGAAAAGGCCAAGAAAAGATAATTAGTTATCAAGACCAAATGGCAGATAATATCAATAAAATTGAGAGCATGATAAGCGAGTTTATGGGAGGAATCGATCCACCTTTTAATCCCTCAGCCACACAAAGTCCCAAGACTTGGGAAGGTGAAATTTTTCCAAGTCATGAATTTCCTTCGATGCACGAAAAGCCACGAATATTGCATATACAGTTCGAAGGAAGTCAGTACTATACAAAGTTTCTCGAAAGAGACTAGCTTAAAATTAAAAGAGAATTACCTAAGTACGATGGTAAGGACCATAAGGGCACCATTGAATGGGTAAATAAAATGGATGCCATTTTCGGAGAAAACCCACCAATAGGTGAACAAGAGAAGGTCATGACAGCATCCAACAACCTGGAAGTTGAAGCACATGATTGGTTCCTATGGTGATCCAACAAATGTGCGGCTCGTTCGTTCAATTGGAAAAAATTTAAAAACACCCTACTGAAAAGGTTCTATGACGAAGAAGAAGGCGATGTTTACGAAAAATTCGTTCACCTCAAACAAAAAGAATCGGTAAGTGAATACACTCACGAGTGGGAAGTATTAGCTATAAGGCAAAGGGGATTCTCAGACGAAGCAATGCTAAAAATGAATTGATGTGGCCTTAAAGAATATATTCGAGATGAATTAGACTATATAAACCCAAAAGCATTAAAGAAGCTAGACATGCAGCAATAATTGTTGAGCGAAAATATAAGCTCCATAAAACACCATATGCCAGTAATGAAAAATCAAACAACTACTCAAAAGGGAATTCAAGTAAGTCGTCTTCAGAAAACACTAGTAAGTACATCCCACCACCAATGTGCGATGGAGGAAAACAACAGTCAAATTTCGAAAGAAAAAGGGATGGAAAATGTTGGACATGCAGAGATAAATATTCCCCTAGGCACAGGTGCACTACGCAAAAACTTTACAACTACGAAGCAGAACAAGAAGAAGAATCTTCAGAGAATAGCTCCAACGATGAAAACAATGAAGAAAATGAGACTCCTAATCCAGATCCAGAAGAAGAAATTATACCAAAAATTTCTCTGGCAGTTATCACAGGGATAGCTCAACCACAAACATTAAAACTTAAGGGACATATTAAGAAGCAGAACATTATTTTGTTAATAGATTCAGGAAGTACACACAACTTTATAGATGTCAATGTCGCAAAAAGACTAAACATTTTTGTTTGTCGCATAGCAGATTTAAAATTTATGGTGGCAGATGGAAAACAACTAGATGGAGTAGGGAAGTGCCATAAAGTTAGAATGCCACTGAACAAATACGAAATGGAGTCCAATTTTTATATGGTCCCCCTTTAGGAGGTGTAGACTTCGTCTTAGGAGTACAATGGTTGCAAACACTAAGGACGTATTCTGCAAATCACCAAAAACAGTTCATTAAGTTCAAAATGGATGGAAGGAAGTATAAGTTGTTCGGATTCCAAGCCCCACCTACCCAAGTCATTTCTGCTCAGCAAATGAAGAAGCATATTCGCAAAGGAGACCCGATATTCGTCGCACAATGCCAACAGTTAGAGTTATTATCGATGGAATGGGTTCACCAACAGTCTGAAGTTATATCCCTAATCCATAAATATGACAAGGTATTTCAAGATTTGTCGATGAAATTACCCCTTGAAAGGAAAATTGAACATATCATTGAAGTCAAACCAGATTCAACACCCGTAAATGTAAAACCATATCGCTACCCTCATCATCATAAAAAAGAAATAGAACGACTGATACAATATTTGTTAAAGCATGGACTCATTATGAAAAGTAGATAGCCCATATGTTGCACCAGTAGTATTAGTCAGGAAGAAAGATGGATATTTCCGGTTGTGTATAGATTACAGAGGATTAAACATAATTACTATTAAACACAAATTTCCTATTCCATTCATTGATGAAATGCTAGACGAACTCCATGGCACAAAATATTTCTCAAAATTGGATTTGAGATCAGGTTACTATCAAATTCGAGTGAGATTAGAAAACGTCAAAAAGATTGCGTTCAAAACTCATGAAGGTAACTATGAGTTCAAGGTAATGTCATTTGGTTTAACAAAAGCACCAACCACCTTCCAAGCAACCATGAACAAACTCTTCCATCCACACTTGCGAAAATTTGTATTAGTCTTCTTCGACGATATCCTCGTTTACAGCAAAACATGGAAGGAGCACCTCAAGCATCTAGAGGAGGTAATTTTCGTATTAGAGAATTAATTTTACGCCAAGTTATCAAAATGTACCTTCAAAGAAAAGGAAGTTGAATACCTGGGACACGTCATATTTAGGGAAGGAGTCAAAGTGGACCCCGACAAAATCAAAGCAATTAAAGAATGGCCCAAACCCAAGAACATATCAAATTGAGAGGATTTCTAGGTTTAACTGGGTATTACAGAAGGTTCATAAAAAACTATGCACATTTGACTGCACCCCTAACAAACTTGTTAAAAAAGAACGCTTTCTAATGGAATAACTAGGCAGACGAATGCTTTGAGAATCTAAAAGAAGTGATGTCAACCACACCGGTACTGGCAATTCCAGACTTCTCCAAACCATTCATAGTCGAATGTGATGCTTCAGGGTTTGGAATTGGAGCAGTGTTAATGCAAGACAACCATCCTATAGCCTTCGAAAGCAGGAAGCTTAACAAACGAGAAAGCTTGAAATCAACTTACCAAAAGGAGATGCTTGCCATCATACATGCTTTAACTAAATGGCAACAGTACCTGCTCGGAAGTAAATTCTCAATCCAAACCGATCACAATAGTCTTCAATTCCTACTTCAACAAAAAACAATATCAACATAACAACAAAAGTGGATGGAGAAACTTTCAGCATTCGACCTAGAAATACTGCACAAAAAGGGAAAGGAAAATGTTGTAGCTAATGCGCTCTCACGGAAGGATGATGACAACACAACATGCGTCACCTTGGTAGTTGTTCCTGACTGGTTAGACAAAATACGAGTTGAGTATGCCAAGGATCTAACCTGTGGTCTATGATTGAAAATATCAGTCAATATACCAATTTTGAATGGAAAAATGACATATTATGGTACAAAGGTAGAATTTACCTAACCCCATCATCCAAATTTAAAATGAAAATTCTAAAGGAATCTCACAGTTCTATTGCAGCTGGGCATGTTGGGTTCTTCAAAACTTACTACAATATTCGGCAATCGTTTTACTGGAAAGGTCTGAGTAAGGAAATCCAAAAGTATGTCGCTAAGTGTGATGTTTGTCAAAGAAATAAGGGTGAAAATATTCCAAATCCTGGTTTACTACACCTGTTACACATTTCAAATCAAAAATGGGAGGAAATATCGATGGATTTCAATGAAGGACTTCCCATGTCTGACGATAAGGACAAGATATTTGTCGTAGTGGATAGACTCACCAAATATGCCCACTTCATAGCAATCAGAAAAACTGACACAACCAAGCATATTGCGGAAGTGTTTTGTAAAAGCATTTACAAACTACATGGTTTTTCCAAGGTTATTGTTAGTGATAGAGACTCAAAATTTAAAGGCAATTTTTGGAAAGATTTATGTCACCAAGCAGGAATATCTCTCAACGTGAGTTCAGCTTATCACCCTCAGACAGATGGTCAAACTGAAGTTGTAAATAAATGTTTAGAAACATATCTCTGTTGTTTCGTCACCGACAAACAAAACAAATGGTCTCAATGGCTAATTCTGGCAGAGTGGTGGTACAATACAACCTATCACACTTTAACTAAAATGACTCCCTTCCAAGCCCTATATGGCTATGAACCACCCAGGTGGAAGGATTTTGCACTGCACAATTCTAAGGTTCAAGCAGTGAAAAACCACTTAAAAGAAAACCAAAGAATTATTAACTTGTTAAAAGAAAATTTAATAGTGGCACACAAGAGAATGAAGCAACAAGCCGACCAGCACCCAACAGAAAGAATTTGAACAAGGAGATTGGGTTTTCATCAGACTTCAACCCTATAAGCAGTTATCATTAAAACAACAAGGGAAAAATAAGTTATCTCCTAAGTATTACAAACCATACCAAATAATCAAAAAAATATGTAGCATGGTTTATGGATTAAAGTTACCAGACCATTGTCGAATTCACAACACATTTCACGTATCAAGCCTCAAAAAGGTACTTGGTCAGAATCAAACAACTCAAACAGAGATACATGAGACTGACAAAGAAGGAAGGATCGTATTAGAACCTGAAGGCATACTCGCCACCAGAGAGAAGGTGCTACGATCCAAGACTATTAAAGAATATCTTATCAAATGGAAAAGACTACCAGAAGAAGACTCATCATGGGAGACAGAACTTTTTCACCAACAACACCCAACATTGCCTATGCTTTGAGGACAAAGCATTTTTAAGGGAGAGGTTATGTTATGAATAAAATATTCATAACTATATAATATTAAAATAAATAAGAAAATAATATTATATAGATATTAATTAATAATTAATAAATTAATTAAATTAAATTAATTTGCCCAATTAATTATGAAAGGGCACTTCCTCGATGGGGGTGCCTTAATTGCGGGACAAGTGGTGGGAGAGACGGTGGCAGAGCCTGTCCAGTCTCCATGTGTGCCCCATCCTCAGGTTTAAGAGAAATGACAATAAGGGCTAGCATGCGAGGCTATCACCCACGAACGAAGAAGGTTATTAAAACCCATCCCTGGAGCTGGTTATGCATTGCTTGGTCGTGGTGGGAGATGGTAGAGTTGTGCAGTGCAGTAAGGGTGTTAGAGCTCCTGCATGCCTCGCCAAGGTCTAGGCCTTGGGGAAGAGCCAGAGAAGTCAAAGACTGGTGCACAGTGTGGGGTGTGTTGGTAATGTTGGAAGGCCCTTGAGACCCTGGATCGTCCAGGGAGAAGCAACCAATTGGTATTCTAGTTGGCTCAGTTAGTTTGCGTGATGCGGCGAAGGTGATAGGAGAAGAGCCAGGGCAGCTAGACCTTGGCCACACTTTGGAGAATAATCCTCTTCTGGTTTGTGAGCGTTGGAAAAGTTGCTCGAGTGACTGATGGTTTGTGATTACTAGGCACCGGAGGCAAATCCTTGGTTTCTCAGGGTCCCCAAGAGTTTGCACTACTAGGAAGGGCACAGCTAGCTGGTGAAATTACACCGAGAAATTTGCAGAAGAGGGAACGAGACGTCGTGAACAACCTCTAAAGCCCTATGCTAAGGAATTCCTGTCCCGCTTTGCCTGGGTGTGGGGAGTGGATTTCAGTGACGACTGGTGCTGGATAGCCCCGCAATCCTCTTGGGGGGCAGTGGTTGAAGCTACATTGTTTTCTGTTGTTGTGTGGGGTTGGAAGGGTGTTTTCTTCTGTCGCCCTTTCAGGTGTTTTGGGTATGTTGGGATGCCTCGACACCGTGGGAGACCGCATTGTGGGGGTGGCAATCAGCGGCGAGTACTTTAGCCGAAAAGGGATGTAATATCCCAAATTGGGAACAAACAGTAATATAAAGCATACAAAGGCTAAAACTACAGCAAACAAAAAATAGCCATTAAAAACACCATGATACAGCCAAAAACATCTGAGCCATTTTATTAAATATCTTATGGGAAAAGGTACAAGAAGGTGCGTAAAAAGATGGCACCTTGGCCTGCACAAGGCAGGCTAAAATAACCCCTCAACCCTACTCAGAAATCTCTACTACGTTGCTGCTCTGCGTGGCTCCTCCTCTACGTTATCCTCGTTGAAACTGTTGTTGTTGGCTGAAAAGGGACTACGTGTTGAGGTTGCTCTGCTACTCAGAAAATTTCGGGAATTAGTCACCGATCTCTCCTCAACAAACCCAGAAAAACCCGCGAAGGGTTTCCAGAAATCCTAACCCCGAAAATTCACCCCCTTGGGCTTGGCACGTTGTTCTGCTGGGCTCTCTAGTTTTTTGGCTGAACTGCTGGAAGAAGCTACTGATAATCTGCCCAAGAACTCTGCTAGGAAGTGGCTAACCCCCCTATCAAACTCCCTGCTGCAATCTGCTCTTTCTCCTTCTCTACCAAGTGTTGCTCCTCACTAGACTGCATAATTCTCTAGCTACCTGCGTGCCCTCTGCACTGTCCTGGAGGGACTACGTATGCCTGAATGTGTGGCTATGACTCCTCCCTCGAAACTGGATGTGACTCCTCTCCTGAGCGAGCACTCGAAGTCCCCCGAGGATGAGGTTGAGATTTCCGCTCGAAAATCTGTGTTAAACAACACTGCAGACTCAGCTAAACAGCTCAAGAGTGCTTTCAGTCTATTAGACAAAAAAATTGGTGGATGAATGAATGAGGAATGAGCTGCTCTCATCCTCTTTTACCTATTTGAGCCCCAACGTTCCCTTGGGCCCTACTGGACTGCGCTGCCACCTCTGCCAACCAATCACTGGCTGCCACTGCACCGCTGCCTCTCCCACGCTGTCATTGCGCTGCCTACGTTGTTACCTCTCCTGCGCTACCACTAGGACGTTGTCTTTGACATGTGGTTGGCCTCATGGGTCCCACTCCAGCTCTAATATTTGTCTTAGTGACTTTAGGAAAGTAAGTTAGCCATATAGTTTATTTGTGGGCCCCCTTACCCACTTTATTTCCTGCTAAACAATAGAAAAGCCAAAATTTGACAAAATTAATATTCCAATTAGCTCACTACTAATTTGGAATATTACAAGGGATGCGGAAGCCTGGTCGGGTTTGTCGGACAACCGAGAGATAGAAGAGCGAGTTGATGGTTCCCCGGGGCATGTCGTAGCTCCAGCATCGCTGGAGTCTATCGCTGCTAAACTTTGGAACATTCAATCGAACATGAACAATCTCAGGAATCAGTGGTATGATGACCGTAACAAGCTGATAGCTTTCATCAATGACATTCAATTTGGCCACAGTGAAATCATGGAGCAATTGGATAATCTGCGTCACTAGCAAAGGCGCACTAATGACCACCTTCGCAGTTTTGAAGCTATTGTGGAGTATATCGATTTCCATATGCATGAATATGTTGGCTATTTCGCAACTCCCCCTGTAATCCCCCCCCCAACCCCCCTCCTTGATATGTTGCCTTATGTTATGTTTCTCTTTTTGTTTACAGTATATATGTCATGAACTCTAGGCCGTCGGAAAATAAAGCATGAAGCTGGTAGCTCATGTTATCCTCTAGGTCCTAATCTCAACAAGTTTGATCAAACTGAGAGAAAGAGGCTTGTTGAGATAAATTTTTTACTTTGCACTTTGATGTTAATATAACGATTGAACTTTGACTGGAAAAAAAAAAATTATGTAAGGGCACTTATGTCAAAATTCGTGTCTTAATCTTGTGGCCAGTGAACTCCTATAAAGGAGAACCGCCCAAAGGTTGTAAATCATCCATTATATATATATATATATATATATGCATTGATGTGTCTTCGATTAGCAAACTCAGTGAACCAGTTTAAATGTTCCATAATTTTTCACTATGGTCTTTAAGCTAAGAAACTTATTCATTTCAATCAGTAGTGATTATGTCAATTTCTTTTTGCATATTTTATATAGTTTTTTAGCTTTAATTTACTTTTGAAATATCTTGTATGTCTTCGAGTGTTACTGAATTTGTTTTCAATGTAACATCATGTAATGTTATTTTTTTCTTTTTGTATGAAAATGTCAAAAACTTCTTTTTTGTATTTAGGATGAAGGACCCTAGAGTTTCCATCGAGGGTGAGCCCAAAATAATATCACTATCGTCAAAAAATAAGGTTTTCATAGTGAATTGCGAGATAATAGTATAATCCCCAATACTTAGTTGTAGATTGTTTATGTCGTATTGTTTGTCGCTTGTGTCAACAAAATTTGTTTCAATTATATTCGATTCAGGAATCACTATTGGTTAGCACATTTAGGACTATCATAGTTACTCTCTTCAGTAGGACTAATAGAGATTATCATATCCCTTCCTGAGAGTAATCCTTTGATTTTAAATAGTGTACCAACAAATTTACTAAAGGTTTTAGGAAATATTTCGTTAGTAGTCTCCATTTTCCTTTTTCGGGATGAACTTTAGGGTTTAAAAATATTCCTTCTTTGTACTTGTAACAATATCCCTTATGATATTAGGAATATAACGACGAAGGAACAATATCCCATATGATATTTGGAATATAATAGTTTATTTCCTTCACATTACGAATGACTTTCCAATTTCTTCTTTGATTGTCTTTTATTTTTTATTATTTTTTTAAACCCTTGTATCTTTTTTTTTATAAACCTTTTTTCTATATATATATATATATATATATATATTTATAATTTTTTTTTTTCTTTTAGAAAGTTACAACCCTAGTGAAACGTGGCTATTCACCTCTTTGGAGTAAAATATAAAATATATGTCCACTTATATGCCTTTGACTTGGTTAATTTTCTCCATGTAAAAAGTAAAACTTACCATTCACATAAAGAGATTTTGTATTCCTTTTGTTCTTCTTTTACCTTGAATATACCATGGGCAATTACCATGGGTTGCTAAAACCACGACCTTGTAAACCATTTAATGAAGAAAGATAATCTTATTTACTCTTACACATAGTCTTAAAGGTATTTGGAAAGGTTCTCTTTTGACTTTATCATGCACTTTTTATCAATCATATATATATATATGAATGAACTTTTCTAATATCACTTTAACTATATCCCTTTTTAACTTTAGAATACTCAATTTTTATGTTTTTTCTTTTCTTTTTCTTTTTTTTAATTTATTTTTATTAGTAATTTTGACCTTTTTTCTTATATTTTTTTTTTTTTTCTTAAAATGGCCAAAGGCCTAAATGGTGAAACCAACAAAATGGAGAAACTTCAAACTCTTGTAGAAAAATGCTTTAATGGCAACAACATTGACGGACAAAGACCTGAATCAGAGAACACAGCTTTGTGCAGCGAATAAGCAGCCAAAGGATCGAACAGCTCCGATACCAAAAGGAATGAACAATGTTAATTATAGCAGGTTAAACACTCCAAACGACTTGGAATATGTAGATCTCCATTGAGATACAAGAATATGTATTAAAATATATGAATGAGAATGATGTTACAAATGAGAGTTAGGGTCCTGTATATATAGCCAGGTAGGTACCTGTTCACGAACGTTCACGTCTATAGAGGCATGCCTCTTCTCTACTAATTATCAGTTAATTAATCATTGTTTATATCTATTATTATTTATATTACTTTTACTATTGTTATACATGTTTTATTCATAACAGTTGCTTCTTATTTCCAGTCTATTTGTGGGTGTGCACTAAAGTTCAAAATTTTTTGTTGTTGAATTTATTGTTTGCTTTGCATATCATTGTTTTTCCTAGTTTGGGACATTACACCAGCGCAGAAGCCTCTCACTGGGCACATGTGGGAGTTTGTGGGTTGAGTTGTGGAGCAAGGGGTTGCTGGGAGAAATAAGTAGAACCTTGGGGAAGCGTTTCGCAACATTTTTGGAGTGATTGGGAGGGTTTTTTTGGAGTTGCAGACAGGCCGTATTTTCCAGCAGCTGAAAGAGGACCTGGTACTTGGAGGTCGAATTTCGCAGGTCAAAACCAGGCCAAACCCTTTCTAGGTTTTGGTGGGTTTCGTTTGGGCAGCTTGGGGTTAATTTTGTGGAATTTTTTGAGCATCGGAGGTGGGGTTTCTAGCAGCATCTTTCCAGCAGACAGTGCAGTTTTACTGGGGCAGCACAGGGCATCATTGTAGCAGCTGATTCTACCATTTGGGTTTGTCATTTTATCACCTGGGCTTTTCACGCTTGCCATTGAGGCAAGCCCGGGGGCACCTCTTCCACACTATTGTACTATTGCTCCCATTTCTTAATAAAATGGCTCAGTTGGTTATCATTTCTAGTCTTTACATGGGTGTGCACTGAATGTTTAAATTTTCTGGTGTTGTATTTATTGTTTGCTTTGGATATCACTGTTTTTCCTAGTTTGGAACATTACATTCTTTGACTGGAAAAAGACCAAAATGTGCATAATTGTGTACCAATGAGAGAAGAAACCTATATGAAATTTTTTAGACAAAAAAGTCAACTAATCAAGAGAAATCTGAATGATCGTAGAGAGGATGTGCCATTAATCTATTGTGTGACTTCGTAACAGAGACCACGAATAAATCTTGCAAACACTCCTCAATCGAAAAAAACGTGACGAAGATTGGCAGAGACACAGGGTTCAAAGTTTAATTCTGGAGAAGGAGACAGCTCCATGATTGCAGCACTCCATAAACCTGGCCTAAGACTTTAATTCCAAATGATATTTGCACACAAAGAACACTGAGAACGCTCTCATAAACAAGACGATGCAAAAGAGAAATGTTGCAAATGTGTACATGTTGTACACTCTATATGTTACAATATTATAAGCATAAAAAGTCCAAAAATGGAAGTCCATTGGGTTAGGTCTAGTGGTTGAGTGCTGTGAACTGTAAATAAGAGATCTTGTGGTCAAGCCCCCAGGCCAGCTATATGTGATATGTTAATACTCCATGTCCTTACAGGGTCAGGTATACTATAGTTGACAGCCAATGGTTTAGCCTGGTTACCACCCATCAACAGCAGTGAAGTCTCAATAAAGTGATTGATACAGAAGTCAATGAGGTGATTCATTAGTAGTAGGAATGATTGGTGGGTGTTTTTCTCCAGTTATGTTAGGATACAGAAGCACTTGCTGCTTGTCACCTCCTAATATTCTAACCAAATAGTGCAAGCAATGAGGTGCTGCACCTTCCCCAGTTGATTTATGAGGTGATTGACTTGCTACAATAGCGATAAGCAGCTGGACAAGTGCCACTTGTCAAGTCAATGTGCCCCTCTCTTACTTAGTCCAAAAGCCATTAGAATTTTGCCCTTTTTCTTTAATTTATTTCATATCAAAATCATGGACCTTGCACAAAGTGCACATGTTAAAAAAAACTCTAAATATTCTATTGCATCATTCAAGGGGGCCCTGACCTTGAGCTCCCTCAGAGCTGCATTCCCATTACATAAGCCTTAATATTGACATACATTTACATAGCCACAATCGGGCTACTACAAATTACCGGCTGGTTATCTCAATTCTTCATGTAGCATAAACAGTAAACTTTAACACTTGATTTAGCATTGAATCTGATGGTTCTTGAACATGGACTTATTTGCCCTTCCTGCCAACTAAAGATGGTTCACGCTCTAATTGGAAAGTTAAGAGAATAAAAGCGATTCAAAAATCAGCCACCTAAGAAGTACTTGAGAATTTTTTATAGGACACCACATTATTGGAAGGTATCAAAGGTTTTTTAATATTACAATTAACCCAAGAGGACCAATCTGGCTGCTTATTACTCATCCCAACTATAAATGTTTGGACTGATCCCTAGCTTGTGAATGATTGCAGATAGTGAAAGGTGAGGTCAGACAAAAAGGCACATTAATTAACATGTAGCCATCGTGGTGCCTTCATGTCTTCCCAGGGATCTCTATCTCATCATGGTGAACAAGACAATTCCCCAATCTCAAATACTTCTATGAGGAGCATATTCTAATAGAAGGGTCCTCTGTTGTTCACCTGGGGAGTAAGAACTATGACGGAGGAGAATATGCTTCTGCTATGCTAGCTCCAACTACAGACACAGTCTCTAATGCTGGATAACAGGATAAGCAGGGTGTAGACCTGGTTGAACAGGGATGCACACTATAATGATTGAAGCAGTGGTTCAAGACTGCTCTCAAAGTAGTTGCAATTGCTTGATTTGCAAGATCCTAGAATTAGTGAAATCAACTGTCAGTGAATGGTTTCTAGACAACTGGTCAAGAGGTTTAGAAAAAGGCATTAGGAAGGAGGTGGAAGGCCCTTGAGAAACTAGAATCCAGTTATTAGACATATGTGACGCTAATTTGGAGGAAGAGACACTTGGTAAACGTGAATTCCAAAAACAGTAGAATCCAAGTGATTGAATCAGACCACCACTGAGAATATAGCTGCACTCATATGGAACTCCCTTGTTGCTGAGATATGCGATGGACAACCATGATTCACAGAAGACAGATGCAATAGATAAATATGCTCTTCTCAAGTTTCTGATAATTTCAGTCAGTTTGAATTTTTTTTCTTTTGCTTATGTGTAAGATGTAGTTGTAGTTGTAGCCATTGAAATTGAGTATGGCAGCTTGCTATTTCTTTTGAAATGTTACTCAAAGGTCACAAAACAGTTCTTAGGATACAAGAGCTTGAAAATACCCCACAGTGAAGTTTAAAAGCATAACTCTGTTTATTACATTATGTTGTCAAATTGTACTGCTTATGGTCATTAAATAAAATGAAGAACTTACCAGTTTCAGTGGTGGAGTTGGATTTGGAATAGATAGCGTTAATTCTTCATCCCAAAATGGATTAAGGTCCCTCTTAATTACTCGTGTCTTAACTGTCTGCACAAAATGATAGAACACATTCATGTAATTATATTTGGCAGAGTATCTGAGCAGCTTATTTTTCATTTTTGAAAAATCCCAACAGGTTTTTTATTTCTTAAATGACAAGTCAGTAGAAAAAGTAAGAAAAAACAAAGAAACACAAAATATCTTTTCAATATAAAGAGTAAAGAGAATGAAAATTTGTGTTTGAGTCAAATGACAAAGATGAAATCATAACAACAAAGAAATTAACTACTTCTATTGGCATGTCACAGTGTGATCGGTGTAATCCACTAGAAGGATACACGTGAGAAGCTCCTCAACTATTGTCTTGAATCTAAGAAAACAAACCAGTTAGAAAGAACCCTCTGATCTCAGCAACAATCATTCATGTAGGCAAACTGAAAGTAATTTGAAATAGGCAGGATATTGATATTGTTTAGTAGAATTAAACCCAAATATCTTATTTGAATAGCTACTTTTGTGGAATAAATTAAAGGTTAAAGCAGTCATGTTCAGGTTAGAAAGAGATGAAAGTCTGGACTTTATTTAACTATGCTCAAAAATTTTTGGGGCAAAATGCTGGCTGGATGGGAGTTGTCTATTAGTACAGATATTTACAAGATCGATATCTGCTCTGGGATATTACATGGCACTGACTTGAGCTTATGGATCTATTTTGAATTTCTTCAGTTGTTGTCTCTAGTTTATTGGGAAAGAGAGAAACAATGAAGGAGCTAGAAGGGGATTCACTAATTTCAATAATAAAACGTTTATTTTCCGTATCTCTGTGCAGGTCTCTGTAGTGTCCCCATTTTCAGTTTCCCTTATGATGCAGTCAGGATGGACTTCCAGGGTTCGTGGCAGCCAGTTTATAGGAGCAAAATTACATCATCAAAGGACCCAGAGAGTTTTGGAGGAGTTTTATGGGGTCTGATGGAGTTGGCTTACTATAATTCACCATTGGGAGCAGTTCCGTGCAGTTTGTTCTTGGTTCCGTCGCATTCTGACGACTCCAGTAAAACAAAGTCACTTTCAGTATATTTTAATTGTAAAGGTGTTGTTGAGAGTGGGTTATGTGGAGAAACACCCTAGTGTAATAGCTCGTTGGAACCGAAATGAGGAGATCCACAGGATGGGATGGTGAAAAGTGACCTTCAATGGCCAAAGAGATTGTAGAGGCAAATTTACCATTTTCCTAGATTCAAAGTGACTTTAACTAGTCACTCAATTAATTAAAGAGGAGAAAATGACTAATTGAAGAAAAAGGCCAGAAGGGGGAAAATTGACTTAAATAAAATAAAATAAGTCACTTAAATAAAGTGAAGGGGAGAATCTTCTAGTATGGAAATAAAATAATAAATAAAGTACTTCTAGAAGGTTGGAGAGGGATCCATTTGATCTTTCAAAGGGAGGGAAGCAAATCATTTGAGACATCTTGGAGTTGTGATATTTTCTTGTTGGAGAGGTTTTGGGAACGTGGTAACTTCAGTAAGCCCCAGGACAAAAACCATGGGTTTCTTATTGTGAATTGGATGAAAACCCAACCCACTGTTGAGGAGATTTCATCCAGAAATCTCACAAAGCTTCAGTGTTATCAGCAAAATGGAGTGGGGCTCACACAAATCTTCAATTTCGGCATTATTTCCAGTAGTGGTTTTGGAGGCCAGGACCAGCATTGTAGCATTAGATCATGGAGGTCAGATTGTCTATTTGGGAGCAGATCTTCAGCCATTATCATCCATCTCAGATTTATGTCGTTGTTTCTCAGGTTTTGATCCAGATTTGGCATGTAATATCTTATTCCAGTAAATAAAATAAGGCTGATTTTCTAATCTATATTGTCTGTGTATTTATTGCATAGTTGTTGCCAAGTGCCATGATGTAAATTTTGCGGCAAATTATTTGTGAAATTTTCTGAAGAATGCTAAAGAAGAAAAATTTACTGAAATTTTAGAAAATAAATAAATTAGGATATTACAGAGCTATCAGAGCATGATTTTGGCCAGCTGTGGATTAAAATCAAAGTTGTCGTATTGTCGTATTGTTCCTAAAAAAATAAAGGAACCAAGTTTGTCAGTGAAATTTCCTCATCTATTTGCCGGAAAACAATTGTTGCATGTGATTTCTCAAAGTGTCAAAGAGAACATATTGGATGGAGTAATATTGGTTTGCAGGACCGAAATTAGTGATCTTGCTCGGACGAAATTATTTTATTGGGCCGAATTTATTCTACTAGGCCAAAATTATTTTGCTGGGCGGAAATTATTTTGTTGGGCCGAATTTGACTTGTTGCACCGAATTTCTCTTGCATCGCCGAAATTATTTTGTTGAGACGAATTTATCTTGTTGTGCCAAAATTATTTTGTTAGGCCAAAATTATTTTGCTGGGCCGAATTTATCTTGTTGGGCCGAATTCATTTTCTGGGTTGAAATTATTTTGTTGGGTTGAATTTATCTTGTCGTGCCAAATTTCTTTAAACATGTTGAATTATTTTGTCGTGCCAAATTTCTCTTACCAGGTTGAATTTCTCTTGTCGGGTCGAATTATTTTGCAGCAGTTGAATTTATTGGTGAAGTAGTTGATTAAATTTTCCAATTCAACGACAAAAAAGATAGATTATTCCTCAGTGTTATTAATAAATTTGGTTGGGTTCCTGTTGTGGCATTTTTCAATGAAAAAATTGTGATTCATCGTTATCTAATTTTTGTTAGAATTTATTAAAATTTCAGCAAAACTACTTCTAGAGATTTCCTGGAGAAATTTTATTTGTTGAGGTCGTATTATTGTTCCATTTATCGTAATTATTTTCCAGAGCCAGATTTGTCTATTGGGCCAAGTTTATTTGTTGGGCTAAGTCTATTTGCCAGAGCCCAATTTATTTGTTGGAGCCAGATTTATCTATTGATGCCGAGTTTATTTGTTGGGCTAAGTTTAATTACGAGAGCCCAATTTATTTGCCGAAGCCAGATTTATCTATTGGGGCCGAGTTTATTTGTTGGGATGAGTTTATTTGCCAGAGCCCAATTTATTTGTTGGAGCTAAATTTATCTATTGAGGCCAAGTTTATCTGTTGGGCTAAGTTTAATTACAAGAGCCCAATTTATTTGCCAAAGCCAGAATTATCTATTGGGGCCAAGTTTATTTGTTGGGATGAGTTTATTTTTCAAAGCCCATTTTATTTGTTGGGGCCAAATTCATTTGCCAAAACCTGAATTTATCTACTGGACCGAGATTATTTGTTGGGGTCGAGTTCTACTTGAAGGCCAAGTTACTTCTTGAGACAGGTGTTATCATTTCTTAAGGCTGAATTGGACTACTATATTGTTGGAGTTGTGCGAAATTCCTCAAACTCATTTGAACATTGTAATTCTCTTAAGTACTTGCCTCTCATATTTATTTATGTTACAAGTGTTTCCACTTTAACTACAAAGTGTTTGACGAAAGTATTGCCTGCTAACTATTTGTTAAAAGTTCTCAAAGAAATTTTTTAATATTTGTTGGATTACTGAGAGTGAAGTATATGTGATAAAGATATTTCCTTGTATCACATATCAAGTCTTGTAAATTCGTGAGGTCAGGGATCATGGTTGAGCATGTATTTGTCATAGTCATGAGGAGTTATCAATCTTAGCCCATTGCCAGCGTAATATATTTTTCATAAGTAGACTTTTGTCACTATGGATAATTGGGACAAGGCCTTCATAAATGCCCTTAATAACTTAGCAGCAATTGGTTTTTTGGGCGGCAATGTTTCCATGGGCCAAAGAACAAAACTAAATAGTAAGCACTTTTCAAAGGGGGTACATGCTATCCTACAGCTGGAGCAAATAAGGGATTTGCAGAAAGAACTGGAGGTAAGAAATTGGCTTTGTGCACTTGGATCAGACTTGAAGAACATGAAGGTGACTATAAAGGCCCTCCTTAATCTGGAGAAATTAGACTCACAACTTTCTAAGGTGAGTCGATCAAATTTGAGGATTCTATATTGGCTCTAAAGCCAATGATGTTCGCTTGGCTTTGATACAGCAGAGATTCTTGGAACACCCTTGTGAGGAGATGAGACTTATAGTTGCCTCCAGTTAAAGCAAATTCATGAGGATAATTTCACCTATACCTCCCTACAATGATGATATTATGAAAAAAAAATTCCAGGTGATGTTGAGAATTTGGAGGGCTGGTGTTTAATACAAATTCTCTTCTTGATAATTACTTGTGAACTTACTTGAGTTACTTATATCTTCTCTTCGTTATCTTGTTTAGTCTTTCATCAAGTCAATTATCAAAATAAACACGACACAAACTTAGGCTCCTAGAGCCAGGGCAAAACCTCTCCCTCTTGGAGAGGAAAACCCGCAAAGAATTCTTCTTATAGATCTTCAAATGACAAGTACCATGACCAAGACTTAGACCCTTGACCTAGATATGCTTCCAAGACCTTGACACAACTTCTTGATTCTTCTCTTCTTCAAAAATTTGCTCTATTCTGCACTAGAGAACTCAGTCTCCAAAATTCACTTCTTCTAACTGAAGTTAGGAAGGTAAATCACAGATTTACCTTCCTCGCCCTTTTACACTTTTCAAATTGCTCTCTTTTCATGCACTGTGGGAATGTGTTTATTTTTGTATCTTCTTCAGACAAATCCGCACTTTAAATGTTGCCCTTATCTTTTCTTCTACTTCAATTTAGCCACGTTGTCGTTTCGTCCAGGACTATTCTTGTAGAGTCTTGTTCTAACTGATATGTGATTGATCTGAATTCCGCACCCTTCTTCTTCTTATATAGACATTATATAATAGCTTCTTGACCTTGTACTTATACAAAAATCTGCGATACTATTTCTTACTGAAGTCTGCTATACAGTCCAGTGTAATCTGCAATGTTATCCCTTCAAGTTGTCTACATCGATCTTAACTTACATCCGCATTTAATCTTGTCTCAAATCCGAACTTGATCCTGTCATACATCCCCACTTTTTCCTGTCTTTTATCCGCACCTTTTTCATTAGATAGATCCGCAAAACTGTCTTTGTTTTCCCACAGAGAAATCTGCACTTTTTCAGAGCTGTCTGAATCCCTGTACTCTATTTTTCTGGGCAGTCCAGCTGGGTATTTATAGTTGTCGATACCTGTAATTGAGCCAACCTGTCATTTGGTAATTGGAGCTGACTTCTTCAGTGTGAATTAGGCCGACTTGAGAGAGGTTTATTCCAGCATTGATGTAGGCTGTAGAGCTTGTCTTCCAACGTTGTTTGAGAGATGTTAGGTACCCTTCTTCCACAAGGTCTTGGAGCATATATTCCTAGACTAGATCCCTCATGAATATGACACTTAATTATATTTTATACCTAGAAGACAAAGACCTAATAGACATCAAGAAGAAGTCTATCTACATAATAAAATCTTGCTCATGAAACCCATGAAGCAAGTACAACATTTTACATTTTATTATCTTTGTCTTCTTCTTTACATAAGTACATAATTACATGGTCAACATGACGACAGACCTAGTTACACTTTTCAACAGGTGATAGTGGAAAGCTTCCAAGACTTGGACAACTCTTTGGGTCCTACCTTGGGAAAGAAGCTTAAAATCTTAGAAATCATGGCTGGAGTCAAATCATATGACATTGTGCTTGATTTAGAATGTAATGATTTGATTCTTCAAATATTCCAATGTTTCTTCAGCATTAAGGAACATCATCCTAACACTATCAAAACAAACATGCAGTCTACTTTGTCTTTAGTTATGGGAAAACCGTGATTCCATTTGCAAGAAGCTGCAATCCAAGCTATTGACCATTTGGAGGAAGGAACTAATTGTCTCACCTGTTGCCTATGAACTAGCTAAAAGGTTGGTTGAGCAGAACATGAAACTATTTAGAAGGTAGTTGACCAAGGAGGAGTTAAGGAGGATGCAAGTTTTTAGTGAAGACAAGGATGAGAAGATTCAAATCGGCAGCAAGAATGAGTTAAGGAGGAAAAGTCTTTGCTTTATCTGCAAGGGACCTTAGGGGCCCAACCACTCATGCTTGAGTGATACGGAGGAGATGATAGAGGTAGAGCAGGAGGAGATGAAGGAAATGTTGCCTACGTTGCTCATTCTAGAAAGAAGAACTTTGGTGGTCCAAAGAACAAAGGAAGAGCAGGGGCCCAAGGAAAGAAGGGCAAGTGTTACACTTGTCATAGGCCAGGTCACTATGCTAGAGAATTCCCTTTCAAGAAGGATTCTCCCGATGGTGATGACAACAACAACAATCGAAGGAATGGCAATCAAGGGAACAACTAGTTCAAGGGAAAGAGGAAGGCTCCCTCCGGCAGAAATTGTCAACCTTTCAAAATGTCAAGAAACTCCAAGTATGAGGAATCAAATGTTGTTGATAAAAGAAATGAATTCATTCTTGTATCTGCCCTCTCTGTTGCATCTCCACCCGACACTATGGATGTCTGGTTGATAGATAGTGGTGCCTCAAGGCACATCACTGGGTTCAAGGAAGCACTTTCTGATATGGTTAAGAAGGATACTAATCTGGAAATTATCCTTTGAGATAATGCCACATATCTCGTGAAAGGGACAAGGATTGTGACCCTCCACTTGTCTCAAGGTCAAGTCCTCCGCTTAGAGGATGTACTCTATGTACCTAATTTGAAGAAGAACCTTGTGTCTATATCGGCCATGGAAGATAAAGGTTCAATGTGGAATTCATTGATGGGAAGGTGCGCATTTGGAAGAAGCGCTTCAAGGAAGCTATCACGATTGGGTTTAGAGTTGATACACTCTACCAGGTTGGAGGAAGTCCACTAGGAGCAATGACGTGTGATAATATTCGACAAACTGAACTATGGCACCGAAGGTTTGGACACCTTCACTACAAGGCCCTTCCCGAAGCAAAGAAGGCGGTAACAAGGATGCTCGAGTTTTCAAATAATCATGAAGGTGTATGTAAGGGTTGTGCCGAAGGAAAGCATACAAGGGGACCCTTCCCCTCAAACGTCACAAAGACATCTGATATCTTGCAATTGATATATTCTGATCTGTCTGGTATGCTTCCCGTGACATCCTTGGGAGGATGTTCTTATTATATGACGTTCATTGATGACTTCTCTCGCAAGACCTGGATATACTTCTTGAAAAAGAAGGATGAGGCCTTCATGTGGTTCCGTACCTTCAAAGTCTTGGTGGAGAATCTGACAGGGAAGAAGATCAAGATATTGAGAACCGACAATGGCACTAAATATGAGACAAATGAGTTCAAGAAATTTTGCAGAGAAGCTGGCATCAAGAGGGAGACCACAATGTTTGTGGGCTACAACAAAACTTCAAAGGCCTATAGAGTCTATGTGCCTAGTCAAAGGGAAGTGGAGATATGCCACGATGTCACCTTTGACGAAGATGCTTCCTTGAGGAAAGTGGTCAATCTTCTGAGATCTAAGGAAGATCATGAAGCTAGGCCTGGAATTCAAGAAGAACCGAAGGATGAGACGATGCCCGATGTTGAAGGACCGATGGACCCGATTGATCCACCTCCTTCGATGAGGAAGAGACCATCATGGCTCAGGGACACTCTTGAGGATGTCGAGGGACATATGGCCCTAAGGGGGACATTCCGTGAAAGCAAGAAGTCGAATAGATACCAAGGGTATCTAGCAGCCATGAGTACTATCGTACAATCTAAGCCTGGATCTTTTGAGGAAGTCGTAAAGCATCAAGTCTGGAAGGATGCTATGCACGAAGAGTATGAGTCCAGAATGAAGAATGATGTCTAGGATGTGGTTCCAAGACCAAAGGACAAAGCAATTGTCACCTCAAAATGGCTCTACAAGATCAAGCATGGATCTGATGGAAGTGTTGAAAAGTTCAAGGCAAGATTCGTTGCCCGTGGCTTCTCTCAAAAGGAAGGTGTAGACTATGATGACATATTT
Source organism: Pinus albicaulis (assembly GCA_034641835.2). NCBI lineage: Eukaryota > Viridiplantae > Streptophyta > Pinopsida > Pinales > Pinaceae > Pinus > Pinus albicaulis. The sequence goes on from CM076579.1 coordinate 879,270,150, forward strand.
GCACCTGTGGCCCGATATACCACCATCCGATCTATCATAGCCCTTGTTGCTGTGCAAGGATGGAGTCTTCATTAGATGGATGTGAAGATCAGATTTTTGCATGGTGCGATAAAGGAAGAGGTGTATGTGGAGCAACCTCTAGGGTTTGAAGTCTAGGATTGGGACACCCACGTTTGCAGATTGAAGAAAGCCCTCTCTGGGTTGAAGCAAGCACCCAGAGCCTGGTACGAGAGGATAGATAGCTACCTGATGAAGTTGGGCTTCACTCGTAGTAATGCTGATCCAAACCTTTACTTCAAGGTTGATAGAGAAAAGCCTCTCATTCTGGTACTATATGTGGATGACCTCTTCCTGACAGCTGCTAACCCTCTCATTCATCAGTGCAAGAAGGAGCTCGCTGCTGAGTTCGAGATGAAGGACCTACAATGATGCATTACTTCCTAGCCCCGGAGGTCTGGCAAAGACCTGGCGAAATTTTCCTTTCTCAAGGAAAATACATTGTGAAGCTTCTGGAAAGATTTGGTATGGTGGACTGTAAGTCTGTGTCGACACCGATGGAGCTCAACTTTAAGAAGTTGAGTGGCAACGCTGCTGGGTCCGTGTTAGCAAATCCTAGTGAGTATCGTCAACTCGTAGGGGCCCTGATGTTCTTAGTGAACACCCGTCCGGACGTATGTTTTGCAGTGAACACTTTGAGTCAACATATGGTTGAGCCTCATCACTTTCACTGGGTCGGTGCCAAGAAACTCTTGAGATATCTTTGGGGCATGATAGACCATGGGCTGAGATACACTGCCGGGAGCATGACACTCCATGGATATACTGATGCCGATTGGGCTGGCAGTGTGGTGGATCACAAGAGCACATCTGGATGTTGCTTCACACATAGATATGCTATGGGCAGGAAACATAAGTCGGTAGCCTTGAGCACCGCTAAGGCCGAATACATTGCAGCATGTATGGCCTGTTGTGAAGTCACTTGGTTGCGAAAGCTCTTCAATGAGTTGTTCGAGCATGTGCTAGATGTCATCGTTATCCTTTGTGATAACCAGAGAGGGATTCGTTTGTCATAGAATCCTGTGTTCCACGAACGATCCAAGCATGTTGATGGCTAGTACCACTTTATCCAGGATATGGTACAGCGAGGCATCGTAAGGCTTGATCATATAGGAACTGATGAGCAGGTCGCGGATATTATCACAATGCACTTGGGGAAGGTCATGTTCCTAACCTTCCGTGAGAATCTTGGAATCATGGAATGACCCTATTCTAAGGGTCCTGTTGGATGATGAGCTCTTGGAGCTCTGAGGGGCTTTGGGGATAGCTTCTCAGAGCTATAAGAAACCACAGGGCTATGCTTGCCGAACCTTGTTGGTGTGCTTCTACCCCACCATTGTGATGATTGAGTTGGTTCACCTCTCATGATCTGTGCCCCATATGCATCCTACCCATTGAGTCTCGGGCTCATGGGAAGTACCTCTCATTTGGCCAATGAGGTGGGAAAAGCTAGAGACAAGTAGCAAAGACTGATGGACGCATCAGAGATTGTCGTACTCTCTATCTAGGATGGCACGGTCCAACCACTTGATCTGGGATCAAGTCTAGTGAGGTTTCGAACCTCCTACTGACTTCGGGTCAGATAAACCAACTTCGAGTTGGTATGAGACTCTTTATTAGTCCTATAGAGGTTTCAGACCTCTGGGCTGAATCTGTCAGCCGAGAATGATGTCTTTGTAACTGACCCACTTCTGTTTTGAAATAAAGAAGCCAGCAAAGCAAGTTACGGCAGGATGACGCACGATGTTTGGATTGCACAGGTGGATGGAGTTCTCCCTAGTTGAGAGGGAGTGTTAATTTTGGACAACTAGGTCCAAACTCCATGTTGTGATGCTCAGATGAAGATACCAATATTTTTATTGGGTTCCTCTTTCGGAGAGGTGCAAGATCGATCTAGAGATCATCTTGATCCGATGAGCAGAACATTTATTTTGAATTTATTTTTAATCTATTCAAAGTATGTATAGGTCGGCCTTAAGGTTTTGTGCCCCAGCAGTTATGTCACACACCCTCAATGATGGATATAAATAAGGTCAACGTTGGAGGACATTTCACTCGTCTCATCCTCACACATTTCTCTCTCCTCATCTGATTGGTTCGATCACTTGGAGTCTCTTCTCTTCACACGTGGGAAAGTGCAAAAACGAAGAAAATTGTTTTCGACTAGGGTTTTTGCAGCAACTTTGACCAGCGTTGACTTTGGTCAATGTAAGATCAAACAAACCTAAAACTTTCCCAAAATCTCGATTTTCCTAATCCGCATCTTTTGGCACTATTTCTGAGGCAAAACATTGACTTTGACTTTTCAGCGTTGACCTAGCTGATGCTGCTGTTTGCGTTGACCATTGACTGACAGCGTTAACTTTTGAGTTGACCGTTTGGCTGTCCTAGAGCGTTGTGTGACATTGCTGGTTGTCTGACCATATTGAGAATTTTCTTGTTGAAGCATCCTGTTGACCACCGTAACGCACCAACGCACTCCAGTGCAGCAGTTCATATTGATGGCCAGTTCTCCATCTCAGCTCTTTTGGGTCAAATGTATTTGTAACCCCAGTTATTACTTATAATAAAAATGTTGAGATTCTTCCTATTCGATGTGTTAATGGATTGTAGTGCTTATGTGTTTTATTTTACATGGCAATCTTCTGTTTATTAGTTCGGTAATTTTATGGTAAAATGTTCGATTAGCAATCTTTACGAAAATTTTGTGAAATATCCCATTTGGGATATTACAACGGTATCAGAGCTTCAGTCTTGGCTCAGCCTGCGGGTTTCAACTCGAGTTGCAGTGATTATTATTACAGTGGTTATTAAGGGTTTTGCCAAAGGAAGTTCAAGGAGGTGCTAAATCATATTTTCTCGAGTCACAATTTTGTTGCAGAAAATATATATTGTGAGAAAGAAGTTGATTGGCCATCGTATTAAAGTGGGCATAGATTATTAAGTGGAGCTGTCAAATTTTGCAGGGAGTCGAATCTTTCATGAGGCCATACGAAACCCAATATCGCATCACTATGAGAATTTTGTTGAGCCACATTGCAAATTTATGACAAATCGCAAATTTTCAGAATGGGGTTGACGTCTTCGTTTGCCAAAGCCACGCCCAGAAGAAGGATTGATTTGCGAAACGAGAAAGGAAAGGTGTTGAATCCAACGGTGCTCATAATTCGCTGATACAGAGGAACAGGCAGCCACATTATCTGCTCCAAGTGACGTTTAGCATTAAGCGGCGACCGATTTGACAGGGATCGTGGCCATCGCTTGTGGAAATCGCATAGGGTCCAGAGCTGGCCATCCGAGTCATGGGACATCTCTACGCAAATTGTGGGAGTGAGCAGCATCGTAACCCATCAAGCAGTCATTCGAAAGTGAGCCGCAAAGGGAGTCTCTGATTTGCATCATGCACCAATCGTTGGAGCTCTCCTGTCAGAGAGACGATGGTTCAACACGGAGCGTATGTTGTTGCAATGGAATGTGTGAGATTCTGAGTCGACACCGGCATTGCTTGTGGTGATCGACAAACGAATGAGAAGTGACTGTCACGTGGGACCAGCACACATAAAATCCAATCAGGTTCTCCAGGAGTGACTGTACGCACAGAGGAACGAATGCAATCTGTATTGAATTTTTCCAGAGTTGGGAATCACATTTTGAAGCCGCCATTCAGATTTTGGACTGCAAACATCATGATCGCATGATCTCAGGATCTGAGTTCCATATCATACTTACAAACTGTTGGGCGTCACATTATCTGCTGTGTTGTAATTTCGGGCAAAATTCCCACGATATATATATATGCATAAAAATCCGGAACAGATCATGATCGGCTAAATTTTGGTGCGATGTGAATGGTTAGCACAATCGGGCTGAAGTTTGTAGGTGGCATGGGAGCATTCTCGAGGTGTAGCTGATCGCAACAGAGCAGACTTGCTACAACAAGGGACAGATCCCACATACTCCTGTGCTGCGTTACGAGGGATAGTCAAATTTTCCACATAAAGGCCGAGAGCGAATTGAAGGGTCGAGGACAGGGCTTTTCATTGAGCCGTCAAATTTATTAGAGACCGAATCTTTTATTATTTGTGCAAATTATTAAAGGGCCTCCAGCAATTCATCACAGAACCTTCCTCAATTTCGTGGCTGCAATACTCTATATTTTATTGGACAAATCACTTCACAGAGATCAGCGTGTTAATTGATCTGCTCTGCTCTTTTCATGTGGTCCATTCGGCAGTGGGTACCACCACAGTCAAGGATGTCATCTGGGTGGAAAACAACCTTGGTATATCTGAGCATTTTAAGAAAACTCTGCAACATATAGATGTTAAAGCTCTGCTGAAACATTTTTGGTGGTATTCTGGTTTTATTATTCATCTACAGCTCATACATTCTCTTATTTCACTGTGGTATCACTATTTTCCATTATTGCTGAAAACTTCAGGACTGCTTCGTATTACTGCTGGAGGAGGCAATCAACAAGCAAGGACGAGTTTACCATAAGTTTGGTCCAATGTTCAGTTTAGAATGGTTCAAAATTTCAGTGAATAGATTGACGGTTGATACTGGGGTCTGCGCGTATTGAATGTGGAGAAGTTGAGCACCTTCATATCAGTCTAAGTGCCACACAAACTTTCTTGCTAGCTATATACATATCTAGTGCTTATTGGGAGGCTACAACAGTGGGTAATTTGCTGGCCTATTTTCCAGGTTATATCACACTTATCCACATACTATACATTCATTGTTTTTTTTATTTTTGTTGGGATGTTGAGCACTGTATGAACTGTTCTGGAAATAAAAACGATGGTAGCCACCTATAACATGTTTTCTACCTAACTGTTAGACTAAATGCCTAGCTGAAACAGTCACTGAAAACTCAAAAAAATAGTGACCACACCATTAGTAAAACCACGAAGGGATTCCTGAATAGTTTGAGAGGAATAACAACAGAAGTAGGTTCCTTGAACCACCATGCATCAGAAGACCAGAAAACAAATTTGAACAGCAGACCCTCTTCAAGAGGGATGTATGCCATCCTTCAAAAAGAACAACCAAAGGGGTTGCAGGAAGGATTGGGGAATGGTCATAGGGTTTTTGCACTTGGGACAGATTTGAAACACATGAAGATGACATGGAGAGTTCTGTCCAAACTAGATGAGTTTAATGAACTCCTGTCCACAATAAGCCAAGCAGAAGGGCGAAAACTAATTTGGGCATTAAAACCAGCTATGCTTGCTCTCATACAACCCAAATTCTTGGGGGAACCCTGTGAAGGGTTCAGACTTCCAGTTGCATCATGCCTCAGTAACATCATGAAGTTGACCGCACCTATAGCTCCATACGGTGATGATGTTATGAAGAGGATTATGAGATTGATAGTAGAGACTTTTCAGGATTTGGACAACAGCACAGGCTCTACCTTCGGGAAGAAGCTTGAGATTTTAGGGAGTATGGCCACATTCGAGACGTATGTCATCATGTTTGACCTTGAGTGTGATGACTTGATTCTGTAGGTGTTCCAATGCTTCTTCAGCATTAGGAGACATCATCCTGACACCGTCATAGCACACATGCAGTCCATCCTATCGTCATGTATGAGAGACCGTGAGACCATTTGTCGAGCGTTGCAGACCAGGTTGTTGAGCATTTGGAGGAGAGAGAAGTTGTTCTCACCAGCTGCTTATCAGCTAGCCCAAGGGCTGGTTGAGCAGAATATTGGGCTTATTCAGGAGACAATTGACCAGGGAGGAGCTGCTCCAGTTTGGAGGATCAAGCAGCAAAAATGAGCTGAGGAGGAAGGGACTTTTCTTAATCTCCAAAGAACCCTGGGGCCCAATCACTCATGCTTGAGTGATGTAGATGATGTGGCAGAGGCAGAACAGAAGGGCATTCCTTCTGTATGCCAAGATGAGGACTCTTCTTCAGGTGAGTCCATGGGATCAGATGAGGATGCTTCTGGGAAGAGAGAGCGGTCATGCAGAGATGATGACAGTAGGTCGAAGCTGTATTCCAGTGTGCAGGGTGAGCAGTCAGGGGACTCTACGAGAGATACTCAGGGTGATGAGTCACTTGTGACAATTCAGCCGGAGCAGCATATGATGGAGCAAGAGTCAGCAGAGGAGGATACTATGCACATCATGCACAATAGTCCTTTGGGGGAGAGCCAGATGGAGGCTCACATTGAGGATATGCGGCTAACCTTGGGGTCATCCATTGAGTAGGAGCAATCAGATGCACAGACATCGAGTACAGTGACAGCAGTTGCAGATCCATATCCTCTGGAGGTGTTGGAGATGGTGGAGCATCCAACTTTGGGCCGACACATTGATGAGGTGCAGATAGATGCACATGTAGTCAGCAGAGTTGCAGTACTCTCCAGGAGTACATAGATGCGGCTTGCAGCATATCTTGCCCACTTTGGCCCATTATAGAGAGAGGGGCCTTCTTCGACAGGCAGATCTCGTCAGCAGACGAGACAAAGAAGCATGAGTTGATTACGGACTGGCGACAGCACTCCAGGCATGTTCTGTATACAGTTGTCACTTCATTGGATTCTTCTTCCATGATAGATTGGCGGGAGATCATGAGTTGGTACCCTCTTGATGGTACGATCTTCTTCGTAGGGAGCACAGGGGAGCAGGGGCCCTTGGACATGGCAGAAGATACAAATTCCAGTTGGCAATGGGGCAAACATCGACATTTCTGCAGCATTCCATCCCGGTTTCAGGAGAGCAGGATCAGCATTGGATTGAGTCAAGGGTTGGATTGGAGAGAGGTGATGAGTTGGTACACGGTTGGTGGGGCAGCTTACACAGTCATAGCTACAGCACAGCAAGAGTCGTGGTCTTCGCCTCATAGAGCAGCAGCTATAGCCAGAGGCAGTGCGCAGTCCGAGCCGTGGGGCTTGGGCGATGATTGGCCATCGTGGCGTTGGGATTCGAGAGGATTGTTTGATGACAGGTACAGTGAGAGATCAATTTGGGATCCCGGCACTGAGGGGTCTATTCCGGGTGGATTGACACAGGCACATAGTAGCAACAGGGGGTTTGTATGGGATCCGGGCATTGGGTCTCAGCTGCATCATGCCAACAGAGTGGCCCACATATTTGGATTGCTTGAGGGCAAGCAATCTTGGGGCGAAAGGCCTGTAATATTCCCTTTTTTGGTATCACCTACGACAAGGTTAGGTTGGACTTCCAGAGTTAGAAGCAGACAGGTCACAGGTATAGGTTGGTGTCATCAGCGGGCTCAGGGGCTTTTTGGAGGAGTTTTGAGGAGTTTCTATGAGGTCAGATGGCATTTGCTTGATGTATTCCATCATCCAAGCAGCTTGCCTTTCGTTCTGATGCATTCTAACAACTTTCGGAAAATTGAGTTATTTTTCGGCTTAGCTCAGTTAATTACGATCAAGGTGGCGTTCTGGCAGGAATACATGATAGACACCTTAGTGTGATAGCTCATTGGAACCAGGACGAGGATAACTACATGATGGGACAGTTGGACACGAATTTCAGTGACCGGAGGAGACGTGGTAGTCGATTTACTCTTTTCTGCATTAAAAAGGAATATTTTAATAAGAGGGGAAAGTGCTCCATGAATAAAATAAGGCTCTAGAAGGCTCTAAGAGATCTATAAAAGAAAGGGAGGAGGCCATTGAGAGATATCTTTGGAGTAGATCATTTTCTTGTGTATGAGAGGTTTGAAAACGTGGTTCTCTACTTCAGTCGTAGCCCCAAGACGAAAACCCTCGAGTGATTTGTGAGTGTTGGACAGAAACCCAACTCTCTTTGAGGAGACTCCATTCAAAAGTTTCGCAGAGCTTCAATGATATTGGAGTGAGGATCATTCAAATCTTCAACGGGTGCTTCAATGGATTCAGTGGTAGCTGTTGCCGGAGGGAGAGTGCAACAGTTCAGTTTTGGAGGCCAGTGCAATGAAGCAGTTCATATTGATGGCCAGTTCTTCACCTCAGCGCTTTTGGGTTAGATGTATTTGTAACCCCAGTTATTACTTATAATAAAGATGTTGAGATTCTTCCTATTCGATGTGTTAATGGATTGCAGTGCTTATGTGTTTTATTTTACACGGCAATCTTCTGTTTATTAGTTCGGTAATTTTATGGTAAAATGTTGGATTAGCAATCTTTAGGAAAAAATTATGAAGTATCCCATTTGGGGATATTACAAGGCACAAGTTAGGCCCACAGGAAAGTTGGGGAGATTTTTTTCAAAATAAGCATGGGAGGCTCATTTTGGTCATTCACTTATCATTTCAGAAGTTGTTTCTTGACATAGCATGCTTGAGCAATGAGCTAAGTCTGGATGTGTTGTTCAGCATACAGGTGTTTCCGAGCGGAGATCCCAGCCCTTGCTTCGGTGGACTTCGAGTGTTAGCCCAAGGAGGGAGTTCCATATAGTTCCAGTTCAATTCAGCAGTACTGAGGCCATACCACAGCGTAGAGGAAGCTAAAGCAATGCAAAGGTTACGCATTTATTGAGGGAGTCACTCCGGGAGGTTAAGGAGTGAAGGGAGTTTTTGGAGGAAATTTGGAGGGAAGGCTTGGGCAGCCTTCTAACAGAGTTTGCAGGCATTTTGGTGGCATTCAGCAGCAGATTATTTAGGAGGATCGAATTGCCCAGCAGCAAAGCCATCCAAGCCCAAGAGGGCCAATTTCCTGGGTCAAGCTTTGTTAATTTTAACATGTTCTTTGCATAGACAGTTATATCCATATGAGCCCAATTATTTATCCATCATATTTACAATTATAACTGAAGAAAGAACATGAATCATATTTGCAAAAGACAAGCCAAGACAAGAGAAAACAAGGAATGGATCAAGCCAGGGAAAAACCCCAAGATGGGGAAAAAGCTTAATCAATACTTCTTATTATCATTATCAAATATCCAACAGAGAAACAGAGAGAGAAGACACTTGTCAAATATGATGAGCACTACTACTACTCAGATAAGCATGTGTTATCTGATCCATGATTTCATTAAAGGTTCAGACATCAAAAGCATCTTTGACCAAGAGGCATATATGCAACCTTCATTACTGGAGATGAGAAACCCAAGTTTGGATCGAACGCAAGCCTGGTTAGGGCACACATTTGCCCTATCTTACAACAGCAAACCCATGATAAAAACCCTTAGAAACCTTCAATCTCTTTATCATTTAGGGCGACTGAGACTAGGCTGATATCTTAGCCTCCTTTCTTACTTACACAGTGATCAGATCCCATCATACTTCAGAGAGGGTCTGCGGCCATCTAGGGCAGGGAGGATAAGTCAAGATAACCATCAATCTATATCAAGATTGCCAACAGCTACTTCTATCTTCTTCTAGAGATACTCGACCTGTTCTGAGGAAGAGATTTAACATTTGAAACTAACCCAGACATATCCTAATACTTGCAGCGTTCCAACAGAAGATACTCAGCCCCAAGACATAATACATCAGCGTCTTCCTTCATAACTTAGCTGCCACAATACGCACTGCTAAATGATACACTGCCTTAGAGTGCCCAAGAATTCCAATGTGTCAAATGATATGAGAAGAGTTTCTTTATATATAATTTGGACATGATAATTTGCGATTATTTTTGGAGGCAAATTCAAATTTCAAATTTTCAAAAATTTTCCCGCCTAAACCAAATCATGTCTTATGGTATTTCTTTTGAATAAATAAATATTTTTCCTTATCCAAAATAGACAATCTTTATATCGATTTTGGTCCTCTCAAAAAGAGGAATTCAATGGAATTATTATCTCTATCAACTGAAAAGACCAAAGTGGAATTTGGCCCTAGTTGCCAATTTTAACACTCCCTCTCAACTAGGGAGAATTCCACCTCCCAATCCATCTGTTGTCATAGATCATCATGAACCATCTTTGTATCTCATCTCTGCTCTGTTCTGCTCTGTTGAATACTGATATGAATAATGAAGAAGAATTGATCGAGAGTGAGTCACAAGACCTTGCCACTCTCCACTGAGAAAAGTCAGGCCATAAAACCAAAGACTGAACTTCCAATCGGACTTGATCCTAAGTGATCAAGTTGAAGAACACAATGCATCCTAGACATAGGGAGTACGGTAGTACACGATGCATCCATCGATAGTGCTATGGTCCCTAACCACTTTTCCCAACTCATTGGCCAGATGAGAGGCACTTCCCATGTGTCCCAGACAACATGGGTAGGATGATACCAGCAGGGAAAGAATATATCACCTCCTGCACATAATCATATGTAGGGAAAGGACGAACCACATCCTACAAACAAACATCACAATCACATGTAGGGAAAGGATGAACCACCTCCTACATGCATGCAAAAACACCGAGTGTAGGGAAAGGATGAACCACCTCCTACATGCATGCAAAAACACTGGGTATAGGGAAAGGATGAACCACGTCCCACCGACATGTCATCAGATGCCTATATGCATCTCTCACTGGGGTGTCCGCAGGAAAAGGTGAACCACTCATCCTGCTCATATGCCATAAGAGAAGGTGAACCACTCATCCTATGCACATCTCATCACCCGTAGGGGAAGGTGAACCGTTCACCCTAGACACGTGTCTACAATCGTAGGGAACGGTGAATCAACCATCATGGGGTATCACAAGGGAAGGTGAACTACTCACCCTGTATGCACCACTAGGGGAAAGTGAACCACTCACCCTATGGTTGCTCATAGCTCAATAAGTACCCCAAGCCTCGAGGAGCTCCCTGAGCTCAACCTTCAATCAGGACCCTCCTAGATGGGTCAATCCACAACCCCCAGCCTCTTTCTGAAGAAGGATAATCTTGATCTTACCAAGGAGGTATGTAAGGATGACAGTTATCAGCTCATCCAGTCAACAATGGTGGAGATTGGTAGATCTCCAATATACCATATTTAAATAAAGTGGTATCCAATACTTGAAGTTGTCGTGGATCATGATCCCATTCAAGAATATACAATGGTATTACCAGCTAATGTTCAAATGTCTCATAGGACAATTTGCTTCATAATAAGCCATACTTGTTACTTATATACATCAGTCTCAATAGTGCTTCCAGAGCAACCAAATCACTAGATGTGCTCTTTCTGTCCATCATACTACCAACTAAGCCAGCATCAATATATTTATGGAATCTTAGATTCCAGTAGTGTATTATAGAGATATCTTAATAAGCAACTATCAGGATTACCAGGGATCCCATAGGATACACATATGCAGATCAGCAGCTACAAAATTTTATCAGATCTTTGAGCTAGGTCTTTGACTTTAAAAGTCAACATCCTTTTTCATTGATAAACGAGAGGGTCATCATACAGAAAATTATCTATAATCAGCATGGGTTGTCCATAACTCCCTCTGAATGTAGGGAAAGTGACCTTGCCAGAATATAATCGACGAGTCACCTGAAACCTAACCCTTTTCCTACCATGGACCCTTAGTTCCATGTGTCAATCATAATCAGCTGTCATGAAAACATCGGGCAAGAAGAGTCAAAGGCTCCCTCTGAAGTCTTATTCGGAATTCCCATTTGAAATCTGGCCTTCATAAATCTGCTCCTCATCTTTAAGATTTATTGTGCAGCAAACTTCCAATTACCAAATCCCAGTAAAACGCGTGCATGGGCAGTCTCTCTTACGTGCTCTGGCCGTTCAACTGACAGACCATATGAAGTTGATGCTACACAGTTTGATATCAAGATAGGGTTACATGACAGAAGATCACTGCAATTTATATCAGGCCATGCAAGATTTCTTCGTACCAATGAAAACAATATTCCTGAAGGTCAGAATCATGTTTAACATTCATCTATTGTTAATACAACTTTGTTCATGAAGAAAGTTGTCATTATGCAAAAAGTCACTTTTAGATTATATAGAACCATCACTCTGAACTCCTCAGCTAACAAGCCACAACAAATATTGTTTTAAATCATAAGGTGTTTCTACCTCTCTTTAAGGACCAAGAATCTCGAATAAGGGTGCTTCCGTTAGAGACTTACACAATCTTTAGTTCTCTTACTGTATCAGTACCCATAATGCCTGAAGGTGCTGCTATCACTACATTGCATGCTACTCTTTCCAGAATCGAATGATTTGCTTCAGACACCCTACAAATTATGAGGGAAAGATCCTTGACTAGATCGTGACGGTCATGATAGGTTTTGAACGTTGTTCAATATCTTAGCTTTTCAACCTTTTATGTGATACATCTATTCTTGAAAGGATCTGAGAATAGGATTCCACTATTCTGACATGTACCCAACCTTTCACTATCTCAACTGTTGCAATAAAGGAATTCTACTGTCCAATGAAGAAATTGATGATGATGAAGCTTTTACTTTAGAAGGTGACAACACACTTACTTCAACTGATGGCAATTCCTTCAACTGAGAAAAGACAGAAATCAAACTAAGTTGATGTACCTCTGATGTCCTGAAGATGTATGTTGTCTTCCTTGTCATTATGAAGATCAAAATTTTGGAGATGTCACAATAGGTTCTTGCTCACAATTCATGTCCTTGGTGAGCTAATATTTGAGATGGTCTTACTGGGAATTGAGTCTTGATCAAGACTTTTGTTGTAAACACTTGGGACCAGAGAAGTCTTCTTGCAAGGTTGAACTCATTCTCCATCAGATAAATATTAGACAACTAGCCTTTCAAACAGTGAAATCTTCCTGCATGAAACTTAAGAGAGTTACGCCAATGACACTTTATTCTTTAGGCCCTAAATCTGATAACAAATATTTATCATACTTTTGTTCAACAGACTGCCAAGGAATGCCCTTGTTCAGAGAATAGAGGAGAGGGCACAACTTTCCTATACCTATTTATGAGAACCTTAAACAACAACAAATTGTAATCTGGTTCAGATCTTCAAATCGAATTTAAGAGAATCCAGGCCTTATAAATCTCCGTCTGTATTGAGGTTGATTCAAGTGAACAATCCACAGGATAGGTCATTTTGAGATAAGGCAGAATAGAGTGATTAAATGAATCCTCAAACTCGGACAGAAGAATCTTTGTACCTAGATCTGTAATCTTCCATTAAGACTCGGATAAGAATGGCTTGCAATCTTTAAAACTCGGATCAACATGAGCTGAAGTCATTCTTAAAACTTGGATCAACATGAGCTGAAGTCATTCTTAAAACTCGGACAGGCATGAAGTCTCCTCCACATATAACTGAGACTCATGTAGCCAGATGTCAAATAGTTGACAAGTAATGCCTGTAGCCTTAGAGTATTTAATACACCTGCATGTATCCAACGAATCCCACACCACAATAGGACTATTACCTCTCCAGAGGTCGAAATATTTCAGTGCATACCCACTTGAAATGACAGGCATACAAAATGAAGAATCCAAAAACCTTTTGTCCTTAAGGAGGTCCAAATGACTACTCCAGGACTGAGGGCAGGTTTAGGCTTTAGCATTTCATTCTTATAGTGGTACTACAATAATACTTCTTGTTTTCCAGAGTATAGGAATCACGTCAATATTAGGCCTCTTGTTTGATAGACCAGACTTCGATGAACTCAATTTCTGTTAGAAATTTGAGTTGCCTGTTATTCTGACATACAAATAACTGCTAGACTCCTATGCAAAATCATGTCACTATGAAACCTCAAGGTTTACTGAAAAAATTCCAGAGTCAATGTAAGGATCTTAGAGGAAAAACATCTCCTGTGCTATTCCTAATGAATCATATCTTCAAAGCAGAATATCTCACTTCTCTGTTGTATGCATTCTCTTCTTCCTAGGGCTTGTCCTCACCTGGCTCTGATTCCATGTTAATTTTAACATGTTCTTTGCATAGACAGTTAGATCCATATGAGCCCAATTATTTATCCATCATATTTACAATTATAACTGAAGAAAGAACATGAATCATATTTGCAGGAGACAAGCCAAGACAAGAGAAAACAAGGATTCGCTCAAGCCAGGGAAAAACCCCAAGATGGGGAAAACCCTTAATCAATTCTTCTTATTATCATTATCAAATATCCAGCAGAGAAACAGAGAGAGAATACACTCGTCAAATATGATGAGCAATGCTACTACTCAGATAAGCCTGCGTTATCTGATCCATGATTTCATCAGAGGTTCGGACATCAAAAGCATCTCTGACCAAGAGGCATATATGCAGGCTTCATTACTGGAGATGAGCAACCCAAGTCTGGATTGAACGCAGGTCTGGTTAGGGCACACATCTGCCCTATCTTAAAACAGCAAACCCGTGACAAAAATCCTTAGAAACCTTCAATCTCTTTATCATTTAGGGCGGTTGAAACTAGGCTGATATCTTAGCCTCCTTTCTTACATACACAGTGATCAGATCCTGTCATACTTCAGAGAGGGTCTGCGGCCATCTAGCGCAAGGAGGATAAGTCAAGATAACCATTGATCTATATCAAGATTGCCAACAGCTACTTCGATCTTCTTCTAGAGATACTCGGCCGGTTCTGAGGAAGAGATTTAACATTTGAAACTAACCCAGACATGTCCTAATACTTGCAGCCTTCCAACAAAAGATACTCAGCCCCAAGACAGAATACATCAACGTCTTCCTTCATAGCTTAGCTGCCACAATACGCATTGCTAAATGATACGCTGCCTTAGAGTGCCCAAGAATTCCAATGTGTCAAATGATATGAGAAGAGTTTCTTTATATATAATTTGGACATGATAATTTGCCATTACTTTTGGAGGCAAATTCAAATTTTCAATTTTTCCCGCCTAAACCAAATCATGTCTTATAGTATTTCTTTTGAATAAATAAATATTTTTCCTTATCCAAAATAGACAATCTTTATATCAATTTTGGTCCTCTCGAAAGGAGGAATTCAATGGAATTATTATCCCTATCAACTAAGGAGACCAAAGTGGAATTTGGCCCTAGTTGCCAATTTTAACAAGCTTTGGCCAACCCTTCGTGGGTTATTTTGGGTTTGTTGAGGAGAGGTCGGGGTTAATTTAACGGAATTTTCCGAGCAGCGTAGCAGGCCCTAGCAACAGACCATTCCAGGCAGCAGCACCATTTCTGGGCATTTCCAGCGCAGAGCTACAGCCACGCAGAGCACAGCGACAAAGGGTGTCTAGCATTATGTTTTTGGGCTTCTCTAGCTTGCCTTGAGCAAGCCCAAGTGCATTCCTTCCAGCACCTATATTGTACATCCTTTCATGTTAATAAAATGGCTCAACAGTGCAGTTTTTTATGGTTAAATGGTGTTTTCATGTGTGTGTTTATTTCTGTGCATTTTTATGTATATATGGCCTGTTATTTACTGTAAATTCTCCTTAGGGATATTACAGTGGTATTAGAGCTCATATACTTGGCTTAGCCTGCGGGTGCAACACAGTCTATGACACCGGAGGACAAGCAAAATGTGGCATACCAGAGGTAGAGGTACAGGAGTAGGGAAAGAGAGTTGGAAATCACTCCAGACCCTGTGACCGTTGAACCGGAGTTTGTGGAAACAAGAATGGGGGACACTGAGGGGGAGAAAAGGAGCAAGGATGAGGAGTTTGCTCACCTCCTACTGAAGGCAGTGTAGGACCTTTCGAAGAACATTAAGGAGATGGGTCGTCATAATAACACTAGCAGCAAGGGTAAGGGAATCCAAGCGGATTTCCATGTGGGAGAAGGATTCGGCACTTCGCAGCACTAGGCATCACTCAACCCCAACATGCCTACCGTACCATAAACACCCCCACAGTCTACCATTTCCACATTCCTAGTTTCAGGAGCGGGAGGACAATAGGAGCAGGGGGAAGCACATTATGGGGAGTATTTCCTGGAGTACCAATTCTATGGCCCGGAGTTTGGGAGGGCCATTACTTTCAAAGATTTTTTTCAGCTTAGGGGCAGCAACAAGCCTAGGGGACAAAGTGGCGGAGGCTACACGCAGAGGACACATTTATAGCATACCATGGGGAGGTTGTTTCTCCCTACTTTTGATGGCTCCTCCAAGAGCTTGGCCAAGGCATGATTCGAGAAGATGCAAGTTTATTTCCAACTGAACCAGATGACTGAGGGAGAGGCAATCAAGATTGCCACGTTGCATCTGGAAGGGGAAGCTCATGACTAGTGGTTCCCTGGGCTAACCATACTGGGGCACGCAAGAGTCAGAGCGTATGATGAGTTTACTAGGAGAGTGTTAGAGCGGTTCAAGAGGAACGACCCTGAGGAGTATTTTGGGGAGCTGACTAGGCTCAAGCAGTCCGAGAGTGCGGAAGCATACATCTCAGAGTTTCTGAGACTATCTGTGATGGTGCCAAACTTATCACAGTCCAAGAGGATTTACATGTTCATAGAAGGACTGGCAGAGCCATTGCGAGAGCTAGTGATGACAAACAGACCCACTACGCTGCAGGATGCAGTGGGGAGAGCTAGGGACCTACAGGATGCCCTACCCAGAGCTAAGGCACCTCTGCCAACCAAACCAAGTTTCCAGCATAGGGGGAGAGATATGAGGGTCCCACCGCCGAGAGCCAACCAAGGACATGGGCAGTTGATTGAGGACACACAGAGAGACCTCCAGAGGAAGAAGATATGCTTCACTTGTCAGAAGTCGTGGGCACCAGGCCATAGGTGTGCAATAGGCAAGACCCATTACATAGAGGTCTTCTCGGATAGTGATGTGGAGGAAGAGACATACTTTGAGATGGGAGGAGATGACAGCGCAGCAGCTCAGGAGAGAGGGCCACCACCACCACAACAAAGGGGAGCTTCTTTTACACCTTCTAGAGGGGTCTGGGGTACCCAAGTTTCTGACTATGAGGATCAGGGGGGCAGTTCAAGGTCAATGTGTTTCAGTATTACTAGACAGTGGGACCACCCACAACTTCATCGATGCCCAAATGGTCCAAAGGAGGGGCATCACCGTGGAGGAGTTCGAGGGGTTTCCAATTCTTGTGATGGGTGACAGGACCATGCAATCGGTGTACCATCAGATTCGGGTGAGGGTCAAGGATGTCCCCAAGACAGCTTTTTGGTGCCACTATGGGCACTTTGAGTTCTTGGTTATGCCCTACAGGCTAACCAACACACCAGCCACATTTCAATCATGCATGAACCATGTATTTCGTGAGCAGTTGAGGAAGTTCGTGCTAGTATGTTTCAATGGCATATTGATCTATAGCCGGACTTGAGAGGAGCACTTACACCATGTGGAGGCAGTGTTGTGTATCCTGGAGGAGCAACAATTATATGCCAAGCTATCTAAGTACGAGTTTGGGCTGACTAAGATGCTCTATTTAGTGCACATCATCGGGATTGATGGAGTGCGTGTACATGAGGAGAAGATCAGGGCTTTCCAAGATTGACCAGAGCCCAGGAACATGATGGAGCTGAGGGGTTCGTGGGCATTTGTACTTATTACAGGAAGTTTGTGAAGGGCTTCTCACAACTAGCAGCACCCCTTACAGATCTGACAAAGAAAAGGGTGTTTGCATGGATAGGTATAGCGCAGGAGGCTTTTGAGCACCTCAAACAAGTCATGAGCAATTGCCCCATGCTAGCACTTCCCAATTTCACTCAGCCCTTCATATTGGAGTGTGATGCACCTGGAGAGGGAGTGGGGGTCGTGTTGATGCAAGGAGGACACCCCATAGCTTTCGAGAGTCGAAAGCTACTGCCTCACGAGAGGTTGTACCCCATTTATGACAAGGAGATGCTAGCCATTATGCATGCGCTAGCTAAGTTCAAGCAGTACTTGGTGGGGAACAAGTTCCGGGTGAGGACTGATCACAACAGCCTCAGGTTCTTCTTGGAGCAAAAACAGTTACAGGAGAGGCAACAGAAGTGGGTGAGCAAGCTCCAAGCATATGATTTTGACATAGAGTATGTCAAAGGAAAGCACAACGTGGTGGCCGATGCGTTGTCTAGGAGGCCAACTTCCCTTTCTTTGATGAGCATTGCTCCGGATTAGAGGGCCCAGCTGTTGGTGGAGTATTCCAAGGATCAGTTTGCATGTGAGGTCCTTGATGGGGTGGTGACAGATGATAGGTACCGGATTATGAACAAGGTGATCTATTATAGGGACCGGATTTATTTGGTGGCCAACTCCCAACTACGGGAGAAGATACTGTAGGTTGCCCATGAATCACCTCTAGCAGGTCATTAGGGGTACACCAGGATATACAAGGTCATCTGGGAGCAGTTTGTGTGGAAGGGCCTCAAGGACGATGTTCTGCGGCATATTAGGGAGCGTGAGACATGCCAGCGGAACAAGGGTGAGCAGTCACACCCAACGGGCTTATTGCAGCCTCTTCCTATTCCTAAGGGGAAGTGGGAGAGCATCTTGATGGAATTTATTACCAGATTGCCCACAGTACAGGGCAAGGACTGCATCTACGTGGTGGTGGATCGTTTGACAAATTTTGCACACTTCTTCGCCATATCAGCCTGGTACACGCCCTCACAGGTGGCCGAATTGTTCTTCAGGGAGATTTTCCTACTTCATGGTCTTCCGAAGGCCATTGTCAGTGACCGTGACAGTCGTTTCATGGGGGGGATTCTGGCAGGAGTTGTTTCGGCTGGTGGGCACGAAGCTCACCCCTAACATGAACTATCACCCAGAGACAAACGGGCAGACCAAGATAGTTAACAGGTGGCTAGAGGGCTACTTGTGTAACTATGTGACCTAGCAACAACGGGCATGGATACGGTGCCTGCACATGGGAGAGTACTGCTACAACACCACATACCACATGTCCATAAGTATGTCTCCTTTTTTAGCACTGTACGCGTATGATGCTTTATCTTTTGTTAACGTTATGTTTGGAGACAACAAGGCCCCAAGGGCCAAGGACTGGATATAGGAGAGCCAAGACATTTTGAGGGCTCTCAAAGACAACATGAGGATGGCCCAAGACCAGCAGAAAATGTACGGAGACAAAGGCCAAGTTGAAAGACAATTTGAAGTGGGGGACCTTGTTTTCCTAAGACTTCAACCGTACAGGTAGGCTACACTAAAGCAAAAGGGGGCCAAGAAGTTCAAGCCCTGCTTTTATGGGCCATACCGAGTCACTCAAAAGGTTGGGGAGGTGGTCTACAAATTAGAGCTACCCCCGGGGAGCCCGGTGCACAATATTTTTCACGTGTCTTGCCTGAAGAAGGCGTTGGGACAGCAGATTACAGCGGCCACTGAGTTACCCCCTATGGATGATGAGGGGCACTTGGTGCTACAGCCCGAGGCCATATTGGATTCCACGGAGAGGCACTTGAGGAGCAGGGTGATCAAGGAATTCTTGATCAAATGGAGGAACCTACCAGATGAGGATGCCACTTGGGAAGGGGAGCAGATACTTCAGAATCCCTCATTGCAATTGCTTGAGGACAAGTAACATCTTGGAGGGGAGGAATGTAATATTCCTACTTAGCTATTTTGTTAAGTAGAAATATTAAATTTTGTCATTTTGCCACTATTACAATTTTTGACTTAGGAAGAGTGGGTATGGAGGCCCCACATTAGACTTAGGTATCTATACACCCCAAAACATTAGCCTGGGGTCAAAAATTGCAGCTCTAGTGGAGGATGGAGCCCACTTGGAGGAAATTGCGACCCACATGGAGACTACGCAGCCATTGGAGCAGAATGAGGTAGGAGGCGCGAGTTGGGCCCATAGGAACATTGGGGAGATTTTGAACAAAAGAAGCATGGGAGGTTCATTTTGGTCATTCACTTATCATTTCAGAAATTGTCTCTTCACATAGCACGCTTAAGCAGTGAGCCAAGTCTGCCTGTGTTGTTCAGCACACAGGTGTTTCCGAGCAGAGATCCCAGCCCTTGCTTCGGTGAACTTCGAGTGCCAGCCCAAGGAGGGAGTTCCATCTAGTTCCGTTTCAGCTCAATAGTAGTGAAGCCATACCACAGCACAGAGGAAGCTACAGCAGCGCAGAGGCTGCGCAGTTATTGAGGTAGTCACTCCGGGAGGTTGAGGAGTGAAGGGAGTTTTTGGAGGAAGCTTGAGGGAATGCTTGAGAAGTCTTCTAACAGGGTTTGCAGGCATTTTGGTGGCATTCGGCAGCAAACTGTTTAGGAGGACCGAATTGCCAAGTAGCAGAGCCATCCAAGCCCAAGAGGGCCAATTTCCAGGGTCAAGCTTTGGCCAAACCCTTTGTGGGTTATTATGGGTTTGTTGAGAAGAGGTCGGGATTAATTTCCCGGTATTTTCTGAGAAGCGTAGCAGGCCTAGCAGCAGACCATTCCAGGCAGCAGCACCATTTCTGGGCATTTCCAACGCAGAGCTAAAGCCACGCAGAGCACAGAGACAAAGGGTGTCCAGCATTATATTTTTGGGTTTCTCTAGCTTGCCTTGAGCAAGCCCAAGTGCATTCCTTCGAGCACCTATATTGTACATCCTTTCATGTTAATAAAATGGCTCAGCAGCGCAGTTTTTCATGGTTAAATGGTATTCTGATGTGTGTGTTTATTTCTGTGCATTTTTATGTCTATATGGCATGCTATTTAATATAAATTCTCCTTAGGGATATTACAAATCCCCATGTACTATAGCATTTCATAGACAAAGTGTCTCCATAGACTCTTCAATCTCCTAGATCAACCCAATTCAACCAACAGATATGCAATTTCACATTAAATGTGTTTGATAAAAAATCTCCAGAACTAAATATCAACAACAGCTCCAACGACAACAGGAATTTCGAACTAAATCAGGCCATTCATCCTAGCCACAGTCAGAAAGAAAATAAAAATTGAACAGAGCCAACTACCCCTTAGTCAGCGACAATACAACATTGAACTTGAGACGAATGGAATAAGACATGTGCCTAGGTCACCCTTCCTCCGTGACTAGATCATAAGGCGTCACTACTTCAATGACTGGTTTCAATAGCTTTCCTATCTTGTTAAATATACGGCAGTCATATGGCATTCACTATTGCTATCATCCATGTAAGGGAGCAAGGCATCTGGAATTTATATCAGCTCAATCAATGAGCAATTGTTGCCTGTAGTGTAAATGAATGCAGAATCTTTGTACAGAGCACATGAAGCCGGAATACAAAGTTGACTTGGGGGCATTTTGAAATGAATGAAACAAAATATTCAAAGATTCAGACATTCAACCTGGAAAACAAACATTCGTTTGCTTCTCATTGTTAAAAGATAAAAAATGGAAAGCATCAGCTAGTATTTACTCACTCACTTGATTACCCAGCTTGACTACAACATAGGGATCACTGCTATTCCGGTCCCGAATCGCCAAATTACTCCCTTTTACCACGCGGACTTTCAGAAGACCCAATATCGTCCCTAATATCTCCATTTTTCACTCTCTGCATTCGAATACAAATACCCGCTTGTCAAAACCATCCTTTCATTGCATTTCATTGATTAGGTAATTCTAAACTAAACCCACCAGAAATTCTGTAAATTCTCTAACAACAAGCAGACAGGGACTGGGTCTCCTGAAATTCTCTAATAAACAGACAGGTCTACAGATCTGTAGCTCTCGCTTATATGACGATCGCGACTGGGAAGGACACTATTTAAACAAGTTTTAATAAATTAGTCTTAACGAAATTACTCTGTTGTTGGATTGAAAGAAACAGTTTGGTTTGGTTGTTTCCCACTCATCAACTCTCATCACAATGAAATTAAAGCCCAAAAAGTCCCGCGGTTGAGGTTCCTCCAATGACCTTTTTGCATTTACAAGATTTTCACATCCACTTCTGCTTCCAATAAAGGAGGAGGATACGACGCATCTCCACAGAATCAAAATGAGGCAATCCCATCCGAAAAGACCGGGTCGGCAGATGGATACAACAACCACCTTGCATTTTTACTCTTACAATAAGTATTTTATGAAGGCCTCCACTAATATACTCTTAATGGGCCCCACTCACAAACACAAATCCCTAAGCAAGAGAACCATTTTTCAAATTTTTTTCAGTAGAACCTTCTTCTTTGTTTCAGTAGAACCTAGGTTTGGCCAGGTAGTCTAAAAAAATCCATAAAATAACTCATAAATTTTGGTAAAATTATGAAAAAATTCTGTAGAAATTTTTGAAATTTTGAGTTAGATATGTCAATCTTCCGGATTTTGGGTGCTCCAGGGGTTTTTGATGGTGCTGAATCCATTTTCACCATCAAAAAAACGATTCAAGCACTCCAACTACTTTATCTTTCAAAAACAAAATTACCAGAATCCAACAATTCTACTGCGTCTATACACAACTCTCTCTCAATGTTAAATGAAAGAATTATTAATGATTTATTTATTATCAATGTTGAATGAAAGAATTATGGATGATTTATATTTGTGCCAAGCTCCATTATACTTTTAAATTTTTTAATATATTTAAAAATAATTTAATTTTTGGTTCTGAAACGTGTCGACAATGTTATTTTGCATGTGATTATTACCGAAAGAGTTTTTACTATTTTATATGGATCACAAAAGCGTAGATTCTAAAAATAATTTAATTTGCTAAATATAATTTCCATCTTCAACTTCTCCCGGTAAAATTTGAACTATAACCTAATAAAAACTCATCATTTCTCAATTACATTTCTCGGGACATTATCTACAAGATGTTAGAGTTCAATATTGAGGGTTGTCCTATAGAGATGAATTCTGACCATATACCTCTTTGTATTAAGTTAGGAATACAATCAAGTGGGATACAGGAAGGGCAGACTCAACAAGGTCATAAGAAAGTGCATGCAAATGGAAGAATCCTCACAAATCAAGAAAACCAAAAGCTCTTTGTTGCCGCTTTAGAAAAACACTTTCAGTGGGAAAAAATCAACACAAAAAATAAGGAAGACAATGCAGAAATAGAAGGCATGCACAGCAACATGTTGATCCCTCTAATCCAAAAAGCCTTAAAGGTGTGCAAAAGGTCTCGGCCTAAGAAGAGGGTCTCAAACACCTTTCCAACGAATCCTTGGTTTGATGAAGAGTGAAAAGTGGCTAAAAGATCCCTTAAAGAGAAGGAAACAGATAGTGAAAGCAAGAAAAAGTATAAAAATTTGATAAAAACAAAAAAAAAGAAATTTATGTGACTGCAAGAAGAAAGGATTTAATCTCTCTGGGAAAGCACAACCCCAAAATATTTTGGCGAGAATTACAGCAAAAGAGAAAGCAAATAGATAATAATATCTCAACTACTCATTGCGTGGTATATGCAAAGCTTCTTTATGAGAGAAATCTAGAGAAAAATAGCCCTCCCATAATCAACTCCACAACTGTATTATTTTTAGTGGAGGATGTCAAGCGAGGCATAAAAAATTTAGCGAGTGGTAAAGCCCAAGACATTGATGGGTTACACGCAGAATTCTTAAAATGGGGTGTGGATATCTTGGGCCCAATCATCAAAAGGATCTTCATCAACATCACTCAAGCCAATTTTCCAGTGGAATGGACAACAAGTATCGTTATCCCTCTTTACAAATGTGGAGACATCAATAACCCCTCTAATTATCGCACTATTATGGTCAATCCTCTTCTTTGAAAATTGTTTGGAAGCATGATGGAGCGTAGAATCAACAGTTGGGCAAAAAAAAGAGGGTAAAAGAGCAAAAGGACAGGTTGGCCTTAGGCCAAGGCATTCTACAATTGATCATTTCATCACGCTTAGGCACGTCGTTGAAAAAGTATGGGACATTCAGGGTGGGGAAGCCTTTTGTTGCTTTGTTGATTTCAAAAAAGCTTTTGACATTGTTCCTAGGGATAAGCTTTGGAAAAGAATGGAAGAGCTTGGAATCTCAAATAAATATAGAGTTGTTATCCACAAACTGTATGAGAAAGTTAGTGCTAAAATCAAAACTAAAGAGGGCTTCTCGGAATGCTTTGGTAGTGACATTGGGGTCAAGCAGGAGTGCCCCCTTTCTCCCACTCTATGTGGTTTATATATTGGTAAGCTAGAAGAATGGCTAAACAACACCAGTGGAGAGGGTATTCAACTAGCAGGGTACATCGTGAAGCTACTTCTGTACGCTGATGATCTTATCTTAATGGAAAAATTTGCCCATAGTTTGAGAAAACATTTGGAAGCATTAGAGCTTTTTTTTCAAGAAGTCGGGATGCAAGTAAACACCAATAAAACCAAAGTCATGATCTTCTCTTTGAAACGAAAAAAGAAACAAGCTAGCTTCATATTTGAGGAAAAACCTATGGAGATAATGGAAGAATACAAGTACCAAGGAATTGTTTTTCACAATAGGCTCAGTTGGGAGACATGCATAACTAAAAGGATCGAAGGGGGTGGAGAGATTCTTACCTTCTCCAGAACAGATGCAGGGAAGCAAAATTGTGGGACTGGAGAACCAATAAAACTCTATTTGGAGTGTTGGTTACCTCAGTTGTCTTATATGGATGTGAAGTTTGGGGCAGCGGCATGTCAAATCATAAGTGGAGACAAATAGAATGAATTCAAAAGCACTTAATCATTAGTAACCTCAAAGTCTTGAGGCAACGGTCTCATATGATATCCTGCTAGCTGAGGTTGGAATGTTTCCTTCTAAAGCTTCAGTAATCATTCGTTTGTTAATTTATCTAAAAAAGGTGGAAAACATGGAGGCACATCGTTGGCCTAAGTTGATTTACACGGAGGAGCTAAAGCGCAAGAAGAAAACATGAAGGAAACTAAATGACAAATGGATGAGCAAATGGGGAATTAATTGGCAAGATTTTCCCAATGCTAAAGAGGACATAAAAAATTGGGTGGTTGAAAAATTTAGCACTGACATGTAGGACAAACAGATTGGCAGAAAAAAACGATATATCTAAAAAATTTCAACCCATCACAATCGCATGAAGAAAAGACTTATTTTGAGTGCGGCAATCAAGGGAAAGGCTAAAAATTTAATAGCGCAACTGAGGACCGGATCTCACCATCTTAGGTGTGAGACAGGGGAGATGAATAACTCCCAAGGAAGAATGGGAAGAAAGAATTTGTAACTTTTGTAGGTTAGATGCAGTTGTGGAATGTCTGGCATATGAGGATATTTGTAATCAATTTGAAAGTGATCTAAAGGTGGACAATTTGAGTACGATGTTCGAAGAAGCAAGGTTTCACGAAACAGTGAATTTCTTGATCAAAATTCACAGCAAAAGAACTGCTCTAGAGAGAAACTTGAGAATATGATGTCTTGTTGAGATGAAATGTGGGTCCCTTAGATCAATAGGTCTCAGAGACATTATTAAAATATATCATATCATATCATATCATTCCCATTGTAACATCAAATTTAAGACTGCGATTAAACCACTACTTCTTAAGGAGATGCCTCAATGTTTTACCAAAATTTACCATTTTCGTATCTTGTATCTCAATGTTTTAAAAAAAAAATAGAGTTTACCATTTTCGTAAGTGCTCATCGATATTTAAAAAAAAATATTACTATTATGATGTAGTTTACTATATATATATATATGTGAGAAAGTTATAGTTTTGGTTGGTTCAAAATTTGATTAATTTTGCATGGATATTTAAGCAAGTGTTGTGAAATAAAAAATGAGTTTATTGATCAATGCAGACTTGAAGAAGCAAGGTTATCTAAAGTCGTGAGATGGTGAAATCACACGCGTGCGCTCTTTCTTTTGATGTTTACGTACGCAAAGTTCGCGATGACATAAAGCAAAACCAGATAGTCAAAATTGTGCATTTTTTTATTAAAAATAAATAAAAAAGGCGAGCAGCTGAGAGAATTAGTATTATTAATTAAAAGAGTGTGAATACAATGCAGTGTTTGTGATGACATGGAGCACAACTAGATATAAAATTGCCCCTTTTTTAAGTACAGAAATAAGAGATAGGGGAGCAAAGGAGAGGTGAGTAGTATTATTAATTAAAAGAGTACGGATGATATATATTGTTTTTATTTTTGGTTTTAACTGAAATTTTAAATTAATTTTTATGGGGTACAGAAATAATAAATATGCTTTAAATTATCTTAAGTTTTGAGGTGTTTTTCAAAGTTGTATGTGTTTTTTAATGGTATGTTTTTTTTATGTGTTTTCTTAATGTTATATAAAAAAATTTGTGGATAATTTTTTTTGCAAATTATTTTAATTGTTTATTTTGATTTTGGGTGAAATGCAAATTAATCTTTATTTAAATTTATTTATAGAAAATAAATTTTATTTTTATTTGATTATGTTTGAAAATTTACATAATTTGTTAGTAATTTTATTTAATTACAAATTTGGGTGGAGCTAATATCTATGACTTACCAGACAAGTCTAACATTAAGAGTGGAGATCTCTCAAACCCCACCACCTGGGAGGAAGCTCTATCCCAAGGGTCATCTGCCTTTGGAGCCTTATCACAACTAACTTATTAACATGTACAAACTCTACCCCTCTCTACTTTAGAACCTTACCATGAAGCATGTAATTTGAATGGGACTAATGATTGCATAATTTGTTAATGATTGCCTCAACCAAATCAAAACTATAAAGGGCATTTCCACTTTGAGATCAAATTTCAAAGGTTACCTATTAAAATATAGTTCACTCAATCTTAAGAATCAAGAATTAGTTTTCAACCAAACCATAATTATAAAGAGCATTTCCTCTTTAAGATCAAATTCCAAAATTTACCTATGGAGATATAGTTCAATCAATCTTAAGAATCAAGAATTAGTTTGAAAATTAAATCATGATATTTTTTTAGATGGAAATAGAAGCTCGTATATCTCTTAGGTTCAAATATCATGGGGGATGGGAGTCACTTTTAAGGGAATTAAACTATCTCAAGGGGCATCCAAATTCGACTGAGCTTCACACAATCCTAGTGATAGCATCTCACTATTGGGAAAATCATTCTTCCATCCAACATTGGGGTTGATCCTGACCTAAGCTCACCCTAGATTGAAAAAAAAAAACAAAAATAGATTATACATTTCATCTAAAGAACTCACTACTAGTGAATTTAGGATTATATGGTTTTAAATTTCAAACTTCTATGAATTTATTCACTAATATTTGTTCAATGAATATCATTGCTTTTTAATTTAGGCCTCCTAAGAAAAGACAATTTTGAAATCCCACTAAACTTTATTAATGAACTTAAAAAGGCTTAAATTCAAATTCTTCTTTGGAGACAATGCCGATCATTTTATGAAAAGGCAAAAAATATATTTAGAGGATGGTGAATCCGCCTCATTTTCTCTTTGTCCGTGTATGGGAAAAGGTAAGACAAACTACAATGGGCTTGTGAATATGTTGAGGAAGTTCAGGAGCAATCTCTACTTTGAGTTTCATAGCAACTAAGAAAACTTTAATCTAGAAGGAAGTGGCATATTCTCCATTAACTACAAGTCTAAAGTTACATAATACAAACTTATATTTCTATATCTTATCCTTAATCATTGATAAATAAATAAAAATTTAAATATTACAAATAATTTACAAACCTTAATTTGGATTATCAAAACTATTTTTGAAAATTATAAAATTAAAGAGCAAATTAATTATTATCCTAATGTAATGTTGGGATCTACAAAGTAAACTAAAACCTATAATTACCTAAAAGTACCAAAGTAAACTAAAACCTATAATAACCTACAAGTATCAAAGTAAAGTAAACTAAAACTCATAATAACTTAAAAATATATTTAAATAAATGAATTATATATTTTTCTAATATAAAAATAATTTGAAATATTTAAAAAATAAACTATAGTTTTTCATAATATAAAAAAATAATTTGAATGAGTATTATTCTTTATATATATATAAAAATATATATATATATATATATATGTTATTAATATTTTCATATTTAAGAAATTTTGAACAATACTTTTAACCTAATTTTTGTTTTCAATAAATATTGTCTAACTAAAAAGTAATGAATATTTTAAAGTTATCCTTGTTGTTATTAATATTTTTTTAAACAAGGTATCTAGTGAAGTGGGGACGATCAACGATGGTTAGGGTTTACGCAAGCGCTCCTCTTCCCTCCGTTGTTGTCGCATTGCAGCTCGCCCCTGCAGCCCATGTTGACCAGAGACCAGAGGAGCCACAGTCGATTTTCAAGCTGCACCTTGCAAGCAGCAATCCTGGGGGATGGGCTAAGATGGTGGATGTCTAACTCATAGAACGCCCTGTGCTCTCAGCTGCAAACTTGGACGTGACTCTCCACGATTTGAAGGCAGGCGGATCCCTTGTAGATCAAATCGGGAAGGATCCCATCCCCAATGGGACTCAGATGGATTCCCGCGTGTCGTGGAGCAATGAGAAAGCTATTGTCCATTACAGCCTACCCTTGCAGGTTTGTAGCTCTCAGTCTCGATGCACGACCCAGGGCTTTGGTGCCTGAACGACCTATATGCCAACGGAAAAGAAAAATGTAAAGAGATTGCCTGGTTCAGCAACGACCCAACAAAGTATGACACTCTCACCCCTCGAATGCGATCTGGTGATCATGGATCCCCTACTCTCCCTACCCCCTCCTTTCAGATACAAATCACTCTCCTATCAGGAAAAACCATGCTTTTTGGGGTTCATTCAATAGATCTGGTGAAAGACCTCTCGCATGCCTTGGAACTCAAGTTGGGGATCCATTTCGCCTCTCAACGACTTCTATATGGAGGTAAACAACTTGAGACCTCTCTTCCTCTCTCATTTTATAATATTGAAAAGGATGCCTCAGTGGTTTTATCCCTTCGTTTTCCTTCCGCTCAAGCCTTCTCTTACAAGGACATTGTCCATGCACAACCTCCCAAGAAGGCCGCTCAACCCACGAAGGCCCCCAAGCCTTTTTTGGTGGATAAATCGGAGGATGTGCCCTTGGTAGAATTTTCCCACCCGGATCTTCAAAACCAGTATCAAATATATGCAGAATTTACCATTAATTGTCAATTCAATGGACTATGGCCACACGTAGGAGATCTATATCAATGGATTCATTCCACCTGGACCAATAACAACAAGGTTTTCTTCTGCTCAAAGGGTTTCTTCATAATTGTGTTTGATTTTGATGAGGACTATAAAAAAGCCTTAACTGGTGGTCCATGGTTTTGGGGAAAAGCAGGGCTATTCCTCACCCCTTGGTTCCCAGACTTCGACCCTTCCACGACCTTCATAACTAAGCTTCCCATTTGGGTCAGGTTTCCAAATTTACCCGCTCATCTTTGGCACTCCTCAGTCTTCCAAGGAATCAGAAATTCTCTGGGTCTCTTTCTGGCAACAGATCCCTCTAGGGGGGAGCAAGGCATATACATGTATGGCAGAATTTGTGTTGAAATTGACCTAAGCAAAGGTCTG
Organism: Pinus albicaulis; assembly: GCA_034641835.2. Classification (NCBI taxonomy): domain Eukaryota; kingdom Viridiplantae; phylum Streptophyta; class Pinopsida; order Pinales; family Pinaceae; genus Pinus; species Pinus albicaulis. The sequence continues at coordinate 879,299,460 of CM076579.1, forward strand.
CCTGATCAAATCATTCTCAAAGTGGGTGACTTCCTCTGGACTCAGACCTTGGATTATGAGAACACGACATTCCGATGTCATCACTGCCATCAAACAGGGCATCTTCAGAACTCTTGTACCTTGTTCCTTGCCCAAAAGAAGAAAGGAATTCACAAATCGAAATCTAAAAGCTGGAAACCATGTGATCCGCCCCCCATGGATGACATTGATTCCTTTGGCTCAGATGAGGAGGAGATAGAAGCTGATGAGGAGGTAGCAATGCAAGAGAAGGAAACAATCTCGGTAGACCATGGGGGGCCCAATGCTACCTCGAATTCTCATAAACGAACTCACAAGTCCACCTCTTCCGACTCGGACAAGGAGACTCTCCCTTTGATCATCAACAATCTTCAAGTGGTTTCAGCCCACCTGTCCCATGACAATTGGGTCAAAGTTTCGACAAAGACAGGAAATAAATGTCGTATCGAGGGTATTACCCACTTTGGGTAAATTCTTCTATGTTTCTCTCATGTTCTCATGTTTCTCTTCTTGATCCTCTGTGTTTCTCTCTTGGCTACAATTTGGGACCGAGTTCGACTGTTCATTACCGGCTTCCCTGCTATCTAGTCTCTCTTGCTTGTAACTTCATTTGTACTATATACTTTTAATAAAATCAATCTTATTTAGGGAAAAAAAATGAATATATAGAAAGGTTCTCTATCTATTTATAAATAAAACATATGATCTGTACATTCTTGGTTATCATTTCCCACTTAGAGGAGATCACTTAAAACCAAAGAAGAGAGGTTACATTAAGTGATTTTTTCTTACCTTAAACAATGTGTAAACCTAATTGTTATTAATAACACAATATTTAATCAAAGTCTTTTTAATGATAAAATAAATTTTTAAAGTTAATTTAATTAAAAGGTAAAAATGTATAATTGCTTTGAAAATAATTTTTTTATATTTATGAATATTACTAAAAATATATTAAAATATTATGTGGAGGTTAAATCTTTCTCATTGAAAAAATAATTATTGATAATTAAATTAATTTTAGAAGCCTTATTTTAAAATAAAAACACTTATCAGCATAAATATAAAAATAAATAAAAATGATTAAAAAAAATCTTCTATTTTAACTTAATTTTAAAAAATAATAAACAATATAGTTATTGATATAATAAAATATTAATAAGTCTATCGATTCATTTAAATAGTTGAGTGATGTGAAATATATACATAAAACGTTAGAAAATCAAGTCCTCGGGCAAGATTCTTCTATGATATAATTGAGACTCACTCAATATCCCTCATAGATTAACTATTAACAACCTATTTACTCTAAATACCATCTTTAAAAACAAAATTATAAGTATTAAATAAAACTTTTAAAAATAAATTATTATATTGAAATCCATTATAAAATACACCCTATACACCTTTATAAATTATACATTATTTATTTTAATTTTAGAAAGAGATGAGTTCACCTATGGAGTTTATTTTTATTAGTTTATAATTGATTTGTAGTGAGTAACACTCTTGTATTCTATTTAAGAAAATTAGAACTGTTTATTTTAAAAGAGGAATGGTAGTGAATGATGGGAGGGGAAATGAGTAAATGGAGGTGTGGGGATTCACATTGAGTGGATAACATTAGTGTTGAATGATTGATTGAAAGGAGGAATCACATACACAACCTCTTTGTTTTGATTTTAAGTAACCAACTTTCGAGTTTAATGCTAAGTCATTGTCATGCAATTGAATAGAAACTTGTACTTAGTTTGCTGAAGTATAAATAATTCAAGGTTATAAATTTTTTGAGACTGAGAAGAAAAGTGATGATTGGATCTAGGGTTTTTGTAGGTGCAAGGTGAGGTTCTCACTAACTCAAGCTAGGACAAACTAAGGGTTTTGGAGATTGGACAGAAGGGTAAGATTGAAGTGGCACCAATGCTAGAGGGCTAGTTGATTTGGATGAATCCACTTAATTGCATAACTAGAATTTCTATGGGTTTAGGGAGGAGCTACACTATAGGGGTGAATATGTTGAAGGACGATACAATGATCATTATTGGCACAATAACTTAGGGGTTATCCACCAACTAATCCAAGGTGGAGACTAAGATGGAGGACATGGAAAAGGGTTGTGGTATTGGTTCCCCTAGGGGCATTAGTGTCACAAAAAACATTCCACCTATGGCACGTGATAAAGAGGATACTAGAATTCCTAGACTATCACTCCCCAAGACTAAAGAGGTTGGAGAAATTAATAACCTTTATGAAGGTAACGAAACTAATATTGCCTTGATGGCCTCCTATGGGGAGTTTAAATCACCTTTATGTAATTCAATTGGCATTTTCAAAGCACAACCAAAAATAGATTTTATGAGAAATATCTAGATCTTACTCTCGAGAGTGACTCCACTATGGTTGAAGTAAGAAGTTGAGGGCATCCTTGTTTGGTAGTGTAAAGGATACCCAAAAGGCACAAATGCACGAGAAAATAGAGGAGTCAGTAAGCATGATCCTAGGGACCAAAACTAAGCTCAATGACGTCTTAGAACTAGAAGAAGTGGTAGTCATAGGCCAGTTTCTAGGTAAAAATATGGTTGATGATTGTCTTAACGACTGAAACAAAGAGAAATTTGAACCTTTGGTTGGTTAGCCTCCCCTCATTATATCTGGTACTCAAAATTTAATTATGAAAAAATATCACGTGTACTTCAATGCTAGAATTTGTTGTGTTGATATCCCTCCAAGTTGGGTTTGAATTCTAGGTATTCCACTATTACTATTAGATTGCCAAGTTAATAATGGTGTGTATGACAAAAGATGAAGAATAAATAATAGAGTGGAGATAATAAACACTTAAATTAAAACATACTGACCAAAGCGCCTCCAATTGGTGTCATCATCCTCATAACACAAATAACTCAAGATAAATATGTGATAGATTAAGAATAAGGATATGCCCAAGTGAATAACGTTGGTATTCACTGGCACAAAGAGGGACATATATTAAACAATAATGGACATAACATTAGTATTTCCACATATGTTTAATAGCAAAAAGCATACTAAATTTGTATCAAGTAATTCATTATATGTGTGAAAACAATGAATCAACCATGTAATTTAATAGCCTACAAAACAATTATAAACCCTATGAGATCCAACCTTTGACATGTATCCGCCATGACATATTAGTAATAATGAATATCAAACCAATATAAAAGTTCAAAGAATAGATATTAATCAAACCTTAACATAAACATTAAAAATATTTAGGAAATATTGTATATGTCTCTATAATAAATTAATAATTGGTTAAAGTTGTGAAGGAAACATAAATACATTATCAAGGTTTTTGAATAATTATTTCAATGAATAAATTGTGATCATTTATAAAATTGCATAATTGCATGGAAAGAAAGAAAAAGTTTTGAATTTAGATAAGAAAATTCTTTACATTCAAAATAGGAAAAGTAAGACTGAATTTGTATGTGCATAAAAAGAAAGAAAGAAAAAAAAAGTTTTGAATTTTTGATTAAAAAAAATTCTTTACATTCAAAATAGAAAAATTTGGACTAAATTTAAACAGCGAGAAATAAAACTCATAGCTAATCTTTAATCCACAACTTAAAATTTGGCCCACCAAATTCCTCTTAATGTGATCTTCTTTCCCTGCATTTGAAATTATATTTTTATTTCATTGAAAATTAGTCAATAACTTTTTTTTGGGTTACATAACCCATCTGTAAACATTCAATTGTTTAAATTAGATTTAAATCCCTTTTAATAAGTTATTAAATTAGATTTATATCCCCTTTTAATATCTCACCACTTGTAAATTTCCCTTCACTTTAAAATCAAATGGATTAAGCATCTTTGTGTGCATATAGAAAATTTCGTTGATGATGTGCTTTAAACAAATGATGGTCCTAGCTTTTATGATTCTTCATTTTGAGCTCATATTAAGTAGGATGCTAAATCACGTTCGTTTATGTATTGATATTTACAACATAGATGAACATTGCTTAGTGAATTCGATGGAGCTCCCTATATTGCCTTGTGAGCAATATCTCACCCGTTCCCATAAATTGACTTAAGATGCATGTTGTTTAACGTGAAGATGCAAGTCCCATGGGATAGAGAGGTCTAGGTTCATTGTAATTACCCTTATTATTATCACCGAGTTACAAACTTATAAGAAAGGATAAAATAATTTGTGCTTCGATGAAATTTCCCACGTGCACAGGTCTTTAATTGTGCGAATGGTTTATAACCTTACACATAATATTTATGGTAACCTAAGAGGTTAAGATGGAATTAAGATTATATAAAAAAATTAAATAAAAATAAACCAGGAAAAGGAAATGTTAAGATGATAACATTAGTTACGACTTAAGAGTGGTTTGGTTGCTTCGGGTGATTTATATAAATATGATTTTATGTGTTATTACATGATATATTAATTTTATTTTTTTTATTATGCTCTTGCTTTATTTTATATAACAAAGTTTAAAATATTATTTTGGAGCAAGAAAATAGAAACCATCTTTAATGAGTGTTCTTGGATCATATATAAAAATGAGAATTAGTTCCTTAAAGGTTACATAATGACTTTGATAAATTTTTATTTTTTTAAAAGCTTCGTATCAATTCGTTTGCTTGCTTTATTATATAATTGTTTTCTTAAAATAGATTTACGGTAAAACTATTCAAGGTAATTTAATTTTAGGTCTCCATGTTTTTCACTCAAGAAGAAAATTTGCTTCCAAAATTCACGTTGGTGACTACTTGTCATGTGAATTTGAAAATGTTATTGCATAATTGATTTTCTTTTAATACTTTCCACATTTAATAAGTTATGTTCATCATACATTATGAAAAAATTTGTAATGTTGAAATTAACATTTTAAATTTAATTTTGAATATATAGCATTTTGTTGATGGCATTGGAAATCACCAATATGCAAGGGTCTCTCCAATGAAAAGTATCAATTAGACTTCGCATCGTTTGGTGTAAGAGCTCTTTCAGAAATAAGGATAGACTGCCATATATTCTTAGATATTTGCCTTGGCTACGATAGTCAGCACAAGATAGTAATGTACATATACTTTCAGATGAACGAGTAAGTATGTTTTGTGGAATGTTCAGTTGCAGAATGTATCAAGGTTCTTCTACCAAAAGGGAGAGAAAATTGAGCCTTTAAAAGAAAAGTAATAGTACTAATCTAGTAAAAAGGCATGAGCATATACATATGAATGAATTGTTGGACAACTAGCAAAATAGTTCACATAGAAGCAACGATTGTTAAAACGCATGCAACACGCCTTCAACAAGATAAGTACCAAAGCCACTGAAATAGTTCAATTTCCTTAGTATAGATGAAAACAACATACATCGCAAACATTTAAATAATAGTCTTACAATATTTACGACATACACATGAAAGTGTGTTGGCTCAACGAGCTTCGAAATCAAGAAAAAGTTCCAAGATACATATGTATAATGGACACCACTAACTCCAATAGTGGAGCGTTAGAGCAACCACTTTCTCCTCCAAAAGAACTATTTTCCTATCTAATGCCTAGTAGGAGGAGACAAGGTGAAAGTTCCTTTGCATGAGCTATGAGGGTGTATATATAACAAATGGGGTGACCATTCACCTCCCTTGTGACTCTTGGACTACCCTCATAAGTGCTTGACTTCTCTGTGACCTTTTGACTCCTTCATGACTTTTCACATTAGATGACTCTTGGACTTCCACTTTACATTATATTTCTCACATATTGAAATCACATAATCCACAAATGATGCGGCAAATGATGACTCACATACATCTTGACATGACACCTTGACATGACATGACATGACATTGATGACATGGACTACATGATGATATGCCAATGTCAAGCCACTATGTTGCTTCTATATTTGTGTATTCTTGAGTGATGGAACATGTTTTTTTTCTTCCTCCTCCACAAGGCTTGAAGGTAGGGAGTCTTCAATATGATATTAATCTCCAGCAATTGTCACAATCTGGTGTCCCTTTGTCTTTTCTTGATTGATCAACTTGTCTTTGCAGCAACAAAGGTGTCTTATAGCAGGGTCTCATTCTTCATCTCCTTCATCATCATCCTGTCATAACATAATATAATATTTGCAACCGAAATATACTCATCACAACATGACATCATTCTGATAAACCTCTAGTATAACATGCTTCATGGCAACCATTGACTGAGTTGGAACTATATGCTAGGCTAAGGGACTGACTCAAGGATTGCGTAGTTGCGCAACTCACGAGGTTAGGAGCCATGACTAAGCCTTGAGACTGTGCAGTGCATAGTTCAGACTAGCCAGGGCAAGACAACTGTATAGTTGATGGGCTCAAGGGGGTAGGCTTGAGGCTTGAGGCTTCCCATTATGCAGTTATGGATGGATAAAGCCTAGGGCTTGCGCAGTTAAAGAGTTCAAGCTGTAATATCATTGCTTGATACTACGTAATGCACAAAATAAGGTGATTGGAAGACAGGGGTTGCACAATTACGAAGCTCGAGAGTCGAAGTTGAGTATTGGGACTACATAGTGTGTAGTTCTTGAAGGCAGGCTCTGCACATTACGTAGTTCCAAGAGGCAAGGTCTAAGCTTGAGGGTTGAGACTGCACAGTGCGCAGTTCAAGAAGGTTAAATGAGGTCAAGTTGCTTGGGAAGGAACTTTACTGGATTTGGCTAAGTGTGGGATCAATAAGGCCAAAGTGAACAATGGAAAATTTTTAGGATGATCACATACTTAAAACAATTGATGACATAACATTGATCACTCAGAACACATGAAAAACATAATTCCCCCAATGCAACAACAATACGATAACTTCCCCCAAGTGCGACACTAAAGGTACACTTTGCGACGACAGTGACGAAACTTGTGCGACAGTGCTTGAAACTTTAGGAATGAGTGTGATACATGTCTAGATGATAATCATGACTCATTAGCATCAAGATTACCCCTCAAAACAAACTATAGCTACATTTGTGCAATATACGACGCTTGTCATGCTAAAAGATGACACTTTGATTTTCTTCTAAATGGGACTGGGATACTTAAAGAAAACACATGTGATGACTCTTGATATTGGAACAACAACATGCAAAGTCAAAGTAAGCTCCGAAATTTGGATGTAGACCAAAATTTTGGAGGGTGTTGTAGCAGCGAAAACACATTCATATTATTTTTATTATGCCTTTGTACATGTAAAAGGAATATCAAACAAATATCATTTATTCTAGTAAAATATATATTTTATACATGCATATTGTTATATGTAAGATAATTAGGATATTTTTTGTTATTATATTCAAGAATTAAAAAAAAATGTTTTAACAAAACTAAAATCATTGTTTTCATGTTAACATTGTCCCCCCAACTAACCCATATATGGAAAAACTAAAATAAACTAGAATATATTTCATGCTTAACTTTAATGAGATTTGTTTTCCAAATTTCATTGAAAAATAATAACAAGGAGAGCGTGTGGCCAAAAAATTAAATGTTATAATATATATATATATATATATATATATATATATATATATATATATATATATACCAAGTTAAGCTAAACTATATTAGATCATAAAAGAAACTTTATATATGCATTGGGTTGAGATGGCAAGCGGTGCTTAGCCAATCCCAACCTTGGTGGCTTTCAAAATAAAACAGGTTTGGGGTTGCCTCCTAGGAGGAAATCAACCCCTTAAAAGAGTCAAACAATCATGTTTTACAAAATGTTTTGTAACACATAGACAAACAAAGTAGTTATAGTATGTCCCGAGTTGACAAAAAACATAGACGAACCGAGCCATCGCGCAGTTATGGTGTTCCTCCATCATCCTCTGTTGCGGGGTCCTCCTCCTCGATGAGTGGCGAGCCTTGATATCAACTCCCAGGGGCTACCCTACTTTACTTTAACAACCCGAGGTTCGTAAAAACTTGAAGGTGACAGTGCTATATACACAACAGATGCATTATGTTCATGTCATCCTCTTCTTCTTTACGAAAGGGTGTTATTCCTTAAACTATGATAAAAACCAAAAAGTAAATTGCTGGAAGGAAATGACAGAAAGGAAACTACTTAAATTGCAAAAAGGAAATCACAGAAATGAAACTAGTTTAAGGTGGTGAAAGTAAACCGTAGAAAGAAACTAAATTAAATTGCTGAAAAGAAATGATAGGAAGGAAACTATACTAAATTGCTGGAAATAAATGACAGAAAGGAAAATAATTCTAAACCACACTTAACTTGGCCAAATGGCTAAATGCACTCTACTTATCCTATGGTCTATCTACATGCGAAATGCGATGGGGAAGAACTGCAAAATGTGAAATGCGAAAAATAAAGAATTGCGAAATGCGAAATACAAAAAGGGAAAAGTTTACAATCTGCAATATGCGATATCGCAATATTGCAATCGGAAAAAAAGAGCGGTAGGTCTTAAAAGAAAAGGGAAAAGGTTGTGAAATTTGATTTGTGACGGGTGACGTGGCGGTGGGACTAGTGGCGGAGCGCAATCGCAATATTGCAATCGACATATAGGAGTGGTAAGTCTTAAAAGAAAATGGAAAAAGTTGCAATGAGAGATTTATGATGTGGTAAAAGTTGTGAAGTGCGATATTGCAATCGCAATATCACAAAGTTGGAGGGATAGCGGTAAGTCTTAAAATAAAAGGGAAAAATACGAAGTGCAAAATGCAACGACAAAAAATCTGTGAAGTGCGATGGGTGACGTGGCAGTGGGACCAGTGGCGGAGTGCGATCGCAATATCGCAATCGGCATTTGGAAGAGGTAAGTCTTGAGGGAAAAGGGAAAAGGTACGAATTGCGATTGCGATGTGGGAGTTGTGGTAAGTCGCAAAGGAAAAGGATGAAGGTTGCGAAATGCGATATGCGATATCACAATATCACAATCGGTAGATGGGAGCTTTAAGTGTTAAAGGAAGAAACTAAACACTGCGATTTTTGATGTACGGTAGCAGGAAGTTCGAGGAGCATGGGCGGAAGGTCGAATCCCAATGGTTTTCAAGCATTTTGCTTTAAAAAGGGGTAAGGCAATCCTGAATGATAAAAACAAAGGAATGAGGTAGGCTGAAGGGTTTAAGTGTTTTTGGGAATAAAAGGTGGGTGCAGCAATTAAAATAAACGGAAAATAGGAGAGAATGGAGGCGTAAAAGCATGGTTCAGACTGTGAAGACAGAGATGGAAAATGAAGCGGGAAGGTGCCATGGAGCTGCTTTGGGGTTTTGGTAATAATTCCTACAAACAACTCTGCTGATCTATGCACAAGAAACAAAGAAATGCGTGAAAATACCGTGCAAAGGAAGACTGGAAAATGGTAAAGCAACTCTACTTATGATCTCAGAAACAGTGAACAAAAATCAATTTTTGGGTCTGTGGGAAGGTTCGCCCTCCTCAAGCTGTATTGATAGAGATGAGAAGGGGGCCTTGATCCACAACCTTTTGGTTTTCGTCTATTCTATTACCCTCATGAGAAAATGAAAAAACTACAGTAGCATACTGAAAGAAAAACTAAACAGAAATGAAACTATCAGAAGCATAACTAATTGAATGACAAAAATCAAAGAAAAAATACAACATATAGGTTGAGGCACATGGATTGGGCCATAACCCACGAGCCTAGCTCTCTGAAACTTAAATCAGTAAAATGAAATCAATCTTCTCATTTCATAAAAGAATAACCTCATACATTTCTGAAAGTTTGATCACTAAGTAAAATAATAAAAAGCTCAATAGCTTGCAACAAAGTTTCAACTAGAATCGACTCCCTTCCTACCTCTATCTCTACTCTATTTATTCTACACAGCAGCTACCAATCAGCTCCCTAGAACATGGTGATTGAGTCCACTTGACTCCAAGTAAACAAATATTGGGTGCACTTCTCTTTGAGTTGCTTACCTGCTTCTGGAATTCGAATTGCTGGAGAGAATCCTTGGGGATCCTTTGGCTGTCTTTGGAATTCGAACTACTGGAGAGAATCCTTGGGATCCTTTGGATGCCTTTGAGAGTTAAGGAGGGTGGAAAATCCTCCTATAATTTCTCCTCGATGTCTCCTCCAAGTATTTATGATAAAATCCTTATAAAAATGCTAATAATTCATGATTTTCTGCACTCAACCTCATATTAGGCACTCATAGTATGTTAGCCTTAATCACCACCTATACTAGCATCATAAAACCAAATAATAATAAAAATGCAAGAAAAAGAGATACAAGAAGGAAAAAAGGTGACTATTAACCCCTCCAAATATGTCTAATGATGGAGCTCGTCATCACCCCATACTGAATGGTTGCTCATCCTCTGAGAAACTAATCCTCCTCTTGCCTTTCCTTTAAGGCTTTGACAACCCCCTTGATTTCCTGAGGAAGAAGTGTGGGAGTTCCCTCAAGGGGGTAAAAACCATTATTCTTTTATGCATTCTCCCATTCTCTATATTGTGCATCTGCGTCCTTTTCATCATCCAGCCCCAACAACAAAGGTGGGTTGAGCTTTAGTCCCAACCATTGGATATTTTTGGTCTACATGGCCCTCTTATATAATGATGCCCTTTCCAATGCACCCCTCAGTCTTTATGGAGTATGGTACTCCCTGTTCTTGAGGTTGTGCGGGAGGTTGTTCCATCTCCTCTGGCTGGCCAAAATCCACTCATCTTCTATCTGCTTAGAAACATCATAAAAGTGGTCGATTACCTATGTTTGAGTCTGAAGGTAGCTTTCAACTAGTGCAGGGCCCCTTTCAATTTCTCGACGGTTAAGGATGATTCCTCTTGGGCCGAATAATTTCGATCTGATATGTAAGGGTTCTATATTTCTTCTTCTCGTGACCTAGCATATCTCTTTTGCTCTAGTGCCCTCATTCATCATCCAAGATACTAAAGCCATCAACTGCATATCCCCCATTGTAGGATTGGGGTCCCAAGTATCTAGATTTGTCAGCACAAGGTTATGCACATAAAACTCTACCATCTTTTCCTGATCATCCATGTTAGCTTACTTGTAGAAATCCATGAATTGCTTACAATCTTGGAAAGGTAGGGATCCATGGGAGGCTAGAGTTTTGATTTGAAATAGGAGTAATTACTCCTTGAGGCACACAACATATGAGCCAGAAGGGAATCTGTGCTAAAGGGCTTCTATGCATAATTTTTCCATGGTGGCTACTTGTTGCCCTTTTTGCTTCAATTGATCATTTGGTGCTACATTCTCTGCCTATGCCTTCTGCAACTGCTCCTTCATAACTGTTTCTTCAATTCTTTCCTCCTCCCTTGGTGATTCCTTAATGATAGTCGGGCTCGTGGGAGGAGTTTCTTTCTCTCTCTGACTTATCCTCTGACTCTTATCAGCTCTGAAATACATAGAGGTCTGCCTTTGTCTCTTTGCGCTCAGAGGAGCTAAGGTGGCAACTATCTCTTTGTCTTGAGGGGATGTGGTGTTGTGTTGTGAGTCTGCTTCTTGCTCACTTTCTGCTATCTTTATTACTTCTATTTCCATCTCTTCCATTTTTCCTTGGCCCTTTGTCTCTTCTTCTTCTTCTTATGGTTCTTCTTGTTCCTCTTCCGGTTTTTCTCCTGGTGATGTTGTTCTGCTGCAACTGCATGTTGTCCAAATACACAACCCACTCTTGGTACTGTTGTGTTGCGGGCTCCCTTCGGTCTCTTTCCCTCGAAATTTCTCAATTCATTGGTTTGGATGAGATGAGATCTCTTTTTATTAGATTGTGCAACTAATTTTGGAGCGCTTATGTAACTCGGCCTCAGCTCCAGTTTTTGTTAGAGATCGTTGTTTCCTTCTCTCCGTTAATTCATGATGGACTACTTATTTCCTCCCCTTGTTCTCCTCTACTCCACTTGATTTATTTATTTTTTTAATTTTTTTCATGCCGAGGTGCATGACTGTACATTTCTTCCTAGTCATACTTCACGATGGTGGCCAAGCTAACGGACCACCTTTCTTCCCCTTAAACTCTAAGTCTGAAAATTTAATTATTTCTGGCTACTATGGATGCATAGCGAGGGGTGAGAAGCTATACCTGAGTTTACCTGTTTGTTTTCAAGGCATTTGTAGGAGCTCGAATTTGGAGACAAGCCTCTTATATGTTGTTTTCTTCCTTATTTTCCTGTTTTTTGAGTGAGCAACTTGTTGAATGAGAAACTCTCTGAGTGAGTTTCTGATCTTTCTTGTTGTTTCTTCCTGTTGTAGATGTTGTGTGGGGTTTCTCCAGATGCCATGGGTGGCATTCTCGCTCTCCTGGAGTCTGTTATGCAACTTTCTTTCTTGTTTTTCTTTGCAATCCATGAACAGCTTTGTTTTTTAAGGAACTTCCTGATGTTTGTAGCAGTTTGTGGCTTGCTTCCTTTTGCTACATTGTGCTCAAGAATGAAGGAATATGGTATATGGAGGTGATGGAAGAATTTATGAAAATGATTGAAGTGAATGATGGGATGGATGGTAAAATAGAAGGGAAAAGAAGATGAATTCTTCCCTGTGTTTCCAGAAACCATTAATAACCTACAAAAAAACAAACATAGAAAACATAGAGATGCAGATGTATATTTTTTGTTTTTGTTTCTTTGAAAGAAAGTGGGCTGCCTCCATGGAGGTTTTCAACCCACAAACTTGCCTTGGGCACCTCAGAGAGGTTTTCACCCATGGATCTGTATTTTCTTTTTCTCTCTCTCTCTCTTTTTTTGTTTTGTTTTGTTTTTGAGCAAGTGAGCTACCTCCATCAAGGTTTTCAACCCACAATATTACTGTTACACAACATTTTGTCACCGTCCCTGCAATACCTCATCTCGTACATTGGAGGACTATTCCCATGACCTGTGAACAGTAAAATTTCCTGAAAACACCTTGATGGCATCCTTATGCATAAGGGCAAGAATTCTCTTGAAGAACATTTCCTCAGAAAATCACTAAAAACATATGTTTGGGCATTGGCGCAACCAGCCAGTTCATCACTCGCGCTGACCTGGGAAATTTACACTAAGCCCGCTCCACCTGGCGCTCTGTCCCTATGTATTGCCTGCGCCAAGCCTATTTGGGAATGTTTTTCAAAAATAAAAGGTGGAAGTTTGGTTCTAACAACTTCAGAATGAATCATCAAAAATAGGTTGGACTATTTGGCTCCGGATCTCCCTGATTAGGAAGTGGTTTTCCACCTCTCATGGAACCTTCCTAAGAGATAGGACTCTCCCCCATGATTATAGGGATCCTAACCTCTCCTTCTCCCTCTATAAAAGCCTGCCCTCTCTATTTGCAACCTAGCTGAACATTTGGGAAGAAAACTATAGCTGAGCGACTATTGAGAGCAGAGCTAAGGAGAATCCTGTAAGAGAGAGAGCCTTGTCTAAATTCCTGACAAGCTTTGTGAGACACGCTCCGCTGAAAGCCATGCCAAAGGAATAATGTGACGTCGAAACTCAGTTGTAATATTTCTTTCGTATTTTAGTATATGCTCGACTACGTTATTGGTTCCATCGTTGTATTTCTTATTGGTGTAATGCAATTTGATTCAATCTTTTCCAACTGATTGATAGTTACATGTTTGATTTATTACGTTGCATGTCGTCATTTTTCTCTGCATATTTACAGGTGTTCGGACGCCATGAGCGAAAGGATTGTGATCTATCAAGCTAGGAACGGGAAGCAACACTTCTCCTTCGACAACAACAGCGTAGGACTTGAGGTAGGCTATCCATCGTAGCTTTGTCTTTTGTAACTAGGAATCGATATCGTAGCGTGTTTTGTTTGTTGCTAGACCCACCCTAGGGCTAGTGGGATGGCCTCTGTCCGCAGAGGGGATTTACCTCGTCAACAAATTGGCGACTCCACTGGGGATCAGTGTGAGTTTGCCTTTCATCCTTTAGGTCATCTTCCTGGTCTTTGCTTGCTTAAATTACTTTTCTGATTATCTTTGCTGAGTCTAAGACCCCTGTTCAGCCCCAGAGGATCAATTTGACCTCTGTTCTTCCAAAATTCCATCTTTCCAAGGTTGGCATGATTGGCACGGATTCTAGCCTGATAGTTGCGCTAGTTGGCGCTAGTTGCCAGTTTATCACTCGCACCATCCCCTGTCTAGTGCGGATTACAGCCAGACAGTCACCAATTCCTATAGGTGCTAGGGTTTTCCCTGTTTTTGAAGTTTTTGGTCCATATTGGTGTCTTAGGGTATTTTCTTGGCTTGATTTGAATGCTTTGGGTTTGTTTTGACTGATATTAGCCCTTATCCTTCGGTTGTTTTCCCTTTTCTGTCAGTTTTGCTTTTCAGCCCTAGGTTTTCTAGGTGCTTCAGCCTGCTGAGCCTCCTGTGGGAGTTTTGGGTCCTTGGTTTCTCAGTCAACTTCATTTATGCTTCTTTGCATTTAGCTTTATGGATCCATTTCAGTGATTGTCTTTTCTTTCGTTCAGTTTTACTCTTGTCACTCAAGGCCTAGATTACACGGCTTGTTTGGGTATCTTTTGAGATCTTTTATTTGATTTGAGGGATTTCGTCATTGGTTTGAGTCTTGTTGTGCTTGTTTTGAGTTGAGTGAAATCGTTTTGTTTCAGCTCTCGCTTCACCATTCTCAAATTGGTGTTTTGATTTATTTTTCATATCATTTAGTGCACTTGCTTTGATATATTGAAAAAAAAGAATAATAAATAAAAATAAAAATAAAAAATTTGCATTCTTGATTAGCATAGTGAAAATTGGAAAATCTTTCGCATTTCTAGCATTATATAATTATAGGGAAGAGATTTTCAGTTTCATTGGCTTGCATCAGATTCAGTAGTGGATGTTTTCGTATGTTCATATTATTGCTATCACTTAGAAGCTCTTAACTCTCTCGTAGATAGCCTTTCATTCAACGAAATGGTATTTTATGGAATGTAGCTTGCATTTAGGGATTCGTGAGATTCAACATTCGATAGGGCCTTGGAATTGAAACGTAAATTGAAGATCAACTTTAAAATTTACTGAATTAACCTAAGGCAACATTGAAACCTAACGGAATATTTAGTGGTCTTAAGTTAGAGACGTGTTCCGGCGTCTTTAAACCTAGCAGCTATCACTCGCCATCTGGCTTCAGATAGTGCTAGTACGGACTTGTGCTCCCCGTACCGTCGAGTATATAAAGGGAGACCCATCTAGGTTGCAATCCTTTTATCTGTAGGAAGCCGAGTCTGCCGCTTTGTAACCGTGATACACTAAACACAACATTCGGGGAGACTACCTGCACGTACGTCAAGTCCTTGGTTGATTTCTCTTTCATTTTATAACCAAGTTGTATATGGCAGTTCACGGGAACCTGATACACCCTTCTACCTAGACTACCTGAGCAGTCATTTTCGATCTTTACTGACTCCATAAATTTGAAAATATCATTGAGCACTTGTCCTTTCGCGCTCGTTTCAAACTAAAGAGACTAGAGTCATCTTTGACTATTTCTCGACTCTTAAAACATGAAACAATGAATGTTTGGTTTCAATTTGGTAAAATAAACTACCCACGATTACACGACCTTTAAAGTTTGATTACTTGGCCTATTTTTGTTTGCCTTGGTCTTGATCCAAGAATCCTATTTTTGATCTTTTTCCCCCTTTTTGTGTGCTACATTCATAGTGGTGGAACCATCCGTTTCGTCTACTGGTAGTCCCTATACAGACGATTCATCAGAAACTTCGCATACTTCTAGGTCTTCCGAGCTTGAGCAGCCTATCATCCCGTCAGAGTACCCCTTTGGTGAACCAGTTGTATTCCATTGGCCTCTTTCTAATGCTTGGTTTAGATGTGGGGTTGGGGAACATTTTCCCCCTCTCACATCGGGATCACTTTTTTTGGCTACTATTATACCTCCTAGCCCCCGTACTCTTTTGCAAGATCTTACGGCGGATTCAGACATGGAATCGTCTGGTCCTAATGGCAGTGAGGGAATTTCAGTTTCTGGTGAAGAATACCACCTTTTTCCAGAAGACATCCATCCAGACCCTGTTCAGTCTTCACCGTCGGTATCGCTTCCAGTAGGGTATAGGTCTTTGGGTCAGATTATGGTCGGTATTGCCTCCATTGCAAGTTCAACCCCGTCAAGTGGACCGGTTCTCCCGTCATTAGGGATGTCGCCGATTACACCTATCTCATCGACGTCGTTTGTTATGTCCATCCCCACTAGGCCTACTGTCTGTGTGGCCGCATCAACGCCTGTCGTCACCACTCAGCCTTTAGGAGTTTCTGCTTCGGTAGAGACTTAGATGGTCATATTCGTCCCTGACGACCTTTTGTTTGAGGAGTATCAGATGAATTTATAGCCACTGAACTCCCATGTTGATCAGTCCTCTAAGGATCTTAATTGTCCTTATTTTTATCATTATGGAGCGGATGGTACCCTGATCTATTCATTTCCATTTCAATATGATGAGCACGAAAACCCCATCTATTTTCCTGCTCCTGAGGCTTATCATTACGTTAATGGTTTTATACCTACCTTTCCTGTGCAACTTTCTAACCAACAAGGACAAACCTTTCAGGGACAACCTTCGATTTAGCAAGGGTATGCTTCTGGCCCACAAGGACAACACTACCAGGGACAACCTTCCGCCCAGCAAGGGTATGCGTATGACCCGCAAGGAAAACCCTTACAGGGACAACCTTTAGTCCAGCAGGGATTATTTTACGGCCTGCAAGGGCAGCCTTACAATCCTCAAGGTCAAACTTTACAGCCTCACCCTGTGGTCCAACCAGGGCAACCTTAAGGGCCGACAGGGCAATCGGTGTATCAACCCGGACCTTCATACGGTCCTGGGGGAAAACCCATCTATCTCAACCTTTGGTGCAACCACAGTAGCCCTACTTTCCGATTAATCCAAATGTTGCAAAGTCAGGGCCCTCTTATGGTCCTTCTCTAGGTCAACCTATTTATTAGGCACAACCTGGCCCTCTGTAGCCATCAGGCCAACCCACTCAACTGGGGTAAGCCAGTGGCCCTCAGCCATCAGGCCAACTCGCTCAACCGGGGCAACCTGGTGGTTCCCATCGGACAGGTCAACCTACCCATCCAGGCCAACCTGCACAGCCTATTCACCCTGCTCAGCTGCCACTCTACTCTATGCCACAGCCAAAACAACCGCTACACCCAACGTATCCGGCTCAGCAGGGCCCTACTTATTAGCAGCTTGTTCGACCCCAAGGCGGTTATTTTCCTCAAGGTCAATCTCGACCGGTTTACAACATGCCTCAAGGTTCTGCTTATTACCCTCAACCGCCAGGCTATACTTATACTTCGCAGCAGAATCCTTATGCTGCTCAATCGGGACTCTCGTATACTATGAATCAGTATCTCGATTATCAACCCCCGTATCCTGGTTCTCAGCTGCCATATCAACCGAATTATCCGTCTTATAAACCTTATGGTCAGAATCCTCCGGGACAGCACCAATGGGGGAAGATTTATGCTCAACTAGGATGGAGTATGGGTACGGGTGCTTACCGAGGACTTGCCATGTCGTTTAATCCTCAATTACCTTTCCTCTCTACATTGGAGTTACCGGATGTGTCCAAATTGACAAATGATCCCATTCTTGATAATCCATATTGGCCTCTTGTCCCGACGAAGGTTCCTGGTGATTGTCCCAAGTTTGAGGGCAAGTCTAGGGAAGACCCCCAAGCTCACGTTATGACATACAATTTATGGTGTTCTTCCAATTCTTGGGTGGACGATTCTGTTTGGCTCCGCCTCTTCCAACACACTCTTGCCAGAGCTGCTGCTAAGTGGTATATTGAACTGCCTCGTGGAATATTTCAAGATTTCAATACTCTTGCTATGGCATTCCTGACTCATTTCCAGTTGCCGGTTCATTATGAAGCCCAGACGCATCTCCTCACATCCTTGAAATAGGACCGGGCTACCCACATCTCAGACCATATTCATGAATGGAGATGGTGTCATCGCCTGATCAAGTTAGAAATTCCTGATTAGCTTCTTATTCATTGATTCACTACCTCTTTTTTCAATCAGATTGCGAAATATATCGCCATGAAGGAATGTGTAACCGAGGAACAAGCCATAGCTCGTGCCCAGTACCTCGATTTAGTGTACTCCCAATCAAGAATTTTGTATGACATCTTGACTGAAGCCCCATGGCCTGGGACCTCTAAAGCGCCGGCTACCCCATCATTCAACGACGTTATTGGTTCTGTATCTCAGACTTCATGTAAGTCTTCTAATGGGAAGCAGAAATCAAATTCTTCCAATAATTCTGCTCCTTAGGCTTCCCCAGATTCTGGTAAAACCGCGGAGGTCAACGCTGTTCAGGCCAATCCTGTGGACAAGAATTACAAGGGGAAAAAGAAGGGCAAAGGCAAGTCTAAATCTGATGCCCCAGAATCGGAATCGTTTAAACCTCGTGCTGATGATGGTTCACAGTGAAAGCCGAAATATCCCTGTCTCATTTGTGAAGAGGACCACTACACTAAGGATTGTCCTCGACGATCCGAGGTTAGTCAAATAATCAAAGGCGCTAAGGGAACTCCAGAAGTCCTTAAATAACCTTTCCCATCTCAGTAGACCCAGATGGTCGATCAATCGGCCCCATCTGCCCTGTTCGGCTCTCAAGTTTTCATGATGAACGGTTCTGCACCCGTTTCCATTGCTACTCAGTCGAAGGATTATGTCGGATCATGCCAGGCAGTCGGGAAAGAGGTCGTTGATGGTCCTCCTCCCCCACCTGGCTCTGTTCCCCTTGAAATTGAGAAGCCCAGTGCTGAACCCGTTATTCGACCACCTTCCAAAGGTGTTCTCCAGAAATCTTATTATAATCCTAATGTCCATGCTTCTCAGCATTAAAGTATTGTTGAGGATTTGGAGTAGGCACCTTCCGCGATGTCCACATTAGAAGTGCTCCAGATTTGTCTGTCTCAACGGAAAGCATTGTTATCCGCAATCGGCGGGATCGATCCTACTGATTCTAGCTTTCTCTCCTTCGATCTAGAGAACTTCGTCCCCCGACTTCCTGTAGATTTTAACCCTGAACAGAAATTATCTACACATGAATCTTATAACATAAAATAAACAATAGCGAGAGCATAAAACATAAAACAGATAAACATAGAGATTTTCCCCTAGATCCCAAATCGGGACGACAAGCTTGATATTTCATTATATTCCTTTTAGTGTTACAACACATATATATACATGCCGAAGCATACATAAACCCCAATCCATTAACCCTGGATTAGAACATAACCGTAGTTCCCTTGACCGGATCTACAAAATACTGGGGGCCGAAAACCATCGTACCCCAAAACCATGTCCAAACTCATGCACAAAACATGGGTGGGTCTGCACACAAAAGCAATTTTCGCCGGGGCGTTGCCCCGGACCCCAACAGTGGGGACTGCCTTCCCCCTTGTGACCCCCCTACTATGCTCGTCGCAACATACAACGCGTGGGGCTAGTCGTGGAAAGAATATAACACATACCCAACATTCTCCCACTTCTTGTTTTCTTTCCACAGGGGTCCACGAGAGAGCTTAGTCATTGGGCCAATTCTTCAACACCCATTGTTTCTCTACACCAAGAGAACTTCTGAGTGATCACAGACTTCGTCAATGCATCTGCAACATTCTTCAAAGTGTCCACCTTTACCAACAACACCCTTTTAGCCTCGACCATATCTCTAACAAAGTGATATTGAACATCAATGTGCTTTGTCTTTGAATGGTAAGGAGGGTTCTTAGCCAAGAAAATTGCACTTTGGCTACCACAGTCTATCCTTATAGCTTGCTGTACCAACCCCATACTTGAACACAATCTCTGCAACCAAATTTCTTCCTTGCTTGCATGAGTGGCTGCTATGTATTATGCCTCTGTAGTTGAAAGAGCCACTACAGACTGTCTTTTACTCATCCAACTGACTGCGCCTCCAAATAGGCTAAACACATACCCACTTGTAGATATTCTTTGGTCCGCATCTCCAGCCCAGTAGCCTCATCAAAAAAACCACGAATGTCCAACACTCTTTCCAATCCTGGCCTTCCCTAGTAGCACAAGCCATAATCACTAGTGCCACGCAAATATCTTAAAACCCGCTTCACTGTTGTCCAATGCTCCTTCCCTGGGTTTGACATAAAATTGCTCAATACTCCCACCGCATGTGCAATTTCTGGTCTAGTATAGACCATTGCATACATCAGGCTACCCACTACACTTGCATATGGAACACAGGACATATCCTCCTCTTATTCTTGTGTCTTGGGACACTATTCAGCAAACAGATTTACACCTACAGGAATCAGAAAATTCACCGGTTTACTATCCTGCATATTGAACCTCTGTAATATAGTCTCGACATACTTCCTCTGGTTTAACTAGAGTCTCTTGTCTAATCTCTCTTAATTTCCATGCCTAAAATATAGTTTGAAATTCAATATCCTTCATGTCGACTATAAAATTTGGTCAACTTTGAGGACTTCCCTGTCGTCAATCAACAAATATCATCCACATACATCAAATAAATAACACAACCACCAATTAATTTATCACAAAACACAAGTTGATCCTTGCTTCTCGTAGCCAAGTCCCCCGATATAGGTATCAAATTTCTCATACCACATCTCGTGACCACAACCATATAGAGACTTCTTCAACCTCGCATACCCGCTCTTTCTTACCCTCTTCACCATAAAGCACTTGTGTTGTCATAGATCTCTTCCAGATCCCCGTGAAGAAATCTTGTCTTCACATCCATCTATTCTACCCCAAAATCAAATGCAACAACAATAGATAAAAGTAATCTAATAGAAGTAACTTTGGCAACATGAGAAAAAATATCACCAAAATCAATTCCTGGCACCTGGGAATAGCCTTTTGCTACCAACCGAGCTTTGCATTTCTCCACCTTGCCTTCTACATTCATCTTCTTCTTAAACACCCATTTTCTCCCGATGGGCTTTTTTTCCAGCTAGCAACGCCACTAGATCCCATGCTCTATTTTTGTACAAGGATGCCATTTCAAATACCATGGCCTCTTCCAGTTTGCCACCTTCCAATCTACCGCTTCCCGACGCCTGGGATCATCATCCATTATAGTTAAGGAAAACTCCGATCAGAAAAGCAAGATGGACTATACCTTTCGGTTGCCTTCTTTTCTCGAACTCGATCTTCTCAAAGTTGGAGTTTGTGGCTCTTCCTCGATCCAATCTTCTTCTGCTGTAGAGTCTGATTCATACTCCTTTAGCTCAAACTCTATCTTCTCAGGTTCCTTTGGTATGATTTCATGTTTAACAACATCTTTCACCTCTCTAAACACCACATCCCGGCTGTACACAACCTTCATTGTTTCCGGGTTCCAAAGCTTGTAACCTTTTAAACCATCCTTGTACCCAATAAAGATGCACCTTTCAGATTTATTATCCAACTTGGTCCTTTTCTCCTTTGGAACATGTACATATGCATCACATCCAAATAACTTTAGATGTGAAAGAGAGGGTTTCTTACCAATCCATACCTCATGTGGAGTCTTATCCTCCAACACCGATGAAGGTGATATGTTGACCAGATAGCATGCAGTCTCCACTGCCTCTGCCCAGAATTCTTGTCCTAACCCGGTACCACTGAGCATGCTTCATTCCTTTTCCATTAGTGTTCTGTTCATTCTTTCTGCAACTCCAATTTGCTGAGGTGTGTATGGAGTAGTATTATGTTGTGCTATACCACACTTCTTACAGAACTCTTCAATTTCCTTCGCGTAACTCCCCACCACATCCGTCCTCAACGCCTTATCTTCTTCTCTGCCGGGTTTTCCACTAGAGCCTTAAATTCTTTAAATCACAGCCTTTTATTTCTTCCTTAAGAAATATATCCATGTATTCCTTGAGAAGTCATCTATGAATGAAACATAGTACAGAGACTTTCCCAGTGATGGAACTGACATAGGTCCAAACACATCACTGTGCACAAGTTCTAATATCTTGTTCACCCTCTTAGCAATAGAAGGAAAACTCACCCGATTCCGCTTTCCATATACACAATATTCACAAAATTTGAAATACATAGAGAAATTAGACATACCCTCTACCATAACATTTCTATGTAGTATCTGAAGGCCCTTCTCTCCAATATGTCCAAGCCTTTGATGCCATAACATGGTATTTTCTCCAGAGACAGCTAGGCTTTCCGCTCCACTTTCAAGAACCGCACAACTATTACACCCATCAATAACAGTGCTACCTTGTAGCTTGTACAGAGTTCCAGTCCGAACTCCCCACATTAATACCAATGCTCCCCGAACCATCTTGCAGGCATCTTTCTCGAACATTGTTTTTACACCTGCATCATCCATCTTGCTTACAGAAATCAGATTTCTGGCTAATGCAGGAATATGCAGAACACCAGGAAGTGTTCTAATCCTTCCACCTTGCAGCTTCAGCTTGACCTTTCCACGTCCGACGATTCCGGCCTTCCTATCATCCCCTAGGAATACATCACCACCATCATATTTCTCATACTAGGAACCACTCCCTATGGGGAGGAAGTGAAAGGATGGACGAGCCAACCAACCATGACTCATGATCTACATGTGTATTCAAGAAGAAGCCAAATACACATCCCCACCTTCATCCGAGGTGGTTTTTGCCTCAGATAAGGAGCATCACGATCCCTTTCCTTTCTCAGAGCTTTAGATCTTGGGAGCTTTAGACTTACAATCCTTTTTGTAGTGCCTTCCTTTCCGCATTTCCAACATATCTTTACACTTTCCAGGAGATTTAGATCTCCTTCTAGATTGGATCTCCCACTCAGAACTCTATCCTTGTTTCTGTTTTGGGACCTTCCTCGTACAAATAAGGCATCTCCATTCTGGCCCTCCATATTTCTTCGTCTCATTTCCTCTGACAACAAGGCTGAGAAAATGTCATCAAAATTCAAGGTAGTAGTATTGCTACCTATAGCAATAACCAGATTGTCCCACAAGTCTAGTAGAGAACACAACAAACTGATGCAGTTATCTTCATTTGAGATTTTAATATCAACATATGAAAGCTGACTTACTAAAGTATTGAATGTGGTCAGATGCTCTGTCACCGAGTCTCCATCCTTCATCCTCAGGTTATGCAAATTTTTCCGCAGGAACAACTTATTCACCAGAGACTTATATTGGTACAAAGTCCCAAGTTTTTCCCATAAATTCTTTGTCGTAGCTTCCACAGATACATTCAACAATACTGAATCTGAGACACACAACCGTATTGTGCTTTTAGCTTTCCGATCCAGTTTCTTCGAGTCTTAATCCGACATTGCCGTTGGTTTAGTACCTGGATCTACCGTGATCCACTGATATTTATCCACCTTCAGTCCCTCCATCTTGAGCTTCCACAACTCAAAAATTTGACCATTAAATTTCTCGATCTCTATCTTTCCGCTGCTCGCCATATTCTTTCACTGCAAGAATCGATCCCGCAGATCTCCCACTGAACAGGGTCTACCTCATGCCTGAGCAAAAAACCCTCAGCAGCAAAGGCGTCCCCTTGAAGCCGAAACAACTTTGATACCAAATGTAGGTTTTAACCTTGAACAGAAATTATCTACACACGAATCTTATAACATAAAATAAATAATAGCGAGAGCATAAAACATAAAACAGATAAACACAAAGATTTTCCCCTGGATCCCAAATCAGGACGACCAACTTGATATTTCATTATATTCCTTTTAGTGTTACAACACATATATATATACATGCCGAAGCATACATAAACCCCAATCCATTAACCCTGGATTAGAACATAACTGTAGTTCCCTTGACCGGATCTACAAAATACATGGGGCCGAAAACCACCATACCCCAAAACCATGTGCAAACTCATGCAAAAAACATGGGTGGGTCCGCCTATGAGTGGGTCCGCACACCAAAACAATTTTCATCGGGGCGCTGCCCCGGACCCCAACAGTGGGGGCTGCCTCCCCCCTTGTGACCCCCCTGCTGCGCCCTGCACAACGTACAGTGCGTGCGGCTAGTCGTTGAAAGAATATAACACATACCCAACACTTCCGCACCAGATTGTGTTTGTTATACAGGTCGGTATCAATGGTCTCAACATCCATAGAGCCGTAGTGGACAAAGGTGCATCTACCTACGTCATGTCATATGCTTGTTGGAAGGCTATTGGCTCTCCAACCCTTAATTTGTCACCCAATTCCCTTGAGGCATTCGATGGAAGGGAATCAAAACCCTTAGGTGTTCTCGCTAGCTTACCGATTACGTTGCAAGGGAAGACTGTCAACGTTGAAGTAGAAGTCGTTGATGCCAAAATCAACTACAATCTTATACTCGGTCGCAGTTGGACTCACGCTATGTTGTGCGTTCCATCCACCCTCTTTCGACTTCTGAAGTTTCCACATGAGTGCAAAGTTATTACTGTTGATCAGTTGTCATTCTTTACCTCATATTCCGAGAACAATGTGCCATACGTGGATCAGATTCCTAATCCCCCTGACAACGAAGGGCCGGGTCTTTTCAAAGATCCTGCTCTCATGGGTATTTTTCCCTTTCCACCACCAAATACCATTCAAGTCAATATGATCTCTCGGTCAGATAACCATTGGATCATCTCTTCACCTGAACAGGTTGATTCGTTTAGAGATTTGATGCCGCTTAGTCCCATCGAGATCAATTATTGTGAGCTAACAGCTGCATTTGATTGTCCCCCTCCTGAAGCTGCTCCTTTGAGCTCTTCAGAGCATAGTTCCTTTTCTTGTGTCAAGCTCCTTAAAAAATGAAACAAGCTCGTTGAAGCACAGTTCGTTTTCTTGTGTCAAGCTCGTTAAAAAATGAAACAAGATTTTATGAGGATAGTTCTTTTACTATGTCAACCTCGTTAAAAAATGAAACAAGGCATCATGAGGACAGTTCTTTTAATGTGTCAACCTCGTTAAAATAATGAAACACGTTCTTGTTCAATTTGAGTCTTTGATAAGATCTCGTAAAATCCCAGTTGAGTCTTTCTCTTGATTTGAACCTTCACTCCATCTGCCTTTGGGGCATGCTTACTTTTTCAAGCATAGTTTGTTTCCATTTCAATCTTGTGTAAAAATGAAACAGGTTTCAAGCAGATTTTCCAGATTTCAAGCTTGTATAAAAATGAAATCATTCTTATTTTACCTCTTGTGATTGCCATTTTATCAGCCTGTTTTTGTCAGATGAGCCTTGGTTTTCTCATTCCATCGTCATTATCTGCTTAGCCGATCATATGCCTTCACTTGGTTGTTTCACCCATTCCTGAGGAACCGTTGCGATGAGTGGTCTTGTTAGCCAGCCTCTTGACCTTTACTTGTTCTGAGCAGTTCCACCATCACCAGAACCAGTTGCTACCCTTAATACCACTCATTCCTCCAGGAGGAGTCATCTTTCAGCTCTTTTCTGACTCTCTAAAAATGAAAATATTGTCGAGTCCCTTGTCGTTTTGAACTCGTTAAATTGGCTGCGAAACGATATCTACCTAGTATACGTTTACCCCCTTTTCAGGCTGGGATATATTATTTACAAAAAAGAATACCTTAGCCGATCGCGATTAAGAGCTTCTCTCAGACACAATTTTCTACCTTTTCGGATCAGTGAGACTACCTACGAAAAGGGACTGTTGGAGTTTTCTTTTTTCGCCTTCTTTTCAAACTCTCTAAACATGAAAAGATGCCGAGTTCCCCCTTTGTCAGACTGGTTAAAACTTACGACATCGGACTCCGTCGTTATGACATTACTCGAGTTCCTCCTTCCTAGGGCTCGTAAAATGTACTAGGTTGGATTTGTCCGAAGGACAAACTTATATGACAAGCATATGCTATCCTCTTCAAGCTTGTGTAAAAATAAAGAGGTACTCGCCAGAAATGGTGGGGGAAAATGGAAGTTATTCATTAGTTGTGTCGGCAGTATGTCACTCTTGAACATGACACTTATCTGCAGTTCGTGTTAGGTTGGGATATCTTCACTCTGTCACTTTTCCTCCATGGGTTTGGGAAATCCGTTTGCCTCTCATTCGATTACAAATCTTGTCAACATGACCTCTGATCCTATTTGAGTCAAATGCTGCCAAATTCTAGAGTCGTGTCGCCGATATGTTCAAGAGAAAATCCTTCTGCGGTTTGTACATTCCCTGATCCTCTATTTCAGTCTTGATTCACACTCATATTACCTTCTCTGTTTCGTGTTGATGATGTGGGATTCATTATGACCCTCCTTTGACGGATCGCCTCCTGTCGACTTCAGCTTATTATCCGGAAAGTTGATCTAGAGACTCCTTTCTGGTACCTTATAGCTTGCATGCCCTAATGGCAAGTTCTTCGCATTTGACGACAAGTTCACATCATTGGCCTTCGATTGGGTGATTTCACGGGTGTTCGAATTCAGATCATTGTTCACATTTCCGTGGAGTGTACCTCTTGTAACTTGAGATCCATTGTCATTATTGGTGGTTTCTCTTGCGTCTGTTAACAGTTTCCATCATTGGCTAGTAATCAGACGATGTTCTTGCATGTTCGACTTCAACTCACATATTCGCATGCTCGAACTTGTACTTTGTTCGGGTCGAGATGGAGTGCAAGACCTTGGATTTTGTCTGATGAAATCCAGGTTGCGGATTCTTTGTGAATTATTATGACTTATTACATGACTCTTTTGATTGGATGACTGTGACCATACCTGAGTCTACTTGTTGATCCTTATTTTGCTGGACGGCTGCGTCCATACCTTGGATCTCGGTTTTTGTACACTTTATTATGGATGGCTGCGCCCATACCACATATCATGTATCAGAGATATCAGTTGTATTTATACTCGCAGGTCTTCCAACGACAGTGTTTTCAGTTGAAAGCATTATCATAAAGCATTTCACCCCTCCCTCTCTCTTGGACCTCATGCTTTAGGGGGCATCTGTTACACAAAATTTTGTCACCATCCATGCAATCCCTCATCCCATACATTGGAGACTATTCCCATGACCTGTGAACAGTAAAATGTCTTGAAAACACCTTGATGACATCCTTCTGCATAAGGGAAAGAATTCTCCTGAAGAACATTTCCTCAAAAAATCACTAAAAACATATGTTTGGGCATTGGCGCGAGCAAACAGTTCATCACTCGCGCCAACCTGGGAAATTTACACTAAGCCCGCGCCACCTGGCGCTCTATCCCTGTGTATTTCCCACGCCAAGCCTATTTGGGAATGTTTTTTTAAAATAAAAGGCGGAAGTTTGGTTCTAACAACTTCAGAATGAATCATCAAAAAGAGGTTGGACTGTTTGGCTCTGGATCTCCCTGATTAGGAAGTGGTTTTCCACCTCTCATGGAACCTTCCAAAGAGATAGGACTCTCCCCCATGATTATAGGGATCCTAACCTCTCCTTCTCCATCTATAAAATCTTGCCCTCTCTATTTGCAACCTAGCTGAACATTTGGGAATAAAACTATAACTGAGCGACTATTGAGAGCAGAGCTAAGGAGAATCCCGTAAGAGAGAGAGCCTTGTCTAAATTCCCGATAAGCTTTGTGAGACACACTCTGCTGGAAGCCCTTCCAAAGGAAGAACATGATGTCGGAACTCGATTGTAATCTTTCTTTCATATTTTAATATATGCTCGTCTATGTTATTGGTTCCATCGTTGTATTTCTTATTGGTGTAATGCAATTTGATTCAATATTTTCCGACTGATTCATATTTACATGTTTGAATTATTACGTTTCGTGTCGTTGTTTTTCTCTGCATATGTACAGGTGTCTAGACGCGGTGAGAAAAAGGATTGTGATCTGTCAAGCTAGGAATGGGAAGCAGCACTTCTCCTTCAACAACAACAGCGTAGGACTTGAGGTAGGCTATCCATCGTAGCTTTGTCTTTTGTAACTAGGAGTCGATATCGTAGCGTGATTTGTTTGTTGCTAGACCCACCCTTGGGCTAGCGGGATCGCCTCTGTCCGCAGAGGGGATTTACCTCGTCAACACTTACCTTAGGTGCCTCAAAGAGGTTTTCACTCATGGATCTTTATTTTCTTTTTCTTTTTCTTTTTTTCTTTCCTTTTTTTCAAGAGGTGTGGGAAACTATAGAGTTTCCCACCACATACACCTCTCTACTTATTTAATTTATGAACTCTGCCCTTGACAAAGGCTTCTTGTACATTTTAAGTCTATTACCATTGACAAGCAAGGGGATTCCTTCCTCATCTATGGTTCTGATTTGAATTGCGTCATTATCAAAACATTTTTCCACTATGTAAGGTCCCAACCATCTTGTCATCAACTTGTCTTTTAAATATTTAAACCTTGAATCATACAGAAATTCCCAGTCTCCTTCTTGGAATGTATTTTATTTGATGGTCTTGTCATGCCAGACCTTCCTTTGCAGCTGAACTACCTTTGTGTGAAGAAGTGCTTGCACTCTGAATTCATCCAATCCATTTAGTTGCCGCAACCTCTCTTTTTGGGAATTTGATAGATCTAGATTTAATTCATCTGCCATTCTTAAAGTATTGAATTCAAACTCAACTGAAAGTAGAGCCTTCTTACCATAGACTAGTTCATAAGGAGTGAATCTTGTTGTTGCCTTCCAAGTAGTGTTGTAGGCCCAAGTAGACTCTACCAATCTGTCTACCCAATATTTTCTACTGCTGCTCACAACCTTGGTGAGGACGCTCTCTAAAGCTCTGTTAGTTACTTATACTTGGCCATTTTCGTGAGGATGATAGGCAGTAGAAGTTCTATGTTTGATCTTGTGCTTCCTCAAAATATTTTCAATGAGGTGGGAAGTGACTTGTGCTCCCTGATTAGTGACTATTTCTCTGGAGTACCCAAACTTGTAAAACATGTTCTCCCTCATAAATTCTGCTACTTTCTCCTAGTTTGCTACCTTCACTGCTTTTGTTTCAGCCCACTTTTTTAGGTAATCAGTGTAGACTATGATATGCTTCTTTTGTCTGGATGATGGATCGATAGGCCCAAAAAAGTCCATGCCCCACTTTTCAAATGGCTTAAGAGCCACCTAAGGGTGCAAAGGAATTTCATCCCTTTGTGTGGGTTTCCCCATCCTTTGGCACCGGTCACACCTTCTGGTGTACCTTCTGGAATCTTGGTGAAGGGTAGGCCAATAGTATCCTGCCTGCAAAGCTTTGTAAGCAGTTCTCTTTACAGCAAAGTGGCCTCCACATGGGCTATCATGACATGCAAAGAGGATATCAAAAGCTTCTTCCTCCCTTACACATATCCTTAGGATTTGATCAAGGCCTAGATTGAAAAGGTTTCTCCCAATCCATGTGAAAGGGGCACTTTCTCTGATGATTCTGCTCCTTTCCCTGAATGATAGATTAGGAGGGAGTATCCCAACAACCAAGTGTTGAGATAGCAAAGAGGTGCTCATATGGAAGTTGGTAATCCACCATTCCTTCTTCACCTGTAGGGAGAGCTAACCTGGACAAAAAATCTGCAACAACATTCTCCTTTTCAGGTTTATCAACAATAGTCAAATCAAATTGCTGCAAGGTAACAACCATCTAATTATTCTAGCATTAACATCCAGTTTGTTCATTAAATACTTGATGGTTGCATGGTCAGTGTGAACAAAGTTATGATATCCAATTACATAATGCCTGAATTTTTTCAAAGCATTGAGAATGGCTAACATCTCCTTCTCAGTATCAGTATAATTCAGTTTGGACTTGGACAAATTCTTGTTGATGAAATAAATGGTATAAGGGATTTTTCCCTCTAATTGTCCTAATTCTTCCCCTATAGCTTTTTCGTATGCATCAGTGTGGATGTGTAAAGGCAGAGTCCAATTTGGACCTCGGAGGATGGGGGAAGTATTCAAATTTTCCTTAATGAGCTTGAAAGCCTCTTAACAAGGACCAGACCAAATAAACTTAGAATCCTTGACCAATAACCCAAATAATGGCGAAGCCATCTTGCTGAAATCTTTGATGAATATTCTATAGTAACCATATAAGCCTAAGAAATTCCTGACATCCTTCTGCTTTTGAGGAGAAGGTACCCTTTTGATGATAGTGATTTTGTTCAGGTCGACCTGTATTCCTGCTTGGGACATGGAGTGTCCTGATACAACCCCTGATTTCTTCAGGAAATCACACTTTTCTGGGCTCAAGAAGAGATGCATCTCGATGCACCTTCTTAGTACTTTACCCAAATTGGAGAGAGCTTCCTGGAAGTCATCCTTGTATGGTGTGAAATCATCCATGTAGATTTCGACAGAGTCATGGACCAACTAAAAAAAGATGCCCAGGACATCTCTTTGGAAGGTACTTGGGGCATTTCACAACCCAAAGGGTAAGACTCTATAGGTGAAGGTACCCCAAGGGTAAGTGAAAATAGTCTTATACTGGTCTTCAGGGCTGATTTGAATCCAATTGTACCCACTGAACCCATCTAAGAAGGAAAAGAACTTCTTCCTCGCAAGGCCATCCAGGACTTGGTCTATAAAGGGAAAAGGGAAATGGTTTTTCTTGGTGTATTTTTTAATTTCTTGATAATCAACACAAATTTTCCACTTCCCATTCTTCTTTGGGACTAGGACAACAGGAGATACCTACTCACTGTTTATTTGAGAGGTTTGGCTTGATTTTCAGAGATCTGGATGGGCCAAACTCAATAGCCTTGGTGGAATCAAAGGTTGACTCAACTAAGTGCACTTCCATCCAATGTTGGATTTTAGTATCTTTGACTAATATTTCGAGAGGAATGTTAGTGGAGGACTGGTTTTGAATGGCATGGTCGATGAGTTCATCTTCGTCAAGTTTCCCCACTCTAAGAATAACATCGATGGTACACATAGGGGAAGTGTTATATAAATCATCTTCTTCATATTCCAACCATATAGAAAGATCATGATCAATGGAAGGTTGGGCTGGAGGATAAAACACTAGCTATTTAGACAAAGGCCCATTTTTTATAGTCATGTTTCTAGCCCGACAACTAATATAAGCATATGCAGTGGCTAACCAAGGTCTCCCTAATATGAGGGGATAACCATTAAAATTGGTTTTTGGTTGCAGGACTAGGAAATCTGTAGGATACTCCCAAGTGTCAATGGCAACCATAACATCCTCAACAATTCCTTTCGAGGTTACTATGGACCGATCTGCAAGTTGCAGAACTGTTGTGGTTTTCCTCAAAGTCCCTTGGAGATTAAGTTTCAACATAGTTTCCTTGGTCATGACAATGATGGCAGCCCTAGATCAATCAGAGTGTTGGGGACTATGACACAATTTATATGCACATCGACAATTGGACTACCAGGGTCCAAGTACTTTGGAAATATCACCTTCCCTAGCATTAGGTTAGACAGTTGTCCTACCACATTGATGGTGGGGGTATCTCTCTTCCTTCTCCCAGGTTTTTGAAGCACTTTTCTTTGATGAGCATATTGTAGATAGGGACATCCTTAATCGCTTGGAGAAGTCGTCTCTTTATTGATAAATTTTCCAATTCTCCCAGGAGTTTAGCCTCCTTCGAGGTGTGCTGGCTAGGGTGGATCAAGCTCTAAGGAAAAGGAAGTTGTTGAATCTGAATTTTACCTTCTTCCATTTCCTCCTCAACCTCTATAGGTGGAGACGAAGGATGATTGTCTGGGTGTAATCTTCCCGACCTGAGATTAACCTCTTGTATCTCCACAGCATAAGCTGGCTAGGATGTTTTTCCACTAGGAGCCTGTTGTGCCTGTCTTTTGTTCGGGTTTGGATTGGTTTGTGCTGGTATAGGTAGCCTAGGTGGAGCAACATGAGTGAGCCAAGGTTGAGGTTGGGGTGGAGACATTAGAGCGGGTGGTTGATTTTGTTGAGGCCTCCACCCTTGGGATGGATTGTTCCACTGAGGTTGTTGTGGAACATACTGCTAAAATGGTTGGTTTACTAGCTGAGGATGATATGAAGGGTTGTAAGGCCAAGTAGGAGGTGAAGACCGGGATGGAGGAGTGGGGGTGTACCAAGGTTGAATGCGTTCACTCTGATTGTTGTGATAGTAAGAGTAAGGTGTGCCTTGCATACCTTGTTGATATGGTCGAGGGCCTTGAGGCCTTCTCCATTTGATGAAACAGAGTTGCTCTGTCATTACTTCCCCACCTTTTTATACAGCCTTAAGTCCAGGTCAGGAGGGACACTTTTATGTGGCATGATTATCCTCATAGACTAAGAAAACCTCTATGACATTCAGTGGACATTCATTTCTTGGGTGCTTCATGGTACATCTGGGATAAAATATGGCCAGGGCTCTCTTTGCTTCCTCTTGCTTCCTTTTGACATGAATTGTGTCCATTTTCAAAGAAAAGGTGTGCAAAATGTCACTCTTGAAGTCCTCTAGCATGTTTCCAATCTCATATTTTATGAAGGTGGAAGAGGGAGAGGCATTAGATGTACTTTGGCTAGCTCTACCCTTCTTCCTAAACGCCCTAGAATGGTTCCGGAAGACAATTTTGATTGCTTCATAGGGTTTTTGGTAGATATCTCCTCCCAATAGCATATTCAAGGTTTCTATCATCTCTTCTATGATCCCTCGAAGAAGTACAAGTTTAAGCGAGTCAGGAACAAGAGTACAGTTGGCTCTATTATAGTTTAATTGAAACCTCTCTTCATATTCCTCTAAGGATTCATCCGGCCCTAGAGTCATCCTAAAGATCTCATCATTAGTTTCCTTGGACCTACAATAGTCTTTGTATTTGCTTCTGAAGGTCTTTTCCATCTGTGCCCGGGTAGTGATGCTATCCCCAGGCAGACCCATGAACCAACGCAAGGCTGCATCCTTACGGGTGGATGGGAATAGCTTCAACTTCTGATCATCAGAGGTGTAGTCATAAGTCATACAAAAAACAATAAATTCAAACATGAATGTGTCAGGGTCTTTAGAGGTAAGTCCATGAAAGTGTGGGAGAGTTGATGGGCTAATGTTTTTCATCTTAGTTTCCCCATCTACCTCTCTTATGGGAAATGATCTCTGGATCCCAGCCATCGTTAAAATAGGTGAAGCATGTCCCTCAGTTGAATCAAGGTCTTCTTCTTCTTCCCCAATAGGATCCTCAAAGTATTCAGAAGGATCTCCTATAGGAGGTTCAATTTCACTGCCACTAAAGAAGAGTGAAGGGTGGCTAGGAGGTGATGTGGGGGTTTTAGGTAAGGTTTGTCTTTGATTATTCCTACTCCTACGAGGCATGAAAGTAAAATATTTTTGTATTTTTTTCAATATTTATAAAGTGACATGAAAAGAAAGGAAATAAGAAAAAAATTCTAAACAAAATCAAAATATCTACTAGACACCTCCCCGGCAACGACGCTAAAAAGTGGTGAGCCCTGATATTGCACCAAGAGTTCGGCAGCTCCCGGGGGCTGCCCTACTTTACTTTATCCACCTGGGGTTCGTACAAACTTGGATGTGACAGTGTTATATACACAACAGATGCATTATTTTCATGTCATCCTCTTCTTCTTTACGAAAGGGTGTTATTCCTTAAACTATGATAAAAACCGAAAAGTAAATTGCTGGAAGGAAATGACGAAAAGGAAACTACTTAATTTGCAGAAAGGAAATGATGGAAATGAAACTAATTTAATGTGCAAAAAGGAATGACAGAAAGAAACTAAATTAAATTGCTGAAAACAAATGACAGGAATGAAACTAAACTAAATTGCTAGAAATAAATGGCAGAAAGGAAACTAATTCTAAACCACACTTAAGTTGGCCAAATGGGTAAATTCACTCTACTTATCCTATGGTCTATCTACCATGCTTCTATCTATGCAGTGAAGCTATCCATGGCTTAATTATAATTGAAAAAGTGTTGATTTGTAGCTTGGAGGAAAAAAGGGCTAAAGAGGCTAATGGAGGGCTTAATGCATGAAACAGGTCTTAGAAGTGGAAAGCAGGGGTTTAAACCTGATTAAAACTTTATTATAGCGCAAAAATTATTCGGAGCGGAATAATTTGAAAAGTGTGATGGCGGAGATGCGACAGAGCAAAAGTTGTGAAGTGCAAACTGCGACGGGCTGAAATGTGTGACGTGTGAAATGTGATGGGAAAGGACTGCGAAATGCGAAAAGGAAAGAACTACGCAATACGAAAAGGGAAATTTTTTGTGATCTACGATATGCGATATCGCAATATCGCAATCGAAAAAAAGAGTAGTAGGTATTAAAAGAAAAGGGAAAAGGTTTGGAAATGTGATTTGCGATGGGTGATGTGGCAGTGGGACCGGTGGCGGAGCACAATCGCAATATTGAAATCAGTAGATAGGAGCGGTAAGTCTTAAAAAAAAAGGGAAAAAGTTGCGATGTGGTAAAATTTGCGATGAGAAAATTGCAATGTGGTAAAAGTTTCAAAGTGCGATATCACAATCACAATATCGCAAATTTGGAGGGATATCAGTAAGTCTTAGAAGAAAAGGGAAACGATGCGAAGTGAAAAATGCAACGGAAGAAAATTTGTGAAGTGCGAAGTGCAATGGGTGACGTGGCAGTGGGACTGGTGGCGGAGCGTGCAATATTGCAATCGGCGTTTAGAAGCAGTAAGTCTTAAGGAAAAAGGGAAAAGGTGCGAAGTGTGATTGCGATGTGGGAATTGCGGTAAGCCATAAAAGAAAAGGATGAA
Organism: Pinus albicaulis; assembly: GCA_034641835.2. Lineage (NCBI taxonomy): Eukaryota > Viridiplantae > Streptophyta > Pinopsida > Pinales > Pinaceae > Pinus > Pinus albicaulis. The sequence continues at coordinate 879,334,128 of CM076579.1, forward strand.
GGTTGCGAAATGCGATATCGCAATATCGCAATTTGCAGATGGGAGCGATAAGTGTTAAAGGAAGAAACTAAAAACTGTGATTTGTGATTTGCGATGTACAATAGCGGGAAGTTCGAGGAGCAAGGGAAAAAGGTCGAATCCCAATGGTTTTCAAGCTTTTTGCGTTAAAAAGGGGTAAGGCAGTTATGAATGATAAAAACAAAGGAATGAGGCAGGCTGAAGGGTTTAAGTGTTTTTGGGAATAAAAGGTGGGTGTAATGGTTAAAATAAGCGGAAAACAGGAGAGAATGGAGGCGTAAAAGCAAGGTTCAAACCGTGAAGACAAAGATGGAAAATGAAGCGGGAAGGCGCCACAAAGTTTCTCTGGGGTTTTAACAATAATTACTACAAACAACTCTGCTGATCTATGCGCGCAAAACAAAGAAATGCATGAAAATACCGTGCAAAAAACTCTGCTGATCTATGCGCGAGAAACAAATAAATGCATGAAAATACCGTGCAAAGGAAGACTGGAAAATGGTAATGCAACTCTACATCTAATCTCAGAAACAATGAACAAAAATCAGTTTTTGGGTCTGTGGGAAGGTTCGCCCTCCTCGAGCTCTATTGATAGAGATGAGAATGGGGCCTTGATCCACAAATTTTTGGTTTTCCTCTATTCTATTCCCCTCATAAGAAAATGAAAAAACTACAGCAACATACTAAAAGAAAAACTAAACAACAATGAAACTATCAGAAGCAAAAATAATTGAATGACAGAAAGCAGAGAAAAAACACAACAGAGAGGCTGAGGCACATGGATTGGGCGCTAAACCATGAGCTGATCCGGATTTATGCAGGAACACAACAAAATAAACATATAACCATAAATACAGAGATGCAGTGGAAATAACACTTCATTTCATTAATATCAAAGAACTGAAATTTGCTTACAGACAGAATGGAAATAAAACTAGCTAGGGCGCTGGTAGCTATCTCTGAGAAGAGATGTGGCGGCTACAGGCCTCTGAACTCAGTTACAATGAGGCTCGAGGGCCTATTTATTATCGAGAAACAATGGAGAACCCTAAACATCCAAAAACCTAACCCTAGGAGATGAAGCGCCAAAACTATGGGCCCCGTTTGGGTAAATTGGTGTTTCAACTTCCCAGGGACGTAACTTTGGCATACTATCTCCGTTTGACGCACATGATACATCCTTAGAAAGCTCTATCCGAGGACTACAACTTTCGCAGCAAATATCGTTCCTTCCAAAATGGAATGCTATTTACTGGAGGCGCGATGCCCAAAAAACATCGTTTAGGGCCTCAAAACTGCTCCGGAAGTTCAAGACTCAAAAAACTGCTAAAAATAGTAAGTTATGCCGAAACTGAAAAACTGAAAGAGATAATGGTGGGGGCCCAAGTGGAATAGGAAGGTGGCCACCAATATCCACCTGGATCATTCCTCCCCCCTTAGGAATAAATGGTCCCCATTGCGTTAAGTTCCTCCATGAGATGAGGAAATTTCTGCTGAACTTGGTCCCTGGTGAACCACTTTCCTTGGTGCAGGAGTTGGCCAGCTTTGACAACCCGATACAGTTGGATCTGATGTTGACGAGTGTTCTTGATTTTCATGTCCATGATACAATATGTGGTGGCCTGTTCCATGCAGTCTGGGTTTAACTCTGTTGGTGTGAGTTGTTCTGCAATGTCCGAGGTGTCCAGTAGAGGTGGAAAGTAAGGACGAAGGCGATCCACATTGAAGACTGGGTGCAGACCAAGGAATGGTGGAATACTAAGCTTGAAGGCATTGTTACCTACAGCCTTGGTGATGGTGTACGGCCCGTATCGGAGCGGGCGAAGCTTGCGGTGAGGTCCAGTGAGGCGCTCCTTCTGCAAATGTAGCCATACTTTGCCGCCCACCTGGAAGTGGTGTGGCACCCGGTGTTGATCATGGCGCTGCTTGTACTTCGCATTGGCTCTGTCCAATATATCATGAACCTGTTGGCGGATGTGTTGAATGCGCTCGATGAAGTTACTTGCTTTGTCAACTTCAGACTGGACATGAGCTGAATCGGCCTGAGCAGCTGCAAATGGCATGGCTACGTCAATGGGACATAGTGGCTGGAATCCCAAGCCCACCTGAAAGGGGCTATGGCCAATTGAACTATGGAGAGCCTGGTTATAACTATGTTGTACATAGGGGAGGCTCTCGTCCCATGTGCATGGATGCTTTGAATTGTACATGCGTAGAATGTGTACAATCATTCTGTTGATGACCTCTGTCTGGCCATTTGTTTGGGGATGGAAAGCTGTGGACATGGTGAGCTTTGTGTCCATCATTGACCAGAGGCTAGACCAAAATTTGTTGAGGAACTTGCTATCTCGATCTGATATGATAGACTGTGGGATACCAAAGTGCACCCATACTCGTTCAAAGAAGAGTTTAGCAGTAGCTTCTGCTGTGATATTCTTCTTATAGGCCGCCATAATGGCCATCTTCGAGAATCTGTCAACGACCACGAAAACACAGTCATTGCCATTCTTAGTAGAGGGCAGGCCCGACATGTAATCCATGGAGATGGATTCCCAAGGTCGACTAGGGGTAGGTAGTGGAGTATATATGCCTTGCTTCTTGATGGTCGGTTTGGCAATGGCACAAGCAGTGCAGGATCTGATGTGCTTCTCGACATCCTTTCGAAGGTTCGGCCAATAGAAATACTTCTGCAGGATTGCTACTGTTTTCTCGACCCCGAAATGCCCAGCAACTCGACTGTAGTGTGCTTCCCATATCATCTTGGCACGCTCGCTTGAAGGAACACAAAGGTGTCCCATGTGACATAAAAGTGCATCTTGGAGGTGAAAATTTGGAACTTGCGTACCCCCCAAGAGTGCCTTGTGAGTTTGGCCGAATTCTGGGTCACTCTTATAGAGAAGCGGCAAATCAGAAGTCTCATGCCCACAAGAGTTGAGCACAATGGTGAGCGCCACGATCGGTGGTCAGCTGAGGCAGTCTGCAACATGATTGGTGCTACCCTTCTTGTACTTGATGTTCAAATGAAACTGTTGCAGATATGTGGACCACTTCTGATGGCGATCATTCTGCAACTTCCCTTGTGTCTGTATGAACTGCAGGGGCTGGTGGTTTGTGTGGATGATTGTTTCCTTCCCCAAAATGTAATGCTTCCATTGTCGACAAGCTTGCACAATGGAATACATTTCTTTGTCATAGGTGGGATACTTGCGAACTGTCTCAGATAATGTCTCACTGTGATATGCCACCGGATGTCCCTGTTGAGTAAGAACTGCCCCAATAGCATAGTCAGAGGCACCTGTCTCGATCTCAAATGGTTGTTGCAAGTGTTTGGTCAATTTAGTGTGTCCTAAATTGATACATTAATTTGTCAATCCGAGATTCGTAAGCTGACGAAGTGTGGCGCACTATATGTGCAAGATAACCTATCTCTTACTTTTTTTAAAAAAATTATCTTGGGGGTTTTTATCTTGGTTGGTTTCCTAATGTGAGATGGAAATTCTAAAAGACAAGTATGGATATAAATGTTCAAGGCAATGATGTCCTTTATAATGATTTCCAAAACTTCAAACTTCAAAAATGGTTTTAAAACGTGCAATGAAAAAATTAATTCAAATGAAAATGTGCCACTATACTAGTCAAACAAACAGTGAACTATTGATCATGAAACTGATTACCCTTGCTGCTGTCTAAATACAAAAGAAACTGTACTCAAAGAAATCCAAGAATTGCAAGCAAAGTAAAGCTAAAACCAAATTACATCAACTCATATTCTGACCCCTCACCATTAGTCTCGCTATGGCTTTCGGAGGTAAGCATAAAAAACTTGAGCAATCTGATATCTAATTTGCAGAAAAATAAACTAATATCAAATTACACACTCATACTTCAATCCCTCACCATTAGTCTCGCTATGGCTTTCGGAGGTAACTCATAATGACATGAGCAATTTAATATCTAACTTGCAGAAAAATAATCTAACATCAAACTACACACTCATACTTCAATCCCTCACCATTAGTCTCGCTATGGCTTTCGGAGGTAACTGATAATGACATGAGAAGTTTAATATCTAACTAACTAGTAAAGCAAATGTACAAAACTGAAATGAATAAAACAATGCTGGAATTAAAAATTAAGAAAAAGAAATCAGCAGAAGGACAAGGTTGATTCCATGTCATTAGTCTTTGTAAAACTATGTGCAAATGCCTGAGTTGCCTACTATAATCTGAAACAAAGACACTGATAAGTTAACAGCAGTATAAAGCATGAAAATTTATGAACAGAAACAAAACGTTAATACCATAAGAGATGTAATATATACACGTGAATAACTATGGCATAATAAACGTAAGGAAATAAAGCATGACACTATACAGTAATGAACAAAACCTCGGCATGTGCAGGGGCCCTCTGCACAGTCCTCGGGCAACAGCTATCAACCACGAATTAAGCTTATGAACAGAGTCTTCTCATATATTCAAAATGCAGTCATAACAAAGAAATAATGTCACGACACAGTGGCTTTCTTTCCAGCAGAATTACATTACAGAAGCTAACTACTATGCGTATGAGAACACATTATTTATAACAGAGGATGACATAGCTAATTTCCTACATTCTGCGCTGATACAAGACACATGAACAACCACATCCATAAATATAGCATTATGGCTGCCGTGAAGATTAAATCTATGGAGAGTGGTCGTTGAATTCGGCTTATGGAGCAGTTCACAGGTGTTGATATGTCCCCTATGATTTAGGAACGGCCACGTACGTCTTCACGTGGTGAAAAACATAGTTCTATCACCGTAGGGCTCTTAGGTTGGCCACCGCTTAAATTCCTTTGACCACAACCTTCTTTGGTGAATTCGACTGAGCCAATAGGACTCGGTCCATGTCCATGTCATTTCCAACTTGCCCATGTGGCTTGATTTGCCTGAAGACACCTGCAATATGGAATTTAACAAAATGGCTGCGGAAAGTTGAAGCAGCTGCAGAAAGTGACAAGATTCCGCAGCTAGATGAGCAAAAATCTAATTCAAACAGCAGACATAAAACATAGTTAAAAACCACTTTAAATGCTCTTTTACGGTTAATATTCAATGATGTTGATGACTTAGGAGGTCCAGGTAAATGGAAAAAGTCTAGAAGGGTATATAGGAAAGATGCAAGTTTGGGACTCAACATACCCCCACTGTGAAGGTGTTGCATGTCCCCATGCAACCAAAATTTTGATCATTCTCCTTCAATTCATATGCCTTGATACCTCTGCCAGTACATCCAGTCTTCTTCTCCTCTTTCTTGGTGCTGCTAACATCCTGGGCTTCTTCATCAAGCATCTGAATTTGAGATTAATCAGTGCTCTACTTATCTTCTGGCATTTCTTCTTCAATTTTCTGTTCTTTTTGTGCCACAGTCCTAGATGCAGCATAGTATTGTCATGAATGATCTTGTCCAATCTGTTTTGCTCCTTTAATGCTTCATTTTCATTTTTAATATGTCTATTTAAAACCTCCAACTCAAAAATTTCTTGTTTCAACGATTGTACTAGATCTTCTTGTGCTGTGTGAGGCTGAGTGGATGAAGTGCTGGGACCCGTGGCTGTTCTTTCTAAGGATTCTATGTAATCATACAGCTCTTGCTGCTTTGGATCTATCTCGGGTGTTGTTTTCCTTGGGCTGTCCCAAAAATGTTGTGGAGGAGAATTGACTTCAAAATATGGCCGAAAAGGACTCATATCAACATCTTGAGGACTAATTTCAACGTTTGGCTGAGAATGAGATGGACTACAGCCAGCTGGAGTTTTTTCAGGTGTTCCTTCTCCCAAATAAATAAAATGGGGTCCTTTTGTTTGTGTTTTCTTCCACTTTCCTTTAAGCCTGTTGCTTCTTCTTACACGCTGTGGACTACTGTCTTTTTCTTTTCCTTTATTTTTGGCCATAGCTGACTATTTATGAAGGTGAACTAGTCTCTCAGATAATACTTGATGGTCTTCTTCTAAGGAAGGGGTTTGATGTACAACTTCAATGTTTTTTCTCTCCTCAATCTTTTCCTTCCTTCTTTTAGACAGTTTCTCTTCTCTACTAGTTCTTTCAACTGTGTTAGTAGGAGTGCTTTGAGTTTTATCACCTGTTCTCTTTCTTCTACTTCTTTTTGGTGTACTGCCTTCTGGGGTTTCTTGGGGTTCTTCAAAGAAATTTCTAATTAAAAACTGCTCCCAGGTGTCCTTTTTCTCTTTTAATTGTTTTTCTATCAATATTTTCACGAGACCATGGTGATATAAATGTGGTTCTACGTCCCCCAGGTGCTTTTGGACGGTTACAGACATCTTTTTCAAACTGTTTAGTAAAAAGTATGGCAAATTGAGGGTTTGGTTGTCTAGGAAATTCATCAACAGTCGGGTATGATACATGTACGTTGATCCAAAACGTCCCTCACAGGTGATAAACTTTTGAATAACCAACAGTAAACTAGCCCACTCTTCTTTTAAAGCATGAACAAGAATTCCCTTTTTGAAAATGGTGACATCCATACCTGGGTTACGTAGGATTACTCTCCAGGCTTCCTCGCCAATGCTCTTGTTCTTGAACCAGCGTTCTCCTTCTTGAGGGAGTTCTGTAGCAGCTGTAATGGATGCCTCAGTCACTGTAAATTTGAGGTCCCCAATTTCCACCTCCAGACCGTTGAAAGACCTCGCAAAAGCTTTTGTTACCTCCTTATTGTAGCCTTTAAACTTTTGAATAAACCGAAGCCATTTTGCCTTTTTCAATATGTCTTTGACTTGCAGATATCCTTCCATAAATTTGGGTCCCTCTGGTTCTGTTCTCAACAACTGACCCATCCTTCCTTCTGTACTTTAGAACTCGTCTGCGCGAGGAGGGTTTAGCGGAGGTAAGACGGTAGAAATGATCAGGGTTTATGAAGGAGACTAGTGACTGTAAGCGGATATCAGAGAATAGGTACGCGGGATGAAGCGGAACAAAGAACAAAATGGGGTGAAGGCTTCTGTGAGCACGGTGAAAATGTAACCGTGAGGTCAATAGAACAGTAGGGGGAGTAAAGTGCATCCGACAGTATTTAAAATTGGGTGGTTGCAGAGTAGACGCAAGCACGTTTATGAAACGGCTACGGATTTTGTGCGGCTGAGAGAAGCCGTAGTCAAATCAACCACGTTCCTTAATTACAGGTGGAGTATCAAAGTATAGCTGAGCATTAGTGAAGACCGGAGGCTTGATTATGAGGTCGTTTAAAAATGAATGCAAGGATTGTGGGGGAATCGTGTAGAGATCGTGGGATGGTTACAGAGTTATCAACGCAATCATTGCATATAATGGAGCTATGGTTTATAACTATGTAAAAATGTGCTTGAATGCCATTTGAAATAATTTTTTACTCATACCTTGGAATTCTTGCCATTTTTCATTGGTCTTCAATCATTTGCTCCTCATTGATGCTTTTGAATGCCTCATGTCTTCATAATATGTCTTCATACCTGCATTTGATTTCATGATTGTTGAACTAACATCTGACTGTAAATTTTTAAAAACAGAGTGGTGGCTGCAGAAATTGCTTCTGGCTGCGGAAACTGACACAGCAATTATTTGGGTGAACTGAAATAGATAGATGATAACTGACTGAATAAAAATGGTCATGAAAGAAAATTTTATTGGTGAAATGAAATGAAATAGATGAAATGAAGTGAAATGAAATGAAGTGGAGTGGAATGAAATGGAGTGGGTTGTCATAAAACTTGTGAAATGAGAGAGAGATTTTTTTTTTTTTGGAAAATATAGGGTGTCAGGTGTTCCTGATTTTCACCCTACATTTTCTGTATAAGACTGCCAATCAGTGATTGGTTTTCAGGCTTATACTATCTTTTTATTTTTTATTTTATTTTATTTTTTTTTATATTTGAAACTGAAAAGAACAAAGGCTAGGCTGGTGGAGAAGAAGGATTCTTCTTCACCAGCCTTATTGCAGAATTATCTTGAAACATTTTGACAAATTCCTCTTTTGAGAGTGGCTTATGATAGATTTTAATCTGTGGCCATTCACAATTAGAGGAGTTTGAGATTCATCAATGGTCTTGATTCTTACTGCTCCATTGCTAAAGATCTTGTCAATCTCATATGGCCCAAGCCAATGAGTTTGAAATTTTCCTTTAAAATCTTTAAACTTTGAATCAAATAGCAATGCCCAATCTCCTTCTTGAAACTTCTTCTCTTTGATGTATTTGTCATGCCATTTAGCTCTTTGATATTGAACTAGATCAGTTCTTAGAATTGCCTCTTGTCTGATCTCATCTAGCTCATTCAACTGCTCCATTCTATGCTTTTGGGCTTCTGATAGATCCATCCCCAACTGAACTGCCATCTTGAAGGTTTTGAATTGGAACTCAATGGGGAGCAGGACTTCTTTCCCATAAACAAGTTCATAGGGAGAATGTCCTGTTGTATTTCTCCATGTAGTTCTATAGGTCCACAAGGCTTTAGGAAGCCTTTCCGCCCAATCTCTTCTGTGTAGATGAACAATTTTGGTGATGATACTTTCGAGAACTTTGTTTGTAGATTCCACTTGACCATTTGCTTGTGGATGGTAAGGAGTAGATATTCTGTGCTTGATTTTGTATTCTTCCATCAACTTCTCCACCAAATTTGATGTGAATTGGCTCCCCAGATCTGTTACAATTTCTCTTGGAACACCAAAGCGAGTAAAAATATCCTCATAAAGAAAATGAACAACTGAATTTTCAGTAGCAGATACTAATGCTTTAGCTTCTACCCATTTAGTAACATAATCAGTGCAAACCAATATATACTTCTTTTGCTTAGATTGTGGATTAATAGGTCCAATGAAATCTAAAGCCCATTTTTCAAAGGGTTCAATGAGTACCTGTGTTTGCAATGGCATTTCATTTGAAAGGGTAGGTTTCCCTACTCTTTGGCAGCTATCACACCTTTTGACATATTGTTTTGCATCTTGGAAGAGAGAAGGCCAATAATATCCCAAGGAAAGGATTTTATAGGCCGTCCTTTTGTCCGCAAAGTGTCCGCCGCATGGTTCATCATGACATGCCTTAAGAATATCAGGCATTTCATCTTCCCTGACACATCTTCTGATCACAAGATCTGGCCCTGTTTTAAACAATTCGTTAGAAATCCATGAATATTTTGAACTCTCTTGAATAATCTTTCTTTTTTCACTTGGAAATAAATGTGGAGGCAGTTTCCCTGTAACCAAATAGTTAGCCAATATCTGCATACCAAGGAGTCTTAGTAGTTACTGCAAACAAGTATTCATCAGGAAACTTATCCTCTACAGGAGAATCTTCTTTAGTATTCTGAATCCTAGACAAGAAATCAGCTACTGTATTTTGTTTTCCTGGTCTATCCAACACAGTAATATTGAATTCCTGCAAAAGTAGGAGCCATCTTGTCACTCTGCCATTAGTAACAGGTTTGTTCATTAGATATCTAATCACATAATGATCAGTATGAATAAAAGTTTCATAGCCTGTTATATAATGTCTAAACTTATTGATTGCATGAACAACAGCTAAAAACTCTTTTTCAGTTACAATATAGTTCAACTCAGTGGGAGTCAAATTTTTACTGGTATAGTAAATGGCATAAGGGACTAAATCTTTTTGACCCAACACAGCGCCTAGAGCTGTATCTGAAGCATCTGTAGAAATATGGAAAGGGAGTTTCCAATTTGGTCCTCTCAAGATAGGTGCTTCAGATATCCTTGTTTCAAAGTTTCAAAGGCTGATTGACAATCAGGATCCCATTTAAATTCACAGTCTTTTGTAAGTAGTTTGAAGAGTGGAGATGCTATTTTAGTGAATTTTTCTATAAATCTTCTATAGTATCCAATAAATCCTAGAAAACTTCTAACATCTCTTTGACAATTTGGAATAGGCAACTTGGAGATGACTTCAACTTTTGATCTATCAACCTTAATCCCATCTCCTGAAATATGATGTCCTAAAACAATCCCTTCAGTAAACATCATAAAGCATTTTTCATGGCTTAATGAAAGGTTTGTTTCTTTACATCTTATAAGAAATTTTCCAAATTTTCTAATGCCTCTTCAAATGAATTACCATAAACTGTAAAATCATCCATATAAACCTCTACACAATCATGGATTAGATCAGAAAAAATTCCTAGTACTGCTCTTTGGAATGTTGCGGGTGCATTACATAACCCAAAAGGAAGCACTCGATAGGTAAAGGTTCCCCATGGACAGGTAAATGTGGTCTTATCTTGATCTTTAGGTGCTACCTGAATTTGATTATAGCCACTAAAACCATCCAAAAATGAAAAGTACTTTTTACCTGCTAATGTATCTAATACCTGATCGATAAAGGGAAAAGGAAAGTGATCCTTCAAAGTTGCTTTGTTCAATTCCCTGTAATCAATGCATACCCTCCATTTACCATTCTTTTTAGGTACTATAACCAAAGGAGAAACCCATCGGCTATCTGAAATTGGATAAATGAAGTTTACATTGAGTAGTTTTTGGAGCTCTTCTTTCACTATCTCCCTAATATTTGGATTCATCCTTCTCTGAGGTTGTCTGATTGGTCTACTGTTTTCCTCAATATAGATATGATGGATGCAAGTCTTAGGATCAATACCTTTTATGTCAGTATACTCCCATGCAAATGCAGTAGAATGTTTTTGCAAGATTTTGGTTAGTTCTTCCTGTTTTGACTCTTCCAAATTTTTGTTGATATTCAATGTTTTTCCTGGAAAAATCTCAATGGTAGAACTACCGAACTCTTCCATAGAGTAAAGAGACATTTGTCTTGATGATAAATATTCAATATCAGATTCCAACTGAAATTGTGTGGGGTCATATTCTGAAGATGTCTCAAAATTTTCTAATGTGTTCAGAATTTGACTATCCTCACTGATTTCAGAAATGGTAAAGACAGGTTGTATAGTGTCCTCATCATCGACCCATTCATTGTCTCCTACTTCTGTGATTGCTTTTGCTGGAGGATACAAATTGAATTTCTTTGTCGAATTACCATTATAAATGTACATATCCCCAGATCTACAACTAATAAAAGCATCAGCTGTGGCTAGCCAAGGTCTTCCTAAGATAAGTGGGTGCCCTCCTAGATTACTCTGGGGAGTCAAAATCATAAAATCTACCGGATATTCCCAAGAATCTAAGGAGACTGAAATATCTTCTAATACACCATCTGGTTTAATAATTGATCGATCTGCAAGTTGCAGTAAAGTAGGTGTAAAAAGAAGGTTAGGAAGTTTTAGCTGGTCCATAGTCTGTCTACTCATAATGTTGATAGCAGCTCCTAAGTCAATCAATGTGTTTGGAATTTCTATCCCATTTATATGTGTCTTGACAATTGGACTTCCTGGATCTACATACTTCTGCATGGTAATTTTTCCCATCATAATATCTGCATTTTTTCCTACCAGGTGGATTCTTCTTGTGTCTTTTAGTTTCCTTCCTGGTCTTTTGAAACTCAACTCCTTTATTGTTTTTGCTAGAATAGGAATCTCTCGAATGGCTTGTAGCAAGGGAATCTTGATACAAACATTCTTCAATTCATCTAGAAAGTCATAGTTAGGCAAAAAGATTTGTTTTTCCACCCCCTTGTCAATTTGTAGTCTTTCAGGAAAAGGAGGTGTAGATGAAGATGCAGGTTGCTCAACTATAGGAGTTGTGGGTGTTAACTTTTCTTTCTCTTTTTGAATGTTTGAGTTTTGAAGAGATGCTTCCTCAGAACCCTTATTGACTTTAAGAGAGTCCTCCTTAGAGGTATCTTGCTCTTGGACATCTATAGAAGGTTTTTCTAAAACTCTACCAGACTTGAGTTGTACATCATTGAGAGGAACAATCATATAGGTAGGAAATTGTTGTCCTTCTATCATGTAAGTATTTTGAGGATTTTTATTGTTAGGATTTGGAAATGGCTGAGCTGGAAGTTGATTTGTCTTTTGTTGGAATGGAAGCATGAGTTGAGGATTTCGATTTTGTTGAGAAGGTTGTTGTTGTGGAAATGGAAATGAAAGTTGTGGATTTGGGTTTGGAAGTTGTGGAGCTTGTTGACTTTGAAAAGATGGAGGATATTGATAAAATTGAGAAAATCTCCCATGAGGATTTTGCATACCTTGTACCCATGACTGATATGAATTTTGAGGTTGGGGCCAAGGTTGTTGCCATGGATTCCAATTTGGTGGGGGTTGAAAATTCATAGGGTTGTTAAACCCTTGAGATTGTTGCCCCTGCCAAGGTTTTCTTTCAACAAAATAGAGAGATTCTACTGAATTTGGATCTTCTTGAAAGACAGATTTGAGTCCAGGAATTGAAGGAAAATCCTTGGTCTCATGATTCTCTGAGCAAATCATACATGTTTCTACAACTTTTGCATCCAAGGGACATTCCCTTAAAGCATGTTTCTTCCTACATTTCGGACAAAAGATGGCTAGAGCATCGGTTTCTGCTTTCTGCTTGTTTTGAATTTTAAGGGTGTCTAGTTGTTCACTAAGGCTCCCTAAGATATCAGTTTTGAATTCATCAAGCATATTGCCAATCTCTGCCCTACTTACTGATCCAGTTGCAAATTTTTTTGCCCTGATAAGAGAAGGATCTCTAGGCCCTTTTCCCATTTTAGATTTTCCCCTTGAGAGATGGACACATAGTTCTGTTATGTCATGAACTGGAAGTTGAGAAATGTCTCCTTTTCCCATCGTGTTTAAAATATCTATCCATTCATCTCTGATGGCTTTTAATAGAAGGGCTTTCAAATTTTCCTCATCTAAGTTGCTCATCTTTGCTCTTTTTAAGTTGTATTGAAATCTTTCAAGTAAATCCTCCAAATTTTCATCTTCTTTTGCACCATTTTGAATACCTCATCCTTGTGATTGGTGGGCATGCAATAGTCCAGGTATCTATCCAAAAAAAATTGTTTCATATCATTCCAAGTCCTAATAGATTGGGTGACTAATCCCATGAACCATTTCAAAGCGGCTCCCTTCAATGTTGAAGGAAACAGTTTGAGTTTTTGAGAGTCTTCCATATAGTCATAGGTTCGGCACACGACTTCAAACTCAAACAGAAATGTTTCAGAATCCTCACTTCGCAATCCATAAAAGTTGGGGAGGACAGATGGTGAGATGTTTTTCATCGTTGTATGAGTTTCCTCATCAACTATGGGGAATCCAAACGAGTTGTCTCCTTCCCTATTACCTCCACCATTGTTGCCTCCATTATTTCCTCCTCCTCTACCTCTACCTCTACCTCCAAATCCATCTACTACTTCCTCTACCATGATAGTTTCCTCAGAGTCCTCAAAGTCCTCGGGTTCTTCTATCAAGGGAGGATGAGAGGGAGTTTCTTCCTTTTCTTCTTCAGGTGATTCTACTTCTTTAATTACAATATACTCTCCTGTAGAAGTAAAGAAAGGGTCTTCTTCTAAATGAGATTTGGTAGATGGTGTAGGAGAATCCTCTAGTTCAGCTGCTCCTTGAATTCCATGAATCTTAAGGCTAGGGGTATATGGTGGTGAATCTTGTCTATGTCTTGAAGAAGATGGAGTTGTGAAAATCGAACTCTTGGCTCTAGCTATAAACCTTCCCCTAGAATCTCTTGCTCTATGCATGTCATTTTTTTATCTTTAAGTTGGGCTAATAATTCTCTTTCTGATCTTCCAGGTCACACTAAGTGCAAGAAGAGAGCATACTTAAGAAATTATTGAACCAATAACTCTCTTTTCTAATCCTCTAGATCACACTTGGTGCAAGAGGAGAGCATACTTCAAGAAGTTATCAATTTTTCCTATTTTTTTTTTTTTAAGAAATTGGCTACCTAGTTACACTTCCCCGGCAACGGCGCCAAAATGTTTGGCCAATTTAGTGTGTCCTAAATTGCTACATTAATTTGTCAATCCAGGATTCATAAGCTGATGAAGTGTGGCGCACTATATGTGCAAGATAACCTATCTCTTACTTTTTGTCGGTTTTATTTATTTATTTATTTATTAATTAATTAATTTATTATCTTGGGGGTTTTTATCTTGGTTGGTTTCCTAATGTGAGATGGAAATTCTAAAAGACAAGTATGGATATAAATGTTCAAGGCAATGATGTCCTTTATAATGATTTTCAAAACTTCAAACTTCAAAAATGGTTTTAAAACGTGCAATGACAAAATTAATTCAAATGAAAATGTGCCACTATACTAGTCAAACAAACAGTGAACTATTGATCATGAAACTCATTACCCTTGCTGCTATCTAAATACAAAAGAAACTGTACTCAAAGAAATCCAAGAATTGTAAGCAAAGTAAAGCTAAAACCAAATTACATCAACTCATATTCTGACCCCTCACCATTAGTCTCGCTATGGCTTTCGGAGGTAATCATAAACAACTTGAGCAATCTGATATCTAATTTGCAGAAAAACAAACTAATATCAAATTACACACTCATACTTCAATCCCTCACCATTAGTCTCGCTATGGCTTTCGGAGGTAACTGATAATGACATGAGCAATTTAATATCTAACTTGCAGAAAAATAATCTAACATCAAACTACACACTCATACTTCAATCCCTCACCATTAGTCTCGCTATGGTTTTCGGAGGTAACTGATAATGACATGAGCAGTTTAATATCTAACTAACTAGTAAAGCAAATGTACAAAACTGAAATGAATAAAACAATGTTGGAATTAAAAATTAAGAAAAATAAATCAGCAGAAGGACAAGGTTGATTCCATGTCATTAGTCTTTGTAAAACTATGTGCAAATGCCCGGGCTGCCTACTATAATCTGAAATAAAGACACTGATCAGTTAACAGCAGTATAAAGCATGAAAATTTATGAACAGAAACAAAACGTTAATACCATAAGAGATGTAATATATACACGTGAATAACTATGGCATAATAAACGTAAGGAAATAAAGCATGACACTATACAGTAATGAACAAAACCTCGGCATGTGCAGGGGCCCTCTGCACAGTCCTCGGGCAATAGCTATCAACCACGAATTAAGCTTATGAACAGAGTCTTATCATATATTCAAAATGCAGTCATAAAAAATAAATAATGTCACGGCACAGTGGCTTTCTTTCCAGCATAATTACATTACAGAAGCTAACTACTATGCGTATGAGAACGCATTATTTATAACAGAGGATGACATAACTAATTTCCTACATTCTGCGCTGATACAAGACATGTGAACAACCACGTCCAGAAATCTAGCATTATGGCTGCCGTGAAGATTAAATCTATGGAGAGTGGTCGTTGAATTCGGCTTATGGAGCAGTTCACAGGTGTTGATATGTCCCCTGTGATTTAGGAACGGCCACGTACGTCTTCACGTGGTGAAAAACATAGTTCTGTCACCGTAGGGCTCCTAGGTTGGCCATCGCTTGACTTCCTTTGACCACAGCCTTCTTTGGTGAATTCGACTGAGCCAATAGGACTCGGTCCATGTCCATGTCATTTCCAACTTGCCCATGTGGCTTGATTTGCCTGAAGACACCTGCAATATGGACTTTAACAAAATGGTTACGGAAAGTTGAAGCAGCTGCGGAAAGTGACAAGATTCCGCAACTAGATGAGCAAAAATCTAATTCAAACAGCAGACACAAAACATAGTTAAAAACCACTTTAAATGCTCTTTTACGGTTAATATGCAATGATGTTGATGACTTAGGAGGTCCAGGTAAATGGAAAAAGTCTAGAAGGGTTTATAGGAAAGATGAAAGTTTGGGACTCAACAACAAGTCTGGTAATGTGAGCACTGGGGCATAACAGAGGCGATTTTTCAATTCTGTGAACGCCTTTTGCTGAGGGCCGACCAAAAGAATTTTTCTCTCGCTCCTCCCTTGGTGACTTGACTCAAGGGCCAAGTGATATGAGAGAAACCCAACACGAATCTACGGTAGAAATTAGCAAGACCCAGAAAGCTGCGAAGCTCTGTTATAGTGGTTGGGGCTGGCCAATCCCGAATGACTTGGATCTTGGCTGGATCCACATGCACCCCCCTTTCATCAATAATGTATCCCGGATATTGAACCTGGGTCATGCCAAAAGTGCACTTCTCCAAATTGGCACACAACTTGTGTTGCCGCAGTGTTTGGAGGACTTGTCGGATGTGGTGAAGGTGCTCTTCCCAAGTCTGGCTGAAGATCAGAATGTCATCCAAGTACACCACTACAAATGAGTTGGTGAATGGCTGCAAGATGTCGTCCATCATCCTCATGAAGGTTGCGGGAGCATTCGTCAACCCGAAAGGCATGACCAGCCATTCAAAAAGGCCTTCCTTAGCTTTGAAGGCAGTCTTCCACACATGAGAGGGTTCAATTGGTACCTGGTGATACCCAGACTTCAGGTCGATCTTGCTGAAATATTTTGCACCTTTGAGTTGGTCCAGAAGGTCATCAATCCGTGGGATTGGGTACCTATTCCGGACAGTGATCTTGTTCAGCGCCCGATAGTCAATACAGAGTCTCCACGTCCCATCCTTCTTTTCTACCAACACGATCGGGCTCCCACAGGGCGATGAACTTGGTCTTATGTGACCTTTTTGCAACAGTTCCTGAATCTGCCTCTTGATTTCATCATTCTCCATAATAGAGCACCGATAGATCGGTCCATTGGGTAACGACGCACCTGGGGTCATATCAATCGGGTGCTTGACCTGACAGTGCAGAGGAACCCCCTGTGGGTGAGGTGAAGATGTCCCTGTACTCCTCCACAACCTTATCCATTTGTTGTTGTCGTGCAGAGGAGCCCTGTCTCGAGGTCGTGGCCACAGTCTTCTTCTTGCCCTGGGGGCGTATCATCAGGAAAACAAATTTCTTGGTTTGGGAAATGAGCTTATTGCATTGTTTTGCAGTAACCAAAGAGATAGCTGCAGGAGGTGGTACCTCTGGTATCCTATACAACTTATTTCCCAAAGTAACAATAACAACACGAGGTCGAGACTCATACACAGCATGATGCTTCCACAAGTATGGTTGTCCTAATAATACATCAGAAACATCAATAGGAGCAACGTCACATAATACCTCATCCGTGAAGGGCTTGATGCTATAGGGAAGGCGGCACTGCTGGCTGACGCGGAGATCTCGTCCTTGATGAAGCCACCCGATGGTGTATGGATGTGGGTGAGCTGTGGTCGGCAAGCCCAACCGCTTCACGGCGTCTGCTGAAATGAGGTTCTTTTGGCTCCCATTGTCAACAATGAACTGTACAGGGGAGCCCTTTACCCACATCTGGGAGTGGAAGAGACATTCCTCCTCCTCTGGATCTTCCGGTTCCTCCTTTTGGATCTTTGTAGTGGCAACAGTGGCATTGGGCTCCGCATCAATAATATGTTTCCCTTTTTCATTCCCCTTTTCAGGTTCTGATTCGGATTCGGAGCATGCATCTGACTCAGAAGCCCTCATCTCGGCCACTAGCGACTGCTTGGCCCGACACTCACTTGTGTTGTGAGTGGAGCTCTTATGGAACTCACACCACTTTCCCGTGTCCTTCTTTGGCTTTGCGGTGCTATTATTTTCTTGTGGCTTTGACGGGCTTTGTCCTTTGTTCTGCGGTTTGGAAGCACCTTTCCCTTTCTTTTGATTCGCAGATCCAAAGTCTCGCTTCTTCTGTTTGAATTTCTGCTCAATCTTGGCAGCATACCGGTATGCCGTACTAAGCGAGGAGATGTCGAGGAACTCCATTTCCTCCTGAATGTATCTGTGCAAACAACTGCGATACTTTAGCACCAAATGTTTCTCTGAATCTTTGATACCCAACTTTGTGCGCAGGGTATGGAACAGATTTGTCAGCTCATGCACATCTTGATCCGTTTGTTGTCGCAGCGTGGTCCATTGTATGTACTTGTCCTCATAGCTCCACACGGGATAATACTGTTCCTTGATGGCATCTCGGAAATAATTCCAAGTTGGTACGGCCGAGAACATAGAGGGTTCTGTCTAGTCCTTGTTCTCACAGTAGGTTTCTCACCAGTCCTTAACATGGAGGGTAGCTTTGAGGAGTGCAAAAATAATCTTCTCCCGGTCTGAAAAGTCATGAACAGAGAAATATCCTTCTAATAGATTCAACCATATATCTATGGCATCTGCGTCTATTTGACCCTCAAATATGGGAATGTCAAAATTTACTTGTACCTTAAAAGGAGTCGCACCTCCAGAGTGGCTGCTGGATGCAGATGCGTTGAAGGATCTGAGCAAAGTTATCCATCATCGCATTCCTTTGTTTTTCGAGGGCCCCCTCGAGCAATATTTTGATAGGATCTCCTGCTCCCTCATCTTTCTTTTCGTCCCCCATGGGCGTCCATCAAGGTTGGCAAGGCTGATCTTGCAAAGGTTCCACCAGATCAAGCCCTAGCTCCTTATACCCCGACCTCGTTGGGGACATGCAAAGAAGGATCGAGAAGAAGCAGACCGCTCTGATACCACTGATCCGGATTTATGCAGGAACACAACAGAATAAACATATAACCATAATACAGAGATGCAGTGGAAATAACACTTCATTTCATTAATATCAAAGAATTAAATTTGCTTACAGACAGAATGGAAATAAAACTAGCTAGGGCGCTGGTAGCTATCTCTGAGAAGAGACGTGGCGGCTACAGGCCTCTGAACTCAGTTACAATGAGGCTCGAGGGCCTATTTATTATTGAGAAACAATGGATAACCCTAAACATCCAAAAACCTAACCCTAGGAGATGAAGCGCCAAAACTATGGGCCCCGTTTGGGTAAATTGGTGTTTCAACTTCCCAAGGACGTAACTTTGGCATACTATCTCCGTTTGACGCACATGATACATCATTAGAAAGCTCTATCCGAGGACTACAACTTTCATAGCGAATATTATTCCGAAATGGAATGATATGAATGATATTCTTTGGAGGCGTGATGCCCAAAAAACGTCGTTTAGGGCCTCAAAACGGCTCCGGAAGTTCAGGACCCGAAAAACTGCTAAAAATAGTAAGTTATGCCGAAATTGAAAAAATGAAAGAGACAATGGTGGGGGCCCAAGTGGAATAGGCGGGTGGCCACCAATATCCACCTGGATCATGAGCCTAGCTCTCTGAAACTTAAATTAGTAAAATGAGATCAATTTGCTCATTTCATAAAATAATAACCTCATACATTTCTAAAAGTTTGATCACTGAGTAAATTAATAAAAATCTCAATAGCTTGCAACAAAGTTCCAACTAGAATCAACTCCCTTCCTAGCTTTATCTCTACTCTATTTATTCTACAGGCCAACTACCAATTAGCTCCCTAGAAAATGGCGATTGAGTCCACTTGACTCCAAGTAAACAAATATTGGGTGCACTCCTCTTTGAATTGCTTAGCTGCCTCTGGAATTCGAATTGCTGGAGAGAATCCTTGGGGATCCTTTGGTTGTCTTTGGAATTCAAACTATTGGAGAGAATCTTTGGGATCCTTTGGCTGCCTTTGATATTTAAGGAGGGTGGAAAATCCTCCTATAATTTCTCCTTGTTGTCTCCTCCAAGTCTTTATGATAAAATCCTTATAAAATGCTAATAATTCATGATTATTTGCACTCAACCTCATATTAGGCACTCATAGCATGTTAGCCTTAATCACAACCTGTACTAGCATCATAAAACCAAATAATAATAAAAATGCAAGAAAAAGAGATCTAAGAAGGCAAAAAGGTGACTATTAACCCCTCCAAATATGTCTAACGATGGAGCTCATTTATGAGGCATCCATAATCATGTGCAATGGCGTCCTCCTCAGCTGTTGGCTTGGGGAAGGGGGGCTGTGTGGATGATTGGAGCAACACGGTTCTCTGGATCTAAAACTCTGGTCCAGACTCCATCCGAATCCATGATCCAAACATCTGTCTCCTCCTCCGCTGGCTCGTGACCAAGGAGCGACTTGATTTTATGAGGAGTGGGCTGCTCAGAGTGCGCAATGGTAAACTTCCTGGGGCTTCTTCTGTCCCTTTGTTTCTCCGGAGTTAAAACAGTCTCTTCCTGATTGAGGTCAGGCATTTGAGTGGCCTCCCTGTCGTGGCTACCTAAAGAGGAACCTTCAAAGGTTTCTAGATGTTGATCTTGTCCACGGTGATAGTGCCCCGAGAACGTGCCTCTTTGGCTGCCCCTGATGGGATTTTGACGCTATTGCGGGGCCATGGGGAAGCTGATGAGCAGAGGTAGGGAAGCTAGGCCCGGAGCAGGGAGATGCACAACTGGATTACGCACAATAGTGGTGTGCAGGAGGGGAGTGTGCAACATGGGGTCGCGCAACAGGGGGCGCATAGCGAGGGAGCATGCCACATATAGCGTGCAACAGGGAGATTCACAGGATGAGAGGCTTTTAGCAGGGAGGCGCTCAACCAGGGGGTACGCTGCAGGGGCTGCGCGGCAGGGAGGAGCATGCTATAGGATGGTGTGCAACAAGGGGTGAATGTCAAGGGGAGCGTGTAGGGTAGCTGGAGCAACGACGTGATGGTGAGGGGAAAAATAGAAATGGCTCTAAATTCTGACTACAGTAGTAGAGAGATAAAAGAATGGGGAGCTTCAGTGTCTTTTTAAGACCTGTGGCACAAGCGAAGATGTGGTGAGGGGTTGTGACACGCACACAGATGCGATGAAGTACATTCCAAGTGAGGCTGCATGTGATATGCAGTATGGCAAGAGGTCAGGTGCAACATAGAAATGTTATGAATGATTGATGAATTGAGTGTATGAATCAAGTTAGAGCTGGTATTGCAAGGCGTTGTCAGCCTGAGCATGGGAGGATCTTTCCTTGCATGTTTGGAGCGTGTCACCCGCATCCAGAGGATGTTATAAAATAAATTTATAAATTACAATGTTAAGAATTGGTATATCAAGGTGACATAAAATTCAATTTGAGAGAAATATACCAAGATTTTCATAGAGATGATGAGTGATAATATAAAATGGATATGTAAGTTATCAAACAAACTCCATAGGTAAAGTTGGGAGGAGATAGTTGTAAGGTTGAATTTCAGTATTAGGCGAAGAGAGTAGTAAAGTTGTGAGGAGGTAGATGGAAAGTTGAATTTTCATATCGAGTGGAAAGGTGTGTGATATATAAATGTGATGTGTGAGACTGATGTATCAGAGGGTCAAGGAAACATATCAGATAGAAAAGTGTTTGTGTATTAACTCTTATTTTGATCTTAGTGGAATTTCACACATGTGATGTATTCAATCATAGGAATGGTTTATATATCTAGCGTAATAGACATGATTGAATATTATGTGAGTGGGTAGGGTAACATGGAATTCATTTTTTTCTATGTGGTTCACAGACCATGGAGATCGGTGATCACTATGTCCACAAAATATTTGTACTAGGCAAATCCACCTGAAGGGATCACTTCTTGTCAGCTCAGTTGAAAGGTGTTATTATTGATGCCAATGTCTATCTTTGAACACTTTTAATATACATTGGGTATTGCATTAGTTGGAAGCTCTAATGGATAAGAAGCCCAGGAAGGAAGAGAAGGAAACCTAGACTTTGTGGCGTGGTCATGATGCCCCACATTTAATGAGGATTTTGAATGAGAATATCAGTGAAATTGCAAACAATATCATCATTAGATGATAGAGCTTATCATGTCATTTCCAACGGTTGGTGGCACACCACATAACTCCTCATGATTTAGGATATCTGCCTTGTCAAAGTTAGTGCCCTGAAAGCGTGGTCAATGTGCCAAAATAGAATGATAAAAGGAAACCTCTTTATTGGTCAAAGTTTGGAAATATTATCTAAGAAAGTTGAATAAATATGTTGACCAAATCAACTTTAAAAAGGAGAAAATTTATTGTGGAAAAATCACCTTCAAAATATGGATAAGGTCAGCCCTTTTCAAATTCAATTTTATATTTCAATTTATGATTTCTGCTCAGGTAGACTCCATATATTTTTGGGCAAGTCGGCCCTCTTTTCAAGCCCCTTATTTTTTTATATAGATAAGGAAATTAGATGGCCTCCAAGAACATATATTGATCAAGAATTTTCTTGCAAAATTCGTTTGATTTTGAGCCACGTGTAGTCACGTAGATCAAGAGGATTAAGGCCTAGTTTTCTGAGGATATTAAGACTTAAGTGTCTTACATTTGTGATGGTTTCTTTTTGCTGGGAGAGATCGAATTGAGGACTCATATGAGGCATTAGTTAGGCATGTTCTAAGGCTCTCTTTGGGATTTTTTGACCTGTTTTATGGCCTAGTTCAGAACCTCCTTGATGAAAAATTCTAGCCTTATTGTGGCAGGAGAAGAAGATGTTTCATGGACGAGTTTATGTGAAAAGCTAAGACTATGTGAAATTCTGAGTTTGAATCAACTTGAATTAGTTCTAAGGCCTCCTTTGAGCAAAATTATATTCCTAGGTCTAAGGATATTTTTTGACCTTTTTCTAGGGATTTCTAAGGTAGATCTCTTCGACCCTTTTGAGGCTCCTTTTGGAGGATCATATTTGACAAATTTTGAGGTATTGTTTCAAGCTACTGAGGCAAGAAAAATTCTGAATTTTTGAGGTTTCTTTTAAGGAAATTTGTTGAGGGTATTATGCTGCCTCTGAGGCCCAATTTCATGCCTCTGATACAGGGCTCCTGAGGACCATTTCGGTCCTCTTGTAATATAATTTGGCTGCCCTCCTATGACATATTTCATATGTTTTCTAATCTCTGTTGAAGACCAAGTGGAGTTGTGTTGAAAGTTGATTCAGTTGTGTCATTTATTTTCCAGTCAGAGATGAGGTTGAGGTTATTTATTGAGTTCAATTAAAGGACATGTATGAGACAGTTAAAAAAGGAATCTTGAAGCAATAATAATCCTATGAAGAACGAGCTCCAAACCTGCTGATTGTGATTAATCTTCACAGTTGGTTTAAGGCTTGACTAGGGATGCATCGGTAAGCTATCGGGTCATCATTAAGAGTCCCATTTAGACCGTTTGTTAAACGGAATAATCCAATCAAGTGTATTTGGGCCTCTATTTAGGCCTATTGCGACAGCATAAAAAATAATCTTGAGACATATTTGAAAACTTTCTAAAGGAAGATCAAAGGTTGAGGTTGGATCTTAAAGGCAGATCAAGGTTGAGGCTAGATGAAGGAAGAAGGTCCAAAGACACGTTGATTTATGGTTTGAAGATAATTGAGTGTTGGAACATTTGTTATGCGAGTTATGTGTGGATCAGAGAACGCAACATTCCATCAGTATTATATGAAATTGTTAGTTCATGTATCGAACATATCGATAGCTTGCTTAGAACATGTGGTAGAGTTTCCAGTGAATATCATTGTGTGTATTGTAAGCTCAAGGTACATGTATGATTGTATGCTACTAGCTTGGAATATCAAATAGTAGAGAAGATTAGCTTGTATGTGGCCTTGAGAGTATATTGACAATATGCTAATATGCTAAATGTATGGCTAAATGATGAAAGGATAGAATTATTGAAGTTTGCAAGTGTATATTAGTGTTTTTGTTGAGGAGTTTTGTATATTATTGATACCCTATTGAGAGAAGATTTAGAGTGTATTTGAGTGAGAGATCTGTTTGTTATTACACATTTCTAGTGTTTGGACAGGGTGTTTTGCAAGTTGAGACGAAGGATTAATGAACAATGGTTAAATGAGTTTGGTTTGGTAAATAGATTTTCTTTATTACAAAATGATATTGGTACACTGATTTTATCTTAGAGAATTATTGTGGATCTATCTCTATGCTGCTAGGGTTTACCATTGGATATACATATGAGGAATAAAGAGAGTAGGTATTGCTACTTACAAACTTGTGCCAGTTTTGTAGATTGATAGAGTCAACAGATTGTTTTAATATTTTTTATATTGATTGAGCAGAGGTGGGTCCATTCTAAAAATATATGAAACATGGTCCACTATGGTGAATTGAAGGTTATAACCTTTAGGGAAATTAGTGCCTTACTAATTAGGGTGGCATGGTGGTGCAACGTACAGAGTGAAGTCTCCATTAGGTTGGAGCTTGGAAACACTTTTGGGTGGCAGGATGGTGCTAGGGAAAGTTGGAACTTGTAGGGTGGTAGAGTATCCTTTCAGTTGGAGTTGATAAAACTAGGGACTTGGAGCCTCCTTCTAGTTAGAGCTGGTAATTAGGGTGTTAGAGCATATTTTAAATTGGATTTAACAAAACGAGGGGGTTGGAGCTAGTAAATCAGGGTGATTGAGCATCCTTTCAGTTGGAGTTGATAAATCGGGGGGTTGGAGTTTCCTTCCAGTTATTGCTAGAAAATATTGGAAGTTGGAGCTTCCTGTTGATGTAATCTTTATGAATTTATGTTAAAAGTGTTTGGTGTTTTTTTCTCCCAGGAGGATTTTCACCTAAAAACCTATTGTGTATTGTCTTTGATGTTGTGGATTGTTGAATGATGATGTTAATTGTTTAATGTTTAAATTATATGATTAAAATTGTTAAAAAGTGACCAATACTGATTCACCCCCCTCTCATTATTGATGAATATTCCAATAGGCTCAACCACAAAGCCTGACCCCAAGAGTGTCGAGATATTTGAAAACATGACCTCTCAATAACAAAGGTTGTTTAATGACATGGAGTTAACCAATTGAGCTAACCCTCGGGGATGTAACATGGAAAACATTATATTTAAAGGGGTTTGCTTTTTTATGTAACCTTTATGAATATATCCTCACATTATTTACTTATTAATCCATCACCTTTTATGATGTGCTTATGGGTTTTAATATTATGTCATATCTTTTAATTTAGAGTGGACCATTATGTCACTGTGGGGCTAAATATATACACTATTAATTCCCAACATTAAATTGTCAACCAGGGAGTCGTAGACTTAGAGGTTCATGCACGAGAAATGCAAGATTGGAGTCTAGTTTAGCCTAATCGAAAGTCGGTGACAATATGAGCAAACTAAAACAAACTGCATGAAATTACCACTAAGGATTCATCACTGGGGCACATAAATAACTTGTGCTATAAAGGCTCAGATCAAAGTCTTTCATTTCTGTTCAATCGTGAGTAGCTTACTTCAATTTTTATGTCATTTAATGGATTCCTATAATGGTTGGCTAAGCTATGAGAAAACCAAATTAAACTAAAAAAAAAACTGCAGGAAATGTTAGATATCACAAGAGTCTTCATTTAATGACACATGCAGGTGAGCGGTGAGATATATTGTCTTAACCTTTCATGTTCTTCAAAATAGAAAATAGTAATTCTAACATACAACCCGAGAAATAGAGTTTGCAAATAAATCAATGATACTAGATGCATGTAAATAGAGGAAAAAAAAAAAAATGAGCAGCATATTACTAATCTTGAGGGGCCCTCTCAAGTTGGAAATTGCTACTAGAGGCACTTTAGATGAACTCCAAGGATGCACCACAAAGTTGAAATCAATCACCTTCCATATATTGGAAACTAAGCTCAAATTACAACAATGAAATCATAACTCTCTTCCTCCTCCATTACAAAAGAATGATCATAATAACAAAGTTATCTCTCTCACAGCCCTATGAAGATTATTTATACATGAAATCCATGGAGGAATGGATAAATCCGAATTACCTCAACTCAGATTTTGGTTAAAACCAATTTTACAAATTTTAGAATGAAATCTAAGAAATCTGGGGTTTTATGCAGAAATTACAAATTCAGGTCAAAGACCCTTCGATACCTCTCTATCCTTTGCGAATTTTTAGAAACCATTTCCAAGTTTTGTTGTTGGGTATGTTTTCTCAAAATTGTTTGGAAATATCTTTATCTATTTGCACAAAATTAAAGGCACAAATTGGCAGTTTGAGATCTTTACTATTTTTTACAGTTTGGTACCGGATGAGCTCAAAAACTTTAATTCAATATCGGATGAACACAATAACTTTAATCCAGTACTAGATGAGCACAAAAATAGGTACCAAATGATTTGGAGTACCGAACTAACTATAGGAACATGTTGCTTGTACATAGAAACATATAATTAAACCATCATCAACAAAACTATTGTATAATCATAATTTTAATCAATAAAAATATGGAAAATTATGTATTAATCATATAGGATGAATAACAAGAGATAATGGAGGTTTATGGTGTAATTATGGATATATTATTGACGAAATGCGGGGATAAGGTGTAATGATGAGTGTATTTATATAGTAGAAAATATGACAAAATCGGAGCCCAACACTCCCCTAAACCCAAGGATTTGCATGTCCTCATGCAAACGAGGTGAAGAACTTATGATACTCTACTTATAGATTTATTTGACATTGTTTCTTTTGTAGGTGTTGGTTCTTGTGGAGCGGCTCTTTGGAAACTGCCACAGATGGAGGACAAGCAGTGGATAGGGTATCAGAGTGATGGTGAATGGTGGTCGTATGAACTTGGACGTCTTTATACTCTATGTCTTACATAAGTTTTAAGACCAATATTTACTTTGTGGTTCTTTGTTTGGATAAACAACAATGACATCATCCTCTTTAAGATGACTCAAGACACTATGTTGCTTTGTATTTGTATACCACATATTTCCTTTTCATTTCTCGATCTTATCGTCAGAGTATATTGTTCATTATGACAAATGGAATGAATATGGATGGTTTACTGAGTAGTTGTGATAATTCATAGTGGAGTGTGGAGTGGGTAATAGTGGTTATACATCATTTTTCCAAGTTCTTACCAAATTAAAAATATTTGTACTAGTTTTACCTCAAGTTACCTTTGCTTTGATTCCTAATGCATGTTGAAGCGGAAACTATGCAAAACATGAAGAAATGTCTACAGAATCATGATATGGACTACTGAAAATTGAAGATGAAATGGAGCAAGGCTGAGAACTGATGGAAGCTGATGAAAGTCAAAGAGAACAAAAGTTGATCCACTGAAGAGAAAAAGAACTGATTGAAGATGATAGAGATAATGCTAGGAATTTGAAGATCTGGAAGGGATTTTAGGATCACTTCTCCCCCAAACCCAAGAGTTTGCATGTCCTCATGCAAACTTATACAAACTTTCTGACACCAATTTGAGAGCTACTAAGAACAAAATCTAGGAGTTGCTAATAAATTGTGAACCCACAATTTATTAGCGCTAATCTCGAACACAGATAAAGAAGATAATAAGATCATGAAAATACAAATTGATCATAACCATGAATTACATCTAATGCCACATTATTTTAAAATTTCCATTAAATATTTGATGACAATTAGCACGAATGCATGAAAATTGAGCAGTTTTCAAAAATCACTTGTGAATATTCATCCTCCATGTATAACCAAATTTTCTATTATACAACAGAGATTTATATTTCCTTGCTTATACAAACTTCATCAAAATATTAGAAGCACTTATGCTAAGAGAGTCTTGTATAAATGAGAGTATGGTTTTGTTCTTCTCCTTTAGAAAGGAAAATAAAAGAGTCTCAACGGTCTCAGCAAATGAAAACCCCATAGGAAACTAGTCAACCCTTTTTCATTCTCAAAAGATTTACAGTCATTCAAGTAATAACGATAAATTTCACAACTGATTATATTAGGCTTCTAAGATCATGATCCCACTCTTAAGATAATGCATCTTAGATATAGCATGAAAAACTAATGATAGAGGACTCAAGGTTACCTTAAGACAATTCTTTAGCAACAATTTTATGGAGTTCATTTTTACCCTTGACTTCATCCACGCATGCTTCTTTTATTGTAACACTATAGAGCAAACATCATACATGTAGACAAAAATCTTTGGTTTGGTTGACACTTCTTTAGGCAGAATGCCCCATTTCCCGCAAGTGTCCATAGCCCTGATGGGTTTTCCTAGTGGTATCACAGGTCAGTACCCACTGACGACAGACATCTATAGCCTCGACAGGTTAACATCTTAAACCTATTTTACACTGAAGGCTCTAGTCCCATGTTTCCTACCATTTTAGTTTTAGATTGTGGTCATTTCTTTTGCAATTGGTAGATGGGGGAGTGGCTTTAGAAATCCCCTTAAAAGCATAGGATGACACCTTTCATAGTGACTTAGATTACCTGCATAATGTCTTTGACAGATAAGATACTTGTAGGTACTCAAAGGACATAGAATGATTGAGTCATTTTTAATGTGAGATGGATCAGGTTTCCAAAGAATAACCAAAAGACACCTAAATTTCTACTAATATGAGTTTTCATGTATGCCTTCGCCTTTAAAGTAGTGTTCCACTATGAGTAGAGACTTCATCAACTCTCTTGCAAGTATGAATAAAGATGCTCTACTGACCAACTTTGAGATTAGATCAGGTTGTACTAGATACCTATGGGCTCCATAATATAGACTTTTAAATTTATGTAATCACATGGCATAATTAAAAACATGAGTATTAGTTACTGATGTAAATGATATGAAATTATGTATAAAGAATGAAAAGAAAATCTCTTGAAAATGATTTGCTGTGACAAAAATTCAGTGGTTTGATAATTAAATTCTTTTCTTTTTAGTTTTGAATTATTATTTTTTGTAAGCTTGGTAGGACTCCCTTTTCATTAATTTTATAAACAAAAAACAACCACATTTACTAGTTTGGTGGCCTCAACTCGCCCTGAGTGGAAAATCGAGTTTGTTGGCTACTTGATGGTGTGGTATGTCATAAAAAAAATAAGGTTTTGAGTCTATCATACCAAGCAAACAAATCCTGGATACTCACACATATACAATTTTTCACATATATACTAACAATTTTACTTGAGACTAGGAATTTAAATGCTAGTCGCATATAGATAATAAGAAAAGGAATTTCAGACTAAACCATCTTGAGACTACCCAGCCTCTTCAAGAGCTGAGGCCAAATCCACCGGTGCCGGTTCCTGAACCGAAGTGCCAACTTGCTCAAAAGGCTTGGCAATGCACGGGAGGTGGTACTCAATGCGCCCATCCTGCTTCCTCAACTGGAATTTTATCTTATCGAACTCACTTCTGTAGTCTGGGAATTATTCGGCTAATGTCACCAGGCTCATAAAGATATACTCGAAGGATTTTGCAAGGATTTGTAGAAATTATATAACTGATATGTTATATATCCGAGATTCTCCTAATCACACACTATTTGACTTCATGCACAATACATAATCTCTTCTACCATTGATCATTAATTGCGGAAATAAAATCAATTGCATGCACACATTAAAACCATAAAAATTCACACATATGAACACAGTAATTTATGGGAAAGCTTAAAGCTAAAAACCCCCAACTATTTGTATATTATATGTCATAGATATCATGTAACAATCATCATACAAAGCTCCTCACAAGCTCTCAGTACAATCTCCAATTGCTACACACTAATCAGGCCCGATCTTGCAAATCCATGCACCGATATTTGCCAGCCTTTAGCCTGCTTCTACTACGCAATCCCTGCTGAAGAATGGCTCTGGATGAGTTCGAATTTTCCCCAACCTTGCTCATGCAATCTTCATAGGCATCTCCAACCACTGTGTGTTGCAAATCATGCAACACCATAGTCACAACTGATAGTCACACTGCTCTTTCACCTACCTCTTCACTGGTCTCCACTAAAACTGTCCATGCACTGTAGTTAACTGATGTATTCTTTAGTTGATTAATGAGTTAATAATTAGTGAATTAATTAATAATTAATTCACACCACTCTCACTAGTGTATCAATCAGTTAGACTAGATACAACTAGCTCAACTATGTTTAACTGAGTTAAATTGAACACAACTCCACTAACTACCTCAATAACTCCACCAAACTCTGTCACATGAGTTCTAACTGAAGTCTCCATGCAATAGCTCCACTTAACCCTCAGGAGTATCATAATTGCTTCTGTCAGCTCCTGTGCCACATCTGTGCACTTAACTGAAGTGCTCCAAGAGAATAAGATAATGTTTATAGTCCAAATATTATTAAGAGCTAATAATATTCGACATATCAATTTTTAGACTGGCAATCTAAAAATAGATTCCGCCCAATATGTCTAAAAATAGAAGTCCATCTATTTTTCCAACTTGACCAACCATCCACAAATAGCATCCTGCAACTCATAGAATATGATCGACATGTCTAAAAATAGACTTTGCGCCAAAAATCACCTATGTGGGCCCCACCTAGTTTAGGTGATTATTTTCCAACTAGGATCAAGGATGATGTTTCAGGATGCCTCCTTCACTGTTTCTTGTTGCAATATTCAATAGGATTCTCTTCACAGACTAGTAGAGATACAATGTCTGCTTGAATTGTATCAATTTGCCTCTTGTTTGCCCCGGATCCAATACTAGGCCTCTCCATTCCTTAGTATCCATCTCTGTCTCTACATGTCTATTTATGTCAGCTTCCCATTTTTCAA
Organism: Pinus albicaulis; assembly: GCA_034641835.2. NCBI lineage: Eukaryota > Viridiplantae > Streptophyta > Pinopsida > Pinales > Pinaceae > Pinus > Pinus albicaulis. The sequence goes on from CM076579.1 coordinate 879,364,530, forward strand.
TGAGATTTTGAATTTCCTCTGATGTGTTCTTGTCGTATGCTTCCACTGCCTCTTGGATCACATCGATTGCAGGCCTCCATCCTCTCGGCTTGCTCGGGGGTGAGCTGGGTTGGGCTTCTATGACCTTCCATTTATCTTTCCAACCACGACCTCAAGCTGCAGGGCTCTTGGAATGGTTGTGAGCTACAGGATTCTTGGAGTGTGCCATCCCATAGTCTTTGACTAGGTTTCCAGGTAGGTGACCTGTCCACAAAATCAAACGGAGGCATAATTCCATGTATTGTAAATGAGAAAAGGTGCATGCATCACATATATAATATAGTTTTGCATTATTAATGATTATTTAAACTGTAAATTTCTTCAACGAAAATAGTTCAGAAGAATAGTAGAGACAAACTAATAAAGGTTAAAGTGTAGTCTTTAGAGAAACCAATTTTAGGAAAATAATAGAAGAAAAAGGATTCAGTTGTTCCAAAAGACATAAAAAGGTAAGGCTTTTAAACAATAGTTCCCTCGGTCTCATCGGAATTCGTTCATTCAACTGCTAAATTTGAAAATTCGGGTCTGGTATTGGATGAACACAATTAGTGTAGGTACTGGATGAGCACAGGTACCAGATGAACGCGGGTACCAGAAGAGAAAAGTTACCAGATGAACGTAGGTGCCGAAAGAGCACAGGTACCAGATGAACGCAGGTACCAGAAGAGCACATATACCAGATGAAAATTGGTATCGGAAGAGCATATGTACCGAATGAGAAACAATGGTACCAGATGGATAATACTAATGTCAGATGAGTAGGAAGAGGGTATCAAAATCTATGTGAACCAATCCAAATAATCATAGAGTATAAAGAATCAATTATTCCATCTCTACTAGCAAGAAATCATAAAAGTCAAGCTTTGAATATAAACTACCTCATAGATACATAAGGATACTAATTGTTATGTTTTTGAAGCAGATAGGCAATTTTAATGAAACAACATAACCAAAAGAAATACAATTACTTCCCTGAATCGTTCATGAAGATGTTGTCCCAATCCAGCTGGAAAGATAATGCCTACAAAACTACAACAAATCGTTATGGCCTCATTTATTTAGAAAACTTGGAAAAATATCTATCAACTGAAAACATATTAACGATTATGGGAGCAACAATACTCCCTTAAGATTACTATATCAACTTGATAATGCTAATTATTGTAGAAGACATAAAAATGATGTTGCACCAAGCTAACAACTATATGCAACATTTATTTACTTATTTACTATCCTAACTAACCTAAGACCCTTTTCAAGTATATGAATACTTCCATTGAAGCCACATGTGTAACAAGACTATGGATATACTCACATTTGGGTTTGAACAATATACTTTAATAAGTACCTGAAACTGAGTAACCGACTGACTTGAATGATAGGATGTAAAGATTTGTCGAAGAAGAGAGCGGTGGCTCAATCTAATTATCATCTGGAACCAATGTTCAATGTAATCATGCCACACATATCATATTATTTCGAATGGTTTATCTCTTGGATGCATACTGGATCTGGCGATATGCATGTCAAGAACTCCTCGATCTCAAGTTCTAGTAGTTCCTCCCAAATGAACTATTCTTCAGTCTCCTCTACATGTTGGAAAGGGTGATCAAAGGAGGATTCTAGATCTTCTTGTGGATGTAGCTCATGGAAATATTGTTTTTTTATCACTTCTGGAGAGGCAGATAGGTTCTTGACTGCTGCCCATATTTGTTCTTTCTGAGAGGCAAAGATTGAGATCCCAACTGCTGCTAGGATGGAGAGAGTTCTTCCAAAATATTGATCATATTTGAGTCCTTATTGCTGGTTGATGGGTCTTGTTTCACACATAGATTAGTGTAGAGGGGGGGTTCTTACAGTACCCAAGAACTTTAAAAATATGAAAGAAATGAAAAAGAAACACTCATAAAACAAACGCAAGAAAACCAATTGTGTACTCGAAACACAACCATGCTACTAAGACCTTGCTGTCACCAAGTTATTTGTTCACACAATTTAGGCTTCTCTTCTTTCCATGAATCAATCTAAAGAAAAACACACTTGGAAAGAAAAATAAGGAAAAATGAAGCTTTAGATCCTACCTTTAACTCTACGCATATGAAAAAGAAGCTAGAAAATCAATTAGAGACAACTAGACTTTGGAGCAACCCTACGGTAGTGGATGCGTGGCTCTTTACTCATGTCTTACTGTACACTCTTTGCCCTCTAGTTTCCCTACAAATAAGATCACACAGAAATTTTTTGAAAGCATCTATGCTCTAATCCTTTTAGCACCTCCTCATAAATGACACCAAAAATGTGGGGCTAAATATATACACTATTAATTCCCAACTTTAAATTGTCAACTAGGGAGTCGTGGATTTAGAGGTGCAAGCACAAGAAATGCAATATTGGAGCCTTGTCTAGCCTAATCTAAAGCTGACGACAATATAATCAAAGGAAAACAAACTGCAGGAAATTACCCCGAAGGATTCATCATTGGGACACATAAATAGCTTGTGTTATAAAGGTTCAAATCATAGTATTTCATGTGTGATCAATCGTGAGTAGCTTACTTTAGTTTTTCTATCCTTCAATGGATTCTTGTAGTGGTTAGCTAAGCTATGAGAAAACGAAATTAAACTAAATAAAACAAATTGCATGAAATTTTAGATATCACAAGAGTCTTCACTTAATGACACATGCAAGTGAGTGGTGAGATCTCTTGTCTTAATCTTTCATGTTCTTCAAAATAGAAAACAATAATCCTATCATACAACCTGAGAAATAGAGTTTGCAAATAAATCTATAATACTAGATGCATGCAAACAAAGGAAATAATAAATTTAAATTAAAAATAAAATGAGCGGCATATTAACAAGCTTGAGGGGCCCTCCCAAGCTGGAAATTTCTACTAGAGGCACTTCAAATGAACTCCAAGGATGCGCCACAAATTTGAAATCAATCACCTTCCATAAATTGAAAACTAACCTCAAATTACAACAATGAAATCATAACTCTCTTCCTCCTCCATTACAAAAGAATGATCATAATGGAAAATTTCTCTCTCTCACAACCCTATGAGGCTTATTTATACATGAAATCCATGGAGGAATGGATAAAAATGAATCCCCTCAACTCATATTTTGGTTAAAACCAATTTTATAAATTTTAGAATGAAAACTCAGAAATTTGGGTTTTTATGCAGAAATTACAAATTTGGGTCAAAGACCCTTCAATACCTCTCTATCCTTTACAAATTTTTAGAAACCATTTCTGGGTTTTGTAGCTGGCTATGTTTTCTTGAAACTCCTTTTTCCGTTTGGAAACATCTTTTTTCATTTGCATGAAAATTGGCAGTTTGAAAATTTTACTATTTTTTTTACAGTCTACTACCAACTGAGCAAAGAAAATTTAATTCAGTACCAGATGAGCACAATAATTTTAATTTAGTACCAGATGAGCACACAAACAGGTACTGGATGAGTTTGAGTACCAGACTAACTGTAGGAACATGTTGCTTGGACATAGAAACATCTAATTAAACCATCATGAGAAAAACTATTGTATAATCATCATCTTAAACACTAAAAATATGGAAAATTATGTATTAACCACATAGGATGAATAACAAGAGATAATGGAGGTTTATGGTGTAATTAGGGATATATTATTAACGAAATGCAGGGAGAAGGTGTAATGATGAGTGTATTTATATAGCATAAAATATGACAAAATTGGAGCCCAACAATCATATTATATGATTAAGCACACTTATGGATAGGATAATGAATGAATCATGTCAATACTTAAGGATAAGAACAACATGCCTTGCAATAAATTTATGATGGCTCACTAATGGATCTACAAGCCCTACTTAATAGTAGCACGTCGATGATAAAGATAAATTTCGAAACCTTGGAATATGTCCCAGGAAGAGAGAATGTAAACACTTGAGTTTAATTGGAGGATAATGGCAAGATTCATCATGTTTAAGTTGCCAAGGTTGAGTGACTATTCGGTGAAATATGGGGAGTAGGAAAAAAAAAATTCGAGAGTCAATTTGAGATACAACAAATGTATTTAGTGCATTTTTATAATAATGTCTAAATCATGAATAATCTATTTCTAAGACATCACTTGGGCTCCATCACATGATTTCACAACCCAAAGGTTCTGCAATTACTTTCAACTTTAATTCTACACAAACAAACATCATTTATGAATCAACGTTCACCCTTTTCCATTTCTTTTGAAGCAAAGGAAAGAAACAATGATTATGTATGTTTCAAATTCATAAGTAGCCTTCATATAATATTATCATTTAATAACATTCATTTCATGCACATAATATCATGACATAAATTAGGATAAAAATTAATTAAAAAGACTCTACTATGCAAAAATACTTTGTATTCACAAAAGGCTTTGTTGCACAAAAAAAAAAGGCGATAGACACCTTATAAAACCCTATAAATGCATAACATGTCTATAAAAAGTAAGCCAGGGTTGCATTATACTTTAGATTTGATTTGCACAATTTATTGGTGGTGTGGTTTATCATATTATACATGTTAGAAATACATATTTAAAAGGGGTTGATATGCAAAAGAGGCAAATTTTGCCTTGTCATTTGGTAGGTTAAAATTGTGCTAAGTGACAAAATTAAATACATGCCCAAGCTTCCTTTCAATGCCAAAAACTATATATATATATATATATATATATATATATATATGGGGGCAAATTTACCTATGTAATTTAAAATGCAATTGAAGAACAAAAGAGGTTGCATTCATGCATCAATATTTGGGGTTTTAAGTAAATTTGACGGTAAAATTTCCCTAAAGTAAAATGCACACCTTTGTAGAAATTTTGACCCGAAAATTAAGTGGTTCAAATTTAACAAGGTGTAATTTATGTCTATATATAACCTTACATTACATTTAAAAAAAAAAACTTCCTATTGTGTATAAAGGATAAAATTTGCCTTATAAAACCAAAGGGCACACTAGGCTACACTAAAATGCACACACATGTATCAAAACTCATTCTATTTGAGTGTCCCTGATGTAGGAGCATTTCTTCAAGTCATTGAGACCTAAAAGGTTTTACCACATTTACTAAGGAGAGTGGGTTACTTTAATTTAATTTAAGTTAATTTGATGTAATTAAAAATAGGGATTTGATTTTCTAGCTAAAATAGAGATTTATTTAAGAAATTAGACATTATTTCCTCATTGATATGTAATACACCATTTAAGGGGAGTTATCGAGGAGTTAGAAGATTTAGGCTTAGATTTGATATTTTATATGTATGAATGATTAGATCCATCTTTAGTGGATGTTAACAAACCATCCCTATTATATATAGTTGGTATTTGTAAATAAAATTGGAGGAGGAAGAGAGTGCAATAGATGAGAGAGATTAAAACACTGATAAAAGTCTAAGAGAACAATTTATTTATATATTCAAGCCAAATTTGTATATATGTTTTGTAATTGAATATTATGTGAAACATCCTATGTTTTGTGTGTGTCTCATATATCTGTTTTGGAATTGATATGTTTATACTTTGTGGATGTCAAAGTTTATGTTATTGTGGTACAAGACTCTGACTAGAGAGAATCTAATATTCCCATGTGATCATATATATGTATGTATATATCTATATATATATATATATATATGAAGAATAGGTGTCGCCGAAACTAATTGGAGTGATTATACTAATAAAGGGTAAAATTTTTGTAGGCTAACCAATGATCAAGGTCGAGTAAATAAAAATGATCGGTGTCAAAGTTTAGGGGTTCGACTTTTACCAGAACCAAAGTCTATAATGCAGAGGAGTGACGAGATCCAAGTATTTTAAGGTTATGTCAGTTGACAAAATTTCATCGTTCCCGTCAAAGGTAATTTTTCTGTCTATTGGCTTCAACTTGTACAAGTAAGTATACATTGCACATCAAGATTGTTGTGATCCAACCGGTCGACATCGAAACATCAAATTTAAAAGCGCATGCACCGTTTAGCTAACAGGAACCAAAAAAGTCATTTGTGTTGCCATCTATCGACTTTCGACCTTTGGGCTTGGAAACCTTTGTTTCCACTTTGGTTTATTTTGAATAGAATGCGTGAATAAATAGTGACGTGAAATTATCCGATACGCTTTGGCAAGCAATAACCAGCCGGCCATATGGCAGGCATACATGGCCCATCCATGATTTGACGTTTTGATTAGCGATTGTGGTTGCCATGCTCGCTGAATCATCGTGCGTTCAAACACGAGTTTAAACTCACCATCTCCACTTCCTCCAAGAACCCTGAACGCGTTGCCTCTGCTGCTCTCCTGCTCCTGCCATAAAAGGTGATCTCTGAATCGGGATTGAAGGTGCCACCTCGGAACGTTCGTTTTATAGGTTTGAAAATTTCATAACTAAAACCGCATTGCTTTGAAAAATACGGAGGGCGTGCAGAAACAGAGGTTAAACAAACCGCGAATTATAACAATAACTCGATTCTCTTAAACCAATTTCTTTGCCCTTACCCACATTGACAGACCGAGGAAAATCCCACAACGAAAATCCCTTTCAATATGGAGATTTGGCAGTTGGATTTGGTGTGCGTGAGCCGAGAGGTTCTCTGGCCATGACTTAGGACCAGAGGGGCATCAGATTCCGTCTGTAGTGTATGTTTTCCAAAATTGTATTTACAGTGTCTATTAAAGTTGTATCTAGAAGCTAGTTCAACCATAACCAGTTGCTCATCCACGTTGTGATAAGAAAATTATTTCACATACATGTGAGAAAATAAATTAAGCATACACCGGAATAATGCCCATTTACATCTTTTATGAGTGTACCTAAAGTGCATTATTTTTATCACAAAATGAAATGATATTTTGAAACTATTTCCTTTTACATGTTTTGGACTCTACCTAAAGTGCATTTTTCATCAGGAATAATTGTGCTTTATTTTTTTTCAACGTGGTTTATATTGAGTATCATAACAGCATTCAAAAACTTTGATTGCACCGAGAGGCGCTCTACAGCCCAGTGTATAGGGATGTGTAGATGTAATGTGTGTAATGTAAATGTCAGCCCAATATATAGAGATGTGTAGATGTAATGTGTGTAATGTAAACTTTTGATATGTCGGGCCCAATATATAGAGATGTGTAGATGTAATGTGTGTAATGTAAATTTTTGATATGTCGGGCCCAATATATAGAGATGTGTAGATGTAATGTGTGTAATGTAAACTTTTAATATGTCGGAGTGTATATAGATGTGTAGATGTCATGTGAGTAATGTAAACTTTTGATATATTTACCACTTTAATACCATGGGCTGAATACCATGGGCCAAATACCATATTTATAAAAGAGGTATGGTAAATAAATAAAATATAAATCAGCCATATATATGGTAAATAAATAAAAAGGATTTTTATATTTACTCAATAATCCTATTTATATTTCTGAACATCAAAAAGTGGTTTTATTTAGGTGAATCCTGAGCTAAATACCATGGGCCAAATTATTATTAATACATGCCAAAAAAACATTATTATTAATTCTAATATTAATATTATTATATTATAATATTAATATTATTAAATTTAATTAATGTAAACTTTTGATATGTCGGAGTGTATAGAAATGTACCACTTAAATACGATGGGCTGAATACCATGGGCCAAATACCATATTTATAAAAGAGGTATGGTAAATAAATAGAATATAAATAAACCATAGGTATGGTAAATAAATAAAACATCTTTTTATATTTACTCCATAATCCTATTTATATTTAGGAACACTCAAAAAGTGGTTTTATTTAGGTGAATCCTCAGCTAAATACCACAGGCCAAATTAAAGTACAATATATGCATTGCCTATGTCACGTAACAATAAACATGTAAACGTAAATGTAAAAATAATGTTTAATATTTAACATTTAAAATTTAATCTAATTAATCTAATGTCTGCCCTAATGAAAAATCACTTCTCTCCCTACATATATAAATTTAACATAGAGGGCCAAATACCATATTTTTCTATTTCTCTTCCATTTTATATTGGAGGGAAAAGAGTGTGAGGGAGAGAGAAGAGAGATGGGGGAAGAGAGAGGGAGGTAGGAGAGGAAGGAAGAGAGAGAGGAGGAGAGAGGGAGGGAGATAGGAGGAGAGAGGGAGGGATATATAGATGGAGTTGGAGGATGAGAGAGGGAGGGAAGAAGAAATACATAGAGAGAGCGAGAAGTGGAGAGAGAGACGGAGTGACAAGGGAGAAATAGAGAGAGTATGTGTATGTTTGGGGGTGAGATAAAGAGAAAAATAAGGAGAGATGGAGGGAATGGGGGGAGACAGAGATAGGCAGGGATATAGTAACATAGTTGGAGGGTGAAGAGAGGGAGAGAGAGAGAGATAGAGAGAGAGATAGATGTGGAAGAGAAAGGGATAGAGGGAAAGGAAGAGAGAGAGGATGTGAGAGAGTGGAGAGGGAGGGAAAGAGAGATGGAGTTGGAGGGGCGAGAGAGGGAAGATGATTTATTGCACTTGATGCATTTATTTCAGTGTGGATAGTGATTTCTAATGTAAAGTTTGATAGATCAAGAGTAATGTAAACTTTTGATATGGTGATTTCTAATCCTATTTTATTGCTTGCACTAGATGCATCCATATCAATGTAGATGTTGGTTTCTAATCTTATTTTCTTACTTGCACTAGATGCATTGATTTCAGTGTAAATATAGATAATATCAAACTCTGGATCCAGAGTAATGTATTTACATAGGGAGCGAGAAGTGAGAGAGAGAGGGAGTGACAAGGGAGAAATAGAGGAGTATGTGTATGTTTGGGTGTGATATAAAGAGAAAAATAAGGAGATATGGAGGAAATGGGGGGAGAATGAGAGAGGGAGGGATATAGTAACATAGTTGGAGGGTGAAGAGAGGGAGAGAGAGGGAGATATAGAGAGAGATAGATGTGGGAGAGAAAGGAATAGAGGGGAAGGAAGAGAGAGAGGATGTGAGAGAGTGGAGAGAGGGAGGGAAGGAGATATGGAGTTGGAGGGGGGAGAGAGGGAAAATGATTTCTTACACTCGATGCATTGATTTCGGTGTGGATGGTGATTTCTAATCCTGTTTTTTCTTGCACTATATGCATTGATTTTAGTGTAGATGTTGAGAGAGAGGGAGTGTGTGTGTGTGCGTTGGGGGAGGAAAGAGGATTGGAAGGCAAAGAGAGAGAGAGAAATAATTGGATTGCAAAGAGAGAGAGAGAGGAAAAGACAGAGGAAGGTAGGAGAGGAAGGACAAGAGATAGGACATGAGAGAGAGGAAGAGAGTTATGGGGGAAGAGAGAAAATTGGAGGGCAAAGAAAGAGAGAGAGAGGGGGGGGGGAGAGAGGAAGGACGAGAGAGACGAAGATAGAAGGAGAGATGAAAGGATGGAGAGATGGAGTTGGAGGGGGAGAGAGGGAGGGAAGAAGGAATACATAGAGAGTGATAAGTGGAGAGAGAGATGAAGTGACAAGGGAGATATGGAGAGAGTGTGTATATGTTTTGGGGTGAGATAAAGAGATAAAGAAGGAGATATGGAGAGAAGGAGAGAGGGAGGGAGATAGTAACATAGTTGGAGGGTGAAAAGAGAGGGAGATATATATGTGGGAAAGAAATGGAGAGAGAAGAAGGAAGGGGGAGGATGTGAGAGAGTGGAGAGATGGAGGGAAAGAGAGATGTAGTTTGAGGGGGGAGATAGGGAAGTAGATGGTGATTTATAATCCTATTTGATTGCTTGCACTAGATGCATTGATTTTAGTGTAGATGTTGATTTCAGTGTATAGGAGGAGAGATGGAGGTAAAGAGAGATGCAGTTGGAGGGGGGAGATAGGGAAGATGATTTCTTGCACTCGATGCATTGATTTCAGTATGGATGGTGACTTATAATCATATTTTTCTTGCACTATATGCATTGATTTCAGTGTAGATGTTGAGAGAGAGAGAGAGAGATAGAGAGAGAGAGAGAGTAACATAGTTGGAGGGTGAAGAGAGAGGGAGATATATATGTGGGAAAGAAATGGAGAGAGAGGAAGGAAGACGGAGGATTTGAGAGAGTGGAGAGATGGAGGGAAAGACAGATGTAGTCAGAGTGGGGAGATAGGGAAGTAGATGGTGATTTGTAATCCTATTTGATTGCTTGCACGAGATACATTGATATCAGTGTAGATGTTGGTTTCTAATATTATTTATTACTTGCACTAGATCCATTGATTTCAATATAGATGTTGATTTCTAATCTTATTTGATTACCTGCATTAGATGCATTGATCTCAGTGTAGATGTTGTTTTGTAATCTTATTTAATTGTTTGCATTAGGTGCATTGATTTCAGTGTAGATGTTGATTTCTGATTTGATGTGCATTGATGGTACATTAATTTTGAAGTGATTGGATTAATATTGTGCATTGACTTCAGTGTAAGCACACAAAATTATTAACAATGTACATTAATATTTGTGTTATAGTAAATCAACCTATTAATATTGAAGAGCAAGAGAGACAATGTATGATGTTTAGTACAATAGTTCAAGCTAAATATTTAAATGGTTTATTATTTCAATTGTCCTTTTCATATAATCTATATGAAAAGATGAAAAAACTAACAAGGGTGACAATAAGAATAGAAAAAGAAAATAATTTGAGATTGATCACAATGAAGACTATTTGTAATCGACTACATTCTTATTATTTTCATTTTCTATCATTCAACACTAGTACATTGTCACTTTGCATTAAAAAATTGTTTCGTCATTAAATTTATTAACAATATTTATCATCTCAAAAAATTGAGGTAACTAAGAAAATTTTAAAATTAAAATTACCAGATAAATATCAGACATTTTAACATATATAAAATTATTATATTTATATTATTTTGTATTTACATATTATTGATAAAATTAATCATATTTTCGATAGATTTTCCTTGGCCACACACGACTGAAACCAGCCTAGATCCATCTTAACTTTGGATCTATCAAGCGCCGAGAGGGATCAAATCTCTCGAGGTGCAAACCTTTCCTCAAGTTTTGCACTCAAAAAAAGAGATTTGCACCTCGAGAGATTTGATCCCTCTCGGCGCTTGATAGATCCAAAGTTAAGATGGATCTAGGCTGGTCATAAACGTTTTCATGTTCATTACATATCATTTTCTTTGTTAATCATGACTTGCCTATCCAAAAAAAACGGGGCCATTAACAACACAAATAACCCTACTATGTCAACAAAATACATATGCTACTGAAATCATTCAACGATGCCAAAAACTCAAAGTTTATCATCGAAACACAAAATACTATTAGCTTATGCCTGTATCTAGTAACATAAAATTAAAACAAAAAGTTTATCGGCCAATAGACAAGAAAAGACACCCTCTCATGGAAGGTTTACTGAACCAGTTACACCGCTGCCATCCGCCCTGTATAGCTGGTAATGCATAATACCGGATTTGCAACCCAAACCTCTCTTTGATAGACTATCTGCAACTGTGTTCATCTCCCTGTATACATGACGAAAAGAAATGGTTGTGAATCGACTTTTTAAAATATTGATTCTCTCCATCCAATGGACAAGCGATCCTAAATTGATGTCTGCTTTCTAATTCATGTGGTCGATCAGTACTTTAGAATCCCCTAAAATCCAGATCTTTTCCAAGTATAGTTGACTAGCAAACCATAGAAGCCCCCATAATGCTAAAACTTCAGCCCTCATATTCGTACCTGTTCCCCCATTCCAAAAGATGTTATAGTGACATTCAGGAGATAGAATTAGTGAAGCCCCACATTCACAATTTGATAGCTGTGATGCCCCATCGAAGTATCCAACAGGGTAATGGATCTCATGAGGGTGATATCTCTTCGATAGGTCTCCAGGAGGCTTGTGGGCAGCCTTCATATTGTCCCACGAACTATAAATCAGGAAGGCTGTTTTGCTGGGATGAACAGGAACGCCTTCAAAAAGTTTTCTGCTACGGGTGCACCACACATGCCAGTGAAAAAATATCGGTATGCTCCTTATTGATACACCTCTATTTAACCACCACCGCATACATTCCTCCGTCGATTGGTGAACGAGAATATTAATCTGTAATTTATCACCGACCAATTTCATACTTTCAAGAGCAAAGGGGCACTAGTAAAACATATGATGGTTGTCCTCCTCTGTTTCCCCACATAGCAAGCACAACCCAGGACCCTGCCACCCTCTTCTCTGCAGGGTTTTCCAAGTTAAATTTTTGTCTTTCCACACAGTCCATAAAAAAAGGATCATTTTGATTTGAGCACCTGTTTTCCAAAAACCATAAAACCAACATCTCGATTCCTGATTAGTCTTCGTTTTAATCAATGCAGAATAAATATCCCGCGCTTTCAGTACTTCATTAGATTTCAAGCCCTCCCACATTAGCCTGTCACCTTCATCCAACCTGCTTAATCCCATTGATTTCAATCTATTTGTTAACATTGTCCAGGAATCATTCCATCTATTGTCCAGCCTCAAATCCTTAAAGCTTTTCCATTTAGGTAAACCTCCAACCCATTCCTCTATAACCTGCTGTAAGAAAAGGAAACCCCTGAGATTTAAATAGTGGATAAAGTCCCCATTGTTGATGCTTTGGACATCATATCCCAACATCCTTCTGCTCCCAATAAGGATTTTAGCCCCATTCCCAAAAACCCATTTCAGATGCTCCTTGATTTTGGGCCACATTTTTTATAACCTTTGCAAATTTGTGATCTACATCTACCTTCCTTCCAGCCTGTAATTGCCATCTCTTCCACCGATGTACCTTTCAGGTACTGTTCTTTAATAATTTCTTGCCATTTCCCTTTGCCATTAAGACACCGCCAAATTGATTTTATGATGAGGGCCTCTCCAAAGATCTCCAGGTCAAGAATACCCCATCCCCCACTTTCTTTAGGAATCGTCAGGCATTCCCACTTAGCCAGGTGAATGGGTTTTTTGTCCCTTCCCCCTCCCCATATAAAATTGGCCATGATTTTCTTGATTTCCTTCAGAGTCTTGTTGGGCAAAATATAAAGATGCCCTCAATAGACCATGATTTGTTGGAGAACAACCTTTACCAGTATCAGTGTTCCGCCTTTGGATAACCATTTGGTTGCCCAAAAATTGATCTTATTCCTATATTTTATAAGCAACCAGTGCCAGTCATTCGCTGTGTAATTCCCCGCCTTCATTTTGAAACCCAAATATGTCAATCCCGCATTCAGAGGAAGCAATTTAAAATTGAATAGTGTTCCTAAACCCCGATACATCTCCTCATCCCCCTCAACGTGATAAATGCATGATTTCTCGACGCTTGCCAGCATCCCAGTTGCATCACAGAAAAGGTTTAATATTTCATAGATTACCTTCCAACTTTCCCTTATCATCAATCCGAAGACGAGAATGTCATCTACAAAAAAGCTTTGAGTTGCCTTCATCTGTCTGCTAATTTCTATACCCCTGAAGACTCCTTCCTCGGATGCCCTGTTGATTTTTAGACTTAATGCATCCATAACTAAGATGAATAAAAGAGGCGACAGGGCACACCCCTGCCTCAAACCTCTGCTAGGTTTAAAGAACTTAGATGCCGAGCCATTGATAATCACTGCCATCGATGTATTACAAATACATCCCATTATCCAAGCTATCACCTCCAGGGCAAGTCCAATCTTAAAAAGAACAAGACGCAGATACACCCAGTCCACACGATCATATGCTTTCTTTAGATCGATCTTCATCACTGCCACTGCCAACTTCTTTGATTGTATCGTGTGTAAAGTCTCTTGTGCTGCTGCTACCACATCGTGAATGTTCCTGTTTTTTAGGAAGCCATATTTCTCAGGTGAAATGAATTCAAATAGCAGTCTTTTCATTATCTCTGCAAGGACCTTAGAAACAATTTTATATATTGTATTACATAATGAAATGGGCCTAAAATCGTCAAAAGAGAGATTTTCTTTCTTTTTAGGGATTAAAACAAGGAAAGTAGAGTTGATAGCACCATTAATCCTTCCCGTAACTCTTGCTTCCTCCACCATATCAGTGATATATTCTATAAATTCATCGCAGAAATGCAGGAAAAAATCCGGGGTCGAGCCGTTCGGACCCGGAATTTTATCTGTCGCCAGAGATTTTAAGACTCTCTTTACTTCTTCTGATGATACCTTCTCCATAAAACACTGATTGTCCTCCGCCTTAAACATCTTAGGATATTCCTGAATTAAATTCAAATGCTCAGCCGAAAATGGGGCTCCTTGTTTTTTATAGAGTGATCCAAAATATTGAACTGCTACCCCTTTGATATCCTCTGTTGTAACCAATGATCTTCCCTCATACTCTATGTCCCAGATAGCGTTATCCTTTCTTCTTCCTTAAGCTTGCTTGTGAAAAAATTTTGTATTTTGATCACCTTCCTTCAGCCAAGTTTCCCTGCTCTTCAGTCTCCACGAGGCTTCTTCATTGATCAAATATTTTCTATGTTCCGCTTCAATAAGCTTCAGCGTCTCCCAATAGTCATCACTTTGTTTGCCATCCTCCACCTCCTTAAGTATCTTCTCTCTTTCTGATGTGATATGCCGGAACCTGTCCTTTTCCATCCTTAGTTTTTCCCGTTCCCACCTTCGGAACACAATCTTCAGTTCCCGCAACAGAGTAGAAAAATATGACATTGCTGTGGATCCCTCTTTCTGTTTGTGATATTTTAGATAATCCTTTATCAATAAATTAAATGATTCATCAACCAACCATCTTTTGTTGAATTTAAAGGGAAAACCCGAAGGCTTTTCCTTAAAATCACACTCCATAGTTATCGGTCTATGATCCGATAGAATGACATTCTCAGCGTTTGCCCTGATACTCCTCATGCACACTCTAAGGCCCATACTTATCACAAACCTATCTATCCTCTTCCCAATAAAGTGCTCCCCTTGTCTTCCATTTAGCCATGTCTGACCATTTACAGCGAGCAGCACATCAATTAAATCAGTGTCCTTTAAGATACCCTTTAAGACCGCTGCGAAAGAATCCGCCCTTCCTTTTCCACCCCATATATCATATTGGTTCAATACACAGTTGAAATCCCCGACCACTATCAAATTATTGAAACATAAGAATCCATAGTCATTCAATCTCGACCAGAATGGAAGTTTGTCAACATAAGGGGCATAAATGTTAATTATATGTAAGCGGCCACTGAAACCCTTATAGTAACTAGATAATATCATTCCACCGAAAAAACCATAAGGTTTTAAAGATACCAACCACGGATCCCATAATGCCGCACAACCACCCAACATTCCCAGCGCATTGATCGCCGCCATGTTGCATTCTGGTAACATAGAGCGGAAAACAACAATAGAGCGGTCAACCCCTGTCATAGTTTCTTGGATAAGAAATATAATGGGCTTTGCTATAACAATAAAATGCTTTAATGACAGAATTTTCGCGTGTCCCCCTAACCCCCTCAGATTCATAAAAATAATCTTCATAATGGAGACTCTGACGCAGGGGTCAAAGCTCTAAGGACTCGATCAATGGCCGATGCGACCGGCACATCCCTGAAATTTCCCTCCACAAATTGTTCGTTCAGACCAGAGACCGACATTAGTTTAGGTTTCCGCTTCTGTTTACCCTTCCCCTGGCGAATCGTTACATTCAACCGAGAGGAAGGACTCAAAACAATAGGAGGAGAGGAATTACCAGTACTAATACTCAGAGGGACCAAGCCAGTATTCAGATTGGTCAACAGAAACTCTATCTCGCTGCCAATTGAATTCCTGGGGGAAGAAAACTCCGCATTCCCTGATTTCGGAGAAGGGTGGAGTGGCGGGCACAACGCACCCACCAGATCTGAGGCCTCACCCCTATAATCCGAGGGTGACGGAGGTGGCAAGGGCCCAACCAAAGACTCAACACATGGAAGGATATCGGTTGACAACGACTCACAGAAACAACCCCGGAAGGTAAAGTGGCAGCGATAGGTGCAGGAATCCTCGAAGGAGGAAGATTGGTTTCAGACAGAGTCGAATTCCAGATCTCAATAGAAGAGGATGGCCTAACAACAGAGAGAGGAGACCCTTTCTTTAAACAAATATTAGGGGAAGACAAGCCCGACCCAGCAACACCATCCTCAAACAGTAGGCCCCAATGTTTGTACTTCCTCGTCTTCAGAATAGGAGAAAGCACAGATTGATCATGCAACACTCCAGAATCTGACAGAGGATGTGCATTAAGAGAGATCTTACCCGATATAACGGTGACGTCGTCCACCATCGTCTCGGACCGAGCCTTGGACCCACAGACTACGTCCGCCTGCCCGTGAAGACCCTGCTGAACCTAGCTCTTCTTGAAATCCGCTCTCCATTTCCGGCATTTCCTCATAAGATGTCTCGTTTCATGGCAAAGGTGACACTGAAACGGGACCAGCCAGAAATCAATTTTCTGTCTATAAACAGCTCCGTCCCACATTAAGTCGATTTCAGTTCGCAGACCACCGACAAAGGGCCGTGGAGTTTTGCCCAAACCATATGGTTCACAGGAGCATTTAGGGTCGGATGAAAGCTTGCATCCCAACGATGTAAAGCGAGGAAGCAGCGCCCCAAAACCCTTGTCCGACCCAGGACCACCCGAACATCGTCCTCTTTTTGGAGGTGGAAACAATACCACCTTGCGTCTAGTCGGCTTATCGAAGGAGAATATCCCAGCAAGTCTACCCACTTTTTCAGTAACCAGTCCGTCATTTTAAGAGCACCCTGCTATTCAAATTTCTATCTTCCAAGTACAGAGTGGTTCGATAGACCGACGACCCTCTCCCATAATATATCGGAGCCGAAATTCAGGAGTTGACACCCTTCAAAAGCACGTATGGCCTTAGTCTGTCCGCTTTGTTTATGGGCTGGGCTAGACAGAGGGTTTTCCAACGCTTCCCTGCAATCGGCACCATGTGCATTATCCGCCTGCACCAAATTATCCCGATCCCCTTCCGATACATTCCGACTATTTTGTTTTGCCAACTTCGCACAGGACACCGCCTCTGCCACCTGTAGTGCATGCACAAAATAAGGGTCTTGGAGATCCGAGTATAATTCATTGATTAGTCGAGTCAGATCAGCCATCCTGTTAGTCCCGAGCCCCAAAGGAAACGGGGAGAAATGGAGTCCATTCAGCCCACCAACTGGGAACCAAAACACAGTCAGAAAGCCAACTGTACTCCACGACAACCGATGGAAGGTGATCAAAAGGAAAGGTCCGCCATTGAGGCAAAACCAGATACGGCCCGACGCTCAATCGGTGATAGAATTATACCCCACTTCCTCGATGATCGCCCAATAAAACCCAAAATCTCAATCTTCCAAGAAAGTGATACCTGCCAACTATCACCCAACCACCTTAATGAAAGTACCCACTACTACGCTTGTACCAATAAGACTCTTATCCCCTACATAAAGACTCATTAATTCTCTTTTGCTTGGCAACCTGCTCTTGCCTCATTAAATCTAGGGTTCCGATAGGATCACATTCTACGAAAATCAGGTGTTTAATCACAATCAAAGCCCTAGTACCAGCCGCTACTATGTACCGTCCCCAGTGCCGCCAACAAAATTTCGAAAATTTCGAAAAAACCGACGACCCAATAACACCAGAACCGATCACCGGAAAGGCCGAACGTCTCCAGCCGGGAAACCTTCAAACGCTGTAAATGATACTCGAACTCTGAACAAAAATCCCATTCTAACTAGCACAACAACATGTGAGACAGTTCCCAATTTGTCACCCCCTTTTGCAGCACCTGACCTTCATGCTTTCGCAGGGTTTTTGAACATTCGATAATAGACACCATCCTTTTATTTTTTCTGAGATTTCCGTAGTTTAAATCAAAATGTGAGGTCTTTTCATTGTCTATTTTCATTGGCAGTGATTAGAGTCATATTTCCAGTCTCAAATCGAGACAAAGGCATGAGTTTTATTCTAGAATAAACACTGGAAATAAATTTCAGTCGTCAGTGTTATTGTGGAATAAAGACTGGAAGGAAAGCCCAGGACAGTTTCTCCCTTTCTGCACCTTCTCTAGTTCTCTTGCCGGCTATATAGAACCGGATCACACAGAAAAATTGAGCGTGGAATAAAGACTTCAAAGAAAGTCCGGGATAGTTCCTCCCTTAAAGTTCTCTAGTTCTCTTGCCACCTATATAGAACTTATTCAGATAGAAAAATTTGAGGAATGGACTTTTGGTCGGAGCCATACCATCTTTCATTTCTACGATCTCCCAGGTACCTCGCTTCAGTGGTAAGCCGTTTTTGTATAGGTCTGCTGCTGTATTTATAGCAAAGTGGTAAGCCTTTTTTGGATAGGTCTGTTGATATATTTAACTTGCTGTTGATGTATTTAACTTGCTATAAATATATTTGTAGGATAGATTAATGAAAACTCCCTCTATCCTCTTTATTTTGTCAAACACTGGAGTTGGAGTTAAACTCTCTATCTTATAAAATCCATACATCCAATTTATGATGATTAAAAAGTTGCCAAAAATCTGCAGGTTGGTAACATTACGCTGAACAACACACTTCAAAAGGAATTTTAAGGCCAAAAACCCAGCATAATTGTTCAAAAGGAATTTTAAGGCCAAAAACCCAGCATAATTGTTAAAGCCTGTTCCCAAACTTGCTATAAATAAATAAAAAATGAGTATTGTTATGATACAGGATGCCCTCTGCCCCACAGGCACTGGATTCCACTACCTCGCATCATAAAAAAAAAACACAGGGCTTAGTTGAATCTATTGAGATCTATTTTAGTTCTGAATTTTATTTTCAAGACCATCGAAGACTGAGGACACCTGAAGAGAGCATTGAAAGGTGCGATTATCCCTACCATTGAAGATGGCGGTATTTTCCCAAGAAACTACCGAGGGTAATGCTTTGGAAGGTTTTAATTCTCACAATCTTCTTAATGGAGAATATGAAGTGGGAGATATATGGAAGAATAAGCTTCCTTCTGGTCCAAGTGGAGGAGTTGGTCACAAATACATCAATTCCTTGTGCCTTGTGAAGATGAAGGCAAGTAATGCAGCCAATACGTTGAAGATTAACAAACTTTCTTCCGGTCCGAGTGGGGAAGTAGGCCACAAATTCATCAATGCCGAAGGGCTGATGAAGGCATCGGTAGTAGCGTCACAGAAGTTAATTACAAGTCTGCCCTTCAACAAACTTCCATCAGGTCCGAGTGGGGAGTTGTAAATATTAGTCAGATAGAAGCGAATAGAAGTAGAAAATAGAAAGTCGACATTTAGATATTACAACCCATGATGGGAATAATTAATAAATTGGCAATTTTTTCTACTTGTAGGATTAAAATCTGGTCCATTTTTGTTAGCTCAGTTCTGTCATCTTGTTTTCTTCGGACAGAGTAAAGGATGCCCTTAATGTAATCCAGGGTCTTTCCCTTTCCATTGAGGGGAAGAACCTCAACCCTTGAAGTCATGTGACCTAATTTTTAGTGCATGTCAATCCAATATGGCCTTGGAAAAAAGTCATCAGCCAAACCAAAGAGGAATCCCAAAAACTATTCCATAGCCATAGCCCCGCCGAGACCCCCACTATTGGTCGCCCAAAGGAATTGTCTCACGTGCTATAGAGGTGAAGCCTAGACATAACAGAAAAGTTAGAGAGAAATGTATGTCATAATGATGAAGGATGGTAAATTTTGCTCACATGTGTATGGGTTATGGGTTTTGGGAAGAAGTGGGATGACCTGCTACTTTCTAATTCTTTATTTGCAACACTTTAATAAAAAAAATTAGATAATATTATAATTAAATTATACTTATGAAAATTAAAAATATAATGTTTATTTTCAAAATTATAACCAATACTCCTCTCCAATGTCTCTATTTCTAACACCCTAATAAAAAATATAGTGCTTATTTTCAAAATTATAACCAATACTCCTCTCGGATGTCCCTATTTCTAACACCCTAATAAAAAAATCAAATTATGCTATAATCTATTTCTAACACCCTAATAAAAAAATCAAATCATGCTATAACTAAATTACATTTATGAAATTAAAAAATATAGTGCTTATTTCCAAAATTATAACCAATGTCAATATTGTTAATAGATATCCTTGAACTAACTTGACATACTTTAAAATAAAATTATTTGTAAAAATGATAATATATAGAAATTTGAAGAGAAAGTCCATTTTACTCTAAATTAATCAATTTTTGATCAACTTGGAATATTTTTACTTACGAGGATTTCAGCAGCATTTTCATTTTAAGTATAAAAAGAAAGCTTAATAAATATTTAAAAATCTAGATCAGCAAACATTAACATATTTTTGAATAAGAGTTTTAAGCCTTAATAAAAAATTTGATTACTATTATGGATACCAAATGAAAAAACAAAAAATCAAATATATGTATGGATCAATTATTTGGAGGTCAAACTTACAATTTAAACAAAAATTCAAATATATGTATGAGATCAATTATTTGGAGGTCAAACTTACAATTTCTTTTATATTGCCGCTTGTATATTAAGTTTTATAGCTTATTAACATAGATGGGCAAAAAAAGGGAAAGTATTGAATTTTTAAATCACCAACCCTTTCAAGGGACCAATTCAAATATAGTCATTATGGAAAATGAAATCTATAATTTTTGTATAATAGTTTTTATATTGAGTTTTATAATTTATTGAGAGATACTAAAAAGAAAAATAAATAAAGAAAGAATAATGAACCTTTTGAATGGGTAAACCTCTTTAAGGACCAATTCTAATATAATGATTATGAAAAATGCACCTAAACAATAACAACCTAACAAAAATAATATCCTAAAACCCTCATGTCAACGTTAAATAAACATTAAAACTGATTACAATAACATTATCAAATAATAGATCATAAGGAAGGATTGCGTCTCCTCCATGGACACCTAGGGTTTTCCCAACCCTACGACGGGAGCCGACAGAGCTCTTCCCCTTCACCTCAGCAACACCTCATCGCAAGCAGGGTTTAGCTGCACTTAGTATCCATTGCCGCAGGAAATGGCGGCTCCTGAAGGGGGGGTAGGCGCACCACCCCCCCCCACCCGGCGGCACTCAGAATAGCGATGAAACTGCACCTCTCAATGATCAACGAGGGATATTTGAACCTGCAGACTATCCAGAAAATCTAACAGCAGAACAAAACGACAAAACGGAACAGAGGAAGGCATCATCCTCAACATGCATTCAAATAGCTGTAGAATGACCCAAATCTATCTTCCTGCCCACCGCATCATCCAGAATACAGTTCATGAAGGACCATGCTCTCATTGGGAAATTTATCAGCTTCTGGCCCACTAAGAAAGCACTTCAATGGTGGATAGCCTCCAAATGGAATCCCAAAGGGCACATCTCCTTCCAGCTAGGACCAAAAGGTTTCTTCAATGTCATATTCACCTGCATAGAGGACAAAAACCGCATCATGGATGGCGGACTATATTTCTTTAACTCAGTAGGCCTCTTCTTGTGGGACTGGGTAGAAATATTTAACCCAGACGAGGAGGAATTTAAGTGGGCTCCCCTCTAGATCAGGATGTACTCACTCCCACAAGACTATTGGGATGAGAAATCCCTCAAATTTATTGGCAACAACCTCAGGGAGTTCATCAAGATTGCAGAAGAAACCAAGATCAACCGTTACACTGCCTATGCCAGAATCTGTCTACATGCACCTAGCTAAAGCTCTCGCGGACTCAGTAAGTTTATTCCATGATGATTTTTAATGGGTCCAAACTGTTGATTATGAACATGTGCCTTTTCGTTGTCGACGCTGCCATGAGCACATACATCTCTTCAGAGATTTACTGCTCAATCAAACTCCCAAACCCTCCCCAGGCTCTATAATATCGATCCAGAAGGCTTCACCAAGGTCCCCAATCGCAAGAGACACGCCAGAAAATCCACTTCAGCCCCCAAGGCCTCTTGCCCTTCAAATGACAATAGCTTCAACATTCTTGCTAATCAAACCACCACGGAAGGCGAGACTTCAAATCAAACCCCTGACTCCTCCAAATTTTCCATCCCCTCAATGGCGCCCTCGCAAGACCAACCCTCTCCTCTTATTACCCCCCCTTCCCCACCCTCCTGGTGTTAATCAATCCCAAGCTCAACAGTATGGTCAATCCAACAAAGAAAAATCAACAGATCTCGAGAAATCATCCCTCAGGGATGTAGATGAAAAACAGACCCAAGAAGCATAGGAAAAAGGTACCATCGCTGACATGGATCAACCCTCTAACATGGAGGAAGAACCCGAAATTATTAATTTTGGCGACCTTGACATCCTTGGACTGGAGGTAGCATGAAAAAATCATGAATACCATAAGATCCCACCTAGATAGATTCAATGCTTGGAAGATGCTCTCTCCAGAGCACAACAAATCCCATCTCTTGGAATCTAGTGAGGAATCTAGCTGGATACAAAAAAGACCTTGAAGGATTCTTGAAAAAGAGGGCAACACATAGATCTGCAACGACTCATCATTTTGGGAGGAAAACTTGTTGAACGGGATGATACATCAAGCTGACCAGGTTCTACTGGACAATCCCT
Organism: Pinus albicaulis; assembly: GCA_034641835.2. NCBI lineage: Eukaryota > Viridiplantae > Streptophyta > Pinopsida > Pinales > Pinaceae > Pinus > Pinus albicaulis. Next base: position 879,387,216 of record CM076579.1, read on the forward strand.
CACAGTTCTCATTGAAGCTCAGCTCATGGGATATACGAGGGCTCAATAGCCCCGCCAAGCACTGAATGATAAAAAATTAGAATCATGTAAGATAAACCAACGATCTTCTTCATGCAAGAAACCAAATGTACTAGTACCACCCTGAACTCTATCATCACGAGAATTTGGCAAGGCTATAAAACCACTGCATTTGACGCTATAGGAGCCTCGGGAGGGGTTGCCATTCCCCCTCCTCATCTCCCTAACTGACATCCATGCCTCACACAACTTCATTCAAGCCTCCTTCCATCTGATTGGCACCAAAATCCATGGTCATATTACCGATGTTTACTTTCCCCAACCCACAACCCAGAAAATTTTTATCCTAAACTCCCTAGAGATCTTAAACTCCCAACGCCTCCATCCCCTATGGATCATCGGAGGAGACTTTAACATGATCACCAAGCTAGAAGAGAAAAAAGGATGGCGCCCTAGAATTGAAGCAGACAACCTTAGTTTCAAAGAATTCATTCAAAGAAACTGGCTCATAGGCCTTCCTTCTTCTAATGGAATCCACACTTGGAACAATCGCAGGGGAGGTTCTTAGCAGATTGCCTCGAGGTTGGATAGATTCCTCATATTGGACAACGCAATCCATCTTTGAGGAAATATACACTCAACAATCATGTTAGCGTCAGGATCTGATCATTGGCCTATCCAACTACAATGGTCTTGCCCCGGGGTTGCAAGCAACAAGCCTTTTTCGATTTGAGCAATTCTAGCTCACTCATCCGGGCTTTAAATAAATGGTCACTTCTTGGTGGAGCAACATTATCCCACTAGCAGGATCCAAGATGTATCAATTCCAACAGAAGTTAAGGATCCTTAAAAAATTTCTCAAAGGATGGAACCATTCCTCCTTCGGCAACATATTTCAAAATTAGAAATATTTGGAACATCAAATGGCGGATCTGCAGCTGTGCATCATCCAAGAGTGAAGATTTGAGGATATCGCGCACCGGGAACAAGATCTTATGACCTACCTAGAAGACCACAGACTTCAAGAAGAGATTCTATGGAAACAAAAATCCAGAATACGATGGCTTAGAGAGGGGGATAAGAACACTAAATTCTTCCACCACTCCACTATTCAGCGTCGCATGCACAACTAAATCACCATCCTCAATAATAACCAAGGGGATAAACTTGAGGAACATGATGACATTGTGCAAGAGCTTTTAACCTACTTCAGAGACACTCTCAAAGAGCCTCATGGTAACTGACAACCTTCTATTGCCAACATCACTCAGCATATCCCAAGGATCATAGCCGATGAGCACAATTAGTTGCTACTGAAACTGGTAACATTGCAAGAAGTGGAGTAGGCCATGGCACAACTCAAAGATGGAAAAGCACCTAGTCCGAACAGAGTCACCTCTAAATTTTTTCACTTTTTTTGGGAAAACATTAAATTGGAAGTCTGTGACCTAGTTGAGGAGTCGAGGAGCATGCACTGGCTCCTCCCAGCCCTCAAAGCCACCTTCCTTTCTCTCATCCCAAAAGAAGAGCATGCAGAAACCCCTAACAAGTATAGACCGATCACCCTCTGCAATGTCATCTACAAAATCATCTCAAAAGTGATCGCCAACAGAATTAAACCCCTCCTCCCATTGCTTATCTCTCTGGAACAAACATGGTATGTGGAGGGTCGTCAAATTATAGACGAGATCATCCTCATGCAAGAAGTTTCCCACTCTTTGAAATCTCTAAAAAAGGTAGGTATTCTCCTCAAAATTGATCTTTCTAAAGCTTTTGATAAACTCAGTTGGGATTACATAAGAAAAAATGATCTTATCCCTTGGCTTTAGCCCAAATTGGACCATATGGATCATGAGCCTTATCTCATCCCCCTTCTTCTCCATCCTTGTCAATGGCACATCCCTCCCACCCCCCCCCTCTCTCCCTCAAGAGGAATCTGTCAAGGTGACCCCCTCTCGCCCTTTTTGTTTGTTCTTATGGTAGAAGGCTTGGGACGTCTCATCCATCATGCCACCAACTCCCAATCTCATAAGGGTATAACCATTCATAAAAATCCCCCCATAACACATCAACAATTTGTTGATGACAATATGTTGTTTGGCCACCCCTCATTTCAAGAAGCCAGAACCTTCAAATCCTTGCTCGACTGCTTTTCTGATGCCTCTAGCACTACCATAAATGCCGAAAAATCCCAGATCTTCTTTTTTCAATACCCTAGCCATAACTCAGTGCAACATATCTAGGATCTTGGGTTTCTCCATTGCCACTTCACCATCCAAGTACCTTGGAGCTCCGCTCATTGATCCTGCCATCAAACACACCTCTTGGAAGGAACTCTTGGACAAATTAGAAGCCAAATTATCATCCTGGACTCACAGAGCTCTCAATATTGCAGGTCGTCTTGTCCTGATCAAAGTCGTCCTCCAATCAATGCCCCTTTATCTATTTTCAATGCTAGCGGCTCCCAAATGGGACCTCAAATGCATTAGAAATATGCAAAGGAACTTTCTATGGGGTAGTAAGAGAGACAGCAAAAAATGGGCCCTTGTGAAATGGACAGAAGTCTGCACTCCTAAGATTTTTGGGGGCTTAGGGCTGCGAGATCCTAGTCATAGAAACACCATCATGGGAGCGCGCATTTGGGGGGAAATGGGTCTCCAAACCCAATAACCCATGGGATCAAATCTAGGCTTTCAAATATGCTGGCAACTGGCCTCAGGAGGATCTCATCAGATTTAACCCTCAGGAAATGGGTTCCCAAATATGGAAAGCCGCCAAGCAGCATCGCGCTATAACCCAAGAGCACAACTTTTGGTAAATATGCTAAGGAGCACAAGCCCGTATTTGGGAGGATTTGTGGCAACAAATGCCCAAATTGGCCGCGCTCTTTCAAAAACCCAGGTGGAAAGCAGCCCTTCAATCAAGGGAGAATAATCAATTGAAATACTTTTGGATGCCTTTCCCCAATAACGAATTCCGTTAATGGATCCTTGCTTCTCAGTGGCAGGAAAATTGGCATGAGGAAAGTCATGAATACATTGACAGGGAATTAAACAAAAAGGAAAATCAGATGCATGGATGAACATGGCATCCTCTGTTGGGTTTACACCACGCAAGGTACTTTCTCCACTAGGGAATCCTAGCATATGCTCTATCCCAACACTCAGAATCCGATGGATGCCATATGGACGCAGATATGGAGATGTTTTATTTGGCCCAAAATCTCCACGTTTATATGGCTTCTTAGCAAGCGTAGAATCCTAACTTGGGACAACCTTCTTAAAAGAGGTTTTATAGGCCCCTCTCGATGTCCGAACTATATCTAGCATGCTGAATCCATAAATATTATTCTGGAAAATTTCCATCTTTCCAATAACCTATGGGACAACATAGCTATCCACCATAGAAGAACTGACAGAATCAAAGGGGACATCATCAGCACCATCCTCCTTTGGCAGAAAGATCCCTTCAGTAGCAAGCTCCTCAACTCTCTTTGGACACTCCTACCAGGGCTCCTACTTTGGACAATATGGAAAGAAAAGAACATGCACATCTTCAAAGATCAATCAACTTCGCAAGAGATCATCTAGATCAATATGTGCAACAACCTAAAGGAGATCCTTGCCTTGCACCATTGGAAAGACTCAAATTTCCCCTCCCATCCCCCAGAGAGCATCATATGGGCCAATTGGAACCTCTATGTCCCATGTCATCTTGTGGATAATCTCCATCCCTCTCATCCCCCTGACTCACCCAACACCTGGAGTCCCCCTCCCTAATGCTTATTCAAGCTGAACTTCGACGATGCCTCCAAGGGAAATTTAGGTGAGGCTGGATTTGGCGGAATATTCAGAGACTCAGAAGGGAAACTCCTCCTCATTTTCTTCAGATCCATTGGTTGGGACACCAATAAATCTGCTGAACTGGAAGGGCTCATGCAAGGTCTTCATCTAGATCAGGATCACAACATCTTCCTCTTATAGGTTGAAGGAGATTCCCAAGTCCTCATCAACACTGCTCATCACCTTCTCACTAGAGCCTCAGCCTCCAAAATTTCCAAAATTTGGAGATTAGCAGCTCGTTTTGAGCACATTGAGTTATGGTTGCAGCTTCATAAGGCCATCACTTTCAAGCATGTTCGTCAATCAACCATCAAGGCAGCGGATCTCCTAGAAAACAAAGGGGTGGACCACAACTCTCCCCTCTTCTCAGGCTACCTCTCCAACATTGATAATGAATCCCTTCTCTCAGCCTACACCCAGTTGGTACTCAATGATGCTCAAACCAGGATGCGAGTGCCTAATCGCTGCATTGACCGTTTTTGGGTCGGAATTAAGGTATGTTTTCACCCTATAATTACTTTGAATTATGGCACAATCTTAGTAATTCTTCCTCATTTTGACAATAAAGAAAGAAAATATTTATGAAAATCAGAGCAATTGAGCTAACGAAAAAAAGGAACGTTTCTATAACATAAATTTGACTTAGTGTATCCCCGTATGCAGGAAGGCAGAGTAGCTGAACCAATGGAAAACAGAAGACACCCGACAAACACGAATGTATGAGCTAGGCAGAAGGAAAAGATACATATTCAAGCTCGAAGACTCAAACAACAACCACGCGCAACGACTGTCCTTTGGAGAACACTATCTCATTGCATGAAAATTCCTTTAAAAAGGCCAAGGACGAACTATATAGTGAGTCGAATAGGAATTTTCCCTCTGTAACCTACGCATCAAGGCAGAGCTGTCAGATTGTATTCCTGTATTATCCTTTGAGTTAATTAAGAGTTTTGATGTTTTAAAAAATTACCTTTTGATTTTTTCATTGCGTTAAAACTTCTAGTGGTCTGGGCTCAACCGCTGGGAGTTTCCTCGCCAATTTCTGTGCTGTGCATTAATTACAGAATCCATGTCTAGTTATCTGATGCGGTTGTAACATACTTTTCTACTCAATAAAGTTACAGTTTTTCTTCCTTCAGATTTGTTTAGCATTTGTACTTCTTGATTCAGAATAATCACATTCGTATCTTCTGGTTTATATAATAATGCTTCATTGCTGTTAGATGTTTCCATTTTCTTCCAACACCTTTGGAATCGATTTACAAATCGTAGGATAATTACTGTTCAATGATTACTTGTCTTTGTGGATTAAATTGTCCTTTCAACATAGTGAGGCGTCTAATTGTTGATTAATGTTAATTAGTCAGTTTACAAAAAGAATTCCATTGCAAAATTATATAAGTAATTATTGTTCTTTTCATTTAGATTGTTGTTCAATTCATTAAGAATGCTGTTCAATTCGTTTAGATTGCTGTTCAAACTATCATTATGCTGTTCAGTCATAGGTTTCTCTTTTCTAAGCTAGACAAAATAATTAGCCATAATCTACCAAACTATTCCTCTTTAATTTGATTGAATTCAGAAGATTAGATAATCCTTTCCCATAAACATCATAGAGTAACTATCAGTTGATCTCACTTGCATATATTGTGATGACACTCTTGAAATAAGAAGACTTACCTCGGGTTGACAATTAAATGAGAAGCACTAAGGTTGCCTATAATAAGCCACCTTTGTGAAACCAACATTTTTGGCGCCGTTGCCAGGGAGAGTGTTAAGAGTGATATCATTTATTCATCTTTCTCCATTGCTGTGAAGAATTGGGTATTAAAAACGAGAGGTAAGAACCTGCGTGCCGGCAAGCAAAGTGCTTGCTCTCTATCCCGCTTCTCAGCAAAATTGTTCAAAGACCAGTAGAATAGGTGCTCTTGTTTTATGACTATGAAGAAAAATATAGAAACAATTCAAAATAACTCTAAAAAATCCTCACAATCCCAAGGACCGGTGATCCTTGGAAGAACAACATATATCGATGAAATCATTAAGAAAGCCGAATCTCAGGCATCCATAGGACCTAGAACTATTTCCATTCAAAGTCCTATCACACTCCCTCAAGTTGCAACCTCACCATTTGTAGCCCATGCCGAGATTCACAGTGAAATAGAAGGATCTGAGCGAAGCCTTCAAACTACCAATCATATAGGCACTGACACTTCGAGAGAGGGAGGTTCTTGCAATTTACAAGAAGGGGAAGGAAAAACTAGCGACATAATTCAAATAGAAGCTCCAAAACCTAAATCACCTGAAATAGTGGTTGAGACAGAGGTACTCAGGATCTCAGATCAGGGAAGCGCTGTAAAGCATCCACCGCATTCGCCTCCCAAACCCCCTAGGATCACTCCTCCAAAATAAGAAATCCCTGAAGATTTCTGGCACCTCTTCGATCAAATGGAAAATAATCAAAATCAGAATCAGAGGCAGACATCAACATTGGAATACCCCATTGTTGATCATGCTGCAAACGCCCCTATGAAAGCCATTCCCTTGCACAACATTCCCACCTTCCATGGTTTGACTACAGAAGATCCTGATGCATTCCTATTTGAATTTGATGTCTTATGTAGGGGGTATGAATACACCACTAATCCTTAGAAGCTGAAACTATTTCCATCTACCTTTAAAGGAACAACACTACGCTGGTTCATGGGACTAGGTGGGGGAACCATCAATAACTGGGACGAAATGAAGAACACTTTCCTTAATAAATATCAGGACTATTGCCGAACCCGAGACCTAAAAGTTGAAATATTCAATATGTCTGCAAAAGACAATGAAACATTATAAGAGTACATAGAAAGATTTCAATACAATTTACAAAGGTCCCCATATATCACGCTATCCAAGGACATCTTAAAAGCCATGATGATTAAAGGAATGAAGGAATAATGGGTTGAAATGCTTAGCATAATGAGAAAAGGAGATATTTACCAGGAAGAATATGATGATATTATTTCCCTGTGTATTAGATGCTCTCGGGGTAGTGCGCACAATCAGCCAATTGGGCGTGATTCTATGAAAAAAGATCTTAAGCAGTCTAATGGAAACGTAACTAGAGCAGAGTTTGGCAATCTGTTGGAAGATTCAAGACTGAAATTTTGGGTATCTTGACAACACAACTTGACGTTCTACAAGCCAAGCAGAAAGAAGCTATAGCAGAACAAAACTTGGCCATCTTTTTCCCACGATGTCAGAAGAAGCACAACCAAAGGGAGTTCCCTTTAGACATGGTTCAGACTTGTGCCATCTGCACTAAGGATCATACCACGAACCAATGTCCTTCACTTCCCGGGCTGAAAGCAGTTTACAAGGAAGTAGAGGAAGAAACCGAACCAGTCTACCTAATGAATCAACGTCGAAAATGGCAGGCACGACCAGGTATGCCAGAATACCTGCCTCAGTTCTTTTCATCTCCTCAGTTTAACTAGCAAAACCCTACAACAGCTTGGCAGAATCAAAATCCTTTTTATACTTGGCCAAACCAGTCATTTCCTATACCACCCTAGCCTACACAATCGTCATCAGGGAAGAATTGACCAAGATTTCCTTGTTCTCCCCCTTATTGGAAAAATGTTCCATATCAAGCCCAGTGGCCAAACCCTCCTCCTCAAAACACTAATTGGAATTGGCAGCGACCCCTGGTAATGACCAACCTACCAATGGGGGCGGGAACTCAAAATCAACCTACGCTGCCAGCTCCATACCCAGTTCAACATAACTCGCAGCCTGTCATACACCCCCAATTACCAGCCCAACCCAATCCTAATCCTAACAACAGACCGATTCAACTAATTCAGATCATAGAAAATCCAAATTCCGGCATTGAACATAAACAATGCAATGAACTAAGGCTGAGATCAAGACGTACTATCTTACCTGTAGAAGCCACGACTCCACCTCAGTCCCGAATTGAGACTTCAACAGAACCTAGCCAAGCAAATATAACAGGGAAAGAGGTAGGCAAAGATAAAGAAATGATTGACCAACAGGGACATGAAGAACTTAGGATGTCTCCCCCCCCATTCCTTGAAAGGTTAACTCTGCATAGACCGATAATCTCTCCAGACTTTGACATCTTGGGGGAGTTGAGAAACCTTTGTATCAAAATTCCTCTCCCCTAGGCCATCCAAGACATTCCCATCTATGCAAAGACAATTAAATAACTATGTGGGAAAAAGCAAGTAAACAAATCAAAGGCTGTGCCCACCGTTCATGTGGTAGGGGCGCTATCTGATTTTTTATTGGGTAGGGAACCACTCGTGAAATATGAAGACCCAGGAAATCCCATTGTGACTGTAAAAATCTCAGGCCACTCATTTCCAAACACATTGGTCGATTTAGGGGCAACCATTAACATCCTAACTACGGGAGCTTGCGAAAGACTGGGCATATCAACTTTAGAACCTACGGCTACACTATTGGAACTAGCTGACAGGTTTGTTATCAGACTAGAGGGAATAGTGCAAGACATCCTGGTATATGTGGAATCATGGGAATATCCAACTGATTTTTTAGTTATTAATCCAAAGAACAGGATGGACGGGCACCCATTGATTCTTGGGTGACCTTGGTTGGCCACAATCGATGCTTACATAGGCTGCCGAATAGGCAACATGAATATCACTAGAGGGGATTCTATAAAAAATATCATTATTTATCCGCCTGCCAAACTAAGCTTACCCACGGTAAAAATTCACAAGCATCCATGTACATACTGGGATCATTTCATTCGTTCACCTCTGACACTAGTGGAAGCTCTTGAATTTAAGGATCAAACTGAAGAAAACATAATCAATAATTTTATGAGTCAGCCACCCACATCTGGAAATTTAAAATGCCAAATGTTGAAAATAGTCCTCAAAGACGAAGCACAATAGGATCTCGTGACAGACCTTGAGGATCAACATATTCCCACCATCACTGTACGTAACATCATACCTATTGAGATTGAGCCAGGAAAGATTCTGAATATTAATGGCAATTTGGATGATGACCAAAAACAAAATCTCATAAAAGTCCTTCGGAAGTATCAAGGGGCATTTGCTTGGGATTACCCAGACATGAAGGGTTTAGACCCTCATCTATGCACCCATCACATTTATACCGATAAGGAAATCCGTCCCATTAGGCAACCTCAGCGATGGCTAAACCCACACTTAAAAGAGATTGTAAAAGATGAACTGTAAAAGCTATTAGATGTAAATTTCATTTATCCTATTTCAGACAGCAAATGGGTCTCCCCTCTGGTAGTCGTCCCTAAAAATAATGGGAAATGGAGAACCTGCGTAGGTTACAGAGAATTGAATAAAGCAACGCAGAAAGACCACTTCCCCCTCCCCTTCATTGATCAGGGCCTGGACACATTGGTAAGGAAACGGTTCTTTTCCTTCCTTGATGGGTTCAGTGGTTACAATCAAATCCAAATAGCTCCCGAAGATTAGGATAAGACAACCTTTACCTGCCCATGGGGTAATTTTGCTTATAAAGTTTTACCATTTGGGTTATGCAATGCCCCAGCCACATTTTGGAAGGCCATAATCAACATTTTCTCTGACTTAATAAATGAGGGGCTGGAAATCTATATGGATGACTTCACACCATATGGGGAGGACTTTGATCAAGCTCTAGAAACGCTATAAAAGGTGTTAGAGCGATGTATTGCTACTAGGTTATGTCTAAGCAATGAAAAATGTCACATGATGATGACTGAGGGTGTGATCCTAGGTCACTACATTTTTGTAGCTGGAATACAGGTAGATCCGGTTAAGATAGAGGTAATCCTTCTATTAGCCACACCTTGTACACAGAAAAAGGTACGCAGTTTTTTGGGATATGCAGGATATTATCGCAGATTTATAAAGAATTTCTCACAAATAGCCGCACCTTTGTATGCATTAACTGGAAATTTTGAATTCCACTGGACTGACAAATGTGACACCACTTTTGCAGATTTGAAGAAACTGGTCTCGACAACACCAATTCTACGAGGAACTAACTGGAAACTGCCTTTTCACATCTCTTCAGATGCATCTGACACAGCAATAGGAGTAGTCCTTGGCCAAGAAAAAGACAAAAAACCATATGCCATTTATTATATCAACAAAATCCTCACTACTACCGAATTAAATTATACCGTGACCAAAAAGGAGCTCCTAGCTATCATTTATGCTATTAATAAATTTAGGCACTATATAAATGGTTATCAAGTATTTCTGTATACTGATCACTCTGCCATTAGATATTTAGCCAATAAACCAATCATGAATGGGAGAGTAACTCGTTGGTTGATGTTATTACAAGAATTCGATATAACAATCAAAGATCATCCAAGAAAAGAAAATGTAGTCGCAAACTTCCTGTCCAGGGTTCCAAAGTCGGACGACACCCTAACAGTTGATGATCAATTCCCCGATGAACATGTGTTTGCTGTAGCAGTAAAAACACCATGGTATCTAGGCGTGGAAAATTACCTGGCAGTAGGGAAGCTGCCCAGACATTTAACATCAAGAAAACGAAAATTGATTGTACAACGCAGCGCAAGATTCCCTTGGATTAGTGCATACCTCTTCCATACAGGGGCCGACATGTACATACGCAGATGCATAAGAGAAGACGAAATCTATGACATCTTATGAGCCTGTCATGATGAACCTTGTTGCGGTCATTTCGCATAACGCAGAATAGGGCATAAAGTGTTACAATTAGGCTATTATTGGCCTATGATTTTCAAAGACGCAAAAAAATATGTCCAGGCCCATGATAGCTGTTGATCAGTGGTTGTCATTGATGTCAACCCAAGCAACACCAGGGGCTAACCCAATATTGCATGGGAATTTTGACCTACCAAATTAATATACTGGGTCAATAATGCTTTTGATGGTTTCTACTTGTTGAGATGTTTCCGTTGATATATGGCACACCATGTAATTCTTCACAGTTAGAGAGATATTCATGTTTGAAGTTTGTACCCCCAGTTAGTGGGCTAAAACCCCATGGAGTTGGGTAAAGGGTCATTTAAAAGTCATAATTAATATTTTTTAAGCTCCTAAAATCCTTCCCACATTCACTTGTTGAAGCCCCTCTCAACTTAAGCATTTATATAAATTGTGATCTTCATTTCCTCCTTATGCAAGGGTTTTCGCCATCTAAAACAGGTCATCGTGGAATTTTCACTCTAAATTTTTTTTCTACGAAGGTTCAGAAGCTGAATTTTTTATGAGGCGAAGCCAAAATCCTGAGGAAGCTGCTGTAAAAATTTCAGATCAAGGTGCGCAATATTTTTGGAGATATGATCTGTGGAAGTCAGGGTTTTTGCAGGCTCCTGAAATTCATCTCAAAGAAGTGACCTTGGTAAAATCTTCATAACTCTCTCTCTGAGTATCAGATTGGAATTACATAAGAAGTGGTAGATAGTGCACAGTCTATAGTTTTTTCTCTATCAATTTTAGAGCCAAATGAAGAAACAGTCACATGTGGCACGCCGTACAAGTGCGCTCTGCTGAAACAGTCCATAATTAGGGCATTGTGAGAGATTGGGTATAACTCTCTCTTGAAGAATCCAAATTGGGTCAGACCTATGGCATTGGAAAGAAAACTCAGAGGAATACTACAAGACCAAAAATTAGATATTGAGGATCTGAAATAACAGAGATACACTAGATTCAATATCGAGCTCCTAGAAGGCAAGAAAAAGTTAGATCATGTGTTGTCAAGGGTTGCAAAGGACCAAACTTTCTACGGAAGAAAAGCAAAGAAAGGTGTAGCAGAGGGTAGCCTGACAAGAGAAACAACCAAGGTGCATAACAACAACAAGAAGTTCATCATATGAAGTCTTCAAGTGGGCAGCACTGCATACAATCATTGTAAAGGTATCTTTGTACTAAGTCATTGTAAATACATTATTGTAAAAATTGTACTAGTGTCTATCTACCAAGGGTTGAAGAGGTAGTGTTGGGAGGTCTAGGATCATCATTAGGTGGTTATGTCAAAGTTGGGGTTATGGTCTAGTATATCTTCTTCTTCTACATCATTCTATATCATTGTAAAGTGGACCATTTTCCCTGGTACGAGAGTCCATTCTTCTTTTATTCTTCTATAGGGTGGTAGGGTGGTGCTAGGGTGAGTTGTAGCTCATTGGGTGTTGGGGCATCCATTCAGTTGACTACTGAAGAATCTCGGGCATTGGAGCGTCCATCCAGTGGGAGCTGGAGAAGAATGCTTTTCTAGATTCTGGGAAGTTGGAGCTTTATTTTCAATTGGAGTTGAATATTAAAGAATTATTAGAAAAGCATTAGGTGGTTTTTGTCCCAGAGTGGGTTTCCACCTTAAAAACTGTGTGCATTTGTGTTCATATTATTTGTTGTTATCATTGTACAAACAACGATAATAATTGAAGATTAACTAATGCTCTAATTGAAGAGTGTGGATACCCCCTCTGATGCTATGAGTGGTATTCAGGCAGTTTCGCTGACAACGGTTTAACTGTTGAAGGAGGTCATGGAACATACCAAGAATGGTGTATCTCTGTTCAATGAAAATAATTATGCACTCTGGAAAGGAAGAATGGAGGTCTATCTCTTGGCGCAAGGTTATGAAGTATGGGACACTGTTCAAAATGGATTTACATCAACCACAGATGAACAAGGTAAGAAGAATTTGGTAAATGATGCAAAAGCAAAGAATATTATTATCGGTGGACTTATTGAATCTGCTTATCATAAGGTGTTGGGTTGTAAAACTGCCAAAAATGTATGGGACAAGCTTGAGAATATATATGCAGGTGACTCAAATGTCAAAGAAGCAAAGCTTCAAATCTATAGAGAAAAATTTGAGCAACTCAGAATGAAAGAAGATTGCAACATTGCTGCATACTTTCAATACATTGATGAAATAACCAATACTCTGGAAGGATTGGGAGAGCCAGTTGACGAGAAGACTATTATACGGAAGATTCTTAGAACGTTACCAGGGAGATTCAACCCAAAAGTATCGGTCTTAGAATACAGTGCAAATCTGGACAAACTCAGCAAAGAGGAATTACATGGAGTTCTCATAGCATATGAAATGAGACTTGATGAAGAAGAGGGTACTTCGCATCTAGAAACTACGTTCGTTGCATCTACGAAAACCAATAAGGATAAACAACCTTCAATTGAAAAGACATGCACCTGCAAGTGTGAAGAAAAGGGAGATGATGAAGAAGGTCTTTCAGATGAAGAATATGCTTACTTCACGAGAAAACTACAAATTGGTAAGGGACAATTAAAAGGTAAAATTCCATTGATATGTTTCAGCTGTAATGAGGTTGGGTATTTTGCAGTAAAATGTCCAAACAAAAGTAATGGAAACTCAAAAAGAAAGAAAGGCTTTAAGAAATTCAACAAGTAAGGATCCAAAAGGAACTTTCTCTCTAAAGAAGATAGCTCATCATCCGATGAAGACAATGATAGTGAAGAAGAAGCCAATGAGAGAGTATTGTTTATGGCCAAGCACAATAAACCCAAGCACAATAAACAAGAGGTATCAAACAACGAAGAAGAAGGATGGACCATAGAATAATTTTATGAGGAAGCAATCAAGCTTATAAAAGATCTCAAGGCGGAGAAGATCCGTTCCAATACTCTTGAAGAACAAGTTCAAGGTCTCAAAATTGAAGTTGAAGAACACAAATGCATTGAAGAGTCACTTCAAAAGATGTTGGAAGAAAACAACCAAGAAAGGGAAGAATTAGAAGCCGAAGTAGTCTTGCTTGGTGAGGAAGTGAAGAAAGGAAAAACTATCCAAAACTATGCCAATAGCTCAAGGGCATTGGAAGAACTCATCAACAATCAACGATCTTACAACGACAGAATTGGCCTCGGTTACAAAGAAGAAGAAGCAAGACCTTCTACAACAAAATACAATGAACCTATGAGATCTGACATACATGTAGACTTCATTGGACAAGATTCGCAAGCACATCCTTGGAAGACGATTCCTCGACGAAGATTTTCAACCAGGTACCAACATATTTTTCATGGCTATTGTTATTCATGTGGAAAATTTGGTCATAAAGTTGTAGAATGTCACACGTACCCTAGGAACCAATACAATTCCAGGAGATTCTTCCAATATGAACCTCCCAGGGCTCAACGAAACATCAATAAATTTGAACGTTTAAGAAATAATAAGTAATGTTACAAATGTCATAACTTTGGACACATAGCCAGAGACTGCAGACTTGAAAATCCTCCAGAAGAATCTTCGAAGCCACAGAATGAACGAACATGGAAAAAGAAGACTGATAATTGTGCTCTCGCTCTCAAGGTTCAAAACAATAAAGATGTGTGGTATGTTGATAGCGGTTGCTCAACGCATATGACTGGAGATAGAAATAAATTTGTATCTCTGAAAGAGAAGAAGGATGGAACCATGTCCTTTGGAAATGATGGATCTTCAAATGTTATAGGATCAGGTACTATCACTCTCGGAAGCAAAGATGCTCTAGCCAAGAATGTTCTGTTGGTTGAAAACATGAATCACAATCTGCTCAGTGTTGGACAAATGTGTGATCAAGGACACACAATACTATTCAACTCCATGAAATGTGAAATCAGGAAAGGCGTGTATGGTGAAATTGTGGCTACAGCAAGTCGAGCTCCAAACGACATATATGTTCTAGATGAAGCAAATAAAGCATGTCTAATAGCTAAAGAGGATGATACAATAATTGGTAGCAATGATGATCGACTAAGTAAGAAGTTTGCTACAAAGGTGCAAAGTGATTTTGAGATGTCTTTACTTGGTGAGCTGACATACTTCTTAGGGCTTCAAATATCTCAACAAGAGAAAGGAATATTTATATGTCAAGCCAAGTACATCAAGGAAATTCTCAAGAAATTTAAAATGGAGGATTGCAAACCCACCCTTACTCCAATGGTAATAGGTAACAAATTGAGCATAGACGACTCATCTAAGGATGTGGATAAAAGGTTGTACAGATCTATGATTAGTAGTCTTCTATATGTAAAAACATCCCGACCAGATGTTATGCAAGCAGTTGGACAAGTAGCAAGATTCCAAGCAGCACCAAAAGAATCACATATTAAATATTCGCCAGCATTGGAATATCTTTGCCAGAAGCTTGGGATTCTCCCAAGCTCTCATTAGATTTTTCTTTTTCAAAATATAAAGGGGGAGTGGAAGTAGATTACAGGTTTGCAGGATGGTTGTGTGTTAGTGGGAGTGGAAGTGTGTACAGGTCTGCAGGATGGTTGTGTTTCAGGGGGAGTTACCCTTTGCCATTGATGTCAAAGGGGGAGAGACTGTTGTAGGAAGAGGTGTCATGATCGTAGGGGGGAGTACTTGTGTTGCCATCAATGCCAAAGGGTGAGATTGTTGATCAGCGGTTGTCATTGATGTCAACCCAAGCAGCACCAGGGGCTAACCCAATATTGCATGGGAATTTTGACCTACCAAATTAATATATTCTGGGTCAATAGTGCTTTTGATGGTTTCTACTTGTCGAGATGTTTCCGTTGATATATGGCACGCCATGTAATTCTTCATGGTTTGAGAGATATTCATGTTTGAAGTTTGTACCCCCAGTTAGTGGGCTAAAACCCCATGGGGTTGGGGCATGGGTAAATAGTCATAATTAATATTTTTTAAGCTCCTGAAATCTCTCCCACGTTCACTTGTTGAAGCCCCTCTCAACTTAAGCATTTATATAAATTGTGATCTTCATTTCCTCCTTATGCAAAGTTTTTCGCCATCTGAAACAGGTCATCGTGGAATTTTCGCTCTAAATTTTTTTCTATGAAGGTTCAAAAGCTGAAATTTTAATGAGGCAAAGCCGAAATGCTGAGGAAGCTTCTGTAAAAATTTCAGATCAATATGTGCAATATTTTTGGAGATATGATCTGTGGAAGTTAGGGTTTTTGCAAGCTCCTGAAATTCATCTCAAAGAAGTGACCTTGGTAAAATCGTCATAACTCTCTCTCTGAGTATCAGATTAGAATTCTGTAAAGATTGGCAAATAGTGCATAGTATGTAGTTTTTTCTCTAACAATTTTAGAGCCAAATGAAGAAACAGTGACACGTGGCACGCCGTACAAGTGTGCTTTGCTGAAATAGTCCATAATTAGGGCATTGTGAGAGATTGGGTATAAATCTCTCTTGAAGAATCCAAATTGGGTCAGACCTATGGCATTGGAAAGATGACTCAGAGAACTAATACAGGACCAAAAATCAGATATTGAGGATCTACAATAACAGAGATACACCAGATTCAATATTGAGCTCCTAGAAGGCAAGAAAAATCTAGATCATGTGTTGTCAAGGGTTGCAAAGGACCAGACTTTCTACGGCAGAAAAGCAAAGCAAGGTGCAGCAGAGGGTAGCATGACAAGAGCAGAAACCAAGGCATAACAAGAGCAAGAAGTTCATCATATGAAGTCTTCTAAGTGGGCAACACCGCATACAATCATCAGGAATGTATCTTTTGTACTAAGTCATTGTAAATACATTATTGTAAAAATTGTACTAGTGTCTATCTGCCAAGGTTGAAGAGGTGTTGGGAGGTCTAGGATCATCATTAGGTGGTTGTGTCAGTTAAAGTTATGGTCTAGTGTGTCTTCTACTTCTACATCATTCTATATCATTGTAAAGTGGACCATTTTCCCTAGTACGGGAGTCCATTCTTCTTTTATTCTTCTATAGGGTGGTAGGGTGGTGCTAGGGTGAGTTGTAGCTCATTGGGTGTTGGGGCATCCGTTTAGTTGACTACTGAAGAATCTCGGGCGTTGGAGCGTCCATCCAATGGGAGTTGGAGAAGAATGCTTTTCTAGATTCTAGGAAGTTGGAGCTTTATTTTCAATTGGAGTTGAATATTAAAGAATTATTAGAAAAGAATTAGGTGGTTTTTGTCCCTGAGTGGGTTTCCACCTTAAAAACTGTGTGCATTTGTGTTCCTCTTGTTTTCTGCTATCATTGTACAAACACTGATAATAATTGAAGATTAACTAATGCTCTAATTGAAAGGAATACTGATTCACCCCCCCCTTAGTATTTCCAACAATAGCTGCCAGAGAATGGGCCGCCTAGGCCAAGCTGATGAAATGTCACTACAACCACAATTGGTGGTGGAGCCATTCGAACGATGGGCGCTAGACTTCGTTGGACCATTCAACCTACCATCAAACTAGAAAGTCTACATGTTGGTTGCCATAGATTATGTAACCAAATGGGTAGAAGCAGTGGCCTTGTTAAGAGCCACAGAAGAATCAATGATTAATTTTCTTTTCGAGCTATTTGTGCGATACAGTTTGCCACGAGAAATGATAACCAATGGGGGGGCTCAATTCAAGGTAATAAAATTACAGCCACCCTAAGGAATCATCATATCATCCATAGAGTTACGTCTCCTTACCACCCGCAGGAAAATGGGCAAGTCGAAAGCACCAACAAAGTCCTGGAGGCAATCCTTACCAAAACGGTATCAGCACATCGCCGAGACTATTCTACTAGACTACCAGAAGCTTTATGGGTTTATCGTACAACCTAGCAAAACACCACTGGATATTCACCATATCAGCTAATATTTGGGAGAGAACCTATATTCCCTATTGAATTCGAAATTAAAACTCTAAGAACAACCTAGGAAGTAGGGTTGGACTTAGCACAAGCCCAAGCTAGAAGACTCCAACAAATAAATGAATTAGACGAAATACGAATACTAGCCTTGCAACACACAACGATCATTCAACAACAACGAGCTAAGTGGCACGACAACCTTATTGAGAAGAAGGTATTTCAAAAAGGAGATTGGGCACTCCTTTATGACTCCAGATTCCAAGATTTTCCAGGTAAATTACAAACAAGGTGGTTCGGTCCATACGATATTTAGGAAGTACACAACAATGGCACACTCACCTTGACCACCATAGATGGGTCTGGTTAAACATTTAGAGTTAACGGGCACAAAGTACGCTTCTATAGCAAACCTCTCATGAAAGAATATTTTTTCCAACAGGTACGAAACGATCCCACCATGAAATTTGTGGCACAAAGGGGTGATAACTCTACAAACTCAAGTACATGAGAAGTTTGCTACCATCATTTGTAAATAATGTATATAAGTTATTTAATTTGTTGTACATTCTTCATACTCACAATTTTTCTCCTCTCGTCCTCTTGAGAGTTGCACTTTTTTCTCTCGCTGTTCAATCCCTGAACGACTGCTGTTCAATCCAATTGAACAGATGCTGTTCAAATGGATTGAACAAGTGTGTTTTTGCGTTTTAATTTTTCTCACTATTCAATTCTCGAATGGCTGTTGTTCAATCATCGAATGGCTGTTGTTCAACCAGATTGAATAGCCATATGTTTGCACTTTAATTTTTCTCGCTGTTCAGTCCCTGAACGGTTGCTGTTCAATCGGATTGAACATCCGTGAGTTGCGTCTTTTATCGCTGTTCAATACTTGAACGATTGCTGTTAAATCGTCGAACAACTGCTGTTCAACCTGATTGAACAACCGTGTCTTGACTGCTGTTCAACCAGATTGAACAACCACGTCTTTGCATTTTTTTCTCTCTTTTTCGCTTGTTCAATATTTCAATGGCTTCTGTTCAATACTTGGACGATTGCTGTTCAATTGGATCGAACAATCATCTTTTTTGCATTTTTATTTTTCTTGTTGTTCAATCCTTGAACCACTGCTGTTCAATCGAATTGAACAACTGTGTTCTTGCATTTTTTTTTTTTCCTATTCAATCCAATTGAACAATCACTATTCAATCCTCGAACGGCTGCTGTTCAACCGGATTGAACAACCGAGTTTTGCGTTTGCCCCCCTTCCGTTCAAACTTTCCAAACGGCTGCTGCTCAATCCTATTGAACAACTGTTGTTCAAATTGAATAACCTTGTTTCTAGATCCTATTATTCCCTTTATCTAGAACCCCCTCCCTAATCTACACCCGAGCTATAAAGGCATCTCTAAGTAGGGAATGGCCGTTGAACAAAAGAGGGAAACAATAAAATTACCAATATGATGATTCTTTGGCACTATAATCCTAAACAGGAAGCTGAAATTGTACATACATGAAATGAAAGGCTAATTCCTCCCCAGCTCAAACATGTTATCATACATTACATGACCTTATGATGGTATATCTTTCTGCACTATTTGAGTAATATTTTCCTCCAATATGAAGAAATGGGAATAAGGGGTATTAACTGTATTGGCATTCTTTCACTTTTCTCACCATCACTAACTCGTAAGGAGTTAATGAGCCTCCCTCCATGTATAAAGAAGCAACTATTATGCATTCATGCAAATTTTTAAAGAGGATAGGAGGTCTCATCACGAGCCAGCCTACCATGATCATAAGGATTTAACAAGTGACATGCCCACAACAGTCACCACACCAGGGTAATGACCTTCTCATCTGCTTGAAGGACAGGAGGTATCATCACGAGCCGACCTAATCACTCTGTTATAATCCTAGTGAATGGCACTGTGACTATCTGGATATCACACTAGCACAGTGACCTCCTTATAAATCAAAATGCTATGATTCAAAAAGAAGTACCGTGCTTACATGAAAATTTTCAAGAGAGGACCTACCACGTTGATAAGAGCTTAGAAAGTGACATGCCCACTGTTGTCGATAGAAATTTTCACTCCTAGAGACAACCTAGAGTTGCCATAGACCAGTGCCTAGGACATCTTATCATAGCAAGGAGCACATAATATAACTTGGGTGTCAATCCAAAAGGCTCTCCTGCTATCTCTTGTAAACAAGGAAATTGATTTAAATGGGACCAGAACTTACAGAAACTGCCATAGGGAAAGTAATGTTGCAGAGACAAGATGTAAAGATCTAACACAAAAGCATCAGACAGTTAAGAGACAATTTACTGTAGAGAGGGCCGATTCAAGTAATATGCCACAGAAATCAAATATCAGAAGGTGTATGCAGTGAAAGAAATATAATAAGATATTAATTAACTTTGGTCTGATACCCAGATACACAACAGAACCATATATGGGCTTATCATTCTAAGAATCCATATATGACAATGGTGTTTTAAAAGCACCCTCCCAAAGCAACTAATATAGCACAAAGATGGATGAAATGAACATGAAATAGTGTATCATGCCTGAGCCGTATTTAAAGTGCTTGACTGATCCAAGTATGGGTATCAACTAGGATAAATCCTTACCTAAAATCAGTGAGCCACTCACATTCCAGTACATGATACAAGAAGATGGATAAAATGAAATGTTATATTAAACACATAAAAGGAAGTTACATACTGTGGGATACCAAAGACCAGAATCCTCAAATGCAGACATAAATCCTCCTCACTGAGACCCTACGGGCTCTGAGCCTTCATACAAAAGCTTTACAAAGTGTATACAAAAAATGCCTTTCACCGCACAATTCTCTGATAAAAATCTGGAACCCTCACTAATTCGTTTTCCTGGAGATTTATAGGGGAAACCAAAAACCTAGCCAAAGAGGTAGGCGATAGACATTTAATGATCTAATTTAAAACAAAGTGGCGGAAAACATTCGCGCCCATACTGTTGAATGACTAAGTAATATTATCTGTACTTTGTGACCCGCCTTCAGAAATAAATGCACTGGGGAGAAAATCTCTTCAGGGACATGACATAGGGGTAAATCTTCATGAACATTCTGTACTTTCCTGAAGAAAACTCGGCTGAAACAACACCTTGAGAGCATTGCTTTCTGTACATTGTACCCTCTACCTTTCAATGCCTGAATTGGGATTTAAATTCTTCAAGACTGCATAATGAAGACCGGGATCCTCCACTGATTTTTCTTGCAGCAACATTAAAATCACTATCTGCAAAAATCTGCCCTCGGGATTGCTCTGGGGGGTTTGATAAATTTTTAACCCTGCCGCTTTAATGAGAGCTGTGTCGTAACAGCTTTCCAAATCTTTCTTCATAAATTTGCCTCTGAAAAATTGTCCTTTGGAGCGGCCTCGGCTTCTGTAATGGTGGCCGCAAATTATGATAGTTCTTCAGCACCAGACACCTGCAAAACCCACAAACACATTAAAGAAAACCAGACACGGGGGTGGTGAATGCAGCGATGACCATGGAGATGGTGATGCAGACTGGGCGGAGTGGTGAGACGATGCAGGGTGGTGGAAAACGCATATAAATGGCGGAGAAATACTTTGGGTGAAGGTTGGAAGGATATGTGAAATTTAACGAAGGCAATGGACTTTGACCTTTTAACAGGAATGTAGATGAGAGACTGACGCATCTACGACGGAAGCACGTGGACGGATGACGTGGAGCCACAGGGTCGATGGCGTGGCGAGGTTTAGATACAGACCGTTCGATATTTTGGGGGGGATCGACGGTGAAAACGCGTCGAAGAGCAATGAGACGGTGGGCGAGGGACACTGCAGACTTACATTAATACCCGTGCAACTACTCCAAGCGACCGCCGTTGGATGGAGCTCTTTAGATCGGACGACCAGCATTAATATCACTACACGGCTTTGACTGAAAGATAATGCGTGATGGAGGGTGGTATTGGGGTCGTACATAGGGACACACGGCGAGTGATAAGTGGAATCGCTCCGTTTTGAGGAATACCGCCTGCCCTGCAAATGCGGTGCGATGAATACAACCGGTTTTTGCAATGTGCATCGGCGCGAGGACCACCAGGACAAACTGGCGGTGGACCGTTGATTTATATTTAATTGGACAACACAGAACGCGCCCGATGATCTTACACGGAGAACGCCTTTTGGTCTAGCACGAGGTCTAGCGCCTTGGTCACGCGGGGAATAAAGGGAAGGGGGGCTGAGACCGAAAGGAGCTGGGCCCAAAATATTTTCAAATATGGGCTTTGGGCATTAAAAATACAATTTTAAAGCTAAGAGAGGGCAACGATAGACAGCTAATGAACCTTAAAATACAAGGCGCGAGAATTTGATGATTTAAACCAGATGGCTCATGGAAATTTTAATAAGGAGAAGATCGTGGTCAACATTGGCTCCATCTGGGGACGACACGTTCATCCTCGGACGTGTCGAGAACTTCGTAGACCAATGATCATCCTGTATGTGAACTATGCTGTTCAGCCCCGCTGCATTTCTCTTCACAACTCATCAGCACACACCCCTTATCGAAACAAAAACTGAAATAAAACTTATATACAATATGGTACAACAGGCACTCCCTGCCTGAATCAGAATTGAAAGTAGGGCTTTAGGAATTGGCCGTTTACAGGGGCATCCAACAAGTCACCCTGCAAATTCTCCAATATAAACGTGTTATTTCCTCCCTGTTCCACAATTTTGAATGGGCCGAACCACAGTGGATCAAACTTGCCATGTTTTCCCTTTTCAGCCCTACTGACATCCCACCTGAGCACTAGGTCTCCAATCTGCAATTTTCTATCTTTTGCATGCTGATCAAATATATGTTTCATTTTCTCTTGACATTCTGTTAGTCTCTGATTCACTTGGTTCCGTGTTTCCTCTAATTCCACCAATTGATTGATTCTTCTGACCATATCATCTGGTTCTTCCTGACTTTCCTACATGAAACGTGCCACTGGTAAGGCCAGCTGCACGGTAAACACTGCTGCTCGTCCATACACCAATTCATACGGATATTTCCCAGTTGCTCTCTTGCTAGTGATTCTATTAGCACATAGAGCAAATTTCAATTGGGAATCCCAATTCTTCTGATTTTCATTAATAGTCTTCTTCAAGGCCCTCACCAAAGTTTTGTTGGAAGATTCTGCCAAACCATTTCCCTGTGGATAGTAGGCTGTGGAATGATTTAGTGCAATATTATATTGTTGACAGAAATTGACAAATTTTGCAGATTTGAAGGCCTGTGCATTATCAGTTACTATTTTAGCAGGGAAGCCAAACCTGGATATGATGTTTTCTTCCATGAACTTTATGATGACAGTGTCAGTAGCATTCCTTGCAGGTATGGCTTCCACCCATTTTGTAAAGTAATCTGTGGTTGTCAATATCCATTTATGATGTACACTTGATGGGGGATGTATCTCACCTATAAAATCTATTCCCCATTGTTGAAATGGCTCACTCACATGAACTGGAATCAGGGGCAGAGCTGCCGACTTCTGTCTCTCAGCAAATTTCTGACACCTATCACAAGCTCTGACCCAAGTAAAAACATCCCCAAATAATTTTGGCCAGTAGAAACCGGCCTTCAGGATTTTATGAACTGTAGCCCTCCAGCTGTAGTGTCCTCCACAGATTCCCTCATGAAATTCCACCATTATACTTTCTACTTCATCCTCTGTGAGGCACAATAATAGGATGCCTGAAGGGTCCCTCCAATATAGCTGACCATTAGCAACTATATACTTCTTTGATTTCAATCTCAAAGCCCTGTATTTTTCTTTATCACAACTGGGGGGACAACTGAGTGTCAAAAGATATTCGACTATTTCTTTGTACCATGGACTAGTAAGATATTTTATATGTGTTTTCTGAGAAGCAACTTCCAGTCCTTGCTGTTCTTTTTCATTCTCAGACTCCCCACTTGCTATCATAGTCAAATTTATGCCCAGAGCCTGATATTTTGATTCAGATAGAATTTTTGCAAGCCCTTGTCCTTTTATCAACTTAGTAGGACGGATATCTAGATCATACTCCTGTATTTTAGCAATCCATCTCCCTCTTTTTCCTTCACTGTCCCCCTGAATAAGAATGTCTTTAACAACTGCAGTAGGGACAAATGCAGTAATGTGAGACTGCAAAATATATATGCGAAAAGCTTTGAGAGATTTCACCAGGGCATAGGCTTACTTCTCCAATATATTATACTTCAATTCTGCATCATGAAGCACCTGACTGAAGAAGGCAATAGGCTGCTCATATCCTTCTTCATTTTTCTGTAATAACACTCCAGCTACTGTATGGGGTGAAGCAAATGAAAAGATCATAAATGGTTTTGCATAATCCGGTCCAGCTAGCACAGGAACTTCATATTCAGCCACATTATTAGTAGCTTCGTATTCCAATTTAAAATACAGTGGCACCCATTTTCCTGTAGGAGATATTAATAATACTCCAGCTCCGTTTCCTTCTCTTGAATTTGCTCCATCAAAATGTAGAGTCCATACTCCTGCTTCATGGTCTTCTAAAGGTTGCTCAGTCTTGATTTGACAGAAGGAAGGTTCATGAGCGAAATTTTGATCTTCTTCTAACATTAGACATGAGAAATCTCCTTCTTTACTGTAGACTGGTGAATTCACTGAGCTGTCAGCCTTAGTTACCATCTTGATGAATCTAGTTTCTATGTATAAGCTCCTCTCCTGGCCACCAAAAACAAGGATAGTGGCATAGGTTAAATCCATCTTGAGTGACCCACCAATTTTTGTTCCCCAGGACGTTGACAACAACATGCCAAAGCGAGCTGGGATGTCTGCCACCACAATGTCCATTACTACACTTTTTGCTGGAATTTGGGCCAGATTGACCACTAAATCCTTAATCATCCCCAAGCATTTAACCCTTTTGGAATCAAATGAATAAAGGTCTTTATATGGACGTGTGATTTGTAGTCCTAGTTGTTCCATGACTGACAGAGGCATAAGATTATGGGAAGCTCCAGAATCTAACATACAATTGTGTAACAATAGGTCATGAATCACTAGAGACACATAGAAGGGAGGAGTAGAAGGATCTATCTCTTCAACATGTGGGCCAAAAACTACCATGGGTCTTTCTTCTTGAAGATTAAGATTGTCTGGAATTATTGGTGTTTCAGGAGGGAACAATAAAGAAGTGACTTGAGATTGATATGTAGGTTGTTTCAACAGTTCAGTCAAAGGGACTGGGATTTTGACTTTCTCAAGTTCTTTTTGCAAATTGAAAGCTGGAGGGAAATTTTCTATTACAACTTATTTTGACTCTTTATTTTCAGCTGAAGGTTTAACTTCTTTTGATACAGACTCAGCATTAGGAGGAGTAACTACTTTTGAAGAAGAAGGAATTTGATCATCAGATTGCAAAGGTTTGTTTAGAGGACTCTTACCTTTGTCCGTGAATTTCTTCATCGTTGACTCCTTTTGAGCAGATTATTCCTTTTGAAGTGGCTCCTTTTCTTGATCTTGAGTCCAAGTCCTCTTCCTTTAAGATCTGAGATCATATTTTCTGTTGAAATGTGCTTGCATGAAATCATTAAACTGTTTGCAATAGTGATCGATTTCTGCATCTTCTGTGTCTTTGATTTCTTCTTCTTCTTCGTGCAATGGACATTCTACTTCATCATTATTTGAAAAAGCAAGGTTTGCATCTTGCAATTCATAAGCAACATCTTCAGTGGAGTCATCTACTGGGCCTTCCAGGTATAATGGGTGTGGTACCTGATCTTGTTGCTCTTTTGCTTCCCTTGGCAATATTTGTAGAGGTGGCTTTCTATACTGAGGATTGTAACCCCTGTTTGGAGCATTCTGGAAGTTCTTGGAGGCTAAATTCTTGGTCTCCAATTCAAGCTTGACCAATTTACTAGAAATATTCTTAATCATTTTGCTCATTTCTTCAATTCTATCTGAATCCTTATCCTGATTAGAAGTAGATACTTCTTCTTTGCCTCTTCTTCTGGTATCTTGTTCAGCTTTCCCTTTTAATTTCCCAGTGGAGGCAAAATTTGCTTCCAACTCAAGAGCATCTGACTGAGCATCATTTAGGGTGGCAGGTTTTTTTTCCCTAAGAGAGAAACCAAAGTCTGAGTCAAAGGCTGCTATGAAAACAACTTTGGCAGCATTTTGATGAGGCTTCATATCTGTGGGGAGGTTTAGATATAACTTATTAAATCTTTTGATAAATTCTGACACCCCTTCATTATGTTTCTTCTTAAGTGTATTGAACTCAGCAAGACACTTTCCATAATCTTTCTTTTCTCCCCATTTTCTGAGAAAGGTACTTTCCATATCGTCCCAAGTGGTTACGGAACGGTTTCCTAATGTTTTGAACCATTTTCTGGCTTCACCATCCAGGGATTGCACAAATAGTCTTAAGACCACATCCAAATGTTCTACATTAAAGTTCTCTGCAAAAGAGCAGAAAGTCTCAAGATGTTTCTGAGCATCAATTTCATTTTCCCCAGTGAATCTGGGCAAGATCTTCAAATAATCCTGTGGCATATCATTCAACACTTGAGGTAATGCCAGGGGAGCATATTTGTTCAGCAGGAAAGCTGGAACATTAGCCATTGGAGAAGGTGGGGGTTGTGCAACAATCTGGTGTACAAATGGAGGGAGAGGAGGAGGAGGAAGTGGAGTATGGATAACAATGGGCATGTATTGTACAAAAGCCTGAGGTGTAGACGGAAACAATTCACGATTAACAGGGGCTACTTCTGTAACTTCTTTAACTTCCTCAACCTCAGGGGTAGGATGAAAGTTCTCTTTAGCTCTAGCACTTCCCCGGGGTGGGCTATCTGAGTAATATTCAGGATTTTCCTTAGTGGAGTCGGGATTTTCTACTTGGATTTCTTGAGAAGGAGAAGATGGGTAATCTTCTACGGAAAACTCAGGGATTTCAGCACGGACTGATTTCTTTTCTTTCCAACTTCTTTTATGTATAATATTCTCAGGGTCAGACACTGAAGGTGTCTTTGACTGTGATGTATCTGACCTCAGGTGTGGCTTACGGGGAGCCAAGACTACAAATAGATTTATCAAATAAAAAACAGTGGAGCCGCCAAGGTGAGAGATATGCAACTCTTCAACTCTCTGTGCTCACCTGATTAGAGAGTGAATATGATTTGTCGAGGCCCAGGGAAACTGATATTCTTAAATTCGTCCCCGGCAACGACGCCAGAAAGATGTTGTCGACAGAAATTGTCACTCCTAGAGACAGCCTAGAGTTGCCATAGACCAGTGCCTAGGACATCTTATCATAGAAAGGAGCACATAATATAACTTGGGTGTCAATCCAAAAGGCTCTCCTGCTATCTCTTGTAAACAAGGAAATTGATTTAAATGGGACCAAAAATTACAGAAACTGCTATAGGGAAAGTAATGTTGCAGAGACAATATGTAAAGCTCTAACACAAAAGCATCAAACAGTTAAGAGACAATTTACTGTAGAGAGGGCCGATTCAAGTAATATGCCACAAAAATCAAATATCAGAAGGTGTATGCAGTGAAAGAAATATAAGAAGATATTAATTAACTTTGGTCTGATACCCAGATACACAACAGAACCATATATGGGCTTATCATTCTAAGAATCCATATATGACAATGGCGTTTTAAAAGCACCCTCCCAAAGCAACTAATATAGCGCGGTAACAAGGATGAAATGAACATGGAAACAAGCGGTATCATGCCCGAACAGTTAAAGCGCTTGACTACTACAAGTATGGGCACCAAATCAGATAAATCCTTACCTAAAATCGCTGAGCTACCTGCATTCAAAAGACATGATACAAGAAGATGGATAAAATGAAATGTTATATTAAACACATAAAGGAAGTTACATACCGTGGGATACCAAAGACCGTAATCCTCAAATGCACACAAAACTCCATACAATGACCTCATCCTGCCCGAGCCTTCATACAAAAGCTTTACAAAGTGTATACAAAAAATGCCTTTCACCGCACAATTCTCTCGATAAAATCGAGCCCTCACTAATTGCTTTCCTTTAGATTTAGGAGTAGAAACCAAAAACCTAGCCAAAGAGGTAGGCGATAGACATTTAATGATCTAATTTAAAACAAAGTGGTGGAAAGCATTCGCACCCATACTGTTGAATGACTAAGTAATATTATCTTTACTTTGTGACCTGCCTTCAGAAATAAATGCATTGGGGAGAAAATCTCTTCAGGGACACGGCATAGGGGTAAATCTTCATGAAAATTCTGTACTTTCCTGAAGAAAACTCGGCTGAAATAACACCTTGAGAGCTTTGCTTTCTGTACATTGTACCCTCTGCCTTTCAATGCCTGAATTGGGATTTAAATTCTTCAAGGCTGCATAGTGAAGACCGGGATCCTCCACTGATTTTTCTTGCTGCAACAATAAAATCACTATATGCAAAAATCTGCCCTCGAGATTGCTCTGGGGGGTTTGATAAATTTTTAACCCTCCTGCTTTAATGAGAGCTGTGTCGTAACAGCTTTCCAGATCTTTCTTCATAAATTTTCCTTTGAAAAATTGTCCTTTGGAGCGGCCTCGACTTCTGTAATGGTGGCCGCAAATTATGATAGTTCTTCAGCACCAGACACTTGCAAAACCCACAAACACATTAAAGAAAACCACACACGGGGGTGGTGAATGCGGTGATGACCATGGAGATGGTGATGCAGACTGGGCGAAGTGGTGAGACGATGCAGGGTGGCGGAAAACGCATATAAATGGCGGAGAAATACTTTGGGTGAAGGTTGGAAGGATACGCGAAATTTAACGAAGGCAATGGACTTTGACCTTTTAACAGGAATGTAGATGAGAGACTGACGCATCTACGACGGGAGCACGTGGACGGATGACGTGGAGCCACAGGGTCGATGATGTGGCGAGGTTTAGATACAAACCGTTTGATCTTTTGGGGGGGATCAACGGTGAAAACGCGTCGAAGAATAATGAGACGGTGGGCCAGGGATACTGTAGAATTACATTAATACCCGTGCAACTACTCCAAGCGACCGCCGTTGGATGGAGCTCTTTAGATCGGACGGCCAGCATTAATATCGCTGCATGGCTTTGAATGAAAGATAATGCGCGATGGAGGGTGGTATTGGGGTCTTACATAGGGACACGCGACGGGTGATAAGTGGAATCGCTCCGTTTTGAGGAATACTGCCTGCCCCGCAAAGGCGGTGCGATGAATACAACCGATTTTTGCAATGTGCGCGGGCGCGGGGACCACCAGGACAAGCTGGCGGTGGACCGTTGATTTATATTTAATCGGACGGCACAGAACGTGCCCGATGATCTTACACGGAGAGCGCCTTTTGGTCTAGCACGAGGTCTGGCGCCTTGGTCACGCGGGGAATAAAGGGAAGGGGGGTTGAGACCGAAAGGAGCTGGGCCCAAAATATTTTAAAATATGGGCTTTGGGCATTAAAAATGCGATTTTAAAGCTAAGAGAAGGCAACGATAGACAGCTAATGAACCTTGCAAGACAGGGCGCGAGAATTTGATGATTTAAACCAGATGGCTCATGGAAATTTTAATAAGGAGAAGATCATGGTCAACACCCACAATGGCCACCACACCAGGGTAATGACCTTCTTATCTGTTTGAAGGACATGAAGTCTCATCACGAGCCAGCCTGATCACTTTGCTACGATTCTAGTGAGTGGCACTATGGTTATCTGGATATCATTCCAGCATGGTGATCTCTCCAAAAAATTGGCAAAATAACTATTTTTACATAAGGATTCCGACTTATTCTTTTGGGTTAAAATAACAACCCTGTCGAGTCTATGAACGCCTGTTGGTAGTAGTGGCTCTGCTTATGGTATGAAAGTATGCTTCATCAATAGCCAATTACTCTTATATATACTTTATCTTCCATTCTTCTTCCATAAGCTATTACTTGAATTAGTGATAATTATAATCTACCACATGAATAACTAACAGAGATATGCTTACATATTTGAACCCCGGGATGACAGCACTAATCATTACCTGTCTCAGTCTTGCTTCCGTCATAAATTTTCATTGAAGAAGGACATCATATCATAATAATAGTTATACTATTCCCTCTCCCTTTCAAGTCACTTCCGCACAAGATGCAATTATGGAAAAACTTCCAAATCTGACCTTTACATTGCGTATGCTAGTAATTACTCAACTCACTGAAGCTTGAAAGCCACGACCGTCTCCTTCATGTACAGGTAATTATTACCAAATCTTGACATTCCCTTGTTCGCATTCATGATTGGACAAATCCCTCTTGTACTTGAGGACGTGGACGCCCTTTCTTCGATGGGGGGGGTGTAATTAGTCTTAAATTGGAAAGCATGCAAAATTTCTGCACAAATCCCATTAGATACATCGATAAGACCAAAGGAACACTGCAATTAAGGCATGAAGTTACCTGCGCAGAAACAAAATATCTCTTTTCATACAAAATTTAGTCGAAAAAACAGAGCCGAGAGAGAATATAATCAGAGGAAGAGACCTAGGAAATCACACTAGCTATGGGAGGAAATTCCCTTCGGAATGAGCCTGTAAAATTTCCAATTTTAGATGCAGCTAGTGCCATCCTCTAGCAAGCCGACTGGCTAACATATGTACATCGATTACAGGGATTTGATACAGAAATTGCAATTGATTTTCTGCAAAATCCGCAAGAAGGTCTGACCAGAATCAAGGGTCGAATTATACCAGTCACAGAGGAAATTATTGTTGGAGTCTTCGGAATCTATAAGAAGGAGAAAGATGGATAGAGAGACATCTCCTCCTATGAGAGGCAGTAGCAGCATATCAAGATTCGGAGGAGCCATTGGAGCGAAAAGGGAAAGGGATTAATCCTACCTCTCTACACCGACCATGGCAGGAACTGATGATGTTCATCCAAAGGTTCATTACATGTGACGGACGTCAGGACATGGTAAAACCTTGCCAAATTAAACTCTTAGCTGTACTCAAGCTAAATATTTCAGTTAATTTTCCTGCTTTCTTAAATTCCATATTGCATGATACTACTGTTTGATTAAGAAGAGCCAAAAATCCCCAAGCAGTAGTCAGTCACCAAAGGTTAATTAAACTAGTCATCATACATGAGTTGAATAAGCAGCAGATAGCCTGGGACAATTTTGTTAACTCTTCTACACAGGAACCTAAAATAAACCCTGACAAAACTGAAATTAAGCTTCCCAGGGTAAACATACCTAGAAGAAAAAGGACTCGAGCTGCAACCTCAGAATCAAGTAGGAAAAAACGGTCCAAAAAACTTCAAGGAAGCTCGAACCTCATAGAGGAGGTAGGACCATCCCACCCTAAAAATGCACCCTTACAAGACTTCGAGGAAGAAATGGCTCGAGTCCTAGAACAATTGAGGACAGACTACGAATCTAGAAACCCATTAAGAGCAGAACAACAAGAGGAACCCATAGATAATTCTGCCACCGCCAACAATTCTGGTCACACTGAAGTCCTTCCCGACCAAGAGGAACCACAGGACGATAGGCTTCTGTCCCCTCTTGAAAATTATGAGATGAATAGCGAAGTGCAGGCAGAGGAGAGAACGAAATCAAAAAATCAGTCAGGTGACACTGTTATTGTGGAGCAAAACATAAGCATAGAAACAGTCCCTTTGACACTGGGAGGTAGCACTGCCCCACCCAGTGGGGACCCTCATGCAGAAGTAAAATATGAAGATCAAATAAGAAACACCATCACAGGAAACCCTGAGGTTGGAAACACCATCCCTAGAAATGGGAATACCACTCCTCCACCACTTGCTGAAATCAGGTCAGGTGAGGATTCAGCCGAAAAGAAGATTAAGAAACTGATCAGGGCCTGCAGAAGATTAAAGAAAATGGTGAAATATCTGAGGAAACAACTGAAGGAGGAGAGAAGGGCCTGAAATCTAAAGAAGGAAACCACCACCACAGGAACTCAAACATAATTAGCCGCCAACTTGATAAACACTGTTTAAGCCGAGATGCAGACTGACTTAGTTGACATCGTTGAGGTTGAGGTACAAACCTACTTGGTAGCCACTATAGAGGCTAAGGTAGAAACCGACTTGGTATCCACTACAAAGGCTAAGGTACAAACCAATTTAATCGATACGGCTGAAACTGGGATATAGACTGACCAAGCAGGTACTAATGAGACCAAAATTCAGACAAAACTAGCAAATACCATTGAATATTCTACACAAACTGAGCAGAAAACTACAGAAGGGAAGGAGACCTAAAAAATGAAGCTCCTGCCTATGCCCCCCTAGTAGAGAAAGTTGTTAATAAGAAATTACATAATGAACTGGTGCAAACACAACATGAGCTAGCACAATTTAGGAAGGAGGTGGTGCCAACACAAGAATACCAAGCACTACTAAGGAAATTCACAGACCTCTCCTCCACAGAAGATGAAACATTTTCCCAGCTCAAAGAAGAACAAGTGAAGGTAAAAAGGGCACAAGAGCAGGTGGAGCAAGCTAAGAAAAAAATCACTACGATTTGTTCTCTGTATAATGATGCACTATCATGCAGGGTGCCGACCACCACGTATGCCCTGTTCTTAACAGAACGATATTTACTGCTGAAAGTCAAGGCCGTCAAGGTAGGAAAGTATACAACTTTCAGGAATATAGAAGAGTTTTTCTATTGCTGTAATGATACATATGAATAGGTCCAACGCCTTCTATGTGAAATTTACATGCACAATTTCTTTCTAGAAGAGGACACAGACAACAATCCTAGTCCCTTTATAGGAGATGTTCAGCTCCAAGCCTTCCTCTCATTCGCCAAGAACCAGATTAAGTGGGCCAAGGCCTATAACATCTTCCAAAATAGAGAACATGGCCTAGACTTGTGGGTTAGAGGGGAACCTACAAAACCCCTGCAACTGTTTATCCAGCACAAGAACTTCATGCGAAGACAAGGTGTAAGGACTAGGTTGGGGCCCATCCATAAGGACATCATAGAAAATAGACAGGAATACTTTGAAGACATTCGAGAAGTAGCCTTGGCAGTAGCTAAACAAATATGGATGGCCTCCATGAATAACGTAAAGAATGGGAACCATTTGGCTACATGAATTTCAAGGCTGCTGCCTCCAGATTCCTCTCGTACAGTAACCTGGTCTTTAGCATGGGGCCTGCATGGCTAATATGTAGGTATAGAAGCCCTCTTCTCTGGTATCCTCCCGAGGACTATATTCATAGTTATGAGTTACCAAAGGGGCACACAAGCACTACCTTTGCAATAATGAGACAAAAACAGGGTTTCAGAGCATACAAGGAAAATGTCTACCCTACCTACCCTCTAACACAGTTGCATCTGAACCATCTGTTTGCATGGGGACATGCAATTAGGTAATCAGGGGAGTATATGTTGGGCCGGAATTAAGGTATGTTTTCACCCTATAATTACTTTGAATGATAGCACAATCTTAGGAATTCTTCCTCATCTTGACAATAAAGACATAAATGATTTATGAAAATCAGAGCAATTGAGCTAACAACAAAAATGAAAATTTCTATAACAGAAATTTGACTTATTGTATCTCCATATGCAGGAAGGCAGAGCAGCTGAACCAATGGAAAACAAAAGACACCTGACAGACACGAATGTATGAGCCAGGCAGAAGGCAAAGAGATGGATTCAAGCTCGAAGACTCAAACGACAGTCACAAGCAATGGCTGTCGTTTGGAAAACACTATCTCATTGCATGAAAATGCCTTTAAAAGGGCTAGGGACGAACTAGATAGGGAGTCAAATAGGAATTTTCCCTCTGTAATCAACGCATCAAGACAGAGCTGTCAAATTGTATTCTTGTATTATCCTTTGAGTTAATTAAGAGTTTTGATGTTTTGAAAAATTACCATTTGAGGTTTTCATTGCGTTAAAACTTCTAGTGGTATGGGCGCAACCCTTGGGAGTTTCCTCACCAATTTATGTGCTGTGCGTTAGTTACAGAATCCATGTCCAGTTATCTAATGCGGTTGTAAAATACTTTTGTACTCAATAAAGTTACAGTTTTTCTTCCTTCAGAATAGTTTAGCATTTGTACTTCTTGATTCAGAATAATCACATTCATATCTTTTGGTTTATATAATAATGATTCATAGCTATTATATGTTTCCATTTTCTTCCAACACCTTTGCAGTCGATTTACAAATCGTAGGATAATTATTGTTCATTGATTACTTGTCTTTGTGGATTAAATTGTCCTTTCAACACAATGAGACGTCCAATTGTTGATTAATGTTAATTAGTCAGTTTACAAAGAGAATTTCATTGCAAAATTATATAAGTAATTGTTGTTCTTTTCATTTAGATTTTTGTTCAATTCATTAAGAATGCTGTTCAATTTTTGGGTTGATTTCCCCAATAGGGGCAGTCCCTTTTTTATTTTATTTTTTGAACTTTTTTCCCGCCGGAATTGGCTAGCACAACAGTTCTAGTGGTAAAGTCATGAAATGTAATGTTGTACCTTTTTTGTACCATATAATAGCAATTAGACATTAAAAAAAAAAAAAAAAAAAAAAAAAAAAAAAAACAACATTAAATTTTAAACTCCTAGTGTTGTTTAAACTTCTTCCTCGCTACTATTTCTTGAAACCTCTCCGTCATATTTTTAGTAATGTGAATTCTAATGATGAAAACCTAATAATGCTTTAAAGTTTGGTTTCCTTTTTTTGGGATAAATTTCATAATTCCATTCATAGATAATTTCAAAGAAAGAAATTTGCTATTTTTAATTTTTAATTTATTTCATTATTAAATATATTAATAAGTATATTAATTTAATATATTTAAAGAAGATAATATTTTAGTTTAAAAATTTAATTTTAGAATTTTAAAAATAAATAAATAAGTAAATTTATTTAATTATTAAATCACATGTTTCTTAAGGGGGTGTTTGGGAGTGGGTATTCTCTGACATGATGTCAATGCATTGCATGAATTACCATCACTTTATCAATTATGATAGGAAGAGGGCTTACTGTCCAAAATTATTTAAATATCGGAAACCTCATAGGGAGGTACAAGAGAATTCAATAGGAGAATTCAATCATATTGCAAAGGTAAAGTTAAAAATTGACTATATAGACTGTAAGTTGACCATTCTAGCTAGGATATTAGGCAACATCTCCTCCTTGGATGGGGTAGTGACCAACAAGGGCGCATGCCTCAAGATTTTTCCCAATAAATATTATGACTCAACCCTTTCAACACTAATAATCATATTGCACAACCAACTTGTTTTTTAAAGTTTCTATTAAGTTTCCCTTTGGACGCCATACCAGGGAGTTATAAGTTTATAAAATTATCTACTTAGCTCGAAACTCTAAACTTATATTACTGATTTAATTTCCCTCGAAACATTTGGATAATTTTTTTTAATCTATCTTCTCATCCAAAATATATACTTCAAACCCTTAAAAGACAAACAACATCCAACAAGACCCCATCATAACATTCAATTAGCAAAGCTTTTTAATTTTAAATATTTTCCACCACAACATAGTAATCTTGATTTCCACATCATAACATTAAATTAACAAGGATTTTTGCTTTTAAATTTTTTCCACCTCATCGTCTTAACATTAAATTAACAAGGCTTCTTACTTTTAAATATTTTCCACCATAAATGATATCTGTCATATTTCCATGAATTGATCAACGATTTAGCTAAGCTGCTCATGCTTTATTTTGGAATAGCTGCTAGACGCCAATGTCAAATATCTATGCCAATATTGAGATAAAATCTCAAACTATCTCATGTTATCAATAGGGAAGAAAATTGCAAATCCAACTAAAGCATTCGTTCGACGTTCCCATTTATGGTCATAGGGACGTTTCGTTTCGGCTCATCTCGATATTGAAAATCATTGCCATTATGGGTCAATGTAAAAATATTATTACTACGATTTAATGTTTGCGAGCCAACTCCTGTGCGCTTACATTGATGCGTCCGGTGAAAATCGATATTTGAAGGTATTGTCATTGTGTTTAAATGAATTTTTTTGTAGGTTCGTATTGTTGTGTCTGAAAGTTAAGTTTATTGTATGTCTGGGTCATTGCAAGATCAATATCAAAGTCAATCATTGAGACTGCTGCTGGTCTCTCCAATGACCAGAAAATACAATCGGGTTAAGGATGAACCTGCCACACTTGAACGATTCAAAGCACCAAACTCAGCTACTGACACTGTTGGTGGTCCTTCCACTGAAATTACAATCAGGTTAATGAAACCACACTTGAACGATTCATAGCACTCCATGTTCTTTGCATGTGGTATCCCAAAGTTGACAACCGATACAAATTTGATGAATTGCAATTATTGTCAACCTTAACATTGCTCCTCAAGCTCAAACATGTTGGAATTATACTCCCAACCACCGTCATGAATGAGAAGTGATAACAACCCACAACTTCATCAATTTTTGTGCAGAGAAGGACAAGAAAAGATCCAAGAAGCCGGAGGCGTATTCACGCAATCCATGAAAAATATCAACAGAGTACCCGAGCCTTAAACTCTGCGTTTATTATTTTGAACCACCGCATTAACTTACCTTTGCCTATAGCGTGCAATTGCGAGTCTTTTTTTTAATCATTTAACTCATTCACCATATGTTATTCCACCGTCAATTCCATATCCGGCGAGACCTACCGTAACCTTACCGCATGAGCCAAAACCTTGTTTTGCGCCTTATTCCTTTGTATTTCCCTTACCACACTTACCAATAGATAGCTGCACTGCAGAGCGCATTTCACAACAATTACCAACTACCTTCCGTTTACCGCAACGTAATTTATTTTCAGTGTGATGCGATTGTGCTATCGCACATCGCATTCGCAACCATTTGTGTTTACTGCTTAGTGCCCTCAAGTTAAGTTGTTTGTTTTGCGATGCGATCATGCCATCGCACATCGCGCCCGCAACCTTTTATGTTTACCCGTGTTCGTGCTAGTTAAGAGTTAATTTCATCAATCTACGATTTGCGATAAGGATCTGGATGTGACGAGGATTCAAAGCTGAAACACTTAAAGTTTGAAGTTCGCCCTTTTGTGTTTTGAACACACTTTCGCGTGTTTTAGTGCATAAGAAGAAATACGGCCTGTGTGCCGATTAAATGAAGATATGGGTCTTTAGATAACCCAAGAACAATTGGTTGTTGAAAGTTCATTCAAAAATTGAAATGCACTGACTAGGTTAGGTTTTACAGGCTTCAGCCATTTTCTATAACTAATGTAATTTCATTTGTTTTCACCGAGAGAGTGTGAAGGAATAGAAAACAGAAGTTTGTTCCTCTCCTGTGTATTATGCTGCCTGTGTGTATGATTTTTTAATTTCCACAATTTTTTATAGTCTTTATGTTGTGGGGAAATGCATTTCATCTATTTCTTGTATTCAAAAATCTCAACAAAACAATCGGTTGAATTTATGAAGGAACACAAAATGTTGAGTATCTACTGACTTAAGGAATTAGACCACCCTGTTGGAAATATTGTCATTGATGGCAAAGGAGCACAAAGGAGCTGCACCAAGACAAGGGAGCAGATCAAAATCAGATGGAATTATTGCAGAGAAAGAAAATGAAGTGGCAGAGGCTACAAGAGGTGTTATTTGCTGGAGGATAAGACCAGACATTTGTGGGGATGAATGCTGGTGGAACAGATCGGAAGGTTCCGCTTGGGTTTACTGTAGTCGAGTTAACAGATGAAGTATAAAAGGAGAAGGTTGAACCTGGAATGAAGACCGAAACCATAATTGATGATGCGAAGGAAGTACATTAAAAATTGGATGTGGAACCATGAGCCAACGGCGAAAACGGAACAGTGAAAGTGGTTTCGAAAACCACCAGAGGGTTTTCGTACCGTTTTTGGAGGATAAGTGGTTTTAAGTGAGATGGACGCGATACAGTTAGGAGGGAAACGCGTGGCATACTGAAACCACCTATTTCGTGTAGGTTCAAAAGAATTACCCATCGGGCTAGTTGGCATGCGATAACGCGATGAATCTTTTTTAATAATTCGAGCGCCTTTTGAGGTCTGGTGCTATGCATATTGTGGGGCCAATACATTGGTTGACGTGTTTTGTTTTAAAGAATTTTTATTATAAATAACAGAATGATAAAAGGTGTGGGACTGGTGTCACAGAGCGGGACAACGTAAACAAACAGAAAATAGACTAAGGTAGAAGAATTTCAAGTGAGGTGAACGAACGGTCACAATTAGATCGCAACAATAAAGGCAAGAAATGAGTGGATAAGATTCATCGCAAGATAAGTAGGGTAGAAATCAATTGGAAGTGCCAGCAGCAACAAGGACCATAGATCTGGGCAGATCAATGGTGATGATCACATCGACGAAGATCAAAATCGCAAGTCACAAGGTTATTGTTTTAATTTGCGATGCAATCGCATATCGCATATCTCATAAGATATGAGTTAGCACGGTATGAGATAGCCGATATTGCGATATTGCGATGCGATATTACCATCGCATATCGCAATCGGGGCAGGAGAAAAATCGCACAAACACAGTGGTCACAGAAAGTGTGAAGTGTGATAAAGAGAGCGGACGTGATGCTGATCGAAGTTGAAGCCTAAAATTTTTCAAGTCCGGAAGTATGTGATTTTCCCTTTGTAAATCGCATCGGAGAGCGAAGGATATATATAGAAAAGAACGGTGGAAATACCAAAATGTGATAAAAGTGGACGTGATATTGTTCAGAGGTAAATAGTAATGTATTTCATGTCCAGGCTTAATGTATTCTGTGTTTTTTATGAAGAAAATAGTGGAAGCAGAGGTTGACTTGGGTAACAAAAGAAAAGGTTGAACACGACAAGGAAAGGCTCGCGTAGTTAAAAGGACCCGATCCTGTGCAGAACAGTGTGATGCAGTTGTGGCTGTGAGTTAAGAGGGAAGGTATAAATGTGAAGGCAGTACTCGGGAGTATAAGTGACCCAGCACAAAGAGGAGAGCATGGAACGATGCAGGTAAGATATGCAAGAGGCGGAGGCTGTGTAAAACTTAAAGGCATGGGTCAAGTCAGAAAAATATGGTTGTGCAGAACAATTAGAAATATAACAATAGGTAGAGAAGATAAAGGGACAGTAGGCAGAGAAGACAAAATAAACGGAAAAGCAAGAGGCTGAAAGGGTTGAATTGAAATAGTGTTGTAATTGCAAATGTAAATTCATTAATTATTTTTATTGTATGTGATGCAAAGGCAAGTCTCTGTAGGCATAGGAAAAACTCCATGAGTGTTGTAATGATTATTTCTCATGTAATAACTTGAAATGAAGAATGAGGAATTGAATGGGTGGAAGGCATAGGGTTAGGCCTGTTCACATCATATTCCCTGTAGAATGCAATCAGTCAGGAGTGATCTGTATAAGAGATGTAATATCAGTGGAAAGATAGAGGTTAGAGAACTGCAGAATGGATGAGAGAGGAAGAAGAATGTAAGAGAGATGCAGGAGGTTAGAGAGGGTAAGAAGAAGAAGGAGAAGAGAGAGGAGTTGTGAAGATCCAAAGATGATATAAAGAAAATTTGAAGGCTGGAATGACAACAGTAAAGAAGGAGAAAAACAAAGCTGATATCTAGGTAAATCAGCATATGATTTTATTGTACAGTGAGGAAGTTGGCGCTTCCATATCAAGTTGTAGCTTGATAGATGTCCAGTTGCAGCTGGCTGAGGTAGGAGCCTCCTGTAGGTTGTAGCCTGTAGAAAATAGATGGGAGTTGGAGCTTCCTTGCAAGTTATATCTTGCATAATTGAGGTAGTAGCCTCTTGTAGGTTGGAGCCTACAGAAATTCAGTGGTGAGAGGGAGTTGGAGGTTGCCTTTGCATCACAACAATAATAAGATGTGGTTTTATCCCTTATGGGTTTTGACTTATATCTGTTGTCTATGTGCATGATGATTATGTGTTGATATTCTGTATTTAATCTACTTAATACCTGCTGCTCACTTATTAAGATTGTTGTTCCATTGTATATTAAGTTGATCACGAATTGAAGACGTAAATAAGTGTAAAATAAAGTTTTACAAGACCATGACTGCATTAAACTGATTCACCCTCCCTCTTAGTTTAACCAAGGGTTCAAAAATTGGTATCAGAGCGGGTTCCTTCTGTATCAGTTTAAAAACTGGAAGGAGATCCTAGGTCCCCAAGATGGCTAGTCTAGAAGGATGCTCAACAAATAAAGCCCCTTTGTTTACTGGTACCAATTATGCCTTCTGAAAAATAAGAATGAGGACATACATAATGTCTCTAGGAGTAGAATTTTGGGCTGCTGTGGATTTGGGATATGCCTCAAAGGATTCTGACACAGAGAAAGAAGCCAAACAAGATTTTATAGCTAATGCCAAAGCCATGAATGCTCTCTTAAGTGGCCCGTGTGAGGCAAAATTTATCAAAGTAATGCACAACAAGACTTCCTAAGAAATATGGGATACATTAGAAAGTATCCATGAGGGAGATAAAAAGGTGATGATGGCCAAACCACAAGTCTATCGAGCTCAGTTTGAAAATATAAAAATGATTGAAGAAGAAGATGTTGCCTGCTTATTCTTAAGGGTTGCAGAAATTGTGAATAACATGAAAGCTCTAGGAGAAACCATTAGAGAATGTGTAATTTTTCAAAAGATATTGAGATCTTTACCAACCAGTTTTAACCCCAAGGTTTCTTCCATAGAAGATATAACAAATTGGGAAACATTGACCATGAACCAATTACTTGGAAACTTAACAGCCTATGAGATGAGACTTCCACAAAGGAAGTCAAATGTGAGGGAGGCAGCCTTTAAGGCTGAGAAGAGAAAAGAAGAAAAGGAAGATACATGCTCCTGCTCTGGTGAAGAAGAGGCCAAATTTGTCAGAAGATTGAATAGAGGCTCAAGAAAGTATAAAGGTAAACTTCCATTTAAATGCTTTGACTGTGGAAGAGTTGGGCACTATGCATCTAAGTGTCCTCGTAAGAAAACAAAGAATCAGACTCAAGAGACAGAGAAAACCAAAACAAATAACTGGCAGAAAGGGAAGAGATTCAATATAAAATATTTTTATGCTCAGCAAGATAGCAGTGCATCTGAAAACTGATATGAAACCTCAAATGAAGAAGGAACCTCTGAATTTGTGTTAATGGCCAAGGAAGAGTCTGAAGGATTCCTTTTAGAAGATGAAGAAGAATGTGAGGTAGATCTTGAGGGGGAGCTAAGAAGTGCCCTGGAGGAAATAGACAGACTTAAACTCAAGTGCAGAAAACAAAAAGACATTCTCCTCAAATATGTAAAAGAAGAACCAAATTCAGAAGACCTCATTCAGTTGAAAGTAGAACTTGAAGAAGCTAAGAAGGTGGAAGACACTTTACTAAAGCAAATGAAGGATAAAATTTAGAAGCAAGAGAAGTTGGAAGAAGAAGTAGTATGCCTGAGAAAGAAATTAGAAAACACCCAAAGGGATTTGTCAATGAACACTCTACGAATGACAAGCTCTGAACAGTTGAATAAAATACTAAATGCTCAAATATCTCTCATAAAGACTGGGATAGGTTACGAAGGAGAAACCAGCAAATCCAAGGTAGAATATAACGATAATATCATCTTTGTGAAATGTGTACAGGATAATGAAGCAACTCAAAATATTCTTATAGAAGTAGAAGCCAGCAAGAACATGGCCTGCAATGAAGTAAACAGAAACAAGATGGAATCTCAAATAAAAAAGAACGAAATCAATAAACAGTCAGCTGGAAAAATCTCTTACACTCCTGAACATGGAAAATTCGGAAGCCGTCAAAGGAGATTCTTTCCTCCTATGAGAAATTTCACTTGTTTTGCCTGCCATAAACTAGGACATATTGCTGCATACTGTCAGAAAAAGAGAATTGATTCCAACCAGCAAAGGATGCAGAAAATGAGAAGACTACCTCAAGCAAACAAATGTAGAGGACAACCCTTCACCAGGTAGACTAATCGTTTCCATGGGTATTGTTTTTATTGTAAGGGGTACGACCATAAAGCCATGGAGTGCAGAGCGAATGGACAAAGACTGATGTATGAAAAATCAAGGAGATTGATGAACAATGGAGAACTCACTCGTGTACATAATCCATTTAGAAACATAATCAAATGCTTTGAATTCCATCAAATCGGGCACAAGTGTCACAAATGTCCTCTCAGAGAATGTGGTCCATCTTCTCAAGAAAGGTACCAAACAGAAGGATGCATGCAATGGAAAAAGAAGTTGAATAAGTGTGACCTGGCTCTAATAGCTCAAGATCAGAAAAGCCAATGGTATTTGGACTGTGGATTTTCAAAGCATATGACTGGAGATCGAAGCAAGTTTGTAACCTTTGATGAAAAGAAATATGGGAATGTAACATTCAACAATGATAAAGCAGGGAAAATCAAAGGAAAAGGCTCAGTCAGTCTGAATAATGGAAGAGGAATGGCTCAATATGTACTATTTGTGGATGGGCTGAAAGCCAATCTACTAAGCGTCAGTCAAATGTGTGATAAAGGCTATGAGGTCCTTTTTAGAGCCCAAGACTGTGAAGTAAGATTGAGCACCACAGGAAAGACCTTGATCAAAGGTGTTCGAACAGAGAGTAATGTCTATATAGTGAATGAAGAGAATGAAGCATGCCACATAAGCAAACTTGATGAAGCATGGTTATGGCATAGAATATTGGGACACCTAAACTTTGACCACATCATCAGTCTGAGCAAGAAGAAGGCAGTCAGAGATATGCCAGCAATAAAGAAGCCTTCAAATACCATATGTAAATCCTTCCAACTGGGCAAGTAGACCCACAAATATTTCAAGACCAAAGAGATACTATCTACAAGTCGGCCTCTTCAGCTTGTACACATGGACCTGTGTGGACCCTCAAGAACTAAAGCACCAAGCGGAAAATCTTATTTCATGCTGATAATAGACGATTTTACCAGATTGACGTGGGTAGCATTTCTCAAATATAAATCGGAAGCGCTTGAGAAATTCAAAATATTCAAGGCATTAGCAGAAAATAAAACAGGATGCAAGCTAAAGTGCATCAGATCAAACAGAGGAGGTGAATTCACAGACTATGATTTTGCAGACCTATGCAATGAACATGGGATAAAACAGCAGTTTACAATTGCAGGAACACCTAAAAAAAATGGAGTGGAAAAAAGGCAAAATAAGCCAGTACAACATATTTCCAGAGCTATGATACAAGAAAGTAACATTCCCCAAACCTATTGGGAAGAAGCAGTACACACAACTGTTCACATTCTCAAAAAATCTCATCTAAGACCAAATTGTGATAAGACTCCTTACGAATTATGGCATGGTAAACCA
This sequence comes from Pinus albicaulis, assembly GCA_034641835.2. Taxonomy (NCBI): domain Eukaryota; kingdom Viridiplantae; phylum Streptophyta; class Pinopsida; order Pinales; family Pinaceae; genus Pinus; species Pinus albicaulis. The sequence continues at coordinate 879,430,143 of CM076579.1, forward strand.
ACATTAATCAAGCACTTTAGAGTATTTGGAAGCAAGTGTTTCATAAAAAATAATGATAAAAAACTGGGGAAGTTTGATGCAAGAGCAGATGAAGGAATATTTTTTAGGATATGCATCCAAGAGTAAGGGTTACAGGTGCTACAACTAAATACTGCACAAAATTGTGGAAAGCATTGATGTAAGATTTGATGAAGATCTACCAAATAGAACAAGAAGCACAAGCTGCGCCAATCCTCCAGATGATCATGAGGCTGAGAACCAAGATAGTGATGAACATAGCAAGAGAACAGAAGATACTGAATTAAACTCAAAAGGTCCCTCAAGACACACTCAAAAGAACCATCCAGAAGATCAAATCATTGGGTACAAGAGTGTGGGAGTCCAGACAAGAAGACAGCTTGCTGAACAGACAAAAGAAGTATACCTAGCCATGCTATCTCAAATAGAGCCAAAGAAGTTCGAAGAAGCCAACAAAGACAAAAACTGGGTAAATGCTATGAATGAAAAACTAGACGAAATTAAGAAGAACAATACCTGGGAGTTAATACCAAGACCCACTGGGAAAAATGTCATTGGTACAAAATGGATATTCAAGAATAAGATGAATGAACAAGGTCAGGTAATCAGAAATAAAGCCAGACTTGTATGTAAGGGATATTCTCAAATCAAAGGTCTTGATTATGATGAAGCCTTTGCCCCTGTAGCCAGAATGGAAGCAATCAAAATGTTTTTGGCCTTTGCATGCTATCATGATTTCAAGGTAAATAAAATGGATGTGAAGTCTACCTTCCTGAATGGAGATCTAGAGGAAGAAGTCTACATGTAACAACCTAAAGGATTCTCATTAACAGATAAACATGACTATGTGTGCAGATTAAAGAAAGCCTTATATGGTCTGAAACAAGCTCCCCGTGCATGATATTCAAGGCTGGATAAATACTTGCAAAGACAAGGGTTCAAGAAAGGAGGAGTAGACAACAATTTGTACATAAAGGCTAATGAAAATGAACTCTTAATTGTAGCAGTGTATGTAGATGACATCATGTTTGGAAGCAACAAAGATGAGTTAGAAAAAGGATTTGTTGAAGAAATGAAATCAGAGTTTGAGATGTCAATGATTGGAGAGCTCACCTTCTATTTAGGACTTCAAATTCAACAAAAGAACAAAGGAATATTCATTTCGCAAGAAAAATACTTAAGAGAAATGTTGAAAAGGTTTCAAATGGAAGACTGCAAACCTGTGTCAACTCCCATGAACACTGGATGCAAACTATGTGCTAATGATGGATCAACAGATGTAGACAAAAACTTTACAGATCCATGATAGGAAGTCTACTATACCTAACTACTTCTAGACCAGACATTATGTTGGCAGTAGGACTTGTGGCAAGATATCAAGCAGCACCAAAACAAAATCATTTACTTGCAATCAAGAGAATATTTATATATCTACAAGGAACTTCACATTATGGCCTATGGTATCCAAAAGGAAAAAGCTTCACATTGACAGCATACACAGATGTAGATTAGGCCAGCTGTGTGGATGATAGGAAAAGCACAAGTGGAGGTGCATTTTATTTGGGAAAAAGTCTGGTGGCATGGCTAAGCAAGAAGCAAACTTCTATCTCTCTATCTACAGCAGAAGTAGAATACATAGCAGCAACAACATGTTGCACACAAGTAATGTGGATGAAACAAACTCTCCAAGACATGAAGGTAAGCATTGATGAACCCATTTCTATCAAATGTGACAATACAAGTGCAATAAGTATATCAAAAAATCCTGTACTTCATTAAAAAACAAAGCACATCCCATTAAAGTACCACTTCCTCAGAGAACAAGTAGCACATAAATTAGTGAAGTTGGAATATGTACCAACTATGGAAAAAACAACAGACATATTCACAAAACCTCTTGCTAAAGAAACATTCAAATATATAAGAGACAAGATAGGGGTAGTGTCTGCAGATGCTACTCTCTAACATGATCAGAAATCAAAAATGAAAAAAGAAAAAAAAAAGCCTGCATACAAGAAACAGGATCAGTGCAGAAGACAAGTGATAGTCAATATCAGACAAGAAAGCATCATTCCAGGGGGAGAGCAGTCAATAAATTGTCATAAAAGAGCTAGAAAAATGGAGCAGTGCACATAACAGGTCCTCAAGATCAGAGGAGATGAAAAGATAGAAACTACATTGGGAAATGTTCAACCCTTTGTCATTGATGTCAAAGGGGGAGGAAAATCAAGCAAAAGAAGAAAGGGTCTTCTGAAAAGCGAGCAAAGGAAGTCCTGGAGGAAGCATTGGAGTATTTCCATCAATGGAAAAGTGGGAGACTATTGGAAATATTTTCATTGATGGCAAAGGGGCACAAAGGAGCATCACCAAGACAAGGGAGTAGATCAGAATCAGATGGAATTGCTGCAGGGAAAGAAAGTGAAGTGGCGAGGCTATTGGAGGTGTTATTTACTGGAGGATAAGACCAAAAATTTGTGGGGACGAATGCTGGTGGAATAGATCAGAAGGTTCTGCTTGGTTTACTGTAGTCGAGTTAATAGATGCAGTGTAAAAGGAGAAGGTTGTACCTGGAATGAAGACTGGAACCATAATTGATGATGCAGAGGAACTACATTAAAAATTGGATGTGGAACCATGAGCCAACGACAAAAACGGAACAGTGAAAGTGGTTTCAAAAACCACCAGAGGGTTTTTGCACCGCTTTTTGAGGATAAGTGGTTTTAAGTGAGATGGACGCGATACAGTTAAGAGGGTGACACATGGCAACTGGAACTGCCTATTTCGTGTAGGTTTAAAAACATTACCCATCGGGCTAGTTGGCACGCAATAACACGATGAATATGTTTTAATAATTTGAGCGCCTTTTGAGGTCTGGTGCTATGCATATTGTGGGGCCAATACATTTGGTTGACGTGTTTTGTTTTAAAGCAAAAAGTATATAAAGAGCGGAATGATAAAAGGTGTGGGACCGGTGTCACAGAGCGGGACAACGTAAACAAACACAAAATAGACTAAGGGAGAAGAATTCCAAGTGAGGTGAACAGACGGTCACGATTAGATTGCAACAACAAAGGCAAGAAATGAGTGGATAATATTCATCGCAAGATAAGCAGGGTAGAAATCAATCAGAAGTGCCAATAGCAGCAACGACCGTAGATCTGGGCCGATCAACGGTAATGATCACATCGGCGGAGATCAAAATCACAAGTCACAAGGTTATTGTTTTATTTTGCGATGCGATGCGATGCGATTGCATATCACATATCACATAAGATATGAGTTAACACGGTATGCGATAGCCGATATTGCGATGCGATATTACCATCGCATATCGCAAACGGGGCAGGAGAAAAATCGCACAAACACAGTGGTCACAAAAAGTGTGAAGTGTGATAAAGAGAGCGGACGCAATGCTGATCGAAGCTGAAGCCTAAAAGTTTTCAAGTCCGGAAGTATGTGATTTTCCCTTTGTAAATCGCATTAGAGAGCGAAGGATCCATATAGAAAAGAACGATGGAAATACCGAAATGCGATAAAAAGTGGACGCGATATTGTTCAGAGGTAAATAGTAATGTATTTCATGTCTAGGCTTAAAGTATTCTGCATTGTTTATGAAGAAAATAGTGGAAGCAGAGGCTGACTCGGGTAACAAAAGAAAAGGTTGAACACGACAAGGAAAGGCTTGCGTAGTTAAAAGGACCCGATCCTGTGCATAACAGTGTGATGCAGTTGCGGTTGTGAGTTAAGAGGGAAGGTCTAAACGCGAAGGCAATACTCGGGAGTATAAGTGACCCAACACAAAGAGGAGAGCATGGAACCATGCAGGTAAGATATGCAAGAGGCGGAGGCTGTGTAAAACATAAAGGCATGGGTCAAGTCAGAAAAAGACGGTTGTGCAGATTAGTTAGAAATATAACAGCAGGGAGAGAAGATAAAGGGACAGCAGGTAGAGAAGACAAAATAAATGGAAAAGCAAGAGGCTGAAATGGTTGAATTGAAATAGTGTTGTAACTGCAAATGTAAATTCATTAATTATTTTTATTGTATGTGATGCAAAGGCAAGTCTCCGTAGGCATAGGAAAAACTCCATGAGTGTTGTAATGATTATTTCTCATGTAATAACTTGAACTGAAGAATGAGGAATCAAATGGGTGGAAGGCATAGGGCCAGGCCTGTTCACTTCATATTCCCTGGAGAATGCAATCAGGTAGGAGTGATCTGTATAAGAGATATAATATCAGTGGAAAGAGAGAGGTTAGAGAACTACAAAATGGATGAGAGAGGAAGAAGAATGTAAGAGAGTTGCAGGAGGTTAGAGAGGGTAAGAAGAAGAAGGAGCAGAGAGAGGAGTTGTGAAGATCCAGAGATGATATAAAGCAAATTTGAAGGCTGGAAGGATAACAGTAAAGAAGGAGAAAAACATAGCTGATATCCAGGTAAATCAGCATATGATTTTATTGTACAGTGAGGAAGTTGGTGCTTCCATATCAAGTTGTAGCTTGATAGATGTCCAGTTGTAGCTGGCTGAGGTAGGAGTCTCCTGTAGGTTGTAGCCTTTAGAAAATAGATGGGAGTTGGAGCTTCCTTGCAAGTTGTAGCTTGCAGAATTGAGGTAGTAGCCTCATGTAGGTTGGAGCCTACAAAAAATCAGTGGTGAGAGGGAGTTGGAGCTTGCCTTTGCATCACAAAAATAATAAGATGTGGTTTTCTCCCTTATGGGTTTCCACTTATATATGTTGTCTATGTGCATGATGATTATGTGTGATATTCTGTATTTAATCTGCTTAATACCTGCTGCTCACTTATTAAGATTGTTGTTCCATTGTATATTAAGTTGATCACGAATTGAAGATGTAAATAAGTGTAAAAGAAAGTTTTACAAGACCATGACTGCATTAAACTGATTCACCCCCCCTCTCAGTTTAACCAAGGGTTCAACACACCCTTTGAAATTCTCCACAAGATCAAGTACTCAAATGAATTTATGAAAGAACACAAAAAGTTGAGAATGTACTAAGGAAATTTCCATGGTTTTGCGCGGTTTGATTTTTCAGCAGCTATTTCTCTGGTTTATTATTCAATATGTTTTTTTCCACGTGAAGAAATTTATCTGGTCTATTATTCAATATGTATTTTGTCAGGATCAACTCTTACACAAACATAATTTTGTCTGAAATTGGATCACAAAACTTGTGAATTTTGTCTCAAATTGGATCACAAAACCTGTGAGACCAAACCTCCCACGTAACCATTAAACCACATCCTTCATATTTCTACTATTCACTAAACTTATTGCATTCTCTATATAAATACATCGTCCTGCCCGTTACCCTATACAAAATACAAAGTCATCTTTTTTCATTTTACTACTAGCGATGCCAGAAAAAATAATAGATCAGAAATTGAAATCATTAATTTAACCATCTTTTTGTAGTCGTAAGGATACCATTCAAATCAAAGCCATTGGTATTAGTAAGCGGCAAGTAATAACCAGCCAGCCATAGGGCCTTTAATACGCCTATGGCAGGCCCTTTGACATAACATGCACGTAGATGGTCCTTCCATGATTTGACGTTTTTATTTGCGATTTTCGTTGCCTCCCTTCCACGCTGGCGTGCCATGCTCGCTGAATCATCGTGTGTTCAAACAAGAGTTTAAACTCACCATCTCGCCATATTTTTTTTCTCTCTTTTCCACTTTGAACCAGTTCCTCGAAGAACCCTGAACGCGTTGGCTCTCTTGCTCCTGCCATAAAAGGTGATCTCTGAATCAGGATTGAAGGTGATGCTTCATAATGTTCTTTCTATAGGTTTGAAACTTTCATAACTAAAACCGCATTGCTTTGAAAAATATAGAGGGCATGTAGAAACAAAGGTTAAAAAAACTGCGAATATAACAATAATTCGATTCTCTTAAACTAATTTCTTTGCCCGTCCATCGTATTACCCACAATGACAGAACGAAGAAAATCCCACAACGAAAATCCCTTTCAATATGGATATTTGGCAGTTGGATTTGGTGTGTGTGAGCCGAGAGGTTCTCTGGCCATTAGTTAGGACCAGAGGGGCATCAAATTCCGTCTATAGTGTATATTTTCCAACATTGTATTCACAATGTCTATTAAAGTTGTATCTAGAAGCTAGTTCAACCATAACCAATTCCTCATTGACGTTGTGATAAGAAAATTATTTCACATACATGGGAGAAAATAAATTAGGCATACATCGGAATAATGCCCATTTACATATTTTACGAGTGTAACTAAAGTGCATTATTTTTATCACAAAATGAAATGATGTTTTGAAAATATTTCCTTTTACATGTTTTGGACTCTACCTAAAGTGCATGTTTGATCGAGGAATAATTGTGCTTTTATTTTTACGTTAAATAAATTTTTTTTTTTTTCTCTGTTTTTTCTGTTATGAGATTTCAGTTGTTTAAATCAAAATGTGAGGTCTTTTCATTGCCTATTTTCATTGGAAGTGATTAGAGTCATATTTCCAGTCTCAAATCAAGATGAAGGCATGAGTTTTATTCTAGAATAAATACTGGAAATAAATTTCATTCATCAGTGTTATTGTGGAATAAAGACTGGAAGGAAAGCCCAGGACAGTTTCTCCCTTTCCGCACCTTCTCTAGTTCTCTTTCCGGCTATATAGAACTGGATCACACAGAAAAAATTGAGCATGGAATAAAGACTGCAAAGAAAGTCCGAGATAGTTCCTCCCTTTCTGTGCTTTTTCTAGTTCTCTTGCCAACTATATAGAACTTATTTAGATACAAAAATTTGAGGAATGGACTTTTGGTCAGAGCCATACCATCCTTGATTTCTACGATCTCCGAGGTACCTCGCTTCAGTGGTAAGCCGTTTTTGTATAGGTCTGCTGCTGTATTTATAGGAAAGTGGTAAGCCTTTTTTGGATCGGTCCGTTGATGTATTTAACTTACTATAAATATGTTTGTAGGATAGATTAATGAAAACTCCCTCTATCCTATTTATGTTGTCAAACACTGGAGTTGGAGTTAAAATTTCTATCTTATAAGACCCATACATGCAATTTATGAGGATTAAAAAGTTTCCAAAAATCTACAGGTTGGTAACATTATGTTGAACAACACATTTCAAAAGTAATTTTAAGGCAAAAAACCCATCATAATTGTTAAAACCTATTCCCAAACTCACTATAAATAAATAGAAAATGAGTATTGTTATGATACAGGATGCCCTTTTCCCCACAGGCACTCGATCCCACTACCTCACATCATAAAAAAGGCATAGGGCTTAGTTGATTCTATTGAGACCTATTTTAGTTTTAAATTTTATTTTCAGGACCATCGAAGACTGAGGACACCTGAAGAGAGCATTGAAAGGTGCGATTATCCCTACCATTGAAGATAGAGGAATTTGTGGACAACCAAATTCCCCAAGAAAGTACCGAGGGTAATGCCTTGGAAGGTTTTAATTCTCTTCCTATAAACCAATGCTTCCTGTAGTTATCTATAGAATCACCCTGGCGGGCCTACTTATAACCTATGTAATAACCTCCACTCCTTACCAAAGATTACTCTAGCATAGGTAATACTAATAAATCGATTCTTATCCTAGAGCTCTGTTCACCATAAATAACCACATAAAAGTTATTCTCTTCACTGGGGCTCTTATCCATAATTGAGGCTTCCACCACCAGATAGCCCCCTTGCTAGTCATCTGAAAACATAGGTTTGTAGCTCAGCTCTGCAATGTAGGAACCTTGATAAGGGAAAAAGTCTATAAATGGAAAGACAAACATAGAGCTAGTCTGGCAAGGAGTCTCCTCCTATAGACTGCTGAAAGAATATTCTTGTGAACACTTAGAGTACTATCCCTATCCAAATTGAACAAAACCTCCTAGCCATGTACGATGACATTGAATAAAATTTTTAGAATATAATAGGAAATTATGGAGTCACTATAGTATTTCAAAAAAGTATGAAAAATTCACACAAGTTTAACGTTTGTCAAGAATCAGGATGAAGTTCACACAGACACAAACCAAGCTGCTTAAACAATCAACGAATCTTAAAAACAATCATAACCTAAACCCGATAAAATCTACCCACAGGGGCCACAAAATAAGTTATAGTTCAGGTTAAGACCATTGGGGTAGGCATCGAATAAACTGCCATAGTCATTTTTCATTTTGAAACATAGAATTTAACTATTCAGAGAGCTTAAAATCCTTCTATCATCCCACGGAAAATATCTCCCGAGCATTACAGAGACTCGATTTAGAGGGGGTTCGACTTAGGTCCAGTGTGTGCGGTAGTATTTGGGGCTACCTGACCCATCTAGTGCTCGATACTACCGTAACTGGCTACCAAGAAGTTAATGCCTCAAATGCTCACGTGGGATGAAGGTAATTTATGGCCAAAATTTATGACATCTTTTACCTATAGGTGACGTTGTGGGAAACACTAAATCCTTATTACCATTACCTTGGTTGACTCGTCAGCTGCTGGAAGGTGTCGCTAGTTCTTTCGAGATGTTGGCCCCAATACCTATCAGAAGATATCTCAGCAAGGCCCTGTTACTTTGAGAGTGGTAAGGATGATCATGTCTATATAGGATTTTTATCATACAAAAATAAAAATAAAAAACCCTTTTATGCTTGATTTATCACATTGTTTAACCTTAAAAAAAATTAATTTTGTATTTTCGCTTAGTTTTATGTATTTGATTATATTGCATTGACAAAAATATTCTCCTCTCCAAAGTTTACAAATAAAATCGACACCATAGGGGACCCAATGGCTCCCTGTCGATCTAGACGTTTTTTTACATGAGCATGATGATTGTTGTCTCATGCAAGGTGGTCCCAATTAAGTGATCTTTAGTATTAATTTTTAGGTTGATCTTTGTATATGTATAAAAAATCAGGTTGATTAGACTACATATTAACTTGGATGGGTTGACCACTAGTTTTTGAAAGGGCATATTGACATAGTAGGCATAAGTGGGCACAAGTTGTGGATTACCAAACTGATTTCTAAGATGCTTGGAATAGTTGTAGGAATTATGGCATCAAGTGGCTTGCACAGAAAAAAGTTGTGACATTGATTATTGTTGAGTTTTATTGTAAAAAACATTATTAAGGCTTTAGTGCTACGATCATTAGTAAGGATTGACAAAGAATACACTGAGCAAGATGATGGTTGTCTCATGCAAGGTGGTCCTAATTAACTGATCTTGAGTATTGTTTTTCAGGTTGACCATTGTAGATGTATAAAAAATCAGTTTGATTAGACTGCATATTAACTTATATGGGTTGACCACTATTTTGTGAAAGGGCTTATTAACATAGTGGGCGAAAGTGGACACAAGTTGTGGATTACTAAACTGATTTCTAAGATGCTTGGCATAATTTTAGGGATTCTAGCACCAAGAGACTTTAACAAAAAAAAGTTGTAGCATTGATTGTTGTTGATGTTTTAGTGTAACAAACATTGTCAAGGCTTTGGTTCTACGATCATTAGTAAGGATTGACAAAGAATACACCGAGCAAGATGATTGTTGTTTCATGCAAGGTGGTCCCAATTAAGTGATCTTGAGTATTATTTTTTAGGTTGACCATTGTAGATGTATACAAAATAAAGTTTATTAGACTACATATTAACTTGGATGGGCTGACCACTAGTTGTGAAAGGGCTTATTGAAATATTGGGCACAAGTGGGCACGAGTTGTGGATTACTAAACTGATTTCTAATATTCTTGGCATAATTGTAGGAATTTTGGCACCAAGTGGCTTGCATAGAAAAAAGTTGTGGCAATGATTGCTGTTGATGTTTTAGTGTAAAAAACATTGTCAAGGCTTTAGTGCTACAATCATTATTAAGGATTGACAAAGACTACTGTTTGGTCTCAATCTAGTCTCCTAAATTGAGCTCATTTAATTGTCAACCAGGGTTGGTAAACTGCTGAAGTGAAGTGTACTGTATGTACCTAGGTGTTTGTTTCTTAATGCGTTGTGTGTAGTGTTTTGTGATGTTTTTGGTCTTTTGTGATGATTTATGCTGTTTTTGGTCTTTTGGTGGTTTTATGTTCACAAGAAAAATGACTAGAAAGCTAATGGAAAGGAGCTGGTGATTAAAAACAGAGTGGAGCCTAATTGGTTGATGACAAATGGCAAATGCAATTGTAAACACTGAAGCAAAATCAAATCTAAACTATGACTAAGCAAAAGCAAAGCTTGATAATGACTTTTAAGCAAATGATTCAAAACACAAACTAAACTTGTCAAATTCTTTCATCAAAGGCAATTGAGAGAGAGCTTGAGACATGGTCAACTAAGTATGCAAATCTTCCTAACTAAACAGTTTAAACAACTAACTTATAATGATGCAACATTTTGTCCTTGATTAGAGATTTGTTGAAGTTTGTTTGGAGTAAAACATTGATACCATCATAAGATCTTCTACTCTAAGACTAGTTCCTAACTCTATTCTGCAACTTAGTTTAATGACACTACACTTCACTCAAAGGTTATGGATTTTTGAAATAGTCTTTTGAGGAAATGTTTGTTTGTGAGATGATAAGTAAGTTGCAGAAGCACTTCAGGCCTTAAAATGATATTGTCTTCTGTTCATGTGGTTATGAAGTAATTATAGATTTTAGAACAAGGAGAGGTTTGTAAATAATGAAGGCTGTTTTGTTAAATTTAACAACTGAAGTAATCTAGTATGCAGTGAATGACAACTGAATATGGAGTGCAAATGTAATGAGTTAAGCTAAAACTGAACTTAAAATGTCACTAATCTAAAACAGTGCTGAGCTACAAGTCATTATCAAACTTAAAACAGAACAACTGAGCATGAGTTAAGTGCAATTAAACTCCGGAGCATCCTAACTAAGCTATCATGCATTATTCTATGAAATTATACAGTCTGTTTGTCCATCACGATTGGTATTTTGGAAGAGTTTCTTAGAACAATCCTGACTGTGTAATTGAGTGCAAATGCAAATGTAAAGACTGAAAGCAATGAAAAACTAAGATATCATAGCCATCTCCCACTCATCATTATGATATTTTGGACAAGCGTTTAAGAGCAAGAACAACTATGGTACTTAGTGAAAACACACAACTATAACGTTCAAGATCACAATCATGCTTAAGACAGTATAAAGATTTTTTGGAAGAGTTTCTTCTGTTGGAAGAGTGCTTAGCATAAGTATAACTGTGATGGTGAATAAAAGAGATTACAATTAAATCCTACAATACTATAGCCATTTCCCATTTATCATTATAATCTTTTGGAAGAGCTTCTTCTTTTGGAAGAGTTTTTAGAATGAGTATAACTACAGTAGCTAATGAAAGCAACTACGAATTCAACTTCAAAAACGTAAAGGCAGCTAGGATACTTATCTAAATTACGCAAATAAATCCGTGCAAGAGGCAGGGGCCCTCTACCACCTGACGGAATCTAACTCCAAATCAAATCAACGCTTTCAAAACAACACTGTCTGCTTCATTAAAGGTGAAATAACTTGAACAGAGCACTCTGCGTCTTTAGAAATGTAGCACAGAATCTAAGCAAAATCTAGAACAAAATCTAGCCTAGCTCTCGGTTTCCCAAGTGTTTATATAACAAATGCACATAACAAGACTTGCAACAATTTCAGGATCATTGTCTTTCCTTATCGAAATAACATTAGAACTCTTGAAGTGGCTGCGTAAAAAGGAAAAGGACATCTGGACTAAGACAGTCCTACTAGAAGTTTGCCTTCTTAAATGTGTTCCCACGTATCAAAACCATATCCAGAATTCGTTTCTTCCTTCATGGTGAGCAACGAACCATGTAGACATGACGTGGAATATGCCCATATGCGGTTTTTCTTGAGAGGCCACCTGGAACATACCCAAACGTGAAGACAACTGCAGAATCGCCGGTTAGCTACGGAATGTCTGCATTCTGCAGCTAGTTCCGGTCAAAATGCATTACAATGGAAAAAATCACAAAACTTTAGCAAGTCAGTCATGTTAATCATTCTAAAAGTAATTTTAACTAAATTCATTGATCAATTGGGTCTAGGATAGCAATGGACAAAGGAAAATGAGGTAAAGTAGGATGAAAGAAAGCACAATTTTGAGGCTCAACAACTACACCGAGAAAGATTATTATTGTCTCATGCAAGGTGGTCCCAATTAACTGATCTTGAGTATTGTTTTTTAGGTTGACCATTGTAGATGTATAAAAAATCAGGTCGATTACACTACATATTAACTTGGATGGGTTGACCACTAGTTTTTGAAAGGTCTTATTGACATAGTGGGCACAAGTGGCCACAAATTTTGGATTACTAAACTGATTTCTAAGATGCTTGGCATAATTGTAGGAATTCTGGCACCAACAGGTTTGCACAAAAAAAATTTGTGGCAATGATAGTTGTTGATGTTTTAGTGTAACAAACATTGTCAAGTCTTTAGTGCTACGATCATTAGTAAGTATTTACAAAGACTACACTGAGCAAGATGATTGTTGTCTCATGCAAGGTGGTCGTAATTAACTGATCTTGAGTATTATTTTTTAGGTTGACGTAGATGTATAAAAAATCAGGTTGATTATACTGCATATTAACTTCGATGGGTTTGCCATTAGTTTGTGAAGGGGCTTATTGACATATTGGGAACAAGTGGGCACAAGTTTTGGATTACTAAACTGATTTCTAAGATGCCTGGAATAGTTGTAGGAATTCTAGCACCAAGAGGCTTGCACAGAAAAAGGTTGTGGTAATGATTGTTGTTTATGTTTTAGTGTAACAAACATTGTCATGGATTTAGTGCTATGATCATTAGTAAGGATTGAAAAAGACTACATTGAGAAAGGTGATTGTTGTCTCATGCAAGGTGGTCCCAATTAACTGATCTTGAGTATTATTTTTTAGGTTGACCATTGTAGATGTATAAAAAATCAGGTTGATTATACTGCATATTAACTTGGATGGGTTGAACACTAGTTTGTGAAAGCGATTATTGACATAGTGGGCACAAGTTGTGGATTACTAAATTGATTTCTAATATGCTTGGCATAATTGTAGGAATTCTAGCACCAAGAGGCTTGCAAAGGAAATTTTTTTTTCCTGCCTTTATATTCTTGGACTGTTCATCCATATTAATGGGATTCTATTTATCGTCTAAAATAGAGTTTGTGTTTCTCCTACCACCTAACCAAAATATTGAGTGATGAGATAATATTCTTGAGTGGTCAAGACCAATTCAGATGCGAGTATATATCTCTATTGGTTTTGGATCTGCTAGTGGCAGTATATTAATTGATCAAAAATCCTCTTCCTTAGGTAATCACCTTAGCCTACTTGATGGTTAGAGTTGTGACGTGGTATACCCTTGAATTATGATTTCCTCCGTTAGACTTTACTAAACCAAGGATGAGGTAGTTCTGTGACTAATATTAGGCACTCCTCTTAGAGAATTTACTAAAGCAAGGATGAAAGCAGTTTCGTGAATATGAATTCTCATACTAAGAACTTAATCAAAATATTTTCTCAGATAGACTCCCCCGTTGTATTTCAACCATGATCACTAGATAGAAATCACCTATTTTTTATTCCATTCTTCCATAGGCGAGGAGTTGCATACACCAATTTACTCTGAAAGAATGATTTTGGGATTTGTTGAGTATAAATATCTTGCCTTGTTTGTCTGCTATAATTTCCAATTCACATGGGAAATCTTATTTTCAGAGGGCCATTGGAATCTTTGCAATGGTTTTGTGTTGTCCCTAACTTAGCTAAGAAATATATTCTTCGAGGAGTATTCTCTTTCTCAAAGGGGTTTGGATCCCAATGATTTGAAATGCTCAGTATCCAAACAGGTTTGAAAGCATCCCTTGGGTTTCCCATAAGGTTTTCCTTTCTTTCAATTTAGCTACTCAAAGATTTAGATGGGTTTCTGTGAACCTAATTTGACACATCTACTTCCCAACAATGTAGGTGATAAAAAATGAAGGTCCAAGATAACAATAGTTTTCCATATCTGTACTATAAAGTACAATTGAGACTTGTATGGAAATTCAATGCTACCATCATACGTTGTGACCAAATGGTTTAATGTTGGATGGAGACCCGGTTCATATTCCAATTGAGCCACCCAAAAATTTCGATGGGTCTTTATGAATCTGAGTATATGCATTTGCCTCCCAATAATGTATGTGAGAAATTTTGATGGTCCAGGATAATAATAGGTTTCCCTCTTTGTTTTCTAAAAATACAGTTGAAGACATATTGTTTACATGTAGGATTCCTAATGTCTTTCAGTGATCACTTGTAGTTGCACTGAGGAGTTGGAAGAAACCTAGTTGTAAACATATCGATATTTTTATTACTCTTCTAACACAGTCCTTGGGAGAGCTCTAAAGTTAATCAACAAGCCTAAATACTTTGATACCCATTGAAGGGCCTTTTAGTACCCATGGAAGGGTGGTCATGGTTGTCAAAAAATACCCTTTACAAATAAATTATTCAGGATCTGCAATACTTAGGAGGGAAAGTTCTACTTTCACTTGATGGGGACAATACTTTAATTTAGGAAGGGCACTTTCTCATGGTAGTCAAATCTCATCCTTGGTAAGCTTACAAGGGATTTATACTACATCATTAAATTGCAGGTAAATTCTACACATATACCACTAATTATACTTCCAACCTTGTCTCTAGAATTGGGCATTAGGCTTTGCACCACCATCCAAAATTAATTAAAATTAAAAATCTAAAATCTAAAAAATGAAAGATGAACACCCGTTGAAGATTAATCAGAACAACAAATACATTGATTAAGTAGTGATAGTTGTAGAGTTTCATGTAAGTTCCTCTCTTAAAAGTGTCCTTCAAAAGTAACACTAATAAGGTAGGAAGTGTACTGATCCCTCATTTCATTATTCATTTTCCTGAAAAATCAACAAGAAGGATTTTGAAAAGGATAAATGGAGGTCTATATTGATTCAGATAAACTTCCTAAAATCTGAAATTAAAGGGACAAATTAAGTGTTCAGTTTGTTGAAGTAAGGATTGATAACCTTAATATGGATGTATTTATTACTGAAATTGTCAGAATCCTTGCTATTTGACATCCTTTGTCTCACAACGTGCTTCCAAATTTTATTATATGTATAGGGATATGAAGAATGAATAAGTAGGACCTAATTAATGAGTTAGAGGTTGAGGACCTAGGAGGAATGAAAATTTTTTCAGTGGAAGATTTGACATTGAATGAAATATAGGGAGACCAAGTCAGAATTATTTTGTATTGTTGACTTGAGGATTTTATAAGTGGAGAGAAAATGAGGGAAGTTGAAGTGGGACTTACTCAATTTGTTGCTAAAACTCATCTAAGTAAAGATGTGAAGGATATCAAGAAGACAAATTATTCAATATATCTAGAATATGTTTTGTGAGTCTCTCTTTCTCTCTCTCTCCCTTATAATTTTGATCTGAAGTTCACTATGTCAAACACGCATAAATATTTTAATGAATTTATTGTGAATGTTTGATATATAAATATTGGTGTGTCTATGGTTCGAATCATGTACAAGACAAGAATGTAACTGAACTTGAATCTACAACTAAAAAATGTCTTCCACGTCACAACATCAAAGTTGGTTTCCAATCTCACTTAATTATGTGATGACTTGCTCTTAGACCAAATGATGATTGATCTATCCTGATGATGAACCACAGAGGATTGGTTCAAAACGTCAATTACATAAAAAATGGATGCGATTAATTCGGAAGATTCTACAAACAACAACACAAGTCACAGAAGCCTCAAATCAACGATGTTGTTCTAATATATACAACCTGCAGACATATTGATGACCAAACTGTTGTTTGTCATGGAAATGAGGCAAATTACATGCTAAATAAATTCAATTTTGCACCACATTTAACAAAGAATATATGAACTATTGCTGAAGATTTGATTCATGATGGTTTTAATACTACGATTTTATGGGGCAAGTTTGTCTCTGATGTAAGGTATGGATCTGGTGAGTTTTTCAAAGGGGAATCTCGAGGTTATTTTATGACAAGGCAAGATGTGTTAAACATCTTCAATAATATCAAAAGGCTAGAATATGTGAGGGATGAAATTGATCCAATGAATCTAGATTGTTGGGTTCGTGAATGCCTAGAGAAATTTTTCTTCTGCCAACAACAACATGTTGTTAAAAACATCCCTTTCATTGTAGGCATACAAACAAAGCACATGCTTTCAATGATGGTTAAAAACTCACACAACAACGTGATATCAACAGACTCCAAATTCATCACTAAAAAATATAGGATAAACATATTTAACGAAATTTCATTTATTCAACTTCATTTCGATATTGTCCTCTTATATACTTATAATTTGATATGCTTTGTAATGAAGTATCAAATTTACACCTTAATAGTTTTTGATGATCATCACAATGGAATTCCAGTTGATTGGGTAATATCATCACGGAATAGTACTCTTGATAATTGTAAATGGATGTCACCATTATTTGCAAATGAGAAAAAAAAAACATCTGGATTGGCATGTCCAATATTTCATCACAAATGATGCGACAGCGGAAATCGAGGCATTAAGGTGAAATGTTTATTATTTGTAGAATATAAAGGAAGCTATAATGTTTATGGATATTCTATTTTAATGTTATGTTATTTCAGGATTTGCAAAAACTCTACACTATTATTATGTGTATGGCATGTTCGTCGAGCATGGTTGAATATGTTAGGAATAAAGTCAAGGGAAAGGAAAATAAAGTTCGTATCTTTCAAGAATTAGGACAAATCATGCATTCATGTAAAGATGATGAGTTTGTATAACATGAAATTGAAATAATTTTTGTTGAATTTGAAGAAGAAACTGCGATTCTAGATTATTTTACAAGCAACTGGTTAGCCAACAATAAATTATGTAAGTTTTTTGAAGTTGGGTTTTATCAGTTGATTTCGTAATGTACGATTTTCAATTGTTTCTTCGCATCTAATATGTGTATTTTTTTCCATGTGTATGGGAAAATGCATATAGGAACTTCCCAAATTTTAATCAAGACAAAAATAATGCTATTCAATCTTATAACATGTATTTAAAGCAAAGGTACCTTTGTGAGAAGAACAACGCATCACATAGAAGGGTAGATTGGTTATTACATCTGTTATTGAAAAATGTTGAATTGTATTACATTCACATGGAATGTTTAAAAAATGATGCTTTTGTACGAGCTAAAAAAATAGAGCACCACTTAAATGTAAGTAAGTGTAAAGCAAAGAATATCCCATATGAAGAATGTGTGGCTGATGGAAATAGTAAATCTGTATATTTGGTTCGTAGCCAAACTATCATTAGTACGAAATAGTTAATTAGTTACTAAAAAAATGACTAAAATTTGCATATAAACGACTATTTTTCAATCGATGACCAATAGTAGCTAATTTACAGTATTTTATAACGCGACCAACTTTTAGTCGTTTTTAGCTTAGTCATTAATTGGTTATGTCAATTTTGTTGTCTAGTAATATATTTGGTCATTAATTTAGTCATTGATTTGGTCATTAATTTTCACAATTAATGACCAAATATACAACAAAATATATTACTATATAATCACCTGATAAAACCAATTAATGATCAAAGAAATATGACCAAAATGTTGGTCGTGTTATAAGATACTGTAAATTAGCTATTAATAGTCATATATATGCAAATTTTAGTCATCGTTTGAAACTAATTAATGACGAAAGTAATATGACTAAATTTTTGGTCATGTTATAAGATATTGTACATTAGCTACTAATAGTTGTATATATGCAAAATTTAGTCATTATTTGTAATCACAAATTTATCATTTGCAGTACTCATTTATTTTCTTTTTATAGTTTCATATTCATTATATAAATGACTAATTTAGTAGTTTATATTCATTTTACTTTCATTAATAATTATTATAAATGACTAATTTAGTTTTATATTTATTTTATTTGTGTTCATCATTAATCAATATAAACTAGTAATTTAGTAGTTTTAAATTGATTTCATGTGTTCATTATTAATCAACATAAATTAATTTGTATGATTTAAAAAAAGTCATACAATGTGCATGTTCATCTAATATGAAAATATAAAGTTGCATATGTTAATTACAATACTAAACAATATCAAGTATAACTATAAATAATTTCAACCACATAAATTATATTATATGAAATGTTAAAGTATTACAATGAGTTTCCAACTTAATATTGGTTGGAATAAAATTTACACATTAAATGATGTTTCATCACTTCAAAACATTATCATTGTGTTGCCAAGGCATTGCAGGTGAATTCATCAACTCTGAATACTTGACCATTAGTATCTATATGTGTGTCTTATGCGGGATATTGGCTCTAAGGGTATCACCAGACCAATTCTCTTCTCTCTCTTTCTTTTTTCATTTGTTGATCCAATGTTAAATCTCTCCTCTTTCTTCAATTTTTGCTTCTTACATCAATACTGAGTTCATTTTCTGAAAACAAAAGAAGATACAATGCATAGTATAAGACATGAACGACAATGAACACTAGAATATAAAGTAAATTTGACTATAAATAGTTTATACGACATATACCTCAACATCAGCTATGTCAAAGCCATTTTCCCCACACAAGTAAGAAACTCGAACAAATTTTCTTCAGTTGGGCGATAGTGGCCACTATAATGTGGCCAAATGACTTGTATAAACAAAGCAAATAAAATGTCACCATATATAGAAAAGAACACCTTAGTAACTTAGTATTCAACCTTCAGGGAAAGCTTAGGAACAATCTTGTCAACTAAGTTATATGCTAAAAAGCTCAAGTTGTAAATAAATTGTGAAAACAAATAATATGAGGTGATGTTTAATCCTTGTCATTTTATTTGAAAAAACATTTCATTTTCTAACGCATGAACTTGGTCAAGTATATAAACAACATGTGCTCAAATAACAACATGAAAGTGAAATTTTATGATTTTCATGAAAATATTTAACACATAATAGCTATAAGGATTCCAATAAATATCTTGTAATACTAATTTCATCTTCAAGTTTTGGTTTTTGTTTAAATGGACATGATACCGAGTATTTTAAATTTCACAGTTAAACAACAAAAATAAATAAAAAGAAACGTCCAAAACGCAATCAAACAATAAAGAGAGGATATCATGGAATGGAAATTGAAATTATAAAAAATATGTTTACCTGTCCACCGATGTCGTGTCTGACATTCCTAAAGCATTTGCTTGCCCAAATACCCTGAGGTGAAATAATTACAACATTAAAAACCATATGAATTCATACTAGAAACATTTCCAAATTCGATAGTGTAGGTGCCTAATGGATCTCTAACATCAAATGAATCATATCCAAGACGTGTTATGCATTTTCTCCCCATCCTTTTTCCAATCAAAATTCCTGTAACCTGCCCACAACAGAGTCAAGTAACAATCAAACAAAGACATTGACATTTGTTTTTATCTTTTATATCTATAAAATTTGAATCTAATTTGTTTCATGAACATATTAATTCATATTTAAATCCTTCCTGACATATGAGAAGGTATTAATCAGGCAGGACATCAGAAAAACCTACATCAATGAGGTCCTCAAACAATTTCTACAATATCAATATTTTTCTTATTGTGATATCTTGTGTAGAAAAAAGAACATATCTGCGAAAGAAAAATGCATATCTTATTTATGTTCAAACTTTGTAAGATGTTCCTCCGTCTTTACTAAAGCGAACTATAGCTTGGTTAAACTATGTATCCTTTGAATCGGCATCAATTTCTGCAAGATAAATTTCACACATTATTCTTTCCCATTTCTCAACATGTTACATATGATAAATTAAAATGCACATAAAACCAAGAGCAAACCCTTTTCTAACCCAAACAAACAAACAAACAAACAGTGCCTCTAATAAAACTTCATTATAATATTAGAAAATGAAAATAGAGTGGACCATTTTTGTTGTTTAACTTTTCCTATTTGTTATGAAAGTGCTCGTGCTTCAAGAACCAACAAATGTGAGGGAAGTTGTAAATGTGAAAAAAATTATGTTGACCTAATTTGTAGACTTCTTCAAAATTATGTGAATGATGCCATTTTCGGGTTTGGTAATTATCATAATAAGAAATGGCCACATTGGATGCAGATATTAAATATAAAAACTTGTGGACATGACATGTATTCTAATAAATTACATTGCAATGACGACCATGGGCCTCCATAGGTTATAGGTCTTTAGTTTGTTAGTATTGATGATGAAAGCCTCTCCCTATCCTATATCTCTCTTGTCACTCCCCATCTCTCCACCTTTATCACTCTATGTCTTTGTTATTCCCTCCCATATATATCTAGAGTTAATATATATCATCTTTTATTTACCATGGTATTTGGCCCATTGGATTGGTATATACTTAGATGTTGATTTTTAATCATATTTGAAATATTTTTATGTATTTACCATACCCCTTTTATAAATACGATATTTGACCCATGGTATTATTTGGCCCCTAAGCTTCACCTAAATAAAACCTCTTTTTTGAGTTTTCATAAATATAAAGAGGTTTATGGAGTAAATATAAAAATATGTTTTATTTATTTACCATACCTCTAGTGTATTTATATTTTTATTTATTTATTATAACTCTCCAAGTAAGTATAAAAGAAGTTTTATTTATTTATCATATTTCTAATTTATTTATATTTATATTTATTTACCATATCTAATGTTTATATTTTTATTTATGTGAATAACAATGATAAAAGGTTTTTGAGTTAATAGATTTGTAATTGTTTATTTATTCAATTAGTTAAATTTTTTTATAAGTCTGCATTAAATTTTTATTTATAAAATTATTTAATTTATTTATAAACCCATATTAAATATTATTTTGAGTAAGAATAGATACCTTTACACAGTAAAATATGCCTCTGAGCACAATTATTAATTTAACCCTAAAATAACATTCGTTGATTGCAAACAAGAAGGTAGTTCTATTAATAGGTTGAACCAATAAATTCAGATGCATGTCTCATGATTTCAAGATTCTAATTAACAAAAAAAAATTGATAGGAAAATTGGGAATTTGTGATTGCCAGCAAAACTAAAATTAATATTATTGGGGATTTGTGATTTTTTTTATTCTGTTAGGTCAAATTAGCACAGCAGCAAGCTATACCAAAAAAATGGGACTTTAAACTCACACAAAGCAGATTCTATGAAAACCCAAAAGTTAAAGTGATGTACACCAGGATATGGTGCAGATTAAACCCAGTTTTAATTGGTTCATAATATATATTTTTAGTTTAATAGGTTGAGAAGAGGAACGTGCTACCTTTCACATCTTTGGTCTTCGCTCCTCCTCACGCACAAGACATGACCAACTCAGCTCTCCCTTGGAATAAATAGTGGTCAATCTGGAGCAGGTAATAGGTAATATTTTCCTGCGCAAACAACTTTTAATGATAAATCAATTCACAGAACCATGGAAAGTGATATTAATAAATCTAAAAAATAAAGCATTCTTATAAAAATATTTAGTGAAAAATTAACTGTAAATTAAGATACCTAGATGGAATCCACGAGGATTGGGCATTCATTGGGAAACAAGAAGTTAAATTACCTTTTCCACTCCATGAGCTTAATAATTTCTTCCACAGGTTCTTCGATTTCAACTATTGTAACAATATTTAAAGATAAGAAGATCACTATTTTTTACAGACTCTAAAATAATAAAAATATTTGAAATGACATTTTTTCAGTATTTATCATAATTTACCAAAGTTATATAGTTTGGATGGTCTAGCTC
Source organism: Pinus albicaulis (assembly GCA_034641835.2). Lineage (NCBI taxonomy): Eukaryota > Viridiplantae > Streptophyta > Pinopsida > Pinales > Pinaceae > Pinus > Pinus albicaulis. Next base: position 879,452,034 of record CM076579.1, read on the forward strand.
GTGGTTTTAGTGTGCGTGTCATGGTCTTGTAAAGAGATAAAACCATTTTGATGTACGTTCGTGTTATGTTTTTTTTGAATTTTATCCAGGGCTTCCTTGTACACAGTGGTTCAGAAGAATCTGGTAAAATTGCATTGAGATTTTTTCTTTTCCAGGCCTAAATTGATTAAAACGTTGTAACTCCAACAAAAGTCCAACATGAAAAAGACTCTGTACATATATTTGTATAAGACATGGAGACTGTAAAGTAATTTTAACTTCCATATACGCAATTTTGTCTTAAAAACATAAGCACATGGTTATATTAAAAACTTATTGTGTCAAGTAATGACCAGGAAAATTAAACATATACACATGGTTATCTTAAAAACATATGGTTTCAGAAAATTTTGAAGCGTCAATTTGAGTGCATCAAACGATGAATGCTTCAACTTGCTTCCTTAATTGAATCCTCCATCACTTCTTTGAATTCAGGTCATTCCTTTAGTTTTTTAACATGTTGGAATCCACAAGGAATGGACATTCAACTGCTGGAGCGAGGTGATTTCTTCAATTATGCTCCAAGCTCCAACGGATTCACATCCAATTCACTCTTATTCATCTGTTTCAAATTGAAATACTCTCCAATGAGGATTCCTTTCCATGAGATTGATGGTGTTTCAGACAAGTATTATTCCTACTCGTACGTCTAGTGACACATTCTTTGTCCACCACGCTTTCACAACTGTCTCTCTCTTCATAACTATCCAGTATACGCTATATCTATCGAGCCCTTAGTCTAAGATCCATTATAGAGCGATATCCTGGGTTCAAAGGGAGTTGACCTTGTTTACTCAGCATCAAAGCTATTATGCAGGGAGGTTGCAGTTTCATCCCTGGTGTCCTAATATGATAGGAGGGTTCCAAGCAAACTCTAGAGGCAGTGGGAGTTGGAGCAATGGTATCACCTAAGGAAGCAACATCTATGGAGCCGGTTGACCTTGTTGACCGACGAACAGATCCAAATTTTTATGACCAGCCCAGTTGATCAAGTTGATTTTATTGATACTGTCCCACCATTTGCACTTGATCCAGAGTAAGTTGTTGATCCACCAGAATTGAACCACCAGCTATAGAGGGTAAGATCGAATACGAGAGGAAATGAAATTTCAATGAAAATAATCATTATTAATATTATTTTATTATTTTTTAAATTTATGAGGAATGAAAGAAATTTCAATTAAAAGTTTGTTTTTCAAATTTTTAGGTTTTTAATTTATGAAAACAAATTTAGTTTGTGGTTAAAGGTTTTCTAATATTTATGGTAGAGATATTTCCATGTCTAGTTAAAAATGTAATGTTTCTAAACATTTTAACTGAGTAAAAATAAACAAAATAAAATTAAAGTACAAATAAAATTCTAGCATAATAGAGATATTGTAATGTTTGTTCAACATTTTGACTCAATAAAAATAAAATAAAATAAAATTTATAATTAATTATTAAACTATCTTGGATCCATTTTAACTCCACATCTACCAAGCACTAAGAGGGATCAAATATCTTGAAATGCAACTCTCTTTTAGAGTGAAAATAAATTTGATCCCTCAAGTGCTTGGTAGATCAATGATTGAGGGGGATCACTGATTGAGGCAGATCTAGGTTGTTATAAAAGTAAGTTATGTTTATTTAAAAAAAAAAACAAGAAGAAGAGAGTAAGAGAGAGGTGTCACAATGTCAAACTTTTATTTTATTTTAATTATAAAACTTTAGTCATTGCATAACAGTAATAGGCTTTGCTAGTTAGACATAGCTATATGTGTTTAACCAACATATTTTAATTGAACCCAAGGGAAGCACCTTAAATTACAAAAAATGTTGAAATGTCCATTTAGTAGTAAGTAATGCTACATCATCACCACCCAACCATAGGCAACATTCTACCACCTCCTCTAAGCCAAGCACTCTTGAACAAATAACCACCCAATATAGAATTATGTTGTCTCCATCAAGGCCAACCCGATGTAGTCCTTAATGATCATGTACCTAATGGAAACAAGATTCCACTTACATTTCACTCATGAATGATGTTGCCTTTTCATGGCTAACACATTGCCAATTTACATCATCCTCCCCTAAGCTTGTGTTACAATGCTTTGTCAATGATCAACCCTTGTTAAGGGGATCTTTTAGTCCACAACAAACTAGCAGACCAAACATATAAACTCATTGTCTACTCTTAGTTGTGTTTACCCAATATGCCATCCATTGTGTCATTACTAATGGAACCTCAAGTAAGATCCTTTCATTCTCCCCCCACTTTAATTGTTGGCATCTTGATCAACATGGCTCCATTGGCTTATCTAATGGACAGGGCATTGATGGTGAACATACACTTCGTAATTTTTGCATTTAAATGTGGTGTTAATACCATTAGTCATGAGGGAAAAATTTTCAATCCACTTAAGCATCTAATAACACTCAATAATCCTAGTTGCTTTATGGAATTGACATGACATTACTAGTTGTGCATGACCATCAACCTCTTGTATCAATCCAACTATGCCAAGCCAATTACAGGTCCTAACCGAACCCAAGTTAGGCACCTTAAACTATAGGAAATGTTGTAGTGCTTGTTTCATTATAAGTGATGTTGTGTCATCACCACCCACACATAAACAACCTCAAACTACATCCCTCAAGCCAACACACTTGAATAACTAACCACCTAGTGTAAGACTATGTTGTCTCCATCTAGACCAACTTCTTGTAATTCTCTAAAGGTCATGTACATAGTGGCATCATGCTTCCAATTACCTTCAATACACTCATCAACTATGTTATCCTTTGCTAAATTTGTGTTGCAACACTTCATTGATCATCCATCCTTGTTAGGTTCTAGACATCCTTCATCCTCCTAGTCCACACCAAACTAGTACATCATCCTAAATGTATCCAGGATCATTGTGAATCGGTCATGAGGGATATGAAACATATAAACTATGCATGCACCATTTATCATGTTTGATTGGCATGCTATATAGGATAAAATTTCAAGTGGAACCTTGAGGAAGGTACTTACATTCGTTCGAACTTGAATTGTTGACATCCTCATCAATACAACCCCATCAACTTCTCCAATGAAATGGGTGTGGATAGTAAAGAATAATTCCAAAATTTTGCATTCAAACATGGATTTAATACCATTTATCATGGGGCTAAAATTTTATTTCACTTGAGTGTCTAATACCACTCAAGAAACATGCTCACCAAGCATATTCAACATGACCTTAGTAGTCAAGCATGACCAACAACCACTTGTATCACATGTGTTGCACTTAACTGCCATGTCCTAACAAAAAATTATAGGGTAGGTACCTCAAACATGAAGTAAGCCTCAAACAACCACATAGATACTCTTTAAGGGATATTTAGATTTCAACTTGGAAACGGGAGCCATGACATGCTATTCTACATAAAGAGCCACAATAATTGTTAGTATGTATGGTTTTCTAATAATACTAGCACAATCACATTTACCAATGTGGTTGATTTACGCCGATAGGCGTATATGAAATAGATTTACAACCACATTCACTAATGTGTTTGATATATGCAGACAGTTTTATCGGTAGCATCATACATATATAAATGTTTACTAGCAAATCTTCTTAATATATTTATGAATATGATTATGATATGTTTTATATATCTTATATACAAGAATATTAATAATATAAACTATATTCATACTATATATTAAACTAATATATATATATATATATATATATATATATATATATATATATATATATATATTATTCTTTTATTATTTGATAATAAATTATTATTAAATTTTTTCAATACATTAATAGTTATAACTCAAACTATACTAAAATTAAAATATAACATAATACAAGTATTTTATTACTATTTATAATGAGTATATATCTCTTACCAATATATCAAGGGATTATTAATATTATAAGCCAAAGGAACTAATAAGCCCAAGGGTCTATTATAAACCCAAGGAATTGGTGAACTCAAGGGAAAAATATTAAAAAGCTAACACTTCAATAAGCCTAAGGGGTCCATATTAAAAAGAGAAGAGATTAATAAAGCCTAGGAATTAATATTTTAAATACAAATGAATGATAAACCCACATGATTATTAATATTACAAACTGAACAGAACAATCAACTTTAGGGATTTTTAATATTATAAACCCAATGAATTAAAAAACTAAATGATTAATATACCCAATGGATTGATATTAAAAACCCAAGGGATTAATAAGGCCAAGAGATTAATATTAAAAAGACATGAAATTAATAAACGCTAAGAATTAATATTTTAAACTAAAAAACCTAGGATATTAATAAACCATAATAATCAATATTTTACGCTGAGAAGATGAATAAACCCAAGGGATTATTAATATTATAAACCAAAAGAAACAATAAGAGCAAGGGATTAATATTATAAACCAAATGAATAGGTGAACCCAAGGGATAAATATTAAAAACCTACAGGATCAATAAGGCCAATGGATCAATATTAAAATCACAAAATATTAATAAACCCTAAGAATAAAGTTTTTAAACTAAAAAAACATAAGAAATTAATAAACCCTAACGAATAATATTTTAAATTAAATAGACTAATAAACCCATGACATTACTAATATTATAAACCAAAAGAAGTAATAAACCCAAGGGTTTAATATTATAAACCAAACTAATTGGTGAACCCAAGGGATAAATAATAATATTATAAACCAAGAAATTAATAAACCCTAATAAGCAATATTTTAAACTCAAGAGATTAATAAACCCTAAGAATTATTATTTTAAACTCAAGAGATTAATAAACCCAAGGGGTTATTAATATTATAAACAAAAAAAAACTAATAAACCCAACGGTTTGATATTACAAACCAAAGGAATTGGTGAACCCAAAGGATAAATATTAAAGACCTATGTGATCAATAGGGCTAAGCAGTCAATATTAAGAACACAAGAGATTAATAGACCCCAAGAATTAATATTTTTACTCAAAAACCTAAGAAATTAATAAACCCTAAGAATTAATATTTTTTAACTCAAGAGATTTTAAGACCTAAGGGTGGGTTCATATTATAAATGAAAAAAACTAATAAACTCAAGAGTTTATATTATAAACCCAAGGAATTAGTGAACCCAAGGGATAAATATTAAAAACCTAAGAGATCAGTAAGATGAAAGGATCAATATGAAAAACAACAGATATTAATAAAGCCTACAAATTAATATCTTAAATAAAAAGGTTTGATAAACTCACATGATTATTAATATTATAAACTCAGGGGAAAAATATTAAACCTAAGAGATTAATATTATAAACCTCAAGTATATAAAAACTTTTAGATAAATATTATAAGCCGTAACATAAACATGATTGAGCATGCTTGATTTAAACATTGAGACGATTGTTGTCACAATGAAACGTTGTACGAAGAATGAACATGGTTTACCATGGTTGATTTTCATATTGATACAATCTTTGTCACAATGTGACATTCGACCATGGAAGACCTTGATGGACTACGACTAACTATGATTAACAATGGTAACCCAAAGCTGATTTTCATATTGAGACAATGTTTTTCATAATGTGACATTGGACCATGCATTAATATTAAATTGCAGGACTAATATTTAACACCTAATATTACCAACCCAAAGAATTAGAAATCTCAAGGGATTAATAAACCTTAAGAATTAATATCTTAAACTCAAAACCTAAGGATTAATAATTTAAACTCGATATTAATAAACCGAATGGATTATTAATATTATAAACCAAAAGAACTAATAAACCCAAGGGTTTAATATTATAAACCAAAGGAATTGGTGAACCCAAGGGATAAATATTAATGTTAGAAACCAATACATTAATAAATCATAAGAATTAATATTTTAAACTCAAGAGATTAATAAACCCTAAGAATTAATATTTTATACTCAAGACATTAATAAACTCAATGGGTTATTACTATTATTAACCAAAATAACTAATAAACCCTAAATGTTTAATATTACAAACCAAAGGACTTGGTTAACCCAATGGATAAATATTAAAGACCTAAGGGATAAATAATGCCAAGGGATAAATATTAAAACACAATAGATCAATAAAACCTAAATATCAATATTATGAACCAAAATATTATAATCCTTGTTTTTATAAAATCTAATGTTAAACACAATATTATAAACCCAATATTAAACCCAAGGGATTATTAATATTATAAACCGAAAGAACTAATAAACCCAATGGTTTAATATTATAAACCAAAGAAATCGATGAACCAAAGGATAAGTATAAAAAACCTACGGGATCACTAAGGTCAATGGATCAATATTAAAAATAAAAAAAGATTAATAAACCCTAAGAATACAAATTTTAAACTCAAAAACCTAAGAAATTACTAAACCCTAATAATTAATATTTTAAATTAAATATATTAATAAACCCAATAGATTATTAATATTATAAACCAAAATAAGTAATATTATTATTAATATAAATATTAATATTATAAACCAAGAAAATAATAAACCCTAATAATTAATATTTTAAAATGAAGAATTATTAAACCCTAAGAATTAATAATTTAAACTCAAGAGATTAATAAACCTAAGGGTTTATTAATATTATAAACCTAAGGGTTTATTAATATTATAAACAAAAATAACTAATAACCCTAAGGGTTTGATATTACAAACCAACGGAATCTATGAACCCAAGGATAAATATTAAAGACCTAAGGGATCAATAAGGCCAAGGGATCAATATTAAAAACAAAAGAGATAAATCAACCCTAAGTATTAATATTTTTAACTAAAAAACCTAGGAAATTAATAAACCCTAAGAATTAATATTTGTAACTCAAGATATTTTAAGACCCAAGGGTGGTTTAATATTATAAACGAAAAGAACTAATAAACCCAAGTGTTTTATATTATAAACCCAAGGAATTAGTGAACCCAAGGGATAAATATTAAAAACATAAGGGATCAATAAGGTAAAGGGACCAATATGAAAAACATAAGAGATTAATAAAGCCTACAAATTAATAACTTAAACAAAAAGTTTTAATAAACTCACATGATTATAAATATTATAAAGTCAAGGGAATAATATTAAACCTAAGAGATTAATATTATAAACCTTAAGTATATAAAAACCTTTACATAAATACTATAAACTGTAAAATAAACATGGTTCAGCATGCTTGATTTAAACATTGAGATAATTGTTGTCACAATGCGACATTGGCTGAAGAATGACCATGGTTGATTTTTATATTGAGACAATCTTTGTCACAATGTGACGTTCTACCATGGAAGACCTTTATTGACTACGACTAACTATGTTTAACAATGGTAACCTATGGTTGATTTTCATATTGAGACAATGGTTTGCATAATGTGACATTTGACCATGCATTAATATTAAAGTGTACGACTAATATTTAACGCCTAGTATTACCAATCCAAAGAATTAGAAAACTCAAGGCATTAGTAAACCATAATAATTAATATCTTAAACTCGAAACCTAAGAAATGAATAAACCCTAAGAATTAATAATTTAAACTCAAGATATTAATAAACCAAAGGGATTATTAATATTATAAACCAAAATAACTAATAAAGCCAAGGGTTTAATATTATAAACCAAAGGAATTGGTGAAACGAAGGGATAAATATTAATATTATAAACCAAGAAATTAATAAAGCATATGAATTAATATTTTAAAATCAAGAGATTAATAAACCCTAAGAATTAATATTTTAAACTCAAGAGATTAATAAACCCAAGGGGTTATTAAAATTATAAACCAAAAGAACTAATAAATCCAAGGGTTTAATATTATAAACCAAAGGAATTGGCGAACTCAAGGGATAAATATTAAATACATAAGGGATCAATAAGGCCAAGGGATCAATATTAAAAACACAAGAGATCAATAACCCCTAATAATAAATATTATGAACCAAAATATTATAATCCCAATGTTATAAACTCTAAATATTAAACACAATATTATAAACCCTAATATTAAACCCAAATATTATAAACGTGATATTAAAATCTAATTATAAACCCTATATGTTAGAATCTATAGTATAACCCAACATATTACGCCATCATGTAAATCATAATATTAATACCAAATATTATAAGCCCTATATATATTAAACGTTCAATATTATAAACTCTAATATCAAACCCAATATTATAAGCCTTATTATTAAACCCAATAACATAAACCTAAATAATATAAACCTTAATATTATACCCAAATATCAGAAACCCTCATCTTATAAACCACAAATATTATAGACCCAAATGTTATAAACGTTACAACACCCACATTAGTAAATGTGTTTCATACATGTTGAGTAGTGTATATTAAGCACACTTATAACCACAATAGGCAATTTTCTTGCATAATTTATACTAAATACTATATTACAAAGTGAACTATATTATAAATCTAATAACCCAAAGGATTATTAAACTTAATGGATCATATATTAAGCACTAATAATATTGACATATTAATATTATAAAACCAAGGCATTAATAATCCAAAGGCATTAACATTATAAACCCAAGGTATTATTATTATACAATGAAGGGATTAACAAACCCAAGGGATTATATATACTATAAACCCAAGTGATTAATGAACCCAACGAAATAATATTATAAACCATTGGGATTAAAAAACCCAAGGGAGTAATAAACCTAGGATGTGTTATAAACGCAAGGGAGATTAATAAACTCAAGATATATTATAATGTTATAAACACATTACAACATTCAAAAAAATTCATGTTGATTATGGTTTATTATGTTTGACCATTTTCAACCATGATTGTGTTGATTATGGTTGATTGTGGTTAGTTGTGGTTGACCATATTCGATCATAAAGGCGTTGATCATGGCTAATGATATTCAACCATGGATGATCATGGTTGACTATGGTTCACCATTTTTATCATGGTTTTCCATCGTTGACCATGGTTAACCATAGAGACAATGACCATGGTTAACCATATTCAACCACGGTTAATCATGGTTGACCATAAAAAAATTAATTTAACATAATGACCATGGTTGATGATGCTTGACCATGGTTGATAATGGTTGAAAATGGTTCAAATTAAATGACCATGGCTGGTCATGGTTGATCATGGTATAAAATCATTGTTTACCACAATCAAGCATGGTTGACCAATTTCAATGAGAGAAACCATAATCACGGTCGATAATGGTTGAAAAATTTAACCACGGGTAATCATGGTTGACCATCACTGACAATGGTTGAATATGGCTGATTATCATTGAATTTTATTAATTGTGGTTGACCATGGTTGACAGTAGAGACACTGTCCATGGTTCAATAAATTTAGCCATGATTAACCATGATTTACCATGGTTGACTATAGAGATATGGATTAACCATGAATAGGGAATTGTATCATATTCAACCACAAATATGTGCATTGTTCACAATGGATGACCATAAGCACGCATAGAAACCTTGGCTGACCATATTTGACCATTATAAAAATCCTTGACTATGGTTGTCGATGAGGATTCTATAGAACATGAAATGTTCTTTGTTAACCATGGTTGACCAAAGATGACCATATTGATCATGGTTGACCAAATTCAGCCATACTGACCTTGATCTTGGTTTAACATAGTTGATCATGGTTACCAATATTCAACCATGCATGATCATGGTTGACGATAATCAACCATATGGACCTCGTTCTTGGTTGACCATAGCTGATCATGGTTACCGATATTTAAACATGCATGATCATGGTTGGCCATGGTTAACCATAGAGATAATGACCATGGTTAAGCATATTTAAACACGGTTAATCATGGTTGACCATTATATCCATGGATTATGATGTATGACCATGGTTGATGGTGGTTCAACATTGTTGTTCATCGTTGACAATGGTTCACATTAAATGACCATGGCTGATCATGGTTGATCATATTTAACCGTGGTGGTCGACCATGATTGATCATGGTTGACTATTTTTATCATGGTCGATCATGGTTGGCCATGGTTAACCATAGAGACAATGACCATGGTTAAGTATATTTAAACACGGTTAATCATGGTTAACCATAGAAATATTGGTTGACTATTATATCCATGGATTAAGATACATGACCATGGTTGATGGTGGTTCAACACTATTGTTCATCGCTGAAAATGGTTCACATTAAATGACCATGGTTGATCATGGTTGATCATGGTTAACCATGGTTGACCAAATTCAACAAGAAATACCTTAATCATGTAGAAATTATATAACTTATGTGTTATATGTCCAAGGTTATCCTGATCTCACACTATTTTAACTTCATGCAAAATACAGAATCTATTCCACCATTGATCATTTGCGGAAATTAAATCAAGATTGCAATGCACACATGAAACAATAAAAATTCACACACATTAGCACAGTTGTTTAACGGGAAAGCTTGAAGCTGAAAACCCCAACTATCTGTATATAATATATGTCATAGAGATCATGTAACAATCCTCATACAAAGCTGATCATATCAAGCTCTCAGTACAATACAATCGCTACACACTAATCAGGCCCGATCTTGCAAATCCATGCAGAGTCTTTGCCACACCTTTTTGCCTCCTAATATTACAATCCTGGCACGAAGAATGGCTGCCGAATGAGTTTGAATACTCATTACCCACTCACAAAATCCCCTCATTAGCATCTCATGTGATGTTGGATGCAAATCAATACATCACTATAGTCACAGGCGATGGTCACTTTGCCCTTTCTATCTCTCCACTTGGTCTCCCTTGAAAGCTGTACCTTTATAGTTAACTGATGTATTCTTCAGTTTATTAATGAGTTATTATTAAGTGAATTAATTAACTAATTAATTCACACCACTCTCACTAGTGTATCAATCGGTTAGACTAGATACAACTAGCTCAACTGAGTCTAACTGAGTTAAACTGAATACAACTCCACCAACTACTTCTATAACTCCACCAAACTCTGTCACATGAGTTCTAACTGAAGTCCTCATGCATTAGCTCCAGTAAACCCTCGGGAATAGCGTAATTCCTTCTGTCAGTTGCTATGCCACATCTGTGCACTTAACTGAAGTGCTCCAAGAGAATAAGATAATGTTTAGAGTGCAAATATTATTAAGAGCTAATAATATTCGACATATCTATTTTTAGGCGCGGTCTAAAAATGAACTCATAAATATGTCTAAAAATATAAGTCCATCTATTTTTCCAACTTGACCAACCATCCACAAATAGCATCCTGCAACTCATAGAATATGATCGACATGTCTAAAAATAGACTTGCGCCAAAAATAGCCTGCGGGCCCACTTACTGAAGGCGACTCTTTTCACTAAGCTCATCATCTTTTTGAATCTCAACACTCCCTTTCAATAAGATAGGGATTATCTGCCACCCCGATCCTGTCTCTATGGTATTCGAATTTTCTCCTGGTGAGCACCTTCGTTAGAATATCTACATCCTGATCCTTCGTAGGAATGTAAGAAAGCAACATGATCTTCTGCTACACACAATCTCTGATATGATGGTACCGGATGTCAATATGTTTATATTTATCATGAAATACTGAATTAACCAAGAGTTTCATGCAACTCTGATTATCATAATATATCACAGTAGGATCTAAATGAGAACTGAACAAACCGACCAGGATCTTCCTCATCCATATAGCCTCGCATGCAGCCAAACTTGCTGCCATGTATTTGACCTTCGCTGAAATGAGTGCCACGGATCTTTGTTTCCTGCTGTACCAAGAAATTGCTGTAGATCCGATACTGAAAATCCCTCCAGATGTGCTCTTTCTGTCCGTTGGGCTTCCGACCCAATCTGTATCCATGAAGCCATGCAGCTTCACCTCATCCGACTGTCTGTACCACAATCCATACCCAGATGTGCCCCTAAGATACCTCAAGACATGCTTGCCTGCCTTACAAAAGAGCTTGGTAGGCTTAACCATCACTTGTGAAAGCTGGTTCACAGCATAACATATGTCCGGTCGTGTATTGACTAAATACATGAGCAAACCCACCAACTGTCGATAAACAGTGGCATCCACTACCTCTGCCGATGTAGCATCCTCTTTCCTCCAACCACCAGGAAGAGGAGTGTCGATAGGCTTGCGGCCTTGCATGTGAAACTTCTCCAGTATCTCCTGGGCGTACTTGCCTTGAGACACAAACAGTTCACCTTTCCTTTGCCAAATTTCCAATCCCAAGAAATAATGAAGGAGGCCCAAGTCCTTCATCTCGAACTCCTTTGCAAGATCTGCCTTGCATGAGTGTATCAATAGTTCATCACCCGTTAGTATTAAATCATCTACATAAAGCACAAAGATCAAAATATTACCCTCCACCACAATTTGGTATAGGTTTGGATCCGCCTCACTCTCGGAAAAACCAAGTTCGGTGAAAATAACTGTCTATCCGTGTGTACCAAGCACAAGGTGCTTGTTTCAGCCCATACAACGCTCTTTTGAGCCTGCGCACATGCGACTCACTGCTGAACATTTCGAATCCTTCAGGCTACTCAATGTACACCTCCTCCTCAATGATTCCGTTGAGGAATGTAGTCTTCACATCCATCTGATGAATGTGCCAACCCATCTGCGCTCTGAGAGCAAGGATGGTCCGTATGGAAGAATACCTTGCGACAGGTGCAAAGGTTGTTTCATAGTCGATCCCCTTGATCTGTGAGAAGCCCTGGGCAAAAAATCTTGCCTTATACTTATCAACGCTCCCATCAGCAGCTTGCTTCACTTTGTAGATCCATCTCGAACCTACCACTGATTTCCCTTCCAGCCTTGGGACAATCTCCCATGCACTGTTTCTGACAATCGAATCATAGTCTTCCACCATGGCATCTACCCATGCGGGATCCTCCACAACTTCCTTGAAAGAGGATGGCTCCGTCATGATACACTTGCTCATCAGAGCCATGTATCCAGTAAATCGGTTAGGTGACTGTCTCTGTCTATGCTGTGATGTAGGAACTCCTACATTCTGCACTGCATCAAGATTCAGTCGCTCATCTTTTGTAGTGCGCTTTTGCCCTCTGATGTTTGGCGCTGCATGATTGGTTTCTTCCACTCCATGAACCTCCTTTTGTGGCTGATCCACATCTTGAGGCTCATCTTTATGAACAAGTAGCTCCTCCTCTACATGCAAGTGTAGCTCCCTCTCAAGCGACAACTTCATGGCTTTCTCCTCATGAAATTTGGTATCCGTCGCACGACAGTCATCCGACTGTATGGAAAATACACACGATAATTGTGGGGTGTTTCTGTGTACCCCAAAAATATCCCAACCTCTGCAGTTGGCTCCAGCTTCTTCCTGGCATCCTTCGTCACATGAATGTAAACATGTGAGCCAAAAATCTTCAAATGAGAAATATCAGGCTTCTTACCAGAAAACGCCTCTTCAAGTGTGCTCATGCCAAGTACTCTACGAGGACAACGGTTTTGCACATAAACGAAAATGTTTCATGTCTCAGCCCACAAGTGTATGGGAAGGCCCTGATCATGCAACATCGCCCATGCAACACCCATGATCGTTCTGTTCTTCCTCTCCGCGACCCCATTTTGCTGTGGGTTATGAGGTGCTATGAGTTCTCTTTGAATTCCTTCTTTGCTACATAAGTCTTTGAATTTGCCAGAGATGTATTCACCACCATTATCACTCCTTATAGTTTTCACCTGCTTCCTCGAATCTTTCTCAACCAACGCCTTGAACTCACAGAAATTTGAGTATGTCTCACTCTTCTTTTGCATGAAGAAGATCCGCACTTATGAGAAAATTCATCAACAAATATCACATAATACCTATGCTTTTCTGTTGAAGCAATCGAGAAAGGTCCACACACGTCTGTGTGAATTCTCTCAAGGATTGTCGAGGCGCGACTATCCTTCTCATGGAAAGTGGTCTTCACAAATTTTCCCAAAGTACATCCCTTGCATTGATCTGATTGCGCAAGTGTACCTTTGGGAAGCCTTGTAGAAATCTGCTACAAAATTTTCAAAGCACCATGGTGAAGATGGCCCAATCTCCTGTGCCACAATTCGCCCTCATCCCGGCTCACCACTCCTTCTGCTTTGCCTGCCATTGATGCGCAACCATCTACCTATAATTGATAAATATTATTAACTCGAATCACTATCCTCCTGGTTTGAACAACTGTTTTATGGCGTAGGAAAGCTTTTCCCTCGCTAAAAACAACATCATAACCCTTGTCCTCCAACATCGCCACAGAGATGAGATTCTTCTTCAATCCTGGAACATGCATGACATCCTTCAAGATGAAAGGTTTATCGAACTACCTCTCAAAGGAAATGGTCTGATACGAGTCACATTGTATCTACCATCATCGCCCATCTCGATGTGCACTCCAAGATCCTTTTCCTCCAGATCACTAAACAAATCTTTGTCTCCAGTCATATGGAAAGACACACCACTGTCAAGAAACCACACCGATCCCATCACACTTGAAAACAAGCACGTGATCAAAGAAAAATCCAGCTCAAACTGCGAGGCTAAGGCCTCTCTAGCTGCAGATCCAACAACCTACTTATTCTTCTTCTTCTATGGACAATTAGTGGAGAAATGCCCGTGCTGGTGACAGTGAAAACACTTCACCTTGGACAAATCCTAGTTCTTGCCTTTAGCTTCGAATTTGGAAGATTTCTTCCCTTTTCCTTTCTGAGCTTTGGCAGCCAAAGCGCAATTTTCTTGATCTTCATTCTTCGATGAAGATCCATCCCTGGTACCCTGCCTTATCTCCTCCTGCACAAGATCCGACCAAAGTCACTCCCTTCCTGGCAGTTTCTCCCGTCCATTGACAGAGTCTTTGTAGCTATGCCAACTTTTCGGAAGCCCAAGGAGAGACAAGCTCACCAAGTCTTCTTCATCAATAGTAACCCCCACACTTCCCATCTCATCCTTGCAGTGGACAAACTTTGTGAGGTATTTTGGTATACTGTCGCCTTTCTCCATTTTTATTTTTCTGAGCTTGTCTTTAAGCGCCAACTTCCTCTGGTCACTTTTTCTTTGGAAAAAATCTGTCAAAGCCTTCCACATTAAGAATGGAGTGGCTTTACCATGAAGGCTGGACACAATGTGGTCCTTCACACCTTCCAACAGAATCCTTCGACACTTTGCTACCTTCTTTTGCCATGCGTCAAGTGCGGCTGCATCGCTAGAAGCAGGCTTCGGAATATCAGCATCTATGAACTCCTTTAACCCATTATCATCCAGCACCGCCTCCATCCTGTCCTTCCATGCTATGTAATTTGAGCTCCCTTCAAGGGAATACTCCAATCGAAATCCGTTGAAAGACATTTCAATGAATGCTCAACTTCGACACCAATAAAACACTGCAGCAAATTCGAATTCCACCAGCACAAAACTAAACCGCTTCAATAATTGCAATATCATCCAATGATAAACTTCTCTGATACCATGTAGAAATTATATAAATTATGTGTTATATTTCCAATATTCTCCTGATCTCACACTATTTTAACTTCATGCAAAATACAAAATCTATTCCACCATTGATCATTTGCGGAAATTAAATCAAGACTGCAATGCACACATGAAACAATAAAAATTCACACACATTAACACAATTGTTTAATGGGAAAGCTTGAAGCTGAAAACCCCAACTATCTGTATATAATATATGTCATAGAGATCATGTAACAATCCTCATACAAAGCTGATGATATCAAGCTCTCAGTATAATACAATCGCTACACACTAATCAAGCCCGATCTTGCAAATCCATGCACCGATCTTTGCCACCTGCTAGCCTGCCTCTACTGCACAATCCCTGCTGAAGAATGGCTCTGAATGAGTTCAAATTACTCTAGCCTTGCTCACGCAATCCTCATTGGAATCTCCACTGAGTGTTGGATGCAATCAATGCATCACTATAGTCACAACTGATAGTCACACTTTCCCTTTCACCTATCTCTCCACTGGTCTCCACTGAAACTGCCATGCACTATAGTTAACTGATGTATTCTTCAGTTGATTAATGAGTTATTATTTATGAATTCATTAACTAATTAATTCACTCCACTCTCACTAGTGTATCAATCAGTTAGACTAGATACAACTAGCTCAACTGAGTCTAACTGAGTTAAACTAAATACAACTCCACCAACTACTTCTCCAAATCCACCAAACTCTGCCACTTGAGTTCTAACTGAGTCCTCCATGCAATAGATCCAGTAAACACTCAGGAATAGCATAATTCCTTCTGTCAGCTGTTGTGCCACATCTGTGCACTTCACTGAAGTGCTCCAAGAGAATAAGATAATGTTTAGAGTCCAAATATTATTAAGAGCTAATAATATTCGATATATCTATTTTTAGACTCCGCCCAATATGTCTAAAAATATAAGTCCATCTATTTTTCCAACTTGACCAACCATCCACAAATAACATCCTGCAACTCATAGAATATGATCGACATGTCTAAAAATATACTTGCACCAAAAATAGCCTGTGGGCCCACTTAGTGAAGGCGACTCTTTTCACTAAGCTCATCATCTTGTTGAATCTCAACAAATCATGGTTGACGAAATTCAATCATGATTAATAATGGTTGACCATACTTGACCTTGGTTGATCATGGTTGATCATAGTTCGCAATAGAGTCATTTTCCATGGTTGATCATGGTTGGTCGTAGAGACAATGATTAACCATTAATAGGGAATTGTGTTTGATTGAACTTGAGGAGTGATGACTACCAAACATACTCCAAAATAGTCAATTGTATTAGTAAATGTGTTTGACTACTCTAGTAATGTTGCATTGCGACGTTGGATAAATTGCAATGTGTAACATTGTGACAGTGTTTGTCACATTGCAACGTTTAATAGATTTCTTTACCATTCGAGCATTGCAACATATTTAACTATCAATATTAATAAATAATATTAATAAGAAATTATTTCTCACTAAAGTTAAAGATTGTTGATTATTAAACACATTCAAACATGGTCAAGGAGTCACCCACATTCTGAAACGTGGTTGACCAAATGTTGTAATGCCACATTACGATGTTAGAAACATCTGTTAACAATTCCAATTCTAATAAATTTATATTAATATTAATATATATTTTTAAACATTTTTAAATTATTGGTTAATTTTATTATTATATGTGCGTGTGTGTGAGATCGTCTAAACTTGAGGAGTCACGATCGAGGGACATCTAAGTTGTCAAAGTCAGTTGGGGATCGCATCGAGCATGGTCCATGAGAGCCCTTAGCTCACTTGCTTTTTTAGCATATGTGTGTGTGTGTGTGTGTGATCTTCTAGACTTGAGGAGCCACAATCGAGGGACATCTAAGTCGTCAAAGTCACACGAGAATCACACCCGGAATGGGCCATGAAAGCCCTTAGCTGACTTGATTTTTTAGCATGTCCCCTTCAACTAGCACATGACATAACCACCCTAACCACCCCCATGAGGTTTCATCTTCGGTCACCTTGCTAACGAAGCCGATCATCAACTTGTTGTGCTAGTGAGACATGACTTTTATATTTTAATCAATATATTGTCAAGTATTTTAATTAGTTTTATTAAATATTTTTATTTAACTTTATATTACTATTAATTAATATGAAAATTGTAATTTAAAAATCTAAAAATTAATGTATATGGTAATTGAACATTTTTATATAAATGTTTTAATTAATATATTTCCAAATGTTTTAATTTATGTTCTTAAACATTTTAATGTCTTTATTATCGTTATCAATGTTTCATGTAGTGTTACAAATTAATTAATTAATTAAGATTGAAATTAGTTAATGTTGATGTTTTAATTAATTAATATTAATGTTAATTATTATTTTAATTATTTAATTAATTAATATTGTATTAAATGAGGACTACTTTGATTGAATAAGGTCGATTATCGTGAAATAAATTACACATATTGTTGATCTAGATGTGGTAGTATTTGACTATATTTGACTAATGTCATTACCTATTTATAATTATGTATTAATTTATATTAATGTTTTAATTACTATATCAATATATTAATGATAATAAATTGGTAAATTAATGTTATTATTAATTAACATTAATTCATTTCTTTGAACATGTTTAAATTAATGTCATTAAAAATTTTAAAATAAATGTTTTAATTAATATATTATCAAAAGTTTTAATTAACATTTTAAAGTTAAAAACATTTAAGTACAATTCCAACATCTTATTATTATTATTAACCAAATCCAAATATATTTATGTTTAGATATATTTGAATAATATAGTTAAGTATAATAATTATGTATTAATGATTTAATTAATATGTGAATGTAATAATTGTAATACAATAATTATTTAAATTTATTATTAATTAATATTAATACATTTTTACATATTTTTGAATTAATGTTTAATGTTATTAAACTTTTTTATATAAAAGTTTTAATTACATATTGTAAAATGTTTTAATTAATAATTTTAATGCTCCAATTTATTAATATTTAAATGTTTTAATTAATGAATTAATTAATGTATTTTAATTGAAGATTGCTAGCCCCAAGGGTTAGCTCAAGTGGTAGTGAGCCAATACGTGGTCTTTTCCATTGTGGGAGGTCACGGGTTCGATTTTTGAGTCTTTGGGGTCAGGCGCTGCTTATTGCACTGAACGGTTTACTACGCGTACCATCCAGAAATTCTGGGGAAGTACGCCCGGGTTTCCCGTGAACTTTGTTCGTGAAAAAAAAATATATTGAGGATTGCATTATAGTCAAATAAAATAAATATAGGGTTGAGAAAGTCTTAATGTGATTATATTTGGTTCCGTTTCACTAATGTGAGTAACTATTATATATTAAGTAATAATGTTTTACTTAATATATCAATATGTTCATTTTAATAAATAAATCAATTAATATTAAAATATTTGTAATCATATTTAAATTAAATTAATTAATTAATTAAATGAATGAAATTGATTAATTAATTAATTAAATTAATCATTTTAAATTTGTTTCATTAATCATTGTAGATTTGTTTCTGTACATGGATAGGTTATAGAAGGAATTCAAAATGGGTAGCATGGAGCTTTCAATACCCCATGAACAACAGTTTTTTTAAAGTAATAAAAAAAATAATAATAAATCAATCCAAGAGAGCAAGAATAATTTAATAAAATAATATTTTTTTTCTTTATAGTAAACTATGAGCGGGCATACAATTGAATAGTATGCATGTGAAACACGAGTGGAGGAAAAGTTTTTAAATGCACATTTTCCAAGTGGTTGAAAGAGGTGCACATTTCAGAATGCGAACAGTCAAAATTAACCCACGTTGCAATGCAATGTTTTATAAGTTTTTTTTTTTAATTTCCTTTCTAACTAAGTAGCATACGTGGTTATCAACAACAGGCACAGATAATTTTTAATCATGTTTTGTAAAAAAATAATTTAAGTATGTTTAAACATGAGATTTATATATGCAAGGAAGTTATCACTTTTAATTAGATTCGTTGATGGAGTGGCAACGACGAGAATATACTGGCATCATCCAATTTACACCATCCGATAAAAAAGATTAATTACAAAAATAATTAAAGTAGCAAGTTCCAACAGGGGGGATGCCTATCGGCGTAAATATGGGTACATTCTAAGAATATGAATGTGCTATTAGAATTTGTGCATTTTTTTGTAATGCATGTCTGTGGAATTATTCATAAAATAATATGGCTTTAGATTAATCTAGATTTATATTAATTGACCAAGTTAATACTTTCGGCCAGCCTAAGGTTTGAGGCCATTTATGAGGGGTTGCAAAACTCTTCTTGGGGTTTTTTTAGCTTTGAGTTTGGTTTCCCTTTCATCCTATCTAAGATCAGAGAAAGACATTCTTAGGGTTTTCAAAAGTTTTAGAAGTTACGACTTTTTCTGGTTTATTTTTTTTGTGTGTCCTTCATCTCAAGTGTCATTGGCCTTGCCCTCGGACGAACTGGTGAAGGAGATCCTTGCCGCGACGACGAAGGAAGGTCAAACTGATGTTGATAATATTTGAATCCATATGCAGTGTTAACATTTAAATACAAAAGGGTATTTATAATTTTAACACTATAGATGGATTCAAAGACCCCTTTGTCTCTAAATGTTAACAATGAAAATGGATTCAGAGACCCCTATAGTGATTGAAACACTTCGGTATCAAAATTGTAATTTTCGATTTCCGAGGTGACACAATTAAAAATTACTAACTTAAATGACTAATTCATATAATTGTTGTGCTTATTATTTGGTAATATTTTTACTCTTGGACTATAGTAGTCATTTATGTTAATCATTATTAATTTTGTCACTTATTATCTAGTCATATATTTTAGTCTTCGACTAAATTAGTCATTTTAGTTAGTTGCTTTTAGTTTTATCACTTATTATCTAGTCATATATTTTATCCCTAAACTAAATTAGTCATTAATTTAATCATTTTTAGTTCATTCACTTGAAATTGCTCAAATTTAATAGTAATTCACTTGAAATAATTGTGATGACTAACTTTTTTAGTCACTTGGTCATTAATTTCATCATTTTCTACTAGTGTATGGAGACTCGTGGTACATGGTATAATGTCATCTATAAAGGGTCCACTCTACACTTTTTTAATTGAAAATGGGCCATAAATGGAAATATTTGCAAAAATGTTTTAAAAGTTGAAATGCTAGTGACTAGCAAACCTTTGGGGGGAAATGTATTTCCTGATTTAAATGAAACATTTGTTCCACCTTCTCCTTCCAATTTTATGTGTCATATTGAGAACCACATTTATGATGCAGAGGATTTATCATACCATACTTATTCATCCATTGTCATATAGTGCCCTAACTACCGATGATGATATTAAACACGTTATTTCATCAACTCATAATAAATTGAGGGGTTTATTACAAATAACACCCACAACATTGGAGAAGGCATATGCACTAAATAAATTGGTAGTGTAAGCCAAGAATGCAATTAAAAAAAAAAAATCGGTGTTGTAACTCCATCCAAGATCACTACCAAGAGACGACATAGTTTCTTGAGCCCAATAGAAAAAGGGGGCAACATGTTAGTGTGTTGAAATCAAGAAAATATGAACCATAGTTTCTAAAGGTTGGATAGGGTCATGGAAGGAATAGAAGCATGAATGAACAATTGGAGAAAGCTTCTACAAATGAAATAAATCTGGACCACATATCTATAAGGGTACAACAATCTATTCTACAAAATTAGGGTATGAAAATTCCAATTTATGTATCATTTTATTTAAAATTAAAATTATCATTATATTCATCATCTTTCATGCAATTTCATAACTATGTGAACTTTTTATTGTTACAGCTGACGATTCCACCTCTTACAATACTTCAAGCTATAAAATTATATTATTTGATGACAATATTGTGGAGAGTAAATTTGCGAATCCAAATATGGGGAGTACATTCGTTCCTTTTCCATTTACTTCACCGCGTCCACCTCCCCATTTTATCATCCAACCCCTTGGTTTTTTCCACCATATGCACCAAGTTCATTCATTGGGCACCATACCTCAACCCTTAACAATTCGGTTCCACACCCTATGGTGATGCCCCTATTCTACAACCAGTTGGATTGTATCACTGCCCACACCCTATACCTTGTTCATTTATGACATCAAACATGCCTCCATCCATCCCCTTGGAACCACTCAGCTATTACACACTTCCAATCAACAAATTACCAAGAGATACACCATCTACTGAGGAAAGACAATATTCTAGAATGCCTTCAAACTTTATGGTGAGAATATTTGGTTGATGAAAATGAATCAAAGTTACTATTTATATTTTAAGTGAACCTATATTAGTAATTTTTTATTTTTTATTTTTTTAATTTTTTTTTTATTTTTTAATTTTAATTTTAATTTTAATTTTTTAATTTTTAATTTTTAATTTTTATCTATATATATATATATATATATATATATATATATATGTATATTTTTTTTTTATGGATGAACCAAAATCATATGAAAACATTATTCTTATTTTGTTTTACAGGGAATAACGAGTTAAAATAACCATCAAAGTACCAACAGTCAATGGCACGATGGAAGATATTCTGGAAAATGAGTATTCATGGAGAAAAAGATGAAGAAAACAGAATCCCTAAGTTCTGAAAAAAGGGGGCATTCATTGTGGTGATTGTGGACATCGTGTATGATGGTCTAATCTGTTGGGAAAGTGTATGATGTATCATTTAAAAAAAATAACTATCAGTTAAAAAAAATGCCTCTTTGAGCAACGAAAGTGTTGTAGAAGGGGAGAGGGAAAAGATAACTTTGAGAGTGGTAAATACCTATTGAAAAAATAGAGCACATAATTATGTTTGTGCTCAGCTTTGAGGAGATCTAGAGGGTGGTAACAATTATATTATGTATAGGATGTATGGAGTTTTCTAAAATAAAAAAAAATCATATATTTTTTGTTTTGAACTTTGTCTATCAAATGACTGCAAGGTATGGTTAAACATTTAGTTTAGAAGTTAATGAGCTGAGTATTTGTATGTTTACAATTAATATCTCTTGGGAAATAGATATTTTATTAAAATGTACTTAATGAGGATACTTAGGAAAATTTTAAATTGTTAGCCTCCTATACCAATAGGTTTCATCTTCCATGATTGTCTTGATTGAACTATGGAATATGTTCAAACCTTCTTTCTTGAGCAAAGGTGTTCCATATTCTTGAAAAACCAAAAAATCAAAAAATTTAAAAAATGTAAAGAGGGTATACCCTAAAAGAAAGATCAAAGGGTAAAAAGAATAAAATGGTCAAAAAGAGAAAGAAATGAACCCCAAGCAAAAAAATAGACCAAGGAAAGTGTGCAAATCCAAATGCCACTACTTTTTACTCTGTTGTAATAAATCAATTGTGTGCAGCTTGTGAAACTTTTGCCACAATTCATGAATAAGTCAAACTATTTAAACTTGGCTTAGTCATATTTCAATTTCATGTTATAGATTAGAGAATAAATATCTAGCCAAACAGTTTAATCTTGGCAGATAAGTAGCTAGGTAGAGTGAATAAAAGGTGCTCAACAGTTTAATCTGAGCCCTTGGATGTAATAAGGGTAGAAATAGATAGATCTATCATGTAAAAAAGAAAAGATTGAAAATGGTTTGCAAGTCTAAATGCACCCTAATAAAGAAAAGAAAATGGTAGTGTTAAGTAGATAGGGTAGGTAGATGGTGCTGCAAAGTGTTATCTGATGAATGGTGCTACTGCATGTTGGTTAATCATTTACTTTCATCACAAGTACTAAAGCAGGAAATACACTGAAAAATCACAGCAAGCAAAGTCAAATTCATTAACCTCCCTCATCATTTTTCCCTCAAGAGTTTTACTAATTTCCCCCAAAAGTACTAAGGTAATTTGAGATCAAAGGGGCTCAAGGCATTTCCTTGACTTTTGGAGGGACCGGACCCTCGGCCTACTGATCAAAAAGACCTAAGCACTTGAAATAATTCATCATTGTTATCTTCCGTCTTTAATTTTTTCCTAAGTAAAATCCTATTTTACTTAGGAAACTGATGCAACATTCCATAAAAATTCCTCAAAATAACTTGCTATTCTAAGTTTAAAGTGTTGAAGATAAAATGTTGCAATTTACTTCACAAGTTATCACTTTCTTAGATGTACAAAGATGTTTTGATTTTCCTTGTCCTTTGCCATATTAACATTTAATTCTACTATATTAACTCCCTAGTGAAATACCCTTTCCTAAGTATATAACTCCCTTTTTTATATATACCCCAAAAACCCCTTTATTATAATGTTTTACCAAAGTATTATATCCCCGCACATTGAAAATAAAACCCCGCCTTATAAACCCTTTGGTGAAATATATCTTTATGACATTAATCCCGCCCTTATGGTGAAATAATTGTATTAATTAATTCATCATATAATAAAATATATATAAAAACGTTAGACATACAATATGTGTGTTTAATACCAAAAACATCAATAAAACTTTGCGAAAGTTTTGCGCCACCGTGGTCTGTCCACGTGGCATTCCACCTAGCCAACTCCGCCGCAACCCCTTTCTTTGCATATAGGATTAATTATGTCATCTGGACTAATTAATAACTATTTCCGCCAGTTAAAAAGCCCCCGGAGCGATTAAAAACATTTAAAAGTGTTTAAAAGTACGACGGGGCCCACGCGAAACCTCCTCCCATCTTCCCATCGCGCTAGCCGTTGGATCAACCTCCCGTAGATCAACGGCCAGCGTTGATCCCGCTGCCCATCCCTTGTCAGCAATTTAACCAGCGGGGGATGGGTGGTTTCTGAATAGTCAACCATCCACGTGGCGACTATCCTATGGAATCGCTCCCCCCGCGATCAATACCGCCCTCGACCAAAAGCGGTGCGGGGACTTCCCGCTTACCACTTACCGCCCGACTCTGCACACGTCATCCCGTACTACCATGACGTCACACCTCGAAAAAAACAAAAAACCTTTTTAACTTGTAAATATTCGTGTTTTTCCTGTTCTTTTCGTTATTCTGAAAACGACAGAGCTCCCGCTGCGATTTTAAAATTTTCACTGTAATCGATCATTTCGCCCCAAAATTCTACTGCGCCCGTGTTGAAGAATAGTCCCGCCATTACCTGTTACCTGTTAAAGATCCAGCTTCCTTCTAAAAACAGGTATTTATCCTTTACGCCCCGACTGCAAGTAAAACTCAGTTTCCTTTGTTTTTTTTCGCTGAAAAAGTGGTTAAAAGTCATCACTGAGTCCTCCCTGGAGATTTTAAACCTGTGAAATTGCTCTCCGAACCTGCAAATTGTTCCAATTTCCTTCATTTCAAGAATCCCGCCCGGCCCGTGAAGAAAACCAAAAACCTCCATTTTGAATCCACAAGAACCAAAATGGAGGCCCCGGCAGCTCTTAATATCACTCCATTGAATGCTCCTTACCATGAATTAGACTATTTACCTCTGATAGATGAATATTTCCAAATTAAAGACCTGCATTTTGATGAAAGTCCCCTATTGAGCTATTGTCGCTGCAGAGACGAATACTCAAAGGGGCAAGATCTTATAGGGTTGTGGGAATCCAATTTCCCGAGATATCTCATCCCCTCAGTCCTTATTTTCCCAGAAATTATCCACTTCTATCATGCCAATTATGATCCAAATCAGAAAGAAGTTTTATCCCCAAGTCAAAGCGTATCAAAATCAAAGAGTATCAATGGATAAAGTGTATCAGGTAAAAGTCAGAGTGAAAAGTCAAAACAAAGTTACAGAGCAGTCAAAGGTAAACAGTAAAAATAAAGTTACAGAGCAGTCAAAGGTAAACAGTAAAAATGAAGTTACAGAGGCAGTAAAATGGTAAAAAGAGATGAAAATACTTTCACCAACATTGAAGTTTATCTAAAGTGAAAGTAAAGCAGTCAAAGGAACAAAAAAGTGAAAAGATGAAAAATACAACAAGAAGGAACATTTTTGCAGAAATTGCATATTTCAGTCATAGTTTTGCAGAAACTATTGTGATCAATCAAAGATGAATTTTACAAAACTGAAGGAGGTTTATGTTCTTAAGAGGACCATCTACAAAAACCTCTCTCACTTTTATAACAGCTATTATGGTTTTGGAAATATTAAACAAAGTTGGAAAGCACTTTTTGCAGAAAATTACAGTCAAGTCATCATTTTGCAGAGAATATTGTGGCCAATCCGAAATACATTTCACAAAACTGAAGGAGGTTTTTGTTCCTAAGAGAACCATCTACAAAAACCTATCTCATTTTTTTCACAGTGGTTTTATAATGAGAGATACATGCGCATCTTTACAGGCCATTTTTCAGACTCTGTAAAACTCTGTTTTACGCATATTTTTTACAGAGAATATTATGCACAGCTGGAGAGGAATTTTGGGAAACTGAAAGAGGTTTATCTCACCAACATATTAATACACAATAACCTCTTTCAATTTTTACATATCTATTACGGATTGAGAAATACGAAGATATCATTGGACCCTAAGTTTGCAGAATTGTTGGAGCAGATTGCACAAAGAAAGGAAGCAGTTAGCGACTTGGATGCCTCATCATCAACTAAGATTTGGATCAAATTCGAATTCTCCTCTTTGTCATCACCTATCCATCAAAAATAGTGCCAAATAGTTTGAGTGTCCTTTACTTTAGTTCTATTTATGTAAATAGTTGGAGAGATTTGTGAGCCAATTTTGATATTTGTTTCAAGATATTTTAGTTTAGAATTTGTATAAATACTCCACTCTTGGAAGCATTTGGGGTGGATTCTATTACTCTGCTGTAACATTGAGGTTTTCGGAATAAAAAAGCTTTTGGACAAATTTACTTGTGGCTTACTGGATGACGTTTTGAAGCACTGGACTTGTTGCAGGATTCATGTGTTGGACTTCAGTTCAATAAGTTTTCCAACCCTTGTGTTTAAATTTTATATTAGTTTATGCTATCATCATATCCATTTCTGAATAGTTTACATAAAGGATTGAAACATAATTTGCTTAATTGTACTCTGTTTTCAAATGTGATTATTCTCGATGTTTTCTTCTGGATTAGTTATAAGCATGAATTCTTAATTGCTCATGTTTTGCTGATTTAAACATTGTTGATTATTGTAACAAAGAATCCTTCATTGCTCTTTGCTTGTAGTCATTTCTCTTCTTTCTCTTGAATATGGTGAAAGATTCTTAGCTGCCTTTCATCCCTTCAAGACCATCCATCCACTTTAAATTTTAAGGATTGTTCGCTGTCTAGCTATCTTGCCCTGTAATACCATCTTGTGTTTAGAAAAGAAATCCAGTAAAGCCATCCTTAGACTCCATAGCCCAATGGACTGAAAGCCCTCAACCTTGCCCTTAGTTTGTGGATTCCACCATTTCCCAAAACAAACTTTGCAT
Organism: Pinus albicaulis; assembly: GCA_034641835.2. Lineage (NCBI taxonomy): Eukaryota > Viridiplantae > Streptophyta > Pinopsida > Pinales > Pinaceae > Pinus > Pinus albicaulis. The sequence continues at coordinate 879,479,116 of CM076579.1, forward strand.
CTATAACTAGCCTAAAATCATTCAAAAACAAAGATAAATCATAAAGAGAGAGCCCTCTCTGGATGCAGATTGGCTAGATTCTGCATCTAAAAGGTTGGTTTGTGGTTACCTCGGGTATACTTTCCTCTTACAAAACTTCTAGGAAAACCTGAGTGATAACATAGTGGCGACCATACTGGGGACCTGAATCATTTTATTGATACTATTGTTTGATTTATAAGCTATGGACAGAGTCTGAAGATCAGCCAGGTAGCCTTTGAAATTGCTTTTGCTATGCAATTGCAAAAGTAAATAAATGCTGTTTCAGTCTATCTCTGATTTAGCTTATAAATTGAATCTTAGTTTCAAATTTTTCAATCAGAATCTCTAGTTTAAACAGATCTTTGAGGAAATCTTAATCACATATAAGTATTTCTTAAAGAATTTGTAGAAGTTGTATTTATTTTTCAAGTAAAACCCAAAATTCAAAAACACATATTCTAAGAAAACTGGCTTCAGAAAGGATTCGACATACTAGGTCAAACCCTGACCCAAATCCACCACCAATTTTTGAAAATCCAAATCTGATCCCTAGGATTCTTAGAAGACAAGGAAGTCAAGAGAGTTCTGAAAGAGGAAGTCAAGAGAGTTCTGAAAGAGGAAGTCAGGAAAGTACAGGTAGTTCTAGACCACTCTCTAGATCTGCATCTTGTCCTGTGAAAATTATTTATATTGACGACGTTCCTTTTGACGCGAGATTTGAAACATCTTTGTTTGTAAATTTTTATGAGACTGAATTATCTAGGTTGATTCCAGATCCTTGGTTCATTGAAGAATTGCAATATAGATTTGTTTCGCATCATCTTGACAGAGAATTTCATAACTCCATTCAATCTGAGCAAGCCTTTGAAGAAAGCTCAAACATTTCTGTAATAACTGAAGCATCTCCGAACTCGGCCACTTTTCAAACACCTGTCAGACCTCCATCTCCTCCTACTAGAGCGGCTACTCTTGTTACTCCACTTTATCTTCCAATGGCCAATCGATATGCCCCTTTAATATTACCAGCCAACCCTCCAGCTTTACCACCAGACTACCAAAGTAAGATCACACCTTTTGACGGATCAGGTACCTACACAGCTCAACAACACACCAAAAGGGTGACAGATTACTTTGAGTTTTATGAGATTGATACTGATGATATCCGTATGAGAATTTTTGTACAAAGTCTTACTGGAGAAGTTAGAACTTGGTTTAGGGCTCTCACCCCGAACGGTATTGCTGACCTAGAAGCTTTGTATAGGGCATTTTTGAACAGATGGGAGAAAAAGAAAGATCCTCTCCAGATCTTATCAGAATTTGAAAAATTAAGAAGAAGACCAAATGAAACCGTACCAGATTACATCATTAGATTTAATGAATCATATCATGCAGTTCCTCTGACTCTAAGACCCCCACCTAATAACGTGTTGGTCAAATTCCCAGACGGTTTTGACTCTGAAATAGCTTATTCTCTTAGGGAAAGAGCTCCACAAACACTAGAGGAAATGCAGAGCATAGTGGTGAGCGTAGAAGCAAATCTGATAGAAAAACGAACCAGAGAAAGAGCAGAGAGAAGAATGCCTATGAAGGAAGAACCTTCAGCTTTTGAAAAGAAGCTGGATGTAATCATTAAAGGTATGGAAAGATTAGGTGATAGAGTGGAAACCATTGAAAGAAAGTCTGCTACTGATAACCAGAATGTTGCGAGAAACCCAAACTTTAGGAGGAATCTGAACCAAAATATTGGAAAGAATGTCCCTGATCAAAACATTAGACCACCTTTCCAAGAAAACTTTGTTGAAGGTTCGACCTCAGAAGGACCTACAGAAGATGTAGAAATAAACAATGTCAATGAGGACAAAGATGAATCAGAAATCTTCCTATCTCGGGATGATCAAGAGAATCATATCCTTGAAACATTCCACACTCATTCAGGTGAGACTTTTGATTTCAAAGAAGGCTATGACACAGCAATCTACGAGGTTCATAAGCAGTACAACTTGAGAAGTAGACGGATAGATGTACCAGAGAAAAATAAGCAGAAAACCACAAAACAAAATGTCAAAGGAAAACAAAACATTCCCCCTGTACAAAACATTCCCCAAATACAAATTTTGCCTAGGATAACTCCTAGTTTTTCAAATCCAATAATTGAAGATGTCTCTGACAACCAACCAATTGACAAACAGCAATCTAATACATCTCCTCAAGTAGGAACTGTAGAAGAAACAGTGGAAGTTAGTCCTGAAACATCTTCAAAGCAAAACTTCATTCATGAAAAAGAGAAAAACATTGAAGATCCAGTAAACCGAGAAAATCCAACTGTGCAAAACGTTAAAGCTCAAACAGAAAAACCCTTTAACCTAGAAGCTGAAATAGGCAAACTCAAGATAGCTGTTCCTTTATCAGAATTGGCTAAACATGATGTCTATAGGAATCAGATTTCCAAGTCTTTAAACATTAATATTACTGGATTGGATGATTCAGTAAATATTCTTGATGATCAACCCAAACTTCTTTTTGGCCCTGAGGTTAATGGCAAACCACAAAGTGGGGGAACTCCTCCATTTTATGTAAGCCTGAATGTTCATGACAAGATACTCCATAATGCAATGCTTGATTCTGGAGCATCTCACAATTTGATGCCAAAAGCAGTAATGGAAAGATTGAATCTGGATATTACTAGACCATACAAAGATTTGTTTTCATTTGATTCCAGTCAGGTAAAATGTTTAGGTTTAATTAAAGATATGTGTGTCACTTTGGTCCAATACCCTGCTAAGTCTGTTTTAATGGACATAGTAGTTGCTGATATTCCACCCAAATATGGTATGTTATTGTCTAGGTCTTGGGGTGCTAAACTTGGAGGATCTATTCAATTAGACATGTCTTATGCAACTATTTCAGTATTTGGTCGGCCTAAAAGATTATATAGAGAAACTTTGATGAAGTACTTAGTGAGTAGCCATGAGAAGCCTGAAAACTTCCCTGTTTATTCTGTACATTCTGACATGGATTCTTTTATTTTATACAATGCTGAGTCAGATCTTCCTACTGAAATCGGAGCTCCTGAAAAGGAAATCATAAACAAAACCACTGTCAAAATTGAAGAAATATCTGAAAACAAAGAAACACCAGATGACCAAGAAAAACCTGAAACAACTAAACAACTAGCTCGTGTCAGAAAATCTATTAAAACAATTGATGAAGATTACGAACACGAAATTCTATGGCATTTAGAGTTTGATGGCTCAGTAAACAGACTAGGTGCAGGAGCTGGAATTTGGTTACACAATGTAGAGAACAATCATGCAGAGGGTCATGCTTATAGGTTAAATTTCAAATGCACTAACAACATGGCAGAGTATGAAGCTCTTTTATTGGGGCTTAAACATGTCAAGAAGTTAGGAGGCATTAGGATATCAATCATAGGCGACTCTGAACTAATTATCCAACAAATTAAAGGAGAATGTGCAACAAAGGACATGAGACTGAAACAATACCGAGAGACAGTTGTTGAGATTCTCAACACATTTCTACAAGCCCAACTTGCCAAGATTCCCAGGAAACAAAACTTGCATGCTCACAGTTTAGCAATGTTTGCTAGTACATGTAAGTTGCCTTTTGATCCTAATCATCGGTTTTCAGCTGAGATAAGACACAGGCCTGCAATACCCGACAATGTTTTGAATTGGCAAGTATTTGTGAATAACCATCAAATCAATAGTTTTTTGACACTTCAGAATGAGTTTTCTAACTGTAATATAGATGAAGACATGACTGTTGATAAAATTGATCTAGAAAAAGAACAAAAAATGGAAATTTCAAGAGAAAATGCAATTCATATACTGCATCCAACCGCATTCACTGAAAAAGACATGCAAAATTTGAAACAAATGGAATTTGATGAGGTCGTAGATGAAACAGAAATCATCAATTTAAAAGATAATCAATTACCCAAAGGATTAACACCTTTGGAAGATATATTTGACTCAAATGATATTCCATTCAGACCTAAAATGGAACCTGTTAAAGCCGATATGGAGGAATGCAACTTAGGAACACCAGAACATCCAAAAATTGTTAAGTTGTCTAAATCTCTTCCAAAAGATCAGAAGGTAAAATATGTTGAACTATTAAAAGAATTCCAGGGCGTCTTTGCTTGGAGTTATGAAGACCTCAAATCTTATGATACATCCATCATTCAACATACTATACCTTTGAAACCAGACCAGAAACCTTTTAAACAAAAGCTTAGGAGAATTAATCCTGTTTTATTACCCTCAATTGAAAAGGAAATCAAAAGAATGTTTGAAGCAGGGATTATATCTCCTATCAGATTTTCAGAATGGGTTTCTAACCTAGTACCAACCAGAAAAAAGACAGGAGAAATCAGACTGTGTGTTGATTTAAGGAATTTTAATAAAGTTTCTTTAAAAGACAACTATCCTCTACCTAAAATGGATCACATTCTGCAAAGGGTAGTGGGATCTTCGAGAATATCACTACTGGATGGATTTTCAGGGTACAACCAGATTCTGGTTCATCCTGATGATCAGGATAAAACGGCATTTACCACACCATGGGGTACGTTTAAATATGTCAAAATGCCATTTGGACTCAAGAATGCAGGAGCTACCTTTCAAAGAGCGATGGACATTGCTTTTGCTAAAGAGATACATGATTTTCTGGTTATTTACTTAGATGATTTGACCGTTTTCTCTAAAACAGATCGAGAACATTTAGGTCACCTAAGGCAAGTATTTATAAAGTGCAGAAAATATGGAATTTCTTTAAACCCTAAAAAGTCATTGTTTGGTTTGGAAGAAGGAAAGCTTTTAGGACATATCATTTCTAAAGATGGCATTAGGATTGATCCTGAAAGAATTCAAGCAATTTTGCAAATACCCCACCCCAGAAACATAAAGGAATTGCAAGCATTTATAGGAAAAATCAACTTCTTGAGAAGATTTATTTCTAGTCTAACAGAGTTACTTAGATTACTGACTAACATGTTGAGGAAAGATTCAAGCATTGACTGGACTGTAGAAGCCAAACAATCATTCGAGGAAATTAAAATGGCTTTAACAAGGACACCAGTTCTGACCAGTCCTAAATTTGATAGAGACTTTATTATTTTTTCATTTGCTTCTGAACATACTGTTGCAGCTATTTTACTTCAAAAAGATGACCAAGGGTGTGAAAAGCCAATAGCATTTTTTAGTAAAGCACTGAGGGATGCACCTCTAAAGTACAATATTATGGAAAAACAGGCTTTTGCATTGGTAAAAGCAATCAAAGATTTTAGAGTTTACATATTATATTCTCATGTGATAGCATATGTGCCCAATGCAGTAGTTAAAGATATTTTGACTCAAGATGGCATTGAAGGTAAACGAGGTAAGTGGATAGCTACCATTTTTGAATATGATATTGAAATCAAGCCAACCAAACTGATAAAAGGCCAAGGCTTAGCACAACTTATGACAGAAACCAATTGCCAAGCCTTAGATATCAATGAACTGGATAACGAGCAGGAGATGGCGACTCCCCAGATCAGTCAAGCTTTCTTAGATTCACCCTGGTATATTGATATAATTCATGTTCTTTTAAACCTGCAAGCTCCTCCAGGGTTGTCCAGAACTAAGCAAAGATTTTTAAAGATGACATCTTCGAAATATTGTATTTTAGATAGCACCTTATTTTGGAAGAATCACGAAGGAATTTTATTGAATTGTCTCTTAAAAGATGAAGCTGATAAAGTACTTAATGAATTTCATGCAGGGGATTGTGGAGGACATCTTTACTGGAAATCTACTGCAGACAAAATCTTAAGGGCTGGTTTTTACTGGCCAACATTATTTTCTGATGTAAAGAAATTTGTAACAAGTTGTCACAAATGTCAGATATTTGAGGGTAAAAGAAAGTTGTTACCTCTGCCTTTAAAACCAGTTTCCACAGAGAGACCCTTTCAACAATGGGGTTTAGATTTTATTGGAGAGATTCACCCCCCTTCTTCAGGACAACATAGATGGATTTTAACTGCTACAGACTATTTCACTAAATGGATTGAAGCCATCCCATGTAGACAGTCCAATGATTCTGTAATCATAGGGTTTCTTGAAACCAACATACTTTCAAGATTCGGATGTCCAGAAAAGATCATAACAGACAATGCTGCTGCATTTAAATCAAAAAAAATGATAAATTTCTGCCATAAATATCATATTACTCTAGGCCATTCAACAGCCTATTACCCCCAAGGTAATGGACTAGCAGAATCCTCCAATAAGAGTTTGATCAATATCATTAAAAAATTGTTGGAGGAGAATAAAAAGAACTGGCATAAGAAACTGACCTATGCATTATGGGCAGACAGACTTACAACCAAGAAATCCATTGGGACTAGTCCTTATGAATTAGTTTATGGTTTGGAGGCAAGATTCCCATCATCATTAGGAATCCCTGTGATGAAATTACTTCAAGAGGCTCAAGTGGAGCCAAATGACATTCAAAGAAGAATTAATCAGACAATCCACCTGCAACAAACCAGAGAAGAGGTATACCAAAGATCACAAGTCTTACAGGAAAAGCTAAAGAAAATGTTTGATAAAAGGACTAAAGCAGAGGATTTTCAATTAGGAGACAAGGTCCTACGATGGGATTCTAGAAGAGAAGAAAAAGGGAAACATGGGAAGTTTGATTTCTTGTGGAAAGGGCCTTATATCATTCATGCCTTGCAGGGAAACAACACTTACTTTTTGAAGGACTTGGACAATTCAGAAGTTGAAGAAGGACCGGTCAATGGTCGAATGCTCAAGCATTATTTTGATCCAATTTACTAGAATGTTTTAATGTTTCTAACTTGTACATAATATATTGTTTTCTTGTTTTATTTTGTTAATGCAGTTTGGATTGGATGGTGACTTCTTGGAATTGAAGCCCGAAGTGAAGGCCCTAAGTTCCAAAAGTTTCACTATCATATGTAAAATAAAGCTACCAAAAGGAGGAAGATTTCATACTTTCAGTTTGAAGACATTTTGAGGCATCTGACCTGTTGTTCTTGACTTTCCACAAGGAAAAGCCATCCCCAAGTGGAGCCAGTGTTAGACTCCTATACCAATAGGTTTCATCTTTCATGATTGTCTTGATGGAATTATGGAATATGTTCAAACCTTCTTACTTGAGCAAAGGTGTTCCATATTCTTAAAAAACCAAAAAATCAAAAAAATTTAAAAAAATGTAAAGAGGGTATACCCTAAAAGAAAAATCAAAGGGTAATAAAAATAAAATGGTCAAAAAGTGAAAGAAATGAACCCCAAGCAAAAAATAGACCAAGGAAAGTGTGCAAATCCAAATGCCACTACTATTTCATTTTTGTAATAAAGCAATTGTGTGCAGCTTGTCAAACCTTTGCCACAATTCATGAATAAGTCAAATTGTTTAAACTTGGCTTACTCATATTTCAATTTCATGTTATAGATTAGAGAATAAATATCTAGCCAAACAGTTTAATCTTGGCAGATAAGTAGCTAGGTAGAGTGAATAAAAGGTGCTCAACAGTTTAATCTGAGCCCTTGGATGTAATAAGAGTAGAAATAGATAGATTTATCATGTAAAAAGAAAAAGATTGAAAAGGGTTTGCAAGTCTAAATGCACCCTAATAAAGAAGAGAAAATGGTAGTGTTAAGTAGATAGGGTAGGTAGATGGTGCTGCAAAGTGTTATCTGATGAATGATGCTGCTACATGTTTTTGATCATTCACTTTCATCACAAGTACTAAAGCATGAAATACACTGGAAAATCACAGCAAGCAAAGTCAAATTCATTAACCTCCCTCATCATTTTCCCCCTCAAGAGTTTTACTAATTTCCCCCAAAAGTACTAAGGTATTTGGAGATCAAAAGGGCTCAAGGCATTTCCTTGACTTCTGGAGGGACCGGACCCTCGGCCTAATGATCAAAAAAGACCTAAGCACTTGAAATAATTCATCATTGTTATCTTCCATCTTTAACTTTTTCCTAAGTAAAATCCTATTTTACTTAGGAAACTGATACAACATTCCATAAAAATTCCTCAAAATAACTTGTTATTCTAAGTTTAAGTGTTGAAGATAAAATGTTGCAATTTACTTCACAAGTTATCACCTTCTTAGATGTACAAAGATGTTTTGATTTTCCTTGTCCTTTGCCATATTAACATTTAATTCTACTATATTAACTCCCTAGTGAAATACCCTTTCCTAAGTATATAACTCCCTTTTTTATATATACCCCAAAAACCCCTTTATTATAATGTTTTACCAAAGTATTATATCCCCGCACATTGAAAATAAAACCCCGCCTTATAAACCCTTTGGTGAAATATATCTTTATAACATTAATCCTGCCCTTATGGTGAAATAATTGTATTAATTAATTCATCATATAATAAAATATATATAAAAACGTTAGACATACAATATGTGTGTTTAATACCAAAAACATCAATAAAACTTTGCGAAAGATTTGTGCCACCGTGGTCTGTCCACGTGGCATTCCGCTTAAGCAAACCCCGCCGTAACCCTGTTCATTATGCATATAGGATTAATTATGTCATCTGGACTAATTAATAACTATTTCCGCCAGTTAAAAAGCCCCCGGAGCGATTAAAAACATTTAAAAGTGTTTGAAAGTACGACGGGGCCCACGCGAAACCTCCGCCCATCTTCCCATCGCGCTAGCCGTTGGATCAGTCTCCCGCAGATCAACGGCCAGCGTTGATCCCGCTGCCCATCCCTTGTCAGCAACTTAACCAGCGGGGGATGGGTGGTTTCTGAATAGTCAACCATCCACGTGGTGACTATCCTATGGAATCGCTCCCCCCGCGATTAATACCGCCCTCAACCAAAAGCGGTGTGGGCACTTCCCGCTTACCACTTACCGCCTGAAGATGCACACATCATCCCGTACTACCCTGACGTCACACCTCGAAAAAAACAAAAAACCTTTTAACTTGTAAATAAGCCATTTTTTCGTGTTTTTAGCCATTTTCATTATTCTGAGAAGAACGTTGCTCCCGCTGCGATTTTCAAAATTTCCGCTGTAATTGACCATTTCGCCCCAAAATTTCGCTGCGCCTATGCTGAAGAACAATTCCGCCATTGCCTGTTACCGGTTAAAGAACCAGTTTCCGTCTAAAAACAGGTATTTATCCTTTACGCCCCGACTGCACGGAAAAATCAGTTTCCTTTGTTTTTTCGCTTAGAAAGTTGTTAAAAATCATCGCTGAAGTCCTCCCTGAAGATTTTAAACCTGTGAAATTGCCCCCCAAACCTGTAAATTGTTCCAATTTCCTCCGTTTCATATATCCTGTCCGGTCTGTAAGAAAAAACGAAAACCTCCATTTTGAATCCACAAGAACCAAAATGGAGGTCCCGACGGGTCTAAATATCACTCCATTGAATGCTCCTCACCGTGATTTGGACTATTTACCTCTGATAGATGAAGATTTCCAATTAAAAGATCTGCATTTTGATGAAAGTCCCCGTTTGAGTTTCTGTCGCTGCAGAGACGAATACTCAAAGGGGCAAGATCTTGTAGGGTTGTGGGAATCCAATTTCCCGAGATATCTCATCCCCTCAGTCCTTATTTTCCCAGAAATTATCCACTGCTATCATGCCAATTATGATCCAAATCAGAAAGAAGTTTTATCCCCAAGTCAAAGTGTATCAAAATCAAAGAGTATCAATGGATAAAGTGTATCAGGTAAAAGTCAGAGTGAAAAGTATCAGAATGGGTTATGGACAGTCAAACAATAGATAAATAAATTGAGAGCGTTAAAATGGTAAAAAGAGATGAAAATACTTTCACCAACATTGAAGTTTATCTAAAGTGAAAGTAAAACAGTCAAAGGAACAAAAAAGTGAAAAGATGAAAAATACAACAAGAAGGAACATTTTTGCAGAAATTGCATATTTTAGTCATAGTTTTGCAGAAACTATTGTGATCAATCAAAGATTAATTTTACAAAACTGAAGGAGGTTTATGTTCGTAAGAGGACCATCTACAAAAACCTCTCTCACTTTTCTAACAGCTATTATGGTTTTGGAAATATTAAACAAAGTTGGAAAGCACTTTTTGCAGAAAATTACAGTCAAGTCATCATTTTGCAGAGAATATTGTGGCCAATTAGAAATACATTTCACAAAACTGAAGGAGGTTTTTGTTCCTAAGAGACCCATCTACAAAAACCTATCTCATTTTTTGCACAGTGGTTTTATAATGAGAGATAAATACGCATCTTTACAGGCCATTTTTCAGACTCTGTAAAACTCTGTTTTACGCATATTTTTTACAGAGAATATTATGCACAGCTGGAGAGGAATTTTGGGAAACTGAAAGAGGTTTATCTCACCAACATATTAATACACAATAACCTCTTTCACTTTTTACATATCTATTACGGATTGAGAAATACGAAGATATCATTGGACCCTAAGTTTGCAGAATTGTTGGAGCAGATTGCACAAAGAAAGGACGCAGTTAGTGACTTGGATGCCTCATCATCAACTAAGATTTGGATCAAATTCGAATTCTCCTCTTTGTCATCACCTATCCATCAAAAATAGTGCCAAATAGTTTGAGTGTCTTTTACTTTAGTTCTATTTATGTAAATAGTTGGAGAGATTTGTGAACCAATTTTGATATTTGTTTCAAGATATTTTAGTTTAGAATTTGTATAAATACTCCACTCTTGGAAGCATTTGGGGGGATTCTATTACTCTGCTGTAACATTGAGGTTTTCGGAATAAAAAGCTTTTTGGACAAATTTACTTGTGGCTTACTGGATGACGTTTTGAAGCACTGGACTTGTTGCAGGATTCATGTGTTGGACTTCCAGTTCAATAAGTTTTCCAACCCTTGTGTTTAAATTTTATATTAGTTTATGCTATCATCATATCCATTTCTGAATAGTTTACATAAAGGATTGAAACAGAATGTGCTTAATTGTACTCTGTTTTCAAATGTGATTATTCTCGATGTTTTCTTCTGGATTAGTTATAAGCATGAATTCTTAATTGCTCATGTTTTGCTGATTTAAACATTGTTGATTATTGTAACAAAGAATCCTTCATTGCTCTTTGCTTGTAGTCATTTCTCTTCTTTCTCTTGAATATGGTGAAAGATTCTTAGCTGCCTTTCATCCCTTCAAGACAATCCATCCACTTTAAATTTTAAGGATTGTTCTCTGTCTAGCTATCTTGCCCTGTAATACCATCTTGTGTTTAGAATAGAAATCCAGTAAAGCCATCCTTTGACTCCATAGCCCAATGGACTGAAAGCTCTCAACCTTGCCCTTAGTTTGTGGATTCACCATTTTCCCAAAACAAACTTTGAATCTATAACTAGCCTAAAACCTTCTAAGAACAAAGATAAATTATAAAGAGAGAGCCCTCTCTGGATGCAGATTGGCTAGATTCTGCATCTAAAAGGTTGGTTTGTGGTTACCTCGGGTATAATTTCCTCTTACACAACTTCTAGGGCTTTGGGTAATGCCCACTAATGACAAGAACAAGGATGTGTTTGGTTAAGTGTTGTGTGATTTTTCTGTGATTTGTAATCGTTGTCATAATTGTTGTGTTCTTTTTCTGTGATTTGTAATTGCTATTAGTTGAATAAGAATCTCTGTCAGCAATTCTTGTTTACTTGCAGTGCATGAATATTCTCAAAAAAATCTAAATGTTGTTGTGGTGACTCAATAAGTTATCATTGAAAGAGATTCTAGAAGAATTTTTATGCTTTCAAGTGATCTAAGCCATTGGTTAGCAACGTGTTTAATTGAAAAAAACATAGCCTAATTTATAACCACATGCTCCTAAAGGTTTCTAATTGTATCAAATATTGAAGTTGTTCTTGTTTCTTAGTTTGAATTTCATTTGCTCTTATACTCATGGAAGAACAAAATCAAAATAATTTTCTTTCTAAGAGAAAACTTTAACTGGTTCAAAGGAGCACTTATTATCTATTGACATATCATTTTCATTGGGTTGCTCTCTTTTTCATTGATATTCTAATATTAGCTATCAAATTAAGTGAGGTATATCATAAATCATTATTGGCATTTTCAAATATTGTCACTAAGGATAGTCTGGCCACATATCAGACTTGAGATAAACTTGTTTCCGTCTCCAATTACAAAATTGAAACCCAATGTGAAGCTAAAAATACGTTGATTTAATTGAAAGATCAATCCCACATTAACTACAAGTGTTGGGTTGTATTTCATGCATATTTGGATGATTGACTTACTTTTAAAGGAATAAATATTTATTGTAGAAGTCTGATATTGATTACTATAGTGGTATATTTTCATTTATTTCTAGTGCTAATATTTGGTATTGATAATTGGGATTGTACCTTGCATCTTGCATAGAGTATTCTCATCTTAAAGTGAACTGATATGCACCCAATAATGGTTACAGTGAGCTCTTGAACATGAGAATATCAGACTTTGAAAACTTAAAAAAGTTCCCTTTAATATTTGTCATAAATTCAAGATAAAATTTTAATATTTTTCAAGTGGTAGTAAGCTCATTTTTCACATCAATATAAAGTACCTTGGTGTTCATACCAATATAAATTTTTGTGATCTGTCTAGGAGCATTTCCAGCTATCTAAAAAGTCATGCTGCCACCAAAGGTCAGATGATGAAGGCTGAAATGTTGACAATTATATGGATGAACTAAATGTTGAATGTGTTATTAACTTCTTCATGAACATAAATTTGAATTTCAAGGAAGGAATAACCAAAAGCAAGTGTACACATCGAGGAATACCACCTTAAGAATTATGATAATGGTAGCATCATTGAATAGTGATCCTTAGAGAATAACAGTGGAATGTCATACATATATTTTTATGGGCCACCAATCTTTAACAATGAACATAATGAGGACTGAGTATGCTTGAACAAACTTCATGTGATAGAAGGCAACTTAGGTCCCATGGAAAAGGAATCTAATAGTACAGTTGGCATGCGTGGAGTAGGATTGAAGATTGATTCTAAGGAAAAAATTTGGGAGGTACCTCTTGATGGAAACCCTAATGATGAAAATATGGACAAGGAAAAAGTATTTGTGCTTATAGGTTTTATTTTCGTTTTATAAATTGCGACAGTTGGAAGCTTTGTAAATGCTTCCAACATTACTCTATGCTCACAACCCTTCAACTGTCACAATGAAGAGGAGCGCATTGTTGTCTTTGTGATGAGTTGTGACCAAAATTTTGAACAATAATTATGGTTGGGCAGTGGATGATGATGGCCTCCCTGAATATCACAAAGAGAGGAAAGAAGAATAATTCAGTGTAGATTTGAGGCCTTGTTGTATGATGGGTTGTGATAAAATGAAAATGCCACATTCCCAAATCTTGGATACTTTTGAAAATCATACCAATGAAAATCAGACTTTGGCGTGCAATTGATGGAGCTCCATGATGATGGGATGGCCAGTGTTTGGAAACTGTTGCCTGTGATGAATTCAACTTGCTTAAGCATTTTGAAAAATCAGAGCTATGTGCATTTTCCTCAACTTGCATCAGATTTATATACCAATGAATAATTAACTTTTGGTGTGTTGGTGGTAAATGGAGTGATACTAGTTGGGGATGGATTGATCATTGGTTTGATAGTGTCATCATGTAAGAAGTATCCACACTTTCCAGGCCCTTTCATTTGTATTTATTACATGTGAGTGGCCTTTATCTATCATTATCCTCTCTTCTTTTTGTGTTATAGGGAACTGACTAAATCCTATTAAACATACAATGTTTTCCAGTTTAACAATCTATTTTCTACAAGGAAATGGTCAACAGATCATTGCACTGTTCCTGCAGGGTAACGACACAAATAAATTGTTCTACAGATCACAGTGACCATTGTGGCATATCCTCGGCCATAGAGTAATTATAAAAATAAAATGAAAATATAAATGTAACGAGAGGATGGAGGAAAAATTTAATTCTTCATCTGGGATTTAAAATTAGTAATGATGTGTCACGACCAAGGAGTAATGTGATACCCATTAGAAATGAGATGGCTCTAGATGGACTTATGTTGTAGAAAATTTGAATGAAGCATAACATAACATTGGGACAATAGGGAATCTGGGATAATATCATTAACAAATAATTGGTTAGGATAAGTAAGATTCATCTCCGTTTGATAATAGTTGCGGCATTAACGAACATCAGAGGAGATTTCAAGATGATGGAAGTAAAACTTGAGAAAGGATATGTGTGAAGCATTATGAAATTTTTCATGGTTTCCTTAAAGGTTCAGAAACAAGATGGTGACTCTAGTGGAATACAAAAGTGAATGCTCTAGGGAAGCTAAATGGAAATGATTCTATAATGATTTTTCCATCAAAATATTTGTGCCAGGCCATGGTATAGTTCTTGATTCCAGAAAAAGTTTGAAAATTTTGGTCTAATATTTAGATGTAAGATCTAAATATGGCTAAGTAAAAATTAGATTAGGTACAAGAATCATAACTAGAAAGGATCAAATATTTATCTTCAATGTATAATTAAGAACATATCATATGTAATATGGTTTTACAGTACACAGATTTACTTTTTCCTTGCTATATTTTTGTATTTTGTGGTCGTTGCACAATGAAATCTAGTTTAGTTGTAGGTTGTTTCATCTGGAAGCTTACATACCCCTCCATTGTGAACATCCAACTGCTACATGAAGGAACATGAGTAATCACCCAATATACTCTAAAGTAGAAAGTGTATTAAATTATGCTGACGATGATTATATTATATATGAAAAGTTACCTACAAAATAAATCAAAAGCCAACCAACAAATAGGCTTAAAGGGGGCCGAGTGCTAATTATACATAAATTACATAAGAAAAAAATGAGGGATAAAATCATGGGAAAACTATCTTGATGATCATTGCACTTGTTACTGCAACATGGAGTTTAACTACATTTTAGTAAACTTAGGAGGCCCCCTCCTACCATAACAATATGGAAATGCCCTGTTTTTATTTTCTGTTGTGCAAAATGGAAATATTAAATATAAGATAATGTTCATTAAGCATGCAAAATAAATTTTGGACTTGAGTTTGTGGTTTCCCCATTAAGAGGAAATTTCATTGGTCATTGGCCTTAAATTATATCCTTACTAGTAAAAGTGGCACCCTTGTGATAGTTAAGTGGGCCAATTGTTGTATCTTAAGAGACAATTCCTTGGTCGTGGAAAGAAATCAGTGCTTAAGACATTTTAAAAAAAATGTGTCACAAAAGTAGTTATATTAGGTGGTCTTCGTTCAATCCCTTTGGAAACTAATTCTTTTAAACCCTTAATAATCTGGTATAATGAAAGACTCTAAAATGCCATTAACTACTGATATCTGAATGGGAAAGAAGAACTTTAGAGGAAACTCAAAGTAATATGCTGTAAACACATAATCTATTACTTAAAATTTTCAGAGAGAATCCATGGAAAGAGAGGAAACTCGAAATAATAATATGATGTAAAAATAAAATTTATTACTTTAAGTTCCAGAGAGAATTTGTGAAGAGAGAGGAGTTGGAGTGAAGGAGCGCTTATTAAGGCTATTTAATTTTTACTTACAAACATAAATCAGAGATCAACTTCTTCTTTACTTCAATTCATTCAAGGAAGAAACAACATAAAATGACACAAGAAACACGAATCACCGTCAACAGTTGCAAGAAACTTGATGCTTCTTTCATTCACCCATTAGAAAAAGAAGTCCCAATTTTTTAGTTTTCCAGAGGTCCTGTTGTACATACCCCTTTTCCTTATTTAAATTTCGTTTTCCTCCTTCTCCAAAATCCATTTCTAACGTTTTGATAGTAAGAACCCCCTGGGCCTCGTTCAAATCCATCATCTCCGCCCGAAAATCAGCGTTATAACGTTTAAAATACATATTATATATGTA